>OW029925.1:17079438-18395758 GCA_932305915.1 Agriopis marginaria
GGTTGCCAACTTATTGCATAAGAAATGAAATAGTATTTGAGAAAAAATAATCAGTATCTATATTTTTTAATTCACCAAACTTTTTTTTTTTTTTTAAACTAAAGAACTAAGTTTTAGAGGTCCAATCCAACAAACGTCATGAAGCGCGCACATTTTTTTAAAACAGGTTTGAAGTCCCGTAAACAGGTTTAGATTAAAATAATGGATGGCGAACCCATACCACCGGGACTGGGCACTGGGTACTGGTGTACTCTCTATATAATTTTAGAAATGAATTAGTTACAAGATCTGATTTGGGCAAGATGACAATGTAAGTTGCATCGATCTATAATAGACGACTATTTATTACAAGGACAGTTTTAAAGCGGAAATATACTACATTCAAATCTGAAGCTTGCTATCAAAACCACCAGGATATAATATTTAGTAAAACATTTTACAAACGACCAATAACATAAGCAATAAGCACAAAGAAATATTATGCTAACAGCATTCTCACGAAGGAAACTACAAGGCATTTTATAAAGTATGGAATTTAAAATATTTTTAAATTCTGAATCATACGGGGTTACTGATAATTCGCTAATTACCTCTCGCAGACAGCTATCCTACGGCACCTCACTCGGAATGGGCACCGGGTACTGGTGTACGATCTATATTACTTTTAAAGTGTTTTTTTTTCTTAGTTCTGATTTGGGCTAGATGACAATTTTATTTGAATTTGCATTGATTTATAACATTAAACATAAAAGTATTCATTCAGCGTGGTAATGCCGCCAGAATTCTGGATACGCTGCTAACTCATAGTGGGCTTGAGAATTTGGATTGTATTTAGACCTTCCACGGTCTATGGGCAGTCCAACTGTTTCAACGGGCATCAAACATTTGTGTGATGAACATTTGTGTTTGTTCTATATCTGGTTGTTAATATCTATTTAAGTATGTATTTAAACCTATATATGTATATATATCAGTCTCTGGCAGCCATATCACAAGCTTTGCTTAGTTTGGGGTCAGATGACCGTGTGTGCAAAAATGTCCCGAATATTTATTTATTTTGTAGCGATAATGTTAGCTTAAATTTTGTTTAGTTAATAGAGCCACTTGCCCAGTAAAAAAATATATTTCATAATCAGTTTTGGAGGGGAAATGTATTCAATTCTAAAGCCCGCTATTAAAGCCACCGGGACGTGCATAATAAAAACATTTTGCAAGCGTGTCTAATAAATCTAAGCCAACACAATAATAAACATAATGCAACAGCATTCTCACAAATGAAACTACAAGGATTTTCATTAAGTATGGAAATCAAGTATCTTACTTGTAATTAAACTTAACAGATTGGAGCCATTTGTTATTCTTATCCTTCACTTACTTACCAATATCTAAAGTCGTAAGGAATCTGCGCAATAGGTACTAAACTAGTTTAAGCCACTTTAGCAAGTCGTGTCGATTCTGAGACCGTTATTTCTTATACTTAACTCAACTAAATATTATAAATCATTCAAAATGTTGCATAGTATCTAAATTTAAAAGACATAAATTCTACTGGACCATTATCTGAAATAAACTAAATTAAATTTTACAGCACCAAAGTTGTTGCTGTCTTTATCTAATTAACGGAAATGTAAAGGACAGAGATACATTTTTGGGTCCGGAAATGTAGTTCGTTGATTGTTTTGTACGGTTGTCTGAGCCACAACTAATGTTATCTGTGCCACTTTTCAGTGCAATAAGTATGAGAAAGGATGACTACCATTTTAGATCCGCCATGGCGTGCTACTATGCCTATGCAACAACCGCAGCTGTATGCAATAAAATTATATGGACATAGACACTGCTAACTTGTGACAGAAAAAAACATACTATAACTACGTTTAAAAAAAAAAAAAATTATTGAGCTTCGTCACTTGGGGGTGAAGTTTTTTTTTCTTGGAAGACGATCATAATCTGCTTCCATGTTATCATCCTTTTGTACATATTAAACTAACAAGCAACATACTAAAATTAAACTTAAATTAAACCAAACAATAATTCACCCTAATTTTCTATCGTGCCCGTCGTCACTCTAATGGCTATATCTAGTAAACTGGTTACCGTATATTTTATATTAATTAAAAATAAAAGTTGGCCGTCACATTACGCACGGCAGATGTGAAGCATGACAGTATAAGAAATCGTAATAATGTTTGCCGTCACTGCATCTGAGACGGTCTGACAAGACGCGCCAATAGATATTTCACACCAAAATACATTAAAGTTATTTTATTTGAATTGATATTTATATATTTTTAGAATTTGTTCAACAAGCTTTAGAGGTAATTATAAATTTGGTCGGATTTTTTGGGAAAGTAATCTTGTCTGGTTTTCTTTATGTCCATATAGTCTTACTAGTTGTATTTTTTTAATTGGCTAGTTCATGATACTCGCGATATTACAAGAATTCTAACCATAGTGCTCATTTCAAAATCAATCCAGCCAGGCTATACACATGAACTCTAAAACCATAAATCCTTTTTGGGCGGTCGTGTAGAAATGAAAAACAAATAATTTTGGAACAGCGCAGGAAATGGCACACAGCACAGCAGAATTGACGTCAATGGTAACTGACTCAAAATGAACACCACTAAAGTTCTTTTCTGACAAAGCACAGGAAAGACGAGATTATCTCAAGCACGTATACATTTGAATATAAATAAACTGACTAGTGCTAGCCTCTAGAACCGGTTTTATATAGATGCGATCTAAGCTCCGTATAAATTATGTATAAGTTAGCGGCAGGAATTCGATTCAGAATAAAGCTTGGGTTACTTGGGTACCCATAAATATCGCTTTGGGATGGCATGGTCCATTTTTTCAAATCCTCGGTCATATCTGCTTGGTTTTTGAATTGACTACAAAGATAGAAAGTTTGATCAGGCGTTACTTTGTGGAAGTGAACTTGAAGCAACGTAGAAGCGGAATTACACTGGATATTCGTCAGTAAGAAATATTCAGTATAGAAAGATTTGACTATTGAATCTTTCGTTTCAAAGTGTTAGTTACATACTGAATAAAAAAAAATATACCCTAACAAATTTAGTTTTATGACTAACTAGCGACCCGCCCGCCCGGCTTCGCATGGGTTGAATTTACGTGCGAAGCCGGGGCGGGTCGCTAGTTATATATATAAACCTTCCTTGAAAATGGATCTAACTGATGGTGAAAACCGCATCAAAATCCGTTGCGTGGTTTAGGAGTTAGCGGCCATACAGGCATACAGACAGACGCGGAAAGCGACTTCAATTTATACTATGTAGAGATAAAGATAATAATAATTCGTCTTTGTTTTTGTTTTAATATAAAAACTAAAATATATAAGCTTGGGCTCCAATTGGCAATAAATTGTGAAAAAACGTAGGTCCGAGCGGAGCTTAGGAGCAGATTTTTGCACCTACAAAATACATAAAACAAAATTTAATAGCTACGAACTTTAAAAAAGAGGGTTTCTTGGAAGCCGGTTTACGGGTGATAATTTTACGTGATAACGTTTAGGCCGATCGTGCCTCTCTATCGCTTGTTCCGCGCTCTCGCTTGCACGCGCAGCTCAGGCGTAACGTGACAATGTTTCGTGCGTGCTGCCGGAGTTCATCGATTTATAAGACGTTGTCACATCAAAAATTGAGCATACCTAGTTGTGTTATAGAGCAAAAGTTGTGTACAGAAGCTGCCTTTGAAAATGGGAAGTTTTTGGCAAATTATTAATAACCCTGAATAAGCTTCACCTTAGACGGCTGTACTTCAGTTCTCTATACTAATATTAATTCATCTATTCATATTAGTTCATCTATACTAATATTATAATGAGGAAAGATTTGATTGTTTGTTTGTTTATTTGCATTGAATAGGCTCCGAAACTACAGAACCGATTTGAAAAATTCTTTCACTGTTGGGAAGCTACACTATCCCCGGGTAACATAGGCTATATTATATTTAAAAAAAATAGGAATCCTTACTAAAACTCCAATAATGTAACCTAAGGTGTAAAAAATAAGATTTACAATTTTAACTTTGGGTGTTTGACAGTTCTAAGACAGGACAACGTCTGTCAGGTCAGCTAGTGAGTACATAAACCCCAGGTTTACATGGTTTTAGGTATTAAAAATAGTTTTCAAATAGCCAAAGTTTCTTACATTATGTTAGACTTCAATCATAGTGTTTCCTAGTTTTCTACACGTAAGTTTCTTTATCGAACCGTTGCTTACCAATCATACCGTCCCGGTCCTCTATTATGCATTCATTATGCGTACACAGGGCACTGCAATTTCAAGTAATTGCAATTCCTCCGAAACAGCACTGAAGTGTGACGGGTGCGCACGATCACGCACCGTGTACATTGACGCATGCGCACCAAAGACGATGTATAAGAGTAGTCGCAGACGAGGGACTTTTAGTCGGTGGAAAGTCTCCTCGCTCTAAAACTATTAACAGCCTTTTATACCAAATTTTACGGTTTTAAATCAATTTTATGCAGTGAAATTACAATATTTGAGCTGGAAAAAAATACATGTCACAGCATATCTGTGTTTGAGTTTTTGATTTGGTTCAAAACAAGATAGAATAAACTTTCCTCGATCAAAAAAAAATCTGAAACAAGGTTGATTTAGTTTATTTTTTTCGTTTTATGCTCTAATGAAAGCTCGTAACAACCTGGAAATTGCATGTACTGAAAGGCAATCTTATTCAAAAAAATTTGATTTGGATAGATTTTTGATAGTGAATAGTTTCGTTTTTTAGTGAAATTAAAAGCGTAAAAAGGTCGCAAGAATTTGCGCGCGCCGCGTTCAGTACCGCGCCAGGCATCATCGAGGACCTATGTTCGTTTTTGTCATTGCACTCCCCCCACGGGCGTCTTGACTCTTTGGTGGCAAAATACAACTTGGCGGGGGCTGAGGGAGCGTTTTGTTGCCTACGCGACTCGGATAATAGGCCGTTAAGAAGCTAACAGACGTGTTGGATTTGGTTGTCGGACCGCCGTCTGACCAACGGGTCATCCTCATCATCATCATCAGCCAGAAGACGTCCACTGCTGAACATAGGCCTCCCCCTTTAACCTCCACACTGAACGACAGCCTGCCTTTTGCATCCACTGGATGCCAGCGACTCTCACTATGTCGTCGGTCCATCTAGTGGGAGGCCTACCTACGCTGCGTCTTCCGGTTCGTGGTCTCCACTCAAGAACCTTTCTTCCCCATCGGTTATCGGTTCTTCGAGCGATGTGGCCTGCCCATTTCCACTTCAACTTGCAAATTTTAACAGCTATGTCGGTGACTCTGGTTCTTTGGCGAATATCCACGTTTCGGATTTTATCGCGCAAAGAAACTCCGAGCATAGCTCTCTCCATTGCCCGCTGAGTGACTCTGAGTTTTTCCAAAAGGCCAACAGTTAAGGACCACGTCTCATTACCATATGTCATCACTGGCAACACACACCAGGGTGCGAAAGAGAAAAACATTCTTTCCCGTTGGTGGTACTTTACATAATTGCACTGAAGTGTGACAGGTGCGCACGATCACGCACCGTGTACATTGACGCATGCGCACCAAAGGCAATGTATAAGAGGAGTCGCAGACGAGGGACTTTTAGTCGGCGGAAAGTCTCTTCCTTACTCTAAAACTTAATTAACATCTACATTTAAAAAAAATGGACGGGTCGTAACCATTCAATTCAATCAATTTATTTCAGAAAACATAATTCCATATTTTTACAAAATGTCAAAAATTTAAATAATATTACATACACACAACATAAAAATCAAAATCAAATAAAATTAAAAAGTCAAATATCAATAATTTATCTTAATCTATATTTCGGCTTAGACCCGGAATGCTCATCATGCACTCTGAACCCATTGAACTTGCTCAGTAAAACCAAGTCAAAACCGTCGGACATATACTTCAACATGACACCATGCAGCCAACAATGGGCCAGAATGGTGGCCCATCCTTTCTCACTCTCTCTCTCACTGAGAGAAGGGCTGTGCCCCATCCGTGGGTCCGTGAAAGGCTGATAATGATGATGAAATTGACTTGAATATATACCATACATACATAAATACTTGCAAACATACATGTAAAAAAACATTGCCGTTCAAAGGATCGTTCAATCAATCAATCGTTCGTGCATTCAATGATGCATTGCTTGCATACCTCGTTCATAAGGTTAGCAAGATCGTTCATAGCGAAATGCCCAAGCCCACTACCAGTTGGCAGAGTAGTGCGTACCCAGCAGCTGGCAGCATTACCAGACTTGCTTTTCGTTGATCACACATCGAGTTGCTCTAATGTATTGCGGTCATAAAGGAATTCAAACAGAGTTGGTAGTGCTGCATTTCATCATCATTATCATTTCAGCCATAGGACGTCCACTGCTGGACATAGGCCTCCCCCATCAATCTCCAAAAGGGCCGGTTGGAAGCGGCCTGCATCCAGCGTTTCCCTGCGGTCTCTTTTAGGTCGTCTGTCCATCTTGTGAGTGGACGTCCTACGCTGCGCTTACCGGTCCGTGGTCTCCATTCCAGAACCTTTCGGCCCCATCGGTCATCTGTTCTGCGTGATATGTGCCCTGCCCACTGTTACTTCAACTTGCTAATCCGGTGGGCTATGTCGGTGACTTTCGTTCGTCTACGGGTCTCCTCATTTCGGATTCGATCTTGTAGAGAAACCCCGAGCATATATAGCTCGTTGTGCAACTTTGAGCTTGCATATGAGGCCCATTGTGAGAGACCACGTTTCAGTGCCGTGTGTCATCACTGGTAGCACACACTGGTCAAAAACTTTCGTGATGCTACATTTATCTGGTTATAACTAAATGAAGATAAAGCTGCGTTGCTATCTCGGTGTGAACTGGCCCTAAAGCTCCCAATATTTGACAGCACGAGTGAAGGCGCCACGTCCGTCGAGTTCCGATGTATCCTGCAGATAACACTGATGGATCACTTCCTCGGGATTACTGCGCGCGCGCACCGACCGAGGGTTGATAGAGCATTGGCAACTGTTACTAAATCTGTGCTTTTAGTTAATTTTAGGGTTCCGTACCCAAAGGGCATCAACGGAACCCTATTATTATGACTAGGTACGCTGTCTGTTTGTTCGTCTAGCATACTTTTTAACAGCTGCCGCGCCCGACTTTGGTGGTGAACAGAAATTTGTCACCGACTCGCACTTGGCCATTATTTATTATTTGTTGTTGTTCTTTACAGTGTGTGCTATAATATAACCATGCTATGTTACTGGGGAGTACGCATGCCCAGTGTCGCATCGGTCTGCTCACGCAAAAGAGGTAGATGTAACCTTAAATGCAGTGGCAGCGTAAAGCGTGGGCCTCGCACTCCTAAGGGCCTCGCAGGTCGAAGGCTGGCCGAAGAGCTGCCTAAAGAACCATGGCCAACTTGGAAACCCCCAAACCGACTTCGGTACCAAGTGGGCCGAAGTTAGGATAACATGGCAAAGTGGGGTTGTATTTATAAAAGGCTCTGACACCGAATGTCTTTGTGGTTTGAACCCTCAGACAATGTCACACTTGATGGACTGTGCAGCGTGTCCTACAACGTGCACACTAGGCGGCCTGAATGAAGCCACGGAGAGTGCCATTGGGGTGGCCAAACATTGATCCAAAAACTATATTTAGAAAAAAAAAAATTGCGAAACATCGACTCGATTGACGAAGACAATGCCAAGATTGCAATTATGCGTATTACCGTTCATTGAGCAAATATAAAAATATACAATACCCTTCTCTTTGGTTTGCGTGGTCGGGTAAAATAATTTAGAGTATTGCGCGGCGCCGCGGCACAGCTCTTGAGTTTGGGAGGCAGGTACGTTTCCAAAGAGTCGGAGGTACCAGAAGTCAGAGGTACCAAAAACTGAATGGAAATTCAGCTCTATTCATATTTTACGAAATTTGATAGCTTTGCTGTATTCAAGTTGTCAAAATCAGGCGAACAGAGCCCCAGAGTTTACTTACTTACTAAGTATACTACCTATACTGAACTCACTAAGTTTAAATTAAACGAATATATGCGAAGATCCAGCTGCGAGGTGGTTTTAATGGGTCTCAGTAACAAAAATTGCGAGCGCGTAAAATTCGGGCCCCGAAACTGTTTTTAGTTGAAGATGCGGTCCAAGACACAGAAGATAACTTTACCAGGCTTCGGTAAGGAAATAACAGTACATACAAACTATACTACGTATCATCATTAGACAGAAGTCGTCCATTGCTGATCATAGACCTACCCCTTAGAGCGCCACAGTGAACGACAGCTTGCCATCTGCATCCACTGGATGCCCGCGACTCTCACGATGTCGGCGGTCCATCTAGTGGGAGCTCACTTACGCGTGCGTCTTCCGGTTCGTGGTCTCCACTCAAGAACCTTTCTTCCGGTTATCGGTTATCGGCCTGCCCATTGTCACTTCAACTTGCAACTCTTAGCAGCTATATGTCGGTCGGTATTTTTTGGTGAATACAAGATACCTACCCTTGTTTCTAATTTTATCGCGTAAAGGAACTCTGAGCATAGCTCTGAGCGTAGCATTGCTACTATTACGTATCATACTACGTATGAATTAGTTTAGTTGCAATGTGCTCGAGGTTGACTTAAGCCTTATCGCGTAAGTCTGGTGGCGATGGTATACGTCTGCTGTCCTGCTCACGCGCATGGTGCTAGTAAGTTGGCGTGAGCAGGATAGCACGCGAGCATCAGACCGCCAGAATTATACAACAAGGCCCCTGCTCGTATTTGCCCCAAACTGTGACCACACGACCCCTATATCTTTGTAACCCTTTTTTTTCGCGGGGGAGATCTTCCAATGATACCTGGCTGCACCTCAATGCAGCCAGGTTATGTGGAAGTATACCCACTAAAACCCCCCGGGGGCCTTAGTGCTTGACAAGAGGGCTCCAGGATCTCTAGAGGAACGCACCGGAGCCCTCGGCACTGCGCTACGGCTCCTCCCGAGACAACCGTGTTGTCTCAGCCCCTCCGCCCGCGACAACGGGCACGCTTAGGTGGATGGTCAGAGCCCCAACTTTGACCATCCTGAGCCCGGAAGTCCCCCTTTTAGAAAATCCATCCAGTAAAAACACCTTATACGGTCCTATCCTATACCAGCAGGCCTAGCACGGGCCGTGGATATAATTATTGTCTTTCCACCTTTTTTATCCCGCGAGAAAAAGACAAACGTATCCATATTCTAGCTTTGTCGCGTCTAGGCGTGGATAAAAACGGTGGAAAGACAATTTATCCACAGCCCATGCTAGGTCTGCTGTGTCTTTTAAAAAACGCTATTTGGCTATTTTAAAAAACGTAATTTGATCACAAATAAACTTTTTTTCTTTCTTTCTTTGGACGAATGTACGTCCCCTGATTTCATTTCCGCTTCGCTCATGATTCGGGCCACAACATCCAGTAAAGAAGTTTAGAGCTCCGTGGGGGCACTAAACGACAGAGCTGTAAAAACGCTTTACAACGGCTATTGGCTGCCATCAGTTACATCCTTCAATACCAAACCTACCTATACTCAGGCCTAATTTTCGTATCAAGAAATGAGAGGCGTCCGACTAAAGTTTTCATCATTTCATCGTAACCTTATACTTGGTCCAATTTTATTAGCTCTGACAAATGCAAAAGTTTTTTTTACTTTATTATTATTATTTATTTATTATTTATCTTACTGACTAACATAAATAAATAAATATCTGGGACATTTTTGGCACACACGGTCATCTGACCCCAAACTAAGCAAAGCTTGTAATATGGCTGCCAGAAACTGATATACGTACATATATATTTTTAAATACATACTTAAATAGATATTAACACCCAGACATAGAACAAACACAAATGTTCATCACACAAAATGTTTGTCCTAGATGGGAATCGAACCCACGCCCCCAAGCACAGAAGGTAGGTTCACTACCAACTGAGCCACCGGGGCAGTCAAACACATGTTATTATAACACAACTGTGCCAAACTATATAACAGTTTGTAGGCAGACTATTACTATCGTTCTTGGTACCTACGGTAGCCCGTTGGTCCAGTTGGTAGTGAACCTACCTTCTGAACTTGGGGCGTGGGTTCGATTCCCACCTAGGGCAAACATTTATGTGATGAATATTTGTGTTTGTTCTATAGGTATCTGGTTGTTAATATCTATTTGAGTACCTATGTATTTAAACCTATATATGTATATATATCAGTTTCTGGCAACCATATCACAAGCTTTGCTTAGTTTGGGGCTCAGATGACCGTGTGTGCAAAAATGTCCCGAATATTTATTTATTTCTATGGAATTTATGGTGCATCATTGGACATGTTTGGACCGTGTGTCCAGTGTACATTCTGGGACTGGACATAATTGTACTTATTTTTATTTGAGATTTTGTTTATAAGCCTGACATTATTTATTTTTATGGAATTGTAGTTTTTTAATTTATTATTATTATTACCAAAGAATTCATAATATACTTTAATCTAAGGTTATTACAAATTTTTGTTTTCTGTGTTTTTGTGTGTGATACCTAAATGTACCTAAATGATCATATCGTTTTTATCTAATTTAATTTGATAATAAATAATTTTAATTAAATTATAGGTCACTAAACATTGGCAGCCTGAATGTTACAATCTAGAGTTCAAAATCTAGCAAAAACATCAGAATTCATTTTCATTTAGGTTTTCTTCGACCTCCGTCTTAGCTTTATTAACCTCCGACACAAAAAGAGGGGTGTTAATAAGTTTAATCTGCGTGTCAGTGTCGTCTGTCTGTGGCATCATACCTAGCTCCCAAAAGGCTGAACCGATTTTAATTTAGTTTTTTTGTTTGTAAGGTGATTTGATCGGAGAGTGTTCTTAGCTATGATTCAAGAAAAACTGTTCAACTGTTAGAAGATTAATCAGCTATTATAGAAGCCAGGAGTTTCATTTGTACCTAACTGATAATGGCACCGATTCTGATGCACTCTAAACTAAAGCCAGGAGTTTCATTTGTACCTAACTGATAATGGCACCGATTCTGATGCACTCTAAACTAAAGCCAGGAGTTTCATTTGTACCTAACTGATAATGGCACCGATTCTGATGCACCCTAAACTAAAGCCAGGAGTTTCATTTGTACCTAACTGATAATGGCACCGATTCTGATGCACTCTAAACTAACGCCAGGAGTTTCATTTGTACCTAACTGATAACGGCATCGATTCTAATGCACTCTAAACTAAAGCCAGGAGTTTCATTTGTACCTAACTGATAATGGCACCGATTCTGATGCACTCTAAACTAAAGCCAGGAGTTTCATTTGTACCTAACTGATAATGGCACCGATTCTGATGCACTCTAAACTAAAGCCAGGAGTTTCATTTGTACCTAACTGATAATGGCATCGATTCTAATGCACTCTAAACTAAACTAAATTTGACAGCTCTAAAATTGTTGCCACCCTTCTCTCACTTATTAAAATGAAAAGAGAGGCAGATAATTTTAGTCCTGTCAGATTGGTTTAGTTTAGTGAGTGGTATGACAGAATAGGCCTCAATGTAAAGAACTCTTAGATGACGATTTTCTACTTCTAAAATGTCGTATCAATTTAGATGCGTTACAGTTCAAACGCGTTTTTAGTTAGAACGCGTTATTACTAGTTAAAATCAGTTTTTACTAGATTCCTTTGTTTATAAATAGGTGTTATATATGAATATTTACGGGATATTTACCGTGGTAAGGTTGTGGAATGAGCTCCCGAGCTGTCTTCAGTCTTCCCGTGAACATGGTGCATGTAACTGCGCCGAAATATCGGGAGCTCATTCCACAACCTTACCACCAACCACGGTAAATATCCCGTTAATAATCATATAACTTTAGTGAACAACCGTGATAGTTTAAAACAGTGTTTTAATAAATAGATACGTACTAGAATTTCCTGTCTACTTTATTTTTAATTTTAATTTTTATAAATAATAGGCTTGTGTTTGACCACCATCACCCCTGATGTTAAGCGATCTATTCATCCATGCCTATCTATTCATGTTTCAATTTTAGTTAAAACTAGCATCTAAAAGGTATCTTGAGCATTTATTTATTTATTTTATTACAATTTCTCAAAAACTTACAGCTACAACCAAAACATTTTTGAGACAATAAAAAACGTTTGGATTGTCTTTAGACCTTATACCTTTCTATAGGCAGTCTGTTTATTAGCTTGTAGGTATTTTGTTTAGTTAATAATTGCATATGGCCTGTAGAAAAACTAAATCTTAAAACTAGTTTTAAAATTGTACACAAACACAAGACAGACCTACCTACCTTTCTAGTTTGGTTAGAGAAATTTGTTTGGTGATGACCTGATGACTAATATTTTTTTATTACCTCATAAGAAAGCTGATCATAAATAGACGACATCAAGGAAAACAAAATTAGCTCAAAAATAAATAAGATATAAGCATTTTAATTTCACGCTAGACAGAGAGCGCACTATACTGAGCCGTGACGTCACGCCTCAGACGCGCCATACAAATGCTATACTAACACACGCTTTGGAGATAGGGATAGAGCAACCCCTCTCTATCCCCATCTAAAACTTTAAACACTCATATCTCAGAGATTTATCAGCCAATTTTAATTATTTTTTCATTATGTGTAATGTAGGTATTTAGTTGTATTCATATCTAAGCCGGTTATCTCTATCTCTATCTTCTCTATCTCTACATAGTATAAATTGAAGTCGCTTTCCGCGTCTGTATGTCTGTATGGCCGCTAACTCCTAAGCCACGCAACGGATTTTGATGCGGTTTTCACCATCAGTTAGATACATTTTCAAGGAAGGTTTGTATATATAACAAGCGACCCGCCCCGGCTTCGCACGTAAATTACACCCGTGCGAAGCCGGGCGGGCGGGTCGCTAGTTTGTAATAAATTAAACATTAGGACACATGCCTATTGAACCAATGAAATGTTTATTGGGATTAATAATAAACTTTTAGATGAAAAAAAACTTTAACCGACTTCAAGACTATACCTACCTACTAGGTACCTACATTTACAAACTTGAACTAAAACAGTAGGAAATTACAGTTAAAACAAAGATAAGTAAAAACAAAGTCCTCATCGACATTTTTTGTTGAAGGGAACCACAAACCAAAACGTCATCTGTGTAATAGACATTTTTGGTTTTTGATGGTTATTAAAAAAAGAAAATTTATATGGAACCACGTCTGAAGTGTGGCCTACCAATGAAAAAAATAATCAACAAAATCAAATTCATAATTGGCGGAGTAATCGCGTAACAAAAAACATAGGTACCTACCTACCTATGTACAGTCGAATTGATGAATAAACCCATTCCGCCTTATTACAAAAAAGTCCATCAGTCCAGGTTTAAACCAGGACTAAAAAGTCCGAGTTTGTTACGGTACTAAGGGATTAAAACTTGACCTTATTACAAATCTTCGACTAATCGAGGACCAGCTGATACCAAAGATAGTCCATGGTTTCAATATTAGCCACAGATAAGAAACAAAAATTGAAATCATTCATTCGTTCCTGCAGGTTTATAACACACTTCAAAAGCTTAAATAATTATTTATTAATGCAATTTAAGATATTTAGCTATCTTAAATTGCTGTTTGTTTAGGTTTCAATATATTAAACAAGCATAACTTATTATTTTGAGCACTTTTCAAATTCATGGCATAATACGATCATGCGCGACGCCAAAATCCTAACGTAGAAAAAAGCAATGCGCCTGTCCCGCGTAATTCGAGGCGTTCAGATAAATATATGTAATTATCCAAAGACATTAAGTAGTTTAATGAAATCTTTGTAATTACGGTGGGAAAATTAGCAATGTTCTTAAATTTTCTCATAGCTTCCTCCTGTTCATTTAATGTAGCTCGCAATTTTATAATTATCTATGAAATGGAACATCCCTTGCCATAATACCCGCTACATTTTTGCAAGTTTTACTGACTGGTTGAGATACACTATGCAAATCTGCTGTAATGTCTTGAATATACAAAGAAAACAATAATTTAATGCATCAGTGTATATTTTTTACTTTTTGCGTAAGTACCTACCTATAGCTATATTGTAATCTACCAAGGTTATAAACAAGCACTTAATTCATGGCGAGCCCAGTTGCATAAAGCGCAAGCCACTTGAACTTCAGGGCTTAATGGGCTTCCTCTAGGATCGTGGACCAGATCCTCACGTAAAACATGCACTATTTTTGGGCCAAAGCGTTTTGTGAACCTATATTTATATCTTAATTCTTCGTCACTCAATTCGAAAGGATTCACACGATGACGAGGTCTATCAGATCGCCGCGATGCCTCCAGCATGTCCAAATCTTCTGAATTCATCATGTCAATCGTGTTTATATCCATTTTAAACGATATGTAAATAATAAAAACACTAAATAAAATAATTATAACCTCAAATTCTATTAGTACCGAAGTTAGTCCATAGTTAAACTAGGGGTCTCGGCGGTCTAACTTTAGTACCATAGACAATCCGTGGTTTAGAGAAAAACTTCGTTTTATAATAACGTTTATTTTAGTCCATGGTTTAACCTGGTACTAATCCCAGTACTAAAGTTAAACCGTGTTTTGTAATAAGACGGTTTATGTAAAAAATCTTTGGATAAACCCCTAAACCTCCCCTTTCGTCAAAAACCATTGGTAAGGTATTATTTAATTTCCTACCTAGTTAACTACCTACTTAATTTCTTATAAACGGAAAGTCAATGTATACACGAAATAGGAAATACTTACCTACCTATTTCTTAAAAAAAAATTACACTGGACTTCTAAAGAATTTTAAAATAAGTACTTAGGTATTCTAAAATGCTGGTTAAATTATCAACCGTAATTTGTAAATCCGTACCTACGAATACAACATTAAATCGTTGTGTCTATATATACAATTAAAATCATAAATTCAAATTGTTTAAGGGCATTTTTGATATGTACTTACCTACTACTTACCAGTAAAAATGCATTATAAACGAATTACATGCACATGCAATTTATAGAAATATTAAAGGTACATATTTTATATGTAGAGACAAGGTACCTATAAAGTCAAAGATTAAGTACTACGAAGACAGTGTAATTAAATTCGCAATAAATAAATATTTAGTTTAAAATACTATTAACCCGTTTTAGTTAAATATTTCAAATTGAAAACAGAAGTTGTTTGAAAGCATACGGAAGGACAATTAGGCCTACGGCAAACTTCAGAGCGCTTGCCATCACACTTCTAACGAATATTCGGGCTTTACGGCAGAAAATTTTCACTTAAAACATATTCTTACCTTTTCGACAGATTGATATCCAGGTTCAGCAAGAAAATCCAGTTCAAAAACACAAGTATTCACAAACTTTTTGTACAAAAACACTTGAGCACTCGCGGTAGTAGGCTGTAACCTTCGATCAACTTTGACGAATATAAATTTTACGGAGTTAAAAATTCTTATTTTAGCCACTTTAACTTCACTTTATTTCACTTATATGTAGAATACACTGAATTTATAGAAATTGGACTTCAGTTAATTTTCACTCGATAAAATGTCTATAGTTATTACAATCCGTAATACGGATGTATTGGTTAAAATTTACGCATTTTAAAAGTTATTTTTCGATAAATTCACTGTTTTCACTTCCAAAACAAGCTCTGTGCGTTTCGGCCAGTGACCACTTCCGTATCCCCAAACAGCTGTTCGGGATTAGTGATGTTGAAAAATCGATAACAACCAAATCGGTACAACCTTAATTAAGCACCACACAGTTTTTCACAACACAGAATACCGGTTTCACTATCCATAATGCATTTCTCTACGGTGTCAACGTGACGTAAAAATAACGTAAATTAGAGCTATTTAAATGTATGATAGACGAGAATAAAATAGCGAATGAATTACATAATCTTGATAATGTTGCAAATTAGCGATCACTTCTAATGCTTTGTTTATGGTGTAGATCTTTTTGTGAGCACATTTTCGATAATGGTGCGCACACACGCGGTCGCGTTCAGTGGAGAACTGGGAGCCACGGCGCGGGGCGCGCGGGCAGGGCGGGGGGCGGGGCGCGGGCGGGCCCGAGCCAGCGGAATGCTATTGTAGGCGAACTTGCCCGCCACTTTTTTCTCAATTCTGGTCAAACAAGTTTTGTATACAACCTGCATTGTAAGGATTCCGCCATACTTCGAACCTGGCAACGGTCTCTAAACTTGGAGAAGTTTAAAGTTTCACTGAATTTCCACATCGCACACTAGGAAAGAAGAATATCCAAAACTGCAATGGAAAAAGTGCAGCCAATATGAAGAGAGACAAATATAGAAATTTCTAGATCTAGATCATCGCTGTTGATAGGTTGGTACAGCAAAATGTTTATGATTTTGGATTATTAGATAGCATTAAAATTATTTTACATAGAAAGTAAAGAAAACAAGCGGAATAATTATATGGAATCCAATGTACCTAGTACCAAATCAAGTTATGGGAATCGAGCCCACCACTTAACATGCAAACGGACTGCAAGTCGAACTAAGTACCTACCTATGCAGGTGCACTTGGTATTTATATTATGCTAAAATGGCAGGAACAATTTTTATTCAACGGTTTCTTAGAACCTGCAGAAGTGCAGAATATTGATAAAGCCATTAAACTTCAGTAGCGCCATGAGTAACTTTACTCAGTCAATGTCGTGTTGCTGTTTTCACATGTAAGACCAAAAAAATGAAAATAAGTTAGCCTATAAAAATCTGATTTACAATAACTTCGCTTCGAGTACAATAACCATAAACCAAGTTCTAAGAACTAATAAACCGTCGTCGATCCTGTTTATGACATCATGGTCGGCCACGAAGCGAGAACTGGCAGTCATATCCTAAAAATTGCTCGGAATATCAAGGACTTCTTATGGTATCGAATAACTTTGGTTGGTGGAAAAAAACAAGGCCTACAAAGTTTTTTTTATTCATATTTAATCATAATCATTGATAAACTCTCATTAAAAAGAAGAGGAAGAAAACTTGTTTTTGCTATGCAAATAAGATTAAGGAGATCAGATAGGTATGGCTTAACACGGCCTGAGTAGAATTCCAACATTCAAGGTTAGAAGGGAACTTCTAAACTAAGTATTTGAAGAGCGATAAACGAACTTCCACGAAGTCGAATAGACTCGAGATCGACAGGGATAGCGTCACATTCTACCTTACAGGCGTGATAGAGACGGTAAGACATATTTTATTTATTGCCATATCAAGTTTCGTCGGGGTTCTGTATCACATTTGTGTGAAAGAGACAACTATAATTATATGTTTCCCCTTGACCTCGAGAGCGGGAGATGCTGTTGATCAGATTTTTTGGAAATTGAACTTTTTTAATTAGCCAAACCAAACAGGTTTACGAAAAAAACAATCTAAACCATGGAATTAACAATTACTGACACTGCCGTAGTAGAATGGAATGCTTCCCAAGGATCCAAGTGGCATTACGGCTAATGGAGAAGCGTGGTAAATATAAAACTCGACACTAACTAATGGATAACACGATCGTGTTGCAGTGCAGAACTGTGTAGTGTAATCATTACCCTACGAAGGCCACAGCTTTATCTGTAAAGAAACTTTTGAGTAGTTTCCAAGTACTCCAGATAAGATAAAATCACAACGGGTACACACTGAAAGCCGTTTGTTTAACAATAAATAATAACAATCTGAGAGTTAGCAACTTTTTGGACAGAAAAAAATTTTAAAATAAAAAAATTACACTTAAAAAGTTCAAAGATATCATAATGTCTTATGATATTTATTAGACATTATTTTATATCGTGTACTTTATACTGATAAAGGTTATGTAACACCATAATTGCAGTATTATGGTGCACGTTTGGGTTCAATCATCCAATGATTCAACCAAACACTTGTCTATTACTCTAAATTTCATTTAGTCAAATCATTGAATTAGGTATAGGTACTAAACGTAAAAACGCCAAACTTCATAAGAAGCTGAATGAAATCGTGTTAAACAAACTGAGACGTTTTACTCATCACGTGAAGTCATTAGAGAATTTGAAGGTGCAATTAAAACTGCTTCTTACTACCATTCTGACTGTTCTTGGGAGAAGCAAGTTATTCACAAGCTTTTCGTGGAAATGGTTGTCTAATTTAATAGCGTCATTGATTAAACAAGCATGTCCATCAACGCCTGAAGTCCCAGGGACTGAATAATTTAAAGTCGAAGCAATAATATTTGGTGATGGGTGATTTATTTTCATAATCATTCAGTCCTAAAAGCTTACAAGCATATTCACTTAAAAATTTGATGCATTAGTTCCTATACATTCATTGCACACATTGATGATTAAGTTATTACGTATAACGATTAAATTAAACACGCGAAGGGAATATTTAATAACATTGACCAGCTTAATCAAATTGATATTGGTAACGATTGCAGTCTTGTTAAAGGCTCTGTTTATTGTGAAACATTCGATTTAGGAACGTTCTGTTCCATTTACTGAATCACAGAGGACGTCGTTTCATTCAATAAAAATCAAATTGTCACCATCGGCGAGTCGTAACTGACACGTAATTCTACAGTTTCACGTCGATTCCATTTCAAACAACCGGTTATTTAGTTCCGAAGAATAGCATGTCAACAGGTTGTACTGGGAATTCTTACAAGAAAGCTAGACGTTATGAAAGGACAATTGTACAAATATGGACAACGACTCGTTTTTGTACACACTTGATGCTAAACTTTTGTGGCGACGTTACAAGTGTCGGTTTGTTGCACTGATGAAAATTAATTTAGTTAAATGTGTAGAACGATGTTAAAACAGCTAGAGATACGTTTAAACGTATTGATATAGCGTAGGTATACCATATCAGTAAATAACAAATTGTTAACAGAAGAACATAAAAAAGTATTGGAGAATCTGGAATTTTGAGATATGAATTGCTAAGATTTAAAGACGATTGAAATACCTAATGAGATACTTTTAAAACATAATCACCACAATACCCCCGGACATACGTGTAGGCTTTTCGCAATAAAGTACGTCACTCGATATAAGTATCCGTTTTAAGCTGCAGATAAAAACTTACACAAAGTATTTGAGAGGGTGGGTATTGGAGAGCCCGTAATTTTGAGATAAGAATTGCTTAGATTTAAAGACACTATTAAAATCCAAATATTTATGAGCAACTTTTAAAACACAATAATCACCAGCTTACATAGGTACGTGTAGACAGTAGAGTACGTCACTCGATACCTTATAAGTATCAGTTTTCAGCTGGAGATAAAAACTTGCACACAATTGCAAACACAGCCTTCTGTGATACAATACAACATAATATGTGATACATTAGTGAAGAATGAGGGAGGTAAGTAAATATTGCAGAATATGGTCGAACTATTGAATTATGACTCGATGAGTCATCATAACAAACAATTCAAGACGTGAAACTTACAATTACGTTTGATGAATATAGTAATAAAGTGACAATAGATGAATCACCAGCGCAGCGCCCTTAGTATTGAAATACGGGCTCGTAATGAGAACGTGGAAGTGGTCGGAAGTCTCGTCGACGGGATGAAGCACAATGAGTGACGGATTGACGACTATTCACGCCAGGACGAGACAAATCAAAGAATGGCCCTTCTATCCCCCGGTACAATATTGCCGGTCGGGATTCCCCCTTTGTAGAATCTGGCAGCGTATAGTAATTTAATTAACTGCGGGCTGCGGCGTTACGGCTCTTATTTGGGTGTAAAATAAATGCCAGTTGAAAGTTACCCAGTAGCTAAAAATGTTCATCAAAATAAACAAAGAAAAAGGTTTAGACAACTCTAACGAAACCGGATTTTTTTAAACGGGATTTTTTTGTATTCAAAATATTATTAAATTTAGTAGGAATTAATAAATTACATGCAAATAGTAAGTACCTACTTGTTAGTTAAGATTTATGTTACTTGTTACATAATTTTAGTAAACTCAGATGTCATTGGTAGAATTTGCCTTGGTATAGCTTAGAGATAACTTGAATTCTAACACTCCTCCATCGCATTATTTGAAAAAGTATTACATATTATCTAGGTACACTTGTAGAAAGGGTGTGCATTTATTTTTTTTTGCATATTTTTTATCTGTTACTGTAATTTCTAACAACTTATAAAAAAAAACATATACTTCGGTAGGTAAAAAGTTATAGGTAGATAGTAGGTAAACTGTGTTTTTAAAATAGTAGTTTGTCCCGATCTGACACCTCGCGTGTAGCACCTAGGTAAGTATGACCTACCTGTGACCACGGACATTGCAAATACATAGTTCGAAACCTCAGGAATTAAAATAATGTTAAATACACGGGTAGGTATAAAATAAAATTCTGTAAAAAAAGTTGTAGGTAGGCACTTATTTATAACTCGATGGTTTTAAAAGTGTCAAATTTCAATATGCAAACAAATAGAAACGTCGACTTGTCACATTACAATCCGAGACCTCTCTTCGCGGTCTTCTTGGTCAATAAGTAAAATAAACTTTTTGTTTTTTATATAGATAGGTACAGCTACTAAACTGTAGGTTAGCCGTACAACGTAAAAGCTCTTGCGATAAACCACATAATCTATCGTATAAAGTAATTTAGTCTGGGAAAAATAGGTAATATTTCAACATTATCTCAACCACTTCCACAAGAGCAAAATCCATTACCCACAGTAAAAAATCGGTAATTTACGGTAATTAAGCTTTTAGTGCTTCACTATTGCAAGTAAAACCTGTCGGTGTTGCCGTCGCGGCGGATCGATCCTCGCCGCCCGCCGCGCCGCCGCGCCGGCCGGCGTGCGGCGTTGCCGCTCCGTGCGTGTTTTGTTTGGGTTGCATGCAGTGGCAACGACGCGAGCATGAGTGCGCCGCACCGCAGCCAGCTAGCGCCGAAAGTCACCATAGTTTATTAGAAAAAGTTTGTATGCTGAAAACTTTTGACTTTCATGTTTTTCGACATTCACAAAATAACACATTTAGCACGTCAATTCCTATTAACTTATTCTGAAAAATCAAATATGGTTTTTCGGGTTTTTCGAGAAAAAAAAACGTATTTTTTTTCTTTCTGTCTAATCTAGGTCGAGAGTCTAGAGAAATCTACCATACCTTTCATACCCATGTTTGCGGTTTATCTTCTCATCGTACTCTAGCTCCATGCTATACTCCCTCTATACAAAACTCTGTGAATTTCAATGGAACACAGCAAAGTAAACTCAATCAAACTCTTGAGCTCGTTCTTGGTTTCCATTTTTTTCCGAATGCATTCTACTTTGAAGCTTTACATCTGTAATTGCAATACGCGCCATCTAGCAATACTTCACGTAACTACTTACGTATTTTATTTTGAAGTAGCAACTGCTACCTGTAGAACAACATAAAAATTTACTCAATAGAGTTCATATTGGGTCTAATAGATGGCAACACAATGGTTTTTTTTTTTTTCATTTTGCGAGTGTTCATGTCGCGGGGGTGGATTGACAGCCCAAAGTGAATCATAAAAAAATTGGGTTCATAATCTATCATCAGCCTATATAATGTTCGTCCACTGCTGGACGGAAGCCTCTCCTAAAGGCCGCCACAAGGCAGGATCATCTGCTTTACCCATCCACTTGGCAGCAACCTTCCGCAGGTCGTCACTCCACCTGGCCGCAAATATCTCCCTATATTTGCCTTCTACAAGTTCCATCAGTAGATGTCTATCTACAAGAGATGATTTATGCAGCATCCGCATCGCGATACGATTCTTAAACATTCACAATTTCTCAGTGAAAACCACAGATATACACATCTGTGGTGAAAACAGTCAAAAAAGGTCCGAGCGTCCAGTGGCGGATCCAGGATTTCATTTTGGGGGGGGCCATTCTGACATTTCTGGTCAAGGTTCAAAGGAATCAAATCGAAAAATTGAGTCGAATGTATGGAATGCCTAGGTGTTTTGGGCATGGGGACCATACCCCCCCCCCTGGATCCGCCAATGCGAGCTTCATTGTTCATATGTACCTACATTATATCAATTATTCACAATGCCACATTTACTCCAATTGAGACGTTATGTTGCTTGCATAGTGTTCAACGTTAGTTGTCCGCTATATCATCGTAGCTCTGGCATCGCGCGGCGTTGTAGTCGGATCGCGGTTACCTTGTAACTAACCAAAAAGTCTGCGCAATTCGTAGCGTGCGCCGAGTTTTGGTTCGGAGATTTTCTGGCACGATTGTGACATCCGTAATAAATCTGCGCTCACGGTTAAATAAGCCGATTCGGGGGCCTCAGATTCATATTTTTGAGTGTCATATTTTTTTACCACGGATACCTACTAGGTACATCGCCTGGGAGGCGATCCAGGTTATGCAGGTTAGGTTAGTCATCATGTAAAGAGGGTAGAGTGATGAGTCTGGTAAAACACCCATTCTGCGTAACCCAGTATAATTATGTTCACTATAATTCTTTCCATCCAATGGTTGCCTGGAAGAGATCGCTTTTAGCGATAAGGCCGACACTTGTGGCACTAGCTCGTAAGTGTTTTCTATCTGTTTGTTATTTTTTTTTCTGATGTACACAGTGTAAGGGAAATATTCTCGAAGCCAAAAGAAGGTAATTGTACTCATCATTATGAACCACTTTTAGTATGGGACCAACCCTGAAATCGCGAAAAAAAACAGCTGTTCCATACATTTTGTCGAGACAGTTCAGTGTCAATGACCGTTTTCTATAGAACAGCTGATATTTTTTTCGCGATATCAGGGTTGGTCCCATAGTAAAAGTTGTTCATAATAATGAGTACAATTACCTTCTTTTGGCTTCGAGAGTGTTCCCCTTACACCCCGTAGAGTTTCTATCCATCTATAATTATAGGACTTACCTTAAATAACGTCTATATTAAAAAGAAACAAATATTTATGTTCACATTTTATTCAAGAGACATTGGTATAAAATATATGAGATATAAAACAGCATAGTCATAATTGAATTAATAAAACTAAACAAAGACAATCATTTTTAAATCTGATTCGGGGTCTATTAAACAAAACCTTTAATTTTAAAAATAAAAATGACTGAAAATTAATATCAAAACAAAAGGTACCTAAATATTCGTAAGTTGGTTTATATAAGACAATAACGTACATTAAATAACTACATTCATTTATTATCCTTATTTACCCAGAGAATAGATTCAATCAAGGTAGTTGCTACGGATATTATATAATATGCAATAAAACATATAAAAAATACAAAAATTGGTAGTGAAACAATATTTAAATATTTTTATATTCACTGTGACATTTATATGATTAAACTTCGATTACAATGACACTTTCTACATCGTCATTATTTCCTGGTACTACGCAACAATACCTAATTATAATCAGTTATTATAGAGCCTCTTATACAAAATTTGACGGTTTTAAATCCATTTCTTTTCAGTTAAATTACAATATTTGAGCTGGAAAAAAATACATGGCACAGATACATCTGTGTTTGAGTTTATGATTTGGTTCAAAACACGATGGAATAAACTTTCCTCGATAAAAAAAAATCTGAAACAAAGTCGACTTAGTTTATTTTTTTCATTTTTTGCTCTAATGAAAGCTCGTAACATCCTGGAAATTGGATGTACTGAAAGGCAATTTTATTCAACATTCTTTTATTTGGATAGATTTTTGATAGTGAATAGTGTCGTTTTTTAGTGAAATTAAAACGTAAAAAGGACGCGATTTTGGCGCGCCGCGTTCAGTCAGTTCAGTGCCGTGCCAGGCGTCATCGAGGTCGGACTTATGCTCGTTTTTGTCGTTACACTTCCCCCGCGGGCGTCCTGACTCTAGCATGGCGTCGCTATAACTTGGCGGGGGCTGAGGCAGCGTTTTGTTGCCTACACGACTCGGATAACCGCCCGTTAACTAGCTGTTGCTCGCGTCTTTGTACGCGTAGACTTTCATATAAAACTTTCATTTTCTCATTGACCCCTGTTAATTCGGCCATTTCGCAAAATCCTCGCGGAAATCTACATCTCATAAGGAATCTACCTGCCATATTACAGCTACGTAGGTCAAGTAGTTTTCGAGATTTTGTAATGAGTGAGTGATTTCGGTTTTATATAGATAACTGATTATAATGGAAGAGGCCTTTGCCCTGCAGTGATGGGACGATGCAGGCTAATATATATTTTATGTATTATATGTATAATTTTCAATCTTATTTAAATGTTTTATCACAGTGAATAGAGCATAAGGTTGTGAATTAAGCCTGCATTCGAGAATAAATACTACAAAATATTGAATAAATTCCAGAATATATCGAAACATGCAGGTACAAAGTTGGATATTATACAATGCAATAATATTATAGTATTGTTACATTCTACGACTAACTTATCAAGGTTTACCACATTATTACATAATATATTTATTTATTCCGATAATTTATTTATTTATTAATAAACATACAAAGCTGCGGCGGAATGTTTCATGCGAAGTACAAAAATGAACTTACAAAATAATAAAGAACACATCAATTCCTAACATAGCAGTATTAAACAATTCCTTTAATAATTAATAAGAAATTATAAATATTATGTACCTATTATATTCATAAAAGCTCAATTTAGCTAAGACGTGGTCAGACCACGTCAACTTTGGCACGGCACTCATTGTATAAAAAGCAATATATATATAACAATACAACTTTAAAAAATATAACCACAATATAATTTTGGCAATAATAACATATATCATAATATTTTACACAATTAGTTGAAACGTTGAATAATAAAACATGTATATTCTTTTATAAATGTAAATAATAAAATATATTTGGCAACATTACTACGCAAAATCCAGGCGACAAAGCGTTTACGCGAAAACTATGCAAAAAACTTATTACGTCTACTTTGCGTTACATTAATGATACATCTATTGGTACTTCCTAATACAACATCGACAAACAATAACTATGGAATAAATAAACATCCATTTAACATTGATTCCGATATAACATACACAATGTCTTCACCGTCACAACTTCTTACAAATGTATTATTGAAATCATCATTATTCGATGTGAGTTACATTGGAAACTGAAGGACTATTTGTAAGCGCATTATAATCTGAGTCGTCGAGCAATATACGCCACACCATAATACCTGTAAGTGCGAGCGAGATAGACAGATTAAGACTTGTTAATGCAAGTGAGATAGATAGATAATGATTTATCAACCAACGCCTCAGATGATAATGCGTTTACTATAGTCATTATGTAAAACTTCAGTAAAGTTGACATATTGTAACATTTATTATTAAATAGCATAATATATGGATACACTAATAATCAACCATTAAAAATAAATGATATTACAAATAATAATAAGATTTTGTACAATATTTGTGAAGCTATATCAGTGCCTAACAATGTAACATTCTAAACGACTGGACCAAATCATGGACCCATTACAAATATTCGTACATAAAATATTCCTAAAATTGTGAATTAATAATATTCAAAACGGTTAAAATAAATTCATGTTAACTAGGTTTAAACTGAAAATGTCTCAAAACAAGTAAATAATCCGTTGAAGATTTGATTACGAACACTTTTTCAGTCTCTTAGGATAAAAATTCCAATATTTTCGTTCTAAGTTGATGCAGTGAAATCAAATTTCCGAGTGATCGATAAATTTGTGCGTCGTGTGAGACGTTTCTGTAGTTACTGAATATGGTTACCATACAAATTGGTCTATGCAATTATTAAAAAATATTTTAATATATAATTTAATAAACACCGATCGACAACATCAAATATACACAAATATATCTATTGGTAGTATTATTCTTAGTTATTATAAATTTATAAAGGTCGTACATTGAGTTCTAAATGATGCACTATTTTCTTTGAAGTATTTATAAAGAATCTGTGTTAGAAATAAAATCATAATATTTTTATATGTATAGTGGGAAAGAATGGTGTGCGTCAGGTGTTATATAATTATATATATTGTTACAAAAATAATCACATTGACTAAGCTCAATTTTCAACAGTAGGTAATAAAATGACTATAAAACTACATCATGGTCATAATCATGTGTTTTTCTAAAGGTCTATGAAATACAATAAAAAATTTACAATCGTTTCAATAAAGATTTTTAAGAAACAAAATACAAACGGACGGTCAGGAAGAATGGTTAATATTGAATTGATTTATACTCGTATATCAGCTGTTATTAATGGAATTTTTATTTCTCGAAATACTTTTTAGTTCTTAATATATTTTATGATTGGTGATTAAAGGTGCAATGTTTAATTGTAAATTCTTCAAAAAGATATATACCTAAAATTATGATAATATTCATTCACGATTCATTACAAATGATTACATAATGTTATCCAATTTGTAGAATAATTTATCAATACAATGATTGCGTGATTTAAATCTTAAAGCAAAGGTGAAAAGTATCTACTTCGATATAAAGTAGAACTCCTTTTAACTGACAGTAAAAATATACATAATTATGTAAAAATTTTATGTTTTTAAAACGTAGGCGACGTATGAATTCTAATTAAAATGATATGTACTTTATGTGAATTGAAATAAATATGCAATAATACACTTATTATAGATATGGTTATAATTGAATAGTTTCATGTTGAATGTTATTAATTACATTCAATCCAATAAAAGCATGTTTAATATATAATTTTAAAACTAAATTAAAACTGAAT
Source organism: Agriopis marginaria (assembly GCA_932305915.1). NCBI lineage: Eukaryota > Metazoa > Arthropoda > Insecta > Lepidoptera > Geometridae > Agriopis > Agriopis marginaria. Next base: position 17,106,222 of record OW029925.1, read on the forward strand.
TTCCATTCTTATAAAATCAATACCAACCCTTTTACTATACGAAATCGAAGAAATACAGGAGATAACTTAACGATATATACATGTTAAAATTAAATTAGTTTCAACTGAAGTTCTATATCATCGAATTTAATTATGGACACTTTGTAAATTATTATAATAATAAGGACGACTAAACATAAGATCTCCAGGTGAAAATAACAACCCAGTCTGATTATTTCAATCTGTCCAATCACAAATAAGTAACTGTGACTGCTGGTTACTGAGCAAACTGCAATAAACCTTATATCAAGGTCCAAATCTTTCAAAAAAGGACGAAATAATATCGAGCAGCTGAAAAATTCAAATCTGTCAAAACGTCGCTCCCAGAATCATATATTCAGAATATTCCAAGTATATGTTCAGTATGCTTTCAGACCATTCACTCGCACAAGACAAATCTTAAGTAGTTACATCTAATGGTCGAGTGCTTAAGTGTCACTGGCGGATGGTTGTTTGATCAGGTTCGCCTCATGGCTCACGCTGGCTTGGGATTTGAGCTTCGGTTTGTCGACTTTATCGTGACTCTTGTCAACTTTGTCATGGTTCTTGGCAGTTTTGTCATGTCCATGAGCCTTGTCGTGTTTGTGATCATGACCGTGACCACTCTCGACGGTGCTGACTCCGTTCTTGTGTGAGCTCGGCTCCCGGTCATCCTCGACGTCGTGTCCGTACTTCTGGTTAAACCAATGGAGGCAGATGCATCTGGAAATAGAGGAAAATGTATGCTCATAGTAAACTTACCAATAAAGATACAAAGGGCGATGGCATAACTGGGGAGATACGTAGTTATGTATTTTTGGTCAAATCGATAGTTGTAGGTAGGTATATGGTTTAATTATTATTTTAAAGGTATCCGTAGATAATTCCAATGATTATAATACATACCATAGGGTCATGCTTTCAGCAAAATTACAGGGCATAAATATATGTAACATCTTAAATCTCAGGGCGACGAGCGTGAGTCAGGGAGAGTGCTGCCGCGCAAGTTTTTGAACTGTTCAAATTTTAAACTCTGGGTAAACTCTGGGGAGTAATTAACTGCTCTGAGTAAGCGCGATGCTCACCAACAGGCGAGCAACTTGCTCATCTAGTTCAGTTGCATAGAAAAACATAGGTCATCATCATCATCATCAGCCAGAAGACGTCCACTGCTGAACATAGGCCTCCCCCTTTAACCTCCACACTGAACGACAGCCTTTTGCATCCACTGGATGCCCGCGACTCTTACAATGTCGTCGGTCCATCTAGTGGGAGGCCTCCTTACGCTGCGTCTTCCGGTTCGTGGTCTCCACTCCAGAACCTTTCTTCCCCATCGGTTATCGGTTCTTCGAGCGATGTGGCCCGCCCATTGCCACTTCAACTTGCAAATTTTAACAGCTATGTCGGTGTCTTTGGCGAATATCCACGTTTCGGATTTTATCACGCGAAGAAACTCCATAATATAAAACTATATAGAAAACATAGCTACCTATCTATATTTTAACCAAATATTTGATCATCATTGGTCTTTGCTATGGATACTCATTTCCAGTATAAAACAGATTTTAGCTATTAGGCTAAAGAAAAGTTTGTTGCCTGATGGTGACCATTCTAAAGGGACCATTGGTGATATTAATATCCTCGAAGAAACTGTCCACTTTGGTGATTTTATTTTTGCCAGGATCTCCATTTACTTTCGTAACGTAATTTGAAGAGAAGAGATTTCTGGCGATAATGTCAAGTAGGTTTGTTCCTTTGTATGTTTAATTAACGTGAAAGTCCATTGTTTTGGAAAATAAATAAAGGAAAACACGACAATGGCTCGCTGCTTCATTAAGGCACTTAAAGATCTGTAATTACATCAACAGGGACTTTATTTTAAAAAGTTTGTAATGAAGATTCCGTTTTAATTTCCTCAGCAGGGGACTTTTAACTGTTGTTATTTATAGCACTACAATTTGATCTCATTTCCACTTTAATCTATTAGAATCAGACAACCCCCGACGCGAAAAGAGGGGTGTTAAAAGTTTAATATGTGTGTCTGTGTATTTATACTCGTATCTGTATGTCTGTCTGTGGCATCGTAACTCCCAAACGGCTGAAGCAATTTTGATTTAGTTTTTCATTGTTTGGAAGGTGACTTGATCAAGAGTGTTCTTAGCTTTGGTTCAAGAGAATCTGTTTGGTCGTTGAAGATTATCAGCTCTTTTTTTTACATTTAAATTGTTTTTATCATCATCATGTGCCGGAAGACGTCCACTGCTGAACATAGGCCTGCCCCTTTAACCACCACACTGAACGACAGCCTGCCTATTGCATCCACTGGATGCCAGCGTCTCTCACAATGTCGATGGTCCATCTAGTGGGAGGCCTACCTACGCTGCGTCTACCGGTTTTGTTTTTTCGCATGTATTTTATATATTTTTTTAATTCCTGATGTTTCACTTTACAATGTCCGTGGTCATGCACAGGGGGTTTCATCTCTTCTCTATCTCTATCTTCTCTACATAGTATAAATTAAAGTCACTTTCCGCGTCTATCTGTCTGTACCTATGTCTGTTTGGCCGCTAACTCCTAAACCCTGATGTTTCAAACATTTTACAATGTCAGTGGACATGCACAGGGGGTTTCAATAATTCCTGATGTTTCAAACACTTTACAATGTCCGTGGTCATGCACATGGGGTTTCAATTTGTAATAATCGTAAAAAAACATAGTAATAATTTTGTTCCAAGAATGTACCTGAGCACAGCAGCGAGCACCCCGCCGCCCACGAGGGCTGCTCCCGCCCCCATGAGGTAGTAGCGGTGCTGGGCGGCCTCAGCGCCAGGGGACAGCTGCACCAGCCCCACCACCAGAACCACGATGCCAAGGAGCAGGGAGCCCACGATCGCGTGAAGCGCTGCTACCTGGAATCCAACAAGCTTAGAATAACTACACAAAGAAACCAAGTACATTCGCAAAATTTAAGCCATTCAAAAGGTGTCACATATGGCTCCAAAAAAAAAAAAAAATATTCTATGATAATTTGCGCGGTGAAATCGTACCACAACAAATCAGAAAAGAAGCATAAGAGTTATGGTGTGACATTCCACAGGTAATCCATTAATTTTCTTGCTTAAATCGTTTAAAATACCAATCGAAACGTAAGCTACAAAGCGAATTTGTAGCTTACGTTTTGAGAAGGTGTTGTTTGGAAACCTACCTTCCTGAGTAGTTATTCTAAGCCAACAAGCATCACTTTAGAAACAGAGACGGTCAGTCATCGTCAGCATTTCAGCCTAAGATGTTCCCACTGCTGGGACACACGTCTTCCTAGAACATCATTCATCATTCACGTTGACATCATTCTTATTATAATTTTATTGCTGACATTTTAATGTATAATTACCATGATACCTACTACCCAAAGGGACGGAACGCTTCAAACAGAAAAAAACGAGCAGAGCGAGAGGTACCATGTTTAGCCATTTGTCCCTTTCTAGTGTTGACATAATCACTGATACAAATTCCTCATTAATTTTCATACTTTTTATATTTTTATACAGAATAGATCTACGTTTGGCCACCAATTCGCTTGATGGTAAGCAACGGTGTGGCCGAGGATGGAACACGTTGATCTAGAAGAAATCTATTCACTCTAGCCTTGAAGATGCCTAGATTAAAAGCGTATTAAGGTCGCGAGAATTTGCGCGCACCGCGTTTAGTACCGTGCCAGGCGTCATCGAGGTCGGACCTATGTCCGTTTTTGTCGTTGCACTTCTCCCGCGGGCGTCCTGACTCTTGGGTGGCAAAATACATCATCGCTATAACTTTGCGGGGGCTGACGGAGCGTTTTGTTGCCTACGCGACTCGGATAACCGGCCGTTAACAAACTTTTATTAGAGTCAAAAGTGCTCACCTTTCCACAAACATATAACTCGTTCAGGAACCGGCTGGGATCAGGCGAGGGCGTGGTGTCCACATCAGTGGGCCGCCCCAGCTGCAGCGGCAGCTGCGAAGGCCGCCGCCCTACGCCGCCACCCCGCTTCTCCGCGCGGCGTCGCTCGTGCCGCACGGCAACTGCTGGCATCGCACCAATCATCTTCGCTAAACAGGAACTCGGGATTAAAACGGTAGCATCACTGAGAGTTCAGCCAACAACAGCGAGCAGCCACACGAAGCGTTCAACTCCAACCTTCTTCCAACAGATGATTTTGCGGAGTGAAGATCTTTGTTACTATATGATGTGGACATTTACGTTCACTTATCCTATGTAAGTAAGAATAGAAAGAAAGAAAAGAAAGTAAAGAAAGAAAAGAAAGAAAAGAAAGAAAAGAAAGAAAAGAAAGAAAAGAAAGAAAAGAAAGAAAAGAAAGAAAAGAAAGAAAAGAAAGAAAAGAAAGAAAAGAAAGAAAAGAAAGAAAAGAAAGAAAAGAAAGAAAAGAAAGAAAAGAAAGAAAAGAAAGAAAAGAAAGAAAAGAAAGAAAAGAAAGAAAAGAAAGAAAAGAAAGAAAATAAATGTTATTCGACACCTTTACAAAAACTAATATCTAAAGGATACAAAAAAAAAGTTATATGATTATTTACGGGATATTTACCGTGGTAAGGTTGTGGAATGAGCTCCCGATATAAAACAGTGTTAATTTTTTTTATAAGAAAAAAAAAAAACTAAGCTGGTTTTATGAAAGTAAGCAGTTCAAAAAGCTCGCATTGCTAACCTATCCTTGCATTGGTAGATCCTAGTTCAATACGTAGGAAGAGGCACAGATGTAGCTTTTTCAGCCATCAATACTCAAAATAAGAAACTTTGTATTTAATTGGATATTTCCAGTACCCTAAACACATTGGTATTCGTTGGTTCTCATCCCATGTCTCCTCTCAACACGAAAGACGCTAACAGCCCACAAATCATACTCCCATGAAAATTCCTCCACGAAAGCTGAATTTACGCGAGTCTCGCGCACGTTTCACCCGCTGGCTCGCGTTTCACAATATTTACCCATTCTCGGGCCGTTTAATTTGAAATATGACACCGAGAGCTCTTGAAAGCTTTTCGTGTAGGCAATTATGTTCGAAGCACTGCTGTTTTAGATAGACGCAAGCCTTAGAATGTGACAGCAGTGAATGAAAAGCATAGACCATAATGATATCCAGTGGTTCCCCATGGTTTCATTATCTTTGAGGAAAAATCATAATTTGAACTCGAACGAAGCAGTGAAGTCCCCCAAAAAGTAAGTACAAGTAAAACACACGTAAAAGAACTTGTTTTTCTTGTATTGCTTTCTATACTCACTGAATAAGTAGTATAATAATATTAATAAATAGGTATTCCTGTTCAAAGAATCTATTTGATTACGTAAGACAGAAAAGAAATTTGTTTATATCACCTCAGTAGCATACGACATCTAAGTAGTTCCTAAATGTAAAGCATAAAGATTCAGATTACAACAGAAGCCTTTGTTTGGAGGTCTTACACCCTGTTGCCACAGCTTGGAACCAGGTCTACTTGTGAACCAGCGCTAAGCACACCAAGCGGTCGCCTCACGTTCACCGTAGGTACTTACACCGCTGAGTTTCTCTTGGCTGCAATAACGATTGGAGCATATCTGTAACAAAATATATCACACTTATTAAATACTAGCGGTCCGCCCCTGCTTCGCACGGGTATAGATTATAGCCTATGTCACCCGGGGATAGTGTAGCTTCCCGTCAGTGAAAGAATTTTTCAAATCGGTTCAGTAGTTTCGGAGCCTATTCAATGCAAACAAACAAACAAACAATCAAATCTTTCCTCTTTATAATATTAGTATAGATATAGATATCATAGAATTATATTGTATGAAAAATGGTTGCAAACACAGAAAAAAGAAGTAAATAGAACGGAAATGAGAAGGAAAATCTGTTACCAGGCGTTATTAGTGAACCTTGATTGAGCTTTCTTATTTAGATCAACGCGTAGAACTCCGCATCATACTTGCTAACTGATTTTGAATGACTGACGTTTCGTTTATATGGGTGCAACTTGCTATAACACATTTCTTACAAAAATGCCTTGTCAGCCGTTCTAAGGTAAACAAAAAAAATAACTGTGGTAGCAAAGAAGCTAATGGGTCGCCTGATGGTAAACGATCACCGTCGCCTATAACACTAAAGATTTCACAGATACGCTGCAGACTTTAATTACTCTATCAACAGCACCTCTGAAGAACCAGATGTTATATAATATAGTAGCTTAGAAATGCTACAAGAAGATTATAGGCCATCTCACTTATCTGGCCAATTAGGGAAACTAAAATTTTGACAGCTATTTAGAGAACGACGAGCGGCATTCATGGTATTGACTGGTAGTGCACGGTAAGAGTGGTGGCCTATATAGACTAGGCAGGGTCCAGCCCAACCGAGAACGAAATGATCCAAAGACAACTGAAAGGAAGGCAGAGGCAAAAGAACGTGGATTGGTGCAACTAGCGAGAGAGACTATTGCCATACCCAAATAGGGTCATATGTATTACTTTATATTTAAACATGTTAATTTAAGAACTCCATGTACCTACATATGTCTGCAATAAAATATTGAGTATTGAGTATTGAGACTTGTGGCCAAAAGTGGATTATTATCATTATCTTTAAGGACTTCGGGAACAGTTTTCTCATGGTTGATGATCTACATGCAACAATTTGTGTGTTATAACCATTTTAAAGGTGTATCCAAGGGAATAATGAGACAAATTCCGGCCTTTCCTTAGTAATCTCGGGAAAGTAGCCGCCGTTACACTGACTAATGATATTTGCGGGTATCCGCGAAGTTTTAACGAGTGCTATTTCTTGCCAACGCTGAGAATGGAAGCTGCGATGGAGGTTATTAATTTTGTCAAAGGTTTTTTATAGACGTCTGGGAGTTTGTGTTGTCTGTTTTAATCGAATATTAAGCTATTCTTTAAAATGTTAAAGCACTCTTTTATTAGCTTTACATGCCATAAAGAAGCATGGCCCACTTGGAAAACCCTGAACCGACTTCGGTCCCAAGTGGGTCGAAGTCGGGATAATATGGCAAAGTGGGGTTATATAAAGGGCTCTGCTACCGAATGTCTTTGTGGTGTGAACCCTCAGATAATGACACACTTGATGGACTGTGCAGCGTGTCCTACAACTTGCACACAAGACGACCTGAATGAAGCCACGGAGAGTGCCATTGGGGTGGCAAAGTATTGGTCTAGCTAGAAACTTGATTTAAAAATAGAATTGTATTTTGCGGAACACCGACTCGAAAGAAGAAGATTAGCTTTACACACACGTATCTGACTCATGAACTATGTACAGAAATTTTGGAAGTTGATCCACTTCCGTTGACCTACTTCTAAATTGAGAGTAGAAGCACCCGCAGTTTTCAGTCATCTCGTGACCACGTCCATTGTAACATGGTGGAAACGTCGAGCGAAATGCATATTTATACCTAAATTAAATAATTCGTGATCACTCCCGATAAACATTTGACACATACTTTTAATTTATTATTTCAGCCATAGGACGTTCCCTGCTGGACATAGGCCTCCCCCATCGATCTCCAAAAGGGCCGGATGGAAGCGGCCTGCATCCAGTTTCCCTGCGGTCGTCTGTCCATCTTGTGGGTGGACGTTCTACGCTGCGCTTACCGGTCCGTGGTCTCCATTAGAGAACCTTTCGGTCCAATCGGCCATCTGTTCTGCGTGATATGTGCCCTGCCCACTGCCACTTCAACTTGCTAATCCGGTGGGCTATGTCGGTAACTTCCGTTCGCTTACGGATCTCCTCATTTCTAACTCGATCTCGCAGAAAAACCCCGACTTTTAATTCATCATCATCATCATCAGCCAGACTTTTAATTGACACGTATCAATTTGATTCTTTGCACGGTAATCCGGATGACAAAGTAATAATTTAGTATCATCGAACTAATGTCATGTTAAAGCCAGGATAGGTTAATGGAACTTTTTAATGACTACCAGTAAACCTCCGAGTTTGGGCCTCTTTTGGTTTGTTTGAGCAAGTCACATTTTTCTGTAATTTTTTAAGCCTTTTGAACAATACTAATTATGCTGTCTACTTAAGCCAGGGCGCAAACGTGGACACTTTTGTGTCTTGTGTCAGATACAAGCTAGCGATGAATATTTCATTTCTATAGAACCAGTATGAAATCAGCCACTCCCTGCGCAGACTTTGCGTCCAGTTGCTTCTATTTAATTTTTACTGGGTGTGCCGTGTCGGCAACAAAAAGTGTCTACGTTTGCGCAGCGCCTAAAACATCAGCTAGTGGTGCCGTTTGCAGTAATTTTCACCTCCGAAACTATGCAATCAGCTGTTATACTTAAAAGATAAGTATTATTCTGTATATGTAATATGAAATAGTTCCTATTTTAAAAATAACTTAAACCATTGTTTATTTGAGTCAAAGAACATGTTTGTACTCTATGACTACGGCACAACGCAATTCGAGAGTATACAGAAGTAGAAATTCTAATTACAATTCACCAAAAATAAGTTAATATTGCAAATTGAGGTCAACTCTTTGATTGGCGCGACTCCTCCCGGGACTCACACATCATACATATTTTTTACCTATATTAATATATATAATAATATTATAATAATACGTGATAAGTCCCGATAAACATTTAAAACATGTGTTCAAATCGCGAAAGTTTAAAAATTACTACTCACACATCTATAGCACAGAGTAAGAAAGGGCAGACCGACAACTTCTTGATGTCCACGCCAGAAACACAACTAACTAAGTTATATTTATATGGGATTTTACATACCTCCTAATCCTAGCTTAATATTAACGAAATAGATACGATATTAACGAAATTTGGCAGGATTATAGTGTGCATGGTAAGAACTGATATACTTTTACCCCGGAAAAACAGAAAAATCGCGGGTAACACCGTGGGAAGCTCGTCTTATTTAAACAGATTATAACTGAGCCATAAATCCAGATGGATAAACATTTTGAATTTCCTGCGTTCTAATGCTACGATATTTTGCTAGAGCATAGCGTCATAGAATAATATATGATATATTCCTTATACGGTAGCGTTTTACTCGAAATATATTATGGTCCATGTTTTGCTAGCCCGGTGACATGTTTGTAGAGGACGGCCTGCGGGGGAAAGACCTTTACAGAATTCCATACCTTGTAAGGAAGCTACGGTAAGTCTCTTTGGAAGCTAAGTTGGTCCAGATTGTTGGTGAGCTTGAAACTGTTAAAAATTCTAGTGGCATGCCGCTGTAGGGAGTCGAGAGGCTGCAGCTGGTATTACGGTAGTTGCTGAGTGCAATACTTCGTGTGGAGACGCACTTGTGCTTTGTAAAGCAGAATAGACCCTACGTGAAGTATCGCTTCGCTCTGTTTCGCACACAGCAGTGAGTTTCATGAAAGCAAGTTACGCTTTGGCTTCTAATTGACCCCGTAACGGGATCTCACTAGAATTTCTAGCGCCAAAGATCTCCAAGTTCTTTGAGATCTTCTAGGGAATGCCCTGAAACCATGAGCTACAACAAAAGTTACCGTTTTTTAATGACTGATTTAGTTGTCACAACTCCTTCCGAGTTTTTATTTTCTTCTTTCATAATCTGAGAAATCGCACGTATCGCACGTCCTACTCTTGGGACCTACAGACAAATTTATTTTGCGCCATACGTCATTTGATATCATATTTTGGATTTAGGACACTATTCATCACGCAGATTTTTTCTTATTGGTCATGTTACCAGATCCAATTACGTATTATGCAAACTTTACCTCAAGTATTTTTTTATTATTACGTTTGGGATTCAATGTGCGCCCGTGACTAAGTACACTGCTTTATCCCCTATGTATAATCCATTATTAAAACCTTGCGACTGCTTTTATACATTTCTATGGCAGTTCAAGGTAACCGTTTGTTTATTAGGATTATTTTTGACATTTGGATCACGTACCCCCACCCCCCACATTTACAGGCTGGGACAACTTGTCGTCTGCCCTTCTGAATGAAATGAGGAACTTGAAGTTTACCCCCACCACAGGAAACGATTTTTTTTTCTGTGGCTGTGTCACGTACCTATGATTTGTAGAGGCAGGCAGGAAAAAAGAACCAAAATGCTGGCGTGTTTCTGGCTCAACGCATAAGCATTGCCATTCAACGTGGTAATGCCGCCAGCATGCTGGGTACGCTGCCAACTGGTAGTGGGCTTGAGCATTTGGATTGTCTTTAGACCTTCAACGGTCTATTAATGGGCAGTCTAACTGTATTTGTAGTTTTAGTTTGTATTTTGTTTAGTTAATGAAGGCGCATGACAAAAGGAAAAAACATACCGGCCGCAGTCCCATGTGCATGGAGGCAGGCTGTGGTGTGGCAGTCAGGAATAAATCGATTATCAGCAGACACGCGTTTATACGAACATCTATCCTGTGCTAATAGTGTCAAAGTTCACCTTAACTAACCTTCCTAATAGTCTGAACCATCCAGAAGCAACCCAAAGCTTGACCTAACCTTCAGAAACCATCGGGAGCCTTGACCTACACCTTCGGACTTTTAGATTAGTCTAGTGAGCACATGAAGTTATTATGCAAGAAAGTCAAATTTGCCTTGGATTGGGATCTTTAGCAGGGAATAATAAGGTTTCTTGTTGGGCTACTCAAAACTACTTATTTTCGGGACAATAATAGGTAAAACGTACCTAATACATAACTCCTCTTCATTACGGATTTACTTTGTACAGTGTTAGGTTTGTGTGTGGCCGAGGCAATGTAAGCGGAGCGTTGGTCGTCCAGCTGCAAGATGGGTCGACGATATTATTACTATCGCGGGTCAAACCTGGACTAGATTAGCACAGGACCGAGGCAGATGGCATAGCAAGAGAGAGGCCTATACCCAGCAGTGGGATAAGGAAGGCTGTGGATGATGATGATGAGTGTTAGGTTTTTAGACTAACTAAAAGGACTTCAGTCACGGTAAAGTACTTGGCGATCATCTATTCAAGAAAATGCCTTGTCTTATTAACAGTATTAAACTGTAGTCTTCAATGTAAATATGAAAAACCTGAACTCGCTAACTAGGATTTGTAACTAAGATTAGTTAGCGTGCTCAGGTTTTTCATATTTATTGCAACAAAGAATTAAATTACGCCATGCTCGCGTTTTCTCAATTATTTTTTCCAGGATAAAATTTAGTGCGATAAGGTAAACATTCATATTCAACAAACAAATCGCTTTAGGATTAAGTGAGAGACGGTAAGTTTTTATAGAGCATTACTGTGTTTTACTGCCATGTCGCAAAAAAGGCACACATCGCGAACCGATAAATGGCTACAGTTAAACGATTATTTACGGGATATTTACCGTGATAAGGTTGTGGAATGAGCTAAAAAATCATCATATTAAAAAAAATACGTAATTATAACTGTATGGAAGAACCATGATAGTTTAAAACAGTGTTTCGATAAATGCCTAATTGCCGTTAAAGCTTGTTTATTACTTTTCTCGAACATAAATACCAGGAGAGAATAACCAAGCATGGTTGAGAAAAGTTTTGTGCTCGTTATACAGAATATTGTACCTATCTCCTCACATTCCTTGTCATTTTTTCAGTTTGTGTTGTGCTAACAAAAACTTTACCTCTGCGCATGTTTCCAGCGCCTACCTAGGGTTGAATGAAAGACACGCTCGAATATTTTTAAACGAAAAGCTTTTTCATCATAACAATGGACTGTTTTTAGCAATAGGATATTTCAAAAATATTTGGTGTTTAAAATTTGCAGGTTGAAATGGCAATGGGCAGGCCACATCACTCGAAGAACCGATAACCGATGGAGAAGAAAGGTTCTTGAGTGGAGACCACTGGAGTTGAACTTTTTCCGACCCCGATATTAAGAAGGAGTTTTGCACAGAAGAAATACAACACTGTTGCTCCGCGGTTGTATAAAATTCTTAATGGAGAGTATAACACTAAAAAGTACAGTAATAACGAAATAAAAAAAGTTATAACAACTTTTTTTTTTTTTCCTTTTTTTTTTTCCTGGTCTAGCGCCTTTATTAACTAAACAAAATACAAGCTAAAACTACAAATACAGTTAGACTGCCCATAGACCGTTGAAGGTCTAAAGACAATCCAAATGCTCAAGCCCACTACCAGTTGGCAGCGTACCCAGCATGCTGGCGGCATTACCACGTTGAATGGCAATGCTTATGCGTTGAGTCAGAAACACGCCAGCATTTTGGTCACGCGTCGCATCTGAAAGATTTTTGAAAATGAGGTGAGCTCCCGGTCCCCAAGGGCCCAATGTCTCGACCCCAAACGCCTCAAATATGTAACCACTTCTATAACTACTTGGTTAAATAAATTTGATTATAAAGATGTTGAAGATATGCTAGACAATCTACGTATTTAATAAAATATAATGGATAGATCTATTGAAACACTTAACCCACCTAAAAACACACGCGCATGTTATAAATTTAAATTTTTTATGAATATTTTTATTATTTTGCTAGTTGTGTTCTTTTTCTCAATTTATAAATTTATATAATAATACTAAATTCTAAATTATATTTTGTATTTTGCATGATATAACTGTTTGCTTTGGCATAATTGTACTGTTATAATAAGAGAAGCCACTGACTCCCGACACACAGTCCCAGACTAGTTCGGGAGCCCATGGAAAATTACGTTATGTAAAACTTAATTTATGTCAAAATAAATTACTTTGTCGTTTGTTGTTGTTGTTAGATGGACCGACGATATTGGGACAGTCGCAGGGAAGGAAGCGGATGCAGATGGCAGGCTGTCGTTCAGTATGGAGTTCTAAGGGAGAGGCCTTCTGGCCGATGATGATAATATTTCGAGCTCTAGTCGATTTGACTAGATATAAATCGTTTTGCAGGTTTTTAATGAAAATACAATAGTAATTTATGATGATAACTTTATTGTAGTATAATAAAAGTTTAAGTAATTAAATCCAGTGAAATGAAATAGTTATCTAATTAGAGAGCTTCATTGTAAGTCAAAGTGGTAAGAAAACTTTGTATTGTTCAGAATAATGTAGTAATGTAAGATAATATATGTAAGATAGTGTAGTAATGTAATGTTGTAATTTATAGTACCGTCAACTGGGGTGACTTTTGAATGATGGGGCAAACTTGATTAAGTTTTTTTTTTCACTTTTTGCTCCGTTACTTGCGTAAATGAAAACGCAGCCGATTGTAAATTAATTACATCACTATCCAGTTTTTTTTTTAAAGCTGATATGTCCGCGTTTGACTGAGCGACGATGTGGTCGAAGATGAAGCACGCAGACCTAGAAGATACCCATTCACTCTGGCCTTGGAAAAGCCCAGGTTATATCTCTCAGGGAACAGGGAAGCTGGCAGGTTGTTCCAAACTTTGGCCGTACGGATTAGAAACGTAGAATTGAAACGTTTGGTACGTATCCAAGGAAAATCCACAATGTATGGGTGGTAGTGGCCGTTGTTGTGTTGGATAATTACATTATTATCCCATCAAAACTATTTATTTATTTATTTTTAGAGCCAACTGTTACAGTTTTACAACAGGGTCTACCTCAAAACTTAATCAATTTCAAACGAGGCCAAACTTCAAAGTATTCTTAAGTCACTTTTTCTTACAACAAACCTTTTCTAAATAGTAATTTAATTTACAAAAAGTCTGTCCAAATACGGAACCCTATTTACTACGGAATATTTATCAAAGTTATATTTTTGAATTTGTACGAATAAATGAATAGATAGAAAATGTAGGCACAAATTTCATGGCTCTACTATTGCTTTAGATAAATTCTATTGATTGTGTTGCTAAAATAGATTCATATTCAAAAAGTTACTCCATATCAGATTTTACATGTTGACACATAAAATTGAATAAATATAAATAATTCTACAAATAACAAAAATGATGACAACTTTTGTACAACGGATGAGTGGATGGATTTTTAAAAAACATGTTTCGTTATGGCACCATTGAATAAGAAATTACATTTGCGATTCAAATTACAATCTAATAGATACATTTATGTGCAATAAGAGTGTATAGTTTGTTTAAAAAATGCGCAAAAGCGTTCATAAAAGTTTCCACGACATCGAAACTGGATAAAATCACATCTAACATGGTTGAGCTTATGTAACACCAAAACTTGAGACAGTAACACAACTTGCTACTAAATTAACATCTACTATAATTACTGTAAATATTTTGCGTGACTCTTGTTTAAGCGTACAGCATAAGCACGCATTGATATAGTCATTATTTACACCATGAATAAGGCTGCATTCAGTGCGGAGCTCAGCTCAGCCGCGTTAACGTCGGTCGAATTTAGCTTTTGTCTGATAAAGCGTAGAGTGTAAATTACTCATTTCAAGGCCTACTGCCAATCATTCTACGGCAGTAGCTTGTGGACAGCGTATACTCAAAAATCCCAAGACTGCGTGTCCAATACAATAGTGCTTTCAGGATGCTGATGTGGCTTCCACAGTTTTGCAGCGCGTCCACCATGTTTGAGGAAGCTCGCATTGATGGGTTTGCAGCTATCATGCACAAAAAGGTCACCTCGCTTTTAAGTAGAACACTTGAAAACGAGTGGCAACATCATTCTGAAAGCAGTCACTGATAGGTTTAATTGTCCCATCCTGCACTATCACATCAGGGTACTGTTGAAATAAATTAACATATAATTTAATTTATATTGTGTTAATTTATTGCGAGATTGACATTGTATGCAACAAAAATTGTATAGTACAAATTTATTAATTTTTTGATTGTAACTCTTAAATATATGGAACTTGTGTTGTGTAGCTGTGAGTGACACAATTGCATTCTTTGGACGTTTACGGCCACGTCGGCCTCTGTACCATCGACGTCAATGCAGACCGACCGACATTACAATTACACACTGAATACTGCCTTAAATTTTTTGCTGTTGATATCGGTCGCTAAATTATATTTTATTTATTGACTTTTGTCTTAGCAAGGTTTTAGGTTTGATATGACAATGACCTATGTACAAGTGACACTTATAGCAATCAATTTTCTGAATTAACCTATCAAAAATACCTTAGTATAAAAGTAGTATAGGCACAAGTTATGTCATTACGAATGTGCAGTAACTATTTCAAGTAATCTATTTAATTACGTGCGATCAAAATTTCAACTATATCAGAAAGAAAATTAGTTATCAAGTATTGAAATGTGAAAGATTGGAAATATATTGATAAAATTTAAGTCTATTCTTGTTTTTTTTTTTATTCTGAAGTAAAAATTTAGTCTGTATTAAATGTTATATTTTAAAAAATGTCAAAAGTATTATTTTACTTCATTTTATGACAAATTGCAATAAATACGGCATTTGTTAAGGCTTTTCACATTCATTACAGTGACGTCGATTCTTTTGTAATATTTTCTAAACTAAACCTTCGAGAGCTTCAGAAGTTTGTATTTTATATTTCAGTCTATTAAGCTAGGATTGATATTTTATTTATAATACACGGGAATTACTCACGTAAGATTAAGCCGGTCACTCCGACTATTGCCAAGCGAGACGCAGCCGCGCGTGCATTCACCTTGAAAAAGACTGCCTAATGCGGTTGAAACTATAGTCGGAGTGACCGGCTTAATCTTACGTGAGTAATTCCCGTGTAGTATAAATAAAATGTGTGAAAACCACGTCAGTTTCTACAAGGATTGATAGTTTTTGAAGTTATACTTCTTATGCGACTTGCAAACAAGGTTGCGTTAAACGTTTAACGCTACCATGGAGGGGGAATTTTTCTATCTCGTATGGTTACAAAATGCGTGTCCTTTTTTCGCGCTGCGACTAGCACATCCGGTAGTGTAATGATGTCGCTAATGGATTGAGAAGCCTAAGAAGCTAGGTTCGAATCTCGAGAAAAGCATGTTTTTAAATTATTGATATTTTTGCCTTAGTTATAATTTTAGGGTTCCTTGTTGAAGTATAACTTCTTCCGCGCGGAGGGACTCCACGCACAATTTTTTTTCCTGTGAAATTAGCATACTTTAGAAAATGTTACAATAGAATTGTAACAGACTTTAATGTTTTATTTTGTTAACAAAAACATATTCTTTTAATACCTCTGATTTGACAGGCACAACATCTAGCTAGCATCTCCTAAACATTGAGGTGACAGAATTTATCAAGGACAGAAAAAACCTAGAAGAAAAATATTTTTAGCTTTAGGCCGGCCGTACGCCGTTGGGATACGTGTAGCGCCATATGGCTAACGCTCCAGTTATCTGTGACTAAGAACACCTTTTTTTAAGTGTGTAGATTACTGGTAATTCACGACAGTTTCAAGCGAACATTTTATTTTGATGATATATTTTGATTTATAGTCATATTTTTTTAAAGATATTTTGCTTCTAGAATTTATCTGACACGCCTCGATACAATTATGTATTTATACTAATAATAGGTATATTATCCTAAAAAATCTTCACTTATTCACATCTTTGACTTAGCAATCTGTAACTATTATACCTAGTTTTAATAATTCATACTCGTAGTTAAATTATCGAAAAATTGTGCACTTACAGTATACATCATAATAATTTTACAATAATAATGTGAAATATTTTTCTTAATAAGGCAATGTTTATAGACAGCACTTAGATGAGAGATAATTACTATGAGAAGAAAAACACTATAATTAAGTGTTTGATCTCCTATTTGATAAACTTTCAAAAAATCATGACAATATTAGAGTAAATTTTATCATTTATAGAAAAAAATATATATTTGAATGTCTATTTGTCAAATTAAGAAGTAAAATATAGTATTCTTCTTAGGCCACAGAATAAAATAAAAGTAGTCTTAGGCCAGTTTACAAAACAACATCATCTGCGGTGACTTAAAAATTAAAAGTTGTTTAAAATATTTGGACGTGTCCTACTCATTTTTGAGTTGAGACTGTTAAGAGATCCATAGTATCAATAATATTATTTCTCATTTTTTTCTTCAAGTTTATCAAATAAGCTTACAGGGACCTACAATAATAAGCTAAAAAAGGGTACCAAAATACTAGGAGAGGAGAAAATCGAGAGAGTAATAATTAAATTTTGAGCATTGTGAAGCTAAGCTCGTGCATGGCTTATAATATAATATCATCGTCTATAATTTGACTAGTCAAGTACCATGGAAAGGTTTTCACAGCCATAAACAAAATATTAGTTTAAACTAGAATGGCATTTCAAATAGTATAATGGGTTAAAGAGGTCACTGTATAAACGTGTCGAGTGTACCGACGCAATAATGCCTTTAGCATACCACCGCAAGCGAATGCGATTCGCAAAACACTGCTCTTTCCCGTCGTCTATTTAAAATACAGTTCTAATTCTAACCTTATAATACACACTTATTAACTAAACTATTGAGAAAGTCTGAAAATAAAGTAAACACACATAATAATATATCAAAATAAAAACTGTACTTGTCAGTTCTGATTAAAGCATTATGGAATGTTCTTTACAAAGATGTGTACCTAAAATTCTGCATCAGCCAGCTTTGATAAATAATGCAAATTAATATTGCCAGTACAGATTTGGCACAGTTATTCAAATGAAAACGTGATTTAACTATTTTAAACACAATATTTTTAATAGATTATACTTTATAATAATACATACGAATACAAGACAAAGAACAAGTATTAATATCTTATAAAAATTGTCAGGTATAAGAACAGTATAAATATCAATCAGTCTCAAGCCAATACATGCGGAATTCAATCGTAATTAATCAAATATTCACAATTTTCATTCGTTTACAACTGCACTTCGGTAAAACTACGAAGGTCATGTAAGGCTTGCCACATACCAGACTCACATTTTCATTATATGCGACTTTTTGACATCTGGCGCTACAGTTTATACGTGTCACATATTTTACGCCACTCCCGTATGCATGTGAGCAGACGCACACCAAGGATACATAATATTTGTAGCGATTGCAGTGTACTTACACGACTCATCGTACACTGAGTGTTTTTTTTTTTAGATTAACTAAATTGATGTAGAGTGGCGTATAGCTTCGGAGTATGTGGTTATGGTGTGCCGCCGGCCTAATGTTCAAGTCTCACGTAACGCGAGCATTGATCGAATGACCTCATTTAGTTTTACGGTGCAGCCGTAAACTCGTTCACGATACCACTTACCACTAAAATCTACCAAAGTTGGTCCGTCTGTTAAAATATGGAATAAGCTTTCATGAATTCAGAGTGAACCGATAAGCTCCGGCCACGCGCAGCGGAACAAACATCCAAACGGAACGGCGGAATCAGAACACGAGTCGAATCACGTCACAGAGCTCACTCCGAGAGAAACCGGTGTGACAGTCCGTGGCAGCTTCAACACACGTCAGCCGCAACACTCTGTTGTAAAAGAAAGCACACTACAAACTGGAGCTCACATTCTCGACATGATCATGTATCGTCCATCGGAGAGTAGCTCGCGCGTGTCGGAGGGCGACCCGGGGCTCAGGCTGGCGGGCACCGACCGGCCCGAGTACGTGTCCCGATTGAACCTGCCCAGACGTCTCTCAGATTCCGACGCCAGCGACGCTTCTTCTTCTACGATCTGCTCGAGTGGCGAGTCTCGGATCACATCACCGTTCGCCGCCAGTGCGTTCACAAACCCATGCGCCGCTGGTTCCGTGTAAGTTTCCAAGGCGGCAGGCGCCGGGGGCAGGACCTCGGTGGCTCGCGCGCGTCTCCCATGCTTCGTGTGCATACCGCCGGTCTCCGCGTCTCGCTCCAGGCGGTGGCCAGATCTCGAGCGCGTCAGCTGTCGCTGCACGTAGTCCTCCAGCGCGTCCTCCTCGCTCTTAGTCAAGTACTTGTGCAGCACGATGAGGAACACGCCGATGGCCAGCGCGAACAGGCCGGAGCAGACGAGCTCGTTGAACCAGGACACGGAGCCGACGGCACTCCAGGACGTGACGTCGTCCGGCAGCAGGCCGCTGCCCACCAAGAACAAGCCGAGGACGAGGAAGACGACGCCCAGGTGGAGCATGCCAACCGAGGAGACGACCTCATTCTCGGTAGCGCGGGTGTTTCTGAAGCGGCGTCGCTCCAGCGAGCCGGTGGAGCAGTGCGGCGAGGTGACGCCGGACTCCGAGGACTGCAGCGAGTAGCGACGCTCCCGCGCGCGCTGCTGCTCAGCGCGCCGCTTGCGCTCGCGCCGGATGGCCAGCGCCGAGTGCAGCCCCACCGCGTGCATCCTGCAAGCACGGCCACGGGTGAGCAGAGAGCGGGCGCAGGCGCGGCCCCGAGCGGCGCCCACCCGTGCCCGTGCCTGCTGGCGCCCCGAGCGCTCCGACACACACTGCGACACCAACACTTTTATAATGAGTCACTTGGAGCCGTCAAACCTCACCCTGCGACCCAACCGCGGAGATCCGACCAGTAGGGTGACAGGGGTCGGACGCGGATACTTTGACATTTACTCATAACAACGATTTGCTATTCTGCGATATTAACGAGGTGACTCATTATAAAAATTGCGCTAAACTTCGATATTTCAAGACATTCGTTAATCCTTAACCATAAAATCAGGACAACACTTTCAATCGATTCATATTCAACTCTTGAAAGGTTGGGTCGCAAGTGTGTGGAAGAGCTTATAATTTATGTAACCGAGGAGTTCTGCATGGTTTTAGGTAATTTATAAACGATTTCTGTACAAAATGAAACAATTCTATAGCACACTTTTTCATGGCAACTCCTCTACGCTACATAAAGTTAATGGGAAGGCAACTCTTATAATTTTAACTCGAAGTAAATCAATAACAAAATTTTGGGATTGATCAAGTCTACGCTAGGTATATTAAAAGGAACAGTCAAAAATAGAATATAAACTATACCTATACTATCCTACCTACTGCCAATTAAAAGAATCGTTATTTCTTGAAAGAAACGTTGGGTAGCCTGTAGTTAAAACTGCATTAGTGCACCAATAAATGAGTATAAAAATACGAGTCCTTGACTTTACAGCAGTTATAAAATGCTATCGCAGTTTCACGAACCGTCTGTTAATTAAGCGACTCCGGTCGATACAAGTGCAAGCGTTTTTGTGGCTTCACCTAGCAATCATTTTGCTTCTAGTGGTGTGAAACTGCAACATAATATGGCGCATACGTTTGTAGCGACGCATGAGTTGCAGCCATTCTGTTTTATCGACGTTGTTGGTAGCGTCGATTGAAATGCGGTATAATATGTAGTTAGGTCAATTTAGTAACGCGCTTGACACCTCCAGTACCTCTACTGCAGCGTAAAACTCCTTCAGACGATACAATAATTATATAATATTAGTAGGCCGCCCCTGCTTCGCACGGGCGAAGCCGGGATATATAGCCTATGTCAACCGGGGATAGTGCAGCATCCCAACAGTGAAAGAATTTTTCAAATCGGTTCAGTAGTTTCGGAGCCTATTCAATGTAAACAAACAAACAATCAAATCTTTCCTCTTTATAATATTAGTATAAATGACAAATAATAATACTTTGACAAAATGAAGGAAGTAATTTTCAAACGCACTCGTTCCATTCGGAAATGCCATGTCATATGTTTTTTTACAAGCTTTTATTTGTTAGTATGTATGTATGAGTCACAAATCTTGCAACTGAATTTTCCTCAACCGATTGTGCTGAAATTTTGCATACACGTTTAGTTTGGATGGCAATTCATTGAACGCTAAATGACATCATTCTAAATTGAATATGGCGGACCCATTTTTTATTATGCACCCCCATCATATGTGTATCAAATGAAAGGGTTTGCTGAGAAGAATACGAAAAATAAAAAGACATCACACTAAATTCCATACGGCGGACAATCCAAGATGGCGGACGTAATTATCTTACGTATTTTTTTTATTTTTTTATTAATAATTTTATTTAAAATGACCAAAAAGAGACCGCAGGGAAACGCTGGATGCAGGCCGATTCCAACCGGCCCTTTTGGAGATCGATGGGGGAGGCTTATGTCCAGCAGCGGACGTCCTATGACTGAATTTTATTTACTAGTAAACCGTTCGGATTCGTAGTAGACTTGTGCGAAAACCTCTTACTCTGCATAAATGGACTGTCCATTCCAGGTTCAGGGAACAAGTACAGAAGAAAACAATTGAACTGCTATCTGTTAACTGGGCACTGGGCCAAAACATCGGTTTGTGCCCTTTGCCAAGTTTCACCAAAACCATAGTCTAGTGATATTTCATCGTGCTCTCAGATTTTGCTTAGTAAATCTGCGCTAAGAATGATTACTGGCGCAAGCTCAATAGATATTTCTTGCTACTGTCATAACTACTGTGCAATACTGTGCATGTGTCGTCACGGACTTTAAGTTAGGGAGACGATGGAATGTTTTAATTTCCGTACAAAATTATTCTAAAACAATAAAACTTATAAAAGTTATGTTACACGGGAATAACTCATGTAAGATCCCCGGGACCGCCGGGGGGGGGGGGGGGGGGGATTGAGCCGGGCCGTGTAACATAAATAAAATGTGTGAAGACCACGTCAGTTTCAATAATAAAACTTATAAAAGCTTTATCCTGAGATCATCGACGGAAAAAATGGCCTTACGTATACTTTTTTTTATGCAGATAGAAAAATTTGAGTAAAATGTTTTTATATAAATTACTAGCTGACCCGACAGACGTTGTCCTGTCTTAGAACTGTCAAAGGAGCGAGGTTAAAATCGTTGTCAAGTTTTCTGAAATTTTCCAATTTTCTGCGCATTTTTCTTAATTTTTATTTAAATATTCGGGACATTTTTGCACACACGGTCATCTGACCCCAAACTAAGCAAAGCTTGTGATATGGCTGCCAGAGACTGATACATATATAGGTTTAAATACATATATGGGATGATGGACCGGGTAACGGGATGTATCCCCCCGGTCTGTTCCATATATTATAAATCTCCGGCGAAGGGTCAATGAAACTCTCACTTAGTTAATTACATAATTATCACAACATGAAAACCGTATGTGTAGAGAGCAAGTAGAGAGGTCTTGTCTGCAATAATTTTATATAAAGTTTCTCTCTGGTGTTGCCACTCTCAGATCCTAAAAGTGACGTTAGATTTGCGAACGCCACACCACCCCCCTACGGAGAAGGAGAATCCGTAGAAAAAGAAAAAGTTAGAGGTCGAACGGTTTAGAAAAATGGACTCTACGACCGGATCGGGTGGTATATTGTGGTTTTGGAGAGGCAGGAGTTGGTGCAGGATGCACAGGTGGAGGAAGAAGGACTTGAGCAGGTTGACGTTGCACGAGTGGAGGCACAGCAAGACTTGGTGGTATATAAGTCGAATGTTCGACGAACGCAGGCTTGACCCTATCGATGCTGACATTAGTCTGCTTACCTTTAACCTCTACAGACAATGTCTTTCCGTCATCGGACCTTGATATGATCTTATGAGGGCCGGAATATGGTGGCTGCAGAGAACGCCGCACGGTATCATCTCTGAGCATCACGTGAGATGCGGTAGCGAGCTCCTTAAAAACGAAAGGAGACAGCTTGGTGTGATGGGATGCCGGTGTCGGGCGTAATTTGGACATGTGATGTCGCAATTTGACGACGAAATCCGTTGGATCCTCATAGCCAGCAGGTGCAGGTGGTACGAGTAGTTCTCCAGGAAGCCTTAATGTTTCGCCATAGAGCAACTCCGCTGCTGTTGCTTGTAAATCCTCTTTGAATGCTGAACGCATTCCCAACAAAACCAGGGGCAAGGCGCTCAACCACGAGTTATCGTGGCACATCAGGGAGGCCTTTAATTGCCTGTGCAGGCGCTCTACGAGGCCATTGGCGCAAGGATGATAACTGGTTGTGCGGATACGTTTAGTTCCACACATGTCGGTGAGGCGTTTAAACAGGTCGGATTCAAATTGACGTCCCTGATCTGTAGTGATTACGGCAGGGACTCCGAAACGGGAAATCCAGCCAGCCACAAAGGTACTAGCCACTTCCTCCGCGGTTATACCACTCATAGGCCACGCTTCGGGCCACCTAGTGTAGCGGTCGATGGCAGTCAGGCAGTACAGGTACCCAGCACATGATGGCATTGGTCCGATAATGTCAATGTGGACATTGGAAAGCCGAGATGTAGGGCTGGAGAAATGTCCCAGCGGAGCATGCGTGTGGCGCGTCACCTTGCTTCGTTGGCAAGCCACGCATGTTTGACACCAGTGGCGGCAATCTTTGGCTACACCTGGCCAAACGAAACGGTCGGATACTAGCCGGATGGTGGCTCGGGAACCGGGATGGCTCAAATTGTGCAATTGAGCAAAAATTTTCTTCCGCATGGGTTCCGGGACAAATGGCCGCGGCCGTCCAGTGGATGTATCACAGACCAATGTAGTGTTAGTGCCAGGGACGACGACGTTCTCTAATTTAAGAGAGGAGTTGGCATCGTTAAGATATGTCTTCATTTCGTCGTCTCGTTCTTGGCAAGAAGAGAGAGAAGAGTAGTCAGCCTCGAAACTGATAGCTTCGATGCGGGACATGGTGTCGGCTACTGTGTTGTCTACCCCCTTTACGTGAACAATGTCCGTCGTAAATTGGGAGATAAAAGAAAGTTGGTTCAGCTGGACCGGTGGAAGCTTCTCACGACGTTGTGAGAATGCGTAGATTATCGGCTTATGATCGGTGTAAACTGTTACGTGCTGAGCTGCCAGGAAATGGCGATAATGCTGCACACTCTCATATATCGCGAGAAGCTCTCGGTAATATGCCGGCCATTGGGACTGTCGGGTGTTCAGCTTTTTGCTGAAGAAACCCAGAGGTTCCCAAGCGTCACCAACTTTCTGTTGGAGGCAGGCACCGATGTGAGAATTCGAAGCGTCAGTAAACAGGCCGAGATCAGCATTCGGCGACGGGTGGGCTAATAGAGCAGTAGATGACAAGCTGTCTTTGCAGGCTTTGAAGCATTCCTCGAGCTCAGGCGTCCAAGTGACCGGCGCGGGACCTTTGCCTTGGGAGGCCACGATAGCGTTGACTAGCGGTGCTTGCAATTCTGCAGCATTACGCAAAAATCGACGATAATAGTTGACCATACCAAGAAATCGGCGGAGTCCCTGCACGGTCTTGGGGAGAGGAAAATCTTTAAGAGCCTGAATGCGCTCAGTTGGTGGTTGCATCCCGTTGGCAGAAATGAGATAGCCGAGGAAAGTCACCTCAGGGACACCAAGTACGCATTTTGCTGGATTTATCACAATTCCGTAGTCTTCAAGTCGCTTGAAGAGAATACGGAGGTGTTCAGCATGCAGAGAGGCGTTAGGTGAATATACCAGGATGTCGTCGATGTATGGAAAACAAAAGTCTAACCCTTGGACGACTTCGTCAATAAATCTTTGGAAAGTTTGGCCTGCATTACGCAGACCAAAAGTCATATAGTTGAATTCGTACAGGCCGAAGGGTGTGGCGATGGCCGTCTTGCAAATGTCGGCGGGCGCAACAGGAATTTGTTGATAAGCCTTCACAAAATCGATTTTACTAAAAATCGTACAGCCGGCAATGTTGTGAGTGACGTCACCAATGTGGCGGACCGGATATCGGTCCGGGATAGTGCGCGAGTTTAAAGCGCGGTAGTCGCCGCAGGGTCGCCAAGTGCCGTCACGTTTAGGCACCATGTGCAATGGAGAGGCCCACGGACTGTTAGAAGGCCTAGCTGTCCCACACTGGACCATATCGTCAAAAACCTTTTTAGCTTCTTGAAGCTTCTGAGGTGCTAATCGCCTAGGACGACAGAAAACGGGAGCGCCTTCAGTAGTTAGTATGTGGTGGACTGTGCTATGCTTCGGCTCTCGTATAAGTCCTGGTGGCTTCGTGATTGACGGAAATTCCGTAAGAAGTACACTAAATTCGGACGGTGGAGCTGAAACCACTTTAATACTAGTCTGACCTAAAGTTGCGACGGCGGCCACACAAGACAAACCAGTGCTGCTATCGACGAGCCTTTTGTTGGCACAATCGGGCAACAGCCGATAGTGAGCCAAAAAGTCTGAACCTATGATGGCGGTGTTGACATCTGCAATGATGAAGTTCCATTGAAGCGCACGACGCAGGCCTAAATTCAAAGTCAATTGTAAATTACCAAAAGTGCGAATCTCACTACCATTGGCAGCAGCCAGTGTATAGTTAGATTGCGTTGGTCGGTTCGCTAACCATTTGTATGGATAACAGGAGAGATCTGAGCCTGTATCAACCAAGAAACGGCGTTTAGTTACGCTTTCGGTGACAAATAATCGGCGACTCTCCGGTAAGCAGTCAGTCATCGCCGCTAAAGACTGCTGTTCGCGTTTCCCGACGGCAGTGGAGTCCAGGTGCACGGCTTGACACATTTGACAGCGTTAGTACCGAATTTCCTATGGTAGAAACACATTTTGGCTTTGCCGGGGGTCTGCGAGCGTTCTCGCTGATTTGTACGACCACGTGACCTGTCCCTGCCGCGCTCTGCAGTAATTGCAGCAAGCTGGCGCGTGAGATCATCAAGACGCCGGGTTATGTCATCAAGCGATGAAGATGAGGGAGCAGGAGCGCTTGATGAGAAAACTGCCGATGGTTTAGAAACAGACATTCCTGGAGAAACTTCCAAGATTTTGTCCGCCAACTCTGCGACTTTGCCTAATGATAGCTCAGACTGCGCGGCCAGAATTGCCTGAAGATGTTGAGGCAGGCGGCGCATCCAAAGCTGACGAAGTAAATTTTCGTCCGTCAAATTATTCCCAGCCAACGACCTAAGATGACGTAAAAACTGAGAAGGGCGGCGGTCGCCCAGTTCCTCATCACTAACAAGCTGCCGGACTCGTTGCTCTTCGGATGTAGATAGCCTACGGATGAGCTCTGCTTTGAGCCTACCATATTTGTCTTGAGGTGGCGGTTGCAGAATAATGTCCTCGACTTCGCCTATAATCCGTGTATACAGCTGAGCAACAACATAATTAAACTTGGTCTGGTCCGCGGAGATACCCGAGATGGTAAACTGTGCTTCCACCTGTGCAAACCAAATAGCGGGTCGGTCGGGCCAGAATGGAGGAAGCTTTACGGTTACCCTACAGATTGAGGGAGGCGGAGCGGAGAGAGGGTCAGCCGGAGCAGCAGGAGGTATATCTGTGGCAATGCCAGAAGTGTTAGGGCTCAACAACGCCTTACATTTTTGTAATTCTGCGGCTAAGATTGCATTTTGTTGTTGCAGCAATGTATTTTCCTCACATACGGATTGCATGTCAGATTCCATGTTTAATATAAAACACACAATATGAAATGTTACACAAAACCGATCACCGTTAGTAAAAAATTATACTATGTAC
The DNA here is from genome assembly GCA_932305915.1 of Agriopis marginaria. Classification (NCBI taxonomy): domain Eukaryota; kingdom Metazoa; phylum Arthropoda; class Insecta; order Lepidoptera; family Geometridae; genus Agriopis; species Agriopis marginaria. The sequence goes on from OW029925.1 coordinate 17,132,579, forward strand.
AATTCGCCTTAAGTGAAACCGTCACCTTAAATAAAGATTAATATTAATACAAAATCTAAAAATTAAATGTTATTTGAAACCAGAGATAAGTTGTACTTATAATATGTTAACGTTTAAGAAAGCATTTACCATTGGAAAATTAAATGTTAGTGTTTGTTGAACCATTCACCGCAGTACAAAATTTTGTAATAGGTAGTTGCAATGCAACTGCAGAATAGTACTGGTAAAAAAACCACAAATGTACAGTAGAATACAACACAACAACAATTAAAAGGCAAGACATACACAATACAAAATAATTAGGACACCAGACTATAGAACTTGAACACTTTTTTTTTTTAATTTGTTGTAGCTCCAGTTAATAATGTTCCTTGGGCTCCAGGCATGCAGTGCAGGTTATGATTTTTGCCAAAATGTTGTGAGTAATCACGTCGATTTGTTAGTAGCTCCTGGTAATGATGTTCCTTGGGCTCCAGGCATGCAGTGCAGGTTATAATTCTTGGTAAAACGTTGTGATTGATCACGTCTTCATTGTAGAAATGACGAGTCGGGGTCACCAATTATGGTATGATGGACCGGGTAACGGGATGTATCCCCCCGGTCTGTTCCATATATTATAAATCTCCGGCGAAGGGTCAATGAAACTCTCACTTAGTTAATTACATAATTATCACAACATGAAAACCGTATGTGTAGAGAGCAAGTAGAGAGGTCTTGTCTGCAATAATTTTATATAAAGTTTCTCTCTGGTGTTGCCACTCTCAGATCCTAAAAGTGACGTTAGATTTGCGAACGCCACACATACTTAAATAGATATTAACAACCAGATATAGAACAAACACAAATGTTCATCGCACAAATGTTTGTCCTAGGTGGGAATCGAACCCACGCCCCAAAGCTCAGAAGGCAGGTTCACTACCAACTCGACCAACGGGCTATCATATTTCCATAAGAACCTTCTACAAAGTATTTAAAAACTTTTAAAATAAAAGATAAATGAAATCGGTAAAGTTGTTCTCAAGTTATGGCGTGACCAATGTAAATAGGGGTTAATTTTTATATACTGGCTGTAAGGGGAACACTCTCGAAGCCAAAATAACGTAATTGTACTTATCATTATGAACAACTTTTACTATGGGACCAACCCTGAAATCGCGAAAAAAAATCAGCTGTTCTCAAGAAAACAGTCATTGACGCTCGACAAAATGTATGAATCAGCTGATTTTTTTCGCAATTTCTGGGTTGGTCCCATACTAAAAGTTGTTCATAATGATGAGTACAATTACCTTCTTTTGGCTTCGAGAGTGTTCCCCTTACACCCTGTATAGGTATTGATATTACATTTTGCCTGCTGAGTAGTCAAATATGTCCCGTTTATAGCTTATTATTTAATTTAAAAGACACAATAGATATGTGTGTAGAGTATGCCTTTATAGTGTGCGAAAGCTTTATTATAAATTAAATAATAGGCTTGCGTTTGACCACCACCTCGCCTGATGTTAAGCGATGAAAGCCGTAGGTAATCATCCAAGTTTAGTGTTCATTTTATTATTTTAAAGGCCGTCTACATAAATCTTTATCTACGCTTCGTAGCCAATTAAAGATTTTATGATGGCGTAGCCATTTTGGTATCGATTTTTTGTTCATCATAATCAGCCTTCTAACAGTCCACTGCTGGACTTTTAGCCAACCCTTGAAAGGGTGATTGGGCCATGACCACCACGCTGGCCCAGTTCGAGTGGATGCACATTGTTTTCCTTCACCGTAAAGCCAGTGGTTTGAAAATCCGTACATAAACTCCAAATAGCTCATTGGTACGGGCCCGGTATTTGAACCCGCACCTTCACACTTTTTTTGTTACTTATGTAACACTTGCGTTACGAAATATGTGGCGATTTGTCAAACTTAAAACTAGTGGCTGTAAAAAAAATATTTATATTATCGGAGCTGAAAAATGATTAAGCCAAAGTTAATAAAATGTTTGTGAGATGACCTCGAGAGCTTCCTCTACATAAAAAAAAATAATCACGGAAATTGGTCTATACATATCGGTGTATTAGGAGAACATACCAAAAAAATTAAAACACTCCGTCGGATAAGATGCGGTTAAAAAAAAACATAAATCAAATGGTCAAGGAGTCGATTGCTCTACTCGGAAATCTTTACATAATTTTTTATCTCATTCCGCAACTTACGGCCTACAAAAAGTGCCCCAGTATCTTTTTACAACATTAAACACGTAGATAAGAGCGTCTTGAATATTAAATACGCTGAATTTCGGGGCCTTTTTTCATTGCCGTCCTTTGGAATGTAGAGACATCGATCATCGTCTCTTTTATCGGGCTGGTGGGATATCGGAGGAAATAAAACCGTAATGAAGCTGATAGACACGGTTCAACAAACTTTTAAAGCTCGATGTTTGGTTCTGAGGCATAGATTGAGCAGCAGTTTGAGTTAATAAGCTCCCTTGTTTTATAGCGCATTGGTTATATTTGCGTATTTTTATACTGCTATGCCAAACAGAACCGAAAACAGTAACCGCCTTACTCATTGATGTAAGTAAATAGGGGGAAGATACGGGACGAACTTCTTGACGTGGACCGCACAATATAGGTTCCGGGGCATAATCGACTTCAGTCACAATTGAACTGGCGTTTTGATAGCACGTGAATTACTTGTTAAAATTGTGTGAAATAAAGCAGCAAAAATTACTTCCTGCGTTTTCACAAGGTGCACCAACAGTTTGAAGACAAAAACAAGTTTCACGGCATTACTTTTCACTCGTAAATACTTAAAAACAATTAACTTAATTTCCTTTAAATGTCACTTCTATGGTCTAGTGTAGTGTCTAATGGAGCAGTGAAGTGTCTAATGGAGCAGTGAAGTTGACGTTTACAGTGTAGACGTCAACGTCGCCGCTGACTCGAGCCGAAACAGAGCCATATTTATTGGGTACAATGTTTGGATGTCACGCGTCTTCTCCCTTTTTAAAACAGTCATTGTTCTTACTACAAAAGATTTGTGAACGCTTTAGACATGTATTGAACAGATTTTTCACAAATAAATGTCGTACCGCAAATCCACGTCTAGCACTCGTCTAAACATGCCTTAGCCATTGTTTAAATTTAAACAGCCTCGGAGAGTGTGCATCGGATCTGCACGATCTAATTCCCTCCTGCCCATTTTTCTATCGGACTGCCAGAGCGGGCACGAAAAATCGTCACCGCTTTATGGTTGATATTCTGAAAACCCGTACGAAGCGCTTTGATTCCACATTTATTATGCGAACTGCTAGTCTTTGGAATTCGCTGCCTGAATGGGTGTTCCCCGATGGTTACAATCTGGGTGTCTTCAAATCACGAGTGCATCGGTTCCTTCTAGGCAAGCGTGCTCCAACGTAGACCGCATCATCGCTTAACATCAGGCGTGATGGTGGTCAAACGCAAGGCTATTATTTATATAAAAAAAAGCCCCAAACCCTTGTCTATCTCAGTTTTGTCAATTTTAATCATTTTGCTTGTGAATTTATCTATTAAAACAATGAATTTTATTGATTCCGTTGTTTTTATTGATGATAACGACTTGGAGCACTAATTTGTGGAAAATTATGGAGATCAAAATTAAAACTTCTTGTCCATTTCTAAATTATTCAGCTTTGATGGCATTTTTATATCACAAAAACATCAAAATCGCTTCAAATTTATTTAATATTTTTATTTTTTATGTCTTTTTAGGGGTCCGTACCCAAATGGTAAAAACGGGACCCTATTAACCCTACGATATCTGACTGTCTGTCTGTCCGTATGTCCTACCTTTAAACAGCTGTATCTTTCGAACCGTACTAGATAACCAGATGAAATTTTCACAGAATAATATGTAATACTTAATGGTAATAAGTACAAGCGTCGGCATGATTATAGTATACAATCTAAAGTATAATAACATATAATTAATAATGGCAAAGTGCGAGTCGGTGACAAGTTTCTGTTCATTACCAAGTTATAACTGGTAATTTCGTTATTTAATTTTGTGGTGGTACGAATTCTCGAGCCCGACTCGCACTTGGCTGGTTTATTTTAGGATGATAGTGATCTTGCTGATCCATTTTTCTCCAGCACGATATAGATTTCGCCCACTGGTTAGCCCGAGCGGCTGGAAAGCCACAAGAGCGCAGTGAAGTGGTCACAAGTGTCACTCGATAGCAACCACTCCTGGCGTGGGCCGACGATCGATTGTACTGGGTTTATCAGCTAGTGCTTGGAAAGATGGAGACTTTGAAAGTCAAAATACAATACTCTGATTATTTTAAACTAGCGACCCGCCCGGTTTCTTGGAAATAATTGTAAGGAATGGTTTTTTACCAGATAACAATGAAGCCAAAATGATGGTATTGTAGTAACGTGTATACTTTCATTGTATAAAAATATAGCAATATTGAAATAAGGTGTCACTGTAGTTAAAGTTTAACCATTATGTTAATCGTTTTCTGACAGCTCATACAAAATTGACGACATAACTTTGTAAAGCGTCTAGAAAACTATATCCCACCCGGATAAAATTGCTGTATATTATGGAGGATATTTGTGACTATTTCAGTATTAGTAACTACACTATTTCCATTCGTTTATTTGCTCTGACGTCTACAATCATACTAATATTATTAATGTGAAAGTGTGTTTGTTTTTTACTCTTTTATGCAGCAACAGAGCAGCGGATCAACCTGATTTTTTTCAAGACTGGCAAGTAACATAGGCTACTTTTCATCATTATCGTCATCATCACCATTTTTCATCACTACGCGGGTGAAACCGCGGGGCGCAGCTAATAATATCATAAAAGGTGAATAAAACCCATGTCATTGAAGTATATCGGATACCTGCTACAGTCTTACATTCTAAAACCTAGCGAAAATGATCAGAATTCGTTTTTTTCATTCCAGTTATTGCAGGTTTCAGTGCAAATAAAGGAATGGAAATAGTGTAGGGTAGGTATTTTACCAACGACAATTTGTATCAAGAAGCAGGATAACGAGCTGTCACTGCCAGTGGCAGTGCCAAGCTGGCAGTGCCGTCAACAAGTTAGTGCCAGATGCCACTGCAACAAGTTATCTGTTGATACTGGCATTCCTCCAGGCGTGCGCCGGCTTACTGGCCTACTTGAGGCTACTTAGATTATCTCGCTCGAGGTACATTGATATTCCATGAATGCAACGTCAAATGATGGCTGGGAAACTTTCAGAAAGGGGCCGTTCATTAATCACGTGAGGCTTGAAAGAGGGGGGAAGGGGCTTAGCAAAAATCACGAAATATCACAATCAATACAAAAACAATAGTCTTAAACCTCACCAAGGGGAAGGGGTGTAAAAAAATGCAAAAAAAAAACATCACGTGAGTAATGGACGGCTTCAAGTTGCAAAGCATTATAGTCTGTCCAACATGTATATATATTTTTGTATATTGCGTGTGTAACCAAGGGTGGATCAAAGGGGAGGTCAAGGGGGTCATGGCCAGGGTCCAGGACCTAGGTGGACCACAAATTAATATAAATTTAAATTATAACTTCTTGCGACTTGATCACGACTATGTGACCTCTCCCCCCTGGCACCAAAGCTGGATCCGCCCTTGTGTGTAACACGTTTGATCTAGCATTACCTCTTTACAAGGTTACGTCAACTTAAATTGCTTTCAAGTTGACGTAACCTCTTAAGAGGCAATGCAAGATCAAACGTATTTATTTGTATGGGTTATCGTCAACTTTGTGTGTGTTGTCAAAAAGCGTTGACTATACAAGTCCACTTAAATCATGGACGTCGTAATAAACTAACCTAATTTTGCATTTAGGTTTTTAGGTTTCAGGGTACATTATGTCCATGCATAAAATAAAATAAAATTAGATTTTGTCAGAAATAAATTTCAAGTTTAGATTAATTATTTATATCAAATATATTATTAAAATTTACGATTCAAGTACTCGTCAACATCGTAATCTGCCTTGTCTTGAAGGAAGCATTTAAGTTTGTATTACACGGGAATTACAGGTCACTCCGACTATAGTTTCAACCACATTAGGCGGTCTTTTCTGTTTCCAGTATAATATAAATAAAATATATGAAAACCACGTCAATTTCTATAATAAAATTTAAGTTTGTGTTTAAATGTTCTAATATATATATATTACAATGTCAATTAACTTGAGGGCAATTAAATTAAATTAATATAAATATAAAAGAATAATATGGTTTACACAAGTAACAACAATGAATGTACACGACCTCAGCACATGTCTAATGGAAGGAACTAACTACCAAGATACGGGTTTCCAACACCCAGTTTCGCAGTTAGAGCCAGTAACAATTTATAATGTACATTAAAAAAAAAAAAAAAATGTGTGTCGGTTTTATGTCAATCTTCCTTTTGGCAAATTATTATAAATCAAAGTGGTATACACAATTCACTAGCTAACATAAATGTGTCCGTCCGTAGTATCGACGTCTCATTTCAGCTCCCTGAATACTATTTACAAGGAACACGTAGCTAGATTCTCAATAACACGTAAAGAAAAAATTATTATAATTTTTAGAAAAAAACAGAACCGACTTCATGACTATACATACATACATTTACAAACTGAAACTAAAAAGTAGAAAATATTTTTTAATATTACGACTGAAATACTTTGTATCCATGGTCTTGAAAAATTTAACGAAAAACAACAGGGCCTGGTCGCCATGGAGACACTTTGTTTTTATGAAGTTCTGTTGTATGAACAGTTCCTCTATGTTTGCTGTTCAGTTGACAGCGTCGCTAGTGGAGAACAAAGTATGAAATTTACCAAGAAATAACTGTAATTCCAATTTTGCCCACTTTAACAGCTAAGTTGGTGGCACTGTGCAATGTACATTGAATTCGTTGCTTATCGTCATGTTTTTGTAGATTTTTCAAAAAGCGCTGAATCAATGTCGATAAATAAATGATGGGACCACCTATGAGATAAGACCTACCAACCAAAAAAAGAATCATCAAAAACAATTCTAAATTGGCGGAGTAATCGCGTAACAAACATTAAAAAAAACATACAGTCGAATTGATAACCGCCTCTTTTTGGAAGTCGGTTAAAAATAGATCACTGACCATTCAAATAAACGTTCAACTTCGATCACCTCTCGATCTAGTTTCGGTTTGATCTTCAACCTATAATGGAAAACACTACCAAAGGAAAACATCTAGGGTATATTGCTCTAGATTTTAGATTTTAAATAACAAGAGAGATTGATAGATGCTTCGAGTGTTTGTATGTTTGTAATGGGAATAATGGTAGGCGATCTATTTACTATGTCTAAATTTAGAGTCTAAATTCATGCATTTAGATGCTGAAAAAGAAGCAATTGGATAGGTGTTTGAACTGGTAAAAAATACAGGCTAAGTAAATGTTGTAAAATTAAAATGCTTGTATTATTTTAATTGTGATCTTATAATTTTAATTTTGATTTCGGTAATCGGCTCTATTTATGTGTGTTTTTATAAGACAATAAAATAAATGTAATCAGTCCGATAGCCTACTATAAAAAAAATTGTGCGTGGGGTCCCTCCGCGCGGAAGAAGTGAAACTCTGTCTCTTTCTATTCCCCCTCCATGGTAGCGTTAGACGTTTAACGCTATTTAGTCGTTTGAAGTGGACTTGTATTTTGGGTATTTATTGTATTTTGTATTTTGGGTTATAAAAGACAAATGGAAAGTGTGTTTGTTCATTTTCACGCCGCAACAGGACAACGGGTTGTTAGGGATAAGTTGAGAGTGACATAAGATACTTTTCCGGAAAAAATTACACATCCTGCGAGAAGGTACAGACGGCCCAGACAGGTGGAAACGCGGGGCGCAGCGAGTCTGCTAATAAGTATGATCATAAAAAGTTTACAAACTTTATATTTAGTTGGTATTTCTTACCCAGTTTCTGCTCTTCATAGTCAGCCTTTTAACAGTCCACTGCTGGACTTTTAGCCTACCCCTGAAAGGGTGATTGGGCCATATCCACCACGCTGGCCCAGTGCGGATTGGTGGATTCACATACACCATTGAATTTCTTCTCCGTACGTATGCAGGTTTCCTCACGATGTTTTCCTTCACCGAAAAGCCAGTGGTATGAAAATCCGTACATAAGCTCCAGAGCTCATTGTACGGGTCCGGGGTTTGAACCCGCGACCTCACGCTTTCAAGTCTAGCGGTCTCCCAAATGGGCTACCACGGCTAGTTTCTGCTCAAATCAATAAAATAGCAGGACGACCTTTTCACCAAATACTTTAGCAAATAGGTAGTTTGAAGGTATTTTTACTTTCCTAAAATAGTATGTTTGCGTGCTAAGCAACTTAAGGACACATAAAATGTTGTAAACTTGAAAGTTATTTTTAGAAAATGTCAACATATCTACTATTTCAGTTCACGCAGAGGTAACCAACTGCTCGTATGAATTTTTACTTCCCCATAAAAGTTGTTTTTAGCAGTTATTTGTGTTAGAATATTAAAATGTAGGTTTGCAATTTTCTTTTTTGGGTTTTATGCTTCGCACCCAAGCAATGTAATCAAATAAACAAACATTTTGTTGTTTTCCGTCCCAACGAGACCAGCTTATCGCGTATTATGTAAGCACCAGGCGCGCAGAACATTTTCTGAGCTCGCATTTCCGCGATGCGCCTCAATTGGAGCGTAGTAGAGATGATACGTGCTCTCGTTGGCGCGCACATGAATATGTGAGATTTGAATGAGACGGGATGTGGAGCGAAGATTTCAAAAATGAAAAGTGGTCTGAACCCATCTGATACATTTCCAGAACATTTATGCATAAGTATGTAGGGATACATAATTATAATCCTACTAATATTATAAACGTGAAAGTTTGTATGTATGGATGTTTGTTCCTCTTTCACGCAAAAACTACTGAATGGATTTTAATGAAAGTTTACAATAATATAGCTTATACATTAGAATAACACATAGGCTAATAATGGGTTGTAGTAGCGAGGCCGAAGGTCGAGCTCTACGCGTACGAAGTAGCGGGTTTCAGCTAGTAAATTATAATAAAAAAGGGTTTGTAAAGTCGGTTTATGGACGATAATTTTACGTGACAATGCTTAGACCGATCGTGCCTCTCTATCGCTTGTTCCGCGCTCTCGCTTGCACGCGCGGCTCAGGCGTAACGTGACAATTTTTCGTGCGCGCAGCCGGTTTTCATCAATTTATAAGACGTTATCAAGTCAATAATTGCCGTTTGCGTCTAAATAATCCACGCATGACGTGTAACAGACGTTATGTTTGCACATAATTTTTAAATATATATTTATGTTTTTAAGCTGGAAAAATGTTTCTGAAGTCAACACGAGTAAAACTGTTGAGACAAAAACTTTTGGTGAAACGATGAGATTCAAGAAGCTGTAAACGCAAATATATTCCTTGAACCGAACTGAAGAATAACCCTAAGCCAACTTAAAACCAGCATTTCAACCCAGAAGCAGTTCCATGTAGCAACGATCCCCAAGGGCAGAACCCACCCATTACTGTGATGAAGGGCGACCCGCCCGCCCTGAGTTACTGCGTAGTAAAGTAACGCAGCCCGAATAGGGTTGCCAGGTGTACACGAAATCTCATACGCAAAATTTATTTTATATTTATTTTATTATTATTCCCCTTTATTTGTTATACTTCTCGGGTCTAGCCCGGACATTTGGTAGGCATTGGTGGGGCCGAAGCCAACACCAAGAGGCCCGTTGAATATAAAAATACAATTATAGAATGTGTATAAAATGAAATATAAAACTATTGTACAGTATAGGATATTAAAAGTCTGGGCTATTGAGGTGAACAACTTGTGGATGGGTTAACAGATCTATGGTATGAGGTACGGCACCTGCCAATTATGCCTCATTTCAAAATGCTAAGGCAGGTGATGACTTGCCACCCACTAAATGGGCCCCCCATAATGGCTGCCGCATATTGGCACCGGAGGGGCAACATTGGCGTGGGTGGCTTAGGGTGTAGAGAGGTGTGCTGCACTTTCACTAAGAGCTACTCGCGGCGTTATGCCCTTTAACACTTCCACCCTGGAGCTTAGGTTCTTAGCTCTTGCGGTTTCCACCCCCAGACGGCCGATAAAGGCAAGCCAGGGGTCAGGGTCTCTGGGGTTTTAGACCCATGGAATCGGGGTACGCGGTGTCGCCACTCACCGACGGCTCGCCATAAAGCCGCCCCTGCGTTTTTATTATTATTTATTATTATTCTATACTAATATTATAAAGAGGAAAGATTTGATTGTTTGTTTGCATTGAATAGGCTCCGAAACTACTGAACCGATATAAAATTATTTTACTGTTGGGAAGCTACACTATCCCCGGGTAACATAGGCTATATAATATTTTCAAAAAAAAATATAGATCCTTACTAAAACTCCAATATTGTAACCCAAGTTGTAAAAAATAAGATTAACAATTTTAACTTAGCGTGTTTGACAGTTCTAAGACAGGACAACGTCTGTCAGGTCCGCTAGTTTATAATATTATAATTTTTTTCTGGGCAAGTGCCTTTAATAACTAAACAAAATACAAGCTAAAACTAAAACTACAAATACAGTTAGACTGCCCATAGACCGTTGAAGGTCTAAAGACAATCTAAATGCTCAAGCCCACTACCAGTTGGCAGCGTACCCAGCATGCTGGCGGCATTACCACGTTGAATGGCAATGCTTATGCGTTGAGCCAGAAACACGCCAGCATTTTGGTCACGCGTCGCATTAACCAGGCGCTCTGAAAGATTTTTGAAAATGAGGTGAGCTCCCGGTCCCCAAGGGCCCAATGTCTCGACCCCAAACGCCTCAAATATATAACCACTGCCGAGGTTAGCAATAATAAATTAATATTATAATAAAATAAATAAGTATTATTTGTTGATATATGAACCATAAAAAACATTTTATTTTTTTGGCTTCCGTACCCAAAGGGTAAAAACGGGACCCTATTACTAAGCCTACGATCTCCATCTGTCTGTCTGTCTTTACTACTTATTAACGGCTGTATCTTTCGAACTGTAATAGATAGCCAGTTGAAATTTTCACAGAATATGTAATGTTACGGCGGATTACTAACAAATAATAAAAAATACAAAAGGAAAAACGAAAGGTGGGTGTCCTCATACAACAAACGTATTTTTTACGTATTTTGTATTGGCTCTAATGTAAAAACGGAAATACTTACAAGCGTCAAACTTAACATGATTATGGTACACACACCAAAGTATAGAAACAAATAATAAAAAATGGCCAAGTGCGAGTCGGTGACAAGTTTCTGTTCATTACCAAGTTATAACTGGTAATTTCGTTATTGAATTTTGTGGTGGTACGGAACCCTCAGTGCGCGAGCCCCATTTGCACTTGGCCGGTTTATTTTTATATTGAAAATTCAAAACTTCCTGACCTTTAAGGAATCCAGCCGGAATCCTGATAAGTTCCTCAAATTCTTAGCATGTGGTAACCCCACAGAACACAGAAGGGTTTATTTTCTTTCTGTGGGTAACCCTACACGGATAGCTTTACAGCCGCATCCTTGTCGGGATCTCTATTGGCCAGTATCACTTTCCTGTGCCAATTTTCTCTGGCATTTTGTTGCTGTATTTTGGGATGACATGATGTAATCGCTATACAAAGGCTGTATCATATTGGAGTATCGAGAGGTGTGAGCAATCAATCTTCGTATAAAATAGCCTGTTATAATATTAATTTATATTATTTTTTCCATGAATAATATGCGAGGGTAAGTTACCCTTCGATATTCAAACGTTTTATCTGGGATACTAGTGGTGCAACATTTCTTCAGTATATTGTTGGAAATTGTGTGTAAGAATTTAGTGTTCCACATAACATAATATATACCGAACTGATATTTAATGTTTGCTGAAACTAAAATAAACAGTTTACTGAACAAAACAAACAGCTAACTGGAGCTATTTTCATACTTTTCAAGCTATCAATTAGCTAGTTCAAACAGTACTCGAACGTGCAAATATCAGGAGAGCAGCGCCCGAGAGCAGTAAACACACGTCCAGTCAATAACACTCAAATCCGGTAATCCGCTTCCCAAGCCGGGGGTCACAACCGGTCATTCTGTATGTCAGCGCCTGGCATCTATGTGCGCCTGGTACTTGCGGCTTATTGTCGAACAAGAAATTGTAGTCTTGTTTCGGGCAAAAAGGAGGCAGGGGTCTTTGGACGATAGATTACATTGAAATTGTATTTGAAAATCGATAGGATAAAACTGAAGTTCAAGTACCTACAACTGCTATAAGGTTAAATATTTCAAAACGACAACGATACAGACAGAAGCAATTACTATGGTGATTTGATAGTACAATGACGTAAAAATGTTCTCATAATGGTTTTTGTCTACGTCGTAGCACTATCGTAGCGCAATGTCTACTATTAAGAAAACCGCGGGATGCAGCTAGCCTCTAATAACTGCAGATAGTCTCTAATAACTGCAAATTATCTCTAATAAATGCAGATAGTCTCTAATAACTGCAGATTATCTCTAATAACTGCAGATTATCTCTAATAACTGCAGATTATCTCTAATAACTGCAGATAGTCTCTAATAACTGCAGATTATCTCTAATAACTGCAAATTATCTCTAATAACTGCAGATAGTCTCTAATAACTGCAGATTATCTCTAATAACTGCAGATTATCTCTAATAACTGCAGATAGTCTCTAATAACTGCAGATTATCTCTAATAACTGCAAATTATCTCTAATAACTGCAGATAGTCTCTAATAACTGCAGATTATCTCTAATAACTGCAGATTATCTCTAATAACTGCAGATAGTCTCTAATAACTGCAGATTATCTCTAATAACTGCAGATTATCTCTAATAACTGACTACGTTTATGTTGTGTAAGCATTTATTCAACAATGGAAACCTGAACGTTCGTTCAACGGTTCTTAACAGTCGGTAAACAAACGGATCCTTTGTAGAGGCAATACTCGGCTGTCTCTAGCCTCGACAACTTAGACTATTGTTTAATCTGTACATTAAGGGTGTAATCACACAATGAGCGGTAAATCGTGTCGCGACACGACTGAAATATTTTTATCTATACTAATATTATAAAGAGGAAAGATTTGATTGATTGTTTGTTTGTTTGTTTGCATTGAATAGGCTCCGAAACTACTGAACCGATTTGAAAAATTCTTTCACTGACGGGAAGCTACACTATCCCCGGGTGACATAGGCTATAATTTATACCCGTGCGAAGCTGGGGCGGACCGCTAGTCTTATTATAAATCAGGCTTGATGGCTTTAGTTGAACTCACCCTGCAGACGACCTTATCGGCCATTAGGGTTCCGTACCTCAAATGGAAAAAACGGAAACCTTATAGGATCACTTTGTTATCTGTCTGTCCATCTGTCAAGACCCTTTTCTCAGGATCGCCTAAATATATCAAGTTGAAATTTATATAAAATACTTAAATGTACGGTTTATTTCAGCTGTGAAAAAATTAAACTAGTAGGTTTACGCGATCAAAAGATATGACCGTTTATTTCGCATATTTTCGCATATTTTGCGATTTCACAAGGGAATCAAAACTTATAGGGTACTTCCCTTTGACCTAGAATCATAAAATTTGGCAAGAGGCAAAGTTTCACAGCACATATTATAAAGGAATCAATCAGAAAGTTATAAATTCAAATTTATAACTTTCAGATTGAAGTTACATTTTGTAGTTGGAATGTATCGAAGAACCTTATTGTCCACTACAAAATTAAGTTTGTCTTTCAATATTTCAACTTTTTTGTTGTTTCTTTTTTTGTTTGGACTCACGCTTGTCCGGTTTTTTTTGGCATATGGATATACAGGTGTTAGTTCATTGGTGTCGCTATAAGTTTTTTAGAGTGCATAAATAATAGTAAGTGAGACGTACTTCCAACGATGATTTTTTAAATGAAAAATTGAGACGTGCACACGAGCGATAATTTTACTAAGTAAGGCATATCTTCCTTGTTTGTCGGATCTGAGGACGTACCGCTGGTAGTCGTGGAATCTTACCCTTATCTTGAATAAGACGCAAACTTGAAAGACACGGGATACGGGGCTCCGCACCGTAACTTGGACTAAATTAACGGCGCGCACGGAAGTTTCACCCTACTTTGAAATAATGTTGTTTACATTTCACAGGAAAATAACATATTTTGAAAGTGAATGGATTTTGACGATATTTTGCTTGATGAATAACAATGAAGTCTAGCAGGAAATAATGAAGAGACCATATTTTTTTTTTTTGCAAATTACTTTCGGAATGTGTACTCGGATTATTTGGTCGTCCTAAGGGCTTATTTAGGTGGCGCTTAGTGCGAATGGAAATGTATGAAAGCATGTTTACGAAGAAGCGTCGTTGCGTTCTGCCGTTCAATTACTAAAAGACCGTTACGTGACACTGGCACAATGTCACATAACTGTCTTTTAGTAATCGGACGGCAGCGTTGGTGTCCGCCCAAAGATAACACAACTTGATCACGCAATTGAATTAGTCTCAAAATTCCCTTTTACACGAGTGGGAATCGGTTGGGGGGGCTATCGAATGGCGCTTGTTTGTGATAAGAGACTCAAAAGTCATTCATTCTACGCTAGAGATTATCGTCTCTCTCCACCACATCTCTCTCTCTTTCCATAAGCTCTTTGTCTCTCTCTCACGTCTCTGTGTTTGTCTATTTTGATACCAAACTCGAGACAATCTCGATCACGCCAAAATGAGGTCAAACGAAAAAGTAACATAAGTGGTACTAACCAGAAACCTCCAAGAAGTATTTAAATGCTGTTTATGTTCTCATAAACTACAAACAATACTCGAAACATTCCGACCGTTTGCTGCCAAATCTGATGTTACTGGCTCATTAATAGTATTTTATCTCGTTGATATTATTTTTACGGCTTGTCGAGCATAACTTTGCTATTGGTGCGTTAAATGGCAAATGTCGACAAACATTCAGCCTACCGATTACCAGATTACAGAGCAACTAAGTTACCTCTACAGTTGGCCAATTGATAGAACTATAAAAAATTTCAAGTAGCTTATCGGTTTTGTTAAGAAAATACAACGGTGGCTCCCCAACCGACATATAAACTAGTAACGCTGTAGAACGAAGCCTACGTCCAACTAACTTTTAGGTTTCTTATATCAGCGTTATTACTAATGCGAAATGTGATGGGGACTATGGGGTTTCTTCGTTAAAAGTACGGTAAATAATTTATTTAAGTACTAAATGAGTGATTTATGCAAGGCTGAGGTTCAAACCGGATGCCATCGGATTGTAAAGCGCACATGTTACCTCTCGGCCACCACCGCTCTATAGTTTTTTTGTTGTGTTATGTATCTTTATTATAATCTATACTAATATTATAAAGAGGAAAGATTTGATTGTTTGTTTGTTTGTTTGCATTGAATAGACTCCAAAACTACTGAACCGATTTGAAAAAATCTTTCACTGACGGGAAGCTGCACTATCCCCGGGTGACATAGGCTATAATCTATACCCCTGCGAAGCTGGGGCGGACCGCTAGTAATATTATAAAGAGGAAATATTTGGTTGTTTGTTTGTTTGCATTGTATAGGCTCCGAAACTACTAAACCGATTTGAAAAATTCTTCCACTGTAGGTAAGCTACACTATCCCCGGGTGACATAGGCTATAATCTATACACGTGCGAAGCTGGGACGGACCGCTATTATAAAAGGCAATGTGTGTTTTTTTAAGCTAAGGAACATTTATTCATTAAAAATTAAAACTTTCTTAAGTATAAATTTATAACTGGCAGCATTGCCACGTTGTATGGCAAGGCTTAATCTTTTTACTTACTAGTATAATATAACACAAACATGACATGTAATTAATCTTACCAATAAAATGATTATGATTCTACTTTCAGTCCCAAAACATGCAAGAAAACTACAAATCGCTACGCTAAAACATTTCAGACCACCCACGCCAATATTAAGAGTAAAATATTTCCACATTACACCTTCATAACGCATCGTCACTCATTCAAGTCGAGAATAAAACTCGAATATTATAACATTCATGAATGAAGTCATAATGTTCAACAGGAAATGAGCTATCAAGACTTGCCGACTGCATCCGGTCGAAGCATCAAAAGAATTACTAATATGCTAGGAATTTAAATATTATTGCATTGCAGAAATGGTCAACATTGGCTTACTACAAGATAGCAGCGAGAGATCATTGCACTTCATCAGAATCAGAAATAATTGATTGTAAAACTGTATAATGCAATTCAAAAGTTAAGTTAAGTGTACCTACCTATATTTGGATAATTATTATCGCAAAGTAAAAATTTGTGTTATTCTGTATTAACTTGAATCTTAAAATAGGTGCCTTTGCACTATAGGCAGTTGCAGACCATGCGAAGTAGCTTGCAATTATAAGGAACAAGTAAAAGTAGCAAGTAAATGTAGGCGTTCAAACGTAAATAGCCACTCGCGCGGTGACGCGCATAACACGCGTGTGAGCACGTATACCTATTCGCACGAGTGTTCGAACGAGACGAACGATGCGCAGTGGGCGTCGTGCGAGTAGCTCGGGAAAACAAAGCTTCACTTGCACAAGGGCCAGCGCAAAGTGCTACTAAGCTCTTTCACTGCCACTTGCACTAAGCACACCGTTGCAGACGATGCGTACTGTCCAATCCAGAACCTTTCGGCCCCATCGGCCATCCACTGCCACTTCGACTTGCTAATCCGGTGGGCTATGTCGGTGACTTACGTTCGTCTACGGATCTCCACATTTCTGATTCGTTCTCGTAGAGAAACCCCGAGCATAGCCCTCTCCATAGCTCGTTGTGCGACTTTGAGCTTGTTTATGAGGCCCATAGTGAGACACCACGTTTAAATGCCGTATTTCATCGCGAAACCGCAGGGAAACGCTGGATGCAGGCCGCTTCCAACCGGCCCTTTTGGAGATCTATGGGGGAGGCCCATGTCCAGCAGTGGACGTCCTATGGCTGAAATGATGATGATGTCAACTATCAGCATTCTTCCACTATAGACGAAGACAAAATGAAGCAAATTCTCAACGATTGAATTTAATAAACTCTGAATGATCCAATAACTTGATCAATATCACTTGTAAATGAATTCAAAAACTCAATTAGCGCGTATCGTAAGCAAAACAGTTTACTTGAAATTTATTTAAGTTTCCCTGTTCAATTTTCGTAAGCATTCCGTTTGAGATTTGTTATACGGAGAGGGTGTAAGCACCTGCTAGAGGGGAGTAATAAACGTACATTTTCTTGATTATTTCGAACCAACTTGAAGGTTTTGTTTTATTGGTGACTTCGAGATCGAGAGTGTTCCAGCCATGACTCAAGAAAATATGTTCAGCTGTTTGAAGATTATTAGCTCTTTTATGGGGTTTAAAAAATCATTTTATATACTTGTTTAAGTTCGTATAATATATTATTTTTAGGTTATAACTCACATACAGCAAAACAGTAGGGTTTTTTTATTTGCGCTTGGAAATAGCGCCCCTTATTTTAATTACAATTTAGCCTAATGTTAGGCTAATAAGTAATTCTAACTTAAACTTCTTTCGGCTTAGTACAGTCTATATGCGTAAGCTTGTGTACAAGCTTAAAACTAAAAAAAACTGATGTATTTGCTTCGAGGGTCGCCTTTATGTAAAAATTGGGAAACAGTTGTTTAGCACAAAGCGCTTGAAGCGCTATCAGTCGTGCATTTAGTTGTAACAAACTCTTCGCGTGCGGAACTTCCCGACATTAGGCAAGCTTCGTTAAATGTTGCCAAACATAAGCACGAAGTTCCCTTGAAAAAGTTCGCATTGCTCACAAAGGGTCCTCTCGTGTTGGGTAATATAGCAACGTGTTTACCGTGTGCGAGGAACTTTCTAAACGGGCGTGTGTTGCCAACTTATCTGGTTACTGCTAAATTACCTCGTAAAAATTCTTTTTTAATTTATATTACACGTGATTTTGTATTTTAATTAATTTCACACGCTTTCATTAATGAAAGTCTATCTAATTAGATTCACTTGTATGTGAAGAAATCTTGGAACTGGATTTTAACCTAATTTTAGTTGTCATATCAATTTGAAACTTTGCATAGGTTAAACTAACCAGGTGAGATAATTTTTTGTTTTATCAATAATAGGCTTGCTTTTGACCACCATCTCAGCGATGATACGATCTACGATGGAGCACGCTTGCTTAGAAGAAACCGATTCACTCGTGATTTGAAGACACCCACATTGTAACCATCGGGGAACACCTATTCAGGCAGCGCATTCAACAAACTAGCAGTTCGCATAATAAATGTGGAATCAAAGTGTTTCGTACGGGTTCTCGGAATATCAACCATAAAGCGGTGACGATATTTCGTGTCCACTCTGGCAGTCCGATAGAAAAATGGGCAGGAGGGAATTAGATCATGCAGATCTGATGCACACTCCGAAATGTATCCATATAAAAAAATCGATAGACTAGCAACTTACGTCGATGCTCAAGACTAAAAACAAGACATTTTAATCATAACCACCTACCACCTCCAACTCTTCAACTAATCCAGACAGCTGACTCACCTTCCACATTCACAATACAATCCACAAACAATTCACTTCAATCAGTTTACACGTATTTGCCGCTGATTTCCGCGCCACATCGACTTTCGCCTGTTACTTCAATAACAAATGGCGCTGAATAGAAAATGTATAGAGGAACAGTTCACATAATTCTAGGTACAATAAAACACAATGATGTAGCGCAACAACGATTGATAAGCTTCAATTCCTACCAAAGAAACCATGAAACTATGCTGGCCTTTATTTTGCCCAAAGACTAAGCATTGCCATACAACGTTTTGGGAACGCTGCCCACTGGTAGCGGCTTGTTAGATTAGTTTTACTTTTAGATTAATTTTAGTTTTAGTTATAAATTTAAATTTAAGATAGTTTTTATTTTATTTACTTGTAATTTTTTTTGCAATATATTTTTGCCAAAGAAACAGAATAATTTACCTATAATATGTAATCTAATTCACGTCATTATCAACATCTTACCTACCAAACTTTTATAAAAAAATATACGAGTCAACTAGAGAACCTCCTCTTTTTTCGTCGGATAATGAAAGCAAAGATATGTACAGGGTGAAAACGCTTCGAACTACGAAGAACTTTGCTACCATACAAAAAAGTCATGCTTCTAGAGACAGTGGTTTAGGCTGGGAGTTGTCTGTGAACGAATGAATGAATGTAAGATTTTAATTTAAAAAAAAACTTATTTTCTTTTTGTGATTTCTAAAGAGTGAAAAAATTACATGACACTAAACGCACACACACACACCCCTGTCTGTATGAGAAGTATGCGCTTGGCTGCGCACATTCACACGAGACTTGAAGAGTCCCTTTAAGTGGTGCCTCTGCGAATATAGTACTCAGTGACGGTATGCAATGTACTGAAATAGCCGCCGTTGCCAGAACGATGCATGTTCAATGTACAATGATAACAAAGATGCCTGAACTGAACACATTTCATCTAAGTAGCCGTGAGGGGGGGGGGGGGCTCTTTCAATCTGTTTTTTTTCTTTTCTTTATATTTAATAACAGGTTAAGTGCGCGTTCCCATGACGCCAACAGCGCTATTTTCGTTTATTATTTGTGATTGTAGAGTTGGTCCCATCACACAAAAAAATGGCTGTCAAGGCATTTTTGTAAGAAATTTGTTGTAGCCAGTTGCACCCATATAAACGAAACGTCAGTTATTCGAAATCAGTTAGCAACTGTGATGCGGACAAAGAACTTTGAGACCTAACCCAAAAAGGTAAGGTCAAAGTTCTTTGGATGCGGAGTTTGACGCGTTGATCTAAATCATCATAATCAGCGTTTTAATAGTCCACTGCTGGACTTTTAACCTACCCCCGAAAGGGTGATTGGGCCATATCCACCACGCTGGCCCAGTTGCGGGTTGGTGGATTCACACACGCCATTGAATTTCTTCTCCGTACGTATGCAGGTTTCCTCACGATATTTTCCTTCACCAAAAAGCCAGTGGTATGAAAATCCGTACATAAGCTCCAAAGAACTCATTGGTACGGGCCTGGGGTTTGAACCCGCGACCTCACGCTTTCAAGTCTAGCAGTCTCCCAAATGTGCTACCAAGGCCGTTGATCTAAATAAAAATGTTCAATTAAGGTTCACTCATAATGCCCGGCGATAGATTTTCCTTCTCATTTCCGTTCTTCTCTTTTCTGTGGGTCCCATAATAAAAGTTGTCAACAATGATGAGTAACGAACCCCTTTCGGGTTAGCATACCCTTTCTTTGTAACCCTGATACCATGCTGTGGTCAAACACATGACCTGTCTACCATAAAAATGATTTATCTCAAGCTTACGGATACGAACAATGCAAGAAATGTAAGACGCCAGAATAACTTACTGAAATATAAATGTTAACGAACATTGCGGATGTTGAATGTTAAACAAAACAATTCGAACTGTTTATTGGTTACAGAAATATTGCTAACGTAAATAAATTACTTACTACAGGAAATGTTATTGTAAAATTAATTTAGACACTATTAAAACTGATTTACGGGTTCATGTTTTTGTTTGTAAGTTTACTTCAATAGCCCGTTGGTACAGTTGGTAGTGAACCTTCTGAGCTTGGGTACGATTCCCACCTAGGACAAAAATTTATGTGATGAACATTTGTGTTTATTCTATATCTGGTTGTTAATATTTATTTAAGTATGTATTTAAAACTGTGGTCAAGTCTGGCGGGCGATCGCACTGTCTGGAAAGATATGGAACCTTTGCCCAGGAGTGGGACAGTACCTATAGGATAATTGAAAAAAAAACCGATATATTATGTATGTATATCTATCAGTCTCTAGCAGCCATATCACAAGCTTTGCTTAGTTAGGGGTCAGATGACCGTGTGTGCAAAAAATGTCCCAAATATTTAAAAAAATCTTTTTAACTTGTCCTATGGTTTTTTGGTCATTTAAAAAATTTCCGGTGAAAAAATTAAGTTCTGGTATTACCTGCTGGTGCTTCTTTCTGGGTCTCTTCGAGGTCAGTGTGAAAAGGTATCTTCTAGGTCAAAGTTCTAGGTATTATAGGAGGGGTAGGTATATAATATCGGTTAACCCGTTCAGTAGTATTGTGAACTCAAGATCTTAAATAGTGTACTATTTGTCTCCAACATATTAGAGTCATCATCGTCATCATCATTTCAGCCGTAGGACGTCCACGTGGATGGACATAGGCCTCCTCCATCGATCTCTAAAAGGTCCGGTTGGAAGCGGCCTGCATCCAGCGTTTCCCTGCGGTCTCTTTTAGGTCGTCTGTCCATATCATAGGTGGACGTCCTACGCTGCGCTTACCGGTCCGTGGTATCTATTCCAGAACCTTTCGGCCCCATCGTCCATCTGTTTTGCGTGCTATGTACCATACCCACTGCCACTTCATCTTGCTAATCCGGTGAGCTATGGAGGTAACCTTCGTTCGTCTACAAATGTCCGAATTTCTGATTCGATCTCGTAGAGAAACCCCGAGCATAGCCCTCTCCATAGCTCGTTGTGCGACTTTGAGCTTGCTTATGAGGCCCATGAGAACCCACGATTCACTGCCGTATGTCATTCCTGGCAACACATACTGGTCGAAGACTTGCGTCTGAAGGCATTGTGGTATTTTGGACGTATTAGAGTTTTATGGTCATATTGCTAGGAACTCAGAGTCACTCAGCTGGCAATGGAGAGAGCTATGCTCGGAGTTTCTTTGCGCGATAAAATCCGAAACGTGGATATTCGCCAAAGAACCAGAGTCACCGACATAGCTGTTAAAATTTGCAAGTTGAAGTGGCAATGGGCAGGCCACATCGCTCGAAGAACCGATAACCGATGGGGAAGAAAGGTTCTTGAGTGGAGACCACGAACCGGAAGACGCAGCGTAGGTAGGCCTCCCACTAGATGGACCGACGACATAGTGAGAGTCGCTGGCATCCAGTGGATGCAAAAGGCAGGCTGTCGTTCAGTGTGGAGGTTAAAGGGGGAGGCCTATGTTCAGCAGTGGACGTCTTCTGGCTGATGATGATGATGATGATTGCTAGGAAAGACAAACGCGGTAGAGGTCGCGGGCAACAACTCGTCTGTCTACAAAACATAATTAAAGTAGAGCCCAGTCTTTGGGGAATTTTTACCACGTTTTATGACGTTTTTACTTACGACTATAAAGCCAGACACGCTAAGGCATAAAATATGCCATAATCCATAACTAGGAACGATGCCCACTGGGTTTAAGGTATATTTACTTTTATGCTATAGACAGGTAGCATACAGCTCTGATGGTAAGCAAACGTTTTTTCTTAGTTTTCCTTAATTTTCCAGGAATGAAATAATTCGAGAGCCAATTCCCATTCTAGGCGTGTTGTGTCGTACCCTTTGAATATACAAGGTCACTGGTAATAAGTTAGCATCCTGTTAAGGTTTGCTTCCATACGTCAAAACAAATGACATTTGTTTTAATATTTTCCGAAATTTGCGAAAAGAAAATCGCAGTGTAGGCCCCACAATATGATCAAACGACCTAAAAGAGACCGCAGGAGAACACTGGATGCAGGCCGCTTCCAACCGGCTCTCTTAGAGTTCGATGGGGAAGGCCTATGTCCAGCAGTGGACGTCCAACGGCTGAAATTATGATGATGATAAACAATATAGACAAAATCTAATCTAGTAATTTATAGATATGGCCCTACATCTATGGCCGTATAAAAATATTCAATAAACTTCCAAATAAAATAAAAGACAGAAAAAGAAAACAACTTCACTAATGTTCTCAAAAACTTTGAATCCAAATGTTACTACGTCCCGGAACAGTTTTTCAAGGATAATTTCGAGGATGTACAAAATAGACAGTTCCGTTCATTCGGTTCACATACCCTTACTAGCATACCGACATAGCTGTTAAAATTTGCAAGTTGAAGTGGTAATGGGCAGGCCACATCGCTCAAAGAACCGATGACTATTGGAGAAGGAAGGTTCTTGAGTGGAGACCACGAACCGGAAGACGCAGCGTAGGTAGATGACCCGCTAAATTCTTGGGTGTACCGGTTTCCTTACGATGTTTTCCTTCGCCGCTTTTGAGCAATGACACTGGAAAAATAATTATTACCTGCACATGTTTATTACCCAAGCATAATTTTAAGCTAGTATTTGTTTTATGTGCTACATAAGTATAATTGTGCTTAATTTTGTTTGTTAATTACCTTTTGTATTAACTTATGAAGCTTAGCTTTTTAGCGCTTGTTTGCAATACATATATCATTTTTAGTAGTGATTTTCCATGACAATGTTACTTATATCACTAGTTTAGACCTATTAATGGCTGTAATTGAAAATAATTATTTAAAACTATGTATATATTTTTGTGCTGTTGGTCTTAAATAAACATAAAATAAAATAAAATAAATGGACCGACGACATCGTGAGAGTCGCGGGCATCCAGTGGATGCAGATAGCAGGCTTTCGTTCAGTGTGGAGGTTAAAGGGGGAGGCCTATGTTCAGCAGTGGACGTCTTCTGGCTGATGATGATGATGACCCTGGCTAGCAGGATCATAATAAATTATGTACTTCATGTGTTATTTAAGATGCACTTACTAAAACTATCAATGGCGTCTATTCTGTCATACATCACTTAACTAAACCAATCTTACAGGACTAAAATTATCTGCCTCTCTTTTCATTTTAATATGTGAGAGAAGGGTGGCAACAATTTTAGGGTTGTCAAATTTAGTTTAGTTACATACACACACACACACACAACATACAACCGACACATACACACACACACACACACAACACATACATACATACATCACAACACATCACAACATCACAAACATACACACAACACATACACATACATTAGTACTTTTCATTGTTTTTTACATTAGAATCGATGCCAATGACTAAAACAAACATGTTATGTATACTTACATATGTCGCAATAAACTTACTGAGTATTGAGATCAGATTAAGATGATTGACAAACAAACGAAACCTCAAAAACCTTTCCATTGATACTATAACAATACGTAATACAAGACGAGTCAAAACAACGCATTTTCCGTATTTTGTCCCTTCAAACAAAAAAACTGATATTTCCACCCTTGGGGAAAAGGGTACATTTCGTCCCGGGTTCCAGATAGGTACCACCATAAACTTCAAAGAGATAACAGGGTAAAACTACGGTTGGGGTCCCGAGAGATGAAAAATAGTTCCTCAACCAAACTGAAGCTTCGGCCGAATATTCACGACCGCGGCCTGCAACGTCGGTAAAGCTAAAATCACCTAACACACGAAATAAAATTTCTATATTAGGTCACCTCTTGAAATCATCATCATCATCATCATCTGCCTATCATGTTCCCACCGCTGGGACACAGGCCTTCTCTCAGAAAGAGAGAGATGATGGGCCTCAATCCACCATACTGACCCAGTGCATGTTAGTAAATATCATTATGTTTTTTGAACTTCCAAAAACGTGCAAACGTTCCAATTTGTTTTACTCTCGAAATGTTAATTGTTAATTTTTTTGGAGACGGGGTAAAAACTCTTCTAAAGTTGTATTGGGTAATAGGTACTGACAAGTGTTCGTTTTTTTTCCTGGGCAAGTGGCTTTGTTAACTAAACAAAATACAAGCTAAAAAGAAAACTACAAATACAGTTAGACTGCCCATAGACCGTTGAAGGTCTAAAGACAATCCAAATGCTCAAGCGCACTACCAGTTGGCAGCGTACCCAGCATGCTGGCGACATAGGTACTCGGATTCATTAGGGTGAAACCGGGATATGTGAGATACATCATTTGTTTTGTTTTGTTCCCACTGCTGGGATACAGGCCTTCTCTCAGAGAGAGACTAATCCACTAATTCTTCTTGGACATCTTGGGGTTCTTGGAAATACCGGTTCCCTCACGATATTTTTCCTTCACCATTTTTGATGACATCGAAACTGCATATAATTTAGGGTGGCGTCAGATTGTAAAGCACACATGCTAATGCTCAGCCACCGTTGCCAAGTGAGATTGCACCGACTGAAACCCCTCTGGCGTACTTGACGGAGGGTACCGGGATCTCCATAGGAACGTACCGGTCCCCCCAGTTGCCCGGGCAATATTCCCGGGACGCAGTTACAAATCACGTAGTAACCGTTCTCGCATGGTCACGCCGCAGGTTTGATAGAAGCTTGAATTTCTTAGAAATGTTCATCATGTATCGAGCGAACCTTCCCGTTTTGATTTTGTCTTGTTTACATGTTAAATCTCACATTTTAACCGACTTCAAAAAGGAGGTCCAAAGGAGAGGTTCTAATTTCGGTTGCATTTTTAATGTTTGTTACCACAACACTCCGTCATTTGTAAACCGATTTGAAAAATTATTTTTTATTTGAAAGGATATACTTTCGGATTGGTCCCATAGAAACCCCTAGTCACCTCAAGTGACCATCGACCCTGTGTTTGTTTGTTGTCTGGGTTTTGTGTATTAATATGTCATCTAGTTCAGAAAATACAATGGGACTGCCATGTAGCATCATCACTATCATCACTACATACATAGTATAAAAGTCGCTGTCGCTGTCTGTCCGTCCCTATGTATGCTTAAATCTTTAAAACTACGCAACGGATTTTGAAGCGGTTTTTTTAAATAGATAGAGTGATTCAAAAGGAACGTTTATATGTATAACTAGCGACCCGCCCCGGCTTCGCACGTAAATTACACCCGTGCGAAGCCGGGCGGGCGGGTCGCTAGTACTAATAAGTCCCAAAAAAAATTGAATAAAAAAAAAGATTAAAAATACAACACAAATTATTTATTCTGTGTCCATAATAATTCGAAACAATAAAACCATTTGTTTTTCATAAAAAGTTACATTTCGGTAACTAGAAATTAAGTAAAGCGGTTTACACCAGAATTTCCTTTCTACCCCCAAATTAATTTACTTTTAATTGCAGGAAGTCACGCGCGATCGTGATACCATTAATTTTTAAAGTCCAACGCCCTTTTTATGCAAGACGGGTAGAATTCGTTAAACAACTTTGTTTAGGTAGGTAAGTTTTACTCTATTTCTGCAAGAAGCAAGTGAGGTTAACTAACTGGTTAAAGTTAACTAGTCAATTCCATACAAAAAGGTTTCTCTATAATATTAAGCTAGTATATCTGAGTAGTTGTTTATTATTTATTTTATTTAATACTTTATTGCACACTTACTAATTATGTAGACATGTACAAATGGAGAACTTAATGCTAAACATTTTCTACCAGTCATCCAGCAGGTTGGAACAAATGGAACGTAGGCTTAGTAATAAGGTCCCGTTTACACCCTTTGGGTACAGAACTTTAAAAATGAATGAAAACACGTTTAAAAGCCAAACAAAATTGATTGGAACTTACAGCTGTCAAGGCTGAATAAACTTAATTGTACCGAGTATTAGAAATAATTACATAAATGAGAAAGTATGGAACTAAACCTTAAACTCTATTAGAAAATTGGAGAGACTCTGATCTTATGATGTTGCTGATATAATAGAATTAGATAGGTATAATGTCTGTCTGTCTGTCAATGCATCCGGGCCGGATAAACTTCAAAAGCCGGACGGCTTTATTTACCAGACCGCCTGTGTTTACCCGAGAGGCAGAGCTTTGTGAACACTTTGCTGCTTTATGTTATTTATCCATTATTTTTAATCTTGAACGACTCATGAAAAGCCCATAATGGCATCGATTGTGATGTACTCCATGATCCAAGAAAACAAGGTCTGGCACTCTGACTGTTGTCCCACAATTACGTCACTGTCTAGTTGTCACTTTATTGCATTAAACACAGATATTGGGAAACAAATTCGCTAATTATCTATTAAATGAAATACAAAAAGCATTTCAATTGTCATTTGGTTTATCCGCTCAAGCAAGTTAAGCACGAATTGAATATATTAAACAAAATTTTATCAAAACCACATTGATTTATTGGATTCCCACAGGTAATATACGAATATTGGGGAGTTATAATTTCACGCTACTGTTAACACAGAAAATCATAGAGAGTCCGCCATTGTTTCGTGTATCGTCATCTCTCTCGAACTTGTTGTAAATTACTTATTCTGCTCTTGCTTATGCACGTGTACGTGTATCCATGACATTGATGACATCATTGTGGGACGCCCACGTCACATTATTTCTCGGAGTGCTATACCTGGCGGAGTATATTATTATAGCATGATGTACTCTAAACTAAACAAAATTTGACAGCTCTAAAATTGTTGCCAACCTTCTCTCACATATTAAAACGACAAGAGAGGCAGATCATTTGGTTTAGTTTAGTGAGTTGTATGACAGAATCGACGCCAATATTCCTGAAAAACTCCTGTCACTTTGGTCCCGAAAATACCCGGTCGCGGAGGATGGTAAAATCAGACAGGCCTAGGTCTGGTTAACTCAGGGCCTGTACACAGATACGAATAAAACTTATTTACGCCCAGGAATAGGATTACATTTGTTTAGTTAAAATAAGGCACTTGCCAGTAAAAAAAAAATTTAATTCAAGAAAAAAAAATTGGAAAGCTGCATGCACCGTATCTATATATATATAAAAATCAATTGCTGTTCGTTTGTCTCGCTAAAACTCAAGAACGGTTGGGCCGATTTAGCTGATTTTAATAATTAAATATTTGTGAAAGTTCAGGAAAGGTTTAAACGATGAGTAAACGGCTGAACCGATTTGAATGAAATTTTGTGTTCTTGGAGCGGATCGTAGTAGCGAGGCCGAACGCCGAGCTCTCCGCGGACGAAGTAGCGGGTATCAGCTAGTATTAAATAATAATAACAATAAATATTTCGGGATATTTTTGCACACACGGTCATCTGACCCCAAACTAAGCAAAGCTTGTGATATGGCTGCCAGAGACTGATATACATATATAGTTTTAAATACATACTTCATTAGATATTAACAACCAGATATAGAACAAACACAAATGTTCATCACATAAATGTTTGTCCTAGGTGGGAATCGAACCCACGTCCCCAAGCGCAGAAGGCAGGTTCACTACCAACTACACCAACGGACTATCTATTCTATATTGCATGGATACCGAATCACAAAATTTTATTTCATGATCGAAGCTAACCAAGTTCATAAGCCATAACTAACCAAGGGTCAGAAGGTTTCATAGCCGCCAACACCCATATCGTAAGGCCGAGCGCACACTATCCGTTGAGCACGGTCGATTGCGTGCGATAATCCAGTTTAGCAAACTATGCAATTTTGTGCCATAAAATATGGTAATAGAGCCATCGGTCTGGTAACATTTTGGTGCAGTCATTTGTCAAATAAGCTAGATGATTTACTCAAAGCATGTCATACGCAATTATACAATTTTCCAAAACTATTTAAAATAATAATAAATTCAGATAGTCCGATACGACATCATGAGAGCTACGGGTCAGTGGATGCAGATGGCAGGCTGTCGTTCAGTATGGAGTTCTAAGGACGGGGGAGGGGGGGGGGGGGGGTTTATGTATGTTCAGCAGTTGATGTCTTCTGGCTGATGATGATGAAGTAAAACCAAGTAGCCAAGATATCAAAACAAAATCAATCAAACAATCTTCTTCTAGCAAAATTCTTATATTATGAAAATCTGCGAACGCAACAGTTTGTCTTTAAAAATTATTTTTAAAAAAACACCGTTATATTTGGCGGAACGTATTTCGCAAACGGTTCCATTTAAACAAAAAATGTTGTACCAATCTTCAATTTTACTTTAAAAAAACTAAAACAATCATGACGGGGTAAATTTATTTGTACTTATAATGACTGAGAAAATATAAAAAAATGTTTTACCTATAGTTTCCCCTTTAGCCTTTAGGCGCTGCGCAAACGTGTGGAAGCAACTGGACACAAAGTCTGCGCAGAGAGTGGCTGATTTCATAATATTTATATAGATTTTTTTTTTTTTCTGGTAGTGGGCTTGACCATTTGGATTGTCTTTAGACCTTCAATGGTCTATGGGCAGTCTAACTGTATTTGTAGTTTTAGTTTTAGCTTGTATTTTGTTTAGTTAATAAAGGCGCTAGCCCAGGAAAAAAAATAAAAAAATATATTTATTGGTAGCTTTTTTTTTAAATCTTTATTTTTATAGAGGGTTTGGTCAGACATGACCATGCCACCCTCATTGGCACATTCTTAAAACTATACGTACATAATGTCGCGATCTTGCACAGTATTCTGCACTCCTCCGATAAGGGATCAGAGAGCACGCTGTTACTCCACCCAACATCATTTAAATTAAGGTTGGTATACTGGTTGAAGTCGAACCTTTCAGCCTCTGTTCGGACACACTCCATCATAACATGACATACGTCTTCGACTACCCCACACTCGGTGCAGTTTGGTGAGTCGGATTTGCCTATCAAATGTAGAAATCTATTGAGTGGAATGTGACCGGACCGAAGCCTCATTGCCATTACAATGCCCGCCCTACTCACATCAATTGGTAGCTTGTATCCGACGCAAAAGTATCCACGGTTTGCGCCCTGCCTTACACCTCTCCTTGACGACATAAAGGAGGCACCGTCACGACACTCATTTAAATTTAGAACAAGAAATGGCTTGTTGAGAAAACATTTTATAAGGTGGATGACTTTCTACCTAAGGTAGAGTAGGCATTCATTCATTATTTACAATATATTGCTGATAACTTAATGTAAAACTGACATTTTAAATTATTATTCTTTATTGACTAATATTATTTGTTTATCCTAATTGTTTAATTTAATTTTGACATTATGTAATTTAATAATTCTATTTATTTTTTTTTGTATTATTTGAATGTTTTTTTTTCTTTCATGTTTTTTTTAAAATTTTTGATGATTATGTAAAAGATAATAAGAATTTATACACTGTGACATGTAACTACTATTGTTATGAATAAATAAGTATAAGTATAAGTACGTCCGCCGTTTGATCGTCTCGTTTTAGTTCTGTACCGTTCAATATTGAAGTGTGCGTTTGTAGCACTAGTAAGAATATGTCAGTGTGTGCAATACATGTTTACCTCGCCCCTTTCAGTTCAAACTTTTTTCGATACCAGCTCGAGTTAAAGTCAAGTCCAAACCTATATGATCAAAATATGATGACTTCACATGCCCAGTGACCAACCCTGAATCCATCCATGACTGCCCCGGTGGCTCAGTTGTTAGTGAACCTATCTTCTGTGCTTGGGGGCGTGGGTTTGATTCCCATCTAGGACAAACATTTGTGTGATGAACATTTGTGTTTGTTCTATGTCTGGGTGTTCATATCTATTTAAGTATGTATTTAAAAATATATATGTACGTATATCAGTTTCTGGCAGCCATATTACAAGCTTTGCTTAGTATGGGGTCAGATGAACGTGTGTGCAAAAATGTCCCAGATATTTATTTTATTTATTTATTATCGACAAACCTATTGACAGCGATTTGTCAATCGGTTGAGCCGTTTAGATTAAGTTTAGGTTTTTTTTTTTACATCGGACTAGGCTAACGTTTGCCCGTAAACGTTCGACCTACCGTTTTTAGGTAAATACATACTAGTGAACTACAATATCTAACCCTCCTTGGGGTCTAGACAAGAGCCACTTTCTGTTAGCGTTCGCGCCTGCGGAAAGATGAAATTGTATAAAAATGACATTGACAATGATATTTGCTTGAGAGATTTTATCTTAAGCTAATGTCATTTTCACACAGTTCCATCTTTCCGCAGCCGTTAAGGCTAACAGGAACTGGGTCGTGTCTAAATAAAATAAAAAATAGGCTTGCGCTTGACCGCCAACTCACCTGATGTTAAGCGATGATGCGGTCAACGGTGGAGCACGCTTGCCTAGAAGAAACTAATTCACTCGTGATTTGAAGACACCCAGATTGTATCTACCGGAGAACACCCATTCAGGCAGCGCATTCCACAGACTAGCAGTTCGCACAATAAAAGTGGAATCAAAGCGTTTCGTTCGGGTTTTAGGAATACCAACCATAAAGCGGTGTCGATTTTTTGTGCCCGCTCTGACTTTCATCGTCGGGTACAGACGCACCTGTTTCACGATGTCCTCTACCGACATTTCCCAATGATGAGTGAACAAACCTCATATATAAAAATGTTCACCAGGAAGTACTCAGGAAGGTGTTAGGTGTTGTATTATTTCAAATCCGTGCCGGCCAGAGTCCCGGCGCCGTCCGCCGACATCCGGCCCGGTACCGTACTTACCGGTATGTACCGTAATGGTATGTTCTGTACCGGTGTGTGGCGTGCTTTCTTTACCGCAATGCGATTCTTGTTACAGAGTCGAAATCGTCGCCCTGCAACTATGTTTAGCAATATAACAATCAAACTCACATTATTAATACAAAGTGTGTTTGTTGATCTGTTAGTTCTTCTATTACGCAGGTAATGACCCACGGATCGACGAGATTTATTTTGTATTGTGATATTGTGAGGGCCGGTTTGTGACATCTATACTAATATTATAAAGAGGAAAGATTAGATTGATTGTTTGTTTGTTTGCATTGAATAGGCTCCGAAACTACTGAACCGATTTGAAAAATTCTTTCACTGACGGGAAGCTACACTATCCCCGGGTGACATAGGCTATAATCTATACCCGTGCGAAGCTGGGGCGGACCGCTAGTAATAATATTATAAAGAGGAAAGATTTGATTGTTTATTTGTTTGCATTGAATAGGCTCCGAAACTACTGAACCGATTTGAATAATTCTTTCACTGACGGGAAGCTACACTATCCCCGGGTGACATAGGCTATAATCTATACCCGTGCGAAGCTGGGGCGGACCGCTAGTAATAATATTATAAAGAGGAAAGATTTGATTGTTTATTTGTTTGCATTGAATAGGCTCCGAAACTACTGAACCGATTTGAAAAATTCTTTCACTGACGGGAAGCTACACTATCCCCGGGTGACATAGGCTATAACCTATACCCGTGCGAAGCTGGGGCGGACCGCTAGTAATAATATTATAAAGAGGAAAGATTTGATTGTTTATTTGTTTGCATTGAATAGGCTCCGAAACTACTGAACCGATTTGAAAAATTCTTTCACTGACGGGAAGCTACACTATCCCCGGGTGACAATTATGTTAATTTCAATCCCTTTCTACTATTTGTTTTGTCGTTTTTTGAGGGAGACGTAGAATATATACTAATTGCTTTTTGGTACATAATATTTACAAATTACGAATGATGTTATTTATATATTTTTTTTTCTGACGAGTCCATGTTGAAGTGTTAGTAATATTTTATATAATTATGTAAAATGTCTGTTAACGCAACCACATGATAATAAATAATATTCTATTCTATTCTTCTATTCATAGGATATAATCTATACCCGTGCGTAGCTGGGGCGGAGCGCTAGTAGGATTATAAAGAGTAATGAGGAATCTTATTTCAACGCTAAGTCGAGTCGAATTGATAACCTACGTACAAAATATCGATATAATATGCGTATTCCTCTAATAAATAACGCCATGTACTACAAAAATACATTCATAAACGCTATACATGTGTATAATAATCTGCCTCTTCAGTTAAAAACTCTAAACGACTTCAAATTTAAGTCGAGTTTAAGAAACTGGCTAATATATAAAGGATATTACAAAGCATATTACAATTTTCTAATCTTTTATGTTTTATTTTTTGTGCATCAAGTTGGCAACCCTTATAATTTTTTTTTTTTTTTTTTACACTATTCGGAAAACAAACAGCTGAAACTAACTAATTATAGTAGGTAGATAGTAGAAGGAAGCCATAAAAAGTTTTCACTTATAAAATCGAAAGATGAGAACGATCCAGATCTAAAGACAGAGATATAAAAAATAACAGCCAAACAGTAATTACTATATACACAATTATAATGATATACTATATGAAAAGAAGCCACATCAGCCCACCGAGGTTTATAATAGTACAGCGTAGAAAAATTAGTTATGGTTTATGTACTAGTTTCGAAGAACGTGGTACATGCATACTGTTTGAAGAAATTCCTTTTAGCGGTAAATAAGTCAAC
The DNA here is from genome assembly GCA_932305915.1 of Agriopis marginaria. NCBI lineage: Eukaryota > Metazoa > Arthropoda > Insecta > Lepidoptera > Geometridae > Agriopis > Agriopis marginaria. Next base: position 17,165,756 of record OW029925.1, read on the forward strand.
ATTTTCGGTATACTTAGCATTAAAGGTGTTGCAAATTTATCCCGTTTATTTGGCCAGCTCTAGTTAGAGCAGTAGTTATAAATAGCACGATTTAAGCTATAGCTGCAAAAATAGCGGCGTTACGTATCTACTGTTTACTAATTTAATAATAAACGTATGGGAATAGAGATCGATCGTCGTCACAGATAGGAACGGATGGTGACGAATAACTCATGGTCGCGACAACACATCCAGATTGTTAGTGGCAAAACTATGATGAAAAATCTCTGATGGGATTATTCTTTGATGAGATTATTCTCCGCTGCGATGTTTCTCTGATGCGATGAATCTCTGATGTGATGATTTTTTTATGTGATTATTCTCCGTTGCGATGTTTATCTGATGCAATGTTTTTTTTATGTGATTATTCTCCGCTGCGATGTTTTTTTGATGCCATGATTCTCTGATGTTATGATTTTTCGATGAGATTATTCTCCGATGCGATGATTCTCTGATGTGATGATTTTATTATGTGATTATTCTCTGCTGCGATGTTTCTCTGATGCGATGATTCTCTGATGTGATGATTTTTTGATGAGATTATTCTCCGATGCGATGTTTCTCTGATGCGATGTTTCTCTGATGCGATGATTCTCTGATGTGATGATTTTATTATGTGATTATTCTCTGCTGCGATGTTTCTCTGATGCCATGATTCCCTGATGTCATGATTTTATGATGAGATTATTCTCCGATACGATGTTTCTCTGATGCAATGATTTTTTTTATGTGATTATTCTCCGCTGCGACGTTTTTCTGATGCGATGATACTTTGATGAGAAGATTTTTTTAATGAGATTATTCTTCGATACGATGTTTCTCTGATACGATGATTTCCTAATGCAATGATTCTCTGTTGCGGTGATTCTGTGATGCGACGATTATCTGGTGCGAGGATCCTTTCATGCGGTGATTCTCTGATGCGACGATTCTCTGATGCAATGTTTCTCTGATGCGACGATTACCTGATGCAACGATACTTTCATGCGGTGAGTGATTTTCTAATGCGATGATTATTTGATGCGATGATTCTCCAATGCGATCTTACGCTTCGCTTGATTATAGTACGTGGGCTCTATAAAGACTACTTCATCAGTAAAGGCAGAAAATTACCTGAATGTTCTATAGAAAAATACACAAAATGTTTTGTCTATTACATTAATTGTTTTTGTCAAAACCACAATGAACATTCCTCTGGGGTTTAAAACTCGTCTCGATGTTGAATTGCGCTACGCGGCTACGCCTCAAACAAAAAAACCGGACAAGTACGAGTAGGACTCGTGCTCTGAGGGTTCCGTTGAACAGAACCCTCAGAGTCCAAAAAAACCTAAAGTTGAAATATTGAAAGACAAACTTAACTTTGTAGTTGACTATAAGGTTCTTCTATACATTGCAACTACAAAATGTAAGTTTGTAATAGCAAAATAATAATTTTTAAATGATATAACTTAAAATTTGTAACTTTCAGATTTATTCCTATATACGTGCTATAAGACCTTGCCTTTTACCAAATTTCATGATTCTAGGTCAACGGGAAGTACCCTATAGGTTATGATTTCCCTGTGAAATCGCAAAATATGCGACATAAAAGTTCATATCTTTTTATTGCGTTGACTTACTTACTTTACAGCCGAAGGAAACTATAGACCCAAGTATTTAGTAAAAATTTCAACTTGATACCTTTACGCGTTCTTGAGTAAAAGGGTCTTGACAGACGGACAGACGGACAACGAAGTGATCCTATAAGGGTTCCGTTTTTTCCTTTTGAGGTACGGAACCCTAAAAAGATTTACAGAGATTGTGAAACAAGCGGGAGATTATTGGCGCGACATCGCGCCAGTTATCGTAAACGCAGGAATCCGAACCGTAAACAAATCGTAAACTGAATCATCCCGCGGTACAATCAGCCCGAAATAATAGATAGGTATACAATAACATTGCATATATACTGCACATCGAAATTACTATTCATGCTTTTTTATGTTGAAATGGGCTAGCGTTTAAGAGCCTCTTATACCAAATGAGACAATTTCTTTTGTTTGAAAAATAGGCCCACCTCAAACTAACACCGTATAGTAATGAAACTCATGTCGATTTGTTCCTCATAATCTCTAGATTTAGTGGTAATATTAGCTATATCCGATCAAACCGGAATATTGACAAAAGCCGATTACTATGGCCACTGTTGTAAAATATGGTCTATTTATTTTTGTATAAAAAATCCTAAGCATGCATCCTTTTTCGTATTAAAAACGTTCCGGTCAAGTGACTTTATAAGGGAAATGAATGAATTGTGGCAAAAATCAAAACAACATATATTATTCTTTATATTATTATTCCGGTTTCATTTTTACCTTATCTTTCGTCCGAATGGTACAAAAAAAACGATGAATTTTATAGTGTTATACCCATCAATATACGGTAAATTTGGTGGGCCTAGAAAAAATTGTCTTCTTTGACGGTTTTAAATCAATTTTATTCAGTTAAATTACAATATTTGAGCTGGAAAAAAATACATGTCACAGATACATCTGTGTTAGAGTTTATGATTTGGTTCAAAACAAGATAGAATAAACATTACTCGATAAAAAAAAAATCTGAAACCAAGTCGACTTAGTTTATTTTTTTCATTTTATGCTCTAATGAAAGCTCGTAACAACCTGGAAATTTCATGTACTGAAAGGCAATTTTATGAAGAAAAAAAATATTTGGATAGTGAATAGTGTCGTTTTTTAGTGAAATTAAAAGCGTAAAAAAGACGCGAGAATTTTGGCGCGCCGCGTTCAGTGCCGCGCCAGGCGTCATCGAGGTCGGACCTATGCCCGTTTTTGTCGTTGCACTCCCCCGCGGGCGTCCTGACTCTAGCGTGGCAAAATGCATCGTCGCTATAACTTGGCGGGGGCTGAGGGAGCCTTTTATTGCCTACGCGACTCGGATAGTAGGCCGTTAACCACAGCTTACGGCCAACTCCTGACGCGGTTTCAAACTAACGTTAAAACAGTGCAGTTCAGAAAATCACGCATGATGATGCATGAACCTTATCGCGTCCAGATACGGTTTGCGGTTGCGTTTTTTTTCCGTCACTAACAGCTAGCCGTTAGACCCCTGATATACGTACAGATAAACAGACAGACAGCGTAGGCTTAGTAATAGGGTCCCGTTTTAATCCTATGGGTGCGGAACCCCAATAATGGACTTGGTGCTCTTAGTCTCTGTGATGAACTTAATAAAATCGAGATCGAATCTGCGGGGGTTAATTAATTACTAGTTTCGATGCTGTTAATTTGTGTTAGAATATCTCTCATGTGACCAGAGTCACCGACATAGCTGTTAAAATTTGCAAGTTGAAGTGGCAATGGGCAGGCCACATCGCTCGAAGAACCGATAACCGATGGGGAAGAAAGGTTCTGGAGTGGAGACCACGAACCGGAAGACGCAGCGTAGGTAGGCCTCCCACTAGATGGACCGACGACATAGTGAGAGTCGCTGGCATCCAGTGGATGCAAAAGGCAGGCTGTCGTTCAGTGTGGAGGTTAAAGGGGGAGGCCTATGTTCAGCAGTGGACGTCTTCTGGCTGATGATGATGATCCCTCATGTTTTGCGTCTTACACACGGGCGTGAGTGAACGAGCCGAGAGATGCAGGTATGTAATGATATGTGCATTCTTCTCTATCTGCCTAACTTTGTTGCGTTATGTGCAAGACGTTGCCTCACCTCGTAAAAAAAAAAATATTATATAATGTTTTAATTTTTTTTTATTAATTTTTTATAGTAGACTAGCGACCCGCCCGCCCGGCATCGTACGGGTGTAATTTACGTGCGAAGCCGGGGCGGGTCGCTAGTTATTAATACTATATAATATATATATAAACCTTGAGCATTTGGATTGTCTTTAGACCTTCAACGGTCTATGGGCAGTCTAACTGTATTTGTAGTTTTAGTTTTAGCTTGTATTTTGTTTAGTTTATAAACCTTCCTTGAAAATGTATGTAACTGATGGTGAAAACCGCATCAAAATCCGTTGCGTGGTTTAGGAGGAGTTAGCGGTCATACAGACATACAGACAGACGTGAAAAGCGATTTTAATTTATACTATGTAGAGATTACAAATTACAGAATTTGCAATTGCGTCGATTTTGTAAAACCGTATTAACTAGTTTAGGAGTTAGCGGCCATACAGACAGACAGACAGACAGACAGACGCGGAAAGCGACTTCAATTTATACTATGTAGAGAAGATAGGCTTGCGCTTGGCCTCCATCTCGCCTGATGTTAAGCGATACGGTCTACGATGGAGCACGCTTGCCTAGAAGAAACCGATTCACTCTCGACTTGAAGACACCTAGAAGTTGTCTTTGCTATTTGTTGTTTGTTGCTATGTCGTTCATTTAAAAGTAAAACATTAATTTCCAAATGAAAACAGCTAGTTTTTAACTCACAAAAATAAAATGTAAAAAAACGCTTCGCATAATCCCTCTCTTATTCATGGAAATTTAATTAAAACGATCCAATCAAATTATTTCAGTACAGTGGTCCCCTGGCACATGCGCTCTAACCTCGTATGCAAATACAGATGTATTTAAACGTTAGTTAAAGCGTGGTTAAAGTGAATCTTTAACTGAAATTTGATTAAAAAGCAGTCGCTTGATTAAAATGGGTAAGTGCTCTTACAATATCATCATCATCATCATCATTATGGTTAATAAATAAATAAATATCTGGGACATTTTTGCACACACGGTCAACTGACCCCAAACTAAGCAAAGCTTGTAATATGGCTGCCAGAAACTGATATACGTACATATATATTTTTAAATAGATACTTAAATAGATATTAACACCCAGACATAGAACAAACACAAATGTTCATCACACAAATGTTTGTCCTAGATGGGAATCGAACCCACGCCCCCAAGCACAGAAGATAGGTTCACTACCAACTGAGCCACTGGGGCAGTCATGCAATTGTGTTCCCACTGCTGGGGCACAGACCTTCTCTTAGAGAGAGAGAGGATGTACCCTAATCCACCATCCTGGCCCAGTGGTGGCCTAAGAAACCGATTCACTCGTGATTTGAAGACACCCATATTGTACCTATCGGGGAACATCCGTTCAGGCAGCGCATTCCAGAGAATAGAAGTTCGCATAATAAAAGTGGAATCAAAGCGCTTCGTTCGGGTTTTCGGAATACCAACCATTATTATTACCAGTTGGTTACGAAATAACCGTTACCGTCGTTAACGTTTCTTGGTTTGTTTCTATTGGTCATTTTCCGTCTTCACCTTTATTTTTTTTGCATAAACTTGGCAATCGGACAGACGAAGACCGAAAGACGGTCCCTTATTTTCATGAAAATAAGGGACCGTCCATTAATCACGTGAGGCTTGAAAGGGGGGAGGAGGGGGTTTGCAAAAATCACAAAATATCACAAGGGGGGAGGGGGGGGGTGTAGTAAGATATCACGTATATTTATTTTTTCGTCAAATTCGCGATTTCTAAACCGAAAACCGACGCGTAATCCAATTTGCCAATCAAAAACAACCTGCAACATTTTTGTCATGGGCCTTAATTCCAGAATAAAATTATATTGTAGGTACTTTATACCTGGATTTAAAGATAATATTTAAATAATTAAGATTCGTTTTAGTATTAAAAACCACACGTGATTATTGTTAAAAAATGCAAAAAAAAATAAACGTGATGCTAAACTATTAATAATAATGCTAAACGTGATTAATGGACGGTCCCTAAGATGATAATTATACACATACGCGATGCAATTGAATGTAAATCTGTCGACAGAGCCGCTCTTCCGCTACGTTTACCGAACACCGACGTACATCTCCCAATGTTTGCATTGTAAACAACAAAATCCTAATATAATATCAACCGACCAACCGTATAGCCGTTTATAATTATTTATTTATTTACATTTGCCAATTCTTTCTATTTATTCTAATTTTACGCTATTTTACCTATGCATGAGGAATGAAGAACAGTTTATACAAAACTAGCGACCCGCCTGGCTTCGAAGGGTGTAATGTACGTGCGAAACCGGGACGGGTCGTTAGTTATATATATAAAGCTTCGGTGAAAATGTATCTAACTGATGGTGAAAACCGCATCAAAATCCGTTGTGTGGTTTAGGAGGAGTTAGCGGCCATACAGACAGACAGACGCGGCAAGCGCAATTAATTATTATTTACTAGCGACCCGCCCGCCCGGCTTCGCACGGTTGTAATTTACGTGCGAAGCTGGGGCGGGTCGCTAGTTATATATATAAACCTTCCGTGAAAATGTATCTAACTGATGGTGAAAACCGCATCAAAATCTGTTGCGTGGTTTGGAGGAGTTAGCGGCCATACAGACAGACAGACAGACGCGGAAAGCGACTTCAATTTATACTATTTAATTAATTATTAATTATACTATGTAGAGATGTAGAGATAGAGAAGAGATATTCTTTTTAAATTAGTTATAAATAAATAAATAAATAAAATCATTTATTTCAGGCACTCCAATGACCCATAAAATAAAATACAAACTAACACTACAAATAAAATAAAATGATATCACGCTGTAAAGAGGCGATCATCAACTTAAACCTAAGTGTAAATCTAAAGTCTAAGAATCTAAGAAGCACAATAGTGCTGGGTTATATATCACTGTATGTTTCCTGAATAAAAATTAAAATTAAAATAGAGAAGAGATAGAAAAGAGATAGAGAAGAGAGAGAGAGAGAGAGAAGAGATAGAGATTACAAATTACTGAATTACAGAATTAGCAATTGCGTCGACTTTGGTGATTTCTAATTTGAGATTTTGCCAAAACTGTACCGCAGATATGGTTGGACAAATTTGACATTCAGAATCATTTAGAATCGATAAATGTAGTCTAAAAACTACATTCATTCTTTTTTACACTGGTCGAAGTTTTTTTTTTTTTTTACCCCTGACGCAAAAGAAGGGGTGTTATAAGTTCAACGTGTGTATCTGTGTGTCTGTTTGTGGCAACGTAGCTCCCAATCAGATAAACGACTTTTTGTTTGTCTGGTGACTTTATCGCGATCGTTCGTAGCTATGATTCAATAAAATCTAATCAGCCGTTTGAAGATCGTATCAGCTCTTTTGTTGTGGTTTTCTTAAATTTTTGTTGCATTTTTCTCGATCGAATTGTCTAGCACGTTGCTTGCACTGATTCCAGCACCTTGCAGTTCCAACGAACTGTTACATTCAATCTAAGGTGCAAACTATCAGATCAGCAGCCATTAAACGTCCACTGCTGGACAAAGGCCTCCCTCTTAGAGAGGGGTGTTGCCATAATCCCCACGCTTGGCAGGCGGCTTGGAGATCGCAGTACGTTCATCGTGTACTAACAGGACGCTGCTGCCCATCCTCCGGTGGTTCTGGTCGCAGTTTTAGGACATACCCGGGGGCAAACTATGCCAAAATCCAATTAAAGTAGTTTCATTTAAATGTTACACTAAACTTCACAGAGCAATATAAAAAACAAAATACAAAAAAAAGTGTTCAAAATACTATACGCAGTGATACAGTGAGTGTGTTTTGTCGGGACTTAGGATCGAGTTCGAGTTCCAGTGATAACCGTAGCAAAACACTAAGAAAGAGGGTAGATCTTTATGTCTGCACCTAATTTTTTAACTGTTCCACCAACCACCCGCATTCAGTCTTCCCGTGAACATGGTGTATGTAACTGCGCCGAAATATCGGGAGCTCATTCCACAACCTTACCACGGTAAATATCCCGTAAATAATTATATAACTTTAGTAAACAACCGTGATATTTTAAAACAGTGCAATATAAAACGTTTGATATTGACTATTGAGCAAACTGTTCGATACAAAGTCTACAACATTAATGTAGCGACTGAAAAACGCTAGTGTGTGCGTTAGACCTTGGCAATGGCGGCCGACTGGCGAATAAACGACAAGTAAAGCAACAAAGGCGAGTTAAACAAACAGACGGCGGGCCGCCGATCAAACGTAGGTATACGGATCAAACGCTAGATATATCGCGCGGTTAGCGGATCGATAAATATAGGAGCGACGCACCTTCCCAAGCGGTGAAAAAAGCCGCAGGAATTGTAGGTATATGTGGTAGGTAGGTTATTAGTAATACTTGATATTGTATACTTTTTTAAAGATTAGAGCGACGAAAAGGCAAGCGATCCGCCTGATGGTAAGCGGTAATAGCCGCCTATGGACATCACTAACGGCGTTGTCGTTTGAACCACCGACTACTGAGATCCCCAAGCCGCCTGCCAAGCGTGGGGATTATGGCAACACCCCTCTCTAAGAGGGAGGCCTTGTTCAGCAGTGGACATTCTATGGCTGATGATGTGTGTTGTCGTTTTAGTAGTTTGGCTTTTGAATCAACATAATTGGAAAATTAGTAAAATATGCAATTTCGATTACTTACTTGGATGACGATAATTAACTATATCATCCAAGTAACCGTCATCACACTCATCATCATCATCAGCCAGAAGGCGTCCACTGCTTAGGCCTCCCCCTTTAACCTCCACACTGAACTTGCTTGCCTTTTGCATCCACTGGATGCCCGCGACTCTCACAATGTTGTCTGTCCATATATATAGTGGGAGGACTACCTACGCTGCGTCTTTCGGTTCGTGGTCTCCACTCCAGAAACTTTTTTCCCCATCGGTTATCGGTTTATCGAATTATGTGGCCTGCCCATTGCCACTTCAACATGCAAATTTTAACAGCTATGTCGGTGACTCTGGTTCTTTGGCGAATATCCACGTTCTGGATTCTATCGTGTAAAGAAACTCCGAGCATCTCTCCATTGCAGGCTGTGTGACTGAGATATATCCTATATAGACCTTTATAGACCTTTTTCTTCAAGTCAATTTAAAATCAACCAACACAATAGTGCGCTTTCATTTGAATTTTCTGAGATAGTAGCAATAAAAACTTTCATCCATGTTTTTCTCATCAAGCAACGGGCTTACGCCAAATTGGCAATGACTGACATCATTAATTAGGATCAAGGAGAACAAAGCACCCCACGTTGATTGATTGGAAACGTATCAAAGGAAGTTCGCCTCAGATGTGACGCTGGGCATTTATAGAAATTCCATTCTCTCTGCGTAGTTGAGTCTTTTTAGCAAACGCATCAGTAAAGTAATTAGGGCTGGGGCAAGTGCCTTTATTAACTAAACAAAATACAAGCTAATACTAATAGTGCTAACAGACGATCGAACGCGGCTGCCCTCAACCGCCGTCTGACCAATGGGAGAGAAAGAGAAGGAAATATGATATTCTCACTCTTTCTCTCCCGTTGGTTGGACGGCGGTCCGTCAGCCGCGTTCGAGCGTCTGTTAGTAACATAACACAAAAAATTTGAAAAAAAAATTGGGACTTTTTTTGCACACACGGTCATCTGACCCCAAACTAAGCAAAGCTTGTGATATGGCTGCCAGTGACTGATATACATACATGTATAGTTTTAAATACATACTTAAATAGATATTAACACCCAGATATAGAACAAACACAAATGTTCATCACATAAATGTTTGTCCTAAGTGGGAATCGAACCCACGCCCCCAAGCTCAGAAGGCAGGTTCACTACCAACTGGACCAACGGGCTATCTACAAAACAGTTAAACTGCCCATAGACCGTTGAAAGTCTAAAGACAATCCAAATGCTCAAGTCCACTACCAGTTGGCAGCGTATCCAGCATGCTGGCGGCGCACGCCGAATGGAAATCCTTATGCGTTGAGCCAGAAACACGCCAGCATATTGGTCCCATTAACCAGGCGCTCCGAAAGATTTTTGAAAATGAGGTGTGCGTCCCCAAGGGCCTAATGTGTCGACCCCAAAAGCCTCAAATACAAAGTGGTAGTGTAGAGAGAGACAGTAAAGATGGTGGTCAAGCACAAGCTTATCTCTATCTCTATCTTCTCTTTCTCTTCTCTTCTCTATCTCTACATAGTATAAATTAAAGTCGCTTTTCGCGTATGCCTGTCTGTATGGTCGTTAACTCCTAAACCACGCAACGGATTTTGATGCGGTTTTCACCATCAGTTAGATACATTTTCAAGGAAGATTTATATTTATAACAAGCAACCCGCCCCAGCTTCGCACCTAAATTACACCCGTGCGAAGCCGGGCGGGCGGGTCGCTAGTCATATATAAACGTTAGAGAACGACCGTGATAGTTTAAAACAGTGACCTATTAATATTGTTGATAAGAATAAGAAAGAAAGAAAAAAAGTTTTGGTGCAAACTTTAATTAATCACAAGAGTTAATATAATATTACAAACCTAAATGGACCAACATATTTTTCGTGGTTTTTATATCATAAAAAAAAATGTACAAATTGCAGTTTGGTAAACTTGTAAATGATGGTTAACTAATGGATACCTTTATGCCCAGTTCGTGTTATGGTCTGCTTAAGTGGTATTTAAATATTATCTATTCAATCGCTATTGGTATCTGAATTAGCTGAATCTACATAATTGCTTTTAATTGAATTATTCGTGTTCATGAAAAAACAAGACAGATGTATATTTTACACAGTAATTTGAGACTATCAAATAAATTATCTTCAATACGAAAACATTTCTGGCAATAAATTACAAAGTAATAACCCTTAGGAACTAACAAAATGAACATATCAAACGAACATTTCACAACTGTAATAAAATAAACAATGTTGAGACATGCAAATAAATCATATTGCCACTTCAACATAGTGATTCAGGTTCAAACAGAACGGCGGAAAATATTACGAACAGCCAGACAGGGCTTCATGAAGTCCTAGTCTTGCTTGTATAAAAGCAAGGGCCATTACCAGAAATGTTCAAACTGCAGGTCATAACATTGTTAACTTGTCTTCTTCTTAGTCGTTTCGCTCTTGGCAGAGCGGTCGTGGTCGTCATGAAGTAGTATTGGACGGGGCAGATAGGATGCGCTTCACGATGTCTCGCCATCTCTCTCTGCTGGAGGTCATCCTGCTGCACTCGTTTAAGGGACCACCCACTGCAGACTTGATCTGGTCGGTCCATCGCATGGGTGACCTCCCGCGCGGTCTAGTGCCTTCCACCTTTCCCTGGACTTGTTAACTTGTCTACATCATCATAATTTCAGCCATAGGACGTCCACTGCTGGACATAGGCCTCCCCCATCGATCTCCAAAAGGGCCGGTTGGAAGCGGCCTGCATCCAGCGTTTCCCTGCGGTCTCTTTTAGGTCGTCTATCCATCTTGTGGGTGGACATCCTACGCTGCGCTTACCGGTCCATGGTCTCCATTCAAAAACCTTTAGGCCACGTCGGCCATCTGTTCTGCGTGATATGTGCCCTGCCCACTGCCACTTCAACTTGCTAATTTGGTGGGCTATGTCGGTGACTTTCGTTCTTCTACGGATCTCCTCATTTCTCCACATGCAAAGTTCGACTAAAGGCATCAAGGCTGGTTGATGTGTTCGCACGCAATCACGCAATACGCTACCTCCCTTGTTTGTATGTGTGATATACTGATGTAATGTGTGTTCCAACCGAATAAACAAGTTTGTGGAAAGCTTGCTAACTGTATTGCAGGGAAATGGCGACTAATGTAATCACCATATTATTTACGTTCTGGGTGATGTACGGCGTAGATTGATACATTGTTTACACGCATGAGATTAAAGAAATTACCTTGTAGACATCGTGTACATAAGATATTAGAACTTTTTTGTGTAGAACTGAATGTGGAAACGAGCGAGCATGAGGTAAGTGGCTCACAAATTAAATATATACATAATATATACCTATATATTTTGTGGCTTAGCCAGAACTGAACTGCAATGACAGTTTTCAGGGTATTTGGTATTTTTACGGTGAACTTCAGCTTTAAAGTTTTTGGCTGTACCTATTATGAAGGGACGCTCTGTCCCTTTCTCTCAAAATGGGTGTCAGTGTAAGCATATGCGATCTCTGTCTAGCAAGACAATTAAATGGAAACATAACTTCCTTAATTATGATCACATTTCAATTTTATTTCTGGTGATCGACTCTATTCTATTGTCAACTAAATGTGGTTACATATTTGAGGCGTTTGGGGTCGAGACATTGGGCCCTTGGGGACCGGGAGCTTACCTCATTTTCAAAAATCTTTCAGAGCGCCTGGTTAATGCGACGCGTGACCAAAATGCTGGCAACTGGTAGTGGGCTTGAGTATTTAGATTGTCTTTAGACCTTCAACGGTCTATGGGCAGTCTAACTGTATTTGTAGTTTTAGTTTTAGCTTGTATTTTGTTTAGTTAATAAAAGCGCTTGCCCAGGAAAAAAAAAAAAGTAATCAGTACGGTAGCTTAGTTATTGTGCTAGAATTGTTTTGGGCACTACTAGTAATATAGTTATATATTTATAATAATAAATATTTATAATACTACAAGTGGATATAAGAAGATGAACAAATATAATTAATTATGATAGAATTGCGCTGAGGTAAGTTCGTTCAATCATCAATTTATTGCTATGCATTTTCCCCAACGAAATTTTAATTTTACCCTTTTCACTAGCCACCATCAAACCATCATCATCATAATCCCACCGATGGGTTGGTTTTTCTCTTGCTTATACTATCTGTTTTAGTTCTGGGTTAATTCGGAGCTAATCCTAGCCTGTTTTTATCTGTTTTTCGAGTATGGATAATTTGGCGTTGTTCAATTTTAAATTAATTAATAAAGCAGTTTGTAGGCAAGCGACATCATCGACCGCATCATCGTTTCCCATCTCTGTTGTAAAAATCGGAACCTGATACCTTCTCCCTGCGATGTTGACTCCCGTCTTATCCGCCCATGGTCATCCTAAATTGTACTCTTCATAAATATTACATTTCATTAAAAAAGGCAGCTAAGTAATGTAATTAGGTAGCTATTATAAAAAATGCTGATACCGGCACTTTAGCGAAACTCGGAATATAAGTTCCCCTCTTTTGAAACCCCGGACCGAAAGGAATTTTGGGCATTCGCGTTAATGGGGTCCCGGGTATTATACCTATAGGTACCTCATTCTTTAGGGATATTTTTGGCTACCGAAGTCCGCGGTTAATCATACTAATATTATAAATACGAAAGTGTGTTTGTTTGTTGGTTTGTTTGTTCCTCTTTCACGCTGCAACGGAACAACGGATTGACCTGATTTTTTTGCATGGGTATATTTCAAGAGCCAGAGAGTGACATAGGCTTTACTTTTCATCATCATCATCACCATCATCATTTTTCATCACTACGCGGGTGAAACCGCGGGGCGCAGCTAGTATGATATACTTCTTAAGTTATCAGATTTGTTTGGAGTGGCCATGAAGGGTCCATCTCTACATCATACCAACCGAGCGTCGTTATAGTGCAGGGCCCCGATTTACTAAACCAAAATTTTTTATTTTTTTTTATTTTTAATGATTTGCTTCGTAATTAACAGTTTTTAAATATATTTTTTTATACTTTAAGTGTCATACGTGCCAATTTGGGTAATTGCCCCAAAGTTGGCACTTGGGGCCACGGATAATTTTTTGTCGTCTTAAGGGCTTGGTCTGTACCTACTTAAAATGAAGGCTATTGAGAATAGTGTTTAAAAAAACGACTTCACGACCGTACCTACATGTACAAACTTAAACTAAAAGGTTAAAAAATTACAGTTGATAGATACCTGCAGAGATTGAAAGTCATCATCAAAACTTTTGCTGTAGGGAACCTTTGAGTATGAAACCCCCACACTACAGGATCCATACTCAAAAGGAGCCACAATCCAGAACGTAATGTGTCATAAATTTTTTGTTTTTGTATTTTTTTTTTTCAAAAACGCGAAACCAATTTGGATAATATTTATATGGGACCACCTCTGAAGTAGGTCATCATCATCATCATCATCATCATCACCAGCCAGAAGACGTCCACTGCTGAACATAGGCCTCTCCCTTTAACCTCCACACTGAACGACAGTCTGCCTTTTGCATCCACTGGATGCCAGCGACTCTCACTATGTCGTCGGTCCATCTAGTGGGAGGCCTACCTACGCTGCGTCTTCCGAAGCTGCTGCAGCCTCCCAGCTCAGCTGTGTGCTGAAGTAGGTATGATCTACTAAATACAAAAAGAATCATCAAAACCAATTCGTAATTGGCGGAGTAATCTTAACAAACATAAAGTCGAATTGACTCCTCATTTTTTATAGGATACTATTTTATTTTACTGTTTATAGATCTGATGTTCCGTGCCGTTTTGATCGAAAACTTAGATTAAAACGTTTGATATCGCAGTTTTGTATAACATAGCAATAAAATATCAAATAGGGAAAAGAAACACGATAGCAAAGCAGACACGCGTTAACACCTAACAATGGGTAAACAATACAAGCCAGAACATAACTATAATACACCAGTTTCAATACAGTGGCGCACTCCACTTTATATCGACATATAGACTGGGTAAGGCGACACCACCGCTATCTATATAGTCAGCGGTACTATCTATATAGTCAGCGCCCTCGTCGATGTTTCCATTTGTTTTATTTGTCTGTCGGTATGTGACCTCACTTTACATCAGTCGTTATAGTTTTAACTAGTAATTCGCTCTGAACTGTGAGGTCACGACCCTTATACAAGGTTACGCAGAAACGGTGTACAAAAGGGTTCGGTATACCCATCATTATGAAAAAGTTTTACTACGTGATCAACCCTTAATTCGCGAATAAAATATCAGCTATTCCATACATTTTTCAAGTGTAAATGACCGTTTTCTATGGAACAGCTGATATTTTTTCGCAATTCAGGGTTGGTCCCAAAGTAAAGGTTGTTAATAATGGGTATTATTGGCCCCTAGGTGGCAAACAAGCAGACGGGCCGCTTGATGGTAAGCCCGTCGCCTATATATACGTTGCCAACCCTTAAATACTCTAATAACAGCCCTTTTGAAGAACCCCATGTTATAGTTACACGGAAATGCCGCAGGAGGGAGCTCATTCCACAAATTCCAGGTGTGAGGCAAAAAAGTTCGTGTAAAACGCACCGTGTGCGATTTCCACCGATCTACGATAAATGTGGATGAACTTTCAGGCGGTGGCGGCTAGTGCGATGATAAAACCGTGACGCCGGCATCAGATCGAACAGTTCTTCAAAACATTCTCCGTTGTAAATGCGATTAAAGACACAAAGAGACGTCAAACCAACGTCTCTGCGCATGCTGAGCGGCTCTAGGTGTTCAGTGAGCTTGGGATCGTCGACAATTCTGACAGCTCTACGCTGTAAAGCATCATCAAATATAAACAACTTAGCAAAAAAGCAGACATAATAAAGACAGACATAAGATACTTTTGTGCCGGAAATTTTGGGAAAACTAAAACTTTTTGGGCATATCCCCAGGACGCAATTATGGTAACACTAGTACAAAGACACGCGGTATATTTAGCGCGGTTGGTGCACGCATTGTAACGGCTAACGATTGCGCGTGATTCACCGCCGACGTCACTGAAGCGGAAAACTCGCTCTTGTAAATAAGGATTTCGTACCACAAATAAGATTTTTGTACTACGCACTTACTTTTACCGTTTTTATTTTACTAACCGACTTCAAAAAAGGAGGGGGTGAGTTTTTTTTTTTTTTTGTTAAGCACCTCAGAACTCAGTCATTTCAACCGTCAACCGATTCAGAAAATTGTTTTTTTTTTTTTTAAGTATAAATATATGTACTTTCATATTGGTCCTTAAGAAATTGTTACAAAATCGGATCAGTAGTTTGGTTTTAAAATCAATATAACTGTAAAAATATAGTAATTTTTAAACTTTCGCGATTTGAACACAACAAAAAAACAAGTTAACAAAAAAAAAAAAAAAAAAATTCATGTTAAAAATATGTTAACGAAGTTGCCCTATTTACTAATTCTGAACTCGGGTTTTTTTTAAATTTATAATTATCCGAAAATATGCTTGTTTGACCGGCATCTCGCTTGATGTGCCTACGATGGAGCATCATCATCAGCCAGAAGACGTCCACTGCTGAACATAGGCCTCCCCCTTTAACCTCCACACTGAACGACAGCCTGCCTTTTGCATCCACTGGATGCCCACGACTCTCACAATGCCGTCGGTCCATCTAGTGGGAGGCCTCCCTACGCTGCGTCTTCCGGTTCGCGGTCTCCACTCCAGAACCTTTCTTCCCCATCGGTTATCGTTTCTTCGAGCGATGTGGCCTGCCCATTGCCACTTCAACTTGCAAATTTTAACAGCTATGTCGGTGACTCTGGTTCTTTGGCGAATATCCACGTTTCGGATTTTATCGCGCAAAGAATGGACTACGATGGACTACGCTACGATGGAGGACTTCCCTAAAATAATCAGATTCACTCCCGACTTGAAAACAGCCAGATTGTAACACCCACATGGGCAGGCCATTCCTGGTCACACAATAAAAGCGAAATCAAAGCAGCAGCAGTACTAGCTAGATACGTCAGGTTTTTTTCATAGTAAACAGATTTGCGCTTGACTGCCATCTCGCCTGATGTTAAGCGACGATGCGGTCTACGATAGAGCACGCTTGCCTAGAAGAAACCGATTCACTCTCGACTTGAAGATACCCAGATTGCAACTGACGGCGAATTCCACAGACTAGCAGTTCGCACAATAAATATGGAATCAAAGCGCTTCGTACGGGTTAAAATACTAGCGATAAAATCCGTTAAAAGTGTTTAATTACTAGCTGTTTGCAGTCTCCTTATCGATTTCAGGGTCGTCAATCCATCAACAACAGAGTTCATAACCGATAATATCCAAATGACCGCTGCAAAACAGCATATTTTTTTAACCTGCACACAAAATCGACAATGCCGTCTGCTAGGTTAGTTCGCCTAGTATCAAGCCTGATTTAGGCCTGATGCGTTCGCACCCATCACGCTACATTACCTTATTTCCCGTTTGTCTGATCTGAAGGTAATAGATATTATCATCTGCTATTCTCGTAGATAATAGATAATAGTACTCGTAGATAATAGATAATAGATCTCGTAGATAATAGATAATAGATCTCGTAGATCTCGTAGATAATAGATAATAGTACTCGTAGATAATAGATAATAGATCTCGTAGATAATAGATAATAGTACTCGTAGATAATAGATCTCGTAGATAATAGATATCTATCATATCTGCTATTTAATTTTCATACCACTGGCTTTTCGGTGAAGGAAAACGTCGTGAGGAAACCTGCATACGTACGGAGAAGGAATTCAATGGCGTATGTGAATCAACCAATCCGCACCTGCGTGGTGGATATGGTCCAATCACCCTTTCGGGGGTAGGTTAAAAGTCCAGCAGTGGATTGTTAAAAGGCGGATTATGGAATATGACCGTGAGACTAGAATCCCGCAGCTCTGAGTCACCCGGGATCTCCGAACTAATCACGTGGTGATTATCATAGTGGAATACTCGATGAGCTGATAAGCTACCTGCTACAGTCTAATTTGCATATCAGATAAGGATTAGTACTTACTAGGGAATTCCCAAAATCGATTTGTAAATCAAATCGAGCCTTAAGTAGAGTTTAAGCCAAATTTTTGGTCGGTCTGATTATAGGTACAGTAGATTCCGTTTATTATGACATCGAAAGGAATTGACAAAACGTCATAATAAGCGGACGTCATACTAAGCGTTTTGTGAAAAAAAAAATATTTTTTAATGTAAATATGTACTTAAGTATTTTAATAGAGAAACATAGTATGTATACATATATATAGCTAGCCCGTATATAGATATAGATAGCCCGTTGGTCGAGTTGGTAGTGAACCTGCCTTCTGAGCTTGGGGGCGAGGGTTCGATTCCCACCTAGGACAAACATTTGTGTGATGAACATTTGTGTTTGTTCTATATCTGGGTGTTAATATCTATTTAAGTATGTATTTAAACCTATATATGTATATATATCAGTCTCTGGCAGCCATATCACAAGCTTTGCTTAGTTTGGGGTCAGATGACCATCATCATCATCATCATCATCATCAGCCAGAAGACGTCCACTGCTGAACATAGGCCTCCCCCTTTAACCTCCACACTGAACGACAGCCTGCCTTTTGCATCCACTGGATGCCAGCGACTCTCACTATGTCGTCGGTCCATCTAGTGGGAGGCCTACCTACGCTGCGTCTTCCGGTTCGTGGTCTCCACTCAAGAACCTTTCTTCCCCATCGGTTATCGGTTCTTCGAGCGATGTGGCCTGCCCATTGCCACTTCAACTTGCAAATTTTAACAGCTATGTCGGTGACTCTGGTTCTTTTGCGAATATCCACGTTTCGGATTTTATCGCGCAAAGAAACTCCGAGCATAGCTCTCTCCATTGCCCGCTGAGTGACTCTGAGTTTTTCCAAAAGGCCAACAGTTAAGGACCACGTCTCAGTACCATATGTCATCACTGGCAACACACACTGGTCAAAAACCCTCGTCTTGAGGCACTGTGGTATCTTGGACGAGAAGATGTCACGCAATTTCCCGAACGCTGCCCATCCGAGTTGGATTCTTCGGGCGACCTCTTTGCTTAAGTTGGACTTACCTAACTGAACAATCTGTCCAAGATAGGTGTAATGGTCAACAACTTCTAGAGTATCGTTCCCAACGACTATCGGCACGGGTTCAACATGGACATTCGACATGATTTTTGTCTTGTCCATGTTCATTTTAAGACCCACCTGTTGGGAAAGGCTACTGAGGTCGCTGAGCATGGTATTTAGGTCCTCCAGCGACTCTGCCATGATGACTATATCATCGGCAAAACGAAGGTGAGTGATGTATTCGCCGTTGATGTTGATGCCTAATCCGTTCCAGTCCAAGAGCTTGAAAACGTCCTCCAATGCGTTCGTGAACAGTTTCGGAGAGATAACATCTCCCTGTCTCACGCCTTTCTGCAATTGGATTGGTTCCGTGCTCTCGTCCTGTAATCGGATCGACATGGTGGCGTTTCTATACAAACACTTTAACACTTCGATATACCTATAGTCGATATGACAACGCTGGAGGGACTGCAATACTGCCCAGGTCTCGATTGAATCAAAGGCTTTCTCATAGTCCACAAACGCTAGGCATAATGGCCGATTATACTCCTCAGTCTTCTGTATAATCTGGCGGAGCGTGTGTATGTGGTCTATGGTGCTCCAGCCTTTACGGAAACCGGCTTGTTCGGGAGGCTGAAAGTCATCAAACCTGTTTTCGAGACGGTTCGTAATGACTCTGGAGAACAACTTGTACACATGGCTCAGGAGTGAGATGGGTCTATAATTCTTCAATAAGGTGTTATCACCTTTTTTGAAGAAGAGCACCACCACACTCCTGTGCCATGCTTCAGGCGTAGTACCATCGAGTATGACGGAATTAAATAACTTCTGGAGGACTAAAAGTACCGGTTTTCCACCCGCTCGCAGTAGTTCTGTCGTGATTCCGTCATCACCCGGTGCCTTGTTGTTCTTAAGCTGTTTCAGAGCCATACTAATCTCGTACAGGCTGATGTCTGGGATGTCCTCAGTGTAGTGTCGGGTCAGTTTAGCTCTCTTGTCCTGAGCTGTACTGACAATAGGCTGTCGTGTCGAGGTGTACAACTGTCCATAAAACCTCTCAAGCTCTCTCAGAATCTCCGACTTTGCCGAAATGATACTGCCATCCTCGATCTTCAGCTTTGTCATTTGGCTTTTCCCAATAGACGAATTCTTCGCGAACACTTTCGAGCCCTGGTTCCGCTCAATTGCCTCCCTAATACATCTTGTATTGTAGGAGCGCAGATCGTGTCGCACCGATTTCGAGATTCGTCTATTAAGTTGACCATATTCCGACATATCAGCTGAAGATTGCAGTCTCATCTCAGTCCGGTCTTTCATTAGTTTAATGGTTTCGTCTGAGAGCTTCTGGGGTCTTTTTCGGGGTGGGGTCTTAAAGAACTTGGACCCCACTGCTTGGACAGTTTCCACCAGCCCATTGTTTAGTTCGTCCACAGTTCCGCTTTCGGCTAGGCCCTGGAAGCGATTATGCAGTTCAAGTTGGAAGTCATTTGGGTTTTGGATTTGGGCATGACCAGGACGGAGCGTGGACTTCACCAGACGTGACCTCTCTAGCTTAATGTTGATATTCAATGTGCCTCTGACAATACGGTGATCGCTACCGGTTTTCACCTTGCTGATCACAGAGACATCATTGAATATTCGCTTCTTGGTCGTCATGATGAAGTCGATCTCATTTTTGGTCGAACCATCGGGGCTCATCCACGTCCACTTCCTGGATGGTCGCTTTTGAAAGAAGGAGTTCATCAAATAGAGTTCCTCCTTCTCCATAAAGTCGACCAGCCGTTGGCCTCTCGGATTCCGCCGTCCATACCCATATGACCCCACTCTTAACTCATCGACATTCCGTGTGCCCACCTTTGCGTTAAAGTCACCCATAACAACGGTGAAGTATGCTTCGGAGGTATGTATGGCCTCGGATATCTCCTCATACAACGCCTCTACTTCATCATCAGGGTATGTCGAGGTCGGCGCATATACCTGTATGACCTTCAGCGAATAACGATCGGTTATTCTGAGTATAAGGTATGCTACCCTGCTCGACACACTATCGACTTTGATCACGTTGTTGATGAGTGACCTGCGGACGAGAAAACCTACACCACCCTGGGACTTTCTTTCTCCTTCCCGGAAGAAGAGCATGTTCCCGGAATCCAGAACTATCGTATCCTGTCCCTCTCGTCGGATTTCAGATAGTCCTATGATGTCCCATCGTATTTTGCTCAATTCTTCCTCCAGCTCGACAATCTTCTCGTCGGTCCGCAGTGTGCGAACATTGTGCGTTACCAGGGCCAAATTATGTTGGGGGTGGTAGCGGGGCAACTGCCGGTGATTCTTAGCACCCCTTGCTCCACCGTTACCTGGCCCGCTACCATGGCCAGGGATAGAGGAGCTGCCGGGGACTAGGGGCCGTGATATTACTTTGTCTGACATGGGGGGGGGGGGGGGGGGTTGCCATAATCCCCACGCTTGGCAGGCGGCTTGGGGATAGCAGAAGGTTCACCATTAAATTAGGAGGATGCTGCTGCCCATCCTCTGGTGGTTCTGGTCGCAGTTTTAGGACATACCCGGGTCAGATGACCGTGTGTGCAAAAATGTCCCGAATATTTATTTATTATTATTTTATTTATTTATATTAAGTCAAAATAAAAATTGCATGTAACATACATATTTTTTTAAGAAGGTAATCTGTAATTTTTGTCTGCTTTTGTTTTTTCATTTTATTGTAAAAACGTCTCTAATGCTATTGTGTATAGAAGACATCGTCATGTCGGTCATTATAACCGGACATAATGGGTCATAATAAGCGACATGTCACTGCAAGGGTAGTCATTATACCCGACTTTTTTATAAAGAATTTTCTATGAAAACCAAACTTCGTAGTGTAATTATGTCATAATAATCGGTTGGTTAATATAGCCGGAGTCATAATGAACGGATTCTACTGTATTAAACTCGCGGCGTGCGGCGCGGCCTGCTATAACAAAATTATAGATGTCGCATATATATAGTTTGGTACCGAAAAAAGTCTGCCAAAACTGACGGGGGTGAGGTAAACACTTATATACATACGGAGGTATTCTTACTAGTTCTCAAACGCACAAACGTCCTAAAACTACGACCAGAATCATCGGAAGATGGGGAGCAGCGTCCTATTAAAACTCTAACAGACGTGTGGATATGGTTGACCTCAACCGCCGTCTGGCCTTCGGAAGAAAAAGAGAGGGAAATATGTTATTCTCACTCTTTCTCTCCCGTTGGTTGGACGGCGGTCCGTTACCCAAATCCACACGTCTGTTAACTACCTTAGTACACGGTGAACGTACTCCGACCCCCCAAGCCACCTGCCAAGCGTGGGGATTATGGCAACACCCCTCTCTAATTAGGAGGCCATGAAACATGTCTTTTCGTGTTGTTTCCAAAACTCCATAGGAGCCTCTTGTAAATCTCCACCACTTTACAGGGGCATGAGTTTGACTTGACTGTGACTTACTTTGCTTGATTCTGACTGTGACTAAGACTTGTTTGACGCTTTTAATACTAGCTAAACATGTTTAATATTACGAATAAAGGACATTGAATCCACGGTCATGAAAAAAAAAACAAAAAAAGAGGTGAGTTTTGGCGTGAACGTGGAAAAATCATGTCGGGTCGTTGTATTATTTAACTAAACTTGTGTATTTTCGAGTGTTAATGTGTAATAATGGTGGATTATTATTTATTAAGTGCTTGTAAACGTACTCGAGTGTGGGAAAGTGATATAACGAACATGTCTTTACGTGTTGTTTCAAAAACTTCATAGAAGCCTCGTGTAAAGCCTCCACCTCTTTACTAGGGCATAAGTTTGACTTGATCGTGACTTTACTTTGCTTGACTCTGACTGTGATTATGACTTGTTTGCTATGTAGGTAAACTTGATTAAAATTACGACTAAAGGACTCTGCATCCACGGTCATGAACAAAATAACAAACAATACCAAAGAGGGAGGCCTTTGTTCAGCAGTGGACGTTTACTGGCTGATGATGTTATTTGATACATGACGTATACGTATTATACAAAGTTTCTAATTAGAAACACTGTTTTAAACTATCACGGTTGTTCACTAAAGATAAAAAAAAATTAGAAATAATAAAAAAAAAAAAAATTATAATTACGGCCGTAATATATATTACGGCCGTAATATATATTACGGTCTTATAGCGAAGAGCCTCGACCAACACCTTAAGAGGCTCTCGCTAGACGGTTGGGTCAAGGGTCAGATGCAGAAGGCGGTAATCCTCGACACGGCACGTATTGTCAGGAGGTTCCTCACTCTGCAGCCCTAACCACCGGTAGCTTGGGCCCTGCCCCGCTGCCGGCGGCACTCTAGGTTTAGGTTTTTTTTATAATATTTTGTTTTTATATTTTATTGTAAAAAGAAACTTAAATTTAAGAATAAAAATAAATATATGTGCATAATTATAATAATAACGAGTTGCAACTTCCTCGAACAGTGCGGTGACACTTCAGCTTACAATTCAACATTTCCCTGAAATCACTAATGACTACTTTCACAACAACAAAACAAGCAAAATCATAATTTAATTGTGAATCATGAATATAAAAAAATGGAATTCATGAAAAGTATTTCTGGCGATGGGCCAAGAATAAGTAATAGGTGGGTACATTCACAGAAACGATGTTTTTTTTTCTTTTCTTTGGGTATATTACGTATACCCAATGTTAATTACTCAATGTAAATTGTTTTATCTGTTATTGCAAGTTAGTTAATTATTTATGATTCATAATCTAAGTGTTCTTGAAGTGAAACTTCTAATGCGACTTCCAACAAGGTTGCGTTTAACGTTTAACGCTACCATGGAGGGGGAATTGAAAGAGACAGCGAGAGTTTCACTTCTTCCGCGCGGAGGGACTCCACGCACTATTTTTGAAGTTATACTTCTTATGCGACTTGCAACAAGAGGAATTTTTCTCTCTCGTATATGGTTGCGAAATGCGTATTCCTTTTTTCGCGCTGCGACTAGCAGATCCGGTAGTGTAATGGTGTCGCTAATGGATTGAGAAGCCTAAGGAGCTAGGTTCGAATCTCGAGAAAAGCATGTTTTTAAATTGTTGATATTTTTGCCCTAGTTTTAATTTTAGGGTTCCTTGTTGAAGTATAACTTCTTCAGCGCGGAGGGACATAACGCACAATTAATTTTTTCGTTTCGTTTACAAACAAGAAAAAAGACGAATGAAAGATGGATGCGTCTCCATTATGAGAAAACTCCGTTGATTGCTTTGAATCTGTTTATTCTCAATGCTTTATCAACAAACGATACAATGCATGCCGAAGCAAACAACCCTCGTGGGTAATTGATCCACCACTCCAGAAACAAACGATACGTTTCAATTGGTTTCAATGGGACGGGTAATTAATATGGCGCGCTTTTGGTACACCGTTTTAAATATACACTTTATACTATGTCTGTCGAAGCAACATGGATGTAAAGACTTTAGCCAGCCCCACGAGGCGAATAAAAAAAAACAATTACTTCAGCTCTATGAGTACAGATCTGTGGCTCTGAGGGATTTTTTTCATTTGTTTTGAATCATCATCATCAGCCAGAAGACGTCCTCTGCTGAACATAGGCTTCCCCCATAGAGGGGGGGGGGGGGTTGCCATAATCCCCACGCTTGGCAGGCGGCATGGGGATCGCAGGAGGTTCCACCATTCAAGTAGGAAGATGCTGCTGCCCATCCTCTAGTGGTTCTGGTCGCAGTTTTACGACATACCCGGGTTGTTTTGAATGGATATTGTTTATTGAGCCGTGGTAGCCTTTTTGGAAGACCGCTAGACTTGAAAACGGGGTTCAAACCCCGGACCCGTACCAATGAGCTCTTTGGAGCTTATGTACGGATTTTCATACCACTGGCTTTTCGGTAAAGGAAAACATCGTGAGGAAACCTGCATACGTACGGAGAAGAAAATCAATGCATGGCGTATGTGAATCTATCATCATCATCAGCCAGAAGATGTCCACTGCTGAACATAGGCCTCCCCATTTAACCTCCACACCGAACGACAGCCTGCCTTTTGAATCCACTGGATGCCCGCGACTCTCACTATGTCGTCGGTCCATCTAGTGGGAGGCCTCCCTACGCTGCGTCTTCCGGTTCGTGGTCTCCACTCCAGAACCTTTCTTCGCCATAGGTTATCGGTTCTTCGAGCGATGTGGCCTGCCCATTGCCACTTCAATTTGCAAATTTTAACAGCTATGTCGGTGACTCTGGTTCTTTGGCGAATATCCACGTTTCGGATTTTATCCGAATCGATTTTTCGATTTTATTTTATCAGATTTTAAAATATGTTCGTTACTACCTATTTACAATGTTTATTATTTGTCAATGCCAAGTTTCAATCTTCGACGATAATAAAATTAATGGACGGGCCCAGTAGAAGCGCATTTTTGAAGATAAATGAGCGCTGGCTCTCACTTCGATTCAGTCGGTCTCTAGCCGTAGGAAGTGAAACACGAGTCTATTGTTACGTGATAATAAAACATCTGACAAAATTATGCATTCGTGTGATTTTTGTAACAAATATACTGTAAATTTTTATAATTAGGTGTTGAAGTATATGTACGACGGTTTTGACTCGTTTTCATTGAGCAAGTTCAATGGTTATGGCCCGTCCATTAGTTTTATTTTGGTCGAAGGTTTCAATGGCTAGATGTACATACCGCGCGTACCTTCGACTAAAATAAAATTAATGGACGGGCCCTACCCATTGAAATTGCTCAGTAAAAACGAGTCAAAACCGTCGGACATATACTTCAACACCTAATAAAAAAATTACAGTATATTTGTTACAAAAATAGATCCCAGTATTATTTGTGTATTTACACTTCGGGAAAGCATATGAATGCATAATTTTGTCGTATGTTTCGTTATCACGTAACAATAGACACGTGTTGCACTTCCTGCGGCTAGAGAGAGACTGAAACGAAATGAGAGCCGTCGCTCATTTTGTAATCTTCAAAAATGCGCTTCTACTGGGCCTGTCCATTCATTTTATTTTGGTCGAAGGCGCGTACCCATAAAAAAACTAATTCAGCAAAAAGTTATTAGAAATAAGTTGCCAGTTACAAGGGTTCGTTCTGAAGTTTGTACTTTTGCGGAGGAATGCAATAAATAAGTTACAGCGCCATTGAATCAACAGCACTCCAAGTGGAAACTTCTCGAACCGACGGTATGGGAACAAACTGTACCTTTTGGAGCGGGTTGAAGTAAAGAAATAACTACTGGACTAATATATAACTATTTTCTTGCAAATACGTTTCTTTTGCTTTACTTTTTATGAGCTTTCATAAGTTTTAGTCGAGTTTGGGATAGATTTTACCCAGAATTAACACAAAATGGGTGCTTAACGCTGCCTAAATGGATTCTCCGATGGTTACAATCTGGGAGTCTTCAAATCACGAGTGAATCGGTTTCTTCAAGGCAAGCGTGCTCCAACGTAGACCGCATCATCGCTTAGCATCAGACGAGATGGTGATCAAAATAAAGCCTATTATTTATTTAAAAAAAAAACATATCTCCTTTTGGCTTAGTACAGTCTATATGCGTAACCTTATATAACGAGTTCTTATTTAAATCGGTTTATTCTCGCCTTCATTGTAGCTTTTGGTTTCATTATGAAAATAGCAACTTTCCTAGTGTTTTTTTACTGAATTTATACCTCCATAAAGGTAAAGTTATATGATTATTTACGGGATATTTACCGTGGAAAGGAGAATGAGCTCCCGATATTTCGGCGGCGCAGTTGTTGTCCCGTGAACATGGTGCATGTCATCATCATCATCAGCCAGAAGACGTCCACTGCTGAACATAGGCCTCCCCCTTTAACTTCCACACTGAACGACAGCCTGCCTTTTGCATCCAATGGATGCCAGCGACTCTCACTATGGCGTCGGTCCATCTAGTGGGACATGTAACTGCGCCTAAATATCGGGAGCTCATTCCACAACCTTACCACGGTAAATATCCCGTAAATAATCATATAACTTTAGTGAACAACCGTTATAGTTTAAAACAGTGTTCTCCATAAAGGTGTACTTTAAAACGTTATAAGCATTTTATGCAACGGTCGATGCAATAAAGGTGAAACCATAAATAGAGCGGCGGGACTTCAGCAACTTTACCAGTGTTCGTGACAAAAAAACATTTAACAAAAATTGTACTACCGACAAACGACTTGAATAGAGATAAGATTAATATCTCCACAAGTCGACTAGACAGCAAATATATATATTTTCTTTAGTTTATTGTTGAATTTAAGCAAATACAATACATATATTTTCTTTAGTTTATTGTTTGTAAAAAGTTAAATATCCTTTTGAGTTTAATGTGGCAACTTGGAAAAATCGACGTGCATCGTATTATTTTCTAAAATTTGTGTTTTCGAGTGTTTTCTATATTTATATATTACTAGCTGTCCGCCCCAGATTCGCACGGGTATAGATTATAGTCTATGTCACCCGGGGATAGTGTAGCTTCCCAACAGTGAAAGAATTTTTCAAATCGGTTCAGTAGTTTCGGAGCCTATTCTATGCAAACAAACAAACAAACAAACAATCAAATCTTTCCTCTTTATAATATTAGTATAGATAAATAAAAATGAATCCCTATTTACCTTGGTCACGCCAAAACTTGAGAATGACTACCGATTTCATTTAGTTTATTTTTAAGTTCTCTAATACTTTTTAGATGTTTCTTACGGAAAGAAAAATTAAGAAAATTGCTCAGATAATTGGAAAATTTCAGAAAACTTAACAATGATTTTAACTTTACGTGATTTCACATTTATTGTGCGAACTGCTAGTCTGTGGAATGCGCTGCCTGAATGGGTGTTCCCCGATGGTTACAATCTGTGTGTCTTCAAATCACGAGAGAATCGGTTTCTTCTAGGCAAGCGTGCTCCAACGTAGACCGCATCATCGCTTAACATCAGGAGAGACGGTGGTCAAATGCAAGCCTATTATATATAAAAAAATATAGTGCGAGGAGTCCCTCCGCGCGGAAGAAGTTATACTTCAACAAGGAACACTAAAATCATAACTAGGGCAAAAATATCAACAATTTCAAAACAAGGTTTTTCGAGATTCGAACCTAGCTCCTTAGGTTTCTCAATCCATTAGCGACACCATTACATTAACGGGTCTGCTGTAGCGCGAAAAAAGGATACGCATTTCTCAACCATACGAGAGAGAAATATTCCCCCTCCATGGTAGCGTTAAACTTTTTTTTTTTATAAATAGGCTTGCGCTTGACCGCCAACTCGCCTTATGTTAAGCGATGATGCGGTCTACGCACGGTGGAGCACGCTTGCCTAGAAGAAACCGATTCACTCGTGATTTGAAGACACCCAGATTGTAACTATCGGAGAACACCCATTCAGGCAGCGCACTCCGCAGACTAGCAGTTCGCACAATAAAAGTGGAATCAAAGCACTTCGTTCGGGTTTTCGGAACATCAACCATAAAGCGGTGACGATTTTTTGTGCCCGCTCTGGCAGTCCGATAGAAAAATGGGCAGCAGGGAATTAGATCATGAAGATCAGACGTTTGACGCAACCTTGTTGGAACCCGCATCAGAAGTATAACTTCAAAAATAAGAATAGGTTCGCCATCCCTGATCAAGTTTTTTTTTTTTTTTTTTTTTTTTTTAAATATTAGATCGGCTTGCCCTTGGCCGCCATCTCGCCTGATGTTAAGCGACGATGCGGTCTACGACGGAGCACGCTTGCCTAGAAGAAACCGATTCACTCTCGACTTGAAGACACCCAGATAAGTCAAGTGTCAGTGTTTTTCCAGTAATAACTCACGGTTCATGGAGTCATGAAGTAATGACGAGCGACCGTTACGAGATGGCTTTATGGGGGTGATGTCACCCTGGAGGTTCACTCGGGTAAAGTGTACCTATTACTGCGTAAAGGTTTTAAGACAACTTACTAACTCGAAATGTAACGTACAATGTGTTTTTAAATAAAAAAAAAAAAAAAAAAAAAAAAAAAAAAAAAAAAAGTAGGGACAATCACCTCCCCCTCGTGGGGTGGCTCAACTAGCCGCTCTCAGTAGATCAGAAAAGTTGACAGTTATTTGATTAATTATTATTTAATTTGATAGCCCGTTGGTCCACGAACTATTGGAAAAGTGGAGAGTGAAATGGAGGTTTTCTTTTTCGTGTATCTTATTAGAGTAAGGCTGGGATCTTGTTTTTGGATATGTGTTTTTTGGTTGTATAATAATGAAATTTACCACCTGGGAAACATGAATACAAGAAAGAAAACCTGCATTTTGCCCAACGTACAGGTTCATCATCATCAGCCAGAAGACGTCCACTGCTGAACTTAGCCTCCCCGTTTAACCTCCACACTGAACGACAGCCTGCCTTTTGCATCCACTGGATGCCAGCGACTCTCACTATGTCGTCGGTGCATCTAGTGGGAGGCCTACCTACGCTGCGTCTTCCGGTTCGTGGTCTCCACTCCAGAACCTTTCTTCCCCATCGGTTATCGGTTCTTCGAGCGATGTGGCCTGCCCATTGCCACTTCAACTTGCAAATTTTAACAGCTATGTCGGTGACTCTGGTTCTTTGGCGAATATCCACGTTTCGGATTTTATCGCGCAAAGAAACTCCACAACGTACAGATTACAGTGAAAAAAATAATTATTACGCTTCTAACTTTACAATTCCCCGTTTATTTGGTACAACAAAATAATGTATAAAGTTACGTAAATATAATCGTGCTACGGCGTAGACAGCTACGGCGTAGCAGCTACGCGGGCCCAGCTACGCCGTAGCGCTGCGCCACTTATTTCATAAGAGCTTTCTGTTTCCCTTGTTCATATTTTAATGAAATTATGAACAAGCCCGAACAACACCATATGAACATTCAACAACGTAGAAATTTAATGTATATAATTTTGTAATCGTGTTTTGTATCTTTGCATTTCCTTATTTTAGGAAACTACCTTCACTATCACAACTCACTCAATTTTGTTAACCAGTTTGATCTAAGATAAGATAAGATAATTTATTTGCACGAAACACGAGTATATCATATAGGTACACATTTATAAATGCATGCACAATAGATGGGTTAGTATATTTCTCGAAATTTGGCTTAATCAACTAATGAGCTTCAGATCCCTAAACTAAGCTTAGCTTGTGCTTCAGGAATCCGTGCTCCCCCTGCTACGTTGAAGAAATTTATTAGGTTAATTATGATATATTAAATAATTTAGTTGATCGTCTAAAAAAATCCTATCTAGAATAGTAGTAAAAGGACGGTTATATCAAGACATCAAACTTAGGAATTTTCTAGGATTAAAACAATGTAGAATGTAGCAATGAAGTACTGACAAAAAAAAATCATGTGACAAGTAAAATTAAAATTACATAAGTAAAATGACGAAAATGCGTTTAGCAATTTCGTAATTTTACTTATTAGTAAACAATAACATTAAAAATAAATAAATAAATAAATACTCGGGACATTTTTGCACCCACGGTCATCTGACCCCAAACTAAGCAAAGCTTGTGATATGGCTGCCAGAGACTGATATACATACATATATAGTTTTAAATACATACTTAAATAGATACGATACCTACAAATATATATCAAACATCACAACAGATGCAAACATTCAGCTTCCATTCCGAAGGCATGCTCCCCAATCAGTGTTCAAACCCTTATCAGCCTTTTACAAATCCGACGGGCGACCACTCGATCGTGAAATTGCCTGCGCTGAATCGGAGAATTTAAAATACTTAAATAAGTTAAATTAACGGCCTATTATCCGATTCGCGTAGGCAACAAAACGCTCCCTCAGCCCCCGCCAAGTTATATCGACCATGTATTTTGCCACGCAAGAGTCAGGACGCCCGCGGGGGAGTGCAAAGACAAAACGAACATAGGTCCGATTTCGATGACGCCTGGCGCGGTACTGAACGCGGCGCGCGCAAGTTCTCGCGACCATTTTATGCATTTAATTTCACTAAAAAACTACTATCAAAAATCTGTATATATGTCGAATTTCTAGTGTAATTCCGCTTCTAAAAAATCTATCCAGTTTTTTTTTAAATAACATTGCATTTCAGTACCTTCAATTTTCAGGATGTTACGAGCTTTCATTAGAGCATAAAACGAAAAAAATATACTAACTGGACTTTGTTTTACATTTTTTTTGATCGACGAAAGTTTAGTCTATCGTGTTTTGAACCAAATCATAAACTCAAACACAGATGTATCTGTGACATGTATTTTTTCCAGCTCAAATATTGTAATTTAACTGAACAAAATGGATTTAAAACCGTCAAATTTGATATAAGAGGCCGTTAACAGGAGTTATTTGTTACAGATCGAGAATAAAAACCAATTTATTTACTCTTCCTTAGAATAATGATTTCTTTCAAATGCGCACACAAGTAACTGTTTCGTCGCTTTGTTACTTTAACACGTCTAAAGATATGATTCCGAACTCGACAGCACGCGGCAGTGCTGCCGTAACAGTGCTGCCGCAGCACAACTGGTCAGTGGGGGATACAATCTCTATATTATAAGTTTTAAACTTTTAATGGATACTTATAAAGCGCTTGGCGAGTGCATATACAATACAATATCCTATAGGATCCTATACAATGCAAATACAATATCCTATAGGATATTGTATTTGCTCTTGGGGTGGTGCGGCAAAAACACATCTGCTGGAAGTAGAGCGTGCCCAACGCGCTTTGCTCAAAGTAACAATGTTCCTGCCTTTCAGATACCCTACCATCGATCTCTACAAAGAATGTGAAGTTTTTTCTGTAAGGAAAATCTTTGTTAGTCAATGTATAAAAAAGAACCATAGAGAAACAGTCCCTCACTTACCTGCTACTGGAAAGGGGCGTGATAAATGTCCGGTTCCAGGCTACAAATGCGCATTGGCGTGGAGGCACTATAATCACATGGCACCCATGTTATATAATCACTTTAACTTAAACAAAAACTATAAAATAGTGAATAGGTTTAAACATAAAGGATCTTTAAATGAATGGTTGAAACTTTTCGATTATAAATCAACTGAAGACATGTTGACACGAGTGGAATAGGTATCCAAATTTCTAGCAATGTCTTTCGCAAAATTTATATTATTTTTTACTTTACTTTTGTTTTCTTTTTTACTTATCTAAACCGTGTGTTTTAATAATAAAATTTAATGAGTGTGTTTAATTTACTTTGTAGTGTATGTAGCCTTTATTTTGTATTTAGTTCCTATTAAATTGTCTATGTATACTATTATTTACTATATTTATTGTAACTGTTCTTATTTTTGGGAAGACACTGTCTGCTGCATCACAGCTAACGCTAAAGCAGCAGGCAGGGTTACTTATTTTTTCTGTATCTATGTTTTATAACAATAAATTATTTTGTATTTTGTATTTTTGTATTTGTATATGAGAATACATTCCGAGTTACGCAGCAATGCCGCGGCAGCATTTACAACGGGAACTGTTTGATCTGATGCCGGCGTCGCGGTTTTACCATCGCACTAGCCGCCACCGCCTGAAGGCTCATCCACACATCATAGATCAGTGGAAATCGTACACTGTGCGATTCACACGATCCTTCTTGCCTCATACCTGCAAAATGTGGAATGAGCTACCTTCCACGGTGTTTCCGAGAAGCTACAACATGGGGTTCTTCAAAAGGCGAGTTAATCGAGACCTAAAGAGTCGGCAACGTATTTTTGATGCCTCGGGTGTTACAAGTATCCATAGGCGACAGTGGCTGCTTACCATCAGGCAGCCCGTATGCTTGTTTGCCACATATAACATAAAAAAGCAATCGCAGCCTCGGATACTGGAATCGAGCCAATTCTTTCTTCGTTAGATCTCCTAAAACTATTAATAGCCTAGTTTTCTCTATTAATAGTTTTTTAATTTTATTTTGAAGTCATTGATGGAATTTTCTAATAGCCTGGACTTGCCTTAATTTGACCTTTTTTTTCTCCAAGTAAATTCCTCAATTTACTATCCAACAATTGGTTTTCTTATATATAAAACTCTAGACTAGACTTTTATAAATAAGAAAGATATTTCTTTAATATATTGTACAAGAATATAACCTGAAAACAAGTCAATCTAGACTCTAAATGCGAAAACAATTAAATAGTGTTTAGAAATAATATTAGTCACTACATAATTAAGATTAACACTGTACGTCAAACACTGTTTTAAACTATCACGGTTGTTCACTAAAGTTATGTGATTATTTACGGGATATTTACCGTGGTAAGGTTGTGGAATGAGCTCCCGATATTTCGGCGCAGTTACATGCACCATGTTCACGGGAAGACTGAAGAATGCGGGTGGTTGGTCGAACAGTTAAAAAGAACCACAACCTTACCACGGTAAATATCCCGTAAATAATCATATAACTTTTTTAACACTGTACGTGTTCAGAATAAAATAAAACCCTATAATTTTCATCAAACAATGTTTAGACATGATACGAGAATTTAGAACGTTAAACACGAGTAACATTACGTACAGACAGACGGTGGTAATGGTTCGGAAAGTGACGCAGTAATTCTAGATCGTCCATCATTTAGCATATCAACATTATATTATAAAGGTATTTTAATACCAGTAGGTACTTTAGTAATTTACGTGAACTTTGAACTATCTAGGCCAGTACAGCTGACATGGTAGCCAGTACTGACCTAGTTAGTTCAAAGTTTAGAATTGAGATATCTCGTGCATTTATATGGTATATAGACCATCTATATTTAAGTCACCGTTTCCACGCACAGTGAATCTTATCCTAAAGGTAGACTTCCGTGCATCGCGGCCGATTGCAGCCCCGCGCGTCTGACGCATGCGTCTAACGCGCGTGGCTGACGTAATTTTAATATGTATAGCGACGTCAGCCGTCACGCTCGGCCGTGATGCATGGAAGTTATGCGTTGCAATTTCATGCACCTTATTTTTAAGACTGAATACATATGACACTTTAAACGGCAGTCGCATAAAAATGCGATAATGGCGGGACAATTCTGCGGAGATAAAAAGAGAGACTTTCATTAACGAAAGGTACGTCAAAACGAAGGCTCGCAGGTCCATATATTGTCTAATATCTGAGGGGTAAAATACGTACCTATACTCAGTCCAAGATATCTTTGCAATAACAGTGTTCAAAACTGGGTGAAAACATTTCCTATTTTAATAAACCTCAAAAACATAGCAAAAGGGATTCAGAATTCATGGTTTTCATTCAATGCCCGGGCTTGTCTTAAAACTATATCAGTACACGGTAAACGTACTGAAATTCTCAAGCCGCCTGCCAAGCGTGGGGTTTATGGCAACACCCCTGCCTGCCTTTGTTTAGCTGTGGACGCTTACTGGCTGATGATATGTGATGTTATTCAACTTTTTATAATTTATTACAGCTGTCAAAGCTAAATAACTTGAACCGACTATAGTCCTAACTCTGCTACGAAAACACTTTCCCTTAGTATTTGTTGAATGTAAGTACAAATTAATAGCAATAGATGGCGCTGTTCACTGTTAAAACGCGCAAACGTTACGTTTAATATTTTGGTATGCCAGTTAAACTCGAATTATTAAAACCAGACTTTCTCCACCACTATATCGCGGTTTTTTTACATACCCAGTAGTAGGTAGACATTCGAGGAAGCCTCCTATACACTATTATTAAATTGCATCCCTTTGCCTATTCACCACAGTTCCTCTGTAATTCCTCTCCAACTTGTGTCTACCTTTGATCTTGTGAGTACAGATCTGATAACAGGAAAGTTTGGCATCCCTCCCGTTCCGATACCATCTGAGTTTCCGAAGCCCAAGGGTGGCTTCGAGTCGAGCACTCTTCAGCCGGAAGGCTACTCGATGGCCTTTAACACCGATCAAAAGAGCCACTTAAAGCCTACAGATACTGTTTAAATATACTGAAACAGACTGTATGTGTGTGTATTGACATAGCTTGAAAGAGCAAAGATGGAGCCAAATGAGACAATTTCTTTTGTTTGAAAAATAGGCCCACCACAAACTAATACCGTATAGTAATGAAACTCATGTCGATTTGTTCCTCATAATCTCTAGATTTAGTGGTAATATTAGCTATATCCGATCAAACCGGAATATTGACAAAAGCCGATTACTATGGCCACTGTTGTAAAATATGGTCTATTTATTTTAGTATAAAAATTCCTAAGCATGCATCCTTTTTCGTATTAAAAAGGTTCCGGTCAAGTGACTTTATAAGGGAAATGAATGAATTGTGGCAAAAATCAAAACAACACATATTATTCTTTATATTATTATTCCGGTTTCATTTTTACCTTATCTTTCGTCCGAATGGTACAAAAAAAAAACGATGAATTTTATAGTGTTATACCCATCAATATACGGTAAATTCGGTGGGCCTAGAAAAAATTGTCTTCTTTCTAACCCAAAGAAGGATGTCATCAACTTGAGTGTATGTTTTTTTTTTATGTTTGTTACTCGATTACTCCGCCAATTATGAATTGATTTTGATGTTTTTTTTTGTATATATAAATGTTATTGAAATTGATTTAGCACTTTTTGGAAAAATCAACAAAATCCAAAAATATATACACATATTATGACGTTTTGGTTTGTGGTTCCCTTCAGATAAATTTTGAAGAGATTTTTTAATCTCTGTTTTATCTGTTATTTTCTACTTTTCAGTTTGTACAAATGTACATGTAGGTGTAGTCTTGAAATAGTTTTTTTTTTCTGATATTCAAATCAATTCATTTATTTCGGGTCTTAGGTATACTAATATACACTTGACGACGTCATTTACAGGATAAAAATCACAATTTAAAATTAAAATGACACAATTATACAATATAGGTACACATTAACGGCTGTAAAATGGCCTTGTCAATAATTTTGCAGCTGTAAAGAGGCTTTGTAAGATTAATAAAAATTAAAAAAAAAAACAATAGCAATATCAAACAGGATATTGCATAATTTGACAAAATCGCTATCGCTAACAAAACATGTTGTTTTGAAGTATTTGTTCCGTCACACGATGAAAGATATCGCGTTTTGTTGTACCGCCGTTGTTAGTTGTTATCAACAATCACTACTATCACTCCATGGGCTGTATCACATAACACAGTAGCCACCCGCGGACCACACCTGTCTATCTACTATATAATAGTGAGGTTAGTGTGTCTATCGGTCGTTCAAAACAACATTAAATATAATAAAGCAGAACAGTCTGAAGTGTAGAAAGTAAATTGCAAACTGAAAGTGCCCTATGGAAATAGGAATTATTATGGGACGCGTACTAGGAGGTGGATAGTGGCAAGATTGTGTAATGATCTGCCGGAGGAGTTTGAGGAGCAGTTTAGGACCAGGATTGGATATAAGGTTGCCTTGAAGAAGTTGCTGTTGGATAGAATGACTTAGTAGAGAAAATATTATAGTACCTAATATTGTAGTCGATAATTGCTTTGTTCTAACCAACGGTAATTTTTAATTCAATTTTGGTGTTGAGTTGTTGGTAATATTCTTCCTTTGTTGCGGGTTCTTGGCGCTGTCCATTACTGGTGTTCCCATAATGACTCTTTGTTGCCACATATATTTATTTATATGCAATATTATAATAAAGGCATATAACTAATATGTCCAAAATATGTTCCTACTCGTTGATGAAAAAATGCTGTAAAGAGAGTAGATGTCTGCCTACAAACTGCTACATGTATGTTAGTCAATAAGATAAATAATAAATAAATAAAAAAATAAGGCTGGGTGCTGTTTTATTTCATATCGTAAATTGGAAAGTGAATTTTGTTAATAATACGTTGAAATATCTACAGTCCTAGTGGGTGACTAGACCAATCGATAGTGTTTCTGCTTGTCACTTCCAAGTCCGTTCACGCAAGTTCCGATGGGGAAGAAAGGTTCTGGAGTGGAGACCACGAACCGGAAGACGCAGCGTAGGGAGGCCTCCCACTAGATGAACCGACGACTTTGTGAGAGTCGCGGGCATCCAGTGGATGCAAAAGGCAGGCTGTCGTTCAGTGTGGAGGTTAAGGGTCCTGTATACCCTCTGCAGCTTTCTCTCTCGCACATTTTCACATTATTGAAGACATAAAATCAATGAGTGTGAATTTCCAAAAAGTAACAAAATCATGTCATGGTGTCTATCGTAACATTACAAACAAAGAAATTGTCAATTTGATATATTTTAATTTGACACAGTAAAATGGTAACAAGTGATTTTTATTTCTCGTGTCATTTTATTCCGTCAAATTACAAGATATCGAAGCAAACATTTCTTTGTTTGTAATGTTACGATAGACACCATGACATGATTTTGTTACTTTTTGGAAATTCACACTCATTGATTTTATGTCTTCAATAATGTGAAAATGTGCGAGCGAGAGAGCTGCAGAGGGTATACAGGACCCTTAAAGGGGGAGGCCTATGTTCAGCAGTGGACGTCTTCTGGCTGATGATGATGATGATGATGACTTCCAAGTCTATTGTCAAGGGAGTTAAAGCTTAGATCATGGAAATAATTCTAATCTATTTACAGATATAATGTTAATTGTTCTAGAGCAGTGGTTACCAATTAGTGGTACTCGTACCCCTAGGGGTACGCGAAGTTGCATCAAGGGGTACGCGACGCGCGGCAATATCTTGACTAAGGCAATTTTATCAGTATCCCGGTACCTACCAGTATTTCATTTTTTATTTATCATTCCTGCTATAAAAGCTGAGTATTGTGTACTTTTACTGGTCCTCACAACCTGCGTCTGCACCGGACCGGACTGCAAATGGATTTGGTGTGCTTGAGCCGAGCTCGAGAGGTACGCGAGTTTGAAGTCTTTCTTGAAGTGGTACGCAGGAAAAACTAATTGGGAACCTCTGTTCTAGAGTATTAAGTCCGCCTAGCTACATTTTGAATTACCTAACAAAAAAAAAACTAGATGAACTCAAGGTTTTGACAAGCTTTATAAAAATTTGCCCTGTTAGTATATATTGGACAAATGTTGCAACTGATTTTAGACCAGTTATCTTCAACCATCATCATCATCATCAGCCAGAAGACGTCCACTTTTGAACATAGGCCTCCCCCTTTAACCTCCACACTGAACGATAGCCTGCCTTTTGCATCCATTGGATGCCCGCGACTCTTACAGTGTCGTCGGTCCATCTAGTGGGAGGCCTCCCTACGCTGCGTATTCCGGTTCGTGGTCTCCACTCCAGAACCTTTCTTCCCCATCGGTTATCGGTTCTTCGAGCGATGTAGCCTGCCCAATGCCACTTCAACTTGCAAATTTTAACAGCTATGTCGGTGACTCTGGTTCTTCAACCGATTGAGCTGAAATTTTGTATATACGTTTAGTTTGGATGACATTGGCATCGATTCTGATGTTCTCTAAACTAAACTAAATTTGACAGCTCTAAAATTATTGCCATCCTTCTCTCACATATTAAAATTAAAAGAGAGGCAGATAATTTTAGTCCTGTCAGATTGGTTTAGTTTAGTGAGTGTTATGCCAGAATCGACGCCAATGCATGGTTAGCTAAATTACGTCATTCTAAATGCAATATGGCTGACTCCCAAAGATGGCGGAGTTATATTTTATGCAGCTCCATGATAATTATGGGTTACAAATGAAAGGGTTTTCTAAGAAGAATACGAAAAGCTTGTTTTTTTTACAATTTTCTTTTGCAGTTGGAAAGCGATGTCAATAAATGTGCAATGTTATACTTTGACTTGCTCACCTTCAGTCTGAAAAATATATTTTTTTGCGATAAGACCGCCTTCCCTTCTATTCTAATACCTAACTCGAATGTTCTTTTTGTGGTAAATAAAATATATTAAACGGTAATGTGTTTTTTTATTTTATATTTAATAATAGGCTTGCTTTTGACCGCCAACTTGCCTGATACAAACGACTAGCGGTCCGCCCCAGCTTCGCACGGGTATAGATTATAGCCTATGTCACCCGGGGATAGAGTAGCTTCCCGTCAGTGAAAGAATTTTTCAAATCGGTTCAGTAGTTTCGGAGCCTATTCAATGCAAACAAACAAACAAACAATCAAATCTTTCCTCTTTATAATATTAGTATAGAATTATAGATATAGATGATGTGGTCTACGGTGGAGCACGCTTGATATATAATATTGCATACACTTTTTAATAATCGTTCATCATCATCATCATCATCATCAGCCAGAAGACGTCCACTGCTGAACATAGGCCTCCCCCTTTAACCTCCACACTGAACGACAGCCTGCCTTTTGCATCCACTGGATGCCCGCGACTCTCACAATGTCGTCGGTCCATCTGGTGGGAGGCCTCCCTACGCTGCGTCTTCCGGTTCGTGGTAATAATCGTTGTAGTGAATCAATACGAAGTAACTTTTTTTAAATTATTTATTGATTAGATCTACGTTTGGCCACCAACTCGCCTGATGGTAAGCGCCAGTGAACATAGATAGTCATGATACGTATAATTGGACAGCCGATAACCCATCGCCGGTGTTTGTTCTGACAATCCGTTAATTTTTTTTTTTAAATATCTGGGACATTTTTGAACACACGGTCATCTGACCCCAAACTAAGCAAAGCTTGTAATATGGCTGCCAGAGACTGATATACGTACATATATATTTTTAAATACATACTTAAATAGATATGAACACCCAGACATAGAACAAACACAAATGTTCTTCACACAAATGTTTGTCCTAGATGGGAATCGAACCCACGCCCCCAAGCACAGAAGATAGGTTCACTACCAACTGAGCCACCGGGGCAGTCAAATTCGCAGCTTTCCATACTGATAGCGGACATAACTAAGGCCTCGCTCATGGAGTCGCGGGGCGTATAATTTTGATTGAATTTCAATTTTAAATTAATTATACGCTTCTAGAACCCTTTTTCTATACAACACATTATAGAAAAAGACAAGAGGAGGCCCGTCTACGTGCTTTAGGCTACGTGAAGCCAGCCAGCGAGGTAGAAGGAGAGACACCGGCCGCACTGCGCTTACAACGCTTGCAACACAAACCTCTTGAAAAAGTCACCTGCTTCAAGTGCGGCAACAAGGGACGTCATGGGTCCGACGGTTTACAACCACTTACCGAATGAAATAACTGCAGCCACGAGTCTGCAGTCGTACAAAAATAGGTTAAAAATATGGCTCATCGAGCAGTCTTTTTACAGATTCGACGAATTTTATAGATTTGACATATGAATGTTTACCATATAGGTAAGAATTGTATGACATGTATTATTATTATTTTTTGTTTAATTATTTCTGTAATGCAATTATATAGTCTAATTTAATCAATTAAGTAATTATTATTGTAATCTTTCTCACTTTAAGTGAACATTTGTTATTAGACGTGTAAATTGACATTTTATCAATAAATTACTTATGACTTATGACAAGGAGCATTACGCGAACAAGTGCCCGAAAGGACACCTCGCGTTCCTGTCCAGTCAGGCCGGGCAGAACAATCAGCAGTTTAAAAAGCCCAACCCGCCTAACATGCCTAACTAACAAAGGAGTCAATTTAAATGGACAAAGTGCTCAGACATTGGAGATTAGCGTAATAAGGCTGTGCATGTATACAAGTATGTCCTTAAACTGCGACCAGAAACACCGGAGGATGGGCAGCAGCATCCTATAAGTGCACGGTGAATGTACTGCGATCCCCAAGCCGCCTGCCAAGCGTGGGGATTATGGCAACACCCCTATCTAACTGGGAGGCTTTTGTTCAGCAGTGGACGTTTACTGGCTGATGATGATAATGATGATACAACACATTAATGATTTAGGCTTTATGAATGGTAAGAATATGAACGGCAGAAAGAAATACTATCCTATATGCTGTAAATTTGAAAAAAATCGGTCTCCTTAAGATTTATTTCATTTCATTTATTTATTCCAATATTTATAATTTTACATTTTTTAACCTAACATTTTTAACAAGTCTAAAATTAACATTTATAAATAAGTACCTCTCTGTAGGTGTCTCGTAAGCAGCTGTTCTAGGAAGACCTGTAAAGATGTATTGCCATGGCTAGCCTGTAGGCCTAGCACGGGCCGTGGACATATTGTCTTTCCACCGTTTTTATCCCGCGAGAAAAAGACAAACGTATCCATATTCTAGCTTTGTCGCGTCTA
The DNA here is from genome assembly GCA_932305915.1 of Agriopis marginaria. Lineage (NCBI taxonomy): Eukaryota > Metazoa > Arthropoda > Insecta > Lepidoptera > Geometridae > Agriopis > Agriopis marginaria. Next base: position 17,206,585 of record OW029925.1, read on the forward strand.
GGCGTAGATAAAAACGGTGGAAAGACAATTTATCCACAGCCCCATGCTAGGCCTGCTGGCCAGCCAGGGTGGGGCAAACGCCCCAACGTGGCTACGCCCATGCTGTCATGTGTATCCTGTACTTTACTATCCGCTCACGTTTCCACGGAGTTAATGCTATGTCGAAATTCATTACTAAATTCATTAATTCATTAGTGACGGGTTCAAAAAATCATTATAAAGTAGCAATAAACAAGCTGGCGTGTTTCTGGCTCAACGCTTAAGCATTGCCATTCAACGTGGTAATGCCGCCAGCATGCTGGGTACGCTGCCAACTGGTAGTGGGCTTGACCATTTGGATTGTCTTTAGACGTTCAACGGTCTATAGGCAGTCTAACTGTATTTGTAGTTTTAGTTTTAGCTTGTATTTTGTTTGGTTAATAAAGGCACTTGCCCAGGAAAAATAAACAAGAAATTGTCTCTTTTGTGATTGAAGGCCATCGTATTTTCATGTATTATTTAAAGTTAACAAAACTGAGCACAGATTGTTATTCTTTCGTACTGAACTTAGCCATTTACATTTAGATTTGGTTGAAAGTTTCCAGCATAACATGAAACCTTACACACAGAAGTCAACAATTTCTGTTTGTAAACAACAGTATTTCGTAAGCTAACCCTTTTTCCGTAATTTTGCTGTGAGTTTGCAACATACCTAATATAAAAAATTGCACAACACAAGAGATTTCGGTTTTCAAAACATGTGAATATTTCACAACTCCGGCTGGTTAGAAACGTTAAAAGCTGTAAATACATCCAGATTGTTTGCTTTACGTTTAGAACAGAAAATGGTGGTTATTTATTGAAATATAATACGACGTGCAAACGGATACGAGATACTTGAACATATGGGATCCATTTCTTAAATTGGTGTAAAGAGGACGTGCGCATGGGTAAAACCATGTATTAATTGAGAAACATTTTTTATAAACAATGTTTCAGAAACAAAATCTACGTAATTTTTAAAGTTTCGCGATTTGAACACATACACATCACACATCAGCAGCCAATTAAACGTCCACTGCTGGACAAAGGCCTCCCTCTTAAAGAGGGGTGTTGCCATAATCCCCACGCTTGGCAGGCGGCTTGGAGATCGCAATACGTTCACCGTGTACTAATAGGACGCTGCTGCCCATCCTCCGGTGGTTCTGGTCGCAGTTTTAGGACATACCCGGGTCCTTTTGATTTTTGAACACATATACTTTACTAATACACAGAAACATAGCTGAAATATTCAGAATAACAAACTACAGCTAACGTACTGTTTTAAACTATCACGGTTGTTCATTACAGTTATATGAATATTAACGGGATATTTACCGTTTCTGAAACAAATTATTTACTTTAGAAACACATACAACTAACATAACAAAGTTAATACGTGATAAGTCACGATAAACATTTAAAACAAGATCTACGTGTTTCTGAAACAAATAAGTGTGTTTCTGAAACGAATAATTTGTTTCAGAAACAGTCAATATCCCGTTAATTATATAACTGTATTAGTAAGCAACCGTGATAGTTTAAAACAGTACTTTAGCTGTGGCTTGTTATCTATAAGTACTAATATTATAAAGAGCAAAGATTTGATTGATTGTTTGTTTGTTTGCATTGAATAGGCTCCGAAACTACTGAACCGATTTGAAAAATTCTTTCACTGACGGGAAGCTACACTATCCCCGGGTGACATAGGCTATAATTTATACCCGTGCGAAGCTGGGGCGGACCGCTAGTTCTGAATATTTCAGCTAAGTATGTTTCTGAGTATTAGGTGTATTAGTAAAGTATAAGTGGCAATCTCAGGGTATTAAAAGCAATTGTTGGTGAATATGGTGTGGTTCTGTACCATGCTCACCATTTAGATTTTGGGACACCGATCATAAAGATTCATCCACAGTTTAGTTTAAAACACTATTAAAATTCAAAGGCGGTGTTGTAACAAAACGTTTTATAGGGCCGTAACACGCTTGTTAATGTTTCCGGATAAATAAATGAATCGACGGGAAATTGTTTCAATGCGACGCAAATATTTACGGATATTTATGGATACGACGATCGGTACACCGGACGTGTACTTTCCCAACCATTGTTTATTGTAATAACTAACCACGCTCTACGGTTTCCTCCACTATCTTACGTTTAGGTCGCCATCGTAACCAGTTTTTTATTATTCGGGACATATTCGGGACAATTCGGGACATTTTTGCACACACGGTCATCTGACCCCAAACTAAGCAAAGCTTGTGATATGGCTGCCAGAGACTGATATATATACATATATAGGTTTAAATACATACTTAAATAGATATTAACACCCAGATATAGAACAAACACAAATGTTCATCACACAAATGTTTGTCCTAGGTGGGAATCGAACCCACGCCCCCAAGCTCAGAAGGCAGGTTCACTACTAACTCGACCAACGGGCTATCTTAATTAATAATAGGCTTGCATTTGGCCGCCAACTCACCTGATGTTAAGCGATGATGCGGTATACGATAGAGCTTGCCTAGAAGAAACTGAAGTAGTTGTTTACACTTGCCTAGAAGAATTCAAAGTAGTTGTTAACGCTTGCCTAGTTTTAAATTTTTAAACCAGCTACGACCGAAACAATTGTTCGATACTGGTTACGAATAAAATGTTATTTTTCCTCACCCGAAATATTTCGCTGTTTTTTCGGAACCAGTTACACAGAAACTGGTATCCAATACAGGTTAGGCGTACCGTAACCGATGGGGAAGAAAGGTTCTGGAGTGGAGACCACGAACCGGAAGACGCAGCGTAGGGAGGCCTCCCACTAGATGGACCGACGACATTGTGAGAGTCGCGGGCATCCAGTGGATGCAAAAGGCAGGCTGTCGTTCAGTGTGGAGGTTAAAGGGGGAGGCCTATGTTCAGCAGTGGACGTCTTCTGGCTGATGATGATGATATTATTCAAAAGAAACTGGATACTAAGTAATTCAATTAGTTTTTCCGCATCTCCGGTAAGTATAAAATATCCAGGGTCATGCTATTTTCTTGCCTTTCATCAAGATACCTACCAATGAGGTTTTGCCAATAGAGGCGTCATACTCATTAAGAAAAACGGACAAGTACGAGTAGGACTCGTGTTCTGAGGGTTCCGTTGGACATAACCCTCAGAGCGCGAGTCCAAAAAAATATTGAAAGACAAACTTAACTTTGTAGTTGACTATAAGGGCCTTCCATACATTCCAACTACAAAATGTAAGTTTGTAATAGCAAAATAATATTTTTTAAATGATATAACTTCAAATTTGTAACTTTCAGATTTATTCCTATATATGTGCTATGAGGCCTTGCCTATTGCCAATTTTCATGATTCTAGGTCAACGAAAAGTACCCTATAGGTTTTGATTTCCCTGTGAAATCGCAAAATATGCGACATAAACGTTCATATCTTTTGATTGCGTTGACTTACAACTTTTATTTTTTTACAGCCAAAAGAAACCGTAGACCCAAGTATTTAGTATAAATTTCAACTTGATACCTTTACGCGTTCTTGAGAAAAAGGGTCTTGACAGACGGACAGACAGACGGACAACGAAGTGATCCTATAAGGGTTCCGTTTTTTCCTTTTGAGGTACGGAACCCTAAAAAGGACTAAAACACGGCAATATTTTACTATAGCTACCTACCTACATAGGGCCCATAGAACTTTACAGCTAACAGCCTTTTACAGCCCAGTGTTTCACTTTCTAAATACAAAACATGGCAATTTTTGACTATTTTTCATTCTACAAAACCGCGCATCGTTCGTTTGCGTCGTTGCCAGACACAGGACGGACTGAGTGCACTCAAGTTAATTAACTTGTGTATGTATTGCCGCCGACCTCGGTAAAACGTATCTACCGCAGTTTATACATAACATCATTGATTTTAACCATTTAGTCACGAAGAAACCAAGACTAATTCTAGACGGCAGTAAGAAAACATCATCAAACAAAAACATAAAAGGAAATAATCAATGTTAGTGTCAAATAAACACCGCAACGTTTTTTCCGGAATCGGTTATTGTAGAAATAACAGTTCCGTAGTAAACCCGAATACAGAAATAGCTCACACAATGCGGACTACGATTTAAAGCGTCCAAGCATATTGACTGAAAGCTCGCCTTTGCTTCGACAGTAATGAATGATGGAAACTTTGGGCTTACAAATACCACAAATATTATAAATGCGAAAGTTTGCCTGTGTTTATGTTAGGTATGAGTTGAACGCATTGGGTGCCTGAAGACGGATGTGGACGGACCCCCAAGAAGGCACCGAAAGCGTTGGCGGGACGTTTTTTCGTGACTGGTCCGTGAGAAACGTAAGGAAATGGAAGAGACATTTGCTCAGAAGTGGGATCCAAACGATTAAAAAATAAAAATAAAAGAGTTCGGCAGGATCGAGTTGAACTTCTGTAGATAGCTAATTATCTTCGCTTAAAATTACCTTTACATCCCGTAGACGGCTCCTACATGATAGTGGGTAGAACCATGGGCGTAGCTAGTTTTAGAATAAATCGATCTAGTTTAACGTTTATTTATGACCGCCAACGTACACAGACGATTCGAGACGGATTTCTTTGTTAATCTACAATGCGACGGAAACAAACATCCAATAACAAAAGCCGTGTCAGTCTAATCCGATTCTCTAACACAATCATTTTAAAAGCTAGTCCGAAGCCTAATTGAATACGTGCGCTAACGCTAAAAGCTTTTAGTTTCCACCCGAGACGCAGTAGCGTCCGCAACACAGTAATAATAACATAACCTAAGATAGATATTGTAATCAATAATTAAAGAAGTGTTGGTTGGTGTTACCTGAAGTTGTTCTATTGACTGGTGCCGGGTGTCGGCTGCATCGCGGGCACTGTCACTGCACGTCGCGCGGCACGCGTCCTCTCGCGGCCGTGTCTGGGAGCAGACTGCCGCGCCCGCCGCCGCGGTCGATACGCTCCGCACAACCGCACACAACAGGTTATGCGTGCGCCGACTTGTGACATGCACACTACCAGATGTGCTTCCAGTATGCAGGCACCTGAAGAAACAACTTCCACTAACAAACGGACCTAAAACGTGAAATAAACTTATTTTATTATTGAAACTGACGTGGTTTTCACACATTTTATTTGTGTTACACGGGAATTACTCACGTAAGACCGGAGTAACCGGCTTAATCTTACGTGAGTAATGCCCGTGTAACATAAATAAAATAAACTTATTTTATTTTACAAGGAAAACATACAGCAGCTAATTAAGAGCCTCTTATACCAAATTTGACGGTTTTAAATCAATTTTATTCAGTTAAATTACAATATTTGAGCTGAAAAAAAAAATATGTCACAGATACATCTGTGTTTGAGTTTGTGATTTGGTTCAAAACACGATGGAATAAACTTTCCTCGATCAAAAAAAAATCAGAAACAAAGTCGATTTAGTTTATTTTTTTCGTTTTATGCTCTAATGAAAGTTTGTAACAACCTGGAAATTGCATGTACTAAAAGGCAATCCTATTTTAAAAAAAAACCATTGGATAGTATTTTGATATTGAATAGTTTAGTTTTTTAGTGAAATTAAAGGCGTAAAAAGGTCGCGAGAATTTGTGCGCGCCGCGCTCAGTCCCACGCCAGACGTCATCGAGGTCGGACCTATGTTGGTTATTGTCGTTGGACTCCCCCCGCGGGCCTCGTGACTCTTGCGCGGCAAAATACTTCGTCGCTATAACTTGGCGGGGGCTGAGGGAGCGTTTTGTTGCCTACGTGAGTTGGATAATAGGCCGTTAATGCTATGTCAAAAAAGCAATAATTCAATGGTCCAAAATGCGTACAACACCGGGACATTCCTTGCAGGTATTTTCTGTGTAGTGGGAGTCGAACCCGGCATTCTTGCCGTAATACCTTTCCTTTTGAGCGGGTCTTTATAGCATGTAAAGGTCCAGTCGTCAACTACTTACATGTAGCGTGGCATCGAAATCAGCAAAGTGACCCCATATCTCAACAAACATTCCATTCTTAAAATGAAGCACCGACGCAAACTGCACTTAGCATGTCTGCTATTTGGTGTTTTAAAATATAAACAGCCTTCCTATCTCTACGAGAAATTGACTTGGATGTACAGTCATAGATCCCAGAAGTCCCGTCTGTGTTTACCAGTTCTTTCCACGCAACGCCATAGGTCAGCCGCTTTCAGAGGTAGTTTCCGGTATGCTGCTAGTAAATGCTGGAATAATATTCCTCCGCCGTTGAGGAACCTGCAAAATGTTAAAAGTTTTAGTTATAAACTTAAAAAATTTATTACTGCACATCAGCAACAAGAGGAAACTCAAAAGCATGACACGAGTGCAATATAAGGAACTATGTATTCAAAGTATATAATATAGTATAATATATAATAATTACCTCATTGTCATCATATTAGTATTTGTTTTTAGATTGGTTTATTTATTATTTTATTTATATTTTTATTTGGTCGTGTGTACTGTATGTGTGCTTGTACCGAGACATCACCAAACGGCTCCAACGGAAGACCAGCGCTGGTTAACAGCCGGCATTATGCTGAGTTGGGGCCGATTTGTGACCTTATATTATAACTAGTCAATAAGCTATTTTTTTAAAAACCTAATTTGGTCACAAATATACTTTTTCTTTCTTTCTTTCTTCTTTCTTTCAAAGTAGCAGTAGAACTCTGCGGTACTCTTAGAAGAAGTTTCCCACCTTCTGGTCGACTGCGGACGGAGCGAGTCTATGAGAATATTAATGTTGCGCGAGTACGGCGTAAACTCTCGAGATGACGCCTGGCGTGGGACTGAGCGCGGCGCGCGCAAATTCTCGCGACCTTTTTACGCTTTTAATTTCACTAAAAAACGAAACTATTCAATATCAAAATACTATCCAATGGATTTTTTTTTGAATAGGATTGCCTTTCAGTACATGTAATTTACAGGTTGTTACGAGCTTTTATAAGAGCAAAAAACGAAAAAATTAATAAACTAAATCGACTTTGTTTCAGTTTTTTTTTTCGAGGAAATTTTAATCTATCAAATTTTGAACCAATGCATAAACTCAAACACAGATGTATCTGTGACATGTATTTTTTTCAGCTCAAATATTGTAATTTAACTGAATAAAATTGATTTAAAACCGACAAATTTGGTATAAGAGGCCGTTAAACGTGCCCCTTTGCCCTTGTGCCCTTTAGGCTGTACGCCCACATCATTTTCATTAGGTGATATGGTAGTCAAAGCAACTTAACCTTGTGTTATCCGAAATAAAGGTTTAATAAACAAACCGGCCAAATGCGAGTAAGGCTTGCGCACTGAGGGTTTCGTACCATCACAAAATTCAATAACGAAGTTACCAGTTGTAATTGGTAAATTTATCACCGACTCGCACTTGACCGGTATTTATTATTTGTTGTTATACTTTTTAGTGTGTACTATAATCATTCCAAGTTTGACGCTTGTGCGTATTATCGTTTTTACATTAGAGCTAATACAAAAATACGCTGAATAAATACGTTTGTTGAATGGGGCCCACCCTTTCGTTTTTACTTTTCGACTTTTTTGTTATTTCTTAGTTAATCCGCCGTAACATTACATATTATTTGAAAATTTCAACTGGCTATCTATTACGGTTCGAAAGATACAGCCGTTAATAGGTAGGGCAGACAGACAGACAGGCATCGTAGGCTTAGTAATAAGGTCCCGTTTTTACCTTTTGGGTACGGAACACTAAAAACTAAACTTAAAAACGCCACTATGGCAAAAGGACGCACCATGAAATCTAAGTTTTAAAATTTCTGCATCTCAAATCATCGTGATTACAAAATTTTAAAGTTTGTGTAACGTGATTTAAAAAAAAAAAATTGGATATTTTCCTTTATATGTGCTATGAGACATTGCTTTTTGCCTAATATCATGATTCTAGCTCTACGGTAAGTACTCTATAGGTTTTGATTCCCTTGTGAAATCGTAAAACATGGCAAAAATATGCGACATAAACGGTCATATATACCGTAGGCTCGTGTATTTGATATAAATTTCATCTTGATACCTCTACGCGTTCTCGAGGAAAAGGGTCTTGACAGACAGACAGAGAGACAGACATACAGACAGACGGACAGGCGGAAAGACGGATAACAAAGTGATCATAAGGGTTCCGTTTTTCCCTTCTGACGTACGGAACCCTAAAAATTGTTTTCAAAAACTGCATGCTGTATCAATGACTCAAGAAATATTTCACAACATAAATAAATAAATAAATATCTGGGACATTTTTGCACACACGGTCATCTGACCCCAAACTAAGCAAAGCTTGTAATATGGCTGCCAGAAACTGATATACGTACATATATATTTTTAAATACATACTTAAATAGATATTAACACCCAGACATAGAACAAACACAAATGTTCATCACACAAATGTTTGTCCTAGATGGGAATCGAACCCACGCCCCCAAGCACAGAAGATAGGTTCACTACCAACTGAGCCACCGGGGCAGTCAAACATGGTCAACATGGTTCTAACGAAGATTTTTTTTTTTTAACGCTGATAAGTCCGCGTTTTACCATCCAGTTGCCATATACTTCTCGTAATTCCAAAAAATATGCCGAGTAAAAAGCTCTTAACGTACAAGAGCCTTCAGATCTGTGACGCAGGACCTTCTCCGTAGTTACAGAGTTATCTCAATTGCGGATATTATGACGCCGCGCCGTTGAAGCCTTCAGTACACATGAAATTATGGTTTTTGGCTTAACTTGAAGGGCAGTCGGAATGGAGATATGTTTTTGAGAGGCTGTAGGCTAAGTATAATAAACTAGCAGCGTACCCCGGCTTCGCATGGGTGTAATCTTATTTTTTTACACCTTGGGTTACATTATTGGAGTTTTAGTATTTAAAAAAATATATACTTAAACATAGCCTATGTCACCCGGGGATAGTGTAGCTTCTTCCCAACAGTGAAAGAATTTTTCAAATAGGTTCAGTAGTTTCGGAGCCTATTCAATGCAAACAAACAAACAAACAATCAAATCTTTCCTCTTTATAATATTACTAGCGGTCCGCCCCAGCTTCGCACGGGTATAGATTATAGCCTATGTCACCCGGGGATAGTGTAGCTTCCCGTCAGTGAAATAATTTTTCAAATAGGTTCAGTAGTTTCGGAGCCTATTCAATGCAAACAAACAAACAATCAAATCTTTCCTCTTTATAATATTGGTATAGACTAGCGGTCCGCCCCAGCTTCGCACGGGTATAGATTATAGCCTATGTCTCCCGGGGATAGAGTAGCTTCCCGTCAGTGAAAGAATTTTTCAAATCGGTTCAGTAGTTTCGGAGCCTATTCAATGCAAACAAACAAATAAATATTAAATAATAATAATAAATAATAATAATTATAATATAATAATACACCTTAAGAGGCTCTCGCTAGACAGTTGGGTCAAGGGTCAGATGCAGAAGGCGGTAATCCTTGACACGGCACGTATTGTCAGGAGGTTCCTCACTCTGCAGCCCTAACCACCGGTAGCTTGGGCCCTGCCCCGCTGCCGGCAGCACTCTAGGTTTAGGTTTTTTTAATAATATTTTGTTTTTATATTTTATTGTAAAAAAAACTTAAATTTAAGAACGAAAATAAATATATGTGCATTATAATAATATAAACAATCAAATATTTCCTCTTTATAACATTAGTATATATAAGTATAGATATAGATAACTTTTTTCCGAGAACGAAACTGTAGAGCTTGTGCTGTGGCATTGTGAAGCCACAGAAGAAACTAGAACCGCTGCCGGGTTGCATGGGGCACCGCTGCCTCTTTCATCCACATCACCACAACAGCTAGACTGCTTTTCATCATCGTTTTTACACTACCATCTACACCATTGGAGCAACTGTGCCAGCGCCCCAGAGCCTCACTCTGATATTTCAAGGAGTTGGGTTGGCTCGGGTAGGTGCTGGTAGGGGGAAATGCACAATACACCCCAAGCGGGACGTCAATGCAGGACTTATCTCGAGTTCTGAATAAGAATAAGAACTCTTTTCTGTTTTAGGGATGCCATGTAATGCACACAAACGAAGCGCTTTGATACCACTTTTATGTCCACTTTCTAGAATGCGCTGCCTGAATGAGTGTTTCCTGACAGTTGCAATCTGGGCTTCTTCAAATCACGAGTGAATTGGTTTCTTTTAGGCAAGCGTGCTCCATCGTCGCCTGATGTTAAGCGATGATGCGGTCTACGCAAGTAGACCGCATCATCGCTTATCATCAGGCGGTCAAACGCAAGCCTATTAAAAAAGACACAACAAACACCCAGATCCAGAGCAGATATATATCAGTTTCAACTCAGCTGGGAATCAAACGTGGGCCCCTCGGTTTATGAACCAGACAAGCTGCCACTGACCCATACCAGCCGTCAAACTTCAATTTATTCGAAAACAAACACGAACTTATCGCGTGTATTTTAACCACAAGAAAAAAAACGCTTACTGATGATAATGGTGAAACCTTGAAGCCCCTAATTTTACCATTTCGGTAAAATGTCACCCGTTTTTTAATACTAGATAGGCTTGCGCTTGGCGGCCATCTCTCCTGATGTTAAGCGATGATGCGGTCTACGATGGAGCACGCTTGCCTAGAAGAAACCGATTCATATTAATACGTACCTATGTTATAGTCACGGATGAATATTTTTATGGGGAAGTCTTTATTTTTAGATAAATAATGCAAAGGTTTGTTGTGTTCTATACAGGGTGTAACGGGAACACTCTCGAATTCAAAAGAAGGTAATTGTACTCATCATTATGAACAACTTTTACTACGGGACCAACCCTGAAATCGCGAAAAAAATAACAGCTGCTCCATACATTTTGTCGAGTGTCGATGACCGTTTTATATAGAACAGCTGATATTTTTTTCGTGATTTCAGGGCTGGTCCCATAGTAAAAGTTGTTCATAATGATGAGTACAATTACCTTCTTTTGGCTTCGAGAGTGTTCCCCTTACACCCCGTATAGAACACAACAAACCTTTGCATTATTTATCTAAAAATAAAGACTTCCCCATAAAAACATCCATAAAATCCACCGTAAACATCAGCACGCCATGTCGTGGGAAATTCCAGATTTATATCTTTCTAGATCGCACCATAACCTATAGGGAACACGTCAGAGATACGTATAGACCCTGTTTATACGTCATTGGTACACAGCTTAGTAAACAGTTGCTAGCGGTCACAGGATACGTTGATACGTATCAGCAGATACATTGTAGAGACTAGACCAGTCTAGAGTCGGGAAAAATGTGAATGATTCATTCGAATGATCGAGCGATTCGAATATCTCAGTTAGCATATATTGGAATTATTCGATTGTACAAAAGGGCTTTTTAAAATACTTGCAAAAAAACTCATTAAGGTGGTTCGATTCACCTATGGCGGGAAATTCAAATTTCAAACAGTTTTCTTGTCCTTTTTTTCCTGGGCTAGCGCCTTTATTAACTAAACAAAATACAAGATAAAACTAAAACTACAAATACAGTTAGACTGCCCATAGACCGTTGAAGGTCTAAAGACAATCCAATCTTGTCATTGTAGCTAGGCCGGGTAATTATTGTAAACAACCATGAAATTTGCACAAATTGATTATTATTCTTTACAAAATCATGTAAAGCTCTAATTTAATGCACATTATTACTTACATCTGTGAATAAACTATTTTTTGCTGTTTCAAACGGTTTATTCACATATGGAAGTAATATGGTGCGTTACTGTTAAATAATTGTACATTATAATGTAAAGAACAGCCAACATTTTGCGCAAATACTGTGTTATTTAAAAATAACTACCTGACCTGGCTACTAGGACCAAAAAACTGTTGAAATTTGAATTTCCCGCCATAGGTGGATTGTACCACCTTAAGAAGTCGTTGTTCATCTTACACCGAATTAATAATTTAGTTGTTTGGTAAACAAATTATATTTTTATATTTTTCAGAATATTATTCGTTATTAGTTTTTTTATGCAGATGGCAAACAAGCAGACGGATTGCCTGACGGTAAGCAGCCACCGTCGCCTGTAGATTTAATTTATTCAATAACATACAAAACAGAATGCAATAATTGTAAAATAATATTGAATTTACATTTTAATTAATAATAATTGTTCACATTCTAAAACTATGTACGATTCCGTAACACCTGAGACATCACTAACAGGTTTTACACAACTTTTAACCGACTTCAAAAAAGTAGGAAGGTTCTCAATTCCGCCCGTATTAGACAGATAGATAGATAGAAACTCTTTATTGTGTACACCATAAATAAAAATTACAACACGATAGAAAACACTTACGAGCTAGTGCCACAAGTGGCGGCCTTATCCCTAAAAGCGATCTCTTCCAGGCAACCATTGGATGGAAAGAATTATTAAATAAAATATATATTAATTGATAATTAATATTTTTTTTTTTTTTTTTTTTTTTTCGTATTCTTCATGATCTGAATTTAAAAATGCCTATATGTGTTATTTTGCTATCCTATATACAAGGAGAAGAACTAATCGTAATTTCGTGCACGCGTGACTTGTGTTGAGAACCAGAGCTTTGAAAACATGCAGAAATACCTAAGTAAGCTATTCGCGACCAAACAAGTGCGAAAATATTTATATTATTCAAGAAATTTCAAAAGGTACTGTAAATTTCACGAACCGGAAAACGCAGCGTAGGGAGGCCTCCCACTAGATGGACCGACGACATTGTAAGAGTCGCGGGCATCCAGTAGATGCAAAAGGCAGGCTGTCGTTCAGTGTGGAGGTTAAAGGGGGAGGCCTATGTTCAGCAGTGGACGTCTTCTGGCTGATGATGATGACTGCAAATTTTGCTGTGCTTTTCTAGTCTGTTTTAGAGTGTTTTATCGATAGTCTGTTTTATCGATAGTCTGTTTTATCGATAGGCACATATTCCATCATTGTCCATCATTCGAATAACTTTTTTTCTTCTTCCTTATCATGTGCAGGTGCTAAACTTGATAAAGAATTGCGTCTCACTTATTATTCTACGTACGTTTGTTCGACCTTTCCATTTGGCTCAGAACACACACGGGCGGATCTAGGAGAAAAGTTTTTATTTTATTTATTTTTTATTTATTTATTTATTTAACATACAATTAGGTGGGCAGTTACAGGGGGTCCCAATTCACCCACCCATGGATATAATAAAAAATTACACCTTAAAATCTATTAAAAAGTAGAACTTTGTTTTGTAGTAGGTACATGTTTGTATATTTTATACATTCATCTTTTAGTTTAATTGTAGCTTTTATTTAGTTATTTTAAGTTTTAGTTTTTAGTTTATATTTTAAGATTTCATTAAATTTCTGTTTTTTTTAAGTTCCTACTCTATATTATGAACTAAAAGTAGAAAAATAAAATATGCATACATAATAATAACAAATGAAACAGACAACAAAAAATAAAAATATCTACTATTTATAACACTTACAGTCCTTATTTAAGAGGGTTCTGTATTTGATCCTTAATATTATTATAAAAATCCATTGTCACTCTGCGAACTTCTGCCTCCGTACAAGAGTTAGGGAGAAAGCCCTTAAAAATATTTTGATGATTTTGGATTCATTTGGACTGTATCTAAAACTGTTTCGAAGCAATCTCGCAAATACTCACTCAAACGCGAGGTATCTAGATCGAGTTGAAATAATTATGTAGCTTTAGCTTTGCATCGCATAGTATTTTTTTTCTAGCCACGAGACTTAATAAAAAATCCGTCTCCTGGTATTAAGCTACTTCCCCACCAATTTTCAGCCAAATCGTTTCAGCCGTTCTTGAGTTATAAATAGTGTAACTAACATGACTTTCTTTTATTATATGCTTCGCACGTAAATTACACCCGTGCGAAGCCGGGCGGGCGGGTCGCTAGTTATATATATATAAACCTTCCGTGAAAATGTATCTAACTGATGGTGAAAACCGCATCAAATTTGTTGCGTGGTTCAGGAGGAGTTCAGACAGACAGACGCGGAAAGCGACACTCGCACACAGGCCGAGATGAAACTCTGCCCACGTACGGCCAAAACTGCACTCATGCAAAAAAGTGTGTTCTGTATGGCTCCTTCAATATATACTAAAATTCCTAAAATTATCAGAGAATTAAATATTGGAATGTTTACAAATAAACTTAAAACTTTATGAGCACAAAAAAGCTACTATGAAATTTCAGAATTCCTTAATGATAAAAATGTTTTGATATGTAATGTTTTATTATTTTAATTGACATAAAATCGAGACTATGTACTAGGAAAAGATAAAATGATAATAATAGCTTATATAGGTAGTAATAAACATCTAATTAAGGTATAAAATACAACTAAACCGAAATATGGTTCTAACAATATTCTAACTTAGACATAATTTCGTAATTTTTTTAACTTTAACAAAAACTAATAATAATATATATAATAATGTACCGCGTACCCCGATTCCATGGGTCTAAAACCCCAGAGACCCTGACCCCTGGCTTGCCTTAACCGGCCGTCTGGGGGTGGAAACCGCAAGAGCTAAGAACCTAAAGCTCCAGAGTGGAAGTATTAAAGGGCATAACGCCGCGAGTAGCTCTTAGTGAAAGTGCAGCACACCTCTCTACACCCTAAGCCACCTACACGCCAATGTTGCCCCTCCGGTGCCAAGATGTGGCAGCCTCTATGGGGGGCCCATTTAGTGGGTGGCAAGTCATCACCTGCCTTAGCATTTTGAAATGAGGCATTATTGGCAGGTGCCGTACCTCATACCATAGATCTGTTAACCCATCTACAAGTTGTTCACCTCAATAGCCCAGACTTTTAATATCCTATACTGTACAATAGTTTTATATTTCATTTTATACACATTCTATAATTGTATTTTTATATTTAACGGGCCTCTTGGTGTTGGCTTCGGCCCCACCAATGCCTACCAAATGTCCGGGCTAGACCCGTGAAGTATAACATATATATAAAAAACTAACATTTGTACGCTGTAACAGGCAAGGACATGAGATACGTCTCCATTCCTACGACCATGTATGCTACTTTATATGTATGTGTATGTACCATGTTCTGACAAATAAATATTTTGAATTTGAATTTGAAGCGACTTTAATTTATACGATGTAGAGATAGAGATAAAGAAGAAGAGATAGAGACTATGTAGAGAAGATACGAGTAGATGCTAACATAGTTTGTCGTAAGGCAGATGAAGTTGAGAGACGTATGACACGTCTCTTTATTTCATGTGAGGGACCGTCCATTAATCACGTGATGTTTTTTGTAGCATTTTTACCCCCCCCCCCCCCCCCTCCCCCTTGGTGATACGCGGTGAGGTTTAAGACTACCCCCCCACCACCAAAATCACGTGTATTTTTCAAAAAATCTTAATTTTAGTATAAATAATTATTTTATCACGATTACGGAATAACTGGCGACTGGCAAGCCGAGCCGGACGATCGTCGCGGCGCGCGGGGAGTTCGTTCGTTGCCTGGCAACGGCAAGTCAAGGTCACACTCAGTTTAGAACTTGCGCGTTTGATAAAAAATAAATACACGTGATATCTTACTACACCCCCCCCTCCCCCTTGTGATATTTCGTGATTTTTGCTAAACCCCCCCCCCCTTTCAAGCCTCACGTGATTAATGGACGGTCCCTGAGTCATTCGATTCGCCATAAAAGTTTTGGATGTCACTGCATTTATGAGCAGACATTTGATG
The DNA here is from genome assembly GCA_932305915.1 of Agriopis marginaria. Lineage (NCBI taxonomy): Eukaryota > Metazoa > Arthropoda > Insecta > Lepidoptera > Geometridae > Agriopis > Agriopis marginaria. The sequence goes on from OW029925.1 coordinate 17,222,378, forward strand.
ACGCTACTGGAGTTCGCCGACCTACACTTTCAATTCATGATTCACAGCATTGCTAGAGCCAGAGAAATAAAAATACGTTCAACACTAAGAGTATTAACAACGCAACACTTTGTGTGCGAAGGGTAACCACGTTTACAAAAAAAAATATTTTTATCTCTCGTTGACCAAGGGAGCCAGCAAACTGTTTTAGCTTGCAACGTTTGTTTGTTTAGGTCAAATTTGCAAGCTGTTTCCTCACCTGATTCCTCATAACCAATCTGTTGACATTTTGTACACCTTTATTTATAACAATACAATATGCAATACCTACTCAAGTACTAATATATAGTAATATTTTCAAAATGGTCTCAAAAAAAATATGAAAAAAATGGTTTCAAAATGGTTTTTAGATGGCGGATGGTGTATATTTTCTGCAAGGACGAAAAGAGTAAAAAGGGTAATCAAGGTTAGGGTATATATACCCTAACCTTGATTAGGTTAGGGTATATATACCCTAACCTTGATTTTCTGTCAACCCTGTTAATATGGGCATCAAATGAAAGGCTTGAAGAGTAGGAAACGACTAAGTGAGTGACATCACACTGAATTCAATAGATATAGCTGCCGCTCCAAGCAAATAATTATAATAAATATTCGGTACATGTTTGCACACACGGTCATCTGACCCCAAACTAAGCAAAGCTTGTGATATGGCTGCCAGAGACTCATATACATACATATATAGTCTTAAATACATACTTAATAGATAATAGATATTAACAACCATTATAGCACAAACACAAATGTTCATCACATAAATGTTTGTCCTAGGTGGGAATCGAACCCACACCCCCAAGCTCACAAGGCAGGTTCACTACCAACTTGACCAACGAGCTATCAAAAAGATTGTATAAAAATATTTTATTCGATTAACTTATATAAAATTAGCGATGTCTTATTTACCATAAAAATTTTAGTAGTTCCTGCAGCTGTCTTATCTTTAATATTTATGATGCCCCCCCCCCCCTCTGACTACACCCCTGCATGATCAGAGGTAATCTTCGTACCTCATATAGACTTGCCTCGTTATATTGTCGTCGATAGTTAGTTCAGAAAGAAGAATAACATCGACTCCTGAAAGTTCAGAGGTTGTAAGTGCTCACCTAATTTCATTGGCAAAGTTTTACAAAGGTCAAGGCGTTGTAACCACCAGTAATAACAAAAAAAGTTGCCCGTCACGGGACGTCCGCCAGATGTAAAGAAAATATAAGAGAGTCGTGTCATTTGCCGTCACGGCATACGATTTTACTGCCAAAGCGCGATAGATATTTCACGTCAAAAAGATTTTTTATTCACATCCAAATTAGCTATAGCATATGTGTATCATTTTGTTGGCTATATGAAAATGGAGTCAACAAAAACGGCAACAAAATGCAGTGCTTACCTATGAGGGATAAGCACGCCTCATTCCATTACTCGTTTCTCAAATGTGCGAATGTTGCGTGTGTTTCCTTATAATTAGTTTTTTTTTAATCATTAGGTAACACCACAGAAGACAATATAAATAATATAATAATAAATATTCGGGACATTTTTGCACACACGGTCATCTGACCCCAAACTAAGCAAAGCTTGTGATATGGCTGCCAGAGACTGATATACATACATATATAGGTTTAAATACATACTTAAATAGATATTAACACCCAGATATAGAACAAACACAAATGTTCATCACACAAATGTTTGTCCTAGGTGGGAATCGAACCCACGCCCCTAAGCTCAGAAGGCAGGTTCACTACCAACTGGACCAACGGGCTATCTGATTATATCGGGCTATTACAAGTGAAACCTCAGAACTCCGTCATTTATAAACAATTTTTTTTATTTGAAAGTATTATAATTTCAGATTGGTCCCATAGATCTTAAAAATCGGTACAGTAGTTTGGTTTTTAAAAATTAACAACTGGAATAAATATGTCATCCGAGTAAACGAAATTGCGTAAGTACTTATTTACAAATGATGGTATTAAGCGTTAAACTTATATAAAATAAAATAAATTTTGAAGTCGGTTTTTTTAAATTAATAATTATTGTATTTTGTGGTGGTACGCGGAGCCCTCAGTGATCGAGCCCGACTCGCACTTCGCCGGTTTATTTATATTGATAATGAATACAAAAATTTCATTTTCGTTTTGGTGCGTCTATGTTGAATCTGTAGTTTTAAATATCTATGTTCCCACGTAATTAATGTTCACTTAAGAAACAGATTACATACAAATCCATTCCATATCATGCATTTTAATATTGAAGAATAATCCACAATATCAAAATGGAGTCCAAGTCCAGCCATATTGTTACTGGTCACAGGTTTAATAATACGAATCCAGTATAAAACCTACTTATTTGGGACCGGTCGTTCAATTCCAATATTATTGGACTGAGAAAATTGAAAATTTGTTTTGTGAAAGCCTTTTTGTCTAGTGCTTTTCGTGATGACCAGTTTGAAATAAGATATGAAAATACACCAAAAAACGTAACACTCTTTTCAAACACAACAACACCACTATCACGGTTGTTCGCTAACGTTTATATATGACTAGCGACCCGCCCGCCCGGCTTCGCACGGGTTTAATTTACGTGCGAAACCGGGGCGGGTCGCTAGTTATATATATAAACCTTCCTTGAAAATGTATCTAACTGATGGTGAAAACCGCATCAAAATCCGTTGCGTGGTTTAGGAGGAGTTAGCGGCCATACAGACATACAGACAGACGCGGAAAGTAGAGAAGAGATAGAGATTATTACCGTGTTAAGGTTGTGAAATGAGCTCCCGATATTTCGGCGCAGTTACATGCACCATGTTCACGGAAAGACTGAAGAATGCGGGTGGTTGGTTGAACAGTTATAAAGTTACGTGCAGACATAACGATCTACTGTATTCTTAGCAATCTTACTACGATAAATATGCCGTAAATAATCATATAACTATATAACACGGGAATTACTCACGTAAACCCCAAAGCGAAACGCAGCGGAACCGCGCTTTGCGGTTCTCCGGTGCAAAGAGAGACGCAGCCGCGCGCGTGCATTCACCATGAAAGAGACCGTCTAATGCGGTTGAAACTATAGTCGGAGTAACCGGCTTAATCTTACGTAAGTAATTCCCGTGTTATATAAATAAAATGTGGGAAAACCACGTCAGCTTCAATAATATAATCATATAACTTTAATATAATATGTACATATTTTTTAGCATGTATACTTTTTTGAAACTTACAACATATAATTTACTGGATAAACTTTTAATTAGAGTATTCTATTCGACTGAAAAAGCATTACAACTATGCATCTAAATTATGCAATCTTTAGTGGGAGAAATATAATAGGTACCTATTTAGTTAGCATTAAATTATAAAAATATTGGCACGCGCTGGGCGTTGAGCACTTGAGCAGTAAGCTACGATAACATAACGTAGGTAAACAATACACGGAAATAACCCGTTAATAATCATATAACCACCAATCCGCACAGGGCCAGCGTGGTGGATATGGCCCAATCACCCTTTCGGGGGTAGGCTAAAAGTCCAGCAGTGGACTGTTAAAAGGCTGACTATGATGATGATGATGAATCATATAACTGCACCAAAAAGCATATCCAAATGATGTTTAAAATTACCAATATCTCACTCAGGTTAGTAATATTTTAGTTTTATTGTACGGAAATACGCACTTGTGATTGAACCGGATACTCCGACTAAAGTTCCATTTCAACCACTAACATTGGCCTCTTTCAAGGAGAGTGCAAGTGCGCTTGGCTGCCTGCTTTGAAGTTGACTTTGTAGTGTTCTAGTAACAAAAAACTTTGGAAAACTTTTTTGGACATTATAATGATAATGTGCCAAAAAGTTTTCCAAAGTTTTTTGTTGTGTAAAAGGTTGCCACTTAGCTATTTTATTTGCAGCTATTTTTGAGATTAGAGGGGTTCGCGCCGTAACGCAAATTAAATTATTTGGACATCATAGACTGGCCGCCATCTTTCAGGCGAAAACTTTACACCAAGTTTGTAGTTATATATGTACAAGCAAAGTAAATAATGAAAAACAGTTTCAACATGGCGGCGCTTCGAGATATTATGCACGACTACATGTTGAAACTTTACGTGCAATTTATCGTGCAACCGTGCGAGACAATGGGTCCAGCAGGTACCAGGGGAGCATAAAATATGCAGAGCCAATAACTGAAGCCGCGCTTTTTACTGCTATCTATTCTATGCTTGCAATGCAAACAACTTCGGGGTGCCACAAAGAATTTTGACACCAAAGTGAGAAACGAGCAGGGATTAATAAAACATTTGCCAGACTGTACCTAATTGGATGGATTACTAGGTTTTAAAGTAAAAAGCAAATAAATATAATAGGTATTATTTATTACATCAATATCAAAAGGCTGTACTCAATTTTGTGCTCCTAATGTGAATTTAATTGCGAAATCATAAAAGTTTGTTTAAAAATTTTTTTTTTTTGCTATAAATGAGACAATTTCTTTTGTTTGAAAAATAAGCCCACCACAAACTAATACCGTATAGTAATGAAACTCATGTCGATTTGTTCCTCATAATCTCTACATTTAGTGGTAATATTATCTATATCCGATCAAACCGGAATATTGACAAAAGCCGTTTACTATGGCCACTGTTGTAAAATATGGTCTATTTATTTTTGTATAAAAATTCCTAAGCATGCATCCTTTTTCGTATTAAAAACGTTCCGGTGTGAAAAAAAAGTGACTTTAAAAGGGAAATGAATGAATTGTGGCAAAAATTACTTATATTATTCTGTATATTATTATTCCGGTTTCATTTTTACCTTATCTTTCGTCCGAATGGTACAAAAAAAAACGATGAATTTTATAGTGTTATACCCATCAATATACGGTAAATTCGGTGGGCCTAGAAAAAATTGTCTTCTTTATTACTTATCTCTAACTAGGTACTCTATTTCTACCATTCTATTTTCTTTTTTGTCTTGTCTGTCCATAGACAACTTGATGCTGGTTCCGAGTCAGCATCGGCAGTGTTCCTTTACAGCTGGATGCTCGATCAGCTCTCCTTCTTCCGGAACAGCGCCGAGAACTTGCCAGCCTCGTATGTCGGCATGAACGGCAGGTAGTACGTCCATTTCCATCTGAAACGGGTCTTTGTTTTAGCATTCATCTAACAACGTCTCTTTTCAATCGACTTCATATAAGGAGGTTCACTATATGAATGTTTTATTTTTGTTTGTGACCGATCATCATCATCATCATCATCATCAGCCAGAAGACGTCCACTACTGAAAATAGGTCTCCCCCTTAAATGATACAAACTGCTATATATGGAGTATATCGAATGAGGATAGCAGCTATTTTCTGCTGTGTTCAATGTCGGCGCAAGCAGGGCAAATAAATAAATACCGTTACAAGTGTCGGTCATCGTCCGTCACTCCCACACTCCCACAGCTCTGAGCTCCCATCCCACTGCGATACCTGACTTGACTACACTCCCTCCACACCCTCCACACTGAACGACAGCCTGCCTTTTGTATCCACTGGATGCCCGCGACTCTCACAATGTCGTCGGTCCATCTAGTGGGAGGCCTCCCTACGCTGCGTCTTCCGGTTCGCGGTCTCCACTCCAGAACTTTTCTTCCCCATCGGTAATCGGTTCTTCGAGCGATGTGGCCTGCCCATTGCCACATCAACTTGCAAAGAACTGTGCCTGATATCTTCGCCGATTTTAATGGCTATATCTCGATGTCTATATCTTTCTCAAACTTTTTTTGGAGAACATATTTTTATTTTTGGATTCGGTAGAAAAATTGTTTTAACCAGTAGTTTTTTTTTTGGACCCGGGTACGTTCTAAAACTGCGACCAGAACCACTAGAGGATGGGCAGCTACTCCTCCATCCTCCTACTTTAATGGTGAAACCGTCTGTGGGTAATCAAATTATTAAAAAAAATACTAGTTCTATTTTCACATTTTTATTGAACCATGTTCCATTGGGGGGGGGGGGGGGGGGTTGTCATAATCCCCAAGCCGCCTGCCAAGCGTCTCCTCACGCTCACGCTCCTCAGGTATCTTCAGACCTACTTTCCGAGTATAAGTAGTGAAAACGTTATTTGTTTGTTTTTCCTCTTACTTGACTCTCCGCCTATCCCACTACACAACCGAGCAAACATTTGCACCAAAATAATAATATGTAATAGGATATTGGTAAAATGAGTTTGTATGCGAGTTTGAAAATATGATAAAAAAACTCTAATATAATATTATTACAAGGATATAATAATTATATACATATTATTAAAAATTACATATTAAAATTACAATTACATACATATATTAAATTACATATACATATTATCAAAATATTTATTTTTATATGGTTAGTTTGTAATTTAAATTTTATATTAGTAGCTATTTTGTTTAGGTTATAAAATATTTAAGATTGTTTTTATTTTATAAGTATAATAAAGCAGGAATGTTTGTTACATATTATTTATTATATATATTATACATATTATAATATAATAAATAATAATAATAAATAATATAATAAATATATTTTTTACATTGTGTTCAAAATATTATTATAATAAAGTAGTGAAGTAGAGACTTTACTAGGGGTTTAAATCAAGTTATAAACAACACGAAAATACATTTTTCACCTCGTTGCCCACACTTGATTCGCTTACGAATACTTAATTAATAATAATCCACAATTTGTACAGACCACACATACACTCGAAAATACAGTTTTAATAAAGTAATACAATGACATGTTTTTTTTCAAATTGGCGGAAAAACTCAGACGAACATTTTTATGTAACTTTCCCGTTTGTGTAACTCCACGGAACGCCAAAATTTTCGTCCCTTTGCAAATACAAATTTAATATTCCTATTCGCAAAGTAAGTCACCATTTTCCTCTCTCACCTTATCAAATTAGCATAATTTTATCAGTGGCTTTGATTTGAAGGACTTCCTTCCCTCAAGTAGCAATAACGATAAAAGATAATAAAAACGGTAGGGATTCCTTAAAAAAAATCGAAGAATCCAACCAATGAGCATATAGATATTTGAATAAACCTGTACTATCAATATTCGCCTTAGTTTGTTATTGGTATTGTTAGCCTTTTCGAAAAACTCAGAGTCACACAGCGGGCAATGGTGGGAGCTATGCTCGGAGTTTCTTTGCACGATAGACTACGGAACGTGGATATTCACCAAAGAACCAGAGTCACCGACATAGCTGTTAAAATTTGCAAGTTGAAGCGGCAATGGGCAGACCACATCGCTCGAAGAACCGCTAACCGAAGGGGAAAAAAGATCTTGGGGGTAAGCCTTAGTCCAGCAGTGGCCTATTAAAACAAAAGTGATTACCTGCGAATGTAGCTCATCCCAATAGGAAAGTCATATGTGTCTCCATGTTCGGAGGCACCGACTGCTTCCAGAGACATCTCCTGCGCCCACGCAGCTAGTCCGCGCTCTTCCTCCGTACCTGGTACCCATAAATATGTACTAATTACACAAACTCCTCTGAGTGTTTATTAAATAAAAATAACAAGTAAAATAAAAACTATCTCAAATTTAAATTTATAACTAAAACTAATAAACAAGCCGCTACCAGTGGGCAGCGTTCCCAAAATGCTGGCAGCATTGCTACGTTGTATGGCAATGCTTATTCTTTGGGCAAAATAAAGACCAGCATTTTGGTCACGAGGTGCTTCGAAATATCTCTTTAAATATTCGATGGGCTCCTGCTCCCCACGGTCCAAGCGTCTCAACCCCAAAAGGATCAAATATATACCCGCTATCGAGGGTACTATATTTGCGCCTTTTGAGGCTCTCCGCTTGTTCAGCCGCCACAACAGCCTTTTTCTGAATTCCCGGAAGATGAGACGGCGCAAGGGTATCCACGAAAGTAGCATCTTCCATGGAATGAGGCAATCCTCTTATATTCCATTACACTCATTATTAGCATATTAAGCCGCTTAGGAATGAAGTCAGAATAATATAAAATACAATTCGCTGCTGAAGTCGTGGTTTCCAATTCACGACTGTAACGGTTTCTTCCAGATGTCTTACTTTGTGGGTCTCGTCCAGACCATCTATCTCAGTGGCGTGTATCAGGAGAGGCTATGTCCAGCAGTGGACAATAAAAAGCTGATGCTGATGTCCAGACTATCGTCGCGCCATGTTTGTCAGACGAGATGGTGGTCAAACGCAAATCTGTGTACATTTTAATGACCTTTTTTATAAGTAGATCGGCTAACTAGCGTGTGGTTGGCCTAATGGTAAGCAGAAACTACCGCCTGTCTGCAACACTAGCGGTGTTGACGGTGTTTTGCCAGCCCGTAGAAGTAGTTGTAGACACCCTTCTTCAAACGCTTCATGTTGAAGCTCGGCGGGAAGACCTTTGGGGGAAGGATATTCCACACCTTGCATGTCCATGGAATAAAGGAGCGGAAATATCGAACGATGTGGTATTTCCAGTTTTGCAAGATTTGGGGGTGAACTTTTTGAAAACTACGGCTATTTTATAATACTGGTGAGTATTTGTTTAACCTGGTATCAAGTTATCGAGCAGGCACCCGCAGACGCCGCCCACTAGTATGCTTGTTGACAACAGCACCTGCAGCACAGCATCCAGCGCTTCCAGGCCGGTGCTGATCACCCCGCTGTGAGCCGACATCCACCGCGTCAGTACCAGCGGGAAGAACAGGCTGAACCCGATGATGTACAGGTTACGGGAGCTGTTCAGGTTCACGTACTGTAGAGCGGAGAGACCTAAGAGAATCATACTTTAAATGTTTGTCTGGACTCTGGACTTCATCATCATCATCATCATCATCTGGATAGATATCATTTAGATAGCCCATTGGTCCAGTTGGTAGTGAACCTAACTTCTGAACTTGGAGGCGTGGGTTCGATTCCCACCTAGGACAAACATTTATGTGATGAACATTTGTGTTTGTTCTATATCTGGGTGTTACTATCTATTTAAGTATTTATTAAAAAAACTATATATGTATGTATATCAGTCTCTCGCTGCCATATCACAAGCTTTGCTTAGTTTGGAGTCAGATGACCGTGTGTGCAAAAATGTCCTGAATATTTATTTATTTTTATTTTTATGTAACAAACATGTGTTCAAATCGCGAAAGTTAAGATATTACTAAAAGAATCAGCTTATAACATTATAACCAAAGATTTTTTTTATACTTATCAAATATTATAACTGTAAGGCGGCCAGTTGTTACATTAGTTTTTAGACTTTATATGCCACTTCTGGTATGACCAATAAAGAGTTTTCTGTATGTCTTCATTTTCGTTATTGACTGACTGATAGATATGAGACAGAAATTGCTGGAATATACTAAATTTGGAATAATTTTGGGCCAATATCGCCACACTGGAAACTAGGTTCTGAAAATGTAGTCACGGAAGACAAAGAACGCCATGGTGGATCAACACCGACAAGCACCAAATGACTGGCTGGTGGGTTGGATGGTTGATCATAGCAAAAAGGTAAAGATAACGGTTTCCTGAAGTGGGACGTTTCCTGAGAAGTCAAGAACTTATAAAACCATTTACCAAACGCGGAGATCATGCCAAACATGACGCAGAAGAGGCCGCCCACCACGGGCTGCGGGATGATGATGAACACAGCTCCAAGCTTGCCCACCACGCCCTGGACCACCATCAGCCCCGCCGCCCACTGCACCACACGGCGGGATCCCACCTGGATGGGGTTTGCAAACACTTTTTTAAAGCCACTATCATCATCATCAGCCAGAAGACGTCCACTGCTGAACATAGACCTCCCCCTTTACCCTCCACACTGAACGACAGCCTGCCTATTGCATCCACTTGATGCCAGCGACTCTTCACTATGTCGTCGGTCCATCTAATGGGAGGCCTACCTACGCTGCGTCTTCAGGTTCGTGGTCTCCACTCAAGAACATTTCTTCCCCATCGGTTAGCGGTTGTTTGAGCGATGTGGCCTGTCCATTGCCACTTCGACTTGGAAATTTTAACAGCTATGTCGGTGACTCTGGTTCTTTGGCGAATATCCACGTTTCGGATTCTATCGCGCAAAGAAACTCCAAGCATAGCTCTCTCCATTGCCCGCTGTGTGACTCTGAGTTTTATTCTTTTTATAATCCAAAACATTACATGCTGCAGCTTCAATGAGCAAGGACGACAAAACTGAATTTGCCCATCTTATAAAAAAAAAAGTTATAGCTGTTGGCCTTTTTCCAAAAGACCAACAATTTAAAAATTACAATTTTCCACGACGATACTGAACCTGCAACCAGGAGTCCACAATCAAACATAATCAGTCTCTCACTTTAGTAACCCCGATGGCACCGACGTTCTCCCCGAAGGTGTTGGTGCCGTTACCGGAGCCCCAGAGTCCGGCCAGCACAGTGCCGAGCCCCTCCGTGCCGAGGCCGCGGTTGATAGCGTGGAGAGGAGGGGGCGGAGCAGCTGAAACAACCGACATATTGGTTTTAATCATCTACGACGTACTACATAGTGCCGTCAATCTGTGTTATCTTGCCAAGGAGAAAACCAACTATGCAAAGCTGACTGCCAACTACCACCTGTTGAAAAGATACCCTAAAAAGAATAGGCTAGCTCAACTACAGAGTTTTACACTACGAAGGTTGGGCTGGTGCTCAGCGCAGTAAAATTAAAGCTGTTGCATGTTGGAAATTACCGGCAACTGAGCTTTCACAACAAAGACTTCACCATTATTTTTATCTTTCAAAAAGGTCATATTTTTTTAGTGAATATACTATTTTCTTTCACGCCAAAAACATTTAAGACTCCTTTAGTAGTTTAAATCGTCCCTATATCTAAACCAATGTGGACCCAGTTGCCCATTATTAAATTTTAAAAGAAGAAAGTATCCTTCCAGACTTGGATCACCTGCCCCATTATCTTTGCCCCTAACCCGTACCCTATCACACTTACATTATGATCAACCATTCTCCACCCACTGCTGGCTATAGGTCAGTGCGCCATCTTTTCCGGTCCTGTGCTAGCCTTGTCCACTGCTTTCCTGCTGTCCTAACGATGTCGTCCGACCAGCGGGCTAGTGGTCTGCCTGGTCACACTTACAGTATTACATAAATGTGAATGTTTGCTAGTTTGTGTATGTTGTTTCCACTCAACTCTGTAACAACTAAATTTGGAATGGGATCAACCCATGCTACTTTTGATCGCCAAAAATATCCGGTTCACCTGTAGGAGACTGGATGAAAACGTGGGGGGCTCTGTTAGTTGTAAAATAAAGATGTCACGTTGTTCCGCAAAAATTCAAATACAGCCAGCAAACGTTGGCACAAGCAGCCCGTTTCGTTAAATCAACAGTTGGTGTTCCGTGGCTGGACTGTGAATTATCAGGTACGATTAGGGGGATAAATTTATTGTGCGGTATTTTAAACTTGAAGATAAATTTTCTATGCATCATGACCCAAGAAAACAAGGTCTAGCAATCTGGGAGTGGTCCCGCAATGACGTCACTGTCCAGTTGCCACTTAATTCAATCAGCTGTTACGTGGTGTATCGTCATCTCTCTCGAACTTGTTGTAAATTACTTATTCTGCTCTTGCTTATGCACGTGTACGTGTATTGATGACATCATTGCTGCCCACGTGGTCATTTTGCTATACCTGGCGGAGTATATTATTATAGCATGCTATGCGGTATTTTAAACTTGGTGACACTCCTGGTTTTGAAAAACAAAAAACAGCGTATGTCTGTTCCGCTGACATAGAAAATTTATTTTTGGCATAAAAAGAAATATACAATGATAAGTAAAACACACAAACCGGCTCCAACTCCGGCCTCTTCCAAGGCAGCCGTTCAGCTCGATCTTCGGCTTTTCACTCGCTGCCAGCTGCCTTACATTTATCGCCAATCCATGGAGACACAGCGCGGCCTACGCTACGGCCTGTCAGAAATCCTACACTTGTAATGATAACGATTTCATTACTTTTAGGATGATGCGATACTTACCACACATCCTGGCGGTAGTGGGGTAGTAGCTGATGGACTCCACGGTGCATGCCAGCACGCCAGCCAGCATCCCCAGGACACCCGCCACGCTCACCGTTGGAACACCCCATTGTCCTGGACAAAAGACATTTAGCTAACACGAGGCTAGGACTTCACCACATTTAACACTCTCATTAAAAAAGCGATAGAAGCGATGTGATACAAACCATTATCGGGAGTATCTATCAGATAGACACGTGAGTAGGTAATTCTGTTTTATCAAAACAAAAATGTGTCTAAACTACCCAAAGTCCTTAATAAAATAGCTAACGATGGGGAACTAGGAAAGCCAGCAGCTCGCTTATGCCTGCGCAGGCCTCCCAGATGATCACCGAGGACACTCTGGGAGGCCTGCGCAGGCATAAGCGAGCTGCTGGCTTTCCTGGAGGAGACCGGGTGGCTGAATTAGCTGCGGCCGGGTGACGCAAAATGGACCAGTAAATGGTCTAGTTGCGGAAAATGCCCGCTACACAAGTAAGATGGGAAACTCCCTCGACTGTAAAAAAAGGAGTTGTCTGTAAAGTCGGTTTACGGACGAAAATTTTACGTGATAATGCTTAGGCCGATCGTGTCTCTCTATCGTTTTTTCCGCGCTCTCGCTTGCACGCACGGGACAGGGAACATGACAATTTTTCGTGCGTGCAGCCAGCATTCATCGATTTATAAGACGTTATCACGTCAAAACATACATAATTGCAGTTTAAACTAAAGAACAAAGAAGCCGTCATATCTCGGAGAGTGGAGTCGAGCGCAGTACTTACATTTATACCGGTTTAGTAGGTATTGCCAAAGTTCAAAGAAGTACTATCAAGCGAAAGATTTGTTTGTTTTCAGCTGTGTAAAAATCTTTAGATATGCATCATGAAAGTTATTTTTTAGGTTCCGTACTAAAAGAAAAAACGGGACCCTAGTATAAGCCTATGATATCTGTCTGTTCTACCTTTAAACGGATGTATTTTTTGAACCGTAATAGAGTCAGTTGAAATTTTCACAGAATATATAACAATACGGTACTAAAAAATAATAAAAATGTCAAAACAAAAGCGGAGACCCCATACAAAAAACGTATTTTTTACGTATTTTTGTATTAGCTGTAATGTAAAAACGGTAATACGTACAATAGTCAAACTTGGCATGATTATATTATTAGTACACACTCTAAAGTATAACAACAAAAATCTGGTACTTTCCAAGTTATAACTAGTAATTTCGTTATTGAACATTGTGGTAGTACGGAACCCTCAGTGTGCGAGCCCGATTCGCACTTGGCGGATTTATTTAAACAACTTCTGTATATGACTGTAATAATCCACGCGGTCTTCGTAGGTACTATTACGGTGGGTTTTTATTTAACTACTTAGTCTATATCTATACTATCTATACTAATATTATAAAGAGGAAAGATTTGATTGTTTGTTTGTTTGCATTGAATAGGCTCCGAAACTACTGAACCGATTTGAAAAATTCTTTCACTGTTGGGAAGCTACACTATCCCCGGGTAACATTATAGGCTACATTATATTTTCAAAAAAAATAGGAGTCCTTACTAAAACTCCAATAATGTAACCCAAGGTGTAAAAAATACATATTTTACAATTTTATTATTGAAACTGACGTGGTTTTCACACATTTTATTTATGTTACACGGGAATTACTCACGTAAGATTAAGCCGGTTACTCCGACTATAGTTTCAACCGCATTAGACGGCCGTCAGTGCAAAGCGAGACGCAGCCGCGCGCGCGCATTCACCTTGAAAAAGGCCGTCTAATGCGGTTGAAACTATAGTCGGAGTAACCGGCTTAATCTTACGTGAGTAATTCCCGGGTAACATAAATAAAAAACATATTTTACAATTTTAACGTTGCTTGTTTGACAGTTCTAAGACAGGACAACGTCTGTCAGGTCAGCTAGTCTTATATAAAATGTGTTACCAGGATAAGGTACTCTGAACCAGGGCGCGTCTTCTATGATCTTCAGCTTGAGGTCGGTCCTGGCAGGGTGGCCCTCAGGGAACACTCCTGTCAGCGTCAGGATTCCGCATATAGCCCACATTATCATGATCGTCAAAAGGACCTGGAAGATTCAGGGTTTATACTCAGGGTACCTCTTCAAGTTTTCAAGCAATACACGAGCAAGTACCGTACTATCTCATCATCAGCCAGAAGACGTCCACTGCTGAACATAGGCCTCCCCCTTTAACCTCCACACTGAACGACAGCCTGCCATCTGCATCCACTGGATGCCCGCGACTCTCACAATGTCGTCGGTCCATCTAGTGGGTGGGAGGCCTACCTACGCTGCGTCTTCTGATTCGTGGTTTCCACTCAAGAACCTTTCTTCCCTATCAGTTGTCGGTTCTTCGAGCGATGTGGCCTGCCCATTGCCACTTCAACCTACAAATTTTAAAAGCTATGTCGGTGACTCTGGTTCTTTGTTGAATATCCACGTTTTGGATTCTATCGCGCAAAGAACCTCCGAACATAGCTTTCTCCATTGCCCGCTGTGTGACTCCAAAAGGCCAACGGTTATGGACCCGTCTCCATGCCATAATTATATATAAGCTATGTTCAGCAGTGGACGTCTTCTGGCTGATGATGATGATGATAAGTTTATTTGTGTTGAGAGTGATGGTCGCTGAGCGGTAGCATGTGCGCTTAATAATCTGACGGCACCCGATTCAAATCTCAGCCCTGCAACGACTTATTTAGTACTTAAATACATTATGTGCAGTTTCTATGCCATCGCTCAACAACGGCGAAGGAAAACATCACGAAGAAACCGGTATGTCCAAGAAACTCAATATCTCAAAGACATATATTTATGACATTTACCAACATGCACTGGGCCAGCATGGTGGATTAGGGCCTTCTCTCTGAGAGAAGGCCTGTGTCCCAGCAGTGGGAACATGATAGACTGAAATGATGATATTATAAGATTATTTACCGTGGTAAGGTTGTGGAATGAGCTCCCGATATTTCGGCGCAGTTACATGCACCATGTTCACGGGAAGACACAACACTTCCCGTGAACATGGTGAATGTAACTGCGCCGAAATATCGGGAGCTCATTCCACAACCTTACCACGGTAAATATCCCGTTAATAATCATATAACTTTAGTGAACAACCGTGATAGTTTAAAACAGTGAAATGATGATGGTAGTTTATTCGCGGATACTCACAGGAAAAAGTTTGAACAGTGGGAACCAGGTGATGGTACAGCCTCGCTCTCTCGTCCAGGACAGCGTTGGTATCTTCACCTCGCCCATGCACTGCGAGAATATCGTCAGCAGGGTGAACGTTCTAAAACAATACAAAGTTTCCTTTAGCTCTGCACAGAGTAGGTACTTACAGTATCAGGTGGTGCGCTCAATGTGTAGATCCATTATGGATCTTAGCATTGGATCTATCGAGAATGATCCGATTAGTCAGTTTTTAAAGCCGTGTTGATCGCCTATAACGTGTCTATTATTACACCTCACTGGGTAAATCCACGGAAAGTAATTAGTCTTCTATTGGTTTAAAGTTTAAACCAATAAATAAATAGGTATAGTTTAATATTTAAACTATCACGGTTGTTCACAACAAAAACGAATATTATCGGGTCTTCATCTTCAGTCTGCCCGTGAACATGGCGCACGCAACTGCGCTGAAATATCGGGAGCTCATTCCACAACCTTACCACGGTAAATTTCTCGACTGTAGCATTCTATTCACTCAATTATTAAACTTAAATAGTCTATGAATACCATTTGATTCGTGAGATCTCAAAGAAGAGAAGCTAGTTGCAAGTTACAGGTGCCAATTCTGCAGCCTTTGAATCTAATAAATTAATCATAGAAGCATTTACAAAAGCTATGCAATGTTGGCAATGAACGAGATTGCTTGCTAAGATGCACGTCTTAGAGAATTAGAGACACAGTGTAAAAGAATTTGGCAGAAGTAATACATAATACAAATAAAATAAGTAATAGATGTTAAAAAAGTATTATCCGATCCGATTATCCGATATTATATTATCCGAGTCGCTTAGGCAACAAAACGCTCGCTCAGCCCCAAGACGATGTATTTTGCCACACAAAAGTCAGGACGCCCGCGGGGGGACTATTCACTATCAATATTCTATCCAAATAAAAAAAAAAAAAAAAATTGCCTTTCAGTACATGCAATTTCCAGGTTGTTACGAGCTTCAAATTCAAATTCAAAATTCAAATTCAAAATATTTATTTGTCAGAACATGGTAGGTACACATACATATAAAGTAGCATACATGGTCGTAATAATGGAGACGTATCTCATGTCCTTGCCTGTTACAGCGTACAAATGTTAGTTTTATATATATATTATTATTAGTTTTGTTATAGTTAAAAAAATAACGAAATTATGTCTAAGTAAGAATATTATTAGAATTATATTTTGGTTTGGTTGTATTTTATACCTTAATTAGATGTTTATTACTTAAGCTATTATTATCATTTTATCTTTTCCTAGTACCTAGTCTCGATTTTATGTAAATTATTTAGTCTACATTACATATCAAAACATTTTTTAAGCTATTATTATCGTTTTATCTTTTCCTAGTACCTAGTCTCGATTTTATGTCAATTATTTAGTCTACATTACATATCAAAACATTTTTATCATTAAGGAATTCTGAAATTTCATAGTAGCTTTTTTGTGCTAATAAAATTTTAAGTTTATTTTTAAACATTCCAATATTTAATTCTCTGATAATTTTAGGAATTTTAGTATATATTAAAGGAGCCATACAGAATACACTTTTTTGCATGAGTGCAGTTTTGGCCGTACGTGGGCAGAGTTTCATCTCGGCCTGTGTGCGAGTTCGAATACCAGCATCAGTCCAACTACCAAAGAGATGTTGATTTGATTTTACAAAAGTAGCTATTTCTAATATGTATAGAGATGGTAATGTCAGAATCCTGTGTTTTAAAAAGTATGGTTTACAGCTATCAGTCTTATGAAGATGAAACATTGCCCTGACGCACCTCTTTTGGGCTTTGAAAGCAATTCTTTTGTCAGTAGAGTTCCCCCAGAATATAATGCCGTATCGTAGAATAGATACTGCCATGCCATAATATGCAGTTATTAGAGCTTCTTGATTAATAACTAATGATAATTTAAACAATGCGTATGCCGTCGAGCCCATTCGTTTAGTTAATGTATCTATGTGTGCTTTCCAATTAAGTTTACTATCGATTGTCAATCCAAGAAATTTAGTTGAGTCCACTTCCTGTATGACTCTACCATTATATTGCAAAACTATATTATCACGTACTGTACGCTGCCGAAAGTGGATGATGTTCGTTTTGTCTAAATTTATTTTTAGGTTATTGTCATCTAGCCATTGAATGATTGATTTTAAACTATTATTTATTTCTGATTCGTAAGTGTTTTTATTTTTACAATTAATAGTAACTGTGCTGTCATCTGCGAAGAGAGTCGTAGGATGGTCTAGTGCTTTAGGTAAGTCATTGATATATCCTATAAATAGAAGAGGGCCCACTACACTGCCCTGCGGGACTCCGAAGTTAGGAGTACGTGCTTTAGACCGATGAATTATTTCTTGTTTTTTATGAATATTTATTTCTGTAATCTCAGTATAATGTTTTCTATTACTCAAGTATGATTTTATAAGGTCTAGAGTATTTCCTCTAATGCCATATGTTTCTAGTTTTTGTAAAAGTATATCGTGGTGAACATAATCAAAAGCTTGGGTCATATCACAGAATATTGCGCAAACTGGAATAGTTGCATCTATGTTGGTCATAACATTATCTAAAAAATCATATATTGCCATATTTATTGTTTTATTTTCCCTAAATCCTTTTTGTTCGTTACAAAGTATACTTTTCTTTTCCATGTAGTTGTAGAGCTGCGCGTAAATATATTTTTCAAGTATCTTTGAAAATATAGGGATAAGTGAGATTGGTCTATAGTTATCTATGCATTCCCTATTTTTCTTTTTGAATATAGGTTTAATAATGGAGACTTTAAGTGCGTCAGGATATGTACCAGCACTAATACATAAATTCATAATGTAGCTTAAGTGTCCACATATGTATACAGCAACTTGTTTAATAATATTTGTAGAGATTCCATCGTACCCTACACTATTTGTATTTTTTAACGTAGTGATTATCTTAAATATGTCTAATGCAGTGCTCGGAAGAAAAAACATTGAATTGGACCTACTTGTAATTAATGAGTTTGTTTTCTGACTATTATTTTTAATAGGTTTAATTTTATCAATGAAATGGTTGTTGAATGCATTGCATATTTTATATGGGTCAGTGATTATATTGTTATTTACTTTTATTCGCAACACAGACTCATTTTGTATCTTTTGTTTTGAACTATTTATTATATTCCACGTGCATTTAGACTTATTTGTTGCCATTTTTATAGCGTAGTCGTTTTGAGCTCTTTGGGTGAGCTTAGTGATTTTTTTAAACAGCTTTGTATAGTTTACTAATTTATTCTTATTTCTACAATTTCGGTGTTGTCTGTATTGCCATAAGAGTTTCCGTTTATTTTTACTACATAGTTTGATGCCACGTGATATCCATTTTGGCTTTTTAACTGATCTAACAATTTTTTGTGTGAAAGGAAAACACAAATCATAAAATAATTTAAACGTTTCAATAAAGTAATTATACGCATCATTAGGGTCGTCAATACTATATAGATCTGAGAAGGAAAGATTTTTAATGTGCGATATAAACTTAGATATATTTTCTTGGCTATAGTCACGCCGTTTTATGTACCAACTATCAATGATGCATTTTTTGTCGATAGGACACATCAGAAGTTGAGCTGTGTGGTCGGATAGCGCGAATTCAACAACTTCAGCTTTACAATTATTTTTAAAATCATGAGCGATATTGTCTATGCATGTTTGACTACTTAAGCTTTCATTAGAGCATAAAACGAAAAAGATAAACTAAATCGCCTTTGTTTCAGATTTTTTTTGATCAAGGAAAGTTTATTCTATCGTGTTTTGAACCAAATCATAAACACAAACACAGATGTATCTGTGACATGTATTTTGTTCCAGCTCAAATATTGTAATTCAAATGAATAAAATTGATTTAAAACCGTCAAATTTGGTATAAGAGGCCATTGAGATGTTTAGCTACCATCTGTAGGTACTGCTATCATTCTACTGTGACAGAAGCTCGCACAAGATATCATCCCGCTTTGCATAAAGCCCTGCGATTGAATTCCACTGCTTTGTGCCGTTGTCATCTAGAGACGGGTAAGAGGTAAGGTGATTACGAGGCTACGGGCTAAAAGGAGCCCTTTATCTCAGTGTGTGCAATACGTAGGTATTTACTTCTCTCCTTCAGTTTTTAGCAGACTTTTGCGATACTAGATCGATTTTAAGGTGGTACGTTTCACATATGGCGGGAAATTCAAATTTCAAACGGCTTTTTGTTCTTGTACCTATATAGGCCGGGTAGTTATTGTAAAACTAGCTGCGCCCTGCGGTTTCACCCGCATAGTGATGAAATGTGACGATGATGATGAAAAGTAGCCTATGTCACTCTCTGGCTCTTGAACTATACCCATGCAAAAAATCAAGTCGATCTGTTATTCCGTTGCAGTGTGAAAGAGGAACAAACATCCATACATCCATACATACAAACTTTCGCGTTTTTAATATTAGTAGGAAGTAGGATAACACGGTGTTTGCGCAAATTCTTAGTTGTTCTTTACATTATCATGTGCAGCTATTTAACAGTAACGCACCATATTACTTACATTTTTCTATAAACCGTTTGAAACAGCAAAAGTTTTTTTTATTGGCAAATGTAAGTAATTATACACATTAGAGATAAATAGCTTTACATGATTATGTAAAAAGTAATAATCAATTTGCGCAAACATCATGATCGTTTACAATAATTACTGGCCTACCTACAAAGACAAAAAAAACTGTTTGAAATTTGAGTTTCCCGCCATAGGTGAAACGTACCACCTTAATTTGTATTGTATTTGTTTATTCAATTAATACAGCTTACTCTAATACAATGTTACACAATATTATGTTTATGATAATTAAACGAAATTAAAATTAGAAAAACACTCAATGGATAATTAATGTCATTAAATAAGAAATAATTAATATTTAAAGCAAATCCAAAGTGTATAAATGATCAAAGGGCTTAATACACTCTTTCCGCGTAACCCAGGATACGTGTAATCTTTGACTCGTATACCTACTGATAATACATTGTTAATGATGCAATTACTGATATGTGTATTGTGTGATTAACAAGTCATCTGCGAACGTGGTACCTTACAACAATGTTAATAGGGTGTAAATCTCATCATCATCAGCCAGAAGACGTCCACTGCTGAACATAGGCCTCCCCCTTTAACCTCCACACTGAACGACAGCCTGCCTTTTGCATCCACTGGATGCCCGCGACTCTCACTATGTCGTCGGTCCATCTAGTGGGAGGCCTCCCTACGCTGCGTCTTCCGGTTCGTGGTCTCCACTCCAGAACCTTTCTTCCCCATCGGTTATCGGTTCTTCGAGCGATGTGGCCTGCCCATTGCCACTTCAACTTGCAAATTTTAACAGCTATGTCGGTAAATCTACTTGAGTATTATTCAGGTACGAGATCGAATCAGAAATTAGGAGATCCGTAGACGAACGAAAGTCACCGACATAGCCCACCGGATTAGCAAGTTGAAGTGGCAGTGGGCAGGGCACATATCACACAGAACAGATGGCTGATGGGGCCGAAAGGCTCAAGAATGGAGACCACAGACCTGTAAGCACAGCGTAGGACGTCCACCCACAAGATGGACAGACGACCTAAATTTATCGCAGGGAAACGTTGGATGCTGGCCGCTCCCAATCAGCCCTTTTGGAGATCGATGGGGGAAGCCTATGTCCAGCAGTGGACGTCCTACGGCTAAAATGACGATGATGATTATTATTATTATTTCACATCGAAATAAACAATAACATTCGAAATGACACATGTTTAGTAAAATAATACAATGAGATGACATGTTTTTTTCAAGTTGGCGCCAAAACTCCATCAGTCCATCCTTTGAGTTTTCCCTTTTCCTCCGGCCATGTTTATTGTTTATTTCGACCTTTAACTTTCCCCATAAAAACAGCTTGCAAAAATAATAAATATCTGACCTTTAGCTTACATCGTATATTTTCATTTACCCGATTCATTTTTCATCTAATTTGTGTGAGGATCCCTAGAAATGGGCACAAAACGGCGCTTAATTACAAAATGGCGGATGTGATTACGAAGATCAAAAGCCGTGGGGCCATGATACAGTGAATTAATAAAGAACAAAATAAAGCGTTTCTGTTTAGGTATTTACATAATTATAAAACTACAGTAAAAAAAAATGGATAAAATCTAGATTTATAAGTGTGTGTTTATTTTTATCATCATCATCATCATCATCAGCCAGAAGACGTCCACTGCTGAACATAGGCCTCCCCCTTTAACCTCCACACTGAACGACAGCCTGCCTTTTGCATCCACTGGATGCCCGCGACTCTCACAATGTCGTATTTGTTTGTTTGTCATGAGAGGGGGGGGGGGTTTGCCAATAATCCCCACGCTTGGCAGGCGGCTTGGGGATCGCAGGAGGATCCACCATTCAAGTAGGAGGATGCTGCTGCCCATCCTCTGGTGGTTCTGGTCGCAGTTTTAGGACATACCCGGGTCCGGGTTATTTTTATAACGTTGTTTAATGTTGTATTTTAATTAACTTGGTTTTTAGGGTTCCGTACCCAAAGGGTGTAAACGGATCCCTATTACTAAGCCTAAGCTATCTGTCAGTATCTCTGTCTGTCCTATCGTTTTACGGATCTGTCTTTCGAGCCGTAATAGATAGCTCGTTGAAATTTTCACTGAATATGTAATTTTATACAGCGGAGTAACTAAGATATAATAATACCTATATAAAAAAAAACTAAAGGGGTGTTTCAACTTCAAATACAACAAACGTTTTTATAACGTATTTCTGTATTTGCCCCAATGTAAAAGCGGTAGTACGTACATACATGGCCTTACATTCCTTGGTTGCACAAAGTTTAAAATTGCTCTGTCTACCCTCGCTGAAGGAAATTGTCAGACGCGAAAGTGAGTCAGAGCAATATTAAGCATTGTTTAATTTAAGTAATGTTTTTAAGTAAGGCTAACAAGCATCAAACATGCCATTGTATTATTATATTTTTCTCTATCCAGTTTTCGTTCCTTTTGTCATCAGAAAATGTGAGAGGAATCTTAAATAAAAATAAATAAATAAATATTCGGGACATTTTTGCACACACGGTCATCTGACCCCAAACTAAGCAAAGCTTGTGATATGGCTGCCAGAGACTGATATACATACATATATAGGTTTAAATACATACTTAAATAGATATTAACACCCAGATATAGAACAAACACAAATGTTCATCACACAAATGTTTGTCCTAGGTGGGAATCGAACCCACGCCCCTAAGCTCAGAAGGCAGGTTCACTACCAACTGGACCAACGGGCTATCTTAATTATATAATGAACGGTTAAATAACTCAAATAACAGGGACCATAGGAATGGAAGGCTTTGGAAGAATGTAGGGTAGGTGGCGTTGCTCACAGATCAGCGAAGCAAAACTTCGACCCCAAATTTTGCCACCCACAATTATTTAGTTTATATGTTTGTTGCAACCTAAATAAGACATTCGTTTCTACAATGACACAGGATTTAAATTATTTTTACCATTGCCACTCGAAAAAGAGCATCAAATTTTTCGATAACAGTAAATAAATTGTAGATTGTACAACGAGTGTTAAAAGCAAGTCATTTTAGGCGAGACTTTTTACGGATGGCTTCTATGGAGTTTTGGAAACAACATGAAAATCCATGTTTACTTCATACTACTTCATAAATCACAAATATCCACACTCACAATAACTCATCATCATCATCATCATCAGCCAGAAGACGTCCACTGCTGAACATAGGCCTCCCCCTTTAACCTCCACACTGAACGACAGCCTGCCTTTTGCATCCACTGGATGCCCGCGACTCTCACAATGTCGTCGGTCCATCTAGTGGGAGGCCTCCCTACGCTGCGTCTTCTGGTTCGTGGTCTCCACTCCAGAACCTTTCTTCCCCATCGGTTATCGGTTCTTCGAGCGATGTGGCCTGCCCATTACCACTTCAACTTGCAAATTTTAACAGCTATGTCGGTGACTCTGGTTCTTTCGTACCCAAAGGGTAAAAACGGGACCCTTTTACTAAGCCTACGATGTCTGTCTGGCTGTCCGTCCATCTGTCCTACCTTTAAACAACTGTGTGTTTCGAACCGTAATATATAGCCAGTTGAAATTTTCACAGAATATGTAATGTTACGGCGGATTAACTAAGGAATAATAAAAAAATCTTCGCTAATGGATACTTGTAACACCAGAGGCGTCACAAATACGTTGCCAACCCTTTAGGATTAACGATTAACTCGATTAACTTTAATATACAATACAATACAATTCATTATTAATAACTCCATAGTTACAAGTCAAACTTCTCCAGTACACTTTCTACATCGATGTATATAAACTTATATAAACAGTATAATGTTAATATTATTACTATGTGTACATAATTCAAATTAAATAATCTTATTCAATTAAAAAATTACAGATAGTCATCCTCTTATTTTCCACCCGTAGAGGAGGTATATTTTCTTTCAATTTTAATAGGATTTCGATTGAAATTTAACCTATTGAATCTTCAAGCATGTATTTTTGATCGAAGTATTGAATAGAAAAACGTATCATTAAAATGTTTTTCATTCGGCGGAGATATCGAGCAAAATACACAAAGAAAACAATAGAATTGAGAATGACCGCTGCTTGTCTAGAATCTAGACAAATACCGTTAGACCGTGCTAGAGGCTTTCTTTTCAACCATGGATTCATATTAATTTTGTCCATGTTCCAACCTAAAAGATTTGGCACTAAGTCCACCTACTTCATCATCATCATCATTAATTCAGCCATAGGACGTCCACTGCTGGACATAGGCCTCCCCCATCGATCTCCAAAAGGGCCGGTTGGAAGCGGCCTGCAATCCAGCGTTTCCCTGCGGTCTCTTTTAGGTCGTCTGTCCATCTTGTGGGTGGACGTCCTATACGCTGCGCTTACCAGTCCGTGGTCTCCATTCCAGAACCTTTCGGCCCCATCGGCCATCTGTTCTGCGTGATATGTGCCTTGCCCACTGCCACTTCAACTTGCTAATCCGGTGGGCTATGTCGGTGACTTTCGTTCGTCTACGGATCTCCTCATTTCGGATTCGATCTCGTAGAGAAACCCCGAGCATAGCCCTCTCCATAGCTCGTTGTGCTACTTAGCCAACACAATAAACAAATAATTAGGAGCTAAATAAATAAACTTCGTAACCATTAGTTTCCGTGCCGTCCACCACGTATCGACTGTCCCATTTATATCAATTACCGGCGTGAAATCAACAAGTGAATGCTCTATACATCAATCATTGCATTATTGGAGTCGTACCGGCAAGAGACGCCTTCATTAGGGCATAAGGTCGCGTTTTCGAACTGAGCAGGAGCGTGAACGACAGCGAAATGATGTCAAAGTGCGTGGAGTCAATAATTGCTTTTGCTCGAGTTTACCACGTCGTTTGCAGGGGCCTTACGGACAACATCTAATAGCGGCACCTAATCCGCTCAGTTGGAAAATCACGCGAACGTGAACCTTATCGCGCCCAGATACGGTTTGCGGTCGCGTGATTTTCAAACTGAGTGGATTAGGTGCCGCAATTAGCTGTTGTCCGTAAGGCCCCAGGACGGGGAAATCAATGGTATTTATTAATTATTGGTTCATATTTATTGTAATTTGTTGCTATGTATAATTATCTTGTAAAACTTTGGTCATTCAATTTATTTCTTTTTGTCTTTTATATGGTGTTTTTGATGCACGCCTACATACTATTTGTTCCAACCTGGTGGATGACTGTTAGAAAATGTTTAGCATTAAGTCCTCCAATTGTACATGTGTACTTAATTTGTAAGTGTGCAATAAAGTATTAAATACTTGTGATTGGGATATCATTCATCATCATCATTTAATATCATGTTCCTACTGTAGCGACACTGGCCTTCTCTCATAGAAAGGATGAACCCTAAGCCACCCTTAGAATCCACCATGCTGGCCCAGTGCATGTTGGTGAAGTCATATGTCGTTGAACTTTTTTTTAAAGTTCTTGGACATACTGGATTCCTCACCTTGGTTCCTTCACCTTTGTTGAACGATGGCATCGATTTATGTCATCGGTGGTAAAATATTAAATACTAGCGGTCCGCTCCAGCTTCGCACGGGTATAAATTATAGCCTATGTCACCCGGGGATAGTGTAGCTTCCCGACAGTGAAAGAATTTTTCAAATCGGTTTAGTAGCTTCGGAGCCTATTCAATGCAAACAAACAAACAAACAAACAATCAAATCTTTCCTCTTTATAATATTATATATATATATATATGTAGTATAGACATGCGAAAGTTTTTAAGTGTGACCTAGTTTGGATGAAATTTGGTATATCTATAGCTTAACCATGGATTAAGTCTTAAGCTTCTATTTATCCTAAAAATTTACAGTTGTAACCTGTTTTGTTTGTCGGGTGAAACCTGACTAATTTTGTAATGTTATGATTTGTTACTTTTTGGAAATTCACACTCAAAATGTGCGAATGGAAAATGCTGGTCCAAACCCCCTTAAAAACTGCTTGTAAATGAATGCATATTGCACACAGACTTTTTTCGGATGTTGCACTATCGTTCCACGCGCATGCCAAAACGCAGCCTTATTAAATGAATGCGAAAGAAACTTCCTAACGAACTAGTATAAAAGTCCAAGAGTTCGTATACACAGGTACTCGGGTATATTATGCTTTATATTATTGACTAACGAGACCAAGGGAATGCTTGAAAGGACTGGAAAAGTTGCTCTTAATTAAGCTTTTTTTTTCTTTTAAATTTTTTATTGTTTGTATATATATTACTAGCGGCGCTCACGGATTTTGTCATAGAACTTTTGAGCTTTCGCGGTTTTTTTTTTTCTCAGTCTGTCTTAAGGATCTATCTTCTTGCAAGATTTCATCATGATAGCAATCACATGAGGACGGGCCGCAGCGGGCCGGGGCGCTAATCGTAGAATAGTCTTCTACCAAAATAAAATGAATGGACGGGCTCAGAAGAAGCGCATTTTTGAAGATCACAAAAGGAGCGCCGGCGCTCACTTCGTTTCAGTCGGTCTCTAGCCGTAGGAAGTGCCACACAAGACGATTTTTACATTATAACGAAAAATCTGACAAAATTATGCCTTCATGTGCTTTCCTGAAGTGTAAATACACAACAAAAAACCGCTATCAATTTTTTGTAACAAATGTACTGTACATGGTTATAATTAGGTGTTGAAGTATATGTTCGACAGTTTTGACTCGTTGTTACTGAGCAAGTTCAATGTTTATGGCCCGTCCATTCATTTTTTTTTCGATGATTTTCATACTATATCGATTCAGATTGATATTATGTAGTATGAAATCTTTGATCAAAAGGTTTAAATGACAAAATACCAAACAGGAGCGTCAATGTTCTAGAATGTAAATAATATATTATTATGTGAAGGTAAGGAGAGGTCAGGGGTGAACGCACGCTGCAAGCTCCATCGATCGGCCCGGGTGTAACGCAGACTAGCTGTGGAAACACCGTGGAAGATGTGGAATGAGCTACCTAACGTGGTGTTTCCGAGAAGCTACGACATGGGGTCCTTCAAAAGGCGAGTTAATCGGGGTCGACAACGTATTTGGCACCCCTCTGGTGTTACAAGTATCCATAGGCGACGGCGATTGCTTACCATTGGGCGGCGGTCAGCTTGTTTGCCACCAATGGCATTAAAAAATATTGCTCCCGAGCTCCATAACTTCGATAAGATGACGGAATCTAGGTCCCTACTTCTGGCATTGTTTTAGTTGTGAAAATTAATTATTTGTTTTATTATTTTTATCCTTTTTAGGGTTCCGTATCCCTAAGGGTGATAACGGCACACTATTACTCAGCCTAGCGTGATCGTGAGACGTAGCTAGTCAAGCTACGTTACCACTGCTACTAGGAATCCAGCGCCTACAAGTGGTATGACTCAAAATCAGTTAACTTCAGTGATCTATTATGATCAGCGGCTGTCAAGCTACGCGATAAGCACACAGGCAAGCATCAACTGGTAACCAGTGGTATAACGTAGCACAAGCTGCTGTCAGGAGCTATCAAGGTACCCACCCCACATGCGGTACTAGGGCTACATAACTATAACAGACGTGTGAATTTGGTTTACCTCAACCGCCGTCTGACCGGTCTGACCAACGCAACGGGAGAGAAAGAGAGGGAAATATGTTATTCTTACTCTTTCTTACCCATTGACGGCGATCCGTCAACGAAATCCACAAGTCATAAAGCCCTCATGACTCACCCTGCTGCTATGCCCCACTGCTGTGATGCGGCGCTGGCAGCGTGGTCGAACAACGTCAGACCTACCAGGGCAACAGTCGGGGCGATGGTCAGTGGAGACACGAAGCGGAGCAATGAACCAATCACGCCGAAGTAACCTAGGAGAAACCAAATTATGTCAAACCAATAAATGTCAAAGATATAATATTCAGGCTAGTTACAATCTGGGTGTCTTCAAGTCGAGATTGAATAGGTTTCTTCTAGGCAAGCTTGCTCCATCGAAGGCCGCACAGGCGAGTTGGCGACCAAGCGCAAGACTATTTTAATTTAAAAAAAACGGGCTATTCGGGACATTTTTTTTTACACACGGACATCTGATCCCAAACTAAGCAAAGCTTGTGATATGGCTGCCAGAGACTGATATACATACATATATAGTTTTAAATACATACTTAAATAGATATTAACAACCAGATATAGAACAAACACAAATGTTCATCACATAAATGTTTGTCCTAGGTTCTTAGCGTTGCTCAGTCAGTGTAGCCATGCTTATAATAAAAATGCATTGTCATCGGAACTGAACCAACATGTAAAAATTCAGCTCGGTAGGGTAAGAGGTAGTGGTTCTAATTCAGCTTGCAATATTTACCTAAACAAACAAACTAACATACAAACTAAAAAGCTTGTAAGAAGTACGTAAGTCTGAGCCAGTTTAGTCTGTCACATAATTATGATACAACCTGATCAGTTCATTTTACCAGTCTACTATCGAATAGAACATCGCTCGAAGAACCGATAACCGATGGGGAAGAAAGGTACTGGAGTGGAGACCACGAAGCGGAAGACGCAGCGTAGGGAGGCCTCCCTCTAGATGGACCGACGACATTGTGAGAGTCGCGGGCATCCAGTGGATCAGATGGCAGGCTCGTTCAGTGTGGAGGTTAAAGGGGGAAGCCTATGTTCAGCAGTGGACGGCTTCTGGCTGATGATGATGATCGAATAGAGATGTCAATACATACCAAAAAAAACTAAAAGTACTAAAATTGTTTTGGCCCAAAGCTATTCCTATCGTGGCGCAAAGAACGTGATGCTTCTGGATGACTGACTCCACCCATTGACCTATATCTACTACGTACATTAATTTCTTTGACTCCAGCATTTTTTAAATTTTGGCAGTCTTCGAAAACATGCTGCTGAGGCGAGCGACCTCTGCCTAGAATTATGCCCAGTATCATAGAATAAAATTAAATAATAATACAAACTGTGCAGGGGTACAATGTTTAGAGGTGACAAACACTAGTCGTTAAGTGTCACTTCAAACTAAAAGAGGGTCTCACTTGATCCCTACGTATCCCAAGAATCTTTCGCCAGCCACGGTGCGACGGGTTTCTTTTACCAATCGACGGGTTTTGATGTAGTACTTTTCATTTGAATAGGTGTTTCCCTGTCTTCCCATTATATTTAAAATGCACCTACAGAGTCTTATAAACAAAATTTCAAGTACCCATCGTAAGGACCAAGTAAACACCACAAATCGACCTGCCTTGCATGTCATATTTCGAATACAATTACGATTAATCGTCATAATTGAGTCCGGCTAAAATCAGTCTGCTCAATCCACAGACAAGAGAAGTAAATAGAACGGAAATGAGAAGGAAAACCTGTCGCCAGGCATTATAACAGAACCTTGATTGAACATTCTCATGTATGTCAACGCGGCGAACTCCGCATCCAAGCTGAACTCGAGAAATTAATCAAAAACAAGACTTACCCAAGAACACCTGAAATAACGCTGACACAGCGATAGCTCCGCTCAGTTCGCACATCCTGGTCATCCAGACTTTCTGCCGCTCCTCGTTGGTCATGGCAGCCAGCGCCTCCACTCCAGGACACTTCCACGCCGGCAGCCCGAGGATGGCCAGTGTGGGGACGAGGAACGAGATGGTACCGCCTTGCACGATGGGCAGACGGCACCCGAAGGTGGCTTGGAGCCAGGTTACGAGACCTACACATTTATATGTTGGTAAAACATGGGTCTAAATCAACAACATCATCATCATTTTAGCCACTGCTGGACATAGGCCTCCCCCATCGATCTCCAAAAGGGCCGGTTGGAAGCGGCCTGCATCCAGCGTTTCCCTGCAGTCTCTTTTAGGTCGTCTGTCCATCTTGTGGGTGGACGTCCTACGCTGCGCTTACCGGTCCGTGGTCTCCATTCCAGAACCTTTCGGCCCCATCGGCCATCTATTCTGCGTGATATGTGCCTTGCCCACTGCCACATCATCATCAGCTTCTAACAAAGTAGAACTCTATGTTTTAGTTTTTTTTGGGACATCACAAAAAATTATTAATGACAGAAAAATTACTGTGTTACTAAAGTTATATGATTATTTACGGGATATTTACCGTGGTAAGGTTCATCATCATCATCATCAGCCAGAAGACGTCCACTGCTGAACATAGGCCTCCCCCTTTAACCTCCACACTGAACGACCTACAATTTCCTTAATATTACAAAGATAACCAATGCAAGCGTTAGCAATTTTATTGTATTTTAACACATCATTTAAAACAGCATCCGCTGGAGCCAATAGAGCCCTGAAAGCCACAGCACCTCATAAACGCTGCAGAAGCTACCGGAGCTCATAAAGAAACTCCGGAGGGCGTGGGCGAAGCTAATTACTGCTGCACAGCCCGGCGCGGCTGCTAGCTGTTAGGTACGTAACTTGCGACAGTTGCGACCTTTCCTTGCGACTTGCGATCTTCACTATCAAAATAGCTATTTGTATTTTTTTTGGGTTCCGTGCCTCAATAGCAAAAAACGGGGCTCTTATAGGATCACTTTGTTATCCGTCTGTCCGTCTGTCAAGACCTTTTTTTCTCGGGAACGCGTAAAGGTTTCAAATTGAAATTTTTATTCAGATACTCAAATCGACGGATTCTTTCAGCTGTGAACAAATCAAACTTGTAAGTGTACGCGATCAAAAGATATGACCGTTTATGTCGCATATTGCCTGCCGGCCTCATCGGAAGACCAGCGCCGTTTGACAACAAACGGCATTATGCTGAGCTGGGGCCGGTTTGTGGCAAAAGTCCAACGTTTTTAAGTTTATATTTGTGTGTAGCTTTATGTGTATCATGTATGTATTTTTGTTACAAATAAAAATATATTGTCTATTGTTTTTATTGTCTATATTTTGCGTTTTCAAAAGGGAATCAAAACCTATAGGGTAACGTACTTCCCGTTGACCTAGAGTCATAAAAATTGTTAAGAGGCAGGTCTCATAGCACATATAAAGGGATAAATCCGAAAATCTTAAATTTGAAGTTATGTATATCATTTAAAAATACAAATTGTTTTTCTGTTACAAACTTACATTATGTAGTTGGAATGTATGGAAGAACCCTATTTTGTGCACTACAAAGTTAAGTTTGTCGTTCCAAGCTCGTGCTTTGATAGGGAGAGTCTTACTCGTACTTGTCCGGTTTTTTCTTTTAGGTTTTCGCTAGAGAATTGGCGCTAGTGTCTCATTGGCGGATCCAGGGGGCCATGGCCCCCCAAAACACCTAGAAATTCCATACATTCGACTCAGTTTTTCGATTTGATTCAGGTGCACTTTTACACAACATACCCATAGGTACCTATACTTGTCAGAATGCCGCCCCCCCCCCCTTGCAATAAATCGTGAAATGGCACAAGTCAACGTCTTAGCGATTATCACCATTTTGCCAACGACGATCATCATCATCATCATCATCATCAGCCAGAAGACGTCCACTGCTGAACATAGGCCTCCCCCTTTAACCTCCACACTGAACGACAGCCTGCCTTTTGCATCCACTGGATGCCTGCGACTCTCACAATGTCGTCGGTCCATCTAGTGGGAGGCCTCCCTACGCTGCGTCTTCCGGTTCGTGGTCTCCACTCCAGAACCTTTCTTCCCCATCAGTTATCGGTTCTTCGAGCGATGTGGCCTGCCCATTGCCACTTCAACTTGCAAATTTTAACAGCTATGTCGGTGACAACGACGATCGCAAGTCGCAAATTACATAATAACCTGGATTGTTCAAAGTATACTACAGTCGGTCCTAGTTCGGTCGGCGGTGACCGGTCGGCGCCGGCGGACCCGCTTTGTGGCCAGAAACGTTTATAAAACGACTGGCTGGCTGGTTAGAAAAGTTTATTACAAAAAGGCTGCAAGCTTTTTAATTTTCCTGACTTACTTTTATGGAGATTAGTAGATATCTAGGTCAGAGCACATATAATTAATGCTCTAAGATACCTAGTTATAGACAACTCTTTGCATCACGTAGGTATAGCCGTTAATAAGTAGGTAGGACAGACAGACCGACGGACAGACAGACAAACATCGTAGGCTTAGTAATAGGGTCCCGTTTTTACCCTTTGGGTACGGAACCCTGCACGCCTCTCTGTGACTGCAAGCTTTTTAATTTTCCTGATTTTTATGGAGATTAGTAGAGATATCTATAGGTCAGAGCACATATTTATAGATAACGCTTTGCATCACGGAGGCCAAACATAGATCTATACCTACTCTAAAAATAAATTAAAAAACAGGTCCAGATCAAAGGCGTTTATTGTGTTTTGGATACCGAATTATTGGTAGACCCGCCTGGTTGTTCCATCTTAGGACATGTGGTCGAGTAATTCGATATCCAAAACACAATACATAGTGTAGCTCGCAATTTGATAAAAATACTACTCGCGGTCACTTATCTAAACATCTATCGAAGATTTTACCTTCGGTGACCTATTAGGACCGACTGGCCCAGTGCACCATGAGCGCATTGTAAATTATAAAGTAAAACAATCACAATCGATATTCCTATTTAAATATGGATACTGCACCCCCTCATCTGCAGGCCTAGCATGGGCTGTGGATAAATTGTCTTTCCACCGTTTATATCCACGCCTAGACGCGACAAAGCTAGAATATGGATACGTTTGTCTTTCTCTCGGGGGATAAAAACGGTGGAAAGACTATATGTCCACGGCCCGTGCTAGGCCTGCTGAACGGCTTCAAACATCCACCCCGCCAGCGCGCCAGTGCGGCAGGCGGCAGGCGGCAGGCGGCAGGCGGCAGGCGGCAGGCGACAGGCGACAGGCGACAGGCGTTATGACGCCCTCTCAGTAACCTCGTCACGTGCTCACGTTGATAAGACGCTAAGACACAACGCCCGGGACACACTGTTCTATATTATGGGAAGCCAGGGGCGGCCGCAGAACATAGACTATCGGGGCTAGTTCTAATATATCGTAGGTATGACAAGCATAATCTCTACATCACTATCACTATCACTACATAGTATAAAACAAAGTCGCTGTCGCTGTCTGTCCGTCCCTATGTATGCTTAAATCTTCAAAACTACGCAACGGATTTTGAAGCGGTTTTTTTAATAGATAGAGTGCGAACAGACGTACAGACAGACAGACGCGGAAAGTGACTTCAATTTATACTATGTAGAGAAGATAGAGATAGAGAAGATAAAGATTAAAGTTGCTTTCCGCGTCTGTCTGTCTGTATGGCCGCTAACTCCTCCTAAACCACGCAACGGATTTTGATGTGGTTTGCACGATTAGTTAGATACCTACATTTTCACGGAAGGTTTATATATATAACTAGCGACCCGCCCCGGCTTCACACGTAAATTACACCCGTGCGAAGCCGGGCGGGCGGGTCGCTAGTCCTTACTAAAATTATAGAAGCGAAAGTAACTCCATCTCTCTGTCTGGATGTATTCGCTTTTCACAACTAAACGGCTAGGCCGATCTTAACGAAATTTGGTAGGATGATAACATCATAAGGGCGGACACAGGGTATTTACTCTCCAGAAAATGCGGAAAATCTCGAGTAACACCGCGGGATTCAGCTAGTAAAATTATAGAAGCGAAATTCATTCATCACGAAATCTCGAAAATTACTTGACCTACGAAGCTAAAATTTAGCAGATAGATTCCTTATAAGGTATAGAGGTCCGCTAACAAAGGATTTTGCGAAAGGGCAGAATCAAGGGGACAAAAGGGGGTTGAAAAATTATATGAAAGTCTACGCTACGAAGTCGCGGGCAACAGCTAGTTATATTATAAATTCGAAAGTCTGTGTGTTTGTAGTTATTATATTATACTAGCCGCAGTACTGACTGACTCATTAAATATGTAGTTAAAATGGTAAATATATTACCTATATAGGTATAATAAAATAAATAAATATTCGGGACATTTTTGCACACACGGTCATCTGACCCCAAACTAAGCAAAGCTTGTGATATGGCTGCCAGAGACTGATATACATACATATATAGGTTTAAATACATACTTAAATAGATATTGACACCCAGATATAGAACAAACACAAATGTTCATCACACAAATGTTTGTCCTAGGTGGGAATCGAACCCACGCCCCTAAGCTCAGAAGGCAGGTTCACTACCAACTGGACCAACGGGCTATCTATATAGGTATGATACCTAGCCGGTTACTACGCAAAAATTTAGCAAAAACAAGATTCCTATATTTACCTAAGTACGAGACGAACTAAAACTAAAATTGATACAAAATAGTCCTCCCTTATGAGTTGTACTTGATGCGGCCCTGGGCGGGCCAAGTTCGTAATCCCGTCCCTGTCGGTTCAGTCGGGTCATAAATAAAATTACGCCCCCTGGCGGGAACGAACTGGACTTATTGCGCTCATGGTGTTGCCATGGATTTTATAAGCATTTATCAAAGTGTTTTAATTACGTGTCAAACTTTCAGACTCTAAATACGGGATATTTTGGAAAGTATGTAAAGTTACATAATTATCTATATCTATACTCTATACTATCTACACTAATCTACACTAATATTATAAAGAGGTAAAGTTTGTAAGTTTGTAAGTTTGTTTGTTCTGTTTTAACTCC
Organism: Agriopis marginaria; assembly: GCA_932305915.1. NCBI lineage: Eukaryota > Metazoa > Arthropoda > Insecta > Lepidoptera > Geometridae > Agriopis > Agriopis marginaria. The sequence goes on from OW029925.1 coordinate 17,256,900, forward strand.
GAAACTACTCATCCAATTTTAAAAATTCTTTCACTAATAGAAAGCTACACTATTCCTGAGTGCCATAGGCTATGTTTTATAATGATAAAGTTTAGTTTTCTACACTAAATAACCGTATTAGTAAAACATGTCGGAGAAAAATTAGCTGATTGGCTTCTTTATCGGCATACGCTGACCTAACGGTTTGAGATAAGTAATGACAATGTTTGACAAAAATGTAGTTCGTAAGTAGTTTTACAAAAAAGTCCGCGATAGCATATATCTAACTTTTATAGGAAAACCACAATAACGATAATAACCGGTTATTTTGTTCAAAATAAAAATTAAATTTATAAGGTCATGTTTAGATGCAGTTTTGTAATCTAATTTATGAATCTTTACAAAAATAAATGAATTTAATATCAGGAGTACTTAATTTAGATAAATTTTGCCGTTTACAGTATGTGGTTTAGTTGCACAGCTTATGAGATAATGTAAAATTAAAATAACGCGACCATTATAATCCGCGCAGCGCCTTCATACTGCACATTATTATGTAGTTAGTAGGTAATATAATAAAATAATCATTATCAACACCATAAAGAGGGATATTACAAAAAGATTGCATTAAATACGGGAACAAAAAAAAACGGCCTTATCGCTATGAGTGACCTCTTCCAGACTACCTTCAACAATGGTGTGCTGCGGTGGAGCGGTGTCACAGGTATTATTAACCGACTTTAAAAAAGGTTCTCAGTTACGTGGTTTTTAGGGTTCCGTACCCAAAGGGTGTTAAACGGGACCCTATTACTAAGCCTACTCTGTCTATCTGTCTGTCGTACCTTTTAACGGACTGTATTTTTCGAACTGTAATAGATAGGCAGTTAAAATTTTCACAGAATATGTAACGTTACGGCGGATCAACTCGGAAATGTAATAATAGTAAAGTCAATAAATGAGAGGGGGTCTCCAACTCCTATACAATTTTTTACAATTTTTTTCAATAGCTCTAATGTAAAAATGATAATACGTACAAGCGTCAAACTTGGCATGATTATACCACGCACTCTATAGTCTAACAACAAATAATAAATAATGGTCAAGTGCGAGTCGGTGACAAATTTTTGTTAGTTATAATTGTGTTATATTCGAGCGTCACTGTAGCAAAGAATTAAATATGTGACTGCGTCGCAATTACTTCGACTATTTCAGACAATAACTGATGGTTGTATTTTGTGGTGGTAAGGAACCCTTAATGCGCGAGCCTGACTCGAAATGCGTATTTTACTAATTTTGAAGTCGGTCTAATCACTAATGTTTTTAGTTTAACATATATAAAAACTATAGTTTTGTGCTAAACAATACTATAAAAGTAGGCATACCATTCAGGTGGAAAGGGCGGGACTAAACTAGAGTGGATTACAGGACAGATGCGGGACTATTAGCGAAAAGGGCGCGATAGGAGTATATTGGATTACGGTATGGGAGTGGAGTGGAGCGGACGGCTGCGGGACTAGATCGGAAAGAGTGAAACTGAAGTAGATTGGATTACGGAACGGATGCCGAGTTGGGTCGGAAAGGGTGGGACTGTATTATTAGAGTAAATTATGGGACAAATGCAGAACTGGTGCAGTAAGGATGGGGCGGAAGAAGAGTAGATTTTGGGACGGATTCGGGCCTGGAGCGGAAAGAGCAGAACGGGAGTTGAGTGGATTTAGGGGGTGAATGCAGAATTGGAGCGGAAAGGGTGGTTTAGGAGTAGAGTGGATTACAGGATGGATGCGAGACTGAAACTAAAAAGACGGGAGGTAGTAAAGTAGATTTCAATACTACGTGAGCGAAGCCGCGGGCAACAGCTAGTAATATTATAAAGAGGAAAGATTTGATTATTTGTTTGTTTGTTTGCATTGAATAGGCTCCGAAACTACTAAACCGATTTGAAAAATTATTTCACTGACGGGAAGCTACACTATCCCCGGATGACATAGGCTATAATCTATACCCGTGCGAAGCTGGGGCGGACCGCTAGTTATAATATAAACAGGAAGGCTTAAATAACCTTATAGTCATCAGAAAAACAATAATCTTACTAACCAAAATGTTACCCCCGTTAACATAATTATTGTATGGCAATGCTTACCCTATAAGCTAAGCAATAAGCATTTCTTATTAAAAAAAAAAACACGGTTAAAGATATGTGGGGGAGATCTTTGCCCAGCAGTGGGATAGTATAGGTTTAAAAAAATTGGTGTGTATATTTTTATAAGTATAAAATAAATAAATAAATAAATATTCGGGACATTTTTGCACACACGGTCATCTGACCCCAAACTAAGCAAAGCTTGTGATATGGCTGCCAGAGACTGATATACATACATATATATTTTAAATACATACTTAAATATATATTAAACAACCAGATATAGAACAAACACAAATGTTCATCACACAAATGTTTGTCCTAGGTGGGAATCGAACCCACGCCCCCAAGCTCAGAAGGCAGGTTGACTACCAACTTCCGTATCCTTAGTACATGGACTTAAATTTTTTTTTTTTTTTTATAATCTTTATTAACGTGCTTTTTCGCACAGCGAAAATGTCGCACTAATAGTACTTATCATTAATAATATAGTTCACATGAGCATCTGAACCCAAGGACGCTTTATACCCTAAGAACGTCCTTGCCTGAACCTCAGATCTGAGCCTCATTTGACATAAATTAAACGAATGTTATGAAAATTTAAGTCATACTCCTTGCGTATTATCCACACGACACTGAAATGGAAATCATGTCCTCTGCCTAATACTTGAATACGAAACATACGAAAAATATGAAGGCCTAATCTCACTATCACTCAATACAATGTTAAGACAATTTTCGACCTCATTCTCACCGGGGATGTAACTCAGTGGTAGAGTGTCTGCTTCGCATGCTGAAAGTCCTGGGTTCAAATCCCAGCATCTCCACAGAATTGTCTTTTTGCATTGTTTTTTTACGTCATTAGCCAGAAGACGTTGACTGCTAAACATAGGCCTCTCCCTTAGTTAGAAAGGCCCTTAGGCCTTTCGCCGCACTGGTCGACAGCTTGCTTGGTATAGCCATTGGATAACTGCAACACTCATGGTCTAGCCGTCGTCGACCAATCGGTTGGTCGGTCGGTTTTTTACGTACCTAATTTTTTTATTTCAAATGTTTTACGAGTGTTTACGTAAAATGTTCGTGAAAATTATGTTTATCGCTAAGGTATAAAGCCAACCCTTCGGTTGGCGTTGCTATAAGAAATTCCGCAGGCGTTTTGTAATCATGCAGTAAAAAAGCAACCACGCTCAGCTTAGCTACCTTTTTAGGGTTCCGTACCCAAAAGGTAAAACGGGACCCTATTACTAAGCCTACGATGTCTGTCTGTCCGTCCGTCTGTCTGTCCTACCTATTAACGGCTTTCGAACCGCAATAGATAGCCAGTTGAAATATTCACATTATAATTGTGTAATGTTACGGCGGATTGACTAACTAATAATAAAAAAGTCAAAAAGTAAAAACGAAAGGGTCAACGATACAAAAAACGTTTTTTTTTTTTTACGTATTTTTGTATAAGCTCTAACGTAAAAACGGTACTTAATTCTTACAAACGTGAAACTTAACATGATTATAGTACACACTCAAAATTTTAGAGTGTGTACTATAATACCTTAGAGTCTAAAGTATAACAACAAATGATAAAAACTGGCCAAGTGCGAGTCGGTGACAAGTTTCTGTTCATTACCAAGTTATAACTGTTAATTTTGTTATTGAATTATGTGGTGGTACGGAACCCTCAGTGCGCAAGCCCGACTCGCACTTGGCCAGTTTATTATTTTCAAATCAATCTAGTTGGAGCTTTTTTCTCCATCGGGGTTAAAATTTAGCTGTAATAACTTATTTGCGCACTACTGCACGTTTGCACTGCAGACGCTGCGCAAAAACGTAGATAGAACAAATTTTTTTCTTTCATTGTGAGCTATGGAAAGGGCTATGCTCGGGGTTTCTCTACGAGAACGAATCAGAAATGAGGAGATCCGTAGACGAACGAAAGTCACCGACATAGCCCACCGGATTAGCAAGTTGAAGTGGCAGTGGGCAGGGCACATATCACGCAGAACAGATGGCCGATGGGGCCGAAAGGTTCTGGAATGGAGACCACGGACCGGTAAGCGCAGCGTAGGACGTCCACCCACAAGATGGACAGACGACCTAAAAGAGACCGCAGGGAAACGCTGGATGTAGGCCGCTTCCAACCGGCCCTTTTGGAGATCGATGGGGGAGGCCTATGTCCAGCAGTGGACATCCTATGGCTGAAATGATGATAATGAATGTAGAGTATGATGTAGGAGAGCTGTCTGTGAGAGGTTTTTATCTAATTGTCAATATTAACCCTGATCACACTTAGGTATTTTTACGTTATAACCACCGCGCATATCTATCATTTATGTTCCGTGGCCGAAGCGTATGTACTTAGCTTCCTATATGTAAATACTGCGATAATTCTACCATAGACTGTGATACATTTATTCCAGTGTAAATATCAAAGTCGTATAGATAGTGCACCCTTGTAGAGTGCATCGGTTTATAACTCTATAAACCTTTTATGGCAGTACTTCACCAATAAAATAGGAAGTTTGCTCGCTATGGTCCGAGGGATACTCTTTATGAGTCTTTGTAATGTAGTCGTAATTTATATTGCGTTTAAATGGATAAGATCTGCTGGGAATGAAAATAAGATTTTTATTCTTTTGCAGTCTGCTTGGGGAAGTAGGCACTGCTGGAAATGGGCCGGAACGCACCGCAACGCCGTTCCGGTTCGTGAAATCACCATTCCGTTTCGAAAAGGACGTTCCAAGACAATCGGTCAAGCTGTTTAGGCTACAGAAGGTACTACAAGAACCCAGAAACATACTCACATGTAACCCAAAAAGATTACCCTCCTTCTTGGACAGTCGGTTATAAGTCTCGCAAGGTTTGAAGGAAAATGCGTCCAGTTCGTCAGTAAGTCCAATTCGACCACTGGAAGTAGGTACCACCCGCCAAGCAGTAGTTTGCAAACATTACTGTGTTATGGATAGAAGGACGATATTTTTTACTGGGCGTAAAGAGATTATATAAACATCTATTATGCATGCAGCATCCAATATGCATATAATATGCATCGCAGTGCATTGCCGCGCAGTGTTTTGTTGAGATTTTATTTTCACTGAGCTGTTTTTAGGGTTCCGTACCTCAAAAGGAAAAAACGGAACCCTTATAGGATCACTTCGTTGTCCGTCTGTCCGTCTGTCCGTCTGTCCGTCTGTCCGTCTGTCCGTCTGTCCGTCTGTCCGTCTGTCAAGACCCTTTTTCTCAAGAACGCGTAAAGGTATCAAGTTGAAATTTATAATAAACACTTGGGTCTACGGTTTCTTTCGGCTATAAAAAAATAAAAGTTGTAAGTTTACTCAATCAAAAGATATGAACGTTTATGTCGCATATTTTGCGATTTTACAGGGAAATCAAAACCTATAGGGTACTTTCCGTTGACCTAGAATCATGAAATTTTACAAAAAGTAAGTTCACATAGCACATATATAGGAATAAATCCGAAAGTTACAAATTTGAAGTTATATCATTTAAAAATAATTATTTTACTATTACAAACTTACATCTTGTAGTTGGAATGTATGGAAGAGCCTAATTGTCTAAACTACAAAGTTAAGTTTGTCTTTTAATATTTCAACTTCAGTTCGTTTTTAGGGTTCCGTACCCCAAAAGGAAAAAACAGAACCCTTATAAGATCACTTTGTTGTCCGTCTGTCTGTCTGTCCGTCTGTCAAGACCCTTTTTCTTGTATCTTCGATATACAATGCGGCACTATTCATTCCTTTTTCGTTCACCACCTACAGATTTGGTTCAAATTTAAAACATAAGCAATTAATCAAATAACATTTTTATTTTTTACTTAAGTAATACTGCTATAGAAACTAACCACAATAAAATTTCAGGTATACTATAATAATCTTATCTACTAATATTATAAATGCGAAAGTTTGTGTGTAAGTGTGTATGTTTGGCTGAAGTCACCGCCGAAACTACTGCTCCGATTTAGATGAAATTTGGTATGGAGGTAGCATATTCCCTGAATTAACAGATTTCGATGAAATTTGGTATGAAGTTACCATATTCTTTGGATTATCACATGAGTTACTTTTTACCCCGAAAAAAAATTATGGTTCCTGTAGTATAACATCAATCACTCAACTCTGTGACTGTTTAACGGATTTCGATAAAATTTGTAGCATATTCCCTGGATTAAAACTAAGGCCAACCAACCAACCAAACCAACCAACAAAATGTAAGTTCCTGTAGGATAATTTCAATCATTCAACTCCGTAACTGTTTAACAGATTTAGCAAGCCGCAAGCGGCCCGCGAGGGTTAGTCAAGCACAAGTGACGTAAAAAAAAAAATCTGGGCCGCAAATGGCCCGCGAGGGCGAGTGTCAAGCACAAGTGACGTACAAAAAAGGAAAAAAAAACTTTCTAGGTCGCGCGATTCGCTGGGCCGCAAGTGGCCCGCGAGGGCGAGTGTCAAGCTCAAGTGACGTAAAAAAAGAGAAAAAAAAAATTCTAGGTTGCGTGGTTCGCTGGGCCGCAAGCGGTCCGCGAGGGCGAGTGTCAAGCACAAGTGACGTACAAAAAATAAAATAAAAACTTTCTAGGTTGCGTGGTTTGCGAGTGTCAAGCTCAAGTTATGTACAAAAAAGAAAAAAAAATACTTTCTAGGTTGCGTGGTTCGCTGGGCCGCAACTGGCCCGCGAGGGCGAGTGTCAAGCACAAGTGAACTACAAAAAAGAAAAAAAAACTTTCTAGGTTGCGTGGTTCGCTGGGCCGCAAGCGGCCCGCGAGGGCGAGTGTCAAGCACAAGTGACGTACAAAAAATAAAATAAAAACTTTCTAGGTTGCGTGGTTCGCTGGGCCGCAAGCGGCTCGCGAGGGCGAGTGTCAAGCGCAAGTGACTTACCAAAAAGAAAAAAAACTTTCTAGGTTGCGTGGATCGCTGGGCCGCAAGCGGCCCGCGAGTGCGAGTGTTAAGCACAAGTGACGTACAAAAAAGAAAAAAAAAAACGTTCTAGGTTGCGTGGTTCGCTGGGCCGCAAGCGGCCCGCGAGGGCGAGTGTCAAGCACAAGTGACTTACCAAAAAGAAAAAAAAAACTTTTTGAGGTCGCGCGGTTCGCTGGGCTGCAAGCAGCCCGCGAGGGCGAGTGTCAAGCACAAGTGACGTACAAAAAAGAAAAAAAAAACTTTCTAGGTTGCGTGGTTCGCTGGGCCGCAAGCGGCCCGCGAGGGCGAGTGTCAAGCACAAGTGACTTACCAAAAAGAAAAAAAAAAACTTTTTGAGGTCGCGTGATTCGCTGGGCCGCAAGCGGCCCGCGAGGGCGAGTGTCAAGCACAAGTGACGTACAAAAAAGAAAAAAAAAACTTTCTAGGTTGCGTGGTTCGCTGGACCGCAAGCGGCCCGCGAGGGCGAGTGTCAAGCACAAGTGACGTACAAAAAAGAAAAAAAAAACTTTGTAGGTTGCGTGGTTCGCTGGGCCGCAAGCGGCCCGCGAGGGCGAGTGTCAAGCACAAGTGACTTACCAAAAAGAAAAAAAACTTTCTAGGTTGCGTGGATCGCTGGGCCGCAAGCGGCCCGCGAGGGCGAGTGTCAAGCACAAGTGACGTACAAAAAAGAAAAAAAAAACGTTCTAGGTTGCGTGGTTCGCTGGGCCGCAAGCGGCCCGCAAGGGCGAATGTCAAGCACAAGTGACTTACCAAAAAGAAAAAAAAACTTTTTGAGGTCGCGCGGTTCGCTGGGCCGCAAGCGGCCCGCGAGGGCGAGTGTCAAGCACAAGTGACGTACAAAAAAGAAAAAAAAAAACTTTCTAGGTTGCGTGGTTCGCTGGGCCGCAAGCGGCCCGCGAGGGCGAGTGTCAAGCACAAGTGACGTACAAAAAAGAAAAAAAAACTTTCTAGGTCGCGTGGTTCGCTGGGCCGCAAGCGGCCCGCGAGGGCGAGTGTCAAGCACAAGTGACGTACAAAAAAGAAAAAAAAAACTTTCTAGGTCGCGTGGTTCGCTGGGCCGCAAGCGGCCCGCGAGGGCGAGTGTCAAGCACAAGTGACGTACAAAAAAGAAAAAAAAACTTTCTAGGTCGCGTGGTTCGCTGGGCCGCAAGCGGCCCGCGAGGGCGAGTGTCAAGCACAAGTGACGTACAAAAAAGAAAAAAAAAACTTTGTAGGTCGCGTGGTTCGCTGGGCCGCAAGCGGCCCGCGAGGGCGAGTGTCAAGCACAAGTGACGTACAAAAAAGAAAAAAAAAACTTTCTAGGTCGCGTGGTTCGCTGGGCCGCAAGCGGCCCGCGAGGGCGAGTGTCAAGCACAAGTGACGTACAAAAAAGAAAAAAAAAAAACTTTCTAGGTTGCGTGGTTCGCTGGGCCGCAAGCGGCCCGCGAGGGCGAGTGTCAAGCACAAGTGACGTACAAAAAAGAAAAAAAAAACTTTCTAGGTCGCGTGGTTCGCTGGGCCGCAAGCGGCCCGCGAGGGCGATTGTCCAGCACAAGTGACGTACAAAAAAGAAAAAAAAAAAAAACTTTCTAGGTTGCGTGGTTCGCTGGGCCGCAAGCGGCCCGCGAGGGCGAGTGTCAAGCACAAGTGACGTACAAAAAAGAAAAAAAAAAACTTTCTAGGTCGCGTGGTTCGCTGGGCCGCAAGCGGCCCGCGAGGGCGAGTGTCAAGCACAAGTGACGTACAAAAAAGAAACAAAAAAACTTTCTAGGTCGCGTGGTTCGCTGGGCCGCAAGCGGCCCGCGAGGGCGAGTGTCAAGCACAAGTGACGTACAAAAAAGAAAAAAAAAACTTTCTAGGTCGCGTGGTTCGCTGGGCCGCAAGCGGCCCGCGAGGGCGAGTGTCAAGCACAAGTGACGTACAAAAAAGAAAAAAAAAACTTTCTAGGTCGCGTGGTTCGCTGGGCCGCAAGCGGCCCGCGAGGGCGAGTGTCAAGCACAAGTGACGTACAAAAAAGAAAAAAAAAAACTTTCTAGGTTGCGTGGTTCGCTGGGCCGCAAGCGGCCCGCGAGGGCGAGTGTCAAGCACAAGTGACGTACAAAAAAGAAAAAAAAAACTTTCTAGGTCGCGTGGTTCGCTGGGCCGCAAGCGGCCCGCGAGGGCGAGTGTCAAGCACAAGTGACGTACAAAAAAGAAAAAAAAACTTTCTAGGTCGCGTGGTTCGCTGGGCCGCAAGCGGCCCGCGAGGGCGAGTGTCAAGCACAAGTGACGTACAAAAAAGAAAAAAAAAACTTTCTAGGTCGCGTGGTTCGCTGGGCCGCAAGCGGCCCGCGAGGGCGAGTGTCAAGCACAAGTGACGTACAAAAAAGAAAAAAAAAACTTTCTAGGTCGCGTGGTTCGCTGGGCCGCAAGCGGCCCGCGAGGGCGAGTGTCAAGCACAAGTGACGTACAAAAAAGAAAAAAAAAACTTTCTAGGTCGCGTGGTTCGCTGGGCCGCAAGCGGCCCAGCCAGGCCAGGAATTTAACTTTAGATCTCCTGCTCATAAAGCACCGTGTACCTACCGACCATCAATAACCAGGATGAAATACATAAAACGTATTTAGTAGCATCCTAAAATAAAGCTTTTTGCAGAGAACTCCTTAGTTTTTCCCTTGAATAACGCGGGCGAAGCCGCAGGCGGAAGCTAGTTGTAATATATGTTTTTGAGATACTTAATCGGAAAAACGGAATTAATCTTCGATGGGCGAACTATTGAACTTATAATACTTGGACAAGTTTGTACGGAACCCTCGGTGCGCGAGTCCATCTCGCACTTGGCCGGTTTTTTTTTTTTTTTACATTTTGCACACACGGCCATCTGACCCCAAACTAAGCAAAGCTTGTGATATGGCTGCCAGAAACTGATATACACATACATAAATATAGTTTCAAATACATACTTAAATAGATATTAACAACCAGATATAGAACAAACACAAATGTTCATCACATAAATGTTTGTCCTAGGTGGGAATCGAACCCACGCCCTCAGGCTCAGAAGTTAGGTTCACTACCAACTGGACCACCGGGCTATGTTATGAGTATGGACAAGCTGACACCTATACTATCAGGTGGGTGACTTGCTCGTCTTGTTATTCAGTGAAAATATGACAATAAAGTTAGATATAGATATTCAACAGAGTAAAGAGTTTTTAGGTAAAGATTGGCTTTGATAAGGTCAAGTTCAAACCGACTACGGTTGAGAGGTGCACACTTTTTAACTTCCACGGCTTGTACACATGTTTTAAATGTTTATCGGGATTCGGGACTTAGGGCGCATTCGCTCGACGTTTCGTTGCGACCATGTTACAATGGCCGTTATCACGGGCTCACTGAACCACAGAAAAGATTATTTATTTGTTTAAAATAGAACGGCTGTCAAGGCATTTTCATAGCGTTCAAAGCATGATACCTACTACTTTGGGTAGTAGGGTAGTAGGTATCATGGTTCAACGTTAGTTGTCCGCTATGTCATCGTAGCTCTGGCATCGCGCGGCGTTCTAATCGGATCGCGGTTACCTTGTAACTAACCAAAAAGTCTGCGCAATTCATAGCGTGTGCCGAGTTTTGGTTCGGACTTTTTTAGCACGATTGTTGACATATTATTATTTTATTTGATATTGCTTATTGACTTATTATTTAGAATTCATTGTATTGTGTCACTATTAATTTGATTTATTACCTTAGTTTATTTTTATATGTATTGATCTATTTACTGAATTGTATGGGTTGTTTTGTTGCCTGAATGAATTTGAAATGTGGCTCTATAAGTATTGTATCAAGGTAGGCGGAGCGTTGGTCGTCCAGCTGCAAGATGGGTCGACGATATTATTACTATCGTGGGTCGAACCTGGACTAGATTAGCACAGGACCGAGGCAGATGGCATAGCAAGAGAGAGGCCTATACCCACAGAAAAGAAAAAAAATATTGTTTAAATTAGAACGGCTGTCAAGGCATTTTTGTAAGTTTTTTTTTTGTAGCCAGTTGCACCCATATTAACGAAACGTCAGTTATTTGAAATCAGTTAGCAGCTGTGATGCGGACAAAGAACTTTGAGACGTAACCCAAAAAGGTAAGGTCCAAGTTCTTTGGATGCGGAATTTGATGCGTTGACATAAATGAGAATGTTCAAGCAAAACTCTGTCATAATACCTGGCGACAGATTTTCCTTCTCATTTCCGTTCTATTTACTTCTCTTTTCTGTGCCTATACCCAGCAGTGGGATAGGGAGGGCTGTGGATGATGATGATGAAGTATTGTATATCGATGGCTGGCTGTGGTACCTGTGACGAAGATCATGGTGGAGATAATGTTGGAGCGGTCAGGGTCAGTTTCCTGCATGCAGAGCGCGGGGCACAAGATGAACGGGATGGCCACGATGGCGCCGATCATTGTCAGGTAGTGCTGGGGATTAATACACTGTGTTAACTTCTGTCTTGTTGAACTATAACATTAATATTAACTTGTTCTGCTAGGATATTTTTACAACAAAATCAATATGTTTTTGAATATAATCGATCGACATATCGTGCTTAATATCCTAATAAAAAAAATCGACACCGCTATAAGTGAATAATTTTATTTATTTAAGTACAAAGGTAGGTATATCGAACAAAGAAAATAAAAAAGCCTTAATTATTACTAAATTACTAATTATCACTGATATTATAACCAAAAATCAAAAACAAGATGTTGTCCGTGGTAAAGTGCCAAGAACGCTGGCTGCATTCCCGCGTTGAATTGCTAAAGAAATTCTCTGGGCGAGGAATAAGCAACGCAATTATGGTTGATATTCCGAAAACCGGTACGACGCGCTTTGATTCTACTTTTATTATGTGAACTGCTAGTCTGTGGAATGCGCTGCCTGAATGGGTAGTGAATGGTGAGTGAATGGCCCCGTTAGTTACAATCTGGGTGTCTTCAAATCACGACTGAATCGGTTTCTTCTAGGCAAGCGTTCTCATAGACCGCATCGTCGCTTTACACTAGGCGAGTTGGCGGTCAAACGCAAGCCTATTATAAAATTTAAAAAAAAATACCTTTCGTCTAAGGAAGGATTATGGCTCTCAATGGCAGGGATTCTGGTAATTCCAGTGACGAGTTGAGAAAGGCCATAAGCCAAAGCAAAGATGCAGCACGACTGTTTCGATGCCATCGCTTAACAACAGTGAAGGAAACATCGTGAGGAAACCGGTATGTCCAAGAAGACATTAAGACATTAACTAACATGCACAGGGCCAGCATGGTGGATTAGGGCCCATCCTCTCTCTCTGAGAGAAGGCCTGTGTCCCAGCAGTGGGAACATGATAGACTAATAATGATGTGAACCATGATGCCAGATTTTGTCATATTTTTTTGTTGCTCATCATCACAATGTGCAAACATTCATGTGATGAACATTTGTGTTTGTTCTATATATAGTTGTTAATATCTACGTATGTATTTAAAACTATATATGTATGTATATGAGTCTCTGGCAGCCATATCACAAGCTTTGCTTAGTTTGGGGTCAGATGACCGTGTGTGCAAAAATTTCCAGAAATATTTAAGTATTTATTTATTTAATGTTCCATCCATAGCTAAGTATAGCTCGATGTCCTCTTCGGAGCACCAGTTATTGTCCTGTGCCAGCCTCGCCTCGTACATCCCTTTACTGCCTCCTCATCATTGTGGTCAGATTCACCACAGAACAGATATTCTGTGTCTTCACAATCCTCACCTGTAAAGCCATAAATATGCAAAGGTACCAGGGCGGCACGTCGTCGATGCCGTAAGTGACATTTCCCTTGCGGACCACTCCATTCCCAGGCTGCTCTCCCGGTACCTCGTCTGCCTGTAATAGAAGTAATCACAAGTTTAGGCGAAGACGGTGTACTTGTACAGTCAAACCTGAGTAAGTGAGAACTGGGTAAGCTAGAAACTTCTTCTCTAAATGAGAGTAATTGCTTGGTCCCGTAATTTTTGCCTCTATGAGTGAGAAATAGAAGGTTCTATAAAAGAGAGTAGTAGATCCGCAGATCTGTGCGTGGTCTATAACTGAGACTGCTACTTGTCTTTACCTTTTTATGCGTATGAACACCTGCAGCTGCTATTTATGTCTCATGTAGAAATCATTTCAGTAATATTTAGACTGTTTCTAAGTATATACAGACCGACCAACTTATCTCTAGTTTGTACGCGATCAAAAAAGGGGAGTTGGAATTAAAAAATCACTACATATTGCTGCCAGTTTCAACGTGAATAAACAGAAAAAAACAGCCCGAATTGACACCCTTCCTACTTTTTTTAAGTCGGCTAAAATACGATGGTAACACTGTGGGTGGCACCATAAAGATAAATTAGATCGCACTGTAATAAGTATAGACAAACTACAAACTACCTACAACCAGAGGTTGAATAAAACTACTATTTAAATGCTTCGTAAACAAGTACAACCTTCAGGAAATAAACTCGTGTAAACCACCCACGCTCAAACTAAGCAACTGATTAGCAGGTAGGTGTTACCTGATGTTTACAAAGCCTATTATACTGTTTGGAATACCATTTAATGGTAAACTGTATCACAGATCGCCTGCGTGCTTGAACGGTGACTTCACAAAAGGAAACAATACTAAATCAAAATCGGTTCAGACGTATTTTTTTTATAAATAATAGGCTTGCATTTGACCACCATCTCACCGCGATGATGCAGTCTACATTGGAGCACGCTTGCCTAGAACAAACCGATTCACTCGTGATTTGAAGACACCCAGATTGTAACCATCGGGGAACACCCATTCAGGCAGCGCATTCCACAGACTAGCAGTTCGCACAATACATTTAGAATCAAAGCGCTTCGTACGGGTTTTCAGAATATTTACCATAAAGCGGTGACGATTTTTCGTGCCCGCTCTGGCAGTCCGATAGAAAAATGGGCAGGAGGGAATTAGATCGTGCAGATCCGATGCAGTTTTAGAAGACATTGGTTACTTGTAATCAGAGCGGTCTCAGTACATCAAAACAAACAACTTTTGTTCTTCGACTAATCGAAATTTGCAAAAAAACAGCCTTTCCATATTAAAAAACGCTGAACAAAGTAAAGCCTTTGTTCAGCAGTTGACGTTTACTGCATTATGATGTGATGATACAAAAAATCATTCAAACGACAAAATATATGAAACAGCAGGTTTTTTCGCGAATTTTGATGACGTAGAAAAAAAAATATTGTGTATTGAGGCCGCCCTGACCGGATTACCAGAAAACCTGTTTCATGTTTTAAACCCATGTATGTTACAAAGATTTGACCAAAAAGAAAATGCTGGTATATCTATAGCAGCGGTTCAAACTTAGCTTCGCTTGATGTATGCAGTGCCGGTATAGCACTACCAGCGCCCTGGGCGAGACTATTTATCCCCCCCCCCCAATCTGCCATTCAAACCGTAAAAGGGGGCGACCTATAAAGGCTTTGCCTGCGGCGCCTCTTTATTTCTGGCGCCCTGGACTGTCGCCCCACCGCGCCCTACCCTAACGCCGGTACTGGATGTATGAGAAGTTGAGAACTGTATCATATAACTGCGTCATAAACTTCAAAGGTGAGTGCTAGTGGATAAAATAACCTTCGTAAAGAAATATTTACTGCCACCCTCTTCGCAAATGTAAAGTAGGTACTGCTTATTATAAGTAGATATTAGTATCTACGTGGATTTGAAGCAGGTACTTCAAAACCTACCTGGGGCCTTACGGCCAACGGCTAACTCGGTATCAAACTAGCGTTAAATCCGCTCAGTTGGAAAATCACGCGACCGCAAACCGTATCTGTGCGCGTTAAGGTTCACGTTCGCGTGATTTTCCAACAGAGCGGATTTAACGTTAGTTTGATACCGAGTTAGCCGTTGGCCGCAAGACCTGCATTTCAATTATAATAAACCAGCGACCCGCCCGCCCGGCTTCGCACGGGTGTAGTTTACGTGCGAAGCCGGGGCGGGTCGCTAGTTATACATATAAACCTTCCTCTTGAATCACTCTATCGATTTAAAAAAACCCGCTTCAAAATCCGTTGCGTAGTTTAAAGATTTAAGCATACATAGGGACGGACAGACAGCGACAGCAACTTTGTTTTATACTACATATGTAGTGATGTTGAGTTTGCTATAGCTAGCGTTTTTGGGAAAATAAATATGTTTGGAAACAGTTTAAGATAGACATTATGGAAAGTAGCGGTTGAGCCAATTCAACTGCTAACTAAAGAAGGGTTCTATTCCCGACAGGAAAAAATGTTTTAAAATACTTACATTACGGATGATGTTGTCAAGTCCGATCTGAATCGTGGAGTGCACCATTGTTACACTGGAATTTATAAAGTTTTTTTTTTAACGAGTACCTAATTCAGTTTACAAGTTACAAGTAGATATAAAACTGCTTTATTTTATCTATACTAATATTATAAAGAGGAAAGATTTCATT
The DNA here is from genome assembly GCA_932305915.1 of Agriopis marginaria. Lineage (NCBI taxonomy): Eukaryota > Metazoa > Arthropoda > Insecta > Lepidoptera > Geometridae > Agriopis > Agriopis marginaria. The sequence continues at coordinate 17,272,412 of OW029925.1, forward strand.
GTTTGTTTGCATTGAATAGGCTCCGAAACTACTGAACCGATTTAAAAAATTCTTTCACTGACGGGAAGCTACACTAACCCCGGGTGACATAGGCTATAATCTATACCCGTGCGAAGCTGGGGCGGACCGCTAGTAGTAGATAAGAGTAAAATTAATACTTGCCATCAAGACCAATCCACTACAAGGAAATCTTCAGCCCGACACTAGGAAACGGCGTATCTTATTTTGAACCTTACTAGGTACTTAGTACAGAACACAAATAACAAGCTACAATTTAAAAAAAAAATTGTTTTCTTTGGTACGTATAACCACATCAGTTCACCAGTTGATTCTTCTTCATTTCTCCAACGAAGCGATCAAATTATCAAATAAATAAATAAATATCTGGGACATTTTTGCACACACGGTCATCTGACCCCAAACTAAGCAAAGCTTGTAATATGGCTGCCAGAAACTGATATACGTACATATATATTTTTAAATACATACTTAAATAGATATTAACACCCAGACATAGAACAAACACAAATGTTCATCACACAAATGTTTGTCCTAGATGGGAATCGAACCCACGCCCCCAAGCTCAGAAGATAGGTTCACTACCAACTGAGCCACCGGGGCAGTCATCACAAACTTTTTACAGATTTTATTTATATTACACGGGAATTACTCACGTAACATTAAGCCGGTCACTCCGACAATAGTTTTTACAGATTATTCGCCCATAAATTAATATTTTTCTAAGTTGTATGCAAAATATATTTACGGATAAATGCGCGAGCGCCGTTCAATTGGCGACCACTTACGGCACTTACTATCAACAGCACGATTGAGAATCGAGACATAATTAATTTTGTCAACATGGAGTACGTACATAAACTTATTTATAACCATCTAAGCGATTGTTATGAAACTAACTACGACCGCGGTTTCACCCGGTTCATTTCGCGGTTTCTCTAAAAAATCTATGAAAAAAATCACTTCCGCAGTTATATTAGTATGATTGTTCATCTAGGTAGAATTTGTTGTACTATTTTATAAACTACCCCACGCCCCACGGTTTCACCCGCGAGTTAAAATCGTCTTGAAATTATCTACGCAATTTTCATAATTATTATTTCCGTAAGAACCTTCTACGAAGTATTAGAAAACTTAGAAAAAAAAATGAAATCAGTAAAATGGTCTCCATAAACTTACGTGGTCCATCCTTTTCACACACACTGAAACGAAACAAGATACAGAACAAAATCTTGTATTATTGAAACTGACGTGGTTTTCACACATTTTATTTATGTTACACGGGAATTAGTGCAAATTGTAGTGTTAGTGTGTATTGTTAGTGCAAAGCGAGACGCAGCCGCGCGCGCGCATTCACATTGAAAAAGGCCGTCTAATGCGGTTGAAACTATAGTCGGAGTAACCGGCTTAATCTTACGTGAGTAATTCCCGTGTAACATAAATAAAAATCTTGTATCTTCTGTTCTTTTGAAATAATTATTTTGAAAATTTCGCAGAAAATTTCAATACGATTTTAACTTGTGAAAAGGATGGACCATTTATGGAGTTGTCAGATTTTAGTGTAAGTAGGTACATAAAAACCAATAAAAAAAAAACTGACTTCATAATTAGTAAATAACGCATCTTCGTTTACTTGGATGACATATTTTTTCCCAGTTATACTGAACCGATTTTGTTTTCTATGGGGCGATTGAATTTCTATGGGGTCAATCAGAAAATAACTATATCCTTTCAAATAAAAAAAAAGTTGCCAAATCGGTTTTTTTAAATGACAGAGAGCAACATTGTAACCTAATTGAGAACCCCCTTCTTTTTTGAAGTCGGTTAAAAACAGTACCACCAAATCAGCGTATTCAGTGTTCAGATTATGCTAGATACATAACACAATGCGCACAGTGAGATGTTATAATATCTGTAATATGTAAAAACTAGCGACCCGCCCGCCCGGCTTCGCACGGGTGTAATTTACGTACGAAGCCGGGGCGGGTCGCTAGTTATATATATAAACCTTCCTTGAAAATGTATCTATCTGATGGTGAAAACCGCATCAAAATCCGTTGCGTGGTTTAGGAGGAGTTAGCGGCCATACAGACGTACAGACAGACAGACAGACAGACGCGGAAAGCGACTTCAATTTATACTATGTAGAGAAGATATACACATGCCAAGTTTGACGCTTGTACGACTTGTACGTATTACCGTTTTTACATTAGAGCTAATACAAAAATACGTTTAAAAAAACATACAGTCGAATTGATATTGACTTTGACAACCTCCTCCTTTTTGAAGTCGGTTAAAAAATACGTTTGTAACCCTGCTTTAACCTTTTGTTCGTTTTTTTTTTTTATAGTAGTTAGGCTTGCGCTTGGCCGCCATCTCGTATGATGTTAAGCGACGATGCGGTCTACGATGGAGCACGCTTGCCTAGAAGAAACCGATTATGTGTGAGTTAATCCGCCATAATTTAATTGCATATTTTGTGAAAATGTCAACTGGCTATCTATTATAGATACAGCCGTTTAAAGGTAAGACAGGCGGACGGACAGACAGACAGCGTAGGGTCAGTAATAAGGTCCTGTTTCTACCCTATCGTTTATTGCTGTCCGTACAAACAGTAGTATAACACTTTTAAACTATCACGGTTGGTTTTGTCGGGATCGAGTTCGAGTTCCAGTGATAACCGTAGCAAAAGACTAAGAAAGAGGGTAGATCGTTATGTCTGCACCTAACTTTTTAACTGTTCGACCAACCACCCGCATTCTTCAGTCTTCCCGTGAACATGGTGCATGTAACTGCGCCGAAATATCGGGAGCTCATTCCACAACCTTACCACGGTAAATATCCCGTTAATAATCATATAACTTTATTAAACAGTAGTATAGCCTGCTGTAGACCTTGCGAATTACAAGTAGCAAGTACCTACTAGGCATCGTTTGCAACGCCACTGCCACTGCATACGTGCTACTAAGCACTCCCACTGCCACTTGCACTAAGCAGAAAGTGTGTAGCTCGATGCAAACGATGCGTAGTAGGCACTTGCTACTTGTACTTGCTGCACTGCAAATGGTTTAACACATAAATATATCACTGTTTTAAACTATCACGGTTGTTCACTAAAGTTATATGATTATTTACGGGATATTTACCGTGGTAAGGTTGTGGAATGAGCTCCCGATATTTCGGCGCAGATTTCGGAATTTTCGCACGGTAAATATCCCGTAAATAATCATATAACATAAATATATGTTTATATGTTATATATGTTTCTAAGTATAGCTGCAGATAAAAATATGATATTGGTAAATAAAATACATATAAAGAGTAAGACAAAGTTGTACTTGAACGTTTATTTAAAAAAAACTGTTCTTAGAATACGAGATAATAGTTAACAGGCAAATACTTAAATAAAACATCCTAAGTCTTACTTAGAAACGTCAGTTAAGTTAATCTATGCTTAAAACTGCTCAGCCACTTGTCGCAGACGGAAATTAGACAATTAGCCAAAGCTAATTTTAGTTTACACCAGGCTTCTATCAAGATAGACACCGCAAGGCCATCTAATTGCATATCTGTGACCTATCGCAGGTTTGTACTTCGAATTCAACTTTTCTTCATGGCTTCTGCGGTGTTGCCGCAATTTCTGCCAATGTTTTGTCTCTTAGGTTGGGTTAATACTCCAACTAGCACGTCGCATAATTCAGTCGCATAATTCAATCTCCTTCGTCTTGGTTATGGCACGTCAGATGTCCATACGAGTCAAATATCTGCATTACTAAACTGTAAACAATTCGAAAGCAATAAGCTGTTCGATTGTAGTTAAACTACCAATAAATTACACTCGTGCCGTCATAAAAAGGTCAAACATGCGGCACGCTGGTTTTCCATACAAATTAACGGGCCCTCGGTGTCTATATTGCTAAAGGTCCGTGCTACACGCTTAGTATTTTTAATAATTAAGCACAATGGTGTCGATTCTGTCATACCACTCTCACTAAACTAAACCAATCTGACAGGACTAAAATTATCTGCCTCTCTATTCATTTTAACACTTGAGAGAAGGATGGCAACAAGTTAAGAGCTGTCAAATATAGTTTAGTTTAGTTTAGAGTGCATCAGAATCGGTGCCAATATATTAAAACTTTAATCTACTTTTACAATCACAGTTACCTCCTAGAGGCGAATGTCGGTTTAACTACTTTAGGCACAACGCAGACTATATCGGACAATCGTCTCATCGTATCTGCGCAAATTGAGATTCCATCGCCCTTAACTCCAGAGTAAATGTCTACCAGTACGCTTAGTCCCAGATTTGATAGTTTACGAAAACTTTTTTCGTTTACGTATTGTTCCATACATTTTAGTGAAGCGCCTCTATCGGAAACGTGGAGGTACTAAAATCGGCGGTATAGATTGCTTCCCTGTAATACGAAAACAGTTTTCGAATACCTTTTAGCCCAGCAATGTATGGAACAATACGAAAACGAAAAAAGTTTTCGTAAACTATCAAAACTTGTACTAAGGGTACTGACTCTACACAAGATTACTATTTATTGGCTGCGCGCACGCATGAACGCTTTACATTGCTGGTTGGCAAAATTATAAACCACAAAAACAACAACGGGCTTACTTATAAACGTTACTTAATAGTTAAGCAAAGCTTAAAATTGCTGTCAACTTCTTGTTGACGGAAATTGTCACATGAAAACGAGACTGAGCAATAAAATTTTAAGCTTTGCTTAACTTAAGAAACGTTTATAGGTAACTAGCGACCCGCCCGTCTGGCTTCGCACGGGTGTAATTTACGTGCGAAGCCGGGGCGGGTCGCTATATAGTTATACATATAAACCTTCCTCTTGAATCACTCTATCAATTAAAAAAACCGCTTCAAAATAAGATTTAAGCATACATAGGGACGGACAGACAGCGACAGCGGCTTTGTTTTATACTGTAGTGATAGTGATAGTGAAGCTTTTAGCAAATCATCATCATCATCAGCCAGAAGACGTCCACTGCTGAACATAGGCCTCCCCCTTTAACCTCCACACTGAACGACAGCCTGCCTCCACTGGATGCCAGCGACTCAGCCGTACTTAGTTTTGTGTTAAACGGTGTTTTTTAAAGCACTGAACTAACACGGTTGTTCACTAAAGTTATATGAATATTTACGGGATATTTACCGCGGTAAGGTTGTGGAATGAGCTCCACCACAAATCCATTTATATCGGGAGCTCATTTCACAATCTTACCACGGTAAATATCCCGTGAATAATCATATATTATAACTTTACGGTGTTTTTTTCTTAAAAGTTGTAATAAAAAAAATAGGACTCAAGCCTATTGTAATAAACCATATCTCCCTTTTTGGTCTAATCTGAGCTCACTAGAGCCTTGACTAGTCTTTTTAAATTCAATAATAGGCATGCGTTTGACCGCCAACTCGCCTGATGTTAAGCGATGATGCGGTCTACGATGGAACACTTTTGTCTAGAAACCGATTCCGTGTATTCCACAGACTGCGCGAACTGCTAGTTCACACAATAAAAGTGAAATCAAAGCGCTTCGTACGGGTTTTCAGAATATCAATCATGAAGCAGTGTCGTTTTTACCTTTTTGTTTACCTACTTCGACCACACCATCACTTAATAACAAGCTATGGTCGAACGCCTAGTCAACAGAGTGTCAGTCAGAAACTCTTATCTGACAAACCAGCCTCGTCCAAACGTAATTCAGTAGCACATTTATATACATTTTGTACATCCAGTACATTATCGCTGTCAGAGTCTTTCTCTTCTACATACGATTCACAATCTTCATAGAAAGAGTCTGGAATTTCTACATATTCTGTGGATTTTCTTCTTTCTGTGTCAACAAATTTTTCAAGCTCTTTATTTATCAAATCTACAATCTGTGCAGTACCTGTCAACCCCTGTTTGTTTATCTCTGCAAGTTCGTTGTTGTTTTTTGTTGTATTTGCATTGTCTATTTCTGTGTTCGTAGAATCTACTTTGTCTGTGTCGTTTGTGATATCGTTATCGTTGTTTTCTTCATATATTTCAGTTTGGGGGATGTTGGGTTTCTTAGTCATAACTTCACAGACAATACAATTCCCGGTCAAGTGGTGACGGTGCTGGGGCAAAGCGACAAAGTCCAAGCAGCGACTTATTTTAGTTTCCGCTACGATCCGGGCTGTGAATGCATCTGTACCTGTAATAGAAAAATTATGACGTAAGATAATTCATCATCATCATCATCATCAGCCAGAAGACGTCCACTGCTGAACATAGGCCTCCCCCTTTAACCTCCACACTGAAGATACACACATAAGATAATTATCGATGACGTATTTAAATCAAAGATCCCGCAAAGCCTTAAAAGACCAAGGTGTATAACCAATGTGTCCTGCCTATCCTCACATATGGTGCTGAAACATGGACGCTCACTAAAGAGACCACGCACAAGATCCAAGTGGCACAAAGGGCGATGGAACGGGCCATGTTAGGCATCTCTCTCCTGGACCGTATACCAAACGTGGAAATTCGACGAAGAACGAAGGTCGATGACGTGGTTAAACGGATCACGAGACTCAAGTGGAGATGGGCGGGACACTTGGCTAGAAGGGAAGATGGACGGTGGACCAAAGCAGTCACAGAATGGTGGCTGAGGAACGGAAAGCGACCACCGGGCAGACCACCAGCCCGCTGGTCGGACGACATCGTTAGGACAGCAGGAAAGCAGTGGACAAGGCTAGCACAGGACCGGAAAAGATGGCGCGCTGAAGAGGAGACCTATACCCAGCAGTGGGTGGAGAATGGTTGATGATGATGATGATGAAGATAATTATAAAACAACCAAAAAGGTAAAGTTAGGAGGCAGAGGAGGAAGAGGGGTTGGAAGGTGGGGGGAGGTAGGTAGGTGGAAGTGGGTAGGTAGGTGGTGGGTAGGTTTTTAGGTAATTATAAACTACTAGCGACTCGCCCGCCCGGCTTTGCACGGGTGTAATTTACGTGCGAAGCCGGGGCGGGTCGCTAATTATATATATAAACCTTCCGTGAAAATGTATCAAACTGATGGTGAAATCCGCATCAAAATCCGTTGCGTGGTTTAGGAGTTACATACAGACAGACAGACAGACAGACAGACGCGGAAAGCGACTTTAATTTATACTATGTAGAGAAGAGAAGAGATGGAGATTAGCTCCTTGCGGTTTTACCTGCTTTACAACAAAAGCCATTAGTTTTGATTTAAAAAAACCTGTGGTAATCAAAAGTATAATCTATTTTGATACCAAAATTCAATTCGATTGCAGACAAAGATACACTCAATTTTTCATTTCTATAAAAATAAAAATTAAATGCTGTCCGTTGGATGCCGTTGGTAAGTACATCACTTAAGAAAGACTAGACCGGTTTTTTATGTTCGTGATAGTCCCGACTAGTTTTTGTGAGAAAAAAAAATTGGATATTGAAAAAAAATATGATATGGTCTCATTTCCTAAGAGATAGGAGGGGGAAGGCTGTTCAAAATTTGATTGTTTTACATAAACCATGTGCGATCTCATTATACAGGGTTACGCAGAAAGGGTGTACCAAGGGAGCAACTCTAAAATCGCGAAAATGGTCAATCACACTCGACAAAATATATGGAACAACTGATATTTTTTTCACGATTCCAGGTGGTCCTATAGTAAAATTTGTTCATTATGATGAGTATAACGAACCCCTTTCGGCTTAATACTCCCTTTCCGCTTAACCCTGTATAAGTGAGCCGAGTTAACCTACCAATAAAAAAAGCACAAAAACCACTACTACCAGGTAAGTTATCTAGTTACTTTGAGTTTCTTCGAAGCTCTGGTTGAGTTCTGTGACCTGGCTCGCACTGCTAGGAGATGGCAGGGCTTGCACTGCATCAAACCTTCTGAAAACCAAAACGACTCTGTAAAATACTCGGTAAAACTGGACTTGCTATGTTAACCAGAAACGTCATTGTTTTTTGATTCGATTTTGGGACCTCTGTTGTTCTTGTTGCACACTCAAACTCACCTCTCCCACGCATTGTATACAAGCTCAACTAACTCCTGGATTCAAACCCTAACTGTGACTTGTTTGTGGACGGATGGACAGAAATATTATCAGTGTGCTTGAGGTATTGTGAGAGTGTGAATGTGTGAATAAATGTGTAATGTACCTACTTTAAGAATATTGTATTATTTAATTTAATTTTAGTTCCTAATTAATTATAATTATTGTAGTATTGTAATTTTTTACCGATAACTGATGGGGAAGAATGGTTCTGGAGTGGAGACCACGAACCGGAAAACGCAGCATAGGGAGGCCTCCCACTAGATGGACCGACGACATTGTGAGAGTCGCGGACATCCAGTGGATGCAAAAGGCAGGCTGTCGTTCAGTGTGGAGGTTAAAGGTGGAGGCCTATGTTCAGCAGTGGACGTCTTCTGGCTGATGATGATTGTAATCTTATAGCTGACTAGATAATTTTATTGTAATTATTAATATTTCATTGAAATTCTTATTAAGTAATGTAATTTTCATGATTTAATTGAAGTAATTGGTGTAACAGGTTTTTTTTTTTTTTATTAAATTAATTGTGCGCATTATAAGGGAATCAGAGGCAAACACCTCAAATATGCCTGCCTAGGGTCAGCATAGCAGCACGGAAGTTTGTGCTGGACCTGAGACGCTGCATGAGAGAGAAAGGGCTCAATCCATGATCTGGTTGATTCGTGGTCCAGGGGATTTCTCTGGCAATTAAGCGAGGAAATGCGGCCAGTATATTGGGGACTTTCGGTCAGGGCTCGGTGGGCAGAGAACTTTTTCAGTAGCTAATATTAGTTAATTGACTTTTTTTTTTTTTTTTTTTTTTCAAATATGTTTTTAAGTACCTAGCTGTTAGTTTTCCTAATATAATAAAATAAATAAATAAATAATAAGTGATAAGGAAATCTTAATGAATCTCTACATAGTATAAAATTAAAGTCGCTTTCTGTCTGTCTGTATGGCCGCTAACTCCTCCTAAACCACGCAACGGATTTTGATGCGGTTTTCACCATTAGTTAGATATATTTCCAAGGAAGGTTTATATATGTAACTAGCAACTTGGCCCGGCTTCGCACGTAAAATTACACCCGTGCGAAGCCGGGCGGGCGGGTCACTAGTATGTATGTTATATTTATTGATTTGTTAACTGACAACGCACTGAATAAACCCCTGGGTCTACAAGCATAACATTTTGAACAAGTGTTCCTTATGTAACGACGGTTAGCACTAAGGAAGGATTTGTGAAAATTCATAGATGTGTCCACTCGAAATAGATAAATATGTTTCTAAATATAGTAAACGAAGCTGAGCTAGTCTGTCAGGCGACTTTGTTCTTAGTTATAGTTCTATTTTAATTTTAATTTTTATTCAGGAAACATACAGTGATATATAACTAATTTAAAAAGAAATTATGATAACTTAGCACTATTAACACGTTTCCGCATATACAAATCTAATTAACAGCTTGTTTACGCTAAAAATTTACTATAGGTTAAGGTAAGTATATAAGTATAAAATATAAAAAGTATAAAAATATAGTAGTATAAGTGCTAGATAAGTAATGTCATAACATAACCTATAAACGAGACAGTTCAAAATTCGCACCAAACCAGTTCTTGAAGACTATAGCTTTAAATTTGTGTGGAGATGTATTAAATAGATCAAATTCAGGAAAATCATTCAGTCTGTTAACACAGTTTGCTGACCTTATGAAAAAACAGTTTTGCCTGTAGTTTGTAGAACTATGAGGGATATGGAGACTAATGGGACTATAGCTATTATATTTAACTGGTCTCAAGAGATGTGAGAAATGCATACCTTTTCTCATCAAGCTCCTTCATTTTTTTCTCCGCCTTTGCCCATATGTCCTCTCTGACGGTCTCTTTGAATTTGTTGCGTTCATTGTACTTCAAATAATATTCGTTGGCCATTCTGGAAGGTTTATATTCGCCACTGTTGGAAGATGATGATAAAGGACTCCTTTCTAACCTTTTCAGGTTTTCTTTAGGACATTTATAATTTTTTTTAAGTTTTTCCTTCTTTTTAAAGACTATATTTGCAGCTTCTAAGGTTACTTTGTTTGTTTTTTTCGGGAATGGACTTTCTGTTTGCGTCTCAAACCAAACATTAACTTTTTCCGCTGCAGTTAGTGTTGAAGATATAGAGTTGTCACCACCTGAAACTCCCTGTACTTCGGGTGGTTCAGTCAGTTCAATTTTTTCTTCAACATGGTTGGTAATGAAATCATTGGGTTTAAGTAGCATGACTTCGTTGCTTTGTTTATTATTATCAGCAATGGCTTGAAGTATAGACTCCAGTGCAATATTTCTCTGGCGTTTTTTCGGTTTATCTATCTGTTTAGGAGGAGGACCGTCATTTGGGGTACTTGCATTTCGCTGAGTGGGTAAAAACTCGGAGCTCAATGGATTGAGCTTGCTTATGAGAACAGCTTTGTCGGTGTTTTCTTCCTCATCTGACCAAACATTGACATCTCGGACCTGTTACAAAGTTTTATATCAGTACATATTTAGCTAATAATAGCATATTACCCGTGGTAGCCCATTTGGGAGACCGCTAGACTTGAAAGCATGAGGTCGCGGGTTCAAACCCCGGGCCCGTACCAATGAGCTCTTTGGAGCTTATGTATGGATTTTCATACCACTGGCTTTTCGGTGAAGGAAAACATCGTGAGGAAACCTGCATACGTACGGAGAAGAAATTCAATGGCATATGTGAATCCACCAACCCGCACTGGGCCAGCGTGGTGGATATGGTCCAATCACCCTTTCGGGGGTAGGCTAAAAGTCCAGCAGTGGAAAAAAGGCTGAGTATGATGACATTCTTATTCTTATTCGAGATGGGGGCGATAAGTCCTGCACTGACGTCCCGCTTGGGGTGTATTGTGCATTTCCCCCTACCAGCACCTACCCGAGCCAACACAACTCCTTGAAATATCGGAGTGAGGCTCTGGGGCGCTGGAACAGTTGCTCCAGTGGCGTAGATGGTAGTGAAAATAATGATGATGAAAAGCAATCCAGCTGTTGTGGCGACGTGGATGAAGAAGGCAATGGTGCTTCATACAACCCGGTAGCGATGATGTAAATGATGACATATTTAGCTATAAACTAAGAAGTATAAATTAAAATAAATAAAAAGAGTTAATACTATTGAAAAGGCTGAACATATTTTCTTGAATCATTGCTACGAACACTCTCAGTTCAGCTGTTTGGTAGCTATGTTGCCACAGACACACACATTCACACATTAAACTTCCTCTTTTTGCGTTAGACGTTAAAAACTTTAATATGGTATTGTCTAGCCTTAGTTTGGAAGTGTAGAGTTAGACAATAAATTTTCACTTCATCATCATCACCCAGAAGACGTCCACTGCTGAACATAGGCCCCCCCTTTAAACTCCACACTGAACGACAGCTTGCCTTTTGCATCCACTGGATGCCTGCAAATTTTCACCTATTTACTTAAAATTGAATAAATCCATATCTATCAAAGAAGAATAATGTACCGTATGTAATGTACGTAGTACATTTACATCGATGATATCTATAAATTCCAATGGAGAGGTGAATGTTAGTAAGACTGAAGACTTAATGATCATTTAAGTTAAATGTAAGTAGTTACCATGTCTAGCATTTTCTGGATAAGACCCAAATCTGGGGCCACTGAGAAATTTGCATCTGCCGAGCAGTGCTTAAAGAACTCCTCTTCAGTCTCTGGAAATATTTAAGAATACATTTATCACAACAACTCCCTCAGGTGAATAGATCTGATGTAATATCATAGTAAGACATTAGTCCAACTATTATTAACCACTAGTTACATGGGCATACTGAGATAGCCCAGGCAAATTCACCTTCAACCAAAATAAAATGAATGGACGGGCCCAGAAGCACATTTCTGAAGATTACTAAATGAGCGCCTGCGTTCGTGTTCTCCACTCCAGAACCTTTCTTCCCCATCGGTTATCAGTTCTTCGAGCGATGTGGCCTGCCCATTGCCACTTCAACTTGCAAATTTTAACAGCTACATCGGTGACTCTGGTTTTTTGGCGGATATCCACGTTTCGGATTCTATCGCGCAAAGAAACTCCGAGTATAGCTCTCTCCATTGCCCGCTGTGTGACTCTGAGTTTTCCAAAAGGCCAACAGTTAAGGACCACGTCTCAGTACCATATGTCATCACTGGCAACAAACACTGGTCAAAGACCCTCGTCTTGAGGCACTGTGGTATCTTGGATGAGAATATGTCACACAATTTCCCGAACACTGGCCATCCGAGTTGTATTCTTCGGTCAACCTCTTTGCCTACGTTGGACTTACCTAGCTGAACAATCTGTCCAAGATAGGACAGATTGATCGATTTCCTTGATATTAGACTAGTATTCTTAAAATGAGGTCTCTGTACAAAATTTTAGCTGGAATTGGCAGCCTTTTTCAATGCTTTCATCTTCCGACGTAAATCCTTAGCTTTACAGTGTTGAACATCAGCCCAAGTTAGGTATGCCTCTGCACGACTACATTGAGGCCCAAACCATAAGCGAGCTTTTCCGTACAGTGGTGCGTCAAGGTAAGGAATATAGTACTTCGTGGCCGGACAATGAGGAACTAGGAGACAGCAGGCACGCGTGAAGCGTTCTTTATTTGTCTGATATGGCCTAAATGGTTTCGAAACTGGTTATATAGAAATCTAAATACCTAGGCCATTGCAGCTCATGTATGAGCTCGTCCTACTAGGTCACAGAGTTGGCGGGTCCTCCTACCTTAGTTATAATAGTTTAAGAATGTGTCCCGAGAAATATACTGATGTGGGGTAAATTTTCCGTCTAAGCTTAGTTACCTTTTTTGATTATGTACCTTACAACCAGCCGTGATTAATATTTCGTTTATTACATATAGGTCGTACCTTCAGCGATTTTAAGCGAGGGTGGTTTATCCCCTGCACCCACGGTAGTCTCGATTGCTACAGGGACCCTTCCCTGAGCTACAGACAAGTCGCGAAGTATCGCGTACTCGCTGGTCCATTGAGACATTTTCCCTTTGTTTTGCTTTGGTAGCTCCCAACAACTTCATAAACAAGCAATCAAATTCAAATCACAGATATCTACTATCACAGAACACTATTTACTCAAGGAGTCTACTATAATTAATTAATAAATTCAAAAATCACAGCACGCACAGATAACTGCACAATAACTAGTGAAAAGCACGGAACCTGCACGGAACCAAGCACGGAACACTATTACTCCTAGGTGCAAAGAGAATACAATACAAAACAAAACAATCAAAGGTTACGCATGAGATCAGAGTGACCATTTCAAAAATGGCGAATCTGCCACACACGGTCCTAAAAATGTGCCAAAATCTGCCACACTAGACGTTAAAAAATGCCAAAAATATGTCAACATGAAAATAAAAGAAAACGTATTTTCATATATGTTTTTTAATCAACACGTTTAACACGTTAAACGTACAAAAAAACAATACACCTAATTAACATTGGCTTCAAAATTTTCGTCTTCATTTTCTTTGTACATGGATTTTAACGACATATTTTTTAACATTTCCTTGCTTGGTTTAAAGGAGACGCAGTCTCCGTGTTCCTTTATTCCCTCTTTTGTAGTAATTATTGCCGAGACATGTTTATTCAAAAACATGTTCCTTATTTTTGTTTTATTAAGATTGACTTGAGAAAATATCCTTTCGCACGACGCATTTGACATCGGCAAATATAAGAGAACTTTTGCAAAGTTCGCTATATTTGGATATTTTGTTGCCCCATTTGCGTCCCTGATTTTTCCAACCGCTCCCCAAATTATTTAATTTTTTTACTACTTATTTATAATGTAATGTAATTTAAAATTAGCATGATTTTCATTAAAACCTTTGAAATCTGCCAAAATCTGCCACATTTCTAAATCGTCAGCGTAATATGCTACAGCTTAAATTTTGGATCCAAATTTGCTAAAATGGCAGAAATCTGCCACAAATGGTCACACTGCATGAGATAACGATATTAACGATGGGGTTTGTCAAAACCAAGGATTTTATATATACCCTAAAGGGACCTGGATTGAGTACTCATGCTAAAAAAACGGTCCGAGGGAAAAGCGAGCACGGAGTAATTTGTCCTTTTCTTGTAGGGTGTTCATGATTTTGAGGAAACGAAGACATGCAGACACGCACGGGCGAAGCCGGGATATATAGCCTATGCCAACCGGGGATAGTGCAGCATCCCAACAGTGAAAGAATTTTTCAAATCGGTTCAGTAGTTTCGGAGCCTATTCAATGCAAACAAACAAACAATCAAATCTTTCCTCTTTATAATATTAGTATAGATGAACTTTTACACCCACATGTCAAATTACAAATTCGTAGTTACATAACTTTCAACACAACATACAAACTCCAATTCCACCTCCTTAATCCTTCTTTTTTGTAAAAATATTATAATAGTATTTATTTATTTTAAACTATTAGCCTGAATACCAAATTTTATTCCTAAGTATCATCAAAAACAAAGGACTTTAATATAATCTTTCAACCTCCATTTGCCCTCTTTAATTCGGCTTTTTCGCTAAATCCTTCTTAGCGGACCTCTAGGTATACCCCATAAGGAATCTACGTGCCAAATTTCAGCTTCGTAAGTCAAATAGTTTTTGATATTTCGTGACAAGTCAGTGAGTGGGTGAGTAAATTTAGCTTTTATAAATATAGAAGATTGGCATGACAACTATTTGGCATATTTTACTTACTGCGGGAAAATGACATGGAACTACAATCGTTTTCAAAGTTTGTCGAGAGCATCACTACATCACTATCATCACTACATAGTATAAAACAAAGTCGCTGTCGCTGTCTGTCCGTCCCTATGTATGCTTAAATCTTTAAAACTACACAACAGATTTTGATGCGGTTTTTTTAAATAGATAGAGTGATTCAAGAAAAAGGTTTATATATATAATAAATGCATAATATAGTATAGAAACACTGATAATTGTAGAGGTTTCTAATGTGATGTCGTCAATAAACACATTTTTTTGCGCTTTACATTGCAAACGCTGGCTGAACCCTACGAGATAGATCAAAATAATGTACGACAATATTGTATACCTTAAAAAGGTCTACAAAAAAGTCCACGATGGTATATGTCTATTTCTTAGGGATAACCCACAATAACCATTTTATATTATTTATTTTTTACGAGAAATAATGGCTTATTTACGTGGGGATTTTAAGCAATACAGCATTAATCTTTATCCAATTAAGTACCTTAAATACATTGTGCATTTAATATAGACCAATATTATATGGCCGTTTACAGCTTGTAATTTAAATGAACATTTTCTAAGATATTAGATTTAAAATGCAGGGACATAGCGGTTGCGGCGGTACCGGCCCCACAGCCAGGGCCCAGTACCACTACAGGCCCGTACCGGCGGCGTGTTTTTCACATGGCCAATTATGAAAACAACATATTTAGTTTGTTTTGCCTAATGACAATAAAGCTGTGAACGTAGGATATAAAGAAAATCTGTAGTATATTATTCTAGTATTAGCATTGTACCCGTGCGAAGCTGGGGCGGGTCGCTAGTGTCTTTATAAAATCTTCTGTGTTGAAGTGCAAACTGCACACCCTGGAGTTTTTTGTTATACTTGCTGTTCGACTAAGAATTACGTCCAACCACATTTTTCTTACATCCTCTTTTGTTGGTATACTGTAACATGAAATATATTCAGCGATGAATTTAGGTACTTTCATTTTTTATGTAATATTTAGAATGATTCCCGTACGATTCCTCGAAACACCCTTGAACGATACAACTGTACACAGAAAGCTCGGTTCACCGTTGGATGGTAGTACTAGATCTACGTTTCGCCACTTACTCACCTGATGGTACGTGACGGTGTGGCGGAGGATGGAACACGTTGATCTAGAAATCTATTCATATCTATCTATACATATCTATCACTATAGCCATGAAGATATCTAGTTTGTTGTTCTCAGGAAATAAGGAGGACGGCAGGGAGTTCCATTCTTGGGCAGTACGTATCATAAATGAAGACCCAAATCGTTGAGTTCAAATCTATGGAATTTTCACTAGGTAGTGTGCAGTCATTCTACTTTTCCTAAGTAAAAGGGGGAGGGTGGAAAAAGGGCTCGAAGCTTTTGCGCACACTCGCCGAAATGCGAATTACTTTAAAATATCCCTAGGTCATGCTAAAACATAATGTATAAAAATAATTGTTCATGTTCACACGAGTATGGACACCCTAATAAACATTTTCTTGTATTACAAGCTTTGTGTACCTACCTGTGAAAAGATATGCCGCAGCCACCGAATGATTCACTAGCACAGTTTCTTATACAGC
This sequence comes from Agriopis marginaria, assembly GCA_932305915.1. NCBI lineage: Eukaryota > Metazoa > Arthropoda > Insecta > Lepidoptera > Geometridae > Agriopis > Agriopis marginaria. The sequence goes on from OW029925.1 coordinate 17,288,871, forward strand.
AATTTTTCACCATTTTAAAATAATTATTCAAAAATCATGCATGAAAAAACAAAATAAGCAAACAATCAAAAACGCCATGTCGTTAATGCTGCCAGTAGCTTCATGGTTCAGTAGAACCATGAAGGTTCCTAGTAATTATACTTGGAACCTACATGGTTACTTAAAAATAAAATTGAAATAGGTACATGATACATTAGATATATCTACATTAATATCCGTTAGAAAATGGAAATAAAAATTAATCTTTATTTTATTGATAGTAATTTTATGTTTACACCCCAAAATAGGGCCTGCCTGGTATGTCCTAACACTACTAAAATATAATTGTGATTATTTACGGGATAATTATCGTGGTGGTTGTGGAATGAGATTCCACAACATCTTATAACTTTAGTGAACAGCCGAGATAGTTTAAAACAGAGTTTTACTAAAATATATGTTTTATGTAATGGCAATCTTTAGAAAGGGATACACTTCCTTCGTGGTAGCTATCTCAGTGAGCTCGTTTTACCTCCATGTTCCTAGCCACATTATTATGAACCCTTACGTTTAGACGTTAAGGTTTAGTTTTGTATGGGAATATTTTGACAGAACGCAATCTAGTATATATGTTTATCTATGGTCAAAACATAGATCGCTACATTCTATGCTACATTCGTTACATTGTTTTGATGTTCCTTGTGTCGTAGAGTCTAGAGTAGAGATTAGAGAAGAGACCATAGATAAGACAGCTCACAGAGATAGCTAGACAAGTCAAAATAAAAAAACATGCAAACCTATTTTTAAGACTATAGATACAGAGACCTTCAGTCGGAATAATATCCATGATTTTATGGTATAAAAATCCGTTAAACAGGTAAGAGTAACAGTCAAAATCAAGAAAAGTAAGATACATTGAAGTCCAAGTCCTGCCCTAGTAAAGTGGTGGAGACTTTACTAAAGGTTTCTGTGGAGATTGGAAACGTCACGAAAATACATGTTTCACCTTTTTGTATCACTTGCTTACACTCAAGCACGTTTAAAAACACTTATTAAACAATAATTCACAATTTTTACACATTAACAGTATAAATAACGCTAATTTAGGAAAATAATACAATGAAGCGACCTATTTTTACGTTAGCGCCAAAACTCAAATGGACTTTTTTTTTAAAATTTATTTCATGGCCATAGATACAGAGTTCTTCAGTCGGAAAATAAACATGTTTACTACAGAAAAAAAAGTTATCGGGAGGGAACTTGGAGGGAAAGAGAACACTGTCTCTTTCTCTCCCGTTGGTTGGACGGCTGTTCGTCAACCAAGTACGTCTAGTCTATACAATATTATATTTTGTATGTAAGTATGTTTGTAACGAATTGGCTCAAAAAGTACTGGACCGATTTTAAAAATTCTTTCACGATTTGAATGCTACATTATCACTTAATAATATAGGCTATATAACTATACCGTGCGGAGCCGGGGCGGACCGCTTGTGTATTATATTGGTCAATGCACAGACATTCACGCGTAAAATGCACAATCTTTTGCCGAACATTCGGAACTTTGGTCAAGTGTTGATATTTTAATTGGCAAGATCACTATTCGTAGCATCGCTTAATAACAAGTTTTCCTAATCGACCACCCGGACCCGGGTGGATTCTTTGGGAGGTCCGTTAGTTATAAAAGTAGAAATAGTATAAGTAGGAAGGTTCCAGTAATTTTGAAGTTACCTACTATAACCACAGAATACATATTAGTAGGTACAAGCTACAACATTATATCCTAATTCCTAACATAGGGAGAAAATGAAACTCAAGAATTTTTTAATTCATATCTTTTATTGAATCTTGAAGCTATTGTGAGTAAAAATTAATTTAAATGGTGATAAATAATGAATAATAACATGTTACTACTACATTAATAAAAAATTAAACGGATTTGGTAACATCACAAATGAAACATACTACATACCATGTTTTTTTTGTATTGTCTGTTACGCTTAAATTATAAATTATATTATACTTATGATTAATTACGGGATAATTAGTAATTTTTAAACTTTCGCGATTTGAACACATATTTTATGTTTATCGGGACTTTATCACGTATTATTTAATATAGGTAAAAATAGCTACCTTTCGCTCGACGTTTCGACCATTTTACAGTGGCCGTGGTCACGAGCTGACACGCTGACAGCTCGTGATCACGATATCAATGATCACGGTATCGGCTGTCGTATTTTTACCTAAATTAAATAATACGTGATAAATCCCGATAAACATAAAATACGGGATATTTATCGTGATAAGCATGGTGGTAAGGTTGTGGAATGAATCCACAACCTTACCACTCAATGCTTACCACAATACATAATCATATAACTTTAGTGAACAACCATGAAAGTTTAAAACAGTAATTTAAATTATAAAACCTATAAAGTGTGGAACAACAGTAATTATTATTCAAGTATAAAAATATTGCTTTCAAAAATATTAGTAAGTACGTACGTACGTAGTTGCGTATTTAGTTTATGTATGTATATGTATATATATTTATTCATATCTTATGTGCACCACCGACCGTTTTTCAACTTCTTTAGTCCTGTCCATCCAAAGGTTGCCTGGAAGAAATCGCTTTAGGCGATAAGGCCGCCCATTATACTGCCGTATATTTGTTTTTTATGTTAGTTTAAGTTTCATTTGTATTTTCGGTGTGTAATAAAGTAATATTGTATAGTATTGTAGTACAAATATTATATCGGCGCGTGCGAAGGTGCCGGCCGATCTGCAGCATCATCCTCGGCCGTGGAGAATGAGACATCGCACGTACATTGACACAGTTTTTATTTCGTAGCACTATGATTAATAATTACAATATCAGATTACTTGAAAATTACTTGGGGACAAGGTGTTCCGCCTTGTAACGAACGCTGCCCCAACCAACAATCCAAATTCAAAACCTAAAGCGAGCTCCACCGAGCCTCACATCACCGACGCGTGTCCGCGCGCCCTCACTAGCGCCTCTGCCGGACGGTACACCAACTTGCTAAACTCTGATTGGTTGCCAACGACACATCCGTAAACAATTTCAGCAGAGGAAGTTACTGCAGCGTCTGTACGCTTAGTCCCAGATTTGATAGTTTACGAAAACTTTTTTCGTTTACGTATTGTTACATAAATTTTAGTAAAGCGCCTCTATCGGAAACGTGGAGGAACTAAATTTGGCAGTTATCGGCGGTATAGATTCATCATCATCCAGAAGACATCCACTGCTGAACATAGGCCTCCCCCTTTAAACTCCACACTGAACGACAGCCTGCCGTTAGCATCCACTGGATGCCCGCGGAAAAAAGTTTTCGAATGCCTTTTAGCCCAGCAATGTATGGAACAAGACGAAAACGAAAAAAGTTTTCGTAAACTATCAAATCTGGGACTAAGGGCACAGGTCCCTTTTGTCTATGGTCTTATAGCACCAAGGACCCAAACATAAGCTCAAAATGCAGTCAGGTGTAAAAGGTGTTTTTTTTCTTAAGGCGCCCTTATATAATGTAATTAAATTACAATCCAGCCTAAAGTTAGGCTAATAAGCAATTTAATTCTAAGTTACAAGTTCTACGTATATAATTATAAAAACTATGGTGTGCAATAACACATTTCTTATTATAGAAACTGACGTGGTTTTCACACATTTTATTTATATTACACGGAGACAAGCAAGACGCAGCCGCGCGCGTGCATTCACCTTGAAAAAGACTGCCTAATGCGGTTGAAACTATAGTCTGAGTGACCGGCTTAATCTTACGTGAGTAATTCCCGTGTAATATCAATAAAACACATTTCTTATTGTCTCTATTAAGGGGAAGACATTTTGTTCACATGTTCTTTAGAGGTAGCTACACTCTCAGAGCAAATAAAAATACAGAGGGACTACCGCGAACACGAAAAGTGAAGCCACTTTTTGAAACATGTGTGCGTAGTCAAATTTCGTGTCGTGTAATTCATCAAAATAAGTGATAATATAAATACTTAAGTGTGGAAATATTCCAACCTTCTTCTTATTTACTTTTGCGTTGTTTTTAAAGTTCTTAACACTGCAAGAAGTCATGGTTTATTTTTAAAACGGATGTTTTCAGTACGTTCTGACAAGAAATTCACGTAGTTTTGAATGCGTATGTGTGCGTGAGTCGTGTATTTATAGGGAATTCACATAGTTTTGGAAGCGATTTTGTCGTCACTTTGGCAGTGCGCCGTAGGGACTCTGTATTTTTATTTGCTCTGAGGCTACATTACTTAACATAGACACTTTGTTTTTCACTACACTAACCTTTTTTTATCAAGTCAGCTTGTTTAAAAAAAAGGCATAACTTACAACCAAACGCTTGATTCCCATACAGTTAAAAGAATACGAGCATCATCTGCGACACCCACATCTAAAACAGATTTCCGTGCTAATTTGCAGAATGTGCGATCCCACAGCCTCTGTGAAAACAGTCCTGGCAAAATCTATATTTGAACAAACCAGACTCGTAGCAATTTGGCCTCCCACTCGAACAAATATGAAATGGTCTAAACAGGGTACAAAGTATTTTTCTATTCATACCTACCATCAGAAGACAAGAAAAAATATAGATCAAATTGAGAACGGCCCTCCCTCTTTGAAGATGGTTAAAAATAAATACAAGAAAATTTGTTCTATACAAAACAACGCTAATACAAATCAAATAAAAAATATTATTCTCATAGGCTATCACACCACACAGAAACGAGAAGTAAACAGAACGGAAATCTGTCACCAGGCATTACGAGTGAACCTTGATTGAACATTCTTATTTAGATCAATGGATCGAACTCCACATCACAGTTGCTGATTTCGAATGACTGACGTTTCGTTTATATGTATGCAACCGGCTACAACAAATTTCTTACAAAAATGCCTTGACAGCTGTTCTAATTTAAACAAAAAAAATCTTTTCTTTTCTGTGGTCGGACAGATGTTTGATGTGTTAAAAATAACAAGACTTAGTGAATAATATAATTATTTGTTTTACACTTACTAAAGAAACTATTTACGCCCGCTCTGCCCAGGCAGTACATAACCTAATTTAAAAAATCAAGTGTAAATTTAATAATTATAAGTATTTAAATAAAATGTATATATAATGGAACTATTTCATAATAATTGAAAACTACAGGCATGTAAATACATAAGCGAGAGATCATTGCACTAAATAGTAGTGCTCAATATAAAATTTTGCTTAATTTATAATTAGGATACCGCCTTAAAAATCAAAAAACCGCGTCAAGATTAAAAAATATATCTTACTTTTCTTTTTAGATTTCTGTCGAGCGTATTTTTACAAATATGCAAGCCCAAGTGAAACCAGCCAGCTTACCACAGACCTATATCCAAGTAGACGCCACAAGTCGACCTACCTTGCATGTCATATTTCCAACACAATTGACGAGGTGAAGAACAAAACCTCACTTTTCCACTTATGACAATTTCGTTTTTTTTTCTTTGGGCAAAAAATGATAAATTGATTGAAGCATGTGAGTAAAACCTTGTCAAAAACACCTCTTTTCCTATATAAAATTTGATTTGAAATCGAGTTTCGAACAAAACCACACTTTTCCGTAGAAAAAGAGAAATTCCGTTGAGAATTTTTTATGTATTCTCTAAAATTTGAAAAACTGGAAATGTGAGGTTTTGTTCTTCACCTCAATTATGACGAATAGTCGTAATTGAGTCCTTCTAAAACCAGTCTGCTCAATCGGTGCCGCGACAACATGTGTCAGTTTGAAACGAAAATGGGTAATTGTGCAATACTGCAGTGCAAGTACCGTTCTTTATCGATGGTCAAATTTGACAGTTGTGGTCGTCAAATTCGATAAAATGCTATTTGATCAATACTAGCTATGATCGATTCTATGGCATTTTAACGAATTTGACGATCGATAAAGAACGGTACTTGCACTGCTGAGTTGTAAAGTACCACAAATAGAGTTGGCCGACAGAATGAAGATATTTCTTAACACTTTTAGGTACAAAATATTTGAAACGCTTAGTTTTCAAACAGTTTGGACCGCTTGTGAAGTCTACTTAGATACTGGTCTGTGCAGCTTACAATACCAGCTTAAAATAATCAATATTTATGAATAAAAGAAGTTAAATTATGAGCAAAGAAGTCTGCAGTGCAAGTACCGTTCTTTATTGATCATCAAGTTTGACAGTTGAGATCGTCAAATTCGATAAAATGCCATTTGATCAGTACTTGCTATGATCGATTCTGTGGCATTTTATCGAATTTGACGTTCGATAAAGAACGGTACTTGCACTACTGCAGTGCAAGTACCGTTCTTTATCGATAGTCAAATTCGATAAAATGTCATAGAATCAATCATAGAGAGTATTGATCAAATGGCATTTTATCGAATTTGACGACCACAACTGTCAAATTTGGTGATCGATAAAGAACGGTACTTGCACTACTGGTTTGTTATATCCGTAAGCCTTGAATGGCTTGCGGATATAAACAAACCGTATGTCACCCAGCTTTTCACTCTCTCTGAGACAGTTGCAAAATTAATGGCGCATACCTCGCATACTAGAATGGCACGTGCCTACGTCCAATATAATCTGTATATCTGAAATACATGATAGTAAAATAAACATAGTTAAACATCCCTATGACTAAGCGCTTGGTGTTAGGAAAAAATTCCTCCACACCATCATCATCATCAGCCAGAAGACGTCCACTGCTGAACATAGGCCTCCCCCTTTAACCTCCACACTGAACGACAGCCTGCCTTTTGCATCCACTGGATGCCAGCGACTCTATATCGTCGGTCCATCTAGTGGGAGGCCTACCTACGCTGCGTCTTCCGGTTTGTGGTCTCCACTCAAGAACCTTTCTTCCCCATCGGTTATCGGTTCTTCGAGCGATGTGGCCTGCCCATTGCCACTTCAACTTGCAAATTTTAACAGCTATGTCGGTGACTCTGGTTCTTTGGCGAACCTCCACACCGCGTCAATAAAATTATAAATAATATTTTTTTTCTTTGATTACTTATGTTACTGAGACGTGGTTCTTAACTCTTGTCCTTTTCGAAAAACTCAGTCACACTTGAGTTTCTTTGCGCGATAGAATTCGGAACGTAGATATTCCACGAAGAACCAGAGTCACATAGACATAGCTATTAAAATCTGCAAGTTGTAGTGGCAATGGACGGGCTACATCGCTCGAAGAACCGATAACCGATGGGGAAGAAAGGTTCTTGAGTGGAGACCATGAACCGGAAGACACATCGTAGGCAGGCCTCTCACTAGATGAACCGACTACATCGTGAGAGTCGCTGGCCTCCAGTGAATGCAGATGGCAGACTGTCGTTCAGTGTGGAGGTCTTCTGGCTGATAATGATGATATTATTTTCCTAGCTATGCTTTCAACTATGCTGGACTGGTTTTTTTTTACGGCTTTTCACTTCTAAATCTTTTTTCTTTAAGTCGGCTTCAAGTTTTTCCCACATATTCAAAGTGGGAGTGGGTGTACTTGTCTTGCTTCTTGCGCTATATTTCTTGTGAAGTTCTTCAGCATAACTTGATGGCTTGTATTCAGTAGTATTTGATAAATTTTTCCTAGAATTGCTTGTCTCTGGACTCACCGGATCTTTTTTTAACCTACGAATTTTGTATGCAACAGGTTCTAGGCAGAGCATAGGACTTTTAGATTTATCAACTGTTACAACTGGCTTGTTGTGTAACCAGTTGTTTACTTTGCTTATTGATTCTATTATATAAGGATCCAATTTTTCAGTTTCTGATGGTTCGTTACTTTGTTCTTTGTTATGTATATTTCCCATATCAGGTTTAAGTTGTGTCGCTTCGATTTCATTAAACGCTTGGATATTCTCGTTTTCAATGCAAATATCACGGTCATTTCTTTTAATATCTCTATAATTATTTTCATCATAACAGATATTATTATTATCCTCGTTAGATGTCAAGATATTATTTACTATCAAGTAATTCGTTGCAAGATCATTGTTGTTTTTCTCTTCTCCATCTCTTTCTTCGTATAGGCTAACGTCAGCTGTCATGTCAGAGTTTTCAGACGGCTTGATATCCACCGATCTAGCTTTTTTATTTTCTGCAATTGGACTTCTCGGACTATACGAGGTAACATCATCATTGACTTCTTTTACATTATGGATTGAAGTCATTCGCTCAAGAGAATGGTCAGTATCATTTAATTCTTCGATATTACAGTTGAAGTCACTAGCTTTACAATCCTCAAAGAACTGAGGAGTTAGTAATTTCAGTGGTTTGGCTGGTTTGGGCTCAGCGTACAGCCTAAGCAGACTAACAATTGCCCTGTTAGTTTGCTGTTGACTTTGATTTGTTTCATTTTTGACTGATATGTGCGATTTTAGCATCATTGCCATTTGTTTTTTCATTTCTTTTGTCGCATCTGTTTTATCTTCTGTAGCTTTATTGTTTTGACTAGATGCAGTTAGAGCTTTTTTAGGAATGAATTCTTTTACGTAAGGATTTAGTTGACTAATGATAGTGCCATTATTCGTAATAATTTTAGCAGGGCTTGTCACTTTGCTTGAGATTGGTTTATTATTCTGCAAATTTTTGTTACTGCTACCTTCTTCTTCTTTCGAGCTCAGTCCATCATTAAGCGCCATTTTATCGGCGCTGGGCTTGTTATTTGAATTTACTTTACCACTCACAACTCTTATATTCGGCGATATGCGACTGTCCTTTTCTTCTAAATTAGGGTGCGTTTTTTCAGCATTTGCCAATATATTGAAATTAGCTTTGCTAATAACAATTTTTTTATTTGACGGAACTGGCTCTTCGTCTGATGAATTTTCATAATTTTGGACCTGGAACAAAAAATTTATAAATTTGACAAAATATTTATTAGTTGATTGAATCAGGCGTTACTTTGCGGAAGTCCATTTTTAATTTGTATAAAAAAAACATGAAATGTATTGTATATGTTTTGTGTATTGTGTTTGTTATTTTGTTTGGTTTTGTATTTGTTGTTGTTTGTTTGTTTGTTGTTTTTTGTTTGTGTTGTTTGTTAGTTTTGTTTGTTGAAAACATTTATTATTTTAACTGGACGGACAGAACGAAGAACATCTCAGAGTTTCTTTGCGCGATAGAATCCGGAACGTGGATATTCGCCAAAGAATCAGAGTCACCGACATAGCTGTTAAAATATGCAAGTTGAAGTGGCAATGGGCAGGCCACATCGCTCGAAGAACCGATAACCGATGGGGATGAAAGGTTCTTGAGTGGAGACCACGAACCAGAAGACGCAGTGTAGGTAGGCCAGCAGGTCTAGCATGCGCTGTGAATAAATTATCTTTCCACCGTTTTTATCTACGCCTAGACGCGACAAAGCTAGAATATGGATACGTTTGTCTTTTTCTCGCGGGATAAAATCGGTGGAAAGACAATTAGTCCACGGCCCGTGCTAGGCCTGCTGAACTAGATGGACCGACGACGTCTTGAGAGTCGCGGGCATCCAGTGGATGCAGATAACAGGCTGTCGTTCAGTGTGGAGGTCTAGGGGGAGACTTATGTTCAGCAGTGGACGTTTTCTGGCTGTTAATGTAAATTTTTGTATTTTGTTATGGTCGTATGTGGGTTGTACTCACCATACGTAACATGTTGGTGATACCGATGAGATCGGGGCCCGGTTCGTCCCCTTGGCCCTGTCCCTGAGAAGTTGCTCGCCCGAATCGCATTTCAATTTCGTCGTCTAGAACAAAGAATAACGAAAAAAGTTAAACTGTGTACCCTCCTCCTTAAATCCTATTCCTCATGTCTGAGGGTCGAGACCACCACCATCAATCTCTCTCTGATCTTCGACCAAAATAAAATGAATGGACGGGCCCAGAAGAAGCGCATTTTTGAAGATTACAAAATGAGCGCCGGTTTTCACTTCGTATCAGTCGGTCTCTAGCCGTAGGAAGTGCGACACATGTCTATTGTTACATGATAACGAAACATCAGACAAAATTATGCCTTCGTGTATTTTCCTATATAGTAAATACACATCAAAAAACAGCTATCTATTTTTTGTAACAAATTTACTGTACATGGTTATTAATTAAGTGTTGAAGTATATGTCCAACGGTTTTGCATCGTTTTTACTGAGCAAGTTCAATGGTTATGACCCGTCCGTACATTTTATTATTGGCCAAAGTCTTTGATGACCTCTTTCCTCTTTCCGCGTCTGTCTGTTTGTATGGCCGCTAACTCCTCCTAACCCACGTAACGGATTTTGTTGCAGTTTTCACCATAAGTTAGATACGTTTTCAAAGAAGGTTTATATATATATAATTAGCGACCCGCCCCAGCTTCGCACGTAAATTACACCCGTGCGAAGCCGGGCGGGCGAGTCACTAGTTATTTCAAACTATGTTTAATCCTAAATTGTGCAGCACTTCAACATTAAATTACTTACGATTATTAGAAGCCTGGTCGCACTGTAGTTTGGGCAAATTGTTTTTAGAACAATCAAAATTACTCATTTTCTTCTGAGACCAAGGTTAGGTAGGTACGTACGAAATGAGTGTATCCTAGTACAGAACGGTCTGTGTTGTAAACTATTAACGCTTTAGGTGCACGGGTTGTTTGATCCGAAGATGCAATCACTAACTCACTTTATTAAACACGCAAAAACACTTTATTCAAATTTACTGCCACGGAATGGTCCGACAGCGCTTGCGCGTAACGACTGACTCAAAGTGGACTCTTGCAAATTACTGAGTCGGACAACTATGAACTAACTGCGACCACGTGCGACTAGTGACTACCAAGTGACTAGTTGACTACCGCGACTCATCCCGGAGTGGGGCTTTATATGCAATTATATCAGTTTTCGTTCTTGAGCTCCAGGTGGCAGCACGGATCATGGATACTAATCTATACTAATATTAAAAAGAGATAAGATTTGATCGTTTGTTTGCATTAAATAGGCTCCAAAACTACTGAACCGATTTGAAAAATTCTTTCACTGTTGGGAAGCTACACTATCCCCGGGTAACATAGGCTATATTATATTTTCAAAAAACAAATAGGGATCCTTACTAAAACTCCAATAATGTAACCCAAGGTGTAAAAAAATAAGATTTACAATTTTAACTTTGCGTTTTTGACAGTTCTAAGACAGGACAACGTCTGTCAGGTCAGCTAGTATTTTTATAAAAGGTTGGTGTGGCGGCTGACAGTGTTTCCGCTTTTAGGGATTTCTCCCTTTTTTTGGGAAAAAATTAGTTATATTAAGCAAGGTTTAGGGACATTTTATTGCGACAGGGATTTAGGGAGTTTTGGGGGAAAATAAAACTTAACGTGGCACCACTTTTGTTTGTGGTAGGGGATCCCCTCAAACTCGTAATGAATGTAACATGATGTAACCCATCTAGTTTTAATTGACCTATTAATTGTGCTATGACCGTAGAACGACATAGGAACAAAGTCATATTATACCAACAGTTAGTTTGTTTTTAATTCTGCATTGCAGAAAAAAGAAATATACTAAATAACGAAACCCTTAACGGTTTGCATTCTAGCAAACAATTAAGTATTGCTCAATTTTGGAACCCACCAGTGCTATGTTAAGTGCAGCGACAAACTGTAAAAGTAATGGTAACTGGTAAAAGTAACTGGCAACCCTGGGTTGGCAAGAACACACGTACTATAACAAACTATATTTATAAAATTAAAAACAACTAGTAAATCTTATTCTTCGCATCTGTGACTAATATCAAAATAAAGCGCTGAAGGCAAGGAATATTAGAACACTGATACACACCGAAACAAGCACCAAGTAAGATAGCATAATCGTTTTTTAATACTGAGATTTTGAAATTGTACTGAGCCGTTATTGCTGTCAAGCTCCGCAGCCGTCCTTGTTGCACACACCGCACTGAGCATAGCGCCATCCCATTCTTATTGATAATTTCACTGTTTGAATGTTCGTCTGGTCGTTAAAACCATACGCACGACTCAAATTCACACATCTAACAACTGATTACTAATAATCCAGTAATAAACAAGAGTTTATGATGAATTCGGCTTGCGCGGCATGTCAGAAAGCCCTTTCAACGACCCGTCACCTTTGTTGCGATGCTTGTAAGGATAAATATCACTACGCTTGCGTGGGCGTTTCCCCAGCCGACAAAACAAAAACCCAGAAATGGCTCTGTCCAGCGTGCTACGCGAAAATACCTAAAGGAGATAACTCAAACACTCCGGTTCGCAACACGGTCAGTACGTCCGAAGTCGCCGGCGAAACCGCGGGGACTGGAAGTGGAATTGGAGGCCTGCGTCCACTCAAACGCATAGCTAGCGCCTTGCCGGCGTTTGACAGCACGGATGACGAGTTACTAAATGCACCGAGTATTGCAGCCGAGCTTCGCTTTTTGCGTAGCGATATGGCAGAAATCAAATCTTATTTGAAACGTCTGGACGAAGGTTTGGAAAACTTGGCTGGTCGACTGGATGATTTCGAGAGCAGACTAAAAATCACGCAAGAAAAATGTTCGACAATTGATTCATTAAATGAGAAAATTGCGTTGATGCAAGATCAAATGAACTCCCAATCTCAGGCATCGCTGAGAAATGAAATAGAAATCATGGGCATTACAGAATGTCCTAACGAAAGTTTAGTGCACACTACTTTAACAACTTGCGCAAAACTCGGTGTTGACCTGTCGGAGAACGAAATCGACTGGGTCAGTCGTGCCGGCCCTCGAAAAACAGCACAAACCGATGCGGAGTCCGCCTTTGCTCGACCAGTGATTGTCAAACTGTTACGAAGATCGAAAAAGGAAGAAATAATTAAAGCCACGAAATCTAGACGTAACATTACTACAAATGACCTCGGCTTGTCTGGCCCGCCAAATAAGATCTTCATTAATGAACACCTTACTAAACAAAATCGCATGTTATTTCGCGACGCAAGGGTCACTGCAAGAGAAAACAGATACAAATTTTGTTGGATCTCAAACGGAAACATCTATGTTCGAAGTGAAGAAGGCAGATCGGCGATCTCTATTCGAAGGCAAGCAGACTTGGACAAGATCAAAGGAACAGGGGCCGCAATATAAAAACTATCCGTCAAACAGTTTATATATTATAATATTTGAAAACAATTTTATTAACGTGTACCATCATATCTTGATTTATATAATAGCTATGTTACTTTATTTCTTATTATACCGCCGATCACCTCCTCCCAACTCAAACATAATAACTTACCTCGCTAGTCTGGAAACACCTCACTCCTCATGGTTCTTGAAATATTGTTCACGTAGATACATAACCAATAGTATTATTACAATCATAACAACTAGTAGTCTCACTGCTGTAAAGAATTTTAGCTACCAACAAACAAACAACCAAAATATCCCTGAAGTGACAAAAATTCAAATTAAATACACTCCAATCTCATTTTTATACAATAAACAATATGGATAGTACTGACCTACAAGCCGATATAGACGAATCTCTGAGAATTGATTGTCACACTATCGATACGTTAGAAAGTTGTAAGCAAATAATCACGCCATATAACTTTAAAATTCTCACCTGCAATATAAGAAGTTTACACTGTAATTTTTCACACTTTCTGGTAGTCTTAAGCCGCTTAAACGTAGACTTTGACGCAATTATCATGACAGAATGCTGGCTACAAGAACACACACCGATATGTCAATTGGCAGGCTATAACGCATACAACACAAGCAAAGTTATTAATAAGAACGGTGGAGTTACAATATATTTAAAAAATACATGGTCAGCTAACGTCGTGGAACCAGAATTCAGAGATGCAAACTGTCTAACACTGGAGATCGATAAATCGTTCACCTTAGTGGGCATCTATCGATCTCCATCATTTCCTGATATTGAAAACTTTCTGGAGTCCTTGGACAAAATCCTAGACACACATAAAGAGACGAAACACATGATCGTCACAGGAGATATCAACGTAAACTTACTGGATGATTCTTTGGGCAGTAACACCGCAAAATACGAATGTCTTATGGCGGAGTATGGTTTTCTTCCTGCTATCACCAGCCCTACGAGACTGAACACATGCTTAGACCATATCTTCATTAAAACAGAGGGCCAACGCACTGGAATAAATTGTAAATGTTCGTTAACAGACCACAATCTTGTCATGGCTGGTGTAAACTCAGAAGCTCCTAAGAACCTAAAAAAGCCCGGCGCTGTACGTAAAATTGACTTTGAAGCAGTGCTAAAGGAACTTCGTCTGGAAGACTGGTCCGAAGTATATGCGCATTCAGATGTTAACGAATCCGTGAAAATATTTAATAGTATTTTGACTGAATCCATAAAACGCCACACGAAGGAATCAAAACTAAGTAGGTCTAAACAACAACTGAAACCGTGGATCACTCCAGGCCTCATAAGGTGCATGAGACACAGAGACAGACTGCATCAACAAGTAAGAAAATGTCCCAATAACATAAACTATAAGAAGACATACCTTCGATACAGAAATTTTTGCAATGATCTCCTACACAGACTCAAGGATAACTACGAGAAAAACTTGCTACAAGATAACAAACATAATCCAAAACAGTTTTGGAAGGCAGTTAAAAATATATGTCATATCCAAGGAAAGCAAAATAACGCGCAAGAACTTCTAGGTGTTGGTAGCAGCCAAGAGGAATCTCTAGATATCTGTAATAAACATTTTGCGACAGCAGGAGCGCAGTTGGCATCTCGGATTTTTAACAAGTTGAAAGTATCGCAGGACACACTATGTTCTCAATTTAGACAGAGTAAATATCCCCTCAACTCTTTCTTTGTAACTTCGACGGACCCCTGCGAGATAGATAAAATCATATCTGAGATTAAACCAGATGGTGCACCGGGCATAGACGGTATAGGACCGCGTCTAATTAAACATATCAGGTATGCCGTCTTAAACCCCCTTACATATATATGCAACCTCAGCATTGAAAGTGGTGTTTTTCCTGAATGTTGGAAGATGGCTCTGATTATCCCTATACATAAGAGTGGAGTCAGGAATGCTCCAGATAATTACAGACCCATATCTTTACTTTGTATATTCTCAAAAATTCTAGAAAAGGTAGTGAATAAAAGATTAGTACAATATCTCGAAAAAAACTCTCTCTATTCGACCAATCAATTCGGCTTCAGAAAAGGAAAGTCTACGGAAGACGCAGTCAGACTCTTAACTGAAACCATATCTGGGAATCTTGACTCCGGCAGGCGATGCGTCGGAATATTCCTTGACCTCGCCAAAGCGTTTGATTCCATCTCAACTCAGCTGCTTTTAAAGAAGCTAGAAGGGTTTGGCATCCGCGGCAACGTCTTGAAATGGTTCCACACTTACCTGACAGATAGGCGTCAGAAAATTAGAATTGGGGATCTGATGAGTGGAGAGTTAGTAAATGGATATGGAGTCCCACAAGGTAGCATTTTGGCTCCAACACTATTCATCATGTACATGAATGACATCTTAAACCTTGAATTACGAAGCGCCACTTTGATGTGCTACGCTGATGATACTGTTGCTATATTCGATGGCTCAAATTGGAATGAGGCTTTTGACGCTGCTCAAGAGGGTATATCCAGGATAGCGGAATGGTTGGACGCAAATCTGTTATCGCTAAATGTTAAAAAAACAAACTTTATCCCATTCCACATTACTCGAGCAACTCTTCCTACCATTGACAGAATTAAAATTCACTGTACTGGATGTGCTTTTTCGATGTCAAACTCGCTATCCGGGCAATGCTCCTGTGAGGGCATAGAGAGAGTGGCATCCACTAAGTACTTGGGAATAATGGTTGACCAAAACCTAAACTTTTACAATCATATCTCTGTGTTATCCAAGAAAGTAAGGAAATTCATTTATCTGATGAAGCAGCTTCGTCGAGGTGCTGATCTTAAGACGCGCAAACTTATATACGTGGCACTGTGCCAGTCTGTCCTCCAATACTGCATAGGTGTTTGGGGTAGTGCGGCAAAGACTGCGTTTAAGGAACTAGAAATAGCTCAAAGATCAGTGTTGAAGGTGATGCTAAAGAAGCCGCGACTATATTCGACGAACAGTCTTTACAGAGACGTCGAGCTCTTGCGTGTTAGGCAGCTTTTTATAATACAGGCTGTAACGAGTGCTCACCGTCTCAGACCTGTGCAGGACAAGACCAAGCGGAAACAACTCCATATTTTACCGTTGCCAAGAGTAAAAACCGCGTTCGCAGGTCGCATGCCAAAATACTCACATACTTTTGTTTACAACAAAATCGCAGGCACATGCGATATAGCAGACTGCAACACGTTTCAAGTCAGAAAAACCGTTAGCAAGTGGCTACTCACTCGATCCTACGAAGAAACTGAGAAGCTATTTGACCATCTAAATTGAGGCAGTTTTTAAATGAGATTAAGGAGGTGTTTTCTCTTCCCCCCCTCCCTCCCTCCCTTTCCCTCTTTAAATATCTACTATAATATAATTAAATAAATCAGTTAGTTTCTATGTATGTATAATAAATGGCAGATCTTTTACACAGGGTTGAACAAATTGTTTAAATGTCTCTGGGAAATCAAGGGACCCCAAAATACAGGCTCGGCCTAGTTTGGGGCCCACAGCTAAAAGTTAAAATACTTAGCTTAATTCAATCTAATTAATTTGTAATGATTTGGATATTATTATTAGATAAATAAATTATTTGAATTTGAATTTGAATTTGAATGCTTCGGCTCAAAATTTGGTATTTGGAGTTAGTAGTTTCGGAGCCTATTCAATACAAACAAACAAACAATCAAATCTTTCCTCTTTATAATATTACTAGCGGTCCGCCCCAGCTTCGCACGGGTATAGATTATAGCCATGTCACCCGGGGATAGTGTAGCTACCCGTCAGTGAAAGAATTTTTTAAATCGGTTCAGTAGTTTCGGAGCCTATTCAATGCAAACAAACAAACAATCAAATCTTTCCTCTTTATAATATTAGTATAGATATAGATCACAAGTCACAGCATGCGTCGTTTTAATTTTTTCTCACGGCCATGAGGCTTTACGAAAGCAGCTGCATTTCCGCGAAGTTTGTGATTAGACTTTTAGAATGCATTATCTTAAAGCTAAAGCCGACTTTACAACTAACAAACGCTACACTACAATAGACCTTCACAGAACTATGTTGGTCTAACAATTTTTAAAGCCATTGTTTTCGGCTATCCTTGGAAGATCTATTGAATTAGCGGCTAAATGCTTTATTTGTACAGTCAGCTAATGGTAGAAAGTAATACGGCTTTTTAACTAAAAAACCGGCCAAGTGCGAGTCGGACTCGCGCACTGGGGGTTCCGTACCACCACAAAATTCAATAACGAAATCACCAGATAGAACTGGTAATGAACAGAAACTTGTCACCGACTCGCACTTGGACATTTTTTATTATTTGCTGTTATACCTTAGAGTGTACTATAATCATGTTAAGCTTGACGCTTGTAAGTATTACCGTTTTTACATTAGGCCTAATACGAAAATACGTAAAAAATATACGTCTGTTATATGGGGACCCCCCCATTAGTTTTATTTTTTTGACTTTTTTATTATTTGTTAGTCAATCCGCCGTAACATTACATATTCTGTGAAAATGTCAACTGGCTATCTAATATGGATCGAAAGATACAACCGTTAATAGGTAGGACAGACAGACATCGTAGGCTTAGAATAGGGTCCCGTTTTTACCCTTTGGGTACGGAGCCCTAAAAAGATCTCAAAAATTGCCGCGCTTTCCAAAAAGTCTGCACTGCATCAATAAATACTTAACAAATGTGATTTATTTTATCTAAACTAGCGGGTAATTAACTAATTGATTATTAAATTGCTAGTGGTATTATCAAATTGAGATGACCCAATTCTGAGAAAATTCGCCTTTATTTCAGAACAAAAGACATGATATTCCGGACAAAGGTGTAATTACTTAATGTTAAAAAAAATGGGTTTCGTAGAATAGGGGCCTTACTTTTAGTTAATGTTTAGGTGATGAAAAAATGTTGCACGATCGCAAACCGTATCTGGGCGCGTTAAAGGTCCTGTATACCCTCTGCAGCTCTCTCGCTCGCACATTTTCACATTATTGAAGATATAAAATCAATGAGTGTGAATTTCCAAAAAGTAACAAAATCATGTCATGGTGTCTATCGTAACATTACAAACAAAGAAATGTTTGCTTCGATATCTTGTAACTTGACGGAATAAAATGACACGAGAAATAAAAATCACTTGTTACCATTTTACTGTGTCAAATTAAAATATATCAAATTGACAATTTCTTTGTTTGTAATGTTACGATAGACACCATGACATGATTTTGTTACTTTTTGGAAATTCACACTCATTGATTTTATATCTTCAATAATGTGAAAATGTGCGAGCGAGAAAGCTGCAGAGGGTATACAGGACCCTTAAGATTCACGTTCGCGTGATTTTACGAACTGCGCGGTTGCAGGCGATTCACAGTACTCGCGCAAGTTGACTATGCATCGTCTGCAACGGGCTTTACGATTCGAAACATATAGCCGCTAAATGGTAAAACGGACGGACGGACAGACAGCGTAGGGTTATGTCATTCAGTTTCTTAATAGAACCATAGATAAACAGATAGAACCGATAGATTCATTTCAACCGTCCCGTTTACACCACACTCCTGTGCCATGCTTCATAGTCCCATCGAGTATGACGGAATTAAATAACTTCTGGAGGACTAACAGTACCGGTTTTCCACCCGCTCGCAGTAGTTCTGTCGTGATTCCATCATCACCCGGTGCCTTGTTGTTCTTAAGCTGTTTCAGAACCATTCTAATCTCGTACAAGCTGATGTCATTTTTTGGGTACGGAACCCTAATAAAAATAAGCATAAAATTATTTTCTTAGAAATTGCTTTGCACAATGAAATACGACCGGCGTCGGCGCCGGTGGTGATGGGCTTTCAAATCAAACAATATGCTATTATACTGTAGGTATAAGTATACCAACTTATATGCATACAGATGGTGAAAGAGGGAACTAAACATCATCAATGGGTGGCCTCGATTTGTTAAAAAGTTCGATGGTGGCTCCCCCACTTGATTGTACAGATAAGTTGGTCGTACTGTACGGGTTTTTGTTTACAACAATGTCTTGTGTGTCTACCACAGGCACAGACAAAATAATATTATAACCACAGCTTAGTACCTAGTTAGTATTTGGCGCGAACCGATCCGATCTGAAATTGTGTAGGTACATGAAAGGTGTCGCACCTATCAAGGACATGAGATACAACATTTGCCTAGAAGAAACCGATTCACTCGTGATTAGAAGACACCCAGATTGTAACCACCGGGGAACACCCATTCAGGAAGTGCATTCCACAGACTAGCAGTTCGCACAATAAATGTGGAATCAAAGCCCTTTGTACTGGTTCTCGGAATATCAACCATAAAGCAGAGACGATTTTTCGTGCCCACTCTGGCAGTCAGATAGAAAAATGGGCAGGAGGGAATTAAGGGAGTTCCTAAGGCCACCTTCTGTCTTCATCTACAGACAAGCTCGATGGTACCATAACATTGCATTGTTACATAACTTACATAAGTGTGCCAAATTTCAAAGATTACTGGTCTAACATTTAGTTGCAAGATTTTTCCCACACATATTAAATACCTATTAACAACGCTTGTAAAAGAACTTGCGGTCATCCTTTTATTCGATAAAATAATATTCAGATAAGTGACCTATTTTCATACATAACTAACCACAATTCCGTGTGAAAAATATTGTTATCAGTTTTGTTTGGTCTATAGGGCTTCGAAGTTACGCTATGGTTGTCCATCACATACAACTAAGAACTTTTTTGATTTTTCTGCACTTCTCATTAACCCTGGTATTCATCATCATTTCAGCCGTAGGACGTCCACTGCTGGACATAAGCCTCCCCATCTATGTACAAAAGGACCGGTTGGAAGCGGCCTGCATCCAGCATTTCCCTGCGGTTCCTTTTAGGTCGTCTATCCTTGCTATTTTGATTCTATTATTATGAAATTTTTGATATTTTTTCATATGCAAAATTGCCTAATACGATAGATTAATAATAATAATAATAAGCCTTTATTTCTGAATGTTAAATTACAAAGTTTCTTAATTTAAACATAAATAAATAAACCTAAATGAGGTCTCTCAATTCAGAGTGCCTATCGGAAAAGGCCTCCTCTAGCTCTCTCCAGTGAATTCTTTCAGAAGTTGCTTTTTTCCAGTATGGGCCCGCTGTCAACCTAATTTCATCTTCCCATCTTTTGACCGACCTTCCCTTACTTCTTTTGCCATCTATTGGGTACCAATTCGTTACGATTTTGCACCATTTTTCATACTTGCTGCGAATCATATGTCCCGTCCAACATCCAATACGACGTCCAACATCCAATACGATAGTTTTTTTTTTTTTTTTTTTTTTTTTTTTTTTTTTTTTTTTTTAAATATCTGCGACACTTTTGCACACACGGTCATCTGACCCCAAACTAAGCAAAGCTTGTAATATGGCTGCCAGAAACTGATATACGTACATATATATTTTTAAATACATACATACTTAAATAGATATTAACACCCAGATTATTGATTTTGAAATTAATTGATTGATTTAAATAAATAAATAAATAAATAAATAATAATAGCATACATAGAATTTTTGAATTTGTTTATTGAATTGAATTTCTGTACATACATAGTGAAATAAAATGCCATTGCTATTTATACCAAGAATAAGCTGCGTTGAAATTACAAACTACAACATCAGTGAATAACAAGAATGCAGGGCATCAAGTATGACTCATTTATTTTAATGTTTAGGTAGGTACCTACACACTTCCATTATGAAACAAAAGGGCCATCATCTTTATATTAATATGTCCAGTTCCATGGCTTTTAAACAATATTGTTGTCTTTAATTTTGGATCAATAATATCTGGATATCTGATATCTGGGTGTCTTCAAGTCGAGAGTGAATAGGTTTCTTCTAGGCAATTGTGCCCCAACGTAGACCGCATCATAACTTAACATCAGGCGTGATGGTGGTCAAACGCAAGCCTATTTATAATAATAAAAAAAAAACTTTTACTATTACTATTTTTTTCATTATGAAGCAAAGTCACCAGCGTTTGTATAGCAAGGTTTTCCCACTTTTAAGCAACGCTTGTTACTACTGATGACCAAGGCTTAATATATTGTATTAAAGTCGCATTTTTGAGCAAAACCATGGCACAGTCGTGCGTTTCGCTACTTCTATTTTTGATCTCATATTTTTCGAAAAGTATAGCTGTAATGTAAAGTGGATGCGAATAGCGAGAGACCGGGGAGAGTGGCATAAACAAAGGGAGGCCTATACCCAGCAGTGGGTCACTCAAGGCTGATGATGATGATGATGATGAATGTAAAACTTGCCTTAACAGTTTCCCCCATAATTATTAAATCTGTATATTAAGATATCGTAGATATTATTTAGTAAATAGGTATTTGAATGAATCCAAAACAACAGAGAGAAAAGCTCAAATCAGTGTTACTTTTTTTTCTTTTTATCGAGCGAAATGTCCTTTATCTTATTTCGATTTTTACGGTTTCCTAGATAGCCTATTCAATTTTGATATGACACCATTTTTATAATCTTAACCATGGAAGTAGACAAACTAAAACTAGAATTACCAAAATTGCTAAAAGTGGGAAAACAGGGCCTTAAATACTAGATTGTCAGGAGTCAAGATGCAGATTAAATTTAATACTGGTTCACTGAGAAGAAAATGAGCTTATTTTGTGATTTTTTAATTAAATTTTTAGCATATGGTACACAAACTTAAAATAGTTCAGGTGTGTGCAAAAAAAAAGGTTAGTGATTTCTACCTGCTTGGCTGTTAACATAATTACTCAAGTGCAGCAAAAAAAGGGTCAGGTATTGTAGCTGCTTGGTTGGAAATATAAATAGGTACTTTGACCATGTATGTTAAGTGGCACTGCAGTGTTGAAGTGTATTTTTTTATTTATTTTTTTTCCTGTCCGGGCGCTTGTAGGCCCGGCCCGCGAGCTATTCCCTAACATGATCAGTGTTGAAGTGTTGGCATACACTCCTAGGCTGGAATATCAAGTGATGCTGCCTGAAAACACCATGTGCTTGGAGTCAGATTGTCAACATGAGGGTGGTAGTTACCCAGCTGCGCATAAGAAAATACCCTACTACCGAGCTATGGCTTTCTCTCCATGTTTTCCTTCATGGGCAGTCCAGGCAATTTGAATATGCCAACCAAATTTACCAACTGAGCTATCATTGATACAAAATATTGCATCTTTTAGTTGCTCCCTCCCTGTGGTTTACCAGCACACCACTAGCAAGGTTTACCTGCATGAACTATTACATTTTTCCATTATAATTAAACCTATTAAATAACCCGATGGAACTATTTAAATATTGTGAAGTAACTACCAATACTAGATAAAATAGACTATTAAATATTAAATGAAAAATTTTTTTGAACAGAAATCCAACATAATAAAAATTATCCAGTTATTACAAGAAGCATGACTAACAAAAAACTCGTTATACCTACATTCAGAAACTTTTATGGGAAACGTACCTCACAATATATAATCCCTAATCTAATAAATAATTTACCACGCGAAATCTTTAGCAAAATTACACCAGTCAATATCAAACGAGTCTTGCAAAATTATTATATTAGTAAATTGCACTGATTCGGAGCATCATGTATAAAGTTGTAGGAACGAGAGAGGGCCGAGTGTTTTGTTCTACTTCCGACGACATGTAGTAGCAAGCCGAAGCCACCCGAATGATCCGCAGCGACGGGCATGCACTCGGCGTTCGCTCGGTTCCTTCCGATATACCTATTGTTTACTTAATTAATTATTTTTAATGTTTATTCTAATTATTTAAGCTGAGAACCTATCACCCAGATAAACCTCTGCGAGGTTTTTTGGTGTTAGTAAACATGTAATATATGTAATATTAAGTAAAAAAAAAAATTTAAAAAAAAAAAAAAAAATTTTACCACCAGGCTCTTAAACCAACTTCGTGCAAAAAAATCAATTTGATTTAAACAGAAACATAGTTGTATTTACATACAGTGTGTAGCCAAAATTACAATATATTCCAAAATGCAGATGAGGGTTATCAAAGTCTGCCGATACAACATTCATCTTCATCACCAGCCAGTAAATGTCCACTACTGAACAAAGGTAACACCCCTCTCAAAGAGGGAGGCTCGTAGAGATGTTGGCATAATCCTCATGCTTGGCAGGCGGCTAGGGGATTGCAGTATGTTCACCGTGTACTAATACACTGCTGCCCATCCTCCGGTGGTTCTGGTCGCAGTTTTAGGACATACCTGGGTCTCGATACAACATTAGTCAGTGTTAAAACATACCTTCATCTTCAACAGCACGAGGTCTGGGTGGTTGCTCGCCATATAGGAAATATCCTTCGTCAACATCAGCTACTCTGTGGCCTGAAGCCAGTTCCAGATCTTTGAGCACATCTTCCTTGGTGCACCACCGTTGGGACATTCTGAGGAAAACGAACTTACATTAGTTTTAGGTAGGTGCACAATTCATTCTAGACACTAACAAAATTTTGAGTTAAAAACAGTGTAACCTGTATAACTTAAGGAGTCATAAATCACAGTAAGTTGAAACAAGTTCAAATTGTCTTTTTCCTCAAATCCTAGAACAACATTGGTCATGTTGGAGGCCTGCCGATGGCCTAAAACTCTTTGTCACAAAATAAAACAGAGTTAAAAAAGAAAAGACTTTCATTCTCTCTCATCATCATCATCAGCCAGAAGACGTCCACTGCTGAACATAGGCCTCCCCCTAGGGGGGGGTTGCCATAATCCCCACGCTTGGCAGGCGGCTTGGGGATCGCAGGAGGTTCCACCATTAAAGTAAGAGAGTTCAAGTAAGATGATGATGCCCATCCTCTAGTGGTTCTGGTCGCAGTTTTAGGACATACCCGGGTCCATTCTCTCTCGCTAGTAAACATTTCATTTTTCCTATCTTTTGAAGACAATAAGCTTTGTATGGAAGGTGTTATTTTTTTATTCTTCGTCCACTATAATAATTATATCTTTATACTTTTAACTAACGCTAGTTACCTTAAATTACACTAAAACGGTTGGATAGCCCATAGACGTGGATGTGGTAGGATGTAGTCTAGAGTCAATCAAATCTAAATGCTCAAGGCTACTTACTACGAGTTGGCAGCGTACCCAGCTCGCGAAATAAATGCGAACTAAAATAGGCAATGCTAGATAAAGAGGAAATCCCAAAACTATTGAGAGTAAAATAGAAAAATTTTGCAACATGTTATTGAAATTCAAGTTTTTAGCGTATTCGCATGTTGATCCAAATAGGTAAGTAGTTTACTGTTTCTGCAGCTTAATCTAGAACCTAATAACTAATCGGGTCGAGACATTGGGCCCTTGGGGACCGGGAGCTCACCTCATTTTAAAAAATCTTTCAGAGCGCCTGGTTAATGCGACGCGTGACCAAAATGCTGGCGTGTTTCTGGCTCAACGCATAAGCATTGCCATTCAACGTGGTAATGCCGCCAGCATGCTGGGTACACTGCCAACTGGTAGTGGGCTTGAGCATTTGGATTGTCTTTAGACCTTCAACGGTCTATGGGCAGTCTAACTGTATTTGTAGTTTTAGTTTTAGCTTGTATTTTGTTTAGTTAATAAAGGCGCTTGCCCTGTATATAACTAATAGTATGTGTGTATTGTAATCTCTATGATTGTAATGTAATAGTCGTATACTGTATGACTCAACGACTGTACGTCTGTACCAAATACTGTACTGAAGTCACAGAACACAGACGAGACGTCGGCGACACAACCGAAGAAAAAAAGTACCATGCAAGGCACAGTGATGCAAGGTGTAGAACATTTTCTAGAACTAAGCAGCAAGCATTACTTCATAAAATCTAACTTACCTAGATAATAGCAAACTATAATACGGAAACGAACCTTGACAAGGTTGGTTTTATATTTATTTAATATTCCAATAAAATTTAACAAATTTCTATTTTTTACGTCTCACGAATCACATCACGAGTACACAACACAATCGACTGATTGACAGACGCAGTGTTGCCAACCTCGACTAAGCGTCCCCCCCTAGCGTCGTCTCGAAATCCCCCTCTTTCCCCCTAACACTAACTCAAGATCACCCTAGACTATATTGGACCTCTAATAACGGTAACGGCTCTAACACTAACGAACCACATCTTCGCTTTTTGCTCAGTCGGTTACTCGTATTTCACTCGTCGTCCAATTGTTTGTCTTATCATTTGAGTTATTATGCCCGCTTGAGTATTCGCTGGTATCGTTTAATTTTCATCTTAATTTACAGAAAAGATTTTTCTGCTGATGTCTATGAGATTACACACCTTCATAAAATTTAATTCATCAATTCAATCAATCATCTTCTAATTTACGTTACAAAAACCGCTACAAAAGAATTTCCCCCTAGAAAATACCCCTAAAAAAGGTAACTCATGAAAAATGCGTAAAAAAAATTATACCCCTAGTGTATGCCCCTAAAAAAATATGGCCCCTAAAAATACCCCTCTTCATCTAACTTATCCCCAAATTTAGGGGGAAAACCCCCAAGTTGGCGACACTGGACAGACGGGTCAGACCGTCAGACCATGAACCTAGTATCTATGGACAGCGTGAAAGCTTTGGCAGCGTGGTCATTCTATGTTGGTGTGCGTATCTAGAACTGCTTGAGCGTGCGTGAGTAGGGAAGTGAATGCTAGTGCAGATCTATCAATAAAAAGGTTCGCAAATGTATTAAAATGTTTTTATACATATATAAAAAAAAAAAACAATTTACTACAAATTCATTTCAAAATCCAATTAACTAGAAATTTATTACAAAATAAAAAATTTAAGGTCGTCCAAGTAATCGAATACGTTGCGTAACTTAGTAATGAACATTAATTTTATTTGCCCCCGATTCGCACTTGCCCATTATTTTTATTTGTTGTTATACTTTAGAGTGTGTACTATAATCATGCTAAGTTGACGCTTGTACGTATCACTGTTTTTACACTAGAGCAAAAACAAACAAAAAAACTTTAAAAAATACGTTTGTTTCATATAAAGCTTTAATTTATAACTATTTATCACTACGTGATAGTTATATGACGACTAAGATGTATATTTTTTTATGTGAAATGAATATTTTGCTTTGAAACTGGTTATTTTACGTATTAAATGCTACAAAAGACTTTCGTGTGAAATTATAATTCTGGATCTTTTACTCCACCTTTAGTTGTTTTTGATGGACAAAACACAGCACAACACAACATAATGTCACTATGTAAAAGAGTATTCAGTCTTTACAGCGATATTTCTGTTTAATTTAACTTTTAAGTATGACGCATCGCAATGTTATGGCCTACTAGTCGGTCAAGAGTGGACACTGAGAGCGAGGTTGCCAATCTTACAATAGCTCTCTCGTGTACTCTACGTAACGATCCGTGTGATAAAAAAGGAAACATGACAGTGTGTTGACATAATGAACGTCGGAGCGGCAACGGCTCATGGCTACGTCCATTGTGATACTAGGTTCATGGGTCAGACGGACCGTGACGGACGACAGTGACATTGTCATTACATCATTCATTGATGTCGAAGCGACAAATCCTTGGGCAAAAATAAAGTTTTTTTTTTGTTTTTTGCCTATTCCCATTTCTGAGCAGGCTAAACCCATAAAGGTCAGAACACGAAAACTCGTTAACCTTTTGTTGGCCTTGATCGAAATAGAGTTAAATTTTTTAGAGGGTAACTTAACGCGCTGCGTTGTTGTCCTGCATGTTAAAGTTACAGAATCAGTGCCCTGGATGTTTTTTTTAAATGACTGGCTTGAAGCACAGAAGACATAACTTGAAACTCCCAGAAAGTCAAAAACTAATATTGTACATAAGTCACACATATGTTAAGACGATAAGTCTTTAACGGCTTTAGCTAGCACAGTAAGTGACAAAAAACTGCTTGCTGCGGGCAGTCAGTGTCAGTTGCACAGCTGACAAGGGATTATTAGGGATAGGGATGTCGATTCTTAAAAAAAAAAAAAACTATTTTTGAATCGATTCGAATCGAAGTCAACCGAATCGATCCTCGCTTAAATCGGCCTCTAGAAAATCGATTAATCGATTCTATTTTGAATTAAAAAAAAATTGTTTTTAATCTGAATCGATCTTCTATTTGGATAGATTCTTGAGGACAAATGGTTACTTATTCAATTAAAAAAGTATTTTATTTTTATTCGGAGCAGAATAGATCGATTCCATTCATATAAAGATTTATAAATAGAATAAGTATCTACTTAACTTCGAGCATAATTATATCCTATTTAATAACAATTGACTGACTTGATACGATTAATATTGAAATAAAACAAAAGAAAGGGACAAATTAAAATCTTTTTTATTTACAAACAAAAGGTTTCTGGGCAAGCGTGCTCAATCGTAGAACGCATCATCGCTCAACATCAGGCGAGTTAGCGGTCAAACGCAAGCCTATTCCTAAAAAAAAAATACCTTAGAAGATATCTATTCACTCTTGCCTTGAAAAGGTCCATGTTTCTTCATGTTGGCGCCAAAACTCGCGTTACTACAAAATATATAATAGTATACTAGGTTATTAAGGATTTCCGTTCGAGATTCTGATCGATGGTGACAGATTGTCATCCTGCTCGCGCGCGTGGGAATGATAATGCCGTTACTTCTAACCTAACTACCGTAATAATCCGCGCAATTTACGCATTTGCCCATACTATAGATCACACAGACTTCCAGACTATCGTTCCATAATTAAATTAAACTTTACAGCATAGATATACCTTAAAGATCTAGAAAATCGAATCCGTAGATAATCCCTTGAAATATTATCGATTCTAGGTAAATGCACTATATTTCTACGATCTATACTAGTACCTCTCAACATCGTGGATCGGTCTGATTCTCAGGGTTCGAGAATCGATCTAGTGAATCGATCCACTCTGTCAGATCGATGTAAAAAAATCGATTTTCTGAGGTAAAAAAATCGATTTTCCGATTAATCAATTAAAGATCGACATGCCTAATTAGGGAGTTAGGGACATAATCTGTCTGTCTTGTCTGTTCTGTTGACGTTTGACGTTCATGTTTGTGTTTCGTAGGTAGGTACGTATCGTAATTTTATTTTATTGAGAAACTATGAAACTAATTAGAATTTTTGCTCCATCTGAAAAATACACAGTGGAATTATAATCACCACACTTTTCAAATTTGTCCTCACCGGAAAATCTCCTGCGTTTGATGGCCTTAAATAGATTTATGTAAATCACAGACCATTGAGGGTTTGTCTGTGATTATGGGGTTTATATCAATCTGTATATTTTCATAGCAAAAACAAAGTTGTTTCAACATACTAAATGGGCGACGAAGGTGCAGCAGCAGATACCCAGACTGAATTATCTTCGGCGGCTGAAAAACTTAAAATCGATGATCAGAAAGAGAATGGAAATGATGCTAAAACAGACAAAGTAAAAGGTGAGAACCTCTACGTTTCTAATTCGTACAGCCAGGGAATACAACAAACTGTGGACTACCTTTTTCCTGAAATAAGATGTAGGTCTTTTCCAGTGGCGACCCTAGAGCGGTGCGACCGCACTAGGCGCTGAAAACGCCGACCACCAACTGGCTCCCAACAAAATAAAATCTAGCTGGCGATAACGCATCGCGGCAGAGGCAGCGTGCGTGATGGGGGCGCAAGTGGCGCGAGGGAATGGGGTTAGAAGTTTTAACTTCTCTCCAGGTGTTGACCTTATCTGCAAACCTCTTTGTTCCTTGAACACAGTAAACTCACTATTGATCCTAAGGCAAATGGGCAGCAGGTGTGGGCTCACAACTGCTGAATATTATGCTTGCAGACGTGAGGGCTCTTAGGTCTGGAGGGAATTTCATTCTTCAGCGTCGGATATGACTAGCGCGCGGTATGTTTATTTATTCGACCATGCTGACAATGCCTGAACAACATTGCGCCGCATTATGCATGCCCCCTTTTATGTTAGGTTTCTCACTAAACTTCGTTATAAGTCTGTATGTACTGAACATTTTTTTTTTTTTTAAGTATAAAAAAAAAAATTGCCTGGTGATTGTCACATGTTACAAAATAAATGTCTTCTTACTGTTCAACCATTTAACTTTTATTGTGTAATTATAATTGTTCAATTGCCTACTTAAGAGGTGTAAATAAGTGACTACATAATTATTGTTAAATGAAGACTTGATAATTCCAGTGGACATCCTACTGAAAGCGACCGGAAATGCTCCGATAATGAAAAAGAAGAAGTGGGCAGTAGACGCGGAGAAACCAATCGGGTGGATCATGGAATTTGTCAAAAAATACCTCAAACTGGAGCCCGATGAGAAGCTTGTAAGTGTATTTATCAAATATTAAACAGAATTACACGGGACGATAGCTTTGTCGACAGGAGGTCACTAGTGTTCAGCCAGCACACGGTGTACATTTCAGGGTTGGTCAAATATGTAGAGTATGGCGGTACCTACATTATATTATGAGGTAATACCGAGGCTGTCTACAGGAAAATTACACTGTGGAGCATGTGCTGCAAATCCTCAGAACACATAATTAAAGCCACAGACCAACCGAGGCAGCTTGCAAGTACAAGTAGAAGTAGAAAGTACAAGTAGGCATTTAAACGTAAATAGCGAGTACTCATACGAGTTTTCGAATGAGAGAGACGAACAATGCGCAGTGGGCGTCGCGTGAGTAGCGCGGGGAAAGGAAGCTACCCTTGCACAAGGACTAGCGCAAAGTCCTACTAAGCACTTTCACTGCCACTTGCACTAAGCAAACCATTGCAGCAGTAGTAGGCACTTGTACTGTGCACGGTCTGCAACGGGCTTAAGATCGGGATTGCCTGGAGAAACTTCCAAGCAAGTCTAATACCATACCTGATGAAATAGAGGTAAGGGACAGTTCTGCCAGCAACCCAAAGCCGTGCTCCATTATTTTAAAGAGGTTGGCTGGTTTGGGTAGGAGCAGCTGCGTAACATACTCCAAGTGGGACGTCGGAGCCACCCACTTTAAATTAGGCCTATGTCCAGCAGTGCACTATGATATGTTATGAATTGTGATGAATACTTTTCTTTTCCAGTTCCTGTATGTAAATCAGACTTTTGCACCATCACCTGACCAGATTGTGAAAAACCTATACGAGTGTTTTGGGACCGACGGTAAACTAGTGCTGCATTATTGTAAGAGCCAAGCTTGGGGATGACGGCAGGGGAATTTACTTACTAGGAATCGGTAGTAAGGCAGTGTACTTGACTCTTGCAAGATTTTAAATTATTTATTATGTGTAAAAAAAGGACTAAGTTTTTTTTAACTATTTTACAGGAAGTAATGAAAATACTTCCAAAAATGACGGCTAATAGTAATGATTGCTGAAACGATACCACAAAAAAATGCTATGTTTTATTTCTTTTAATGTCCGCAATGTAATCCCAATAAAATATCAGCTGATGCTAGAGGTCAACGAACGATCTACACTGCACGCATGCTTGTACGCTTTTTTACATTGCTGGTTTGCAAAATTATAAACCACTAAAACAACAAGTATAAGGCAAATGGTTATTGGTATTCGATTGTTTAAAGAGTATAATTATAACGTTTTGGGTTCGGAAGCGTTTTCCTTTCATCCGGTGTTATATTATTTAATTAACTCCATGTTACAAGATGTATAAAAAGATTATCTCCCTGAAAACCCAGTTAAGCAATATAAAAAGTTTCCCATACCTCTGCTTTTACAGGAGAAATGATAATTTTCGTTTTGCTCTCTGTTTTTGGTAGTTTTAAATTATGCTTGTGTTGAAAATAGTCATCATAATTTGTGATATCGTATGTTAGCGTATAACTGTATATGATTATGTACCAAAAATATATTAAGCACATTAATTGAACTCTTGTTTTATTGCTATCTAGATACTTACCTGGGACGCAGCGTAGGGAGGCCTCCCACTAGATGGACCGACGACATTGTGAGAGTCGCGGGCATCTTGTGGATGCAGATGGCAGGCTTGTCGTTCAGTGTGGAGGTTAAAGGGGGAGGCCTATGTTCAGCAGTGGACGTCTTCTGGCTGATGATGATGATGACTTACCTGGAGGTGAATGTCCAACAAGTCAGTGTTTATTGATGATTGATTAATTGAATTGTACCTGTTACTTGTCACATATTTTTTAAGGGAAACCAGCAAGAGGTGGGAACTGTAGATATCCACCAAAACCAATTCAATAACGCGGAACAGTGTGACAATATCATTTATTTTAAAGATGTTACAGTCTAGGGATCTAGGGGGAGGGGGGGGGGGGAGATGACCTCCCCTGGGCTGGGTCCAGGACCTAGGTGGACCCCTAATTAATATAAAAATTAAATTATAACTTCTTGTGACTTGACCACGACTATGTGACCCTCCCTGGCACCAAAGCTGGATCCGCCCTTGGTTACAGTGCATTTCCACTGAAGCAGAGCGGAGCAGAAACATGCTGGAATTAACTAATCATATTACAGCAGGACCTCTTTAATCCGAACTCCAAAAATTTACTCCTCGTTCGGATTCGTGGAGCGTTCGGATTACAGTACAGACAATTTATAAGGTATTTTTTATGAAATAAAACCTTTGATTATATATAGAACGGATGTGGTATTAGCCCGAGCTGCTATGGAAAAAAGTCTGGCACTTCTTGCGGGAGACGAAGTAAACACGCATAGCACACACTTATTTTCTAAAGCCCGCCCATTCAAGTAATCGAATACATCTCTACAAGTGCACACTTCAATATAACCTGCACTCATTGACAAAACAGAACACAAATACAAAATGCGCACCGCTCATTGGTCGCCTCGCTGTGTTTACTTCGCACACATTATACAAAGCTAGTGAAGTGATAAAAATATTCACTAATAACAATTCGATAAAATGCCATAGAATCGATCATAGACAGTACTGACCAAATGGCATTTTATCGAATTTGACAATCTCAACTGTCAAATTTGATGATCGATAAAGAACGGTACTTGCACTGCAGATTATTAAGTTGAAATGACAGTGGGAAGGGCACATATCACGCAGAACAGATGGCCGATGATAAAAAGTAGCCTCTCTCTGGCTCTTGAACTATACCCATGCAAAAAATCAGGTCGACGATCCGTTGTGCCGTTGCAGCGTAAAAGAGGAACAAAAAAACACACTTTCGCATTTATAATATTAGTATGATATACTTTGTATCCATTTTCAACCCACATTTATTATTCTGACACCATAACCTCAGAAAAAATAAATAAATGGAAGCGTTACACCTACACCTACAGTTTCCCCTTTAGCACTTACCTCCCCCTCCCCTCGGTCGTCCATTTGTATACATTTTGAGCACATCGTTTGCAGTTGTATGCGCTTAATATTGAAGTGTGCGTTTGTAGAACTAGTAAGAATAATTACGTCAATGTCTGCAATAGTTGTTTACCTCGCCTCCTTCAGTATTTGACAAACTTTCTTCGGTACTAGCTTACGTTTAAAGGCCGATCCCAACTATATAATACCTACTGTACTGGAGATTTACTTATTTATATACTTATTTATACAGTAAAGTAAATACAGTAGACGAGGCCGTATGCTCGTGCCGTGCTTTAGCATGCTCCGAAATGGGCGAAAAACACAAAAAAACGAGTATTTATACCTATCAAACTTCATTCAAACTTGTATTACGTCGTACGAGTAACTATATAAGTAACGAGTACGAGACTACGAGTAATAAATTAGCACATCACTAGTTCATTTTTTCGACAAGGTTGCCAACTTAGTAACTATTTGTGCTAGATTTGGCTCTATTTTCGTAAGTCTAGTCTAGCGCTGAAATCTAAGATAAAACAGCTAACACTAAACAGCAATCACGCTGGTATTTTTTTTTTTCTGGTCACCGTAGAACAATACGCAGCCACGTGAGAAGTAACAAAACGCTTTAGTTTTATATGTTGCTTTGCTATACTATCTTGGGGGATTTTCCGGAACTAATAAGATGACGATGTACCTACGTCCTACACTGATATGTTTGTCTATCTAATTTTAATATGATAATATTGGCGTTTTACCTGAAATAAAACGCTTATTAAACTACTTACCTTATTCGAAGCATAAACAATTGAGATAGGCATATATCTCTTTCCTGTACCTTTTCCTTACGTTTCTAGTGGTATAGCTCTGTCTCGCTTACACGTTACGTCACCAGGGGAGAGGGGAGTGCGCCTCTGTGGGCGCGCGACCCGGTCTTGCTCATTGGATGATTGACTTTATGTCACCAGGCAGAAATTACAGTATGCTTCGAATAAGGTAAGTAGTTTAATAAGCGTTTTATTTCAGGTAAAACGCCAATATTAAACCACTTGACCGTTATTCGAAGCATAAACAATTGAGAGGTGTCTGTTATCGCCTGGTGACGCTAATGATGAACGCCAATGTGATGTGGAGATCAAATAAAGAAAGATGTTTAGTACATATTATTGTGAAACATGTGCTTTATTTTCCCAAATATTCATAAGATAGGTAGGTAACCAAAAATAATTATAATAATAAGTTTTTTAGTTTTAAATAAACTTAATTAGGTAGGTAGGTAGTGATAATTACGAATAGTTATAATTAGGTTATGACAGTTAGCTTCCTGACGTGAAGAGGAAAGTCATGATATAGTGAAGGTGGTCATATGACTAATTTTTCAACCCTGTTAAGATGGGTATCAAATGAAAGGGCTTGAAGAGTACAAAACGATAAAGTGAGTGTCTGTCTGACTGTCATCATACTAAATTCAATATGGCCGTTGCTCCAGTATGGCGGATTATATTTTTATTTGCATAAGTTAAGTAACTTATTGACCCGTAGGACTACAAAGCCATAATAATTATGTTCTAATGATTTTACATAATTTATCATTGACAATCCTAAGCAGATTAATATTTCAAAGCAGAGTTAGTCTGCACAAATCGTGGATTTGTCACGACTGATTTTTCTCTCGGCAAAAAAGACACAAAATCATCAATATTCCATGCACACGGGTAACTGTGATTGATTAGTGCACTTGAATTATTTGCATTACAAAGCGTTTAGACTTCAGACTTGTGTAACATTAAGGTATTATAAGATAGAACACGAGTCAGGTCTGAGCCCGTGGGGTTCTCAGGGTTAATTTTACTAGTTCTACACCAAGAACACCAACAGTTCCATGCGGGTTTGTAAGTTATGAGGGTGGCCAATAGCCTTACAAAGTCCTATTTGAGCATTATCTCAATTATCTAAATTCTGTGACTACCCCGTCATTTCCACACCTCCAAGACTAGATCCTGGACTCGGGGGGTGGCAGTCTCTAATACTTGACTCAGATTCTGTATCGTCAACGGTTGGGTAGAGCTCGGGACTTGAGGTCAGCGCACCAAAATACTCTCTCCCAACGTGGCAACACTATGTAAGTAAACTTATCAAGCCTGATTGAGGTAACTCAAAACTCGGGGTATTAAAAACGGGGGCGGAAACACCCATGCCAGATCGAATTTCCAAGCTATCGAGTAAGCGTCGTGGGCTACAGCTTGATAGTCGTTCTGATCTTTCGACGCGTAATTCGGCGTAATGAAGGACTACGTGGGCGTTGCTGGAAGCAAACAGGTCCACTTGTGGGACACCCCATTTCATAAATATTATATTGGTGCATTCGGACAACAGGTGCCACTCTGGGGCCTGGCAAAAACGAGACAAATGGTCGGCGTGGTTGTTGTACCTCCCCGGAATGTAATACACATTGATCTATGAGGCAAACAATGTCGTAAGTTATGTCCATCAATCGAAAGGATTTGGTTCTCCCTTCGTGGCGTAGATATGCTACTACCGTACGATTGTCGCATTATATAGTGACTGTGGACTGATTCAGATACAGGGCATGACCCTGAAAAACTTTCAAAAATTGCCAGCATCTCTTTTACATTGCGGTGAAAGTTTTGCTTGTTCTGAGACCAATTTATGGGGATAAAGACTGGTTGTCCATCTGTGCGCCCCAACTCAGATCGGAAGCGTCTGTCGTAATAAAATGTGTCACTGGTGGATGGTGAAAAATTTAAGGGTGACGCAAATTCTGAGTGCACCACCGTAGGTCGTTGCATCTACAGGCACTGTGTAAGCCATGACAGTGTTGTTCAAATCTAGCGTGTTCAGAAACTTCAAAAGAGCTCGATAATGTAATCTTCCCCTTTGAATAACAAAACTTGCGAAATTTAGTGCACCTATTACACTTTGCAACTTTTTTAGTTCTGCCTTCCCCAAATATATGATCTCGCAAATCTTGACTTGAATAGCAATGACTTTTCCATTGGCAATCACTTGAGGTTTAGCCAAGGATCCCATAGTATTCCAAGGTAAACTATGGATTTCTTTGGTACGAGGATGGACTTTTCTATGGATGGTCTTTACTAATAGACTCACGTGGCTCGCGAGAATTTCAGGGTCTTGATGAGCAAGGAAAAAATCATCTTCCTAGATGATTGAAATTCTTTGAAAAAAATAAATAAATAAAGATTGAATAAAGTCATCTCCCTAGATGATTTTTCCTTGCTCATAAAGAAAAAGTAAGAATTCTAGTATTCCTACACTAGAATTCTTACTTTTTTGCTTCTCATTACTTTGGCAATCCAAACTGGAAAATGTTTTCGGAGCTGCGCTTAGACCAAAAGGTAGTAGGCAGAGCTGGTTTTAGTAAATAAGGCGCAAAAATCGTCTGTGAGAGTCTGCTACCTTCAAATGAAAATACGCTTGTGATATTATGTCCAGTTTGTAAATCACAGTGCAGTGTTGCACATCCAGCCATGGGGCTGAATGAAATCTGAACTCTAAATACATTTATCAGTCTGAAGGGATCGGTCAGCACGAATTTGTTCAATGCTTTTAGATTAAAAATCGGTCGAGCCGAGCTATTGCTTTTTGCTACTAAAAAGAGGGTAGATAAAAAACTTGGAGCTTGACTTGCAATTTCCAGAATTCCTTGATTCTTAACTTTCCTGACAATTGATGTCATTTCTATTGACACAGGCGTGTGAAACGCCTCGTTGTCTAACCTGGGCATGATCAAGGGAGGTTTTTGTTGAAAAGGTATGCGGTACCCTTGAATTATTTGAATGAGAAATTCTGGCACTTGCATTTCTCTCCAATGGTCGACAAAATTCGATTACTGACCGGCTTTAAATACCCTCGTGTCAATACTTACTTCTTTTGGCACTGAAGCTCGAAGGTGATGACCTTCACTTATGACCGCCATGCCTGTGGTCTTGATACTTTTGGTTCTGTCTTGCCCCGCGAGAGCGATATTAATTGTGCCAACACTCCCCTGAGATGGGTTGTGCCATGCAAGCCTCATACACGAGGCATGCCCTGCAGAGTGTCCTTGCGAAGGGCATTGCATATTTTTCAAACTGTCACCCTGCGAGGGGGAATTCCAGGTCTGGCAGCCGTAACCTTGTGAAGGCATACATGTGTTATACCTACCCTGCGAGGGTACTTGAGAAATTGGATATTGCCCTTGCGAGGGGCGTATTGGCCATTTTCCAACCTGAGAAGTTGAAGTTATTTCCAGCTGATCTAGAAACAGGCCTGAAAGCCTTTTTGATACCGCCAGCTTTTTCTAACGCATTAACTAACTGTTTCGAGTTTGATAATTTAGCCTTAGATGATGGTATTGTAATAGGTCTGCCGAGACTTTGTTGTAGCTAAATTTATTCTTAAGTTGTTCTATTTTACGCTCAGAGCGGCGGCGATTACTTTTGCTCCCCCTTTTTTTGTGATGGCGGCGACACGCATGCTTACGCTTTGATTTTCGTTTAATGGAACTAGTTGATGAACTAGAACTACTGTCAGAGCTGTTATATTATAACTGCTGCTGCTTGCGCGCTTTCACTTCCTGACACTATATTTATTTTTCGTGGCAGTCTTGGAAGAACCAGCAATCGACTTCCCTAAAGAGCATTCAATATCCATATCTAAAAAAAAGGTTATTAAAACTTAAACTATTTATTTAAACAATCGAACGGAAAACCGTTTATCTAAAAGATCCTTGATTATTTAAACTGTCACTAGAAACGAATTAATTCACATGAAAAAATTGTCACCAATTTTTAAAAGGAAAAGAAATGACGGTTGAAGTGAAAAAATAATAATTAAATATTCTCACCTGCTTAGTAGCGACCGTCACCGGCAAGGAAAAGAACGCCAATGAGCAAGACCGGGTCGCGCGCCCACAGAGGCGCACTCCCCTCTCCCCTGGTGACGTAACGTGTAAGCGAGACAGAGCTATACCACTAGAAACGTAAGGAAAAGGTACAGGAAAGAGATATATGCCTATCTCAATTGTTTATGCTTCGAATAACGGTCAAGTGGTTTAATCCTTTCTTTGTAGCAACCTTATTATTCATAGAATTTGGCCCTAAAACGTTTTTCTGATAAAATGGAGGCGTGACATGCTATTGTGTTATCCTACTGGATCGGATGACTCCTCCGCGTTCGCTTGCGGGGGGAAGAGAATGTCTATTTGACCGTAGTGTTTTAGAGTAGCATTATAATTATATAGCGTAGTATGTTGATTGAGTAGTTCTAGTAAGAACTAGAATTGTGCTTAGAAATAGCTTGAAAACAATGTGTGTATTTGGCAAAAATGAATTTAACGCGAGAATATTTGAAGTTTATCAGCATTCGGTATTAAAGTAACCTATATAAAAACTTAAACCGTTTTTCTCGGGTGAGGCAATACGTTCCATAATGAAACTTTATAATTTTATTCCATGTCCAAACAAATTTGCTATATATTTTGTAAATTTATATTAATCTAGCGCTATTTGAGATGTCATTTAGCGAGTATCTGTGATATCGAGTTGGCAACCCTGGTTTTCGATTAATATTTTCTTCTGTTCAATTAAGCTTACTTAAACTCGTTTTGTGGTGAAATTAGCACGTTATTTGTTTAATAAAATACTTACCTGTGATAAGAGACTCCGTGCGTAGTGAAGTTCGTAGTATGTGATCGAGATTTACAAGTGATTACTGCACATATGACAATTTTTAAGGAGCTCCGTTTCGTAACATAGTAAGAAGACAAATGGCGGATGAACGACGTTGAAACAGTTTTTATAAAACGGTGTGCTCGTTTGACATACGTTGGCGGAGCCAACGCATGTACCTCGGCTGAGGGGAAATTATAGGTATGACATATCCGTTCTATATATAATCAAAGAATAAAACTAATACTATTATGAAATTTCAAATGTATATTCATCTATAAACACAACCATATCTACCTACCTATAACATAATATAAAGTGGAGTATATAAAGGAGTGGGAAGGTCCTGCTGTAATTGAAATCCACATCTTGTCTAGGCTTCAATGGAAACGGTCAAAGTCGGTCATGCGCAGCGTCTGGTATACGGAGAGGTGCAGACTAACAGTGCAGAGCGTGGTGAAGAACAGCCGTGCCTTTGAGTAAAAATGTATCTGTTCATGCTCCGCTCAACTCTGCTACAAAAGTCCGCTCATAGCTGTTACGAAGCCCTTTGATTCCACATTTATTGTGCGAACTGCTAGTCTGTGGAATTCGCTGCCTGAGTGGGTGTTCCCCGATAGTTACAATCTGGGTGTCTTCAAGTCGAGAGTGAATAGGTTTCTTCTAGGCGAGCGTGCTCCATCGTAGGCCGCATCATCGCTTAACATCAGGCGAGTTGGCACCAAGCGCAAGCCAATTTATAATTTTAAAAAAATCTCATCTCTGCTACACAATTTCGCTCGAATCAGCATCAATGGCAACACCCACTTTTCACAGCTCCGCTCCTGTCTGCTTCTGTGGAAACGCACCCTTAGTCTGCCAACATCATAAGTCACCGAGGTTCAGATACACATTGAGATACACAGTGAAGCCTTGGCTGTGTCCTTCGATACTTCACATGCCTACGACAGAGTCTGGCACGAAAGCCTTTTAAGTAAGCTTCTTTCATATCATAGGGGCTACCTGCTGGTCTGTGTACCTGGATTTCAGACTTTTATGGGAACAATTCGAGTTTTTCAAGTGACGGCAGCATGTCTAATCAAAAGGCTATCAATACCGGGGTATTTCAAGGGTCAGTCCTTTCCACAACTCTGCTGCATATCAACGACCTGCTAATACCCGCTATCTTCTAAAGAGTCGGCAACGTATTTGTGATGCCTCTGGTGTTACAAGTATCCATAGGCGACGGTGACTGCTTACCATCAGGCAGCCCGTCTGCTTGATTGCCACCTATGGCATAAAAAAAAAAACTTAGGGTAGGACGACAGCACAGTTAAGAAGTACGTACTTCATCCTACTTCATACTTTGTCCTAAAACTGCGACCAGAATCACCGGAGGATGAGCAGCAGCATCCTATTAATACACGGTGAAAATACTGCGATCCCCAAGCCGCCTTCCAATCGTGGGGATTATGGCAACACCCCTCTATAAGAGGGAGGCCTTTGTCCAGCAGCGGACGTTTAATGGCTGCTGACGAGACGTGACACTCACCCAGGGTCGGAAAGGAGAAATCTAGGCGCTGAGAAAAACTTTGGGGCCCCTGACGACCTTATGAAAATGGGGTAGCGAGAACCTCTTCAAACTCAACGCCAACAAAACCCAAGTTAGTCTTTATTCCGCTAAAAAGTGTCCGTTCACGCTATCATAAATAAATAAAAAATTGTGCGTGGAGTCCCTCCGCACGGAAGAAGTGAAACTCTCGCTCTGTCTCTTAATATTTTCCCTCCCCAGGAGCGTTGAACGTTGAACGCAACAGTGCTTTCATACCCCCTCCATGATAGAGTTAAACGTTTCACGCAACCTTGTTGGAAGTCGCATAAGTAGTTTCACTTCAAAAACAAATAAGCTGGTACAAAACTTTATTTCTAAAATGCTAAATACAATAAATATGGCCTGTATTGAACACAGTCACTTGGTTCACATGGAATCAGTCTTCATTTTTTCCTGTCTCCGCCGCCGCTTACAAATTCCTTGCTCGTTGTCTTGGTGGGTAGGTTATCTGTAATGTAAACCAAAGATTTTATTATGGAAACTGACGTGGTTTTCACACATTTTATTTATATTACACGGGAATTACTCACGTAAGATTAATCTAATGCTGTTGAAACTAAAGTCGGAGTAACCAGAATCTTACGTGAGTAATTCCCGTGTAATATAAATAAAATAAACCAAAGATGTTTAAAATTGACCCGGGTATGTCCTAAAACTGCGACCAGAACCACCGGAGGATGGGCAGCAGCGTCCTGTTAGTACACGGTGAACGTACTGCGATCTCGAAGCCGCCTGCCAAGCGTGGGGATTATGGCAACACCCCTCTCTAAGAGGGAGGCCTTGTTCAGCAGTGGACATTTAATGGCTGATGATGTGATGTGTGTTTAAAATTCTAGGTATTTGTATAGTGGTGTAAGGTGTTACCAGGCGGTCGGCAGCACTTGCCAGCCCCGCTCCTGGAGGATGGCGGGGGCGCGGACTTATCGCTGCGCGCGGTCTCGCACGGGCAGCACGCCACCACGCTGCCTCGAGACGTGTCCATCGCTGAGATTTTCTCCACCTGTTGGTCACAAATCATACTAATATAATCTTCTCTACATAGTATAAATTGAAGTCGCTTACCGCGTCTGTCTGTCTGTATGTCTGTATGGCCGCTAACTCCTCCTAAACTACGCAACGGATTTTGATGCGGTTTTCACCATCAGTTAGATACATTTTCAAGGAAGGTGTATATATATAACTAGCGATCCGCCCCGGCTTCGCACGTAAATTACACCCGTGCGAATCCGGGCGGGTGGGTCGATAGTCTCGTCTCTACATAGTATAAATTGAAGTCGTATTCCGCATTTGTCTGTATGTCTGTATGGCTGCTAACTCCTCCTAATCCACGCAACGGATTTTGATGCGGTTTTCACCATCAGTTAGATACATTTTCAAGGAAGGTTTATATATATAACTAGCGACATGCCCCGGCTTCGCACGTAAATTACACCCGTGCGAAGCCGGGCGGGCGGGTCACTAGTTATATACAAAAGCGAAATTCATCTACTCACTCATTCACTCATTAAACACGAGATCTCGAAAACCACTTGACCTACGAAACTGAAATTTGGCAGGTAGATTCCTTATGGGAGTAGAGGTCCGCTAAGAAAGGATTTTGTGAAAGGGCCGAATTAAGGGGGGCAAATGGAGGTTGAAAGTTTGTATGAAAGTCCTTTGTTTTTGATGTTAGGGACATGAAATTTAGTATTCAGGTTAATGGCTTAAAATAAATAAATACTGTATATATTTTTTTGATGGATTAAGGAGGCGATATGGGGTTTTTAATTTTTTGTTGAAAGTTTTGTAATTACGAAGCTGAAATTTGGCAAGTAGGTAGATTCGGTGGTCCGCTCAAAAAGGATTTTGCTAAAGGGTTGAATTAGGGGAGCAAAAGGGGGTTGAAACATTAGATGAAAGTCTACGCGTACGAAGTCGCGGGCAACAGCTAGTAAATATAATAAACTAGCAACGCATCCCGGCTTCGCACGGTAAGTCTTATTTTTTACACCTTGGGTTGCATTATTGGAGTTTTAGTAAGGATCCCTATTAAAAAAAATATATAATATAGCCTATATGGGGATAGTGTAGATTCCTAACAGTGAAAGAGTTTTTAAAATCGGTTCTGTAGTTTCGGAGTCTATTCAATGCAAACAAACAAACAATCCAAACTTTCCTCTTTATAATATTAGTATAGACTAGCGACCCACGCCCGCCAAGCTTCGCGCGGGTGTAATTTACGTGCGAAGCCGGGGCGGGTCGCTAGCTATATACTTATACTTTTTATTCACATCATCATCATCAGCCAGAAGACGTCCACTGCTGAACATAGGCCTCTCCCTTTAACCTCCACACTGAACGACAGCCTGCCTTTTGCATCCACTGGATGCCAGCGACTCTCACTATGTCGTCGGTATCTAGTGGGAGGCCTCCCTACGCTGCGTCTTCCGGTTCGAGGTCTCCACTCCAGAACCTTTCTTCCCCATCGGTTATCGGTTCATCGAGCGATGTGGCCTGCCCATTGCCACTACAACTTGCAAATTTTAACAGCTATGTCGGTGACTCTGGTTCTTTGGCGAATATCCACGTTTCGGATTTTATCGCGCAAAGAAACTCCGAGCATAGCTCTCTCCATTGCCTGTGTGACTCTGAGTTTTTCCAACAGGCCAACAGTTAAGGACCACGTCTCAGTACCATATGTCATCACTGGCAACACACCAAGGTTTATTTACATAAACCTTCATAATATATTTTATTTATATAACACGGGAATTACTCACGTAAGATTAAGTCGGTCACTCCGACTATAGTACACAGCAGCTAGCTCTTTTATAT
This sequence comes from Agriopis marginaria, assembly GCA_932305915.1. Classification (NCBI taxonomy): domain Eukaryota; kingdom Metazoa; phylum Arthropoda; class Insecta; order Lepidoptera; family Geometridae; genus Agriopis; species Agriopis marginaria. The sequence goes on from OW029925.1 coordinate 17,331,468, forward strand.
TTTTATTACCTTGGAGGGTGCGGCGGGTATTCTGTTGGCACGGTCGCCGGCCGCCTTCTGCATCGGTTTGTCATCCAGATTTAAGCGAAGCTCGTCCTTCATGTCCTTCGGGGACTTGACAGTCTTTGGTGAGGTCACTTGTTGCTGCTCTCCTTGCTTCGTACGATATATCTGGGAAAATAAAATAAATAAATATCTGGGACATTTTTGCACACACGGTCATCTGACCCCAAACTAAGCAAAGCTTGTAATATGGCTGCCAGAAACTGATATACGTACATATATATTTTTAAATACATACTTAAATAGATATTAACACCCAGACATAGAACAAACACAAATGTTCATCACACAAATGTTTGTCCTAGATGGGAATCGAACCCACGCCCCCAAGCACAGAAGATATAGGTTCACTACCAACTGAGAGAGATGTACATTATCATTTCAGCCGTAGGACGTCCACTGCTGGACATAGGCCTCCCCCATCGATCTCCAAAAGGGCCGGTTGGAAGCGGCCTGCATCCAGCGTTTCACTGCGGTCTTTTTAAGGTCGTCTGTCCATCTTGTGGGTGGACGTCCTACGCTGCGCTTACCGGTTCGTGGTCTCTATTCCAGAACCTTTCGGCCCCATCGGCCATCTGTTCTGCGTGATATGTGCCCTGCCCACTGCCACTTCAACTTGCTAATCCGGTGGGCTATGTCGGTGACTTTCGTTCGTCTACGGATCTCCTCATTTCGGATTCGATCTCGTAGAGAAACTCCGAGCATAGCCCTCTCTATAGCTCGTTGTGCGACTTTGAGCTTGCTGAGCTTGAGCTGACTATGGGCCTATGAGACCCATAGTGAGAGACCACGTTGTTCTTACTGTAAGCAGAATATCTCTTGTAGTGTATAATTTAAGACACAATATGGGTCAATAACTGGCCATATTTACGAAAAAAAATGCCCGCTACAAAAAAAAATGCCTGACGACAGATTTTCCTTCTCATTTCCGTTCTATTTACTTCCCTTTCTGTGGTTCATACCACAAAATATTTTTAAGTAAGGTATTTTAGCAATTTTTAATTGAAATACGAAATACAAATTACAATGTACTAAATAAGTAATCTAGACCAGCACGGGCTAAAAAGTAGAGGAAATCAAGATTAATTAATCAATAAAACCAGTTTCATTTCATAAACACTAGATTTTAAATGTTCTGTCACACAAACATTACACACTGGGCTACCATATGGGCTGAAAAATTTCAAAATAAACTCAATCTGTGCAAGTGAAAAATATAGACGAGATGTATACGGGGTGTAAGGGAAACACTCTCGAAGCCTAAAGAAGGTAATTGTACTCATCATTATGAACCACTTTTAGTATGGGACCAGCCCTGAAATCGCGAAAAAAAATCACCTGTTCCATACCTTTTGTCGAGTGTCAATGACCGTTTTCTATAGAACAGCTGATTTTTTTTCGCGATTTCAGGGTTGATAGCTGTTAAAATTTGCAAGTTGAAGTGGCAATGGGCAGGCCACATCGCTCGAAGAACCGATAACCGATGGGGAAGAAAGGTTCTGGAGTGGAGACCGCGAACCGGAAGACGCAGCGTAGGGAGGCCTCCCATTAGATGGACCGACGACACTGTGAGAGTCGCGGGCAGCCAGTGGATACAAAAGGCAGGCTGTCGTTCAGTGTGGAGGTTAAAGGGGGAGGCCTATGTTCAGCAGTGGACGTCTTCTGGCTGATGATGATGACAGATTGAGTTTATTATGAAATTTTTCAGCCCATATAGTACCAGGGTCCCATAATCGAGGTGGTACGTTACCTCGGGCACCTTCCAGACGATGATGGTGCCGGCGGCGCAGCACGACACCACGTACTGTGCCGAGGGGCTGAACTTGCAGCAGGTGACGGCTCCCGCGTGCCCGAGCCCCATGTGCGTGTATATGCCCTCCTGGTACTTCCACAGCTTCACTATCTGGTCGTTCCCGCCGGTCACGAATAACTCGCCGTTCTTTGCGATATCTAGACCGTTTATGGCGCCCACCTTGCTTGCCTCCAACTGGAATCAACCATACTAATATTAGATAGTGTGGTGATTCTCGTCAATAGTTGTAAATATCCTTGTTGCTGCGGTACGCGCATCAGATACGATCGGTGCTTCACCGACTCGCTAGGACTGCTAAATTGGTGCATGTGACTGCATCGCTCATTTACAATAGGCTACCGCAAGAGGTGAGAAGTGCTCCATCGAGGGAGTCCTTCAAAACAAAAATTAAAAAACTGGCTTGTCGAACAGGCATTCTATAATTTCAATGACGTGACAAAGATGAAATTAATTTAATTTTGACTATTTTATTTTTGACTATTAACATACTATTGTTTTTCTGCTTGGTTTGTAAATGTAATTTCTTTTATAATTATTGTAATAATTTTAAATTATTTTATTATCAATTGTTTTCTGTGACGTGTTACCTGTAATTTGTTATCAATAAAGTACTATGACTATGACAATATTTACATGGACGTGCTGACGCCCATGAATATTTATGAGTGTCAAAGTCAAAATCGGTGTCACTTGTCATTGGTTGTTAGCGATTGCAGTAGGAGGAGCTAATTTAAGTAGAGGGAAGTATATATTGGGTCGTTCAGTGGCCGTCAGGACAGTCGAGCTGTGGATTGGAAGCCGAAAGGCTGAAGGATAAGTGCTGTGTAGTAAATCAGTGAAAATATACTTGTGGAGATACCATATGGACTGATATTCGTAACAATTGATAGTAAGAAACCCTTTATTGCGTACACCAGAAAAAAAATTACAACACTTACGAGCTAGTGCCGCAAGTGCACTTGTGGCGCTTATCGCTAATAGCGATCTCTTCCAGGCAACCATTGGAAAGACTTTACGTAACAGGATCATCGGGGCATGCTAAACACTTTTAACATTGTAAGTTAGCATCACCCATCGGTTCACCTGCTATTACCGACGCGCCAGTCGGTGCCGCCCGTCAGCAGCTGGCAGCTGGAACTAGTAGTTACCTCTCTAGCCAGGTTGCCACTGCCAGTCTCCCAGTAGGCGACGCGCCGGTCGGTGCCGCCCGTCAGCAGCTGGAACTAGTAGTTACCTCTCTAGCCAGGTTGCCACTGCCAGTCTCCCAGTAGGCGACGCGCCGGTCGGTGCCGCCCGTCAGCAGCTGGAACTAGTAGTTACCTCTCTAGCCAGGTTGCCACTGCCAGTCTCCCAGTAGGCGACGCGCCGGTCGGTGCCGCCCGTCAGCAGCTGGAACTAGTAGTTACCTCTCTAGCCAGGTTGCCACTGCCAGTCTCCCAGTAGGCGACGCGCCGGTCGGTGCCGCCCGTCAGCAGCTGGAACTAGTAGTTACCTCTCTAGCCAGGTTGCCACTGCCAGTCTCCCAGTAGGCGACGCGCCGGTCGGTGCCGCCCGTCAGCAGCTGGAACTAGTAGTTACCTCTCTAGCCAGGTTGCCACTGCCAGTCTCCCAGTAGGCGACGCGCCGGTCGGTGCCGCCCGTCAGCAGCTGGAACTAGTAGTTACCTCTCTAGCCAGGTTGCCACTGCCAGTCTCCCAGTAGGCGACGCGCCGGTCGGTGCCGCCCGTCAGCAGCTGGAACTAGTAGTTACCTCTCTAGCCAGGTTGCCACTGCCAGTCTCCCAGTAGGCGACGCGCCGGTCGGTGCCGCCCGTCAGCAGCTGGCAGCTGGAACTAGTAGTTACCTCTCTAGCCAGGTTGCCACTGCCAGTCTCCCAGTAGGCGACGCGCCGGTCGGTGCCGCCCGTCAGCAGCTGGAACTAGTAGTTACCTCTCTAGCCAGGTTGCCACTGCCAGTCTCCCAGTAGGCGACGCGCCGGTCGGTGCCGCCCGTCAGCAGCTGGAACTAGTAGTTACCTCTCTAGCCAGGTTGCCACTGCCAGTCTCCCAGTAGGCGACGCGCCGGTCGGTGCCGCCCGTCAGCAGCTGGCAGCTGGAACTAGTAGTTACCTCTCTAGCCAGGTTGCCACTGCCAGTCTCCCAGTAGGCGACGCGCCGGTCGGTGCCGCCCGTCAGCAGCTGGCAGCTGGAACTAGTAGTTACCTCTCTAGCCAGGTTGCCACTGCCAGTCTCCCAGTAGGCGACGCGCCGGTCGATGCCGTCCGTCAGCAGCTGGCAGCTGGTACCAGCAGTTACCTCTCTAGCCAGGTTGCCACTGCCAGTCTCCCAGTAGGCGACGCGCCGGTCGGTGCCGCCCGTCAGCAGCTGGCAGCTGGAACTAGTAGTTACCTCTCTAGCCAGGTTGCCACTGCCAGTCTCCCAGTAGGCGACGCGCCGGTCGGTGCCGCCCGTCAGCAGCTGGAACTAGTAGTTACCTCTCTAGCCAGGTTGCCACTGCCAGTCTCCCAGTAGGCGACGCGCCGGTCGGTGCCGCCCGTCAGCAGCTGGCAGCTGGAACTAGTAGTTACCTCTCTAGCCAGGTTGCCACTGCCAGTCTCCCAGTAGGCGACGCGCCGGTCGGTGCCGCCCGTCAGCAGCTGGCAGCCGTTCGGCTCGAAGCAGATGCACATGAACAGTGTGTTCGCGTACATCACTTGACGCCGGGACAGGGAACTGCAATCAGATAAATCGGCTAATTAAAACAGCGACAAAAATTCAAATACGTAGCATTAAGTCCTTCATTTCTACATTCCAAGGATTGGAACAACCTTTTCAAGGCCAGAGTGAATAGGTATCTTCTATTAAAATAATAGGAAATCGTTTAAACTTCCCTACGCTCGCACAAATTCTGGCCAGCACTCGTCTTTATATCGCTTGTGCTCCGCATACAATAATATTTGTACCGAGATTGATATTTTTAACTGCTGTCTCTTCTTTTAAGAGACTCTTACTTTAACTCTAATTTAAATTCATTAGTTTATAATATGTACAATAATTTTGTTAAGCATGCTGTGTTTACAACAAGAAGGACAACATAATGTACTTGTCTTCAATTTAAGCCCATTTATTATGTTAGTTCTTCATGTCCAGTTTTGTGAACCTACCAATATTTTTTTTATAAAAAAACGTGCGTGCTTCATCTTCTACCACATCGTCGCTTACCAACAGGCGAGTTGGTGGTCAAACGCGGAATTATCCGCGCTAAAAATACTTATAAGTGTAAAATAAATTATTAACTAAACAGTTCATGGCGCTCCACAAAATTGTGATGCCTCCACACAATCTCAATCATTCCACGTCGAAATGCATGGATCGGTTAGCAACGGTAACACCGACATATAATATTGGAATTTTTGGTATGAAAAGAGGTACAGATGCCTTTATTATAGATGGCTTATCGTGATTCGGATTGTGATCGTGATCGCGTGCCATCTCACTCACGCGCGTGGTGCGAGTAAGTAGATGCGAACGGGACGGCATGCAATCTCGATCACAATCAAACTTCTATAATAGGGCCGCAGGTCAAAGCTGTGCCGTGGTGCCCTTGTTCAGAATACTCGCTGCTTCTGAAAGTTTATTTCTTCTTCTGAAAAAAAAATCGGCGATGCCGAATAGGGTATTTAATCAGCACACCAGGGGGGCTAATGGTAAATATTTTAACACATTGCTCTTCTGAAGTTTAACAACAATGCAAGGGCAGGGAGGAGCTGTAGAGCAGTGTTTTTCAACCTTCTTAAATAAGCGACCCCTTTACAAGTAAAAAAATTCTGGCGACCAGGGCCATAATAAAACTACAAAAAACATCATAGGCTCAAAAATTATTTAGTTACCTATTTGCGTTTCAAAAATAAAACCACGTTTTGATAAATGCCTTATTACTGAAATTTTAGTTTTATTTTATTGTAATGTAAGACTTACGTACACTTGCCTTTTTATTTTACCCGCGACCCCCCCCTGTAAGGATTTGAGACCCCTCTGGGGGTCGCAACCCACAGGTTGAAAAACACTGCTGTTTTTTTTTTTTTTTTTTTTTTTTTTTTTTTTTTTTTATCTTTGATATTTTTTTGGGGGCTTTTAGACAACATGTCTATGTCAGCCCCATCGTATCCTGACAAAACACAAATTTCCTAAATAAATTTATCTTCTAAAACTGATTACTTTTTTACACAAACAAACTTACCTAGCCGGTTAATTATACTTATGGTATAATTAACCAACCAGGCAAGCCTGTGGTGCTAGAATGGTTTAAAGCCTGTACAAAAGAAACTGCTGTAAAGTATACAGAATGTAAGGGGAACACTCTCGAATCCAAAAGAAGGTAATTGTACTCATCATTATGAACCACTTTTAGTATGGGACCAACCCTGAAATCGCGTTGTTCCATACATTTTGTCGAGTGTCAATGACCGTTTTCTATAGAACAGCTGATATTTTTTTCGCGATTTCAGGGCTGGTCCCATAGTAAAAGTTGTTCATAATGATGAGTACAATTACCTTCTTTTGGCTTCGAGAGTGTTCCCCTTACACCCTGTATATGATTGACAAATTCACAAATCCATGCGAGCTATTATTCTCAAAGTCAATTACTTAATGCTGAAGAGTAACGACTGGCTGGCCCACTGAGCAAGTTGAAGTGGCAGTGGGCAGGGCACATATCACGCAGAACTGATGGCCGATGGGGCAGAAATCATGCCGATGGGGCATCGGCGTAAAGTTGCTAGTCTATCGGTTTTTTATCGAATACATATCAATAAAAAACCGATCCCATGGATCTATATATTCATAGCCCATGGATCTATCGGAATGCCAGAGTAGGCACAAAAAATCAACACCACTTTATGATTGATATTGCGAAAACTCGTACTAAGCGCTTTGATTTCACTTTTATTATGCGAACTGCTAGTCTGTGGAATGCGCTGCCGAATGGGTGTTCCCCGATAGTTACAATCTGGGTGTCTTCAAATCACGAGTGAATCGGTTTCTTCAAGGCAAGCGTGCTCCACCGTAGAACACATCGTCGCTTTACATCAGGCGAATTGGTGGTCAAACGCAAACCTATTATTGGATTTAAAAACAAGTTCTTCAATGGACCACGGACCGGTAAGCGCAGCGTATACGTACATTAAATCCCATATAATAGCAGAGCCGTCGGTCCCGGCACTGACCGCCTCCGTGTCGTTGGGAGACACGTGGATAGCCGACACGGGGCTCTTGTGCTCCTTCAGGACCTTCTTCAGAGACTGGATCTCAGGCCTTATGTCCCATACGCGGACCTGAACGTCACAAACATATTATTATTACAGAAACTGACGTGGTTTTCACACATTTTATTTATGTTACACGGGAATTACTCACGTAAGATTAAGCCGGTTACTCCGACTATAGTTTCAACCGCATTAGGCGGTCCTTTTGAAGGTGAATGCGTGCGCACGTGATAACGGCAACGGCTGCTTATCGGGTGCGGGTGCGTAGAGAAAAGACCACCTAATGCGGTTGAAACTATAGTCGGAGTAACCGGCTTAATCTTACGTGAGTAATATAAATAATACATAAATCATTAGTTTATTGAATCTGGCGTAACTTTGCGGAAGTCCTCAAAACTGTTTCTTTGTTCAATTTCTAGTGTTTCCGCTTCAATAAGAAACTTTGGGTCAACTATTTTTGTTTCATTCTACACATATTTGTCTCATCATTGTTCTCATCATCATCATTTCAGCCATAGGACGTCCACTGCTGGACATAGGCCTCCCCCATCGATCTCCAAAAGGGCGGGTTGGAAGCGGCCTGCATCCAGCCTTTCCCTGCGGTCTCTTTTAGGTCGTCTGTCGATTTTGTGAGTTGGTTAACGACTGTAATTTAATCTAACCAGAAAAAAAAAAACGTTATAACTGAAACTAATATGCGTTTCTCAGGACAGTTTCCCTCATACCCTATATTTAGTGGAAGAACGCGCTGTTTTAGTTTGGTAAATCCTGTCCAGTGTGTGTAAGGAAGAGGGACTGATGGCATTCTCTAATAAAGAAAGAAAGAAAAAAAATAAGAAATAAAAAGTTTATTTGATTTATAAATAAAAATATATAATATATTTTTTGATTTTGATTTGTTTATTTTAGTTTTGAAGTTTGTTTGTTTGTTTTATGTCGACTGTCAACCCACTCTTGGTATGTGATATGTGTATATGCGTAAGTATATATAGTACCTGTCCCTCGCAGCCTCCGGATATGAGCGTGCGTCCGTCCGAGGTGCAGTCGAGAGCCGAGGTGCTTGTTGTGAGTGTTGTATATGCAGTAAGTATATATAGTACCTGTCCCTCGCAGCCTCCGGATATGAGCGTGCGTCCGTCCGAGGTGCAGTCGAGAGCCGAGGTGCTTGTTGTGAGTGTTGTATATGCAGTAAGTATATATAGTACCTGTCCCTCGCAGCCTCCGGATATGAGCGTGCGTCCGTCCGAGGTGCAGTCGAGAGCCGAGGTGCTTGTTGTGAGTGTTGTATATGCAGTAAGTATATATAGTACCTGTCCCTCGCAGCCTCCGGATATGAGCGTACGTCCGTCCGAGGTGCAGTCGAGCGCCGAGGTGCTTGTTGTGAGTGTTGTATATGCAGTAAGTATATATAGTACCTGTCCCTCGCAGCCTCCGGATATGAGCGTACGTCCGTCCGAGGTGCAGTCGAGCGCCGAGGTGCTTGTTGTGAGTGTTGTATATGCAGTAAGTATATATAGTACCTGTCCCTCGCAGCCTCCGGATATGAGCGTACGTCCGTCCGAGGTGCAGTCGAGAGCCGAGGTGCTTGTTGTGAGTGTTGTATATGCAGTAAGTATATATAGTACCTGTCCCTCGCAGCCTCCGGATATGAGCGTACGTCCGTCCGAGGTGCAGTCGAGAGCCGAGGTGCTTGTTGTGAGTGTTGTATATGCAGTAAGTATATATAGTACCTGTCCCTCGCAGCCTCCGGATATGAGCGTACGTCCGTCCGAGGTGCAGTCGAGAGCCGAGGTGCTTGTTGTGAGTGTTGTATATGCAGTAAGTATATATAGTACCTGTCCCTCGCAGCCTCCGGATATGAGCGTGCGTCCGTCCGAGGTGCAGTCGAGCGCCGAGGTGCTTGTTGTGAGTGTTGTATATGCAGTAAGTATATATAGTACCTGTCCCTCGCAGCCTCCGGATATGAGCGTGCGTCCGTCCGAGGTGCAGTCGAGCGCCGAGGTGCTTGTTGTGAGTGTTGTATATGCAGTAAGTATATATAGTACCTGTCCCTCGCAGCCTCCGGATATGAGCGTGCGTCCGTCCGAGGTGCAGTCGAGCGCCGAGGTGCTTGTTGTGAGTGTTGTATATGCAGTAAGTATATATAGTACCTGTCCCTCGCAGCCTCCGGATATGAGCGTACGTCCGTCCGAGGTGCAGTCGAGCGCCGAGGTGCTTGTTGTGAGTGTTGTATATGCAGTAAGTATATATAGTACCTGTCCCTCGCAGCCTCCGGATATGAGCGTGCGTCCGTCCGAGGTGCAGTCGAGAGCCGAGGTGCCCTTGTTGTGAGTGTTGTATATGCAGTAGATAAGGCGGCCCGTTAGAGGCGTGAACGCACGTATGTTGCCGTCGTTCCATGCTGGAATCGTACAAAATAAATCATCATCATCATCATCATCAGCCAGAAGACGTCCACTGCTGAACATAGGCCTCCCCCTTTAACCTCCACACTGAACGACAGCTTGCCTTTTGCATCCACTGGATGCCCGCGACTCTCACAATGTCGTCGGTCCATCTAGTGGGAGACAAAATAAATACTATATTCTATTTAAAAACAGACGTTTATCATATTAATATTATGAATTCGAAAGTGTTTTTGTTAGTTCTATCACGCAGCAACAGAGCAACAAATCAATGCGTTTTTTGACGTGATAAAATCATATAAATTGATGAACGCCGGCTGCACGAAAAATTGTCACGTTCCACCTGAAACGCGCGTGCAAGCGAGAGCGCGGAACAAGCGATAGAGAGGCACGATCGGCCTAAGCGTTATCACGTAAAATTATCGTCCGTAAACCGACTTTACAGACAACCCCTTTTTTGCATAGAGATTGGTGGAGGGCTGGATCTCAGCGTCCATCAGGTTTCAGTCTATCATGTCCCCACTCCTGGTACACAGGCCTTCTGTAAGAGAGAGAGGATGGGACCTAATCCACCATGCTGGCCCAGCGTATGTTGGTGAATGTCATATATTATGTCTGAGCTTTTGAGTTCAATCAAAAACATCGTGAGGTCTCCACTTCAGCGCGCCATCTTTTCCGGTCCTGTGCTAGCCTTGTCCACTGCTTTTGTCTTAACGGTGGTGGTTTGTTCCCCATATTATAAGCATCAGCATAATCATCATCATTTCAGCCATAGGACGTCCACTGCTGGACATAGGCCTCCCCCATCGATCTCCAAAAGGGCCAGTTGGAAGCGGCCTGCATCTACGCTGCGCTTACCGGTCCGTGGTCTTCATTCCTGAACCTTTCAGCCCCATCGGCCATCTGTTCTGCGTGATATGTGCCCTGCCCATTGCCACTTCAACTTGCTCATCCGGTGGGCTATGTCGGTGACCTTCGTTCGTCTACGGATCTCTTCATTTCTGATTCGATCTCGTAGAGAAACCCCTCTCCATAGCTCGTTGTGCGACTTTGATCTTGCTTATGGGGCCCATAGTGAGAGACCACGTTTCAGTGCCGTATGTCACTGGTAACACACACTGGTCGAAGACTTTCGTCTTAAGGCACTGAGGTATTTAGGACTAGACGTTGCGAAGTTTACCGAACGCTGCCTAGTTGATTGGATATAAGCATAGAGGAGTATGTGCTGACCAGATATGATGCTCTTGCCGTCCCCGGCGAACAGCACGGCCGCGCACGTGAAGTTGGGCACGACGATGCGCAGCAGCTCCTGGCACGTGTGCACGCACCACACGCGCACGTCACCCGCGCCGCCCGTCGCGAACACTCCCGACATACCTCTACACAACAATCAAACATATCAATCAACTAGCTGCGCCCCGCGGCTTCACCCACCTAGTGATCAAAAATGGTGATGATGATGATGATAAAATCATCAGCACTAGATGGACCGACGACATAGTGAGAGTCGCGGGCATCCAGTGGATGCAAAAGGCAGGCTGTCGTTCAGTGTGGAGGTTAAAGGGGGAGGCCTATGTTCAGCAGTGGACGTCTTCTGGCTAAAGATGATGGGTCTCACTTGGGGAATGCGATATCGTTGATAGCACAGCGATGGCAGGTGACGACCAGGGTGGGCGCGAACGTGGCGACGTTGATGGCGTAGATCTCGCTGCTTTTAGTGCCGGCCAGCAGCAGGCGCTTGTCTCCGCGCAGTGCGGGGGACTCCATCAGCTCCAGCGAGGTGATGCAGCCTTGCAGCTTGCACGACCGGAGCTAAAATAAATATTCGGGACATTTTTGCACAAACTGTCATCTGACCTCAAACTAAGCAAAGCTTGTAATATGGCTGCCAGACTCTGATATACATACATATATAGTTTTAAATACACACCCAATACAATATTAACACCCAGATATTTTATTAATGAACACCATATTTTATTTTATTATATTAATGAACACCAACATGATGTACGTCCTTGCTTAACATGACGGAGACAAGGCAAAAGAAGTAAACTAAACGCCACCACAATTATAGGCTACTAATATAATAACTTTTTTTTTTTTTTTTTTATATAATAGTATGCAAACAAGCGACGGGCCACCTGATGGTAAGTAGTCACCGTCGCCTATGGACACCTACAATACCCGGGGCATTGGCGGTGCGTTGCCTACCTTTGAGGACTCTATTCACTCTTCGCTTGAAGCGATTGAGGTTATATGTTGGAGGAAAAACCGAAGGCGGTAAGCCACTCCACAACTTACAGGTGCGTGGCAGAAACAATCGATCAAATCGAACAGTGCGAGACTTCCACGCATCTATAATATGAGGATGGCTTTTTTGGCGATGGCGTCCGGTTCGATAGTAAAACCGCGATGGAGGGATGAGGTCAAAAACTATAATAACTACATGCTATTAAAAAACGAGAGTTAGTTTTTGGAATATAAGTTAGGATATTATACCACCCGCGTTCATGTGGTATCCAAGCCTTAAGCTAGGTCCCATGGTGGGTGATTTGACAAGCTCGAGCCAAATCGATCCATCGATCAATCGGGCTCCGCATCATTCCAGAAGATCATAGCTCGAGCGCGTCATCGTTTAAGACGCACTGCTTCCATTTCGCTCTGCTGCTTCCCTTCTGACCTGTTACCAGTCGATTTTTAAAATTTTCATGACCGTGGATTCAATGTCCTTTAGTCGTAATATTAAACAGTTTACATTGTATTGATAGCGTCAAACAAGTCACAGTCAGAGTCAAGCTAAGCAAGTCACGGTCAAGTCAAACTCATGCCCCTGTAAAGTGTTGAAGACTTTAAAAGAGGCTCCTATGGGGTTTTGGAAACAACACGAAAAGATACGTTATATCACCTACCCACACTCGAGCACGTTTACGAGCACATAATGAATATACATAAATAAAATACACATGTTTAGGAAAATCATTTAACAAGCCGACGTTTTTTTCCACGTTGGCGCCAAAAACCTCCGTTTCACCGTGTCCAGTCAAATCCAGTTCGTATTGCATGTAATGGTTGCAAAATTTCCCAAAATAACTTACAGCCTTGAAATGCGGCTTGTTGGGATCGAGTATCTTGCCCTTGGGGAAGTCCCCGCGCCAGTTGATCTCATCCAGGATGTCCACGGTGCCGTCTCCCGCGCCCACTATCAGGCACCCGTCTTCCATTATCAGCAGCGACTCTATGCCTGGAGAGGTGTTTGGTTAGTTTATACAGGGCTTACAGCAAGCCTAGCATGGGCTGTGGATAAATTGTCTTTCCACCGTTTTTATCCACGCCTAGACGCGACAAAGCTAGAATATGGATACGTTTGTCTTTTTCTCGCGGGATAAAAACGGTGGAAAGACAATTTGTCCACGGCCCGTGCTAGGCCTGCTGTAACGCTTGGGCGGACTAAGCCGAAAAGAGGTTAGGTGGTTGTAGTCATCATTATGAACAACTTTTGCTAGAGAACCAACCCTGAAATCGCGAAAAAATATCAGCAGTTTCATAGAAAAATTTTACTTACACCAAGGAAGATAGACTAAGAGGAAAGACAATAGCGGAACATTAGAGCGTAGCTCGGATATTTTCTTGAAAACGGTATAAACTTAGATGGCACCGTAATTTGAGCGTGCTATAGGTTGTCTCGAACTTCCGTAAGCGCTGCAGTCAGATAGCGTACGAAAGGGTTCTACAAATTACCGTAGCGCTAGTATCGCAACATTTCAAGAGAATAAAGAAAAGCGCCATCTACTGGTATGGGTTGCGTTTCTCTTGAAATGCTGCGAAACTTGACTGCGATATTAGCGCTAGGTTAATTATTTTGTAGAACCCTTTCGTACGCTATCTGACTGCAGCGCTTACGGAAGTTCGAGACAACCTATAGCACGCTCAAATTACGGTGCCATCTAAGTTTATACCGTTTTCAAGAAAATATCCGAGCTACGCTCTAATGTTCCGCTATTGTCTTTGTTCTTAGTCTATCTTTCTTGCTTACACTCAATGACAATATAACCACTTGACTGGTCATCCTTTACCCCGCATGAGGCAAAGGTTCTAACATGTCAACCTAAACTATTTCGAGCGGGGCCAATCCTAGGCGCGAATTGAATGAATGACTTTTGATTCTCCAATCACAAGCGTCGAGTCGCGTCGAGTGTCCAATCACAAGCTGCCCCCCGCGACCGACGTGGTATCATTTTGTAAAAGGGAATTTTGACTGCATGCGCGATCAAGTGGTTATATTATTTTTGCTTACACTCAACGAAATGTATGGATAATCTGATATTTTTACCGCATCTACAATCTCCTCGTCAAAACCACATACCTACTCTTTTTGCCCTAGTACACTCTAAGAATTGTCTCTCCTTCCATCCCGATATCTAATGACAAGTGTTCAACAGGATTTGGTATTACAGCTTTTTTTATATATATATATATATATAATAGTAGACAAACAATCGACGGGCCACCTGATGGTAAGTAGTCACCGTCGCCTATGGACACCTACAATACCCGGGGCATTGGCAGTGCGTTGCCTACCTTTGAGGACTCTATTCATTCTTCGCCTTATAAGCAAAGCTTTTTTCATATACTCCATCCATATTGTTGCGAAGATTAGATTTCCTGAGATGATCAAATTGAGTGGTCATTCGAAACGCTGTCATTGTACCCAGAAGTTAAATCGTACATGAAGTACAGCTCGCATCTTTTAGGATGGATCAGCCAAGTACCAACTTGTGCGAAGCCATATTGTAAGCCCCACGGCTGCAAGGTCCAAGTCCAGAGGGATATGATAGCTAGGCTTGTTACCGAGGCTGTAGCAGTTGGACTCGGGGCGGCGTCCCTTGCGCAGTGAGCCGCACTTGGCGAGGCAACCGATGATGGACGGCTTGCAGTGAGCCACCGAGGCGGTGGGGTCGGACGGGTAGTTGATGGAAAACTTTATCATGTCGCCGGTACTGGAATGGACGAAACATGGATTACATAATAAAAAATAAAAAAAAGATGTAATCCCCTATTTGTTATTTATGAAAATCAAGCTAGAGTCGAGAGAATATTATACAAAGAATTCAAAGCATATAGGTTGCCTACCTTTCTTTTAGCCCGACTTTGAAGTTGCCAGGTAAAATAACAATAATAACAGATGAGGGTATATGTTTACTCTCTATTACCGTATCTTCTATGAAACTCAGGACTCAGTCATTCAGCGGGCAATGGTGAGAGCTATGCTCGGAGTTTCTTTGCGCGATAAAATCCGGAACGTGGATATTCGCCAAAGAACCAAAGTCACCGACATATCTATTAAAAGCAAAAGCCGCAGAGAAGCTTTTTAAACCATACAATAGCTTTGGAAGGTCACTCCAAAGATGCTCGACTTGCCGTGTGGAAAGAACCGCACAGTTCACCTCCAAATTACATTGTCCCTGCCGAAAAGCCAGGCCATAAAGAACCATGGCCCACTTGGAAAACCCTGAACCGACTTCGGTCCCAAGTGGGCCGAAGTCGGGATAATATGGCAAAGTGGGGTTATATAAAGGGCTCTGACACCAAATGTCTTTGTGATGTGGACCCTCAGACAATGACACACTTGATGAACTGTGCAGCGTGTCCTACAACTTGTACACTAGATGACTTGAATGAAGCCACGGAGAGTGCCATTTGGGTGGCAAAATTTTGGCCTAAAACTTAATTTGAAAATAAAACTATAATTTGCGGAACATCGACTCGATAGAAGAAGCTATTAAAATTTGCAAGTTGAAGTGGCAATGCTCACTCGAAGAACCGATAACCGATGGTGATGAAAGGTTCTTGAGCGGAGTCCACGAACCGGAAGACGCAGCGTAGATAGGCCTCGAACTAGATGGACCGACGACATCATGAGTCGCGGTCATCCAGCGGATGCAGAAGGCAGGCTGTCGTTCAGTGTTGAGGTTGAAAGGGGAGGCATATGTTCAGCAGTGCGTGTTTTGCCTGATGATATCTCCTGCTATAAGGAAGTGTACACGGTTCGCTGGCATCCAGTGGATGCAGAAGGCATTGCGTTCAGTGTTGAGGTTAAAGGGGGAGGCATATGTTCAGCAGTGCGTGTTTTGCCTGATGATCCTGTTGTAAGGGAGTGTACACGGTGGAAGAGTGTAACTGACGTGGTCCCTGCGTAGCCGTGCGTGTCGTCCGTAGCGACGGCGATGCAGCGCACACTGCGCCGCAGCTTGCCGAGCGACACGTCCACTACGTCCAGGTTCTTGCTTTCAGCGCGAATGTTCCATACGCGGAGATTCGCTGCAAAATAATTATTACAGTTTTTTTTTTAATAATAAATAGGCTTGCGTTTGGCCGCTAACTCGCCTGATGTAAAGCGATGATGCGGTCTACAATGGAGCGCGCTTGCCTAGAAGAACTACTGCTACTACTCACAATTAATTAATAAATAAATGTTCGCGACATTTTTTCACACACGGTGATCTGACCCCAAACTAAGCTAAGCTTGTAATATGGCAGCTAGAGACTGATATACATATATTTTTAAATTCATACTTAAATAAATATTAACAACCAGATATAGAGCAAACACAAATGTTCGTCACATAAATGTGACGAACATTTGTGGGAATCGAACGCACACCCCCAAGTTCAGAAGGTAGGTTCACTACCAACTGGACCAACGGGCTATCTTAGCTACTCACAATCTCCGCCAGTAACGAATGAGTTGACCCGCAGGTTCAGTGGAGTCAATGTAATGGCGTCTCCGGTGGTAAGGCGCGAGGCAGCCTCGGTGCCATTAGCAGCGTTTGCGACATATCTTACATACTACGCTGCGATATCATACTAAATGCTACTACATACAATCTCCGCCAGTTAAGAATGAGTTGACCCGCAGGTGCAGTTGAGTCAAAGTAATGGCGTCCCCGGTGGTAAGGTGCCATTAGCAGCGTTTGAGACACATCTAAAGCTTTACGCAGCGGTATCATACTAAATGCTACTACTCACAATCTCCGCCAGTTACGAATGCGTTGACCCGCAGGTGCAGTGGTGTCAAAGTAATGGCGTCCCCGGTGGTAAGACGTGATGCAGCCGCGGTGCCCGTGGCGGCGTTAGCGACACAGTCCCAAAGTACTACGCAGCCATCGTCACGGCCGCCCAGGGATATCATGTAGCGCTCGTCTGAAGAAAACGTTACAGCCTCTACGCGGACCTGGAAATTATTATTAAGCTTTCTATAGGCACTGAATAATATCATAGCAGGTATAAGTACAAACAACCCGGAGCGGGTTTAACCTACGACCAAAATAAAATGAATGGACGGGCACAGAAGCGCATTTTTGAAGATTACAAAATGAATGCCGTATATGTCCGACGGTTTTGACTAGTTTTTACTAAGCAAGTTCAATGGTTAAGCCCGTCCATTATTTTTTTTCTGGTCGAAGGGTTTAACACCATTTAAAGCTACCTAGAATTATCTAGACTCTAGAGCAGGGGTCTCCAAACTACGGCCCGCCACTGCCATCAATCTGGCACGCGACAGCTTAAGACTAGTAAGACAAGTCCATGTTATGTCCCTTGCAACATACCGAAAAAAATATTATGGCCCCAAGGCTTCAAAGTTTGGAGACCCCTGCTGTAGAGGAAAACATTGCTATAAAAAAAATTGGCGAGTTTTTTTAAAATTCTCGGATAGCCAGCGTTCGGGAAATTGCGTGATATCTTCTCGTTCAAGATACCACAGTGCCTAAAGAAAAGGGTCTATGACCAGTGTGTGTTGCCAGTGATGACATATGGTACTGAGACGTGGTCCTTAACTGTTGGCCTTTTGGTAAAACTCAGAGTCACACAGCGGGCAATGGAGAGAGCTATGCTCGGAGTTTCTTTGCGCGATAGAATCCGAAACGTGGATATTCGCCAAAGAACCAGAGTCACCATAGCTGTTAAAATTTGCAAGTTGAAGTGGCAATGCATGACCACATCGCTCGAAGAACCGATAACCGATGGGGAAGAAAGGTTCTTGAGTGGAGACCATGAACCGGAAGACGCAGCGTAGGTAGGTCTCCCACTAGATGGACCGACGACATTGTGAGAGTTGCTGGCATCCAGTGGACGCAAAAGGCAGGCTGTCATTCAGTGTGGAAGTCAAAAAGGGGGGGGCCTATGTTCAGCAGTAGACGTCTTCTGGCTGATGATGATGATGATAACATTAAAATTAAACACCCACCTTGTGTAGGTCATGACTTCCAAGCATAATCCTCTTCTTAAAATCCCACAGCTTGGTTGACGCTTTGAACCCAATATGGTTTATCTGCCCCGATCCAACATAAGTGCCTTTAGGGGAGATGGCAACAGTGGCAACACTGTTAGTGTGGCCACTGAGGAAGTGCATCTTCTTGGTTTTCCACTCTTGGATGCAGACCTTGTTGCCCATAGGGTACACTATATGTTCAGAGTCGGGGTGGACTTTGAGGCCACGGATTGCAGACCCTGAATAAAGACATGTTTATTTGTCCAAACACGTGTGCAGGTGAAGTTCTTAAAATATTTATTAGTCAACATGTTTTTATGTCTACAGGGGCCTTACGGACAACAGCTATTGCGGCAGCTAATCCACTCAGTTTGAAAATCACGCGACCGCAAACCGTATCTGGGCGCGATAAGGTTCACGTTCGCGTGATTTTCCAAGTGAGCGGATTAGGTGCCGCAATTAGCTGTTGTCCGTAAGGCCTCTGGTATCATATAGATACATAGATACTCTGGATTAACACATATTATTATATTATCATATTATATTATCCCATTTTTTTTTTTATGGCCTTTATTAACTAAACAAAATACAAGCTAAAGCTAACACTACAAATTTATTTATTTATTTATTTACACACGCACAATAATTAAAAGATACAATATTTTAACTTAAATATTTCACCTTATCTAACAAGGTAAATTAACATAGCAAAGAGACGAGCCTAAAATAGTAAGCTTTGCGAAGCAGTCCTCACTAGGATAACCCGTGTCGAGAACTACTGCAGTCCGCCTATCCCACTACACAAAATACAGTTAGACTGCCCATAGACCGTTGAAGGTCTAAAAACAATCCAAATGCTCAAGCCCACTACCAGTGGGCAGCGTACTCAGCATGCTGGCGGCATTACCATGTTGAATGGCAATGCTTATGCGTTGAGCCAGAAACACACCTGTATATTGGAAATAGAAATAGGTAGGGCACATCTAGCTTTTTCAAATACGGAAAGATAACTCACCATCAAATCCGATGATAGCATAAGTCTCCAGATTCTTCACTTCTCCCATTGCTTCAGAGTTATTAAAACAGCTATAAATATACTTAATAAAAACTACAAAAACTATTGACAAGAACTTGATAACTGTTTGTTTTGACAATTTGTTGCTAGGATTTTTGTAAATAACTTTTATGTTGCTATGGCAACTACAATGCAAGATTGTAAGCAATTCCATGAAGATTTTATGGCATATAAAAAAGTTTAATAAACATTGGCAACAGGAAAAGTTTCTTTGCCAACTTAAGGATAGACCCTAGGATATAAACTTTGTGATTCCTATGGGACTGACATAGTCATTTATGACTAAATGTCCCCAGTAAAAAGAAGAATAATAAAAAAAAAAAACCATCCAACATAATTAAAGATCAGTTCAAAAAACTGACTTCAAAATTATTACCTATTTACGGGGTGGTATCGTATGGCGCTTGTGATTGGAGACTCAAAAGTTATAAATTCAGTTCGCGCCTAGGATTGGTCCGCTCTAAAAAGATTAGGCTGAACATATTGTGTAACTTTGGCTTTTGGCGGGTAAAAGATGAGCAGTCAAGTGGATCGTTATTGCCCAGAAGTCATGCCAAGGCCAGTCAGGAGGAGCAAGCGCCCCAACGTGTCTTCGCCCATGTTCATAGTCTATACTAATATTATAAAGAGGAAAGATTTGTATGTAAGTATGTTTGTAACGAAATGGCTCAAAAAGTACTGGACCGATTTTAAAATTCTTTCACCATTTGAATGCTACATTATCACTGATTAATATAGGGCATTTTAATAAGCTATATAATACCATTGCGGAGCCGGGGCGGGCCGCTAGTCTATACTAATATTATAAAGAGGAAAGATTTGATTGTTAGTTTGTTTGTTTGCATTGAATTGGCTCCGAAACTACTGAACCGATTTGAAAAATTCTTTCACTGATGGGAAGCTACACTATCCCCGGGTGACATAGGCTATAATCTATACCCGTGCGAAGCTGGGGCGGACCGCTAGTATATAATAAAACAGATTGTGTTTTATTATTTATATTTAATGTATCTAATTATATTATCTAAATACAATTGTAAGGAGATGTTCTGTAATTAATATAACTAAATTAATACATCATATCAGTTACATATCTACTTAATAATAATCTTAAATTAATTTACTGACAGACAACCTAACAACTAGCTATATGAAGCATGAAATTTTGTATTGTCATAATCCCCTTGGACAGAGTTATTGCCACTTACTTACTTGTTACTTGGGACTTCGCTCGACGTTTCGACCATGTTACAATGACCGTTGTCACGAACTGGCATGTGTTCAAATCGCAAAAGTTACACACTATTAAAAAAATTACTTTTAATAGTCTTTTTAGTTAGATACAGGTTTTTACCACGTTTCTATGTATAAAAAAACCTTTTGTATTCTAATCTCGGTATAAGGATATTGACTGCGAAAATGTTGCTCAACATCTGGCCCCTGAGAAGTTGCAGATGCAAAATCCCATCGTGCACAAGTCTAGTAGGTACAATAGAATCTCAAAGATTGTTCAATTGCCCGTACATGTTGAATTACATACTAACTACTTACTAAGCTGTTGTAAACTGTCACAGATTAGTAAGTAGCTACAACATATTCAGCAGGCCGGGCAGCACGGGCCGTGGACAAATTGTCTTTCAACCGTTTTTATCCCACGAGAAAAAGATAAACGTATCCATATTCTGCTTTGTCACGTCATAGATAAACATATTATAGTCACGTCTAGGCGTGGATAAAAACGGTGGAAAGACAATTTATCCACAGCCCATGCTAGGCCTGCAGTGAAACTTAATAAAACATGCATACCTAATTCAGTCCTATTCCTATTTATATGATTGTTTACTTCCCATGTTTCCGTATGTTACATTTTCTGCGAATGTTCTTGGCTTTCACATCGATCTGCTCCTTGGCAAGTTCACCAATCCTCTTAATTTCATTAATCATGTATTGTTTGAACACAGACATGAACTCGGATAACTGAAACAGGCAAAAAATCATAAGCTTATTTTTACGTTGCATAAAAAGTTTTATAAAAAGTCATGGTAGGTATTGGGAGACTTGAAAGCGTGAGGTTGCGGGTTTTAACCCCGGGCCCATACCAATGAGCTCTTTGGAGTTTATGTGTATGGATTTTCATACCACTGGCTTTTCGTTGGAGGAAAACATCGTGAGGAAACCTGCATGGAGAACCACCAACCCGCACTGGGCCAGCGTGGTGGATATGGCCCAATCACCTTTTCGGGGGTAGGCTAAAAGTCCAGCAGTGGAGTGTTAAAAGGCTGATTATGATGATGATGAAAAAGTTTTTGGGCACTGAGTGACCAACATCGGCCCTAGCCTTTTATCTGGGTAGAACAATAGTTTTTCAGCATGTTTCATTTCTGAAAACTACAGGAATCCCACCATACACAGGATTCACACACACACAGGACAGGATTCCTACAGGAATTGATTCCGGGATGAAAAAAATCATATACTAATCCAGGATGTAAACTATTTCCACATAAAAAATGTATGCTGGTAACAAACAACAAAAGTGAGCCACATGTTATGCCCCGCCCCCGCCTCGAGGCTCAAAGCGCCGTCAAATATTTTTTTCCACTCGCCTTTGGTATTTTGGCACCCCCTGCTATCTGGCACCTAGAGCTGCCGCTCCTCTCGTTCTACTGCTGGGCCAGAGCTGTCAGTCACCCTTGTCCACGGGAAGGTACCCATATTTCAAAACCCTACTCGTGGTCACTTGGTGGTATCATATTCAACAGATTTCAGAGAGTAGATTTGTGGTCCAGTTGTCCTTGAATTGAATTTAAGTAGCTTTGTACAACAGTGCTGTCATCTGCATATAGGTACTGAGCTTCAGCAAATCATTGAAGTGCAGCAGGAAGAGTGGCTTTTTTTTCTCTTTATGAATCCCCTCTTCTCTCATCTCTCCTGTTGGAAAGTGACGATGCGGCCGAAAATGGAGCATGTTTGCCTAGTAATAACCTGTTAAGCATAGACTTGAACACTCCAACTTACCAGCAACTCGTCTTCTTTCTTCCCTAATTGCACAAATGCACACTTAGCCGCGTGGCTCTTATGCTCTGCCCAAGGGTCGTCAGAAGCCTCCCATCCATCCAGCTCTTTCCCACAAAGAAAGCATTTAGCGGCATCAGCGTCTTCACTTCCAGTCGCTACTGAATAGAAGCCCGCCTCCGCCATATTCAGTACATTGCACATCTCCTTGTCGCTAAACGGCCAGTTCTTGAAAGTTTTGATTCTCTCATCAACTAAATACAGAGGTAAGATCTCCATTTAGACTTTAAAAATTATATGAAAGAAAAGACAGAAGAAATATAGAAAGGATAAAATAAAATTCGTTTGGATTGAAATTCAAATCAAAACAAACGTCTCTTTGACAAACGTGTCTGACGGTTTTTTGTTTTTTTAATTTATTGGCAACCACAGTTGGCAACTGGATACATTGTCCTTAATGCCCGTGTCTGACGTTCTGACGCTGACGTCACATGGACGTCACAGACGCAGTAACTGACAGCTGCTATAGTAGGTTGAAGGAGTCTTGGCGCCAATGTGAAAAATAAACATATCGGATCGTTGTATTATTTTCCTAAACTTATTTATAGTCTAGTGTTAATATGTATTATCGGAAGATTATTATTTATTAAGTGCTCATGAACCTGTTCGATAGATAGATACAAGAAGATGGGATGATGACATTGACTGACCCTTGGGCCATACTGGACAAGAGTGGCTGATGATAGAGAGCAATGGAGACAGTTGGAGGAGGCCTATGCCAAAAGGCACACCGAATTATGAGACATTTTATAATACTGTAGAAATAATTTGTGTTAAAATCTTATTCGGAATAAATGGCTATTGTATTGTATGAACCTGCTCGAGTGTGAGCAAGTAGGTGATACATGTCCATTCGTGTTGTTTCCAAAAGTCCATAGAAGCCTCTTGTAAAGTCTCCACCACTTTACTGGGGCATGAGTTTGACTTGACCGTGGCTAAATTTGCTTGTCTCTGATTATGACTAAGACTTGTTTGACGTTATCTAATACTTTGTAAATTTGGTTAATATTACGACTGAAGGACTCCATCTCCATGGTCATGAAGAAGTTAACAAAAAAGTATAATTTATATGAGTTTTGGCGGCAGCGTGAAAAAAAAACACGGCTCATTTTATTCATTTTCCCATTGATAAATACATAGAATTTTCCTTAAACTTTGTGTGTATGGATTATTATTTACTAAATACTCGAGCATTGCCAAGATATTTATAACGAGGTGAAACATGTCTTTTCGTGTTTTTTCCATAACGTCATAACTTGTAAAACCTCCCCCTTTTTATTGCCCGTGACCGTGACTTACTCTGCTTGACTCTGATTGTGACCATGACGACCATAAAATAACAACTGAAGGACTCTGTGCCATGGTCATTTTTTTTTTACAAAAAAAAAACATTTATTTTTTCTTTTTCATGTGTTGGTGTGTGTCTCCGTCATGATACCTACTACCCAAAGGGACGAAACGCTTCAAACAGAAAAAACGAGCAGAGCGAAAGGTACCCCGTTTAGCCATTTGTCCCTTTCACACTACATGTCTTATATGCAATGACATTCATGAACACATATTAGTGTGTGGTGCTGCCACTTTTGGAAAAATATTGTAACCGTAAATTTGGTATTAATTTGGGTAGTCCATTGATTCATTTTTAATTATTTATATTTTTATTTGTGAAACATAATATCTAAAAGAAAACTCTCATGGTTATTTAGGGTGCATCCGTTTATTATTGTAGTGATATAAATAAGGAATAAATTAGTATGTACGTGTGTTGAGTACTGCTTCCACCTATTCGACGGAGCAGCCAAGTACCAACTGGAAGCTTTAGATTCCGTAGACCGGCGTGCTATGAGGCCGATTGGTGACAGCAAGCTAGTCGCCAATAAATTACAAAGCCTTGAGCACTGCCGTAAAGTAGCTTGTCTGTCTATTTTCTACCGGATATATTTTGGTGAGTGTTAGCAAAAGCTTCATGACCTTATTCCACCCTCCCCCTTTTACTACAGGACAAGTACAAGGACAGCACACTATCACCCCTTCCTCTTGGAAATTCCAAAAATTTGCCGAAAAATTTTGGATTTTTTTTTTCGATTTGGGTTGTCTTTTATGATACGTATTGTCCAAGAATGGAACTCCCTGCTGTCCTCCTTGTTTCCTGAGAACTACAATCTAGGCATCTTCAAGGCTAGAATGAATAGATTTCTTCTAGATCAACGTGTTCCATCCTCGGCCACACCGTTGCTTACCATCAGGCAAGTTAGTGGCCAAACGTAGATCTATTCTGTATAAACATATAAAAAAGTATGAAAAGTAATGAGGAATTAGTAGCAGTGATTATGTCAACACTAGAAAGGGACAAATGGCTAAACGTGGTACCTCTCGCTCTGCTCGTTTTTTCTGTTTGAAGTGTTTCGTCCCTTTGGGTAGTAGGTATCATGGTCTCCGTAGGTATTTACATTATCTTTGGTGGGTGTGCGCAGTGTTCCCACCTTAGCGATTTTATCACTAGCTCTGGTGACTTTTGAAGGTCTTTAGCGATTTATTTTCAGGTATTGGCGATAATCTTTTTTAGCGATTTTTTGTGGTTTTTACAGTATACAGTGTGTACCTAGCATCACTTATGGTAAATGATGAATTATAATTAAATAATTAACTGAAAAAATAATAAATTTCCTAATAAATTAATAAAATATTTAATAATATTTCTTAAGTTTTCTTGGACATGCGTTTTATCAGTCATTTATTTTAGCGATATCTGGTGATTTTTTTTCCTTGTAAATTTTCGAAATCTGGTTACAACATTTGGAAATCCATCTAGCCACTTTAAGGTTGCTAAGGTGGGAACACAGAGTGTGCGTCTGCGTTCCGTTCCGCGTTACTATCGTTCGTTACTTTCATGTTCCTCTATGGTTACCAAGGAATATACTACTCTCTAACGCAGTGTTGCCAACTTGGGGGTTTTCCCCCTAAATTTGGGGATAAGTTAGATGAAGAGGGGTATTTTTAGGGGCCATATTTTTTTAGGGGCATACACTAGGGGTATAATTTTTTTACGCATTTTTCATGAGTTACCTATTTTAGGGGTATTTTCTAGGGGGAAATTCTTTTGTAGCGGTTTTTGTAACGTAAATTAGAAGATGATTGATTGAATTGATGAATTAAATTTTATGAAGGTGTGTAATCTCATAGACATCAGCAGAAAAATCTTTTCTGTAAATTAAGATGAAAATTAAACGATACCAGCGAATACTCAAGCGGGCATAATAACTGAAATGATAAGACAAACAATTGGACGACGAGTGAAATACGAGTAACCGACTGAGCAAAAAGCGAAGATGTGGTTCGTTAGTGTTAGAGCCGTTACCATTATTAGAGGTCAGTGAGATGTTAGGGGGAAAGAGGGGGATTTCGAGACGACGCTAGGGGGGGACGCTTAGTCGAGGTTGGCAACACTGCTCTAACGAGAGATGGTTACTATACTCTTTGGTTGGTTCCGTTCCGCGTTAAATCAATCTTTCGATAGTATCGTTTCGTGTTCGATGTTCATTTAGTACTAAATTTTTGTGCAAATTTGCAAAAAAAAAATACCATCGTCTGTTTCCTTCTACTTTTACTACCCGCGAGTTCACTACTAATCTATTTTATCAAAAAATCCTATACTTTCAACTATCTTATACAAAACTGTCATTGAACACACAAATTACTAATTACTAGGTTTAGCTAGCTTTTGTTTTTCTTAACTAAATCTTAGGTCTTTCTTTTGTCTATAATTGTGTTTGTGAATTTACGCAAGTGCTGCGATGGTCCGAGCTGTTTTCTAGCATTGTCCTGTCCAGTAAAGCAATTTGGTGAGTAGATTTCATATTATCACGTGGCCGAGGTAACAATTTTTAGTCTTCGTTAAAAAACATTTTTTATTCGTAATTTTATGTTAACTAAGTACTTACCTGCCCATTCATCACCTCCGTATCAGAAGGTCTATCAGGGAAAGTTACGTAGTTTGCAGAACGTCGGCATATTAAAACGTCTATATATATGATGACAATGCAATGAGCTTAGAAGACTTTCTTCAAAGACCTATATGTTTTGAGTTCGTTGACTTTCTTTGACAATGTCTTCATTGGCAAAGCTACTAACTAGTATATCGTCATATATTTTTATTAGTCTACCTAGTTTATGTGCCTAAATCTGTAACAACAGAGCTCTACCTATCCATCTAACCTAAGTCCTCTTTTTAAGTTACCATAATTCTTTATTGTTTACCATTCTATAGACGTCATTTTGTGAACCATAATTTTTAGGGTTCCATAGCCCTACAAGGAACTCATATTCGTTCTGTGTGTCCATCTGTCTGTCTGTCCTAATTTTTTAAGAACCATATATCTATAATTATTAAGGAAAGTGCTTGAAACTTTGCACAATTACTGGTTTAGTCAAGATCTCGATTTTAAAATTAAAGAAATATATAATTTTTTTTTGGGGGTTGCTCTGGTACATGTGAAAGGGGGATGATTTTTTTTTCCACTGCACCCCCTCGTTTAGGATATCATTGGATAGGTCTTTTATAATGAAGGTAAGGTTTCAGACATCACTTTTTAATCAGAAGTATATTTTGTGAAATATGGCCCGCCTAAGTGGCAATAAGTTTGTCCCCCCTCCTGTATTTCTAAACTACATAGAAACTTGTTATTAGCTATGCTGATGATAGGTTATAATAAAAACCCTCATTCAAAAATATTTCAATCATTTTCTGATTATAACTTTTTGAGATATAGCGATAAAACTGTAATAAATTCAAGACATTTTAGCTAAAAGGTCATTGACCTTTTTGTGAAATTGTCTTCACATAAAATATTTCTCAAGTAGTTTTCGACTAAACCATAAAAAGTATACCTACTATTATGTTGGTATGATGCACCTCTGAATTTTTTGAAGTCCAACGAGCTTCGTTCTTTTGAATTTTTCTGTGACCATCAATTTCTGAACTATGATGATTGTGACCACAATTACTTCGCCTACGAAAAACGGAACCCTACCATATACGTGTCTCGAGTCTCGACAAGCTCTTAGCCAGTTATTTATTGTTGCCTTGTATATCATTGAGTCAAGATAAATATTCCTTTTGTTATCGGATGATCAGTGAAAGCTGTACTTACTTGTTACTTGTGTAGCGGGCATTTTCCGCAACTAGGCCATTCACTGGCTCATTTTGCGTCACCCGGCTGTAGCTAATTCAGCCACCCGGTCTCCTCCAGGAAAGCCAGTAGCTCGCTTATGGCCGCGCAGGCTTCCCAGAGCGTCCTCGGTGATCCGAGGATAGTCTTTCGTTTCGTGAAAGCTGTAGTAAATTGCCAAAATTGAATTTTATTTGCTTTTGTAGCATATGATATGCAGCGGAGAGTGTGCATCGGCTCTGCATAACCTAATCCCCTCCTCATTTTCTATCACAATGCCAGAGACGACAAATCAACACCACTTTGTGGTTGATATACCGAAAACCTGTACAAAGCATTTTGATTCCACTTTTATTGTGCTGAAATGTGATGCCTGGATGGGTGTTGCCTGATAATATGTTACAATCTAGGTGTCTTCAAACCGCGAGTGAATCGGTTACTTCTAGGCAAGCGTGCTCCATAGTGGACCGCATCATCGCTTAACATCAGGCGAGTTGGCGGTCAAACACAAGCCTATTATTAAATGCAAAAAAACTACAATCACCATATCTCTACTTTTGGTACCTAATCAACAGGGTTTACGAGTATAGCCTGTTCTATGCTGAAAGAAAGTCATTATGAATAACTAATATTATAAAGAGGAAAGATTTGATTGTTTGTTTGTTTGTTTGCATTGAATAGGCTCCGAAACTACTGAACCGATTTGAAAAATTCTTTCACTGTTGGGAAGCTACACTATCCCCGGGTAACACAGGCTATATTATATATTTTTTTAAATAGAGATCCTTACTAAAACTCCAATAATACATTATTGGAATTACCCAAGGTGTAAAAAAATTAGATTTACAATTTTAACTTTGCGTGTTTGACAGTTCTAAGACAGGACAACGTCTGTCAGGTCAGCTAGTGAATAATATTTACAACGGGATCAAACCCGGAATCGCGAAAAAATATATCTGATGCTGTTCCCATAGGCTGTTCCATAGAAGAGAGTCATTGATACTCGACAAAATTTATAGAACAAATCTAAATTTTTGTAATGTTTGGCAACATTTCACCTGCTCACTGCCGTCTTAATCCTCAAGAATGCCTCACTCCCTGCACTCTTTGTAAGTTTAGTTCATTTTCTATTCTAGCAGCTCATGTCTATGTGACTTGGGTAGGAATGCACTGCCACTCACCGCGCTCCTCCTGCCTAAATAAAAATTTCATATTTTCAAGGGTGTTCCGTAGGAAATCTAATTTTCGACCAAATGTCCAAGGCTTTTAAATCTTGAAAGTTATATGATTATTTATGGGATATTTACCGTAGTAAGGTTGTGGAATGAGCTCCCGATATTTCGGCGCAGTCACATGCACCATGTTCACGGGAAGATTGAAGAATGCAGGTGGTTGGACGAACAGTTAAAAAGTTAGGTGCAGACAAAACGAAAATTTGTGGTTTTCATAGTAAATAAATATTTCGGGACATTTTTGCACAAACGGTCATCTGACCCCAAACTAAGGAAAGCTTCTGATATGGTTGCCAGACTGATATACATAACACGTTTTTAAATGCATATTTTAATAGATATAAACACCCATATATAGAACAAACACAAATATTCATCACATGAATGTTTGTCCTAGGTGGGAATCGAACTTACGCTCCCAAGCGCAGAAGGCAGGCTCACTACCAACTGGACCAACGGGCTATCATTTAGCTTTTTAAAATGTTATTGCAGCTCTCAGAGCAAATATACGAATGGAAATAGTGTAGTGTTGTTGATTGGTTGCCTACATTGCCATTGGGTCTAATTTTTGCCTTCATCCAAAAACAACATAACAACAACAGCTGTTTTTATACTTTTTAATTAGACACAGTACTGCGCATTTGGCGCGCAAACTTCATATTTCGAAGCCGTAACTTTTTATTTTTGGTTCTTCACTCGGAGCGTTTTATTTTCGGCCAGACAGTCGGACTGCTTGTCTGGTGTGCTCCGCGGCAGTCCGCGCTATGACGTCATGATCTGTTTTTCTGGCCTAGAAGCACAAGAAGCGAGGACATTTTAGATTTGACGTAAAAAATATTATGTCGTATCTTTATTTATATTACACGCGCGCAACACCCCTCCCTAAGAGGAAGGCCTTGTTCAGCAGTGGACATTTAATGGCTGATGATGTGACACGCGCGCGCATTCACCTTGAAAAAGACTGCCTAATGCGGTTGAAACTATAGTCGGAGTGACCGGCTTAATCTTACGTGAGTAATTCCCGTGTAATATAAATAAAATGTGTGAAAACCACGTCAGTTTCTATAATAAAATTATGTCGTATCCTTCAACATCATCTAGTTTCTGCCCATTGCATAAGACTCAGCGCCCGTATAATGCTTACTACTCGCACTAAGCTTAATTAAATTATTAGCTATTAATTTTTTTTATCGCGATCAAGTGCGTAAAAATGTACAAGTCTTAATTTCTAAACAACTCTGCAGGGCAATCGCACTAAAAAATTACAGACGAAACGTTGACGAAACGCAAACGCTCCACAACTTTTGGTCGATTTCGAAGCGTCGCGAAAAAGTTGATATTTTCTAACTTTATTACAATCGTTCGTTTGGCAGCGTCTACGTTCCAACTGTGATCGGGTTGCGTTTCGTCAACGATTCGTCTGTAATTTTTTAGGGCGATTGCCCTGCAGGCTTACGCCTAAAGCCCTAAATTTGGATTTTCCTTGGATACGTACCAAACGTTTCGATTCAACGTTTCTAATCCGTACGGCCAAAGATTGGAACAACCTGCCAGCTTCCTTGCTTCCTGAGATATAACCTGGGCCTATTCAAGGCCAGAGTGAATAGGTATCTTCTAAGTCTGCGTGCTTCATCTTCGACCACATCGTCGTTTACCAACAGGCGAGTTGGTGGTCAAACGCGGACATATCCGCAATAAAAATAAAATAAAATTGAATAGCATTAGAAACGTGGCAACTCAATCCTATAATCTCACTAGGTATCCAATAATCAAACGACAAATCAATCAGATTTACTGTCCAAGATATTATCTACACAAGTTCCTTGAAAGATAATTTGGATGAAAAAATACTTTTCTACAGAATAAATAATTTTTGGATCGATGGTAGGACTTTTTCATGCGAAGTGACTGACTTTCGAACTAAATCCCAACAAAGTTGCATATTTGAAATAGTCATATCACCATGAGCACCATGTCAAACCAACTGTGGTTTATTGGTGCAACAATATACTATGAAAATAGTGCGTGGAGTCCCTCCGCGCGGAAGAAGTTATACTTCAAGGAACCCTAAAATTATAACAAAGGGTAAAAATATCAACAATTTAAAAACATGCTTTTCTCGAGATTCGAACCTAGCTCCTTAGGCTTCTCAATCCATTAGCGACACCATTACACTACCGGGTCTGCTAGTCGCAGCCCGAAAAAAGGATACGCATTTCAAAACCATACGAGAGAAAATTTCCCCCTCCATGGTAGCGTTAAACGTTTAACGCAACCTTGTTGCAAGTCGCATAAGAAGTATAACTTCAAAAAGAAACTATTGTTTTGTATAAAGATTTTTTTTAACGCAACGATTGGTCTGAACCATTCGAATTTGCTTTCTATCAATAAAAAATCTGATCAATCGAATGATCGTCGCTTCATTCCGTCAAAACAACACGCTGGCTCACTATTACAAGGTTCTATGTTATTTTCTTACACATTCTGTAATTTCAATTAGAAGTTTTTCACATTCATAAATATTGACTTAGCAGGGTTCATGATTGAGTGGAAAATATCTCTCTCAAGCATAAACCCTGCTAAGTCAATATTTATGAAAGTCAAATTTTTTAAATTGAAATTACAGAACGTGTAAGAAAATAACATAGAACCTTGTAATAGTGTGCCAGCGCAAGCGCCTGCTCCAAATATATTTGGGACATCAATCAGTGCTGGCGACATTCCTGATTTATTTCATAGCCCTGTTATAAATACCAGGAAAAATACCAAGCTTTCATGACTGGGTAGATCAACTAGAAGTGGAATTACAGAGATTCTTTTAAGATTAAGGTTTGGGGTTTGGATGGTTCATCTATATAGATATAATAATATTCGGGACAATTTTTTCACACGTGCTGCAAATCTGTTTACTAAAGTTATGTGATTATTTACGGGATATTTACCGTGGTAAGTTTGTGGAATGAGCTCCCGATATTTCGGCGCAGTCACATGCACCATGTTCACGGGAAGATTGAAGAATGCGGGTGGTTGGTCCAACAGTTAAAAAGTTAGGTGCAGACAAAACGAAAATTTGTGGTTTTCATAGTAAATAAATATTTCGGGACATTTTTGCACACACGGTCATCTGACCCCAAACTAAGCAAAGCTTGTGATATGGCTGCCAGAGACTGATATACATACATATATAGTTTTAAATACATACTTAAATAGATATTAACAACCAGATATAGAACAAACACAAATGTTCATCGCACAAATGTTTGTCCTAGATGGGAATCGAACCCACGCCCCCAAGCTCAGAAGGCAGGTTCACTACCAACTGGACCAACGGGCTATCTAGATATAGATGACTGTTCAGTGTTCACTGCTGATAACTGTTCACTGCTGATAACTTGATATCTTAATGTACGCCACTGAGCTCGGTTATCCGCTCTCTGCATCCAGTTTCTGTCCACCGCTTTACGCAGCCCGTCACTCCACCTGGGCCATGATTCCGTAACTTAAACACGCACGTAACGCGCCGCGTTAAGTTAACCTCTTAAGATTTGGACTCTATTCCCTAGGAATAAAGACCAACTTTTAGAGGTAAACTTAACACGGCGCGTTACGTGCGTGTTTGTAGTTACAGAATCAGGGCCCTGGGTGTTTAGACAAGACCCACTTTCTGTTACCGTTAACGCCTGCGGAAAGATGAAATTGTATGAAAATGACATTAGCTTGAGATAAAATCTCTCAAGCTAATCGCACTCTTAATAAAACAGTGACCGAATCCAAAATCGCAACTTTTTGGGAATCGACAAAAAACAATTTTTAACTGAGTAACAGCGCGCAAGGTGAGGGACGGATAAAGATTCAAGTAGTTATAAACCTTATTGCATATAGAATACAGATGTTATTAATCGCCTAGATTGTAGAGCATGCTTTTTTAAGTCGATATTTTACTAAAACTCAATTTGCCAAAATTTCGAGTTCGGTCATTGTTTTATTAAGAGTGCGTAATGTCAATGCCTATCAAACTGTAAGAAATTGCAACTTTCCAACTCCTCTCCCTGAATCTTTGTAAATCGTGCGGAAAAGACGTCGCGCAAAGACCACGAGAAGTTTTCTAAGCAAAACTCTCGTACAACTTTACGTTTCATCGTACCGACTTAACTTTTCCTCCGACATCATACTTAACCAACGTTTCCTCATAAAATAAAATAAATAAATAAATATTCGGGACATTTTTGCACACACGGTCATCTGACCACAGACTAAGCAAAGCTTGTGATATGGCTGCCAGAGACTGATATATATACATATATAGGTTTAAATACATACTTAAATAGATATTAACACCCAGATATAGAACAAACACAAATGTTCATCACACAAATGTTTGTCCTAGGTGGGAATCGAACCCACGCCCCCAAGCTCAGAAGGCAGGTTCACTACCAACTCGACCAACGGGCTATCAACCCCCACGGGCTATAATATGTGTAAACAACTCGTTAAGAGAGAGAAGTATCGTCTCGCTAATGGAGGTCATTCTTACTCGGTTATCTCTTTGAAACTCTTTGAGGCCGTTCCATTTCCGGTCTTCCCATGAGGATATTTAATTCGTTTGCAGTTCCGGGGCAGGCTTGTTTTGATGGTTTTCTCTCCAAGACTTATTATAAAAAAGTTTTAGGCAAACAAGCAGATGGGCTGCCGATGGTAAGCAATAGCCGTTGCATATATACCTGTAACACCAGAACAATAAGTTGCCGACCTTTTAACTCTATTAATTCGCCTTTTGAATAACCCCATGTTGTAGCTTCTCGGAAACGCCGTGGAAACTAGCTCATTCGACATTTTGCAGGTGAAACGAACGAATTAACATTCGTTTCGTAAGTAGATACGAAACGAAACGAATGTGTAACCCCCCAGCAGGCCTAGCACGGGCCGTGGACATATTGTCTTTCCACTGTTTTTATCCCGCGAGAAAAAGACAAACGTATCCATATTCTAGCTTTGTCGCGTCTAGGCGTGGATAAAAACGGTGGAAAGACAATTTATCCACAGCCCATGCTAGGCCTGCAGGGCTATGAATCATGACGAAGACTTCATCTGATCAGCGCCGGTCAGGTTTTGTTTTTGAGCAACCTTGAATGTATTGAATGGGCTTTGATTTCATTGTTCCCGCTAGATCTCTTGATAGTTAAACAATAGCCGTCGTTGTTCACCGAGCAGTTCTGCGAAACACGCGGTACGAAACAATTCACGTCATGAGCCGACTTGAAACTATTCAGCACCTGTCCAAACAACCAAACATCACATTACACTAATATTGGCGTCGCTTCTGTCATTAAACTAAACCAATCTGACAGGACCAAAATTATCTGCCTCTCTTTTAATTTTAATATGTGAGAGAAGGGTGGCAACAATTTTAGAGCTGTCAAATTTAGTTTAGAGTACATCAGATACGATGTACATTATCTTCCTGCCAAATTTTGTTAAGATCGGCCTAGCTGTTTTGTCATGAAAAGCGAACAAACAAACAGACAGAGAGACAGAGTTACTTTTTTAAGCTTTTATAATATTATTACTAGTGGCCCGCCCCAGCTTCGCACGGGTGTAATTTACGTGCGAAGCTGTGGCGGGTCGCTAGTTATTCACATAAACCTTCTGTAAATAATTATCTAACTTATGGTGGAAACCGCATCAAAATCCGTTGCGTGGTTTAGGAGTTAGCACATATATACAGACAGACAGACGCGGAAAGCGACTTTAATTTATTTATGTAGCGATGTAGAGAAGAGATAGATTGTTCTGCACTGGGTACACAACGCGTAAATTGCCCTACGTTTACACCAACTTGCCGAAAGGAGGCTTGCCTATTTTCGTTCACCTGAAGTCCCGCAGCCACGTCCCCGACTGTCTCGTTAGCCAAGGAATTGGAAAGAACCTTATCGGATCTCTTAGTTTTAGAAAGATTAGATGCTGTAACCGCTTACGTGACATCCTGATATCTTATTCAAGCATCTATACGGGCTTCTTTAGCGCTTTTGTAACGATTATAGGCTTTCAGCGAGCTCAACTTGTTGTATCGGTTTCCTGAGTTCCTAGTTCTATACAGGGTTCATCATCATCATCATCATTTCAGCCATAGGACGTCCACTGCTGCATAGGCCTTGCATCGATCTCCATAAGGGCCGGTTGCAAGCGACCTGCGGCTTGCGTTTCCCTGCGGTCTCTTTTAGGTCGTCTGTCCATCTTGTGGGTGGACGTCCTACGCTGCGCTTACCAGTTTGTGCCCTGCCCACTGCCACTTCAACTTGCTAATCCGGTGGGCTATGTCGGTGACTTTCGTTCGTCTACGGATCTCCTCATTTCTGATTTGATCTCGTAGAGAAAACCCGAGCTTAGCCCTCTCCATAGCTCGTTGTAATTCCCGACTATCCCGGTAGCCCTACCGATCGATTGATGCCGCACTGCGGGTTACGTGGAACTTCTTTACTCGAGACCCTAAAGTGTACAAAAGTAAAAGTTGTCAAAAAGATCTAAGAGTTTTTGGCAATTTTGACCGTCATTCATTTTTAACCGAAGAATAGGCCGACGAAGGGGGTTATCAATTCGATTATGTAATTTTTTCTGTTGATTACCTACGCGTTTACTCCGCCAATTATAGATTGATTTTGATGATTCTATTTGCGTTTAGTAGGCCATAATTCAGGGGTGGTCCCATATAAATTTCACCGAAATTGATTCAGCATCTAATATATATTTACAGATGAAGTTTTGGTGTGTGGTTTTCTCTCTACATTTAATGGAAAAATATGTAATTGCCACATCATTTAGAAACCGTTTAAAAAAGCTACTAGTCAAATCCGGGTAATTATTTACCTAATCGCATATTCATCGCACTATGACCATCGTTTTACCACCAGCTTACGATCTACAGCCTTTGCAATGACAGCGCTAAATTAGTAATTTTTAAACTTTCGCGATTTGAACACATGTTTCAAATGTTTATCGGGACTTATCACGTATTATTTTATTTAGGTAAAAATAGCTACCTTTCGCTCGACATTTCGACCATGTTACAATGGCCGTGGTTACGAGCTGACTGAAAACTGCTGGTAAGTCCGGCGAGAAGAGCGGGTGTTTTGTTCTTCTACCCTCACTTGATTTTGAAAAATCGCAGGGTTGTCACTACGACACACAACACTGACTGTATCGGTAGATGACCTACACCGCGGTTTAAAACAGCGATAAATTGTCAGGTCAACTGAGCAATTGCTCCCTGTTATTACCAATTGATAACTTTGTTGCAGTCACCTTGAAAGACAATCTTTGGCTTTAAGGGCCACACATTGACAGAAATATTCTTGTAAAACTACGACCTGCGAGCAAACAAACTGTAGCATTAGGGCTAATTCACCAAAGCTGGTGTTGAGCTGGGTATACATAGAGCCTAAGTATACAAAGGCATTTCGTATTAAACACATTTCGATCTACTATCTACACTATACACCTATCTCCAAGAACTTAGGTGAATTTTCATCTTAAGGGGAATTTATATTCATACTCATTTATTCATACGATCAGTATGCCACATAAAAAAAAAATGACAATAGAATGTGTTTAATAGTAAGTCCTCATCCTATCGTCCTATGTTCAGCAGTGGACGTCTTCTGGCTGATGATGATGAATAGTAAGTCATCATCATCAGCCAGAAGACGTCCACTGCTGAACATAGGCCTCCCCATTTAACCTCCACACTGAACGACAGCCTGCCTTTTGCATCCACTGGATGCCAGCGACTCTCACAATGTCGTCGGTCCATCTAGTGGCAGGCCTACTTACGCTGCGTCTCCCGGTTCGTGGTCTCCACTCCAGAACCTTTCTTCCCCATCGGTTATCGGTTCTTCGAGCGATGTGGCCTGCCCATTGCCACTTCAACTTGCAAATTTTTACAGCTATGTCGGTGACTCTGGTTCTTTGGCGAATATCTACGTTCCGCGTAATTACGCGATTCTATCTCGTAAAGAAACTCTCAGCATAGCCCGCTCTGTGACTGAGTTTTTTCAAAAGGCCAACAGTTAACAACACCAGCTTAATAGTAAGTAGAAACTAATAATATTTAGGATGGTACGTTTAGAGTCATAAATTCTTTATCAATGTCGTATAACGCTTGACTGACAAGCCAGCGTGCTAACCTTGCTTTGAATAGTTGGACGCCTCAACTACATCCTCGGGAAATCTGTTGTAGATCTTTGCGCCCATGACATGAGTCAACTTCGTGGACTTGGCAAGTGACCGTTTCACGGATAGGAGCCTAGTATTCATGGTGGTATGGTATGGTGATATGGTAGTATTCAGAAACAGCTCCTGTGGTCGAAGATAACTCATCTCCGGAATGCCGAGGTAGGTGTGGTATGTTCGACCATACCGCTTTCTGACAGGTGAGCTAAGATCAAACACCTGTCTAGTAAAAACAGCTCAGCAAAGAGTTATTCGCGATTCCAAACAGCTAACCGAGGAACAGCGGGCGTGCAAACTGGGTCAAATCTATTTCTACTCGGCCCTAATTCCGATTGCAGGCTTTATTTGACCGCCACTTAAGAGGTTAACATTTGCCAAATCGGTATTTTTAACCAATGATATAGGACAAACTACATATCCTAGCGACTTGAAAAAAATATCGCTCATGAGGGAAATTCAACTTGATTAATTATGTTAGCACAGAAGGTTTTTTTACTTGCTACATTTTGTATAAAAAATATTATTCTAAAGTCTATTTCATCACCATAGCCCGAGTTATCGCGATAACCACAAATGCGTTCCAGTTGATTCTTTCACCTGAACATAGGAAATTCGAAAACATGAATATTTAATTTTTAAATTATTTTTTTAGGCCCCTGGTACGTATGTTTAGTAATATTAAAAATAGACGCGCAGGAGATACCTAACCCACGTGACCAAAAAACACCCGCGGCCGCACGAGACGGGGGTTCGCCAGTCTGTTTCTGCGCTTTGCGACGTGCAGACCACGCGCGCCGTTACAAAAAATATTTTTTGATATTTTTTATTCTTTTTCTAGTGTTTTGAATGAAACTGTTTGTATTTAGTTATTAGCTTATATTTAAGCTGAAATTTGAAAGGAAGCTGGACCTCTTCAGTGAAATAAGTGTAATTTATGTGTTAGTGTTTTTGTGTTTATCATCATAGACTGTCTCTGTGTAGAAAATACTTTTGAAATGGTGAAACAACAAAAACGGCAAACTCAGAAAAAATTGAAACTCAACTGGCGGCGTGGTGAGTACATACCTATCATAATATTATATTAAAACACAATACATAATAATTAAATAACCGTACTTACTTACTCGTTTTTAGGGTTCCGTAACCAAAGTGTGTAAACGGGACCCGGACTTATTCTACGCTGTCTGTCTGTCTGTATGTATGTCTGTCTGTCTGTCCTACCTTTTAGCTTTCGAATCGTGATAGGTAGATAGCCAGTTGAAATTTCCAAAGAATAATGTACCTACCTACCTAAATAATGGTACTAAGAAATATAATCTATACTATCTATACTTTTATTTAGTTATTTTAAGTTTTAGTTTATATTTTAAGTTTTAATTAATTTTCTGTTTTTTTAAGTAATAAAAATTTTAATATTAAAAAAAATCTTTACTATCTATATCTATACTAATATTATAAAGAGGAAAGATTTGATTGTTTGTTTGCATTGAATAGGCTCCGAAACTACTGAACCGATTTGAAAAATTCTTTCACTGACGGGAAGCTACACTATCCCCGGGTGACATAGGCTATAGTCTATACCCGTGCGAAGCTGGGGCGGACCGATAGTTAGGTATAAAGTCAAACAGTACAGTATTACAGTAGGTACTACGTACGTAGTACCTACTGTAAGTCATATGTACCTACTGTGTACGGTATAGTACGGTAGGTATTTTGTTACTTTCTTTACCAAATTTTATCCAAATAGCGAATTCGAGTAAACAACAACACACATAATTACATACAAACATTCGTACAACGTTGTACGTACCTAAAGTGTGAATAGACTAAAATTATTATAGAATACCAGAGCTGTCCAATCCACGGCCCGCGTCTTACATTATACGACCCACCAAGTTCTTTTGAATTCTATATGTCAAATTATGCTTTTTAGGGTTCCGTAACCACATGGTAAAACCGGGGCCCTATTACTAAGCCTACGATGTCTGTCTGTCTGTCCTACCTATTAACGGTTGTATCTTTCGAACCGTAATAGATAGCCTGTTGAAATTTTCAAAGAATATGTAATGTTACGGCGGATTTACTTACAAATAATAAAAAAGTCAAAAAGTAAAAATGAAATGGGGGTCCCCACCCCATACAACAAACGTATTTTTGTATTAGCTCTAATGTAAAAACGGTAATACGTACAAGCTTCAAACTTGACATAATTATAGTACTCACTCTAAAGTATACCAAAAATAATGTCCAAGTGCGGGTCGGTGCCAAATTTCTGTTCACCACCAGTTTTCGTACTTTCACCAAAGTGAAGCAATGTTGGGCGCGGCCGGTATTTGGATGGGTGACCGCCTGGGCGTTGATGGGATGTTGTCTTTTTGCACTATTTTTTTTTTGTACTTTAGTAGCTAACAAGTTATGT
Organism: Agriopis marginaria; assembly: GCA_932305915.1. Lineage (NCBI taxonomy): Eukaryota > Metazoa > Arthropoda > Insecta > Lepidoptera > Geometridae > Agriopis > Agriopis marginaria. The sequence goes on from OW029925.1 coordinate 17,370,458, forward strand.
GGTGGTACGGAACTCTCAGTGCCCAACTCACACTTGGCCGGTTTTATTTCCTAATAGGACGTATTAAAGAGGTGAAGCGATTAAAATCCTGTATTTTTAAGTTACACACATTGGTTTTAAATAATTCATTTGTAATTCAAAATTTTGCGTATATTATATACTAGCGAGCTAGCGACCCGCCCGCCTGGCTTCGCACGGGTGTAATTTACGTGCTCAGTCGGGGCGGGTCGCTAGTTATATATATAAACCTTCCGTGAAAATGTATCTAACTGATGGTGAAAACCGCATCAAAATCCGTTGCGTGGTTTAGGAGGAGTTAGCAGCCATACTGACATACAGACAGACAGACAGACGCGGAAAGCCACTTTAATTTACACTATGTAGAGAAGAAGATAACGCATTGAGAAGGAGAAATGCGAGTTAGAATTGTAATGCATCATAATTTCTTATATGGAAAACTTATTTATTTCTATATTTTTTTCTACAGATACCTAGACTCCCTGGACGAACATCTGGAAACAACAGAAATAGAAACAATGTTGCCTTCGAATGAACAGGTGATCATTAACAATTTTTCAGTACCTTTTTTTGTTTCAGAATATAATTATTATTTCAAATAAGATGTTATGTAACTAAGTGCACAATTATATTTTATTTTTATATGCCTAAATGTATTTATGGGTAATATGTTAGTAAAGTAATTATTTGTTATTTCGTTCTAGGAGCAGCGACGTCTATTAAATATGCCGGATTTTACAGTTGAAGTACAAAAAGAACCAGAAGAACTGGAACGGAAGGTTATTGGCAGAAGCATAGTGGATATTTGTTACTTCTTTGAAAAAAATAAAGAAATATCAAGACACAGCGGATTTGGATGCGATATACATACAATGTTTAAATTTATTCGGAGAAAAACAAATAGGGTTTTCTTCAAATTTTACATACTTATGTGCAATACAAAGTTTTTTGTAAATTGTGATGGTGAGTATTGAGTCTAAACTAAATACTTATTTCGTTTTAGTAATAAGTTTTGTATTTTTACATGATAGACATTAAACTATTTTGTATAATTATATTGTATCATGTTGTTGTTATAACAATGGCTGAAGCTCAGCAGTTTATTTCATAAAGTGTTTAGTCTATTTCTATTTTGTGGTAGAAGTATCGAGTAGCTCCCTAGTTATTTTATTTTGTAATCTGTTTTGTGTTTTTACTTTATAGACATTAAACTGTTTCAATACTTACGAACTGTTTCTTGCTTTTTATCTATACCTTGTATCGTAATCACTGAATTAACTATCCTCTTTTTCTGGCTTGACGATAGACCAAAGCATTCAGATTAAAACCTGTAGCGCTTTTTTGCTTAGTTTTTTTTGTATAACGCCATTCCATGTACTCGCATTTTTATTAATAAATAAATATTAGGGACGTTTTGCACACACGGTCATCTGACCCTAAATTAAGCAAGGCTTGTAATATTATGCCATATGAATATAATATATATATGAATGATATGAATTATCACCGCATTCCGGACAAAAGCTTAAATTCCCGGACAAGCCCGAAAAATTCCGGACGTATGGCAACCCTAGTTTTAATTGGTACCTCAAATACGTTTCTCCGTCTAGCAGGCCGTGGCTTGACCAGCCCTGCTTCTATCACACTATCAACACACTAATATTATAAATGCGAATTTTTTTGTGTATGTTTGTTCCACGTTACTTAACTTCGTAGCAGCTGAATGGATTTGATGAAACTTTGTATGGAAATAGCTGTTACTCTGGAAGTCTGGTTTAAAACAACTTACTTTTTGTCCCGAAAATACAGGTTCCTGGGGCCTTACGGACAACAGCTAATTGCGGCACCTAATCCGCTCACTTTGTAAATCACGCGAACGTGAACCTTATCGCGCCCAGATACGGTTTGCGGTCGCGAGATTTTCCAACTGAGCGGATTAGCTGCCGCTATTAGCAGTTGTACGTAAGGCCCCTGATATCGGATGAAATCATGAGACGCAGCTAGCATATAATATACTAGCTGTTGCCCGCGGCTTCGCTCACGTAGTATTGAAATCTACTTTACTACCTCCCGTCTTTTTAGTTTCAGTCTCGCATCCATCCTGTAATCCACTCTACTCCTGTTCTGCTCTTTCCGCTCCAGACCCGAATCCGTCCCAAAATCGACTCTTCTTCCGCCCCATCCTTACTGCACCAGTCCGGCATTTGTCCCATAATCTTCTCTAATAATACAGTCCCACCCTTTCCGATCCAACTCGGCATCCGTCCCGTTATCCACTTTACTCCCTTTCCGCCTTTTTGCAATCCAGCACCGCATCCGTACCGTAATAACTTCCGTAACTTTTCTGTAATTTTAATCCAATCTACTTCAGTCCCACTCTTTCCCATCTAGTCCCGCAGCCGTCCGCTCCACTCCACTCCCATACCGTAATCCAATATACTCCTATCGCGCCCTTTTCGCTAATAGTCCCGCATCTGTCCTGTAATCCACTCTAGTTTAGTCCCGCCCTTTCCACCTGTATGGTATGCCTACTTTTATAGTATTTTTTAGCACAAAACTATAGTTTTTATCTATGTAAAACTAAAAACATATAATCATGCCAAGTTTGACGATTGTATGTATTATCATTTTTACATTAGAGCTAATAAAAAAAATTGTAAATAAATACGTTTGTTGTATGGGGGTTGGAGACCCCCTTTCACTTATTGACTTTACTATTATTACATTTCCAAGTTGATCCGCCGTAACGTTACAACTGTCTATCTATTACAGTTCGAAAAATACAGTCCGTTAAAAGGTACGACAGACAGGTAGACAGAGTAGGCTTAGTAATAGGGTCCCGATTAACACCCTTTGGGTACGGAACCCTAAAAACCACGTAACTGAGAACCTTTTTTAAAGTCGGTTAATAATACCTGTGACACCGCTCCACCGCAGCACACCATTGTTGAAGGTAGTCTGGAAGAGGTCGCTCATAGCGATAAGGCCGTTTTTTTTTGTTCCCGTTTTTAATGCAATATTTTTGTAATATCTTTTTTATGGTGTTGATAATGATTATTTTACTATATTACCTACTAACCACATAATAATGTGCAGTATGAAGGCGCTGCGCGGATTATAATGGTCGCGTTATTTTAATTTTACATTATCTCATGAACTGTGCAACTAAACCACATACTGTAAACGGCAAAATTTATCTACATTAAGTACTCCTGATAATAAATTCATTTATTTTTGTAAAGATTTATAAATTAGATTACAAAACTGCGTCTAAACATGAACTTATAATTTTAATTTTTATTCTGAACACAATGACCGGTTATTATCGTTATTGTGGTTTTCTTATAAGAGTTAGATATATGCTACCGCGGACTTTTTTTTTAAACTACTTAAGAACTACATTTTTGTCAAACATAGTACTCACTTATCTCAAACCGTTAGATCAGCGTACGCCGAAAAAGATGCCAATCAGCTAATTTTTCTCCGACATGTTTTACTAATACGGTTATTTAGTGTAGAAAACTAAACTTTATCATTATAAAACATAGCCTATGGCACTCAGGAATAGTGTAGCTTTCTATTAGTGAAAGAATTTTTAAAATCGGATGAGTAGTTTTGGAGTTAAAACAGAACAAACAAACTTACAAACTTACAAACTTACAAACTTTACCTCTTTATAATATTAGTGTAGATTGCTTGTTTTCCAAAAAGAACTTGTATCTATGTTTAACAGGGGAAAAAGGGAATATGAATGATTGTTGTACGGCTAATACAGTGGCCGGCAAACAACTTGAGCCAAAGTTGACGTAGTGGGGGTAAGTTCGCGCATGTCGTTCACGCATCGGCCAATCGCGTGGATGCGTGCCGTCGGAATGCCCCCGCGCACCTCTCTTTCCACCAACGATACCTTAAAATCGTCTACTGCGCACTCGAGGTCATGGCTCAAGTTGTGTGCCGGTTACTGTAATAATGCTTTCGATAAGGAATGATTTACACCGATGGCCCCAACGCGCGCCGTTAGGTGTGAATCGTCCCTATATAAGATGGGGATATGGGTGAGTATGAATTCCTACGGAATGTACCTAGACGTCCTGAAGGCGACTTCTTTTAACTATTGATAATTAGCTAAAGCGACCCCGCTTTACTATATTAATTGTACTTAATTCATCCGAGACAAAGCCACGTAAAAATATGTGTTAATCTATCTTTCTACCAAAAATCTTGCACATAGGATCAGTTATCATAAAGTTACGAGGAGCAACCACTTTTACTCAAGGAGGGAGCAACATAGTAGGTAAAGTTATTATCTTCGTCAGAATTCTGTTCTGTATAAATAGTCTATACTTAAGTTAGCTTTGCACGCAAGAAGTACGGACGTTGGACGCTAGATGGCGCTTATAATAAGTGTGCATCGTTTGGTCAAGGTCATTGGCGCATGTTAAATCCTTAATGTCTAACCCGATTGAATTCCGCCCAATTTGTGATACTAGCCCTAATATATCTTAAAGGTTGTCACGGGACATCGGGAATGTTTTTTCGCTTTTAGGGCAGTGAGAAAGTCACAGGAATAAACCAGTTAATTGCGAGTCGTGATCGTGAACTCAGGGTTCCGTAACACCACAAAATTCAATAATTAAATTACCAGTTTTAACTTGGGTAACGAACAGAAACTTGTCATCGACTCGCACTTGGCCATTATTTATTATTTGTTGTTATACTTTAGAGTGTGTATGTGTACTACAGGTACTGCATTTGTAAGACTGATTTTATGAGTTTTTTTTTTTTTTTTTAATAAATAATTGTCTTGCGTTTGACCACCATCACGCCTGATGTTAAGCGATGATGCGGTCTACATTAGAGCACGCTTGCCTAGAAGGAACCGATTCACTCGTGATTTGAAGACACCCAGATTGTAACCATCGGGGAACACCCATTCAGGCAGCGAATTCCACAGACTAGCAGTTCGCATAATAAATGTGGAATCAAAGCGCTTCGTACGGGTTCTCGGAATATCAACCATAAAGCGGTGACGATTTTTCGTGCCCGCTCTGGCAGTCCGATAGAAAAATGGGCAGGAGGGAATTAGATCTAGCAACTTTACGTCGATGCTCACGTATATTTTTCGGGGTTTAATTTTCTTCAGCCGTCATCAGAACTGTCTATTGGTACAACTGTAACTCATCCCAGCTGAAACGTAGGTATTTCTCAATGACAAACCAAAGGTACGACAAACAGCTTTGCTTTCACAGTTCTTGGAATATATGCGAACAGTATCTCGGTTGCATCAATATTATTGTTGGGCTGGTCCCTGGGGCCGGTCGGTTTCGTTCCGTGAATCCGTTGATTGCTATGGAATGATGGAAGTCGCTGGGCTATATCGGAACCAATTGATTCTATATTGTCCAGGGATGGTGTTGAAACCTCTGGAATGTTATTTTTATTTAGACTCTTATGTATAGCGTAGGTCGTACAGCGACTCTGTGGAGTGAAGATACACATACGCCAGTTTTATAAATATGTTTTTCATTATTTTTAGCTTACGTTTGACCGTCTACCCTCATGTTAAGCGATGATGGGGTCTACGATGGAGCAAGCTTGCTTAGCAAAAACCGATTCACTTGCGATTTGAAGACACCCAGATTGTAACTATCGGGGAACACTGAGGTAGCGCATTCCACAGACTAGCTGTTCGCTAAAGAGGAATCAAAGCGTCGTACGGGTTTTTGGAATATCGACCAAAAAGCGGTGTCGTCTTTTCGTGCCGCTCTGGCAGTCCGATACAAAACTGGGAATTAGGCCATGTGGATCCGATGAACACTCCGAAATGTGTACGATAAAAAATAGATGTATAGCGGAGGTAGATACACGGAAGCCAGTTGGGACTAAAATATCGCTATAAGAGGCGTGCTGTGGGAGAGACCTATCTCCAGCAGTGGACTAATGTGGCCTAACGATGACACTTATAAGCCCGTGGCATAAGGTACACAGTCAAATAACACTCACTTTTTTTAATGCCATAGTTGGCAATCAAGCAGACGGGCTGCCTGATGGTAAGCAGTCACCGTCGCCTATGGATACTTGTAACACCAGAGGAATCACAAATACGTTGCCGACCCTTTAGAATTCGATAGAACTAAATAGAAATGTTTCTTTTTAATTAGTAAATACTAAATAGATCATGGTCAAAATATAGCTAAGGAGGAAAATAAGGAGCAAAGCCCATGGTCCTACTAAAACAGGTAACCGCCGGGAGAGGCGGTTAAATTGGTTTATTAAAGCCTTATGGTTTAGGTTAAACGGATTACGGGAGCGACGCGAGAGGTAAGTAATAAGACCTGTCGAGGTCGAACATCTATTTCTAACCCGGAGAATTTAGTTCACTGCCAAAATGTAGAAAAATCCATGTCTATGATGAGAACACGTCTATGTTCACGTTAATTTCATGGGTGTTTCCCGATAGTTACAATCTAGTCTTCAAGTCGAGAGGGAATCGGTTTCTTCTGTGTTCAGGCAAGTGTGCTACATCGTATCGCTTAACGGCCTATTATCCGAGTCGCGTAGGCAACAAAACGCTCCCTCAGCCCCCGCCAAGTTATAGCGACGATGTATTTTGCCACGCAACATTCAGGACGCCCGCGGGGGGAGTGCAACGACAAAAACGAACATAGGTCCGACCTCGATGACGCCTGGCGCGATACTGAACGCGGCGCGCGCAAATTCTCGCGACATTTTTACGCTTTTAATTTCACTAAAAAACGAAACGATTCACCATCAAAATTCTATCCAAATAAAAAAATGTTGAATAAAATTGCATTTCAGTACATGCAATTTCCAGGTTGTTACGAGCTTTCATTAGAGCATAAAAAAAAAAAAAACTAAATCGACTTTGTTTCAGATTTTTTTTGATCGAGGAAAGTTTATTCTATCTTGTTTTGAACCAAATCATAAAATAAAACACAGATGTATCTGTGACACGTATTTTTTTCCAGCTCAAATATTGTAATTTAACTGAATAAAATTGATTTAAAACCGTCAAATTTGGTATAAGAGGCCGTTAACATCATGCGTGTTGGCGGCCAAACGCGAGCCTATTATTTAATACTAGCGGTCCGCTCCGGCTTCGCACGGGTATTATTGGAGTTTTAGTAAGGATCACAATTTTTTTTTGATAATAATATAATATAGCCTATGTCACCCGGGGATAGTGTAGCTTCCCAACGATGGAAGAATTTTTCAAATCGGTTCAGTAGTTTCGAAGCCTATTCAATGCAAACAAACAAACAATCAAATATTTCCTCTTAATAATTCATATTAGTATAGAATAATAAAGTAAAAACACTGACTAAAGCCCTAAACTAAAGTTAATAAAAAAAAAACTGTTTATACGTCCAATGTTGCTACAAAAATCTAATGAATGCCATTTGAAAGCTATTAGGTTAGCAATTAGTATACCAGATTAATGTGGAAGGTTACGCAAGATATGAAACACCCAAAAATATTGACAAAACTAAAAATACAAGCAATTTTCCTTAGTGCCATAAGTGGCAAACAAGTTAACAGGTCGCCTGATGGTAAGCGATCACCGTCGCCTATGGATACCTGTAACACCAGAGGCATCACAGATACGTTGCTGACCCTTAAATACCCCTTTGGAGATCGATGGGGGAGGCCTATGTCCAGCAGTGGTCGTCCTACGGCTGAAATGATGATGAAAATGGCTGACTGGCAAGTGCCTTTATTAACCAAACACACGTATAAATCAATAAAAGCGATAACAGAGCTGATGATCTAAACTGATTTTAACACTGTTCGGTTGTTCATTAAAGTTAAATGATGAGTCTTCCCGTGAACACGGTACATGTAACTGCGCCGAAATATCGGGAGCTCATTCCACAACCATACCACGGTAAATATCCCGTAAATAATCATATAACTTTAGTAAAAAGATTTTCTTGAATCATAGCTAAGAAATCTCTGGATCAAGTCACTTTTCGAACAAAAAAAACTAGATCAAAATCAGTTCAGCTGTCGAGAGTGAATAGGTTTCTTCTAGGCAAGCGTGCTCCATCGTAGACCGCATCATCGCGAGTTGGCGGCCAAGCGAAAGGCTATCTATAATACAAAAAAAAAAGAGAAATTTCACTTTCTTGACTGCCTATTATTGAGAAAGATGTGCTTGCTTTTCTGAACATAGCTTCTCAATAAGGGTCTCAAGTTTGGAAATTGCCACTCTCATATCTTTCTCTACATTTATTTGCGAGATGTACTTGTTTTTTATTGCTGCAACTGCAGTAAAGCCTAGTAAGTATGTCGCAAATGGTAATTGAACACTTTATGCTGCAGTACTGATAACACGATATTCGTGAGAAACTGAGCTCCAAAATTCCAGCAGTCTGTCTTTTATCTTTCTTTTAGATTTCGTAAATCTACCATCTTGTACTTCTTGAAAATACTATCGTAGTCAGCCTTTTAACAGTCCACTGCTGGACTTTTAGCCTACCCCGAAAGGGTGATTGGGCCATATCCACGCTGACCCAGTGCGGATTGGTGGATTCACATACGCCATTGAATTCCTTCTCCGTACGTATGCAGGTTTCCTCTTCACCGAAATGCCAGTGGTATGAAAATCCGTACATAAGCTCCAAAGAGCTCATTGGTACGGGCCCGGGGTTTGAACACACGACCTCACGCTTTCTAGTCTAGCGGTCTCCCAAATGGGCTACCACGGCTCGGAAAATACTATAAATAATTGTAAATATAAAAATGGCGTGGTCGTGTCGCGTTAAATTACTAATGTACTTGATATGTTAACTTAATAGCAATATTATGTTTTTATACGGATCGCTAATGTTGGTAGATAAAACGTAACCTCTCAGATAGCGATTGATCGTTGATAGCTAGTTCTGACGCTTAGGATCACAGAAAATATATTTTTTTATGTTTAAATTAGAACGGCTGTCAAGGCATTTTTGTAAGCCAGATGCACCCATATAAACGAAACGTCAGTCATTCGAAATGAGTTAGCAACTGTGGTCTGTGATGCGGACAAAGAACTTTGAGACCTAACCCAAAAAGGTCCAAGGTCCAAGTTCTTTCGATGCGGAGTTCGACGCGTTGACATAAATAAGAATGTTCAATCAAGGTTCATAATGCCTGGCGACAGATTTTCCTTCTCATTTCCGTTCTATTAACTTCTCTTTTCTGTGCTTAGGATCACACCAGAATACTTCAAGATCCCAACGTATTCGACCCAGCACAAATTTATCATACTATAGTCTTCCAGGCAGCATGAAACGTTCACGGATTTCCGTACTGTATTTCCAGTTTTTTTATCCCTCATTAGACATTCGAATTTATTCATTCATCGCTTGTCTGTGGTCTGTGGACAACTGAAAATTTCCCCAAGGACGTGCGGCCGTGCAATTTTAAAAGCTACGAAGTCACGTAAACAGCATCTGAATAATAAAAGGTTTACTGGCGTTTTCACGTTCTTTCCTAAACATAAATTGAGGACCTTTTCGAATTCCGCTTAATCCTTAGCGCTTGGGCGATTTGTCGTCGCCAAGTTTTCGATTCGGAAAGTTTATGGCTACTGCTGAATTATCGGTTCTATGTACCTAGTAGCTAGTGATTATTCAGATAACATTTTTTTTCTACGCAATAGCTTCGTGGTACTTTCTATCATACAGAGATTGTGTATTAAGGGGCCTGTATACCCTCTGCAGCTTTCTCTCTCGCACATTTTCACATTATTGATGATATAAAATCAATGAGTGTGAATTTCCAAAAAGTAACAAAATCATGTCATGGTGTCTATCGTAACATTACAAACAAAGAAATTGTCAATTTGCTATATTTTAATTTGACACAGTAAAATGGTAACAAGTGATTTTTATTTCTCGTGTCATTTTATTCCGTCAAATTACAAGACATCGAAGCAAACATTTTTTTGTTTGTAATGTTACGATAGACACCAAGACATGATTTTGTTACTTTTTGGAAATTCACACTCATTGATTTTATATCTTCAATAATGCGAAAATGTGCGAGCGAGAGAGCTGCAGAGGGTATACAGGCCCCTTAAGCAGTATATTCGTATGGTATAATTCTCGTCAGGACTATATCTTCTTGTTGTCTTCATCGCGTATAAGTCCGCGTTTGACCACTAACTCGCCTGTTGTTAAGGTACGATGTGCTCAAAGATGAAGCACTCAGACATGGTCCTGATGTTGTAATTAAGCGTGGTGCAAACTATAATAAAATAAATTATTGGAACCCTGAGTGCATACCTTGCCTCATACCTGCAAAATGTTGAATGAGCTACCTTCTACGGTGTTTCCGAGAAGCTACAACATGGGGTTCTTCAAAAGGCGAGTTAATCGATTCTTAAGGGTCGGCAACGTATTTGTGATGCCTCGGGTGTTACAAGTATCCATAGGCGACGGTGACTGCTTTCCATCAGGCAGCCCGTCTGCTTGTTTGCCACCTATGGCATAAAAAAAAAGAAAAAAAAAAGCATTGCAAAAACCCTAGAATACGGCATTTCTACTTCGCCACATACGATAAAATAGTCCATCAAAAGATACAAACTTTGATCCCAAAGCAAAAAGCAGAATACAGAACGAGTATTTTGCCCCCGCATTTCGAGCTTTCCCGGAACCAACCTATCTTATATTCTGGCTTACATAATAAATACAATCTTAGTTTACGGCTTTATCTATACGGAACTCGGAATTTTTCCTCGCACCAGATTTGATATATCTAGCAAAAACTGTGATAATATATGAGTGAAAACGCGAAATATCTCCTGAAATAATTTAGCACATCTACTCGTAAATTATTCTGAATAAAACACCCATTTGCATAGACTTGATTCTTTCACGTTTCAGTGAACCCTCGCTAAGATGCGAGGTCTGTTACCTCACTTGCCTTTGTTTTTTACTAAATAGGATCTCCTTGAACTTTATCTCTTAGTTTATCTACTTACATTACATTATCATGATTGTTAATTGTTATCTGTTGTGTCGTATTTGATGTTGTGAAAAAGGCATCCCTAATTTAGCCTCACCGACAAATTCCGTGGAGGACAATTTGGCCGATCCCAAGTCATTTAGAAAGCGTTGAGTCCGGCTCGTTCCATTAAATTACTATTAAAGATAACTTAGGCAGGTAGGCAGACAGTAGGTAGGTTGGACATACTTACGAAGGCTATCATAACAAAACTGACTCAATGATCACGCATGTTGACTGGGTTGTTCTGCTAAATCGCTTCCATTATTATCCACCTCACCTCATTCCACTTTGGGTGTGGGACCTCTATTTTGCTATTTTTTTTTGCATTTATGCCATTTGCAGTTTTGTGCCAATTGGGTTCATTTACGTTTTCACATTATCATCGACTAATCTCGCTACTGGACAAGCAACACTCTGCTTAAGTTGCCTTGGTCATCACTATCTAACAGTTCATACTCCATCTGTCATCGCTTCAACTAATAGCACTTCCATTCTATTGAAAATTACATCCAATCAATTTACCTAAGTTGAAACATTGTTACCCTGAACCCTGAATTTGACACTTTAATGGTCTGTAATATCCATTACGATTTGATTTCGGTTCAAACTGAGTTACAAGATTTTATGTTGAAGATAAGGTTCTTCACCATAAAACATTGTAATTTAGTTTGAATTAATGTCCATCATGAAAAGAAGGGACCCGGGTATGTCCTAAAACTGCGACCAGAACCACCGGAGGATGGGCAGCAGCGTCCTGTTAGTACACGGTGAACGTACTGCGATCTCCAAGCCGCCTGCCAAGCGTTGGGATTATGGCAACACCCCTCTCTAAGAGGGAGGCCTTGTTCAGCAGTGGACGTTTAATGGCTGCACGGAAAGAAAAAAAGTCTCGAATCAAGAGTATATCTATTGGTCAAGAATAATATGGTTTCATATATGGGGAAAACAATATTTTCTTGAATAAAGCAATTTATTGTTTTAGTTGATAAGTTCAAATCAACATTTTAATGTCTCATATAAAGATGATATATTATCGATAGAAGAAGTAAGCAATTTCTTCATGCAAGATGAAACGGTTTCTTGTTCTTCAAGACTCACAGATTTCTTGAACAAAGACAGTTAAAGTTTTTGATGCATACCTATTTTATTTTTAGAGTAAGACAAAGCAATTTTTATAGAAAACATAATAATCTTCTAATAAAATAATCGAATTCTGCGCTCAGAATGCAAGAGTCTTAAATGAACAAAATCTTAGTATTAGTAGAAGATAATAGTATTTTTCAATTGAGACAATAAGTTTTATTTTAAATACAGTTTTAGTTTTAAATCAAGATTGTGATAATTATGTTGGAGACTGTTTCATCTTGTTGAGACCGCACATCATTTTAACTTGAGAATTGGCGTTGTTTAACTCAAAACATGCTTCATTGAATGAAGATTCGATCACATCTTAAACCCAAACAACTGAATGTTAGTACAATGCAACAGTTTTTAGAAAGAAATAGCCTTTTAATTTGAATCGAAAATTGTAACAGCTTCTACTGAGAATTCTGTTGTTTGAACTAATTATAATATTTCTTAATTTAAGAAACTTAAAATTTTATACTGAATAAAATTTCTCTCCTTTCAATACTTTCTACATTTTATTTGAATAATGTCATTTACTTTTCTTTTGTATTTTAAATCTTAAGCAGAGACTAATACTACTTCTGAACTGAGAATATATATTTTCAAGGTGAGATTATCAATGTTCTTTTCTTGAATAACCAGGGATTTCATACTAAAACTAAATTGATCTCTGTTTAAATAATAACCTTTTCTTGTCCTAAGATTTTTTTATGTCCAGTCAAGAATAAAAATATTTTTGAATTGAAAATGCATACTCTTAAGTAAAGTATTTCTTTATCTTAACCTTAAATAACTGAGAATCTTCTGCAAAGACAAAAGTTCTTAGTTCGAATAATGCCTTTTACTTGCCTTAAGAATGTTTGATTTTAAGTAAAGACTGTTGATGTTTTGATATTAAGAATGTATCTTCTTAGGGAGAGTATGGTAATATTCTTAGTCTGAATAATTGGGGGTTTCAGATCAAAAATAGATTGATCTTAGGCGAACGATTTCTGTGCGTTATTTGAAGAATATATTTGCTTATATCAAGATGTTTTGTTGCTTCAAGTAAGTAATTTCTAGATTTGAATTAATAATTCTACTTCTCTGATGAAACTAATAATTTTCTTAATTGGAAAGTAGAAAGTCTCAAAACAAGACCATAATGAAACACAGGGTTACGCAAAAAGGGTGTGCTATCCCGAAAGGGACTCATAGTACTCATCATTATGAACAACTTTTACTCCGGGGGCTACCCTGATTTCACGAAAAACCACAGCTGTTCCATACATTTCGTCGAGTTTCACTGATAGTTTTATATAGAACAGCTGATATTTTTATCGCGATTTCGAGGTTAACAACAAAGTAAAAGTTGTTCATAATGATAAGTACTATGAGCCCCTTTTCGGGTTAATACACCCCTTTCGCGTAAACTTGTGTTTCATTCTGATCTTGCTTTGAGACTTTCTGTCATCTATGCATATTGACAAAAACTGAAATTCAGTGCTTATAGAGCAATACATTCTGGTATTGCTCTATAAACACTTGACACATTTGAAAACCAATACATACAACATAGCAGAATTATCAATACAATCGATTTTAGCTCGAGTTAGTTACGACTTACGCCATGGATCAATCTTATTTTAACCCTGACTTTAAATTAAAATAAGTTGTCATTTATCAAAATATTTATTATTATAATACAATATTTTTAAACACGTCATAGACACAATCTTAATTCTTAACTTAGGTACATACAATAAAATTACTCAAAAATAAAAGATCAAAAACATAGTAGACTTACAATATTGTGGGAGACTGGTTCACTAAGAATATTTTCGAATTTACATAATTATTTAATCAAAACACAAATAAAAAAAACTCTATTGCCCACTTTTTAGTTGGCCTTAAAGCAATGAAACGGGACTGCAGCCTTAACATATATTATTAATATTGTGGGAAACTGGTTCACTAAGAATATTTTCGTATATACATAATAATATTTAATCAACACACGAATTAAAAAAAAAACTCTATTGCCCACTTTTTAGTTGACCTTAAAGCTATGAAACGAGACTGCAGCCTTAACATAAAATATTAATTCTGTGGGAGACTGGTTCACTAAGAATAATTTCGTATATACATATTTAATCAACACACGAATAAAAAAATATTACTCTATTGCCCACTTTTTAGTTGGCCTTAATACTACGAAATGGGACTGCAGCCTTAACATATTAATATTGTGGGAGACTGGTTCACTAAGAATATTTTCGAATTTACATGATTATTTAATCAAAACAAGAATAAAAAAAACTCTATTGCCCACTTTTTAGTTGGCCTTAAAGTTATGAAACGGGACTGCAGCCTTAACATATTGATATTGTGGGAGACTGGTTCACTAAGAATATTTTCGAATTTACATATTTAATCAACAGACAAATAGACTTTACGAAAGTTATGGTAGTTAATAGATTAAATTTTGGAAAAAACCAGGAAAATAACAAATAAATCTTTTAAAAAATAAGGCCGGAATATCAGTATGGAAATCAGTTTCCACTCTGGTTCTGTTGGTTGTGGTTCACACATTATTAATATCTGAACGGTTGTTATTCACGATCCGGCCTAATATAACGTGAGTAACACCCGTTCAGATATTAATATGGTCAGGGTTTTTTTTGGCTACTTTTATTTTCCAAATGGTTCCCCGAACACACCCGTTTGGCTTATCTAACCTTCTACATAACGCCTCGCATAAATAAATAAACTTACATCAATATCAACAATGAGATTCTCGATGCACTCCAGTGTCGAAAATTTTGTTTTTCTGTCGAGTCTCCCTTATGGAGGGATGGGATGACAGGAGTTTCATTTGATCTGGAACCTTCCGATCTGAAAAATAAATGCGAAAAATTATACATAGGTACTTATGTGTATGGCTAGTGGCTAGCTTAGTGGCTACCATGCTGTGGTGTAGTAGATAGGTACCGAAAAAAGTATGTAACTCACCATTATCGGTTTCCTGTGTTATGCCTTCGTATAAAGTTGCCAACGAATCATATTTATTTGTATTAATAAATTTCAAACTGATAATTGTATTTATAAACGTTTGCCACTTCGTATAAAAATTCAAAGGATTTTCCTTGTACTTTTCTTCGATATCCAAATTAATCTGAAATCACACCACACTGATTAATATTTTATATGCGATAGTTTGCGTGTAAGTTTGTTATCCCAATAGCACGGATTGACACACAAGCTACATTTTTAGCAGCTTCACGCACTAAGATTTCCTATTATTATTTATTTATGTACTAAGATTTTAAAAATATATAAACTGTTTAAACAACACCCAGAGATTCTTGAAGAGATAATAATTTTCTTGTTTTTAGTTTACATATTGAGAATATTGTTTTTCACTTGCTTTACCACTAAATGAGTGAAACTGCTGATCAAAACTAATAAAAAAACATACCTACCTATACTCAATGCAATAATTATAGTTAGTTGGCTATACATACAAATTTGATCCCTTCAAAAATAAATGAAATACTAATTATTAGTAGGTGTAACTTACCATGTGCAGTCAAATATTCTTCAATTTTGGATTTAACCAAAAGTCTGTGGCCAATTAAAGGGCATAGCTCTTTGAGAAAATCATCACTTAGATGTTTTAGTTGGTATTGCTGAATTTCATTTTCTGGAAGAAAAAATATATATATTAATAATCAATGTCATCATCTCAGCCGTAGAACGTCCAATGCTGGACATACGTCTCCCTCATTGACTTCCTAGAGTGGTTTGAAGCGGTTTGCATTCAGCGTGTTCTTATCTGTCAGATAGATCAGATATAGATAGACTGATCAGCGTGCATCTTTGATAGCTCGTCTGTCCACCTTGTCTTGTGGTGGGTCGTCCTACGCTGCGCTTGCCGGTATGAGGTCTCTATTCGAGAACTTAAACGATACTTTAAGTAATAAAACTTACCTTTAAATCTGTCTATAACAGACTCCGGAACTCCCCATTTGTGCAATATAACTTCTATCGAAGTTTCATCGTCAGCCATCTGCATTAATATCACAACAAACGATTAAGAAGGTTAATAATCACAAAGTAAACTGTTACACTAGAAAAAGAAACAACACACGATCACACGATTTTTTGCAGAGACAACTTACGATAGCTTTTTTGGTTCAATTCAATTCTTGGTGTACGGCGAATATGGATCACAACCGCTCTGCTTAATAAATTAGATTAATTGAAATTTATATTAAAATGTATTCGATACGATTCACAACCCCACTTGACGCGACAGGACAAATCTGAGAATTGGCGAATACAGGGTTGCCAGCTCCGAAACATTTCCCTTATAAATGGTAAAAATTCTTTAAATTCATTCAAAACATTAAACGACTAAATTTAAATTATAATCAAATCAATCGAAGCGATTAGAGAGCTCGAGTTGACAGCTTTCGGGGTTTTGTATAATAAGCGCGAATGGGTGATCGATCGGTGGGCAAACTTCGGTGATCGCACGAGACTATTTGGGGCGGGCCTGACTCGTACTTGGCCCGTTTTTTTTTTGTTAGGTACTTATACTAGAGATTGTGCACTATAATAATATCAAGTTTGAGCCTTGTACTTATTACCGTTTTTGAGATATGAAAAATACAAAAATACCTTTTCAAATATGGTTTTTTGTATGGGACCCTTCATTTTTGACTTTTTGTTGTTTTTGTTTAATCCACAGTATTCTGTAAAAAAACTGCCAGCTCTATTACCTACGGTTCACGAGATGCAACCGTTTAAAGGACAGATAGACAGACAAACACCGGAGACTTAGTAACAGGGTCCCGTTTTTACCCTTTGGGTATGGAACCTTAAATTACTAATTACTAACAGCTCGCATATTACAGACATTGTTTTAAACTATCACGGTTGTTCACTAAAGTTATATGATTATTTACGGGAATACTATACGCAGTGATACAGTGATTGTGTTTTGTCGGGACTTGTGTTTTGTTCGAGTTCAAATTCCAGTGATAACCGTAGCAAAAGACTAAGAAAGAGGGTAGATAGTTATGTCTGCACCTAACTTTTTAAATGTTCGACTAACCACCCGCATTCCTCAGTCTTCCCGTGAACATGGTGCATGTAACTGCGCCGAAATATCGGGAGCTTATTCCACAACCTTACCACGGTAAATATCCCGTAAATAATCTTATAACTTTATTACGGACATGTACAATACATGGGGATTTTACCCTGCAGTTCAAAACGGAGCGAGTACTCACTTCTTTAGTGCGTGAGGGTAGATAGACGTGCGGAACGCTATCTGTTTCTTTCAAATGAACGGTCTCAATATCTGTATTTACACTATTAGGTACACACTATAATCTACATTCAACACACGTTTTATAAGGAGGTGAAGTTTGTGAGTTTGTGTGTAACGGGCAAACTCCGGAACTACTGGTCCGATTATAAAAAAATATTTCACGCATAGAAAGCTCCACTATCCCTGAGTGACATATTTGGCTATGTATTGTTCACAGCGCGGGTGAAGCCGCGGAAGAAATCTAGTGTACAATAAAGTAACATAAATGTTCAGTGAAACCAATCACAGGAATAAAAGCTGATACGTTGTGTTGTATATTTTCGGTACGTGTCAATAAATTGCGGCCAGTATTATAAACATGGATGAATTATACGACCTAATATTTGTACCTGCATTATTGGTTGTTATTACCTAGTCATGATTCAAAAAACTCTTTCACGAATACAAAGATACACTCTCCTCGAGTGACTTGGATTATGTTTTATTAACAACGCAGGTGAAGCTAGAGGGTTATAATCTTAAGGGTGGTCCAATATATATTAATTATTCCACCCATAAGGGTAGAAAGCAGAGTAATCTTTTATGTTAAACAATAGTCGGTTTTTTAGTTTTTTAACCTGGGCATTATTTTAAACTTTTTGTTTCTCACTTTGATTGCGAGGAAATAGTTTCTTAATACACTTTTAGGTATTAATGCAAATTCTCTTCTGAAAAGTCGCACTCTCCTTAAAACTAGGGAATTTATTTTAGATATGACAACACTCATTCGTCCCCCCCATCCTTCCGTTGCCGGTTATAGTCACATACTCTATTAGTCAAGACATTCGATTTACATCTAAGAATCAA
Organism: Agriopis marginaria; assembly: GCA_932305915.1. Classification (NCBI taxonomy): domain Eukaryota; kingdom Metazoa; phylum Arthropoda; class Insecta; order Lepidoptera; family Geometridae; genus Agriopis; species Agriopis marginaria. The sequence goes on from OW029925.1 coordinate 17,388,780, forward strand.
TTATTCTTGGATTAAGAAACGCGACTTTCAACTTCTACTAGGTATAGATAAGTTAATACCTACTAAGTAGAATTTTAAAAATATATATAAAGTTCACAATTGAATGGCTTATAACGTGTAACAAACAAGTTCATTTTTTTAGTTGGTCGACTATTACTCGTTATATTATAATAAAGCCTACTTATCCGTGATAGAGAGCCCTATGAGAATTAAATTACTATGGAACCCAGATGTAGATATGGAAAAAAAAATGTCCTTATCAAAACGCGTTAAGGTTCAATTTTGCAATAAAATCTACAGCTGACTACTGATAAAACGATCTTTCAGATTATATAACTAATATCAGCTAGTAGTTAGCCATAAAATTACTGCAGATGCATTGAAATTCAAAACCTAATAGTAAACCACCAAAATTAGAGCGTATTTAGTGAATAAAATTGCTTTTCAAGTTTAGACACCTAATATTCAATAAAAAATCATAGCGACAGTGCAAATAAATGATCGTAGATCATAGGCATCCTAAAACGCAGTTAGTTCGTAGGTTTGATTATTTAACTATCAGAGATCAAAGATTCTGTTCAATGGTAAATTCTACCGCTATTTACATAGAAATAAAGTCTGTAAAGGCTGAGCACTGGTGCAGGGCTGACAATCGTTTTTTTACCTACTCGAGTTATCGTCGAACAAACATAGGTAGGTATAAAATACGAACTCCGATTTGTCCCCTAAAAGACTTTCGCTTTATTTTATTTAGTGGCCTAAATATATTTAGCATAATGGGGATTCTTAGTAAATTCGCGGTGTAAGATCCAGATAAAAGTATCTAGGTTTTTTTTATTAACTGGAGAATATTTCAATTCTTTGAATTTTAAAGAGTTATATAGAGGATAATATATATTTAACTAATGAAAAAAGTATAGGTAAATTAACCCATACTATTATAGAATAAAACTAGGCATAAAATATATACACTTATTATGGAACATATTTATATATTTTCAAATATTGGTTGCATACGTTATTTCGGCTCTTACTTAAATATTCTTGAATGTTTACAAACATTTATTTTATTGGAACAATATACGTTATTTGGGCAGTTAATTGGTATAAATGGGTTGATTATGTCACCTATTATCAACTAATTTAAAACACTTTTTGGACCGCTACTAAAGTTACGTTTTTCTAGTTCAATGAGAAACATTTTTTTCCATTACGTTATTATTGAATTAGTGAAATATTGACTGTACAGTTACGTCGTTTTGGCATATCGCGCAGGACTACATTTAGTACCCATTTACGAAAAAAAAAACTATTTTCGAGTTTTTGGTAGTTACGTTCGTCTGGTTCTTACACCGAGAGTAAAATGTATGTCTATCTTGTTTTGCATCATATAGGGATTCTTAATTGAAATATCCAATACTTATTCCCTCAAAACAGACAAATCATGGCTAAAAACATAAGACTATCTTGCTTAAAATTATTTTGTGTCATAGTATGACGCTAGTAGTTACTTAATTCAACAAAAAAAATCTCGAACTAAACATGATTGATTCATAGAATAAAATGTTTTTCTATCTTATTTTGTATCATATAGGGACTCTTAGTTGAAATATCCAATACGTATTCCCTCAAAACAGACAAAACTTGTTTAAAAACATAAGACTATCTTGCTTAAAATTATTTTGTTTCTTAGTATGATGTTAGTAGTTACTTAATCCAATAAAAATTGTCTGGAACTAAACATGTATTTTCTTAGAATAAAATGTATGTCTATCTTGTTTTGCATCACAGAGATTCTTAGTTGAAATATCCAATACTTATTCCCTCAAAGCAGACAAATCTTGGCTAAAAACATAAGACTATCTTGCTTAAAATTATTTAGTGTCTTAGTATAACGCTAGTAGTTACTTAATTCAATAAAAATTGTCTCGAACTAAACATGAATTTTTCTTAGAATAAAATGTTTGTCTATCTTATTTTGTATCATATAGGGATTCTTAGTTGAAATATCCAATACGTATTCCCTCAAAACAAACAAATCTTGGCTAAAAACATAAGACCATCTTGCTTCAAATTATTTTGTTTCTTAGTATAACGCTAGTAGTTACTTAATCCAATAAAAATTGTTTCTAACTAAACATGTATTTTCTTAGAATAAAATTATTGTCGATCTTATTTTGTATCATAGGGATTCTTAGTTGAAATATCCAATACGCATTCCCTCAAAACAAACAAATCTTGGCTTAAAACATAAGACTGCTTTACTTAAAAGTATTTTATTTCTTAGTTTGACGATAGTAATTACTTAATCCAATAAAAATTGTCTTACACTAAACATGTATTTTCTTAAAATAAAATGTATGTCTATCTTATTTTGTATCATAGGGTTTCTTAGTTGAACAATCCACTTCTTATTCCCACAAAACAGACGAATCTTGGTCTAAAACATTTAGTTACCTTGTTAAGAATTAAATCGATTCTTACTTTAATGCCAAAATACTTACTTAACCCAAAAAAATATATCTTGAACCAAACAAGTGTTTTCTTAATAGGAAACGTAACCCTATCTTATTTTGAATCATTTTACATTATTCATTCAATACTTAAATTTACATCAAAATAAAAATATTTTTCTTCATACGAAATTTATTTTTCTTTAAATAAGACGTTCCTACTTTCCGATTTATGAGAATAATACATTATTTAAAGTAAGACAATATTTTTTTGAATCAAAAAGATATTCTTGAGTTAACAAGTTAAAAGTTTTAGTTAAAGTAAAGTGTCACAGGTTCTGAATCAAAGTTTTATAGTTCTTGGTCCTATACATTATTTTCTCACAATAAGATACAAAAAAATCTTAATTTGAAAAAAATATAAATTGTTTACCCAACACCCAGATATTCTTGAAGGAATAATAATTGTTTTGTTTGTAGTAAATATAATGAGAATAATATTGTTTTTCGCGAAGAGTATCAGTTTTGTTGTTCTAAGACATTATTATTAATTCAAGCATTTATTTACTTGATATTAAACAATATTCCTGAGAATAAAAATATTCTTGGTCGGAAACAAATTTCGCGAGCATTTTTTTCCGTGTGATAATGTTATGAAAGGAAGGGTTGGCGGAATCGGCTGAACGAAAATGGTAGATGACTATTAGTTACGTCAAAAACCGCTATTGTGTTTCTACTTCTTCTAGCCTCTTCTGAAAAACATACTTATATATGATACTAGCGACTCGCCCGCCCGGCTTCGCACGGGTGTAATTTACGTGCGAAGCCGGGGCGGGTCGCAAGTTATACATATAAACCTTCCTTAAAAATATATCTAACTAATGGTGAAAACCGCATCAAAATCCGTTGGGTGGTTTAGAAGGAGTTAGCGGCTATACAGACATACAGACAGACGCGGAAAGCGACTTCAATTTATACTATGTAGAGATAATAACTTCATCCTAATATTATAATTGCGAAAAGTTTGTTGGTTTCTTTGTTCCTCGTTTCACGCAGCAACAGATCGACCAATTTTTTTGCATGGGTATAATTCAAGGGCTGGAGAGTGACATAGGCTACTTTTCATCATCATCATTTTTCATCACTACGCGGGTGAAACCGCGGGGCAGTAGTATGTAATAGTCACAAGAGCCAGAAAGATGATCCACTTATTTAAATTTTCCGAAGCAATTTCGATTCTTGGCTTTCCACTAATATTGTTAGATCAGGTTAATAAACTAGACTACTAGAGCGATCCGACTCAATCGGCCAGCTTGTTTATCACATGCTTTTGAAGTTGAGTAACTCGGTTACCAAAGGCAAATGATTCAGCTTCAGCCTTTGTAAGGTTTCGTTAATTAAGAGCCTAAAAACGCCAGTCGGACCCTAGGGGGTCGTGCGACCTTGGTGCGGCCTCCGCAGGAACAATGGCTCTCGAAGCCCGACACAACCCGTGTTTTCGCCAGTTCAGTTTGCCAGTTGCCAGTTTGCGTGGGGTGGAAAACTTATTGTGCCTTTTGTTGGTATTTTGTGTTGATGTTGGTTGGGCTCGTTAATGCGTTCAAATATGGCGTAAAACGTTGCCTCGTTTAGAATTCGAGTCGTTAAAGAACATTAGGAGAAATATTTGTTACGTGAAACATTTTAACACGCAGTTAGATTCGACGCGGGTAACAAGATCAAAATTGTGAACAGATAAAGGTGCAATTCAAAAGTTATCTGTTGTTCAAAAGTCACATCGTGTCCGAAATTACTTTGGCGGCCAATTTGTATTTGTTTATTCAATTAGTACGGCTTGCGCCAATTACACCAATGAGACAATTGTTACACAATATTAAGATACTTAAAAGAAACTAAAATTAGAAAAAATACTCAAAGGATAATTAATGTCATTAAATAAGAAATCAGAAATAATAATATGTCAATAACAGGTCCGTCAATAATAATATTAAACTTTGATATTTGAGGCGTTTGGGGTCGAGACATTGGGCCCTTGGGGACCGGGAGCTCACCTTATTTTCAAAAATCTTTCAGAGCGCCTGGTTAATGCGACGCGTGTTCAAAATGCTGGCGTGTTTCTGGCTCAACGCATAAGCATTGCCATTCAACGTGGTAATGCCGCCAGCATGCTGGGTACGCTGCCAACTGGTAGTGGGCTTGAGAATTTGGACTGTCTTTAGACCTTCAACGGTCTATGGGCAGTCTAACTGTATTTGTAGTTTTAGTTTTAGCTTGTATTTTGTTTAGTTAATAAAGGCGTTAAACTTTGATTATAAGAACTAGATGAATATTTCTACTTCTTATACTGCTATTTATAATGATTCGGCCCTATAAGACACGTTCTATTAGTTCATAAAAGATTCCTCATTAATTAGAAGATAGACTGATTAAATAAATAAATATTCGGGACATTTCTGCACACACGGCCATCTGACCCCAAACTAAGCAAAGCTTGTGATATGGCTGCCAGAGACTGATTTACATACATATATAGGTTTAAATACATACTTAAATAGATATTAACACCCAGATATAGAAAAAACACAAATGTTCATCAAACAAATGTTTGTCCTAGGTGGGAATCGAACCCACACCCCCAAGCTCAGAAGGCAGGTTCACTACCAACTCGACCAACGGGCTATCTAAATTAAATGATGACCAATGAGCAAAATAGTCTCCAGCAATAAAATTTCTAAAGTAACTCTAATCAAATTCAGCTCGTTAGCTTTATATTGATACCGTAAACAATCGTAATTTATCCTGATTTATTTGTGCAATCAAATAACGGGGCAAAGTGCAATAAAAGCTACGTGTTACGACCGCCATTTGTCTAGGCCGTAAACGCCGCATGTGACATCAGGATTACGAGCGGAAGCGACAAATGTGCCAGGTGAGTGTCAGCAAATGTCGGTAGAGCTGACCGGTGAAAAAACGTGTGCAATTGAGAAATTTAAATTAACTCTGGGACATTTTTGCACACACGGTCATCTGACCCCAAACTAAGCAAAGCTTGTAATATGGCTGCCAGAAACTGATATACGTACATATATATTTTTAAATACATACTTAAATAGATACTAACACCCAGACATAGAACAAACACAAATGTTCATCACACAAAATTTTTGTCCTAGATGGGAATCGAACCCACCCCCCAAGCACAGAAGGTAGGTTCACTACCAACTGAGCCACCGGGGCAGTCATCAGAAAGTGGGATCGCATTGTCTTGCCTGTGTATTCGTTGGCAAATTATAAAGGGGAGTATTTTATCTCATGTTTCCTGTTTGAATGGTGCTGGATTTGCCACCAAAGATGCCTCACAAATGGTGGAAGACATGTCACCAACTCGCCTCTCACGGATTTGCCATCAAAGATGCCTCACAAATGGTGGATACATTTCGCCACCTCAACTCTCATGTTCTCAAAGAAAATTGATGTCTGACATACGGCCGCTGATAAAAACGAAGATGATGGCTGTTTTATGCACATTTACTCATGGTAATGGTACTATGGTGAGAGTCGCGGGCATCCAGTGGATGCAAAAGGCAGGCTGTCGTTCAGTGTGGAGGTTAAAGGGGGAGGCCTATGTTCAGCAGTGGAAGTATTCTGGCTGATGATGATGTCTCATGGTAAAACAGAAAGTAGAATGGACGTTTCAAATCTATATTCAATATTTTCTTCTTGATATTTTTTTCTTGTTGAAGCGGTTGAAATTAGAAAACATCGCAATTTCAACCGGGAAGATGGATTTAAGTTAGCGGCGTCGTGGAATCCCGTAGTGAGCAAGTGTACAAACCGCGGTGTAGGTACTAGGACATTTACCGATACAGTCAGTGTTGTGTGTCGTAGTGACAACCCTGCGATGTTTCAAGATCAAGTGAGGGTAGGAGAACAAAACACCCGCTCTTCTCGCCGGACTCACCCGCAGTGTTCAGTCAGCTCGTGACCACGGCCATTGTAACATGGTAGAAACGTCGAGCGAAAGGTACATATTTTTTACCTATATTAAATAATACGTGATAAGTCCCGATAAACATTTAAAACATTTTCTTCTTGCTTGTCTTGATTGAAAAGTAAGAGTGAAAGCGTTACAGAACAAATGGACTACAAGTAGCGGAACTGAAGGATTTTCTGTGAATACTTGACAAGCAAAAGTTCTTTATAAACTCGAAAATATGTGACACCCCTGATCATACCGGAACGCGTCGCGGACACTATGCTGAAAGTTCCTGTCCATCATGAACACCTTAAAATGTCAACATTCAAGATTACTCAACACTGCCCTCTGCTTCTAAACCCACCGGAACTTATCCATTTCCATCCTACTCCCACGAAGTAACTATTGTTTATTCTATGCCGCCGGATTAGCCTAAGCCACCCTGAAACAAATATACTCAGGCAGGATATTAACTGGCATAAACCGGAACCTACCGTATTAGAAGCGAAACTCACCGAGCCACGAACGCAAAAATAGTATTTTTTTGTTTCTATCTGTTTGCCTCCTAAAGCGTAAATCTCTTGACCGATTTTGACGTATGAGGTGAAGTATGATTCTATTGACGTCCAGAGGGTTATAGGCAACATTTTGCAATCAGGTAGTTTGGTTATAATTAATAATCTACTTGTCTTTATTATTTGAGTTTTGTTTTGATGCTCAGTCATACTCTCGTGGCGTATTTTTATTCAAGGAGCCCGGGCCAATTTCGATCCGTTCAGTCTCTTTATGGATGATTACGATTCATCATCATCATCATCCAGAAGACGTCCACTGCTGAACATAGGCCTCCCCCTTTAACCTCCACACTAAACGACAGCCTGTATTTTGCATCCACTGGATGCCAGCGACTCTCACTATGTCGTCGGTCCATCTAGTGGGAGGCCTACCTACGCTGCGTCTTCCCATTCGTGGTCTCCACTCAAGAACCTTTCTTCCCTATCGGTTATCGGTTCTTCGAGCGATGTGGCCTGCCCATTGCCACTTTAACTTGCAAATTTTAACAGCTATGTCGGTGACTCTGGTTTTTGGCGAATGTCCACGTTTCGGATTCTATCGCTATTCTATCTATTATTTCGGATTATATGATTACGATTGCTATTTCGGATTTCAAGTTAAGCCTCCCACGATGGTCTACAAGAACTTGCTTTGATCAGAAAATTACATAAATGTTTAATCCCTCCCTGTTGGACTTGGATCCTCATATAACGCACCTTTTAGTTCGTTCAGTGCCTAGGGAGTTGAACGGAGCGGCCTTGAGACCATCATTTTGGGAACTTTCCCAGTAAAATTGCCATATTCATGGTTTTGGCAAGAAATTCGAAAAGCATGGTATTTATCGAGCTCGACGCTTTAATTTCCAATGAAAAGCCTCTGAACTGCTTATTTTGGGCTTTGGAACAAGGTCAAGCACTATTCAATGAAAATTAATGTTGGGCCGATGTTGGAAGATAATTAATGTCTTCCATAATTTGTCTGGTTTATTTCCAAATATATTTCGCTTGGTAGCTCGTCATGCTCTTAATAACTTTTAAAAGGCATTTGTCTATTTTAATAAATCAAAAAATGTTCACAAAATGAAGCGCCGTGCCGTTGCATAGAAGCAAATTTCAATAGCTGAGCAAAAACAAGCTTTTTCTCAGGCCAGTCAATTGCCAGATAAAATTGTAAGAGTATTCAGAATCACTGTCATCACGTGAGCTCTATTGCGTTCGTTTCGAATGACAAAAAATTTAGGATACTTTGCGAATGATGAAGATGGTGGGCTAGGGCCCATCCTCTCTCTGAGAGAAGCCCTGTGTCTCAGCAGTGGGAACTGGGAACATGGGCTGTGATGATGAAATTTCGAATTCGAACCTTTTTCATTTATTATCAAAAGATCATCATCATCATCAGCCAGAAGACGTCCACTGCTGAACATAGGCCTCCCCCTTTAACCTCCACACTGAACGACAGGCTGCTTTTTGCATCCACTGGATGCCCGCGACTCTTACAATGTCGTCGGTCCATCTAGTGGGAGGCCTCCCTACGCTGCGTCTTCCGGTTCGTGGTCTCCACTCCAGAACCTTTCTCAAAAGATACCGTAACAATAATTTTAATGGAGTCGCCTATGGTCAATTGGTCACCCTGGTGCGGGTGATTTAAGGATACCCAAATAATGATTTGAATAGAGTAGCTTATGGTCACCCAGGTGATCCGATTCCCATACCCAGATCATTATATTCCAGTTTGATCACCTGGGTGATATCACCCAGGTGATCAAAGTGGAACAGACTAACTCTTAGAAGGTTCTTCAGATGAGTCTACGAGTATATCGGTTAAACCTTCACCACCTTCAAATCTGTACGAAAGCAAACTATAACTTCTTGTCACCACCTTCCATCTCTTGAAGTCTTTAAACATCCTCATAATGAGGTCCTGACGCGTTGATTACATTCTGTTTGGTTACACTATCTACACCCAATATAACATGCTATTGACGGGTCGTTAGTATCTGAAGGTCGCACGTTCGCCATGCCGATTGTCTCGTGCGTTCACCCGCGTATCTTGACCCATTGATTCAACATTTATGGCTCATCATAGTGCATTGGAAACAATAATAACTGCTTTGGCTTTCGACTAGGTTCTTGCATGGATACGAGCACAGAATAAATAAAAGTATTGTTGTATTTCACAAATTATATAGATTGGATACGTAATCACCGTCGCCCCGTTTTATTTGTGTAGCGGGCTTTTTTCGCAACTAGGCCATTCATTGGCCCATATTGCGTTCCCCGGCTGCAGCTAATTCAGCCACCCGGTCTCCTCCAGGAAAGCCAGCAGCTCGCTTATGAGCATTCTCAGTGCGTCCTCGGTGTTCCAAGGATAGTGTTTCGTTGTTCTGCCACGCTGCTGCACTCCAGCAGCAAATGTGCGGCCGTTTCTTCAATCTCCAGGCATCTCTCTGTAACACCAATTTTAAAAAGGTTTTTGTTTAAAAGGCAATGACCTGTGACAACACCAATTTGCTGGAGTTTTTCACGTTTTAGATTCAAATTCAATTTCGTCGCCCTGTCTGGTGGCAATGGTGACCGTGTGCCATCACGCTCGCGCTAACGTACTCACACTGAAGGCACGCAGTCATCATCACCACCCGACTTGTCCAATACAGCCCATGCTCGGATCATACTGTAAGGTTTGAGCTATCGATCTTCTCCCTTTTGTTTTTCCTGTCCTAATTAGGAATAGACTGAATAAGAAGTAGACGAATATCATCATCATTAGCCAGAAGACGCCTACTGCTGAACATAGTCCTCCCTTTAACCTCCACACTGAACGACAGCCTGCCTTTTGCATACACTGGACGAATTAGACGAATATGAAATGGACGAATTAATTAGTGGACTAATACGTAGACGAATACGAAATGGACGAATGCGGAAGTGGACGACTCAGAAATTTCATCATCATCATCATCAGCCAGAAGACGTCCACTGCTGAACATAGGCCTCCCCTTTAACCTCCACACTGAACGACAGCCTGCTTTTTGCATCCCCTGGATGCCAACGACTCAGAAATTTAAACAACGACAATTTAGGATTAAGACGTGTAAGGAATGGACGAATTTAGAAGTTAACAAGTTAGGAAGTGGACAGACTTGACCGGAGGCACGTTAATTAGGGCTAGGGCTTAACCTGATGTTAGTTATCAGTACGTCAGTTCAGTTTATGTAAATGAATTTCTTCAGGAAAATGGTAACAACATCATAATGAGATAGAAAGGTCTTTATTTTCCCGTCACATCCACTTCGCTGATATTTTCCTCACACAAATTTAATCAATTATAATGTCTTCATAATTAATTCTGACTTCGATTTCTTCTTCGACGCTTTCTTAATTAAACTCAGGCTGAGACCTGCTGCTTCATTATTCAGCTTTTGTTTTGCATAATTGTGTAACGCACTAGCTATGCCTCTCTGTTTTACCCGATTATTATCAGCTTTTTAGGGTTCCGTAGCTCAAAAGGAAAAAAGGGAACCCTTATAGGATCACTTTGTTGTCCGTCTGGCTGTCTGAAGAACCTTATTGACCACTACAAAGTTAAGTATATCACTCGATGTTTCAACTTTTATTGCTGTTTTTTTGAAGTGAAACTTATGCGACTTCCAACACGGTTGCGTTAAACGTTTAACGCTACCATGGAGGGGGAATAGAAAGAGACAGAACGAGATTTTTAGATGCCATCTATGAGGATTTTGAAACTGGTACATCCTTCTCATAGTTTATTAGTTCACTAATATTTGCATAGATGGCAGAACATGCGACTTCCAACAAGGTTGCGTTAAACGTTTAACGCTACCATGGAGGGGGAATAGAAAGAGACAGAGCGAGAGTTTCACTTCAATTTTTTTTCTACTCGTACTTGTACGTTTTTTTAAATATATTTCAGTTATGAAAAGTGTTTATAGCGTCAACAATGTTAACACGGTGTAATCCATCACTCTGCCCATCGTTCTGTTCATCCATTAAGCGTGATTGAGTAACGAACAAGCATACAAGCTTTCTCACTTATAAAGTAACTTCTCACGCGATGTTCAGTTTGCGAGTCAAGGCCACAGTTTTATGGGTGCCAGAAATATTTTAGGAAACTATATAGCCTCTTGGGGATCGTGAATGATTGACCTTTCGTAGAATGTCGATTTAACTTTCAGAATCGTGACCCTAATGAAAAAGGCGAACACAATGTGACTCAATAAGGCCACAGAAGAGCAAATAGTCTTAGCTCGTAATTTTATGTGTAGTTATCATTTTATATTTTTATTTGTATTCTTATGGTTAGTTTTATTTAATTAGCTTCGTTTATTCTGTTTTTATTGTCATGAAATATTCATATTAATTTATTTTAGCATTCCACATTTTTGTTTCTTAGGTGGTAGAAAAGTATAATAGTTACAATTGTGGACCCCGTCGGGCACAGCTGAATGATATGGAAGAGAGAAGGAATAGGTGATGTATATGTCAAATATGTATTTTTTTTATCATTATATTTTTTCCACCATTTTTTCACATACCTAAGAAAATATGTCTTCTGTGATATAATTATAAATTTTTAAAACATCATACAATTTTATACATAAATTTTTTAGTTTAATTGTAGTTTTTATTTAGTTAGTTTAAGTTTTAGTTTTTAATTTATATTTTAACTTTTCAATAATTTTCTGTTTTTTAAGTTCCATTAAATAACTGATAATTAGAAAAAAATAATTAAACCGACTTAACAAAATTAGTAAAACACGCAATTTGGTTACTTGGATGACATAATTATTGTCACTAAAGTTATAATATAATTATTTACGGGATATTTACCGTGCTAAGATTGTGGAATGAGCTCCCGATATTTCGGCTATATACCTGATATACTTTACCACGCTAAATATCCCGTAAATAATCATAATATAACTTTAGTGAACAACCGTGATAGTATAAAAAAGTGTTTTATAATTATTGTACCCGAATTTACCAGTTATTTTGTTGCCAAACTACTATTATACCGATGTTGATGAAATTTCTATGGGAGCAATCTGCAAATATATCCATTCCATTAAAAAAAAAAAAAAAACGTTTTATAAATGACGAAGTTCTGAAAAAAACGGAACCCCTCTTTTTTTGAAGTCGGTTAAAATGTGAATAAAAATCCAATAATCATAAAGAAGCACTGTTGCAATTTCTCCCAACCCCTCACTCAGTTTTTATTGGCCTCTCCAAATATTTCACAGCCCACAGTGCATGTTATTCAATGTCCCTGACCTTTACGTCTGGGGTGTTGCACTTTCAGTGCCATTCCTCAATGTAAACCCCAAATACTCTAAAAGCTTTACATTGTAACCAAGTATAATGTATGTACATTTATTTTATTGTACACTAGCAACGCACCCCGGCTTTGAACGGTAAGTCTTATTTTGAGTTTTAGTAAGGATCCCTATATTTTTTTTAAATATGATATAGCCTATGTCACCCGGGGATAGTGTTGTAAGCTTCCCAACAGTGGAAGAATTTTTCAAATCGGTTCAGTAGTTTCGGAGCCTATTCAATGCAAACAAACAATCAAATCTTTCCTCATTATAATATTACTAGCGGTCCGCCCCTGCTTTGCACGGGTATAGATTATAGCCTATGCCACCTGGGGATAGTGTAGCTTCCCAACAGTGGATGAATTTTTCAAATCGGTTCAGTAGTTTCGGAGCCTATTCAATGCAAACAAACAAACAAACAAACAAACAAACAATCAAATCTTTCCTCTTTATAATATTAGTATAGATATAGAAGTATAGACTAGCTGACCTGACAGACGTTGTCCTGTCTTAGAACTGTCAAACACGCAAAGTTAAAATTGTAAATCTTATTTTTTTACACCTTGGGTTACATTATTGGAGTTTTAGTAAGGATCATAATTTTTTTTAAATATAATATAGCCTATGTTACCCGGGGATAGTGTAGCTTCCCAACAGTGAAATAATTTTTAAAATCGGTTCAGTATTTTCGGAGCCTATTCAATGCAAACAAACAAATAAACAATCAAATCTTTCCTTTTTATAATATTAGTATAGACTAACTGCGCCCGCGGTTTCACCCGCGTAGTGATGAAAAATGGTGATGATGATGAAAAGTAGCCTATGTCACTCTCCAGCCCTTGAACAGTACCCATGCAAATCAGGTCTATCCGTTGCTCTATTGCTACGTGAAAGAGGTTTAGGTTTAAATAAATTTATTACCACAAAGACAATTATTTGTCACTTAAGTGATAACATGTTTAACTTAAATAATAGTGTCCGTAGTCGCATGCACTAAGAAATTGAAAAAAAAAACTATAAATACTTAAACGCTAAATAAATAGTAACAACTAATACACACAATACATAATAATTTGTGAAGTACCCACTTCACGCATTTGTTATTATAGTGAATTATCTGAGATAATGTGTTGAGCCAATTGTTTTTTAAATGCGTGAAAAGAGGAATAAACAAATCAACAAACAAACACACTTTCGCATTTATGATACTAGTATGATATCACTGTAGACGGGGCCTGTAGAGAATGGCAAGACAATTAGGCGTAACATCGTGATTTAACAGTATGTAGTCGGTCTATTTAAGAATGAATAGCACAATAAGAAATTGAATTGTTTCTCATAACCGTACTGAAAGTAGCGTTTGTGGCATAGCTCTGTGTTATAATTATGTTTTGGGAGGTTGGTTTGCGAAATGATGTGTTTTTCATGCATTGTAGTTTTAATCGTCCTTATTAGTAGATTACGGCGTTCATCATTTCAGCCATAGGACGTCCACTGCTAGACATAGGCCTCCCCCATCGATCTCCAAAAGGACCGGTTGGAAGCGACCTGGGGCCTTACGGACAACAGCTAATTGCGGCACCTAATCTGCTCAGTTGGAAACGTTTGCGTGATTTTCTAACTGAGCGGATTCATTATCATCATCATCATCATCATCATCATCAGCCAGAAGACGTCCACTGCTGAACATAGGCCTCCCCCTTTAACCTCCACACTGAACGACAGCCTGCCTTTTGCATCCACTGGATGCCAGCGACTCTCACTATGTCGTCGGTCCATCTAGTGGGAGGCCTACCTACGCTGCGTCTTCCGGACTACTGAGCGGATTAGGTGCCACAATTAGCTGTTTTCCGTAAAGTCCCTGCATCCAGCGTTTCCCTGCGGTTTCTTTTAGGTCGTCTGTCCATCTCGTGGGTGGACGTCCTACGCTGCGCTTACCGGTCCGTGGTCTCCTTTCCAGAACCTTTCAGCCCCATCGGCCATCTGTTCTGCGTGCTATGTGCCCTGCCCACAGCCACTTCAACTTGCTAATCCAATGGGCTATGTCGGTAACCTTCGTTCGTCTACGGATCTCCTCATTTCTGATTCGATCTGATAGAGAAACACCGAGCATAGCACTCTCCATAGCTCGTTGTGCGACTTTGAGCTTGCTTATGAGGCCCACAGAGAGACTACGTTTCACTGCGATATGTCATCACTACACACATTGTATATTTTTTTCATTGTATTTGTATGGCAACACACATTGGTCGAAGACTTTTTTTTTATGTTGAAATGGGCTAGCGTTTGACCACAACTCACCTGATGGTAAGTGACGATACAGTCTAAGATGGAGCACGCTTGCCCATGAGATGCCTATTCACTCTTGTCTTGAAGAGACCCAGGTTGTACTTTATAGGGAACACCGAGGCAGGAAGCGCATTCCATTCTTACGACTTACGGCGTTATAACTGCGAATTTATAATATTCCGTAGTTTTGTCTGCTTTGTTTTCAGTACCTCTGTCAATAGCTTTAGCGAATTCACTCAGCCTGGGTCGTCCCATGGGACTGGCATATTAGGCTGTCTTTCACGAAGCAAGCCAGCTCTTCCACTTGAGGGCCATATCTCTTTATTATATTCCCCAAACCACTCTCTTGAGGGTACTAAATCATTTATATTGAGCTTCAACATAAACTTTTGCTAGTTTTTAGGGTTCCGTACACAAAGGGTGTAAACGGGACCTGCTATTACTAAGCCTGCGCTGTCGTGTGTCTGTCTGTCCTTCCGTCCTACTATATTTCGAACCGTAATAGATATAGATAGCCAGTTCAAATATTCAAAGAACAGAATTTGTAATGTTACAGCGGATTAACTAAGAATTAATAATAAAGTCAAATTGTGAAAACTAAAGGGTACAAACGTATTTTCATTTTTAATTGTGGTCCTAAACCGCCGAAACGGTAGGTACACACTAAAGTAAAACAACAAATTATAAATAATGGCCAAGTGCGAGTCGGTGACAAATTTCTGTACTTGGATGAGTGACCGCCTGGGCGTGATGTGGTCGTTTGCACAACTTTTTATATTTTGTGGCAGTACGGAACCCTAAGTGTGCGAGCCCGACTCGCGCTTGGCCGGTTTATTCTTTATTTATGTTCCCATTCTATGTGTGCTTTTGACCGCTTTATCTTCTCTGTGTTCACTTTGCACAGTTTGTGTTTATAAATAACGTATTCCTTGAAGCATACCTACATAATTATGTCTATTTCATTACTAGTGCTACATTGTTATCGTGGTATTACACACGCTCCCTCACAGCTTATTACATAACTGCATTGGCCCTTCGACCAAAATAAAATGAATGGACGGGCCCAGAAGAATCACATTTTGAATATTACAAAATGATAGCCGGCGCTTGTTACATGATAACGAAACATCTGACAAAATTATGCCTTCGCGTGCTTTCCGGAAGTGTAAATACACAACAAAAACCGCTATCTATTTTTTGTAACAAATGTACTGTAGGTGGTTATAATTAAGTGTTGAAGTATATGTCCGACAGTTTTGACTCGTTTTTACTGAACAAGTTCAATGGTTATGGCCCGTCCATTAATTTTATTTTGGTTGAAGCTATGACCACGTGGGTCACCGTTCCTAGAACTAGTACTCAATCTCATTCGCAGATAACATTTGGACCCGTTTATCAATAAATATAAATAACAATGTACATTTAAAATTTGCGTCCTATTAAAATGTTTCTTTGATAAAATGTGAGGCCAAGCCTTATTCATCAAGATTGAAAATTTACGCATTACCTAAAGAATGGTTAGCTTCAGTAATTTGTATAGACATAATTACAACGTCAAAATAAAATTTTAGTAACTTGTATAGTTATGTAAATTTGTCGACCCTGTGTTTGTTTGTTGTCTGTGTTTTGTGCATTAATTTTGAGTCTTCTAGATTGGAACATACGTTGGGACTGCCATGTAAAATGCTATATAAGGACCAACATTTTATTTTTTATTAACCTATACTGTCCCAAGTCCCAGACAGTGCGACAGTTTTGACCACTGTTTCTGGAACGAGTCGAGGTCATCGCGCCAGCGTTTTCTCGGCCTGACTTGCCTCCGTCGTCCGTTTTCAGGCACCCACTGTGTGATCCTCTGGGCCCATCTGTCGGGGTGTTTCTTGGCCACATCTCCCGCCCAACCCCACTTTAATTTGGCAAATTAGATGCATCAAACAAATTGGAATAAATAAAAAAGTTTATGTATATTTCTACGACACTTTCCCGAACGTTTGTTTGCTAATTACCGATACATTATTGAAATTGGATCTATTTGACTCCCAATAGGAATCAGAACATTTAACCCATTTCAAATTCCTTATTAAATACAATTATTTTAATTAGATCTGGAATTACAATTACATGAGCTCATCATGCTATAACAGAAAATAATTACTATCAATGTACAAAAGGATTATTTCTACTTAACAATTATTTTAGGAATTTATTTTACCATTTTACAAGCATATGAATAGTTAGAAGTCCCATTTACAATCGCAGATAGAATTTATTATCAATGCTACTAAGGGGTTTGATTTGTATACGCGAACTGTGCAATTGTATTGTGCCTTTTACAATCTAACTTATTAGAAATCTAAGAGTTACTAGTCAGGTCTTCGCGTTATCTTCCTTAGCGACGTTTATCTCTCCAATGTGTGTCGGCTGCAGACCTCGTGGATATCTGTCGTGTCATGAACTTGGTGGCTGTTCGTTAACGTCTACCAGCCATGTGCTAATTCTACTTAAGAGCCTCTTATACCAAATTTGACGGTTTTAAATCAATTTTTTTCAGTTAAATTACAATATTTGAGCTGGAAAAAAATACATGTCACAGATACATCTGTGTTTGAGTTTATGATTTGGTTCAAAACACGATAGAATAAACTTTGCTCGATAAAAAAAAATCTGAAACAAAGTCGACTTAGTTTATTTTTTTCATTTTTTGCTTTAATGAAAGCTCGTAACAATTGTTACGAGGTTTCATTAGAGCGTTAACCTGGAAATTGCATGTACTGAAAGGCAATTTCATTCAACATTCTTTTATTTGGATAGATTTTTGATAGTGAATAGTGTCGTTTTTTAGTGAAATTAAAAGCGTAAAAAGGACGCGAGAATTTTGGCGCGCCGCGTTCAGTGCCGCGCCAGGCGTCATCGAGGTCGGACCTATGCTCGTTTTTGTCGCTGCACTCCCCCCGCGGGCGTCCTGACTCTAGCATGGCGTCGCTATAACTTGGCGGGGGCTGAGGAAGCGTTTTGTTACCTACGCGACTCGGATAACCGCCCGTTAAATTATACGACTCTCGATTTCATTTCCTCTTCTAGACGATTCGTTAGTGTCGACTATATATATAATGAGATAATTATATACCCTATCGTAAGCGTAAAAGATAAAACATGACTTTTAATACCAGAGTTATCATGTTATTCCTCCGAAACATCGTTTGCGCTTGTCATTTGTCCACCGTTTCCCGAAGAGGTGGCTCGTTGCTCGTGTTGTCGCGATAAACGCGTTGTGGGACGTCTCGATAGATAATCTTTTATCTGGCTATTTAATAATGGGTGTTGGAATCGAGCGAGCCGCCGGCCACTTCGCGAGAGCGATCGCACTAGTTCGGTGACGGGCCCGGCGGCGAACTCTCAAATCTCAAGTGTAACCAACTTTTTGATTTCGTTACAAGTGCTGTGATTCTCCTCGTCTTTCATATCAGTGTTTCCAGTATTAGTGTCAGCTCCAAGATAATCCGTTTTGTCCAGTGATCAAAATGATTTTACGTACTGTTTGATATTAGTGTTTAGTGTTTGCTATCCGGGTGAGAACTGCCAATAGTGAAACAGGAGTCAGTGCCAAGATGACGCTGCAAACTGAGGTGCGACTTGTTTTTATTTACTTTGGTGTTTTCTCTAAAACGTGTCGTGTGAGGTTTAGTTTTGAGAACATTTTGCTGTGAATATTTATACAATTTCTGCGTTGTCTATAAATTCTTCGGTACGTTTGAAAAGTTAACAATTAATATTTTTCTAAAAAAAATCTCATGTTTGTCGTTTTGTTACCTAATATGCGATATCTAATTCTGTGAAATGTCAATTCACAGCATTTGTATTGAAGCATTCAGTGATCTTTTCTACACAAGTGAGTTCAAAAGCTATTATAAATAATAACTTTATTTTCGGTCATTCTCCTGTTAACGAGCGCAAAGCGTGTTCCGAATCGCTTGACAATGCAAACATTTCCCTATTAATAGCATTCAAACATTAACACCAAAACAGCTGATGTACGTCCAAATAGCGACCGAGTTATTGGTACAAATGCATCTAGCGTTCGAGAGGATTCTTGGCATTCCTCAATCAACTTGTTTGTGGTTCCGTTGGGTAATGACCTCTCCATTACCCTCGAAACATCAATCTTCATCATCCATTTTCATTTAAAATTATTTCCTTTTGAGAGTTATTAAGACTATTAACAATGTTGTTGTAGATGGAAACGATAGCAGAGACAAATTTCTTAAAAGATATTTAAAAGAAAAGTAAGCAGATAAATTGTTATGATACTATGTTACTATGATATAGAACTACGTATTATTTTTTATATTTATAATAAATTTCACATGACGCAGCTCCAATTCCAGCTTTCTCATTGCTTACAATTATGTAGCACTTAACACTTGTTAGCTGTTATTAAATTCTTCCTCTTCTTTTAAACTTCAAAATTCACCCCTAGATGTTCATCGAAGAACGAGGATTATGTAGTACCTAATAGATGACCATTTTGGTCACAATAGTAGATAAGTTTTCCCACGCTTAATTTTCAACGCCCTTTAGCATGATTAACGATTTGTAATTTTCACTTCCCCACTTCGTGAAATGAACATCCTGATCATTAAACTCGAATGGGCATCGAACCGAGCCGTGTGACGTCAGCCGATCCGATAACCATATCTTGTGACCCGGCAAACATTATTTTATACAATGACTACTTGTCTTTTAGACGTAACTATTATTTTTTAGGACATTGCATATGCATCTACTCTGTAGATGAACAATCATAAGTTTTAAAATCTGCAACTATTAGTGTAAATTCAGATCAAAGGTTGTAAAGACTAGCTAGATATTTTGTCGTTTATATACGATTGGAACAAATTGTTGAAAAATAAATAGATAGGAAATTCGATCCCCTTTTCGACTTCGACAAGCAGGAAAAAATCTATAACATTGCGTAAAAATTTCCTTTCCAATTTTCTTTTATCGTAGCAGAATACAGAGTAGAAAAATAAAAACTCATTTCCAGATTTGTATAATGCCCTAGTTTTCCTCAGTATTTTTACTATACTACACCAATTTGGAGACAAAATAAGAGCAGAGTCTGTTAATGTTCACTAAAGGCCATTTGTAAGTTTCCCAAAGCCGTTCTGGGAACAGCCTCCGTACCCTGTAACCGGATTACGTCAGTGCGGCAGCCCTATCTGGCATACCGCCAGCCTCACCATACAACACAAGTTCACTAAACCAAGCCCTTTCAACGACTCCATCCCTTATTGTTAATACTATAAGATCGTGAATGCTGTGTTATGTTTCGTTGTTGAAATGTTAATTCTGGTGGTAAATCAGGGAGATGTGACCTTTTTTTGTAGTGTCGCATTTAGTCGAAAAACTTAGCACCCATATATTTTATGCTAGCACATTTGTCGAATCATGTTTTTCTCCTCCTCTAAGTTTTGCCTTCATTCAAATTGCCTCGTGGTAACTACATTTGTCATGTCGGTCACGCGACCGGTAAATTAGTGACAACCGCGTGATAAACGTGCCCTGCTCCTGCTTATTGGATAATCACGCCCGAGACAATGCCCCCTTTGAGCTAGCGCCGGCGCCTTCATAAATTTCCAGAGCTAAGGTGATTTTTCCTGGTTTTGCCACACAGTATTTTTTTAAATTAATTATTTTATGCAATCTCTGAATCATCATCATCATAGTCAGCCTTTAAACAGTCCACTGCTGGACTCTTAGCCTACCCCGAAAGGGTGATTGGGCCATATCCACCACGCTGGCCCAGTGCGGATTGGTGAATCTCTGAATGCCATTTCATAAATAACCTTTCAAACCGACGTGCTACCTATTCAGTTCTCGTACTTTTTTGTCGTTCGAAAGTCCCATGGAACATGATGATTCATGATACGGATTATAGCGTGTAGCAGTCTAGCGTATTATTGGATCGAGCTGATCGTGATAAATAATGAACATATAGCGTTTATATTATAGCCTTTATCTAAATGAGATGCAATACAACTAGTGACAATAATTTAAGTTTGTCTACCGTTCTACCGTAGTATTTTACAGTGATTGTTAAGATTATGATAGATTTTTTTTTAAACCTTCGACAACTAGTCACTACTGTACTGTACAATATAGAAAGCAAATGTTTTATTAAACAGTCAGCTATGTTACGAAGATCATTATATATCATTATATATAACATTATATATATAGATCATTAAATTCAAATATCCAGAGGATGAATCTTGTAACTGCGCGAAAACGCTTCAAGCAAGTTCCAGTTTTGATGTAACAAATAAAGATTGAGGGCTTCCCGTTCCGTAAGAAGTTAAATGACTCGGAGATGATGGATAACGCGAGCTACGTTTGAGATAAATGGCTTTATTGTTTCGCTGGTTGCTGGATCTCGTTTACTACGTTTTCGTTTGCTTGTAATGTAATAATGTTTTGTGAATAGACCTAAGTATTCTTACTATAACGATTTATGTTATTTTTGGGTAGTATTTTTACACTTTTACATTGGATTGCATAAAGAGTTACACAACAATAGAGATCTTAATTCATAGATGACAAAATGAGAACTAAGTGCGAGTTTATTGTTATTTTTAAAAAGAATAGTACTCGCAATGCGTGTTATAAAAAGTCGAATAGGTATATAAATGATCATCTTCAACAAATTAGGCGCGGAACTCGTTACCAAATTGGTATACTTCGATGATCTGCTTATTTGCTCTGAGCCTCAGACGAACTTCAAAGCAGTTTTGCTATTTTGGTAAATCTTCATATGCATATCACCTTGTGTAACTTGTGTTTATTACGTTTGCTGCCAAATATTCACGCATTTACAATGTTTGACGTAAACCGAGTGTCTCTTTGGAATGTGGCCAGTCTCCGGGCGTCAGCTGATGCCATCCTGTCCCTTTTTGATATATCTTCAGATTTACGCAATTGAATTTTGTATGGTTTTGCCAAATTATAATAATATATTATCATACATATATATTTTTTCTAAAGAATTGGTAGGCAAGCCTAGTTTCGAGAGATTTTAGGCGGCTCAAAGACCTTGGGGTTTTTCGTGTCCGATTCAATAGCGTCCTTTTAATATCGCGATGAGTTCAAGAAAGGCCAAGGTCGGCTTACTTTACTGTAGTACGAGTAACATATGCATAAAAATACTGTTTTTGTAAACTTGCTTTGGTATTCTAATAGCAAATATCTGAAATTAGAAAAGAACAATTATAATTAAAATTATGGGAGTAATGGCGGCCGACCTGAGCATTTCCGCTTTACAATCTAAAGCCAATGACTTATTTAGGACCTAAATAAATTACGTATGTTTTCGATGCCATCGCTCAAAAATTTTAAAGGAAAAGATCGTGAGGAAACCTATGTCCATAACCTCAAAAGTTCACCAACACATATGACATTCACCAACATACAATCGGCCAGCATGTAGAATTAGGGCCCACCCTCCTCTCTGAGAGAAGGCCTGAGTCCCAGCCGTGGGAACATGATAGGCTGAATTGATGATGATGAATTACAATTAAATCATACTCAAATTTGTAACCTTTAATTGTATATCTGGCTTCTGATTTATCAATGCCCGTCTACAACAGTTTTATCAGTGAATTTATCTTTAAATCATTGCGGAAAAGATTAAAAGATGGTCTTTGCGTCAAGGCGAGATAACTTATTTGCAAAAGACGTAGTAACAAAAAGATTTATAAATTGACCAAGAGCTTACGTGATAAGGTCTTATAGTGAATATTTAACAGATTGGGTCGGTGTTGTGTATATTTTATGCTAAAATATGCAATAATGATCTTTATTATTAATGCATTACCTATTTCGAGCGACTTGATTAATTTTCATTATAAACTGAAAGTAATTATTTCAGTCCTTTCCATTCAAAGATTGCCTAGAAGATCAATTCAATTTACCTTATATTTCATGTGAGTCATGTTTAATTTTTATTATCGCTATGTAATAAACATAATATATGTGTTGGGATTTCATCATCATATTAATATTTGTTCTCTGATAGTCACACGCCTAAAGAATGCCACATTTTCTGCTTTACACATTTTCTTGCTACCAGTCGCTTTACGCACCTCGTCGCTTCACCTGGCTGGTAGAGCGCTACTCTATGTGAACATTGCTAACTTTGATTTATTTACTAATGTATGAATCATGATTAGTATTTTTTTTGTGTAAACAAATTTCTTTTATATGTTCGCGAGAATGGGTTGGGTTGTTTGGGTTTGGTTGAGAATAGTAAAAAGTATTTTAAATACCTACGTAGGTGTGTTGTGCATTTCCCCACCATCGTATATTTGAAATAGATTTTATAATATTCTACTTTTATCCATTTGGTCTGATCTCGTGTTTATATAAGTTTGTCGCTGATCTTCGGTTGTGATTTGTATTCTGTATAGAAAGGTGAATATTATAACCAAGTTGGTTGCATTCATATTGATATCTTGATAGTATAGAGCCAGTTTTTTAACAAAGACGTTATATAATGTTATTTATATAATATATGTTATTTTGAATTCCATCAACTCTATATTACCTACACCTAGAAAGCAGTAGGTTCTTCTTATTTATCATGAAATGCGTACTTTTTCTGTCACTCGACAATAACATGCTAAGAGCGACCCCAATACGAGAGCGCACATAAAGTTTATGTGACGGCATATAAAATGCATGAGATGATCACAAAGTCGAAGGCTGAACTCGACTGAAATGGATAGTTAACATTTACGTTGTTTACTTATATAGTTTTTGCTGTTAATAATCGTCTGGTCTTTTATTTGGCCGGCACGTTAAATACGTATTCTCGCCTATTCCCAGTACACTGGTCTACTTGCAATTACTTTTTTATCTTAATCATCATCAGCCGGAAGACGTCCACTGCTGAACATAGGCCTCCCCGTTTAACCTCCACACTGAACGACAGCCTGCCATGTGTATCCACTGAATGCCAGCGACTCTCACAATGTCGTAGGTCCATCTAGTGGGAGGCCTACCTACGCTGCGTCTTCCGGTTCGTGGTCTCCAATCAAAAACCTTTCTTCCCCATCGGTTATCGGTTCTTCGAGCGATGTGGCCTGCCCATTGCCACTTCAACTTGTTTTTTTTTAACTTTTTGAATTTGTTTTCTCTTAACTCATTCGGCCAATCCGGAGCTAGTTTCGCATGGAATTGGAAAGCTTAAGATCCAAATTCTTTAAAATGCTATTCAGATTTTCGGTCTGATACTTGGTATTCAAAACACATTTAACACAATTTTTAACACCATTAACTTTTTGTGTCCGTGCACGCCTTCCGAATGAATTAGAATAAGGCAGCAGGACATTAGCCTAGACAAGAGAGAGTGACTACGATGTAATTTAAAGCCATCTCAAAATACGACAGCATATTTCAGTAGATTGAAACCAGGTCACAGCAGAGTGAGGCTGCCGCCTGTGCTACCGCGGCCACCCGGCTTGTCAAAGTGCTTTCTGTTGTGGCAGCCTAGACTTTGTAGAAAAATATACTACTCTAGCATATAGGGTTAAAACCATGTTGAAGGTAATCTGTGGCAATGTGGCTTTCTTGCTTGGTACTTAAATTTTTATGATACCGCATTATTTTTTCCTATTACCTTTTTGTTTTATTATTAACTCATAAACGGTTGATATTCCGAAAACCCGTAAGCGCTTTGATTCCACATTTATTGTGCGAACTGCTAGTCTGTGGGATGTGCTGCCTGAATGGGTGTTCCCCGATAGTTACAATCTGGGTGTCTTCAAATCACGAGTGAATCGGTTTCTTCTAGGCAAACGTGCTCCAACGTAGACCGCATTATCGCTTAACATCAGGCGAATTGTTGGTGAAACGCAAGTCTATTATTAAAAAAAAAAAAACGAATTTTCGTATCTATTTGAACTAATTATATCTAAGTATACTCGTAATGTCTGTAGAGCATGAGAGTTTGAGTTTAAAAGTCCATTCAAATGGTCAATGAATTTATCAAAGTTATCAAATCTATTTTCCAGTCCAGATCATAACTTTATTCCAACCATAAATTAAATAACTCTCGATTGAAGAACTTTCTCAATCGTCTTAAGGAGTCTATTAATCATAATTGTAATCACTTACATTCCGAAAATGCCTCATCAGGATCCAGCAGTCTGCGAAGTTGGCAGTTCAAACTTATGCAATTTAGATTATCCCTTGGCAGTCGAATAGACAGGACGAAAGGCCAAGGAGTCCGCAATACAGGTCATCCAGACAATAAAACTTTAGTTGTGCAAACACAAGCAAGACATCAATTTTGAATAAAATCTATAAACTAATAGACCAGGGCAGATAATTTTTGAAACAAAAAAAAAATAGTAGGATGAAACTCATGAAACCCACTGGAAAAGAAAGAGAATATAACAAAAATTAAAGAAAAAATTATTTACGGGTGATCTGAGAATTCCTCCCCTTCCCAACCTCAGATCACCTGTAAATTATTTTTCTTTAAATTTTTGTTATATTCTCTTTCTTTTCCGATTGATTTCATCTTACTATTTTTTTTTTTAAATTTTTACCATTTTCAAAGGCTTCAGTACTGCCGTATAAGGCGTTTAATGAAGATGAAGAATTCATTTGGAATTCATGACGTTTTCAGTTTGATTGTTATTGCTGTGCTATTCAAAATTTTCCCTTAATTTTAATTATAATTTATTAGTAATCGATGACTTTGGCACAAAGAAGTTGAAACCTCGTTATCATTATCGCAATTATTGAAGATACTATTGTAAATGCCAGTAGCGACTTCTGTGACTTGATAATTAGACGGAGGCAAGGCGAAGGCCGACTTCATTAGAATTAGGACATTGTGAAGAATAACGATCACAGTAACTTCGCAGAAATGTCTCCTTTACACGTTGAGTGTTAACTACGGTAGCATGAATGGAAACCAAGGTACAATAAAGTCACGTGGTCGCAAAACGTGCGAGAAATCTGGTTTTGCCAGCGGTTTCTTATGCAATCATTATGACCTTTGTCAAACTATTAACGGCTTTTGACTACGAGTCCAAGTCCTGTTGAAGATTGATGAAGTGCTTACAGGTCTGTTATCTCTGATGAAATGGTATTCATAACCAAAGCTTGTATTCATCAGTTTCAACATTCTTATCGAAGTGCCAATTTGGTGTCACGACATGGGTCGCGGACTTGCCACATTATCGTTCGGTCACTCGCTTGACTTGTCCTCTTCTAAAAATACTTAACTCGCCATTGTGTTTCAATCAGCAGCAGAGACGTGCGAGCTGGGCGCGATATCCGCAGGATCCTTTATTCTGGCATCCTCGAGATAGAAACTAGCTCTGATCAACGCATGTCCTAAATAGGTCGCGATTTAGTCGGTATAGGGAGTTGGTCGGCGTTAGACGCAGGGTTTCTGGTAAAGGGTGTGCCAAGCAAAGTGTTTTTATTCGTATTGTTTTTCCTTCGTTAGGATATTGCTTTTTCATACGCCTTCTAAATCTCGGACGATTTGCGAACGTTATTCCAATGAAACTGCCGGTGGTAATATCGCAGCGTCCATGTTGCGATGTCGAAACAAGCGCGCTGCGTACTCGAGGCGTGCGCATTTACCGATTGTCATGTTTGAAAATCTTTCGCAAATAATCTTAGCAGTCTATTCCACATTTACTAGATTCTATTTTTGTCAGTTTCCCACATTTGTCAGGTCTTAGTAACGTTTTGAAAATCTGGCCAAAATGTCTTCTTGTTAACGTGCCTGAAACTCGTATGTTATCCTGTGATTAATTATGAATTGTGTTGTTGCAGCATGAGGTCACGGCGGTGGAGCGGTGCCCGCATGGAAGCGAGGCGGGCTGGTGACCCCGCGCTGCCCCCGCTGCGCGCACTTAGCCGCCCCGTGCTGCCGATATGGACAGCGCGCTCGTCCCGCCGCCGCCGGTCCGCGCGGACGGTCGGCCGCTCGAAGGAGGACCCGGCGAAACCGCTGAGCCACGACCGGAGCCCGTGAATGCGCTCCCGCGCCCGCCCGCGGCGCGCCTGCTCACCTCCATACCCGAGTCGGAGCCGCTGCTCCGCACTCCGGCTGCCTCCGCCGGCGCCGTCGCAGAACATGCGGCGCGCAAGCACAACGGGCGCTCCCTGCGCGTGCAGTTCGACGCGGCCTCTCCGCCCGCCGCCGTCTCCGTCTCCAGCTCCTCGTCCTCATCATCAGACGATGAGGACGTCCTCATCGCGGAGGCGCGCCCGCCCGACGGGGGCTGGGGCTGGGTCGTCGTGTTCGCTTCCTTCATGGTCAACCTGATCGCCGATGGCATCACCTTCAGCTTCGGCGTCTTCTACCCGCACTTCCTCGAGTACTTCGGCGAAGGCAAAGGCAAGACGGCCTGGATCGCCGGCATCTTTATGGCGATGCCGCTGCTCTCCGGTCCCATCGCGAGTTTCCTCACGGACCGGTACGGCTGCCGCCGGGTTACCATATTCGGCTCGATACTGGCGGCGGCCGGCTTCGTCATATCCGCCTTCGTGGACAACATGGAAACTCTCTTCATCACGTTCGGCATAATGGCCGGCTTCGGACTGAGTCTGTGTTACGTCGCGGCGGTGGTTATAGTGGCGTACTATTTCGAGAAGAAGCGTTCCCTCGCCACCGGCATATCGGTCTGCGGCAGCGGAATAGGGACTTTTATATTCGCACCGCTCACATACGTGTTATTGGACGAGTACGGGTGGCGCGGGACTACTCTAATAATGGCAGGATTTTTCCTCAACATGGCAGTTTGTGGTCTGCTGTTCCGGGACCTGCCCTGGACGACCACGATGAACGCGGAGAAGGCGAAAGAAAGGAAACGAAGAAGAGAACGAAAACGGAACAAGCGCTACGGCTCCTCCGTTGACAGTTTTTCGGACAGTAAAAGCAGCGCCGTCGGGTCAACGAAAGTGGCCGACGGCGCCGGGGACATTGAAACGGTGACGTCACCGACAATGCCGCAGTTTAGTTCGCTAGTAGACCTGCCGACCTTCATGACGGGAGGTGAAGGTGTTTCGTTGGAAGTGTTTGAAATGATGTCGAATAAAGGGCGTGCATACGCGATGCTAGCTCAGAACTACCCTGGAGTGATGCTTCCATCCAGGAGCTTTAGTGATAGTGGTAGGTTACACGAACAGTTGCCGTCTCGGGCGCTCATGTCTCCAGGGGCTGGATCCCCTGGAGCCCTATCCCCTACATCGGTCCCAAGGGTGCCCGAAACAAACCCCAGCGAGCCATTGAGTGACAAAGCAGCCATAACGCTGTGGCTGAAGAGACAAGCCAGTGGGAACAAGAAGCCTGCGTTCCTCAAGGATCTGAGGCTGCACAGACATTCCCTCACCTATAGGGGGGCGATGCTGAACATCAATAGGTACAGGCTGCGAGCTTCCTCCTGTCCGAACATCTTCAAAAACTCGATGACCACCATTGCCAAAGAAAAGGTAAGAAATTTTCTCATGTTGTTTTTTTTTATTATGCTACAAAATAAACACTGTAGGCTTGACCATCGACTACTGGATCTTCAGGGCTTTCTATGCTTGCTTGGAGGTAAGCGAAAATGAGGTAAAGACGAACCACGTAGACCGTGAAGAAATGTTGTTTGACCTTTTTGAGACCAAGATTGTATCTCAGGAAACAAGGAAGTAATAGTTTTTTATTTAAACTGTGAAACGTTCACCAAGTGAAGCTTGGTGAAGTTCTACCTAGCAGTGGGTAGGAGTTTCAAAAGAAAGAGTTTAAGATAGTATAAGTTAGGATTTAATAAAGTAAGAATGAATTTACAGGAGACTGAGGGTCGTGTGAACTCGGAAGGTGATGGCGATAAAAAAACGTGTTGGTCCCTTGTTTTGAGACTTAGCTTGAAGAGCTGGGGCGCCGATCGCCGCGTGGCTCGACGCGGCTCGTGGCACGTAGGATGTCAGCAGGCAGCGCAGCGACGAGAGGCTTCGTGAGCTTTTCAGGCGTGACCGGAGTGCGGTCTGCGCGTAGTAGTTCCCGAAGTTTGTGCGTGGCCGGAGTACGACCGACGTAGTAGTAGGGAAGTAAACGTAGCGTCACGACAGCGTGGCGACTCGTACGTGGTCGGAGAATTGGCGTAGAGGGTAGGAGCCTGAAATGCGTCGAAGAAACTACGCATGAGGATCAGTACTCAAGAGCCGCACGGCCACGTCGTGTGAGACCCCGAAGATAACGGCAGATCGGACTAGGCCCCGCCTCACATGACGTGGTACCGGCGTTAAAACACAGTTTTTGATCGGAAGGATCCAAGATTACAGAATGCTTTAAGAGCTTAGAACACAATTATATTATAATGTAAGTACGGCGCGCGTCCACATCCGCAGATAGTACGGATACGAAACGCACTTGCACTGCGTTTTAGAACACAAGTGGCCTGATGATAATTCAATTGACAAATAACGATTAGCATTATTTGTCGAGACAGATTTCACAATTAACACATTTAAAAGGCATCTCACGTAAACTTACCCGATTGAAGACGGGCTAACCAGTTGATTGTAAGATTTGATTGTAAGGTTAAGTTCTGAGCGACTTTTTCACTGTAGTCAACTGCGCGTATGACCCAGTTTTTATTTCGAGTCCTATATATAGCCTATTCCTTCTAGAAAGAATTCGATATTTATATACCCGAATCTTTTTAAAATGTAGTTTTTTACACAATTTCCTTTGTCTTAGAACAATGTTGTTTTTTGCATAGCGGAATGAAACTGACTGACATTACGTCAATCACCTTCATTCTGTCAACAATGTTTATGTCATAGTAGTGACCTTTTTTATTCGTTAAGTTTGGCTTCTAGCGTATGTGCCATTTGCCATGAATTTGGGAGTAGGTAACGATCATGGAACGTTACATACCCCCTTTTTCAGTTAAGAATTTTTGCTCAAGAAAATTCGCTGACCTCTCTAGCATCCTAGTTATAATTTACACCTTCCCCGTCCAGGGTTGAGTCTAATATGTTAACATTAAGTAGGCTCGAGTGTAAAATTAATTTAATCAGGATGCTATGGTCTGAAGTTCCCAATAAGATTTGTGGCGTACTGTGAAGAGTCCGGTATCGCTGTATAAATGCTTTAGTGGCACCTATACAGACGGCAAGAATACCGGTGGGTTCTCCATTTTGCTGTTAAGAATGTTAGATACAATACTTAAAAGCAGCAAAATAAAAGAAAAGCTAACAAAATAAGGAACTATTTTGCTAGTTAGTACGTCAAAGAGAGTAAGTAGTGGTATACAAGTTTTGGACCAAGAGATTGTAGGTAGCGATTGTAGTCTAGGTGACTAGTGAAGTTATTAAGGTATCGATAGAGTTAACTATAAGTAAACTTTAATTGTTTAGTTTGCTATAGCTATATTGACGACTGACTTGAATTACCTAGTATACAAAAGATTATTTTAATTAATATTCGTGTTTTGGGCTTTTTTTTATGGAGTTCACGAGCACCGCTCCTAGCAATTTAGAGGCTTTTTTTTAAAGAGTTTGCAATAACCGCTCTTAGTGTGAAGGCTTTCAGTTTTAGAGTACACTAACCGCCCTATTTCTGATATTTAATAGACATACATAAATAGATATTATACGATATATGTAAATAAAAATATTTCTAAGTTTTTTTTTTTCAAGTCAGGTATTTTTTAATTTTTAGATGTTAATATCAAGTTTTAGATGCTAGATTAATTAAATTTTCTTCAGAGGGAAGCTATAGTGGTAAAATATTTTTTAGTTTTTAGTAAAGTTGAAGGTATTTATTTTTCTTTTAAAAGTTTTATAGTGAAAGATGGTTCTGCGAGTCATTTTAACGAGTGATATTGTCAGGTACGAGTAAATTTTAAGTATGCTAACTAAGTATGCGATAAAAATTATAAGTGGGGTAAGCCATTTTATATTCCTACGCCAAAAAGAGTTTAGATTTTAGTTTTTAGAGAGATATCCGTCAAAGAGAGTTTTGATCTGGATTTTTAGAGAGATATCGGGTGAGTTTCCGTGAGAGCAAGTTTTACATATACAAGTTAGATGTTCCGAGTGTAGGTTGGGTGGTAAGTTTTGGTAAATAAGTTTGAGTTTAAAGAACAAGATTTTAAGATAGTGCGAGTATAAAAGTACTGAAAGATTTTAATTCTACTATAATAAAAAAAATTCGAGTAAAAAAATATTATAGTGCGTTTAAGACGCGGACAGAAGGCGTTACTTCTGTAGGTGTAACCTTTGTCTTCCTTAGTCGCCTCTTACGACATGCATGGAGACTACAGCTGGGTATTCTAACAAATGCTCCCGCACCAGCACAGGGCGGTTTTTACCATACAACCTACAGACGGACACAAGGTTACAGAGAAAGAGCCGTGAATATACCACGCCAGAGAGATCAACACTTTTTTATCCACCTTCCTGCTTAATACCTGGGCGCCACTGAAACGTTCACCAAGTGAAGCTTGGTGAAGTTCTACCTAGCAGTGGGTAGGAGTTTCAAAAGAAAGAGTTTAAGATAGTATAAGTTAGGATTTAATAAAGTAAGAATGAATTTACAGGAGACTGAGGGTCGTGTGAACTCGGAAGGTGATGGCGATAAAAAAACGTGTTGGTCCCTTGTTTTGAGACTTAGCTTGAAGAGCTGGGGCGCCGATCGCCGCGTGGCTCGACGCGGCTCGTGGCACGTAGGATGTCAGCAGGCAGCGCAGCGACGAGAGGCTTCGTGAGCTTTTCAGGCGTGACCGGAGTGCGGTCTGCGCGTAGTAGTTCCCGAAGTTTGTGCGTGGCCGGAGTACGACCGACGTAGTAGTAGGGAAGTAAACGTAGCGTCACGACAGCGTGGCGACTCGTACGTGGTCGGAGAATTGGCGTAGAGGGTAGGAGCCTGAAATGCGTCGAAGAAACTACGCATGAGGATCAGTACTCAAGAGCCGCACGGCCACGTCGTGTGAGACCCCGAAGATAACGGCAGATCGGACTAGGCCCCGCCTCACATGACGTGGTACCGGCGTTAAAACACAGTTTTTGATCGGAAGGATCCAAGATTACAGAATGCTTTAAGAGCTTAGAACACAATTATATTATAATGTAAGTACGGCGCGCGTCCACATCCGCAGATAGTACGGATACGAAACGCACTTGCACTGCGTTTTAGAACACAAGTGGCCTGATGATAATTCAATTGACAAATAACGATTAGCATTATTTGTCGAGACAGATTTCACAATTAACACATTTAAAAGGCATCTCACGTAAACTTACCCGATTGAAGACGGGCTAACCAGTTGATTGTAAGATTTGATTGTAAGGTTAAGTTCTGAGCGACTTTTTCACTGTAGTCAACTGCGCGTATGACCCAGTTTTTATTTCGAGTCCTATATATAGCCTATTCCTTCTAGAAAGAATTCGATATTTATATACCCGAATCTTTTTAAAATGTAGTTTTTTACACAATTTCCTTTGTCTTAGAACAATGTTGTTTTTTGCATAGCGGAATGAAACTGACTGACATTACGTCAATCACCTTCATTCTGTCAACAATGTTTATGTCATAGTAGTGACCTTTTTTATTCGTTAAGTTTGGCTTCTAGCGTATGTGCCATTTGCCATGAATTTGGGAGTAGGTAACGATCATGGAACGTTACAACTGCAACGGAATTACTGACGTGTGCTACTCCGACAATAGTTCTAGTTTTTCTAACCGCATTAGGCAGCCTTTTTTAAACTATTTATTCGTAGTAGACTATCAAACTGCTGTAATAATAGTAACGTTTTTCATTTTTCGTAGATTCTTTTATTCAGTTTTTTTTAAAATGTCATCATCATCATCATCGTCAGCCAGAAGACGTCCACTGCTGAACATAGGCCTCCCCCTTTAACCTCCACAAAAATATTTTTAAATGTATAATGTATTAACTTATATTTCAAAACTAACTCTCTTTTTTTAATAGCATGTAGTCTGCACCTATAATTGTGGTGGCGTTTAGTTTACTTCTTGTTCCTTGTCTCCGTCACGTAAGCAAGAACGTACATCATGTTGGGTTCAAAAATAAAGCGAGCGCTTTGCAACAATACCAAATGTTGAAATTGACGTGGTTTTCACACATTTTATTTATATTACACGGGAATTACTCACGTAAGACTGTCTAATGCGGTTGAAACTATAGTCGGAGTGACCGGCTTAATCTTACGTGAGTAATTCCCGTGTAATATTATTTATTTTACACGGGAATTACTCACGTAAGACTGTCTAATGCGGTTGAAACTATAGTCGGAGTGACCGGCTTAATCTTACGTGAGTAATTCCCGTGTAATATTATTTATATTACACGGGAATTACTCACGTAAGATTAAGCAAATGTGCGGAAACCACGTCAGCTCCCATAATTAAAGAGCCAAATAGTTACTGTCACTAAAGTCTCCATAACTAAATTCCAGGTGCAATGGTACGCCGGCCTCTGGGACTTCTGGGACTTGGTCGTGGACGTCCTGGACTTCTCTCACTTCCTGAACCCCTCGTTCCTGCTGTTCGCGATGTCCAACTTCCTGCTGTACATGTGGTACGACGTGCCGTACGTGTACATCGCGGACAGCGGCCTCAGCATGGGGTTCAACGAGAGCCAGAGCAGTATGCTCATCAGTATCATCGGGATTGTCAACATGTTCGGAGAGGTGACTACATTTTCTTTATATTAAAAACTAGCGGTCCGCCCCTGCTTCGCACGGGTATAGATTATAGCCTATGTCACCCGGGGATAGTATAGCTTCCCAACAGTGAAAGAATTTTTCAAATCGATTCAGTAGTTTCGGAGCCTATTCAATGCAAACAAACAAACAATCAAATCTTTCCTCTTTATAATATTAGTATAGACTAGCGGCCCGCCCCAGCTTCGCACGGGTATACAAGGTGTAAGGGGAACACTCTCGAAGCCAAAATAAGGTAATTGTACTCATCATTATGAACCACTTTTACTACAGGACCAACACTGAAATCGCCAAAAAATAATCAGCTGTTCCATACATTTTGTCGAGTGTCAATGACCATTTTCTATAGAACAGCTGATACTACTGAGCTAGGTTCATAATGATGAGTACAATTACCTTCTTTTGGCTTCGAAAGTGTTCCCCTTACAGCCTGTATAATACCCTCGCTACGCTCGGGAGTTAACTTTAGAGTCCCTTGTTACGCTCAGGGTTCAGTATGCAGCCCGCGACGTAAGACACTGCTATATTCCCTTAGTGCATAATCTAATATTAAAACCTCTGTTAAGGCGAGGTTATCCCACTTTTAAAGCAACGCTTGTTACTATAGATGACCTTAAAGCTTAATATATTAAAGTCGCATTTAGTGAAGCAATAACCATGGCGCTTACACACAGTCGTGAGTTTCGCTACTTCTATTGTTGTGGTTTTTCTCATATTTTTCGAAAAGTATAGCTGTAATGTAAAATGTACCTTTACGGTTCCCTCCATAATTATGAAATCTGAATATATAATACTAAGATATTTTATCGTAGACGTCGGAGAAAAGCGCAAATCAGTGTTACTTTAATTTTTAGGGTTCCGTAACCTAAGGAAAAAACGGGACCCTATTACTAAGCTTACGATGTCTGTCTGTCCGTCCTACCTGTAAACGGCTGTATCTTTCGAACTGTAATAGATAGCCAGTTTATATTTTCACAGAATATGGGATGTGACGGCGGATTAACGTTAACGTTTGCTTCTGGATCTAAAAATAAATAGCTATAATTTCTATATACAATGTAATCAAGCAAAACGACTGGAACAAAATCACTTAAAACGCGAAAAATTTCTAATGACAATATTTTAATCAGTCCATATCTGCCCAAGTGTTCTTTGTTTAACTTGACCCATTTAAATCAAGAGCCTCTTGTAGCTTGGAGTGACTGGTGATAGCGGCTGATAACGACCATTCAACTGATAACAGCTGGTAGACTGATTATATTTCATTTCATTTATTCAATAACATACAAAACAGAATTCAATAATATTAAAATAATATTGAATTTACATTTAGTCGATCTGTATCACATTCTAAAACTATGTATGTCTAGGTGCATTATAATAACATAATTGTGGGTGATTATAAATTGATAATTAATAAAATATTGAACAAATAATATTTAAACTTAATGCTAACATGCAAACTATAAATTAACAAGACATTTCTTTTTTTTTTTTAAAGAAAGAAAGATTTTTTCTTACCAATTTCTAAAGAATTTTTCAAATTAAAGTGCAAAATCTTTTTTAATACGCATTTATTTTTGTATGTACATAGGTAGGTATAACAAACAAAGAAATTAAAAAAAAGCCTTAACTATTACTAATTAACACTAATATAATCAAAAATCAAAAACAAGATGTTGCCCGTGTGGTAAAGTGCCAAGAACGCTGGCTGCATTCCCGCGTTGAATTGCCAAAGAAATTCTCTGCGCGAGGAATGAGCCAGCTCTCTTGTCACCAGCGGCGTCAATTAATTGTGGCGAATTTTTTTTAATAAACTTTTTCGTACATGGACCCCATGGACCAAACTTTTTTAATTGCCTTTGAAACGGAAGTAACTTTAAATGGAAAATATCAATGTCTCTGTTGGAGACTAGTATTTCGTTGTATTGGCGGCTCATTCTGACAATAGGGTTATAATAAGACGTGTTAAACTTACTGATTGGACCCGGGTATGTCCTAAAGGACCCGGGTATGTCCTAAAACTGCGACCAGAACCACCGTAGGATGGGCAGCAGCGTCTTTTTAGTACACGGTGAACGTACTGCGATCCCCAAGCCGCCTGCCAAGCGTGGGGATTACGGCAACACCCCTCTAAGAGGGAGGCCTTTGTTCAGCAGTGGACGTTTAATGGCTGATGATGATGATGATGATGATACTTACTGATTACACAACATACACGTGGAGAGATTATGTGCTATCATTTTGTAGTCTTATTTGCGATTAAATATGAGTATTTTTCAATGGCGATATGGTGATAATGAAACGACGACCTTCAATATGCAGAAGTCCGCGGTTTTACCGATGCTTATTCATTTGACCAATATTTTTTTTGACCTTATTTTATCATCACACTAGCGACCCGCCCGCCCGGCCTCACATCATCAGCCATTAAATGTCCACTGCTGAACGAGGCCTCCCTCTTAGAGAGGGGTGTTGCCATAATCCTTGGCAGGCGGCTTGGAGATCGCAGTACGTTCACCGTGTACTAACAGGACGCTGCTGCCCATCCTCCGGTGGTTCTGGTCGCAGTTTTAGGACATACCCGGGTCCGCACGGGTGTAATTTACGTGCGAAGCCGGGGCTGGTCGCTAGTTATATATATAAACCTTCCTTGAAAATGTATCTAACTGATGGTGAAAACCGCATCAAAATCCGTTGCGTGGTTTAGGAGGGCTTAGCGGCCATACAGACATGCAGACAGACAGACAGACGCGGAAAGCGACTTCAATTTATACTATGTAGAGATTAAGGCGAGGTTTTCCCACTTTTAAGCAACGCTTATTACCACAGATGACCATAATCCTTGGTTTATTGTATTAAAGTCGCATTTAGCGGAGCAAAATCATGGCGCTTACACACAGTCGTGCGTTTCGCTACTTCTATTTTTGGAGTTTTTCTCATATTTTTCGAAAAGTATAGCTGTAATGTAAAATGTACCTCACCGGTTTCCTTCATAATTATGAAATCTATATGTCAAAATATCGCAGACATCATTTAATAAAAACGTAATTGAATGAATCCAAAAACAGGTATAAAAGCATAGGTATCCAGGTAGGTAGGTGGTAGGTATCCATAGGCGACGGTGACTGCTTTCCATCAGGCAGCCCGTCTGCTTGTTTGCCACCTATGGCATAAAAAAAAGCGCAAATCATTGCTACTTTGATATATGTTTTATATCGAGCCAAATGTGCTTAATCGTGTTTCGGTCTCATGGGTTTCCTAGATAAAACATTCAATTTTGTTATGACGCTATTTTTATAATTTTAAGCTAACATTACAGCTATACTTTTCGAAAAATATGAGAAAAACCCCAAAAATAGAAGTAGCGAAACGCACGACTGTGTGTAAGCGCCATGATTTTGCTCCGCTAAATGCGAAGCACCTTAAGCATAAATATTTGTGTGTATTATAATGTGACGTGATGCAATGTTGCAGATCCTGCTGGGATGGGTGGGCGACTGGGAGTGCGCGAGCCCCAGCCTGGTGTACGCCGTGTGCATGCTGCTCTGCGGAGCCGTCACCTTCATCATGCCGCTGCTCTCCTCCTACTCGGGCCTCGCCGCTGCTTCAGGTACTACACATTCATATCTATATGTCGGCGCGTTGAAGATTTAGCATTTGGGCGCAACTACCGTCGGATAGTTTTTAAGACTTAGATTATGTAGGTAGGCGTCACCTAGCTTTGTTTTGGTGGACTAGTGATGGAGGTGGCGCCATCCCTGTTGTAACGCTGTAGTAACTTACTCTGCCTGAAGTTCGTTGTGAAGTTGTTTCGTTGACAACCAATCAGAGTGTAGCTAGTTTGGTGTACCGTCCGGCAGAGGCGCTAGTGAGGGCGCGCGGACACGCATCGGTGACGTGGGCTCGGAGGAGCTAGCACTTTACTTTGTGTTTCGAACGGGGACTGTTGGATGCTCGGTGGAGCTAACTTTGCTTGGGGTTGTGAATTTGGATTGTTGGTTGGAGAGTGGTAGCGTTCGTTACAAGGCGGAACACCTTGTCCCCAAGTAATTTTCAAGTAATTCGATATTGTAATTAGTAATCATAGCGCTTCGAAATACAAAACTGTGTCAATGTACGTGCGATGTCTCATTCTCCTCGGCCACTATACACACGCCATAGTTAACCAAGAATAACCTAATGAAGATCGGCCATCATCCATCAACGACCGGCGCCGGCGCCTCCTATCACGCATTCGAGGTCTCGCGCCGACATATATATATGTGACGACTGGGAGTGCGCGAGCCCCAGCCTGGTGTACGCCGTACACCAGGTAGTGATCCCATAGTGATTTGGTAATTGTTTTTTAAATGGGACCACCTTAACATCGAATGTATGGACCGCGTGGATAGATAAATAAAACCTCGTGCCTCAGTCAGTTCTGTGTGATACGAGTGGCATGGCGCTTGTTGCAGGTGCGTTCGGTGCGTTCATCGCGGCCAACTACTCGCTGACGAGCATCATCCTGGTGGAGCAGATCTCGCTGGAGAAGTTCACTAACGCGTACGGACTGCTGCTGCTGATGCAAGGCATCGCCAACCTCGTCGGCCCGCCGCTCGCAGGTACCCACCCACCACACTGTATTACTATAGAAACTAACAGGAGCGTGATTCATTCATCATCAGTAATTTTTAAACTTTAGCGATTTGAACACATGTTTTAAATGTTTATCGGGACTCGGTTTTTCCCATCTAGGACAAATATTTATGTGATAAACATTTGTGTTTGTTTTTTTTTTTTTTTTTTTTAATTTATTTATTTCATATATATACACATAATTAATCTAAGTTAGTATCGAAAAACTAAGCTGTTTGTATCGATACTAAGATTCACTATACGCAACTATATATAATAGCGCAACCGCGTAATAGCGTTCTATATCTGGTTGTTAATATCTATTTAAGTATGTGTTTAAAACTATATATGTATGTATATCAGTCTCTGGCAGCCATATCACAAGCTTTGCTTAGTTTGGGGTCAGATGACCGTGTATGCAAAAATTACCCGAATATTTATTTTATTTTTATTTATTTTACCTATCACGTATTATTTAATATAGGTAAAAAATATGTACCTTTCGCTCGACGTTTCGACCATGTTACAATGGCCGTGGTCACGAGCTGACTGAAAACTGCGGGTGAGTCCGGCGAGAAGAGCGGGTGTTTTGTTCTCCTACCCTCACTTGATCTTGAAAAATCGCAGGGTTGTCACTACGACACACAACACTGACTGTATCGGTAAATGTCCTAGTACCTACACCGCGGTTTGTACACTTGCTCACTACGGGATTCCACGACGCCGCTAACTTAAATCCATCTTCCCGGTTGAAATTGCGATATTTTCTAATTTCAACCGCTTCACGAACCATTCTTGAAAAATAATGTCGTCAATCATTCATCATCATCAGCCAGAAGACGTCCACTGCTGAACATAGGCCTCCCACTTTAACCTCCACACTGAACGACAGCGACTCTCACTATGTCGTCTCACTATGTAGCGTGATTCATAACTTAAACTGTAACGGATTGACGTAACGTCCAAACCACCGGTCGAGTTTTTCAACTGCAATACCGGTTAGTCATCATCATAATCAGCCTTTTAACAGTCCACTGCTGGACTTTTAGCCTACATCCGAGAGGGTGATTGGGCCATATCCTCCTCCGCACGTATGCAGGTTTCCTCACTATGTTTTCCTTCACCGAAAAGCCAGTGGTATGAAAATCCGTACATAAGCTCCAAAGATCTCATTGGTACGGGCCCGGGGTTTGAACCCGACCTCACGCTTTCAAGTCTAGCGGTCTCCCAAATAGGCTACCACGGCTACCCGTGAGCCGTCTATTAGTTTAAATAACATACCATACTAATGGCTCCTTTTCAAGTTTCCAACCAAAGATAATATGCTAACCTCGGCAGTGGTTACATATTTGAGGCGTTTGCTTACATCATTTCAGAGCGCCTGGTTAATGCGACGCGTGACCAAAATGCTGGCTGTTTCTGGCTCAACGCATAAGCATTGCCATTCCCTTCCGGCCGCGAGGTTTGAGAGGAAACCCTGTATGTGAGGAAACGGAGGAAACCCTGTGGTTTCCTAACTCACTCTCAAAATCTGTTGTTCCAGGCTGGATATTCGACATGACCGGAACCTACGACCTATCATTCTACCTCGCCGGCATCTTCATCGGTGCGTCCGGCATCGTTCTCTTCATACAACCGCTCTACAAGTGCATACGGAGGAAAAGTAAACCGGATCCGGAGAAACCAGATCCGGAGAAACCGGATCCGGAGAAACTAGATCCGGAGAAACTAGACCCGGAAGCGAAAACCAAGCTGGGCACGAACGGTGAAGTAAAGCAGAACGGCAAGCTTATTCTGTAGAATAACACTGCCGCAATTTATTGTAACTTGCAGCAAGATAAGGTACTATAACTTGCAGAAGTTAACTTGTTAGTGTAAAAATTTGTGGCGGTCACTAGTCAAAATTTGCAGAGTGAGCCACGATTGTATGCTAGGAAATGGCGGAAGGAAATGAGACAATTTCTTTTGTTTGAAAAATAGGCCCACCACAAACTAAATCCGTATAGTAATGAAACTCATGTCGATTTGTTCCTCATAATCTCTAGATTTAGTGGTAATATTAGCTATATCCGATCTAACCGGAATATTGACAATATCCGATTACTATGGCCACTGTTGTAAAATATGGTCTATTTATTTTTGTATTAAAATTCCTAAGCATGCATCCTTTTTCGTATTAAAAACGTTCCGATTAAAAAAAAGGGACTTTATAAGGCAAATGAATGAATTGTGGCAAAAATCACATATATTATTCTGTATATTATTATTCCGGTTTCATTTTTACCTTATCTTTCGTCCGAATGGTACAAAAAAAAAACGATGAATTTTATAGTGTTATACCCATCAATATACGGTAAATTCGGTGGGCCTAGAAAAAACTGTCTTCTTTTTGCAAGTTGATTGCAAGTCTTAACCTAACCAACACGTGAAACAATGTAAACGGTGACTGTGGTGATAGATTAATACTTGATAGAAATACACACCGCTGTATGGTTTTACAGAAAACAAAAATACGAATATTAACAACTCAATTGTTAGAAAAAGTCACTTAGGGCTGTCGAAATTTCATTCTACCGCCGTGTAATGCGCTAAAGCTCTAATGGTAATAACATACTAACGGATTTTGTACAGCTAAGTACAGCCTATCAAACGAACGAGAAATTTATTTCTCTCTCGTTTGACAGGCTGGTCGTTCTGTGTTGCCACTCATCGTCTACAGGCCGTGCCAAATTCTCTAGTCTGTTAAAACTCTAAGACAAAGATATTTAAAACTATGTATACAACATTGACGCGCCAAAAACAACAACATGCAGAGATAAAAACGGCAACAAAATGTAGATGACAAAACCGGTAACAAGCAGTTGCCAAATCTGCAACTAAATGCAGATGACAAAACCGGTAACA
Organism: Agriopis marginaria; assembly: GCA_932305915.1. Lineage (NCBI taxonomy): Eukaryota > Metazoa > Arthropoda > Insecta > Lepidoptera > Geometridae > Agriopis > Agriopis marginaria. The sequence goes on from OW029925.1 coordinate 17,429,665, forward strand.
AGCAGTTGCCAAATCTGCAACTAAATGCAGATGACAAAAAACGGCAACAAAATGCAGATGCTATAACGGCAACAAAATGTAGATGACAAAAACGGTAACAAGCAGTTGCCAAAACTGCAACAAAATGCAGATGACAAAAACGGTAACAAGCAGTTGCCAAAACTGCAACAAAATGTAGATGACAAAAACTGTAACAAGCAGTTGCCAAAACTGCAACAAAATGTAGATGACAAAAACGGTAACAAGCAGTCGACAAAACTGCAACGAAATGCAGATGACAAAAACGGTAACAAGTAGTTGCCAAAACTGCAACAAAATGTAGATGACAAAAACGGTAACAAGTAGTTGCCAAAACTGCAACAAAATGCAGATGACAAAAACGGTAACAAGCAGTTGCCAAAACTGCAACAAAATGTAGATGACAAAAACGGTAACAAGTAGTTGCCAAAACTGCAACAAAATGTAGATGACAAAAACGGTAACAAGTAGTTGCCAAAACTGCAACAAAATGCAGATGACAAAAACGGTAACAAGTAGTTGCCAAAACTGCAACAAAATGCAGATGACAAAAACGGTAACAAGCAGTTGCCAAAACTGCAACAAAATGTAGATGACAAAAACTGTAACAAGCAGTTGCCAAAACTGCAACAAAATGTAGATGACAAAAACGGTAACAAGCAGTCGACAAAACTGCAACGAAATGCAGATGACAAAAATGGCAACAAAAGGCATATGCTAAAACTGCAACAAAATGTAGATGACAAAAACGGCAACAAAATGTAAATGATAAAACGGCAACAAACAGCAGTGCTTACGCAAACGGGGAGCACCCCATCACTTGCAAGACGCACATTTGCAATAACGGGATAGCAATTTGATTGGATTTTGTGAAGGTTTACTTGAAAATAGATTCACAACTTTAGCACGCTGTTGTTGCTAATTGTATCTATAGTTTTAGATATTATTGCACTAGGTATCCAAGTGACAAAAACTGAGTTTTAAGGCCTAACATAATGGGAACCAGTCAAACATCAGACATACCTTTATGGTAATAACTTATTTGATAGTAAGGCGAGAGTTGTGACCACGATGCGTCTAAAACAAATAGTAATGTACTCTTCGAGAATAGGCATGATGCCTAATATTTAATTTATTACAAACTAGTAGGCCGCCCCTGCTTCACACGGGCGAAGCCGGGATATAATAATATAGCCTATGTCAACTGGGGATAGTGCAGCATCCCAACAGTGAAAGAATTTTTCAAATCGGTTCGTAGTTTCGGAGCCTATTCAATGCAAACAAACAAACAAACAATCAAATCTTTCCTCTTTACAATAGTATATATATAGATAACCGGCTTAGCGATGAATACAACTAAATACATTACACATACTGAAAAAAAAAATTTATATTGGCTGATATATCTTTTAGATATGAGTGTTCAAAGTTTTAGGTGGGGATAATCTATCCCTTTCTTGTAAAGCATGTGTTAGTATAACATTTGTATGGCGCACCTGAGACGTGACGTCACGGCACAGTATAGTGCGCTCTCTGTCTAGCATGAAATGAAAATCATCATTCATCAGCCAGAAGACGTCTACTGCTGAACATAGGCCTCCCCCTTTAACCTCCATACTGAACGAAAGCCTGCCATCTGCATCCACTGGATGCCAGCGACTCTCACTATGTCGTCGGTCCATCTAGTGGGAGGCCTCCCTACGCTGCGTCTTCCGGTTCGTGGTCTCCAATCAAGAACCTTTCTTCCCCATCGGTTGTCGGTTCTTCGAGCGATGTGGTCCTTTGGCGAATATCCACGTTTCGGATTTTAAAATGCTTACATCTCATTTATTTTTGAACTAATTTTAATTTTGTTTTCGTTGATGTGGTCTATTTATGGTCATCTTTTTAATGAGGTAATATAAAATTATTAGTCATCATGCCTATTGTAGATAAACGACCAAAGACTTGATCTGCTGCGATTGTATTCTCCTTGATTTTTGCAGATTTATTTCAGAGGCTGTATTATTATGTATAGGGTGTTTGTCGATATCTGACAAATCAGACTATACTAGAGTTTGTGCAAAAAGAGTACCGTCGTAGGTTAGAGGGGGCGCGTGTGCTAATTTACTGAATAAAACACCCCTCTTTTTGCGACGGGGGTTAAAAAGTATAATGTATACTTGCTGTTTGTATAAATTATCAATATGTAGAGTCAATGCAAGAAGTTAACCGTCGGAGGATTGAGGTCTTATGCTAATTTACTGTTTTTAGTTCACCAACTTAGTTAATTTTGCCATGACGGTTCTTTTTGTCCAGACTACATTAAAATTATAGAGACCATGTATAGTCCGACAAGGCTCAAGGCAATTTTATAGACAACTAACTGCGCCCCGCGGTTTCACCCGCGTAGTGATGAAAAACGGCGATGGTGATGAAAGCTCACGCTGGCCCAGTGCGGGTTAGTGGATTCACCAATGTATTTTATTAACCTTTTTTATTTATCTTTATAGTTAAGTAGCTGCACCCCGCGGTTTCACCCGCGTAGTGATGAAAAATGGTGATGATGATGATGAAAAGTAGCCTATGTCACTCTCTGGCTCTTGAACTATACCCATGCAAAAAATCAGGTCGATCCGTTGTTCCGTTGCAGCGTGAAAGAACAAACATCCATACATCCCTACATACAAAATTTCGCGTTTATAATATTAGTAGGACTAGTGACTCGACCCGGCTTCGCACGGGTGTAATTTACGTGGGAAGTGGGTCGCTAGTTATATGTATATAAACTTTCTGTGAAAAATGATCTAACTGATGGTGAAAACCGCATCAAAATCCGTTTCGTGGTTTAGCAGGGGGTAGCGGTTATACAGACAGACAGATGCGGAAAGCGACTTTATTTTATACTATGTAGATATGTCTATATTTTCACCTACTGTCACAAATGACTGCGAATATCCCTGCGGTATGTCACAGAGTGAAGTGTATCAGTATAAAAATCATGATACCTACTACCCAAAGGGACGGAAAGCTTCAAACAGAAAAAACGAGCAGAGCGAGAGGTACCACGTTTAGTCATTTGTCCCTTTCTAGTGTTGACATAATCACTGATACTAATTCCTCATTACTTTTCATACTTTTTTATATTTTTATACAGAATAAATCTACGTTTGGCCACTAACTTGCCTGATGGTAAGCAACGGTGTGGCCGAGGATGGAACACGTTGATCTAGAAGAAATCTATTCATTCTAGCCTTGAAGATGCCTAGATTGTAGTTCTCAGGAAACAAGGAGGACAGCAGGGAGTTCCATTCTTGGACAATACGTATCATAAAAGATAACCCAAATCGTTGTGTACGAATTTTTGGAATTTCTACAAGGAAGGGGTGATAGTGTGCTGTCCTTCTACTTGTCCTGTAGTAAAAGGGGGAGGGTGAAATAAGGTCATGAAGCTTTTGCTCACACTCACCAAAATATACAAGCTACTTTACGGCAGTGCTCAAGGCTTTGTAATATATTGGCGACTAGCTTGCTGTCACCAATCAGCCTCATAGCACGCCGGTCTACGGAATCTAAAGCTTCCAGTTGGTACTTGGCTGCTCCGTCGAATAGGTGGAAGCAGTACTCAACACACGTACATACAAATTTATTCCTTATTTATATCACTACAATAATAAACGGATGTTTATGACCCTAAATAACCATGGGAGTTTTCTTTTAGATATTATGTTTCACAAATAAAAATATAAATAATAAAAAATGATGCCGATAAAATCATGTACAGACTACCCAAATTAATACCAAATTTACGGTTACAATATTTTTCTAACAGTGGCAACACCACACACTAATATGTGTTCATGAACGTCATTGTATATAAGACATGTAGTGTGAAAGGGACAAATGGCTAAACGTGGTACCTCTCACTCTGCTCGTTTTTTCTGTTTGAAGCGTTCCGTCCCTTTGGGTAGTAGGTATCATGATAAAAATCACGTTATTCTTGTTTTATATGTTTTTTTTTTTTTTTTTTTAATACCTGGGACATTTTTGCACACACGGTCATCTGACCCCAAACTAAGCAAAGCTTGTAATATGGCTGCCAGAAACTGATATACGTACATATATATTTATAAATACATACTTAAATAGATATTAACACCCAGACATAGAACAAACACAAATGTTCATCACACAAATGTTTGTCCTAGATGAGAATCGAACCCACGCCCCCAAGCACAGAAGATAGGTTCACTACCAACTGAGCCAGCGGGGCAGTCAAAATAGTATTAACGGGATATTTACCGTGGTAGGGTTGTGGAATGAGCTCCCGATATTTCGCCGCAGTTGCATGCACCATGTTCACGGGAAGACTGAAGAATGCGGGCGGCTGGTGGAACAGTTCAAAGTTAGGTGCCGACATAACGATCTACCCTCTTTCTTAGTCTTTTGCTACGGTTATCACTGGAACTCGAACCTAAGTCCCGACAAAACACACTCACTGTATCAGTACGAATGGAAATTTGAACACATTTTGGACGCGGGTTTTTAAGGCAACCTAATACTAGATTCCACGCACTGGCGAGTGGAAAACCAATGTTTGTGTGGACTGAGATTCCACCGATCTCTAAGTTTTTTTGTAGTTTTAGTAACTGAATTGTATAGTAAAAGTTATAAAACATTTGTAAAACGCATATTAAAAAAAAAAACGGGACATTTGAATTTGTAATTTGATATTGGAATTTGTAAATCCGTCACCTCGATTGAAATTCTGGCATTTCGAGATCTCAATAGTTTCCTTTACCAGCCTTTGTATGTCGTGGCGCTCTGTGGAAAAGATTCGGGTCACGGTAAATATCCCGTTAATAATCATATAACAACAACGTGATAGTGTTTAAAACAAGATATACACGTGATTGGCTGACATTTCTCTCATATACATTAGTAAAAATATAAAATTAATAGCTGCAGTTTCTTTTTTTTGCCACTTTGATTCTAATCCTTGTCGGACTATATATCTAAATTTTAATAATGACGATGGATAACGTTTTTATCATAGTAATGTTTTATTTAGCCTAAAGTCCCACTGGCTGGGCAAAGGTAGACAAATCCTTCCAAATATTTTTATATGCTATCTCTGTCTAGCTCTTCGCAACAAGCTAGCATGAGACCTAACTTGGTAGCTATAAGATTCAATTCCCCATAGCATACAACCAAAAAAATATCGAATAAGTAGTCAAATATTCTGGTTAATGTAGAATAATTTTTCATCACAATTTCAAATATTACAAAAAACTTTTCTATGTCTTTGCAAAAAATATTAACTCAGAAGTCTTTTAATAAAAATACATTACTGGCGTCGATTCTGTCATACCACTCACTAAACTAAACCAATCTGACAGGACTAAAATTATCTGCCTCTCTTTTCATTTTAATATGTGTGAGAAGGAAGGCAACAATTTTAGAGCTGTCAAATTTAGTTTAGTATAGTTTAGAGTACATCAGCAGTGCAAGTACCGTTCTTTATCGATTGTCAAATTTGACAGTTGTGGTCGTAATATTCGATAAAATGCCATTTGATCAATACTCGCTATGATCGATTCTATGGCATTTTATCGAATTTGATGATCGATAAAGAACGGTACTTGCACTGCAGATTCGATGCTATTGTCTAATATAAGACGTCTAAAACTTTTGATGATAAAATAGATGATATAATTTATAATATATTTTTTTCTGTACGAAAAAGAATTTGTTTCGAGTTTTGTCACGTTTTATCTTCTTTTTGCTCTTATTGTATTGGAATATTAAAAGAGGAAGATAAACTAGAAATGTCGCGATTTTCACAGTTTTCGATTAAAAGTAGTGTTTAAGTAGTAAAGTCAAACCATAAATTAAGTTCATTCATTTAAAGATATCATATTAAGGGGCCTGTATACCCTATGCAGCTCTCTCGCTCGCACATTTTCACATTATTGAAGATATAAAATCAATGAGTGTGAATTTCCAAAAAGTAACAAAATCATGTCATGGTGTCTATCGTAACATTACAAACAAAGAAATTGTCAATTTGATATATTCTAATTTGACACAGTAAAATGGTAACAAGTGATTTTTATTTCTCGTGTCATTTTATTCCGTCAAATTACAAGATATCGAAGCAAACATTTCTTTGTTTGTAATGTTACGATAGACACCATGACATGATTTTGTTACTTTTTGGAAATTCACACTCATTGATTGTATATCTTCAATAATGTGAAAATGTGCGAGAGAGAAAGCTACAGACCATACAGGCCCCTTAAAGATTTCTCATCTCGAATGTCTTCGTATATCTGTAATATTTTCTATGAAAATGTTCCTTTTATAATTACAATTATATCACTTCAAAATAATATTATTAAAATCATGACAAAAACATGTTTTGTGATATAATTAAATATAGTTATAATATTTAAGCAAATGGTGAAATCTTGCCAAAAGGTTGGTAAAAATGTAATCGCGTAAATATTTTTCTCGACAACACCTAGGTGCGTTTGGAAATAAGGTAAAAAAAAAAACGGAATTTGAGCTTCGTCGCGTTATTTATTTGCGACAAAGTAATCTTCCATTCTGACAACATTCATAATACTGTTTTGAACTATCACGGTTGTTCACTAAAGTTATATGATTATTTACGGGATATTTATCGTGGTAAGGTTGTGGAATGAGCTCCCGATATTTCGGCGCAGTTACATGCACCATGTTCACGGGAAGACTGAACCACATTCACCAACCTTATTCTACAACCTTACCACGGTAAATATCCCGTAAATAATCATATAACTTTAACATTCATAATCTACTACAAAGTAACAATCAGTTTTTTTTTTAAGTTTTAGTTTTTTTTTGCCATCCATGGCTGTAAAACTTTTATTGTAAGCAATGATTGCGTTGCATCGTTCGTATAGACGTATGGTGATTGAAACAAACGGGTATACAAACAAACGTATTATGTATATATTTGTGTGTTTTAGTAAAATTATGTTCTGAATTTATTTTTTTCGTTTCATTTATTTTATGTTAATACATTGAATATGTCGCACCTTTAGCACAGTAGTGACACAATCCAAAAAACTAACTTTTTGGGAAATCGCAAAATAATGTTGAATAGTACGGCTTTTTCAAATATTTTCCCGTATTATTTTGAGTAAACACATAAAAACAATTGCAATCTGTTGAGAAAATATGAGGCTTTTATCTATAAAATACGTATCTATGAAAAGTAGGTATTTATTAAATTATAGAAGCTTGAAAGTTTTCTTTTTATTCGTCTGAATATTTCGCAAAAACTGACTTTGATTATTATAATAGTGTCATAAGTTAGATTTGGTCGTTTTTTTAGTACAAAACGACATAAACATCACGTACATTTTCTGTAATATAAAAAAAAAAAAATTACAAAGCTAAATAGGTCTTTTTTATCTCGAAATAATGTGTAGAAGACATACCGATGTTTCGGAAATTAATTACTCAACACTGACTGCAGTGCTTTCGTACCAACACGAGCCACGAATGTTCAGATTTAAAAGGAGACCAATATAGTCGTTTGGACCTGATACCTTATTATGGATGATTCGGATCGTGATCGCGATCGCGTGCTATCTCACTTACGCACGTGGTGCGAGTAAGTAGATGCGAACGGGACGGCATGCAATCTCGATCACAATCAAACTTCTATAATAAAGGCGCTGTTCCCACCCGATTTGGGCAGTTTCAAATTTACACACCGGTATTTTAAGTCAGTTTCTGTCACTAATTAATTTTACGAAAATGTCTAGTTCGGTCACTTCTGTTCTAAAGGTGCGATGTATTCAAGTCAATATTTCTGAGAATAATGCCACCTAAATAACTGCCTAAAAGTTAAATATTCACTCTATTTCTTGAAATTATAGCGTTATGATCCGTAACTAATATTTAAAAAAAGGCCCAATAGAATAAGGTAAGCTTACCTATATTTTTTTAAAAATAAAAACATAATAATTCATATTGTATATATTTAAATTACGTCATGATAATTATTCTAAGTAGGTACATTAGGAACAAAAATATTTATAAAGAGTTTGGGTGATAACAAAATTGATATAAATTAAATAATTATACTGATTATTATAATAGTTTATATTGTGAATAAAATGTAGATGTTCAAAATAGTACACGATTAGAGGTTCCAACTAATAATGCACATTTTCAAACTTTTAATACAGTATTCAAATACATAAAGTAAAAAAAAAAACAACTTGAAAAAGACTGCCTAATGCGGTTGAAACTATAGTCGGAGTGACCGGCTTAATCTTACGTGAGTAATTCCCGTGTAACATAAATAAAAAAAAATATCTGGGACTTTTTTGCACACACGAAATATATAAATAAAACATAAGTCAAGTTAGGTATGTGAAAAGTATCTCAGTTAATATGATGAATTATTTGAAGCTACCAAAATTTCATCCTGCCTTCCTCATGGAAAGTAGCTCTAAAGGATCGAGCACATTAGGACGGGCCGCAGCGGGCCAGGGGTCTTACGGACAACTGGTATTGCGGCACCAAACTAACGTTAAATCACGCGACCGCAAACCGTATCTGGGCGCGTTAAGGTTCACGTTCGCGTGATTTTCCAACTGAGTGGATTTAACGTTAGTTTGGTGCCTCAATAGCAGTTGTCCGTAAGGCCCCAGGGCGCATCGCATTTCCTTTTTATATGGAAATCCGCCCCGCTGCGGCCCGGCATAAAGTGCGATACTTCATATAAAATGTCTGAAAGCGATTTTTGCGATGCGCCCCGGCCCAATGCGGCCCGGCATAATGTGCTCGATCCTCACATACGCAGCACGGGGCGCAGTGGGGCGGATTTCCATAAAATGTATGTATGGAAGCATTTTTGCGATGCGGCCCGGCATAATGTGCGTGTACCTTTACTGTACACCATTGACACCGATTGATTGATAGACGTTGGTTGACACCCGTGTCCTGGTCACCGGGGTTAAATAATTCCAAGTACAAGGTCTAACATTCCGGGAGTGACACAAGCGTACGTCACTGCCCTGTTGCCACTTCATTGCAACAAACGCAAATCTGTTAATGATCTATGAAATAAAATACAAATGGTCATTTTGTTTGTCCGGTCAAGCGAAGCAATTCGAGTTAAACACGATGACGTAGCCTTGTGTCACCCACGTGACCTGTGCGTCTCGGAATGTCGTGCCTGGCGGAGTACCTACCTATATTGTTATACCATGCTTCAAGTAACTCATTATTTTCAACTGAGTTTATAGGCTATGAAATAGAATGAAAAATTGAAATTAAAAATTTACTATCCAGATTTGCATCCATAACTTATTACACAAATTACATTAATAGTTGATGATTAGAAAATATGAAATACAAAAATTACACGGAAAAATATAAATTGCTATAAAACCTAGGATCGAATTAAGGTTGGTTGGCGGGCGCAACGAAGAAGGATAGAGGATAGTCAATTATGTCGGTTCGTGAACTCAGCTTTGTACACCTAGCAGAAACACTCGGTTTTTTTGTTGCTTATTTGCTAGATTGTATAAATAATGGAACAGCGCCCTCTGTGGGGAAAGAAAACTACACTTTTTCTATGGAAAGGAATGAATGAAAGATATTTCAATAGTATTTGTTAGGCTAGGGGTACTGGGCCCTTACGGCCAACTGCTTACGCCATATCAAACTAACGTTACAACCGCTCAGTTCGAAAAATCACGCGAACGTGAACCTTAACTCGCCCAGGGGATTTGACAAGACCCAGTTTCTGTTAGCGTTAACGCCTGCGGAAAGATGATATTGTATGAAAATGACATTGACAATGACATTAGCTTGAGAGATGTTATCTCATGCTAATGTCATTTTCATACAATTTCATCTTTCCACAGGCTTTAACGCTAATAGAAAATGGGCCATGTCTAACCCCCGATACGGTTTGCGGTCGCGCAACATTTTTTCATCACCTAAACTGGATTGCTTTAAACAGCTAGCCGTAACTCCTTGTGTTTCCTTTGGGGAGAGGAGATTCTACTAGTGGTCTTGGTTTGAACATGAGAGAATTAGGTGTAAGAAGAACTTTGAAATCATAGCTATATAAATTGATTCTTTGTCCTACTGGTAAGTCCCCGCTGGTGAGGGCGAAGCAAGGCCGGGGCTCGAGCGACAACACTACTGTCACGGGAGGGTAGCGTTTTAGTAGGTATAGATAGGTACTACATTAAAACAACAAACAAACAACAAAATATGTGCGTGTGAGATAGCGGCTGCCATGCGGCATTAAGCAAAAGGTTCATGGGACTGGTATTGGTATTTTTATTCATAATTATAAAAATTACATGTCAAGTCAACTAAAATTATACTTAAACTAGCGACCCGCCCGCCCGGCTTCGCACGGGTGTAATTTACGTGCGAAGCCGGGGCATGTCGCTAGTTATATATATAAACCTTCCTTGAAAATGTATCTAACTGATGGCGAAAACCGCATCAAAATCTGTTGCGTGGTTTAGGAGGAGTTAGCGGCCATACAGACATACAGACAGACGCGGAAAGCGACTTCAATTTATACTATGTAGAGATGACATATGTAGCATTATGCCATAAATTTAATAAAAAATATAATTATGTCATGTCATGATGTACCATACATTAGAATAAAGCTGGAAACAGCCGCGTCCGAGAATTTGTTTCCACCTTTACACCCACCACCACTAACCAACCAACGTAGCCAAACTTCTTGTAAAATCTTTGCTAGCACTAATTAATAAATTAAAAAACCATGTGATTAAAAATGACGAGCAATTGATATAGCATTATTAGCGTATATTCGTAACAAATTTCATTTTAATCATTTAGTAAAGTAGATGGTTTGAAGAAAATTGTAATACCTCATTACCTTAATAAGTAATTTAAATACCTAGTTATTTATAACTCAACTTTTGACTTTGATTGATATTTATTCTCATGATGACGATGATTAAATACAAAGAATTTTAGCTTAAATTGTGGTTTTATTCGCAATTCTTGCACTATTTTATTGACCAAGTGAAGCCAAGTCTGTCTACTACTGGGACTAATTGGTGTTTTGTGTATTTTTTACAAGCCGTGGTAGCCCATTTGGGAGACCGCTAGACTTGAAAGCGTGAAGTCGCGGGTTCAAATCCCGGGACCGTACCAATGAGCTTATGTACGGATTTTTTCATACCACTGGCTTTTCGGTGAAGGAAAACATCGTGAGGAAACCTGCATACGTACGGAGAAGGAATTCAATGGCGTATGTGAATCCACCAATCCGCACTGGGCCAGCGTGGTGGATATGGCCCAATCACCTTTTCGCTAGATGACATTAGCTTGAGATAATTTCTCTCATGCTAATGTCATTGTCAATGTCATTTTCATACAATTTCATCTTTCCGCATGCGTGAACGCTAACAGTGTGTGGCTCTTGTCTAGACCCCCAGGGGCCTTACGGACAACAGCTAATAGCGGCACCTAATCCGCTCAGTTGGAAAATCACGCGACCGCAAACCGTATCCGGGCGCGAGAAGGTTCACGTTCGCGTGATTTTCCAACTGAGCGGATTAGGTGCCGCAATTAGCTGTTGTCCATAAGGCCCCAGGGATGCCACAGGGTTTGGATGCCAGACCATTACAGACTTTTATCTCTACGATTTACCTACACGTCGGTACCTATAGACTTATTTATTTTATTTTTCATATAGGTAGAATATAATATACCTACGTTTAGCCACCAACTCGCCTGATGGTAAGCGACGTTGCGGCCGAGGATGGAACACATTGATCTACTACAAGAAATCTATTCACTTTAGCCTTGAAAATGCTTAGTTTGTAGTTAAACAAGGAGGACGGCAAGGAGTTCCGTTTCAGTACGTATCATAAAAACTGGAAATGTGAGGTTTTGTTCGTCACCTCCTCAATGACGACCCAAATCGTTAAGTACGAATCTTTAGAATTTCTACGAGGATAGCGTGGTGTCTAGTCCTACTTGTCCTGTAGTAAAAGGGGGAAGGTGGAATAAGGTCATGAAGCTCTTGCGCACACTCGCCGAAATTTGCATCCGATAGAAAATATACAGACAAGCTAATTTACGACGGTGCTTTGCAATTTTTTGTCGATTAGTTTACTGTCACCAATTAGCCTCATAGCACGTCGGTCAAACGAATCTAAAGCTGCCTGCCGGTACTTGGCTGCTCCGTCGAATAGGCGGCAGCAGTACCTACCTACTCGACACACGATCGGACTTGTGCTTGATACAAGTGAAACAACTGCCCCGGTGAGAAGTACGTACCGCCTGACCTTATTGATGATACCAAGTTTTTACTAGCCAGTGTAACTTTAGATTCGACATAGGCTCCAAAGTTCAGTGTAGGCGTTAGGTTAGGTTAGCTCTATATAGAGATCGTGGCTCCAGAACCAAAACTAGAAATAGTTAGAAAAGGTCCTCAATACATGATGTACAAAATATTCAACCATCTACCGAAAGAAATAAGAGAAGAGACACATGACGGAAAGTTCCAAAACAAAACTAAAATTATTTTTGATAAGAAAATGTTATTACACGATAGACGAGTTTTTACAAGAAAAATCTTTCAATCTCATGAATATTTTATGAATATTATTCTTAGTGTAATTTTAAGTAGAATAAGTAAAACCATTTACTATTTGCAACACCCTATAAACAGGGTATAATGTGTATTTAGTGCATTTTAAATGTTACAACGCATTATATGGCAATGTAAATAAATAAAAAAATAAAAATAGATTGTCTGCCAGAGGTAGATATGGATACATCCCGAAAGTATAGGAGACAATTAAAACTGACTATTTTGGCGGAGAAAAGAATAGCTTGGGTCTTGTTGGCGTTGAATTTGACGAGATTTTCGTCAACCCAGTCGGGAACAGCTCTAAGTGCATGATTCATAGATCGCTCTGCCATGTCTGTCAACGCTTAAATTTCCGCCTTCTTGGCCCTTGGATTAGGTGTGTACCTACCAATGGTTTTATTCTCCGTCCGTCTTTTAAAATTTGCTATACGGATAGATATCGATACGGAATCGCGAGTGAATCCGTTTTCGTCTAGGCAAGTAAGCTCCATCGTAGAGCACATCATCGCATAACATCAGGCGAGAATTAGAGCAAGCGCAACCCTATTATTTAATATTTAAAAAAGATAACAATAATTATTGTCGTTATACCTATAGGAAAATATTCACCGACATAGCCCACCGGATTAGCAAGTTGAAGTGGCAGTGAGCAGGGCACATATCACGCAGTACAGATGGCCGATGGGGCCGAAAGGTTCTGGAATGGAGACCACAGACCGGCAAGCGCAGCGTAGAACGTCCACCTACAAGATGGCCGGATGATTTAAAAGAGACCGCAGGGAAATGCTGGATGCAGGCCACTTCCAACCCTTTTTGAGATCGATGGGGGAGGCCTATGTACATAAGTACCTAGACGTCCTATGGCTGAAATGATGATTATGAGGAAAATATTATGACATTTTAGAAAACAAATTGGAGGCCTCCAGAAAGTAGGAAAGAAGAGGAAAGTTACTTAGGTACATAAATATAGTACTAAGTACTACGCATACGAAGTAGCAAGGAACAGCTAGTAGGGGTACGATAAAACATGCACGGGTAGGTACCTACCTACCTAAGTTGGGAGTAGTATGTAAGTGAATACAGGCAGCTTTCCGTCCTTACATATTCATACCCTAAATTATTGAACACGTCAACAAAACAAATTGTATTTCGCCTGAATTCAAACATTGACAAAACAATTGAAATGCCGCAATATATTTTTTAATTTAATTCTTTTTTCCACTCGGTCGCTTAGTCATCTCGCCGATTTATTTGTTTAAATGCACAAACATGAAATAAACGAACTCGTTTCCAAAACCCTACAGCTTTGTTCGCAATTCAGCTGGAGTTGATTGAAAATGGCACAAATAGGTGCTTTAGGAAAGTATCCACTCGATGAACTAAAAATATATATCTTTATTGTACCTATTGGCAAACCTTGTTGGTCAGTAGATTCTGATAATATATTTTCTTTACAATCTTCACAATCGGAGGTTATGAAAAATAACTGGCCAAGTGCGTGTCGATGCACGCATTTGGTAGGTTTCTTAGCCAAAAGCCCTGTGCGGTCACATTCATAGTTCCGAAGCTGGTTATAGGAACATTCGATCGTACCATCGTACCTACGCAGTTCTTTGGACTTAGCTTTTCAGAGATGTATCATCCCGACATAACACAATAAATATCCTGTTGATAACATCAGCTTCAATTGAATTCAATAAAAAAATTTTTCCTTAAAGAATATACAATGGATACTTACAGCCCTTAAATTAATACCTATGACGAATTTTTATTTATAGTAGGTAAGTATTAACCTAATATAGGTAACAAACATAGTTAGTTCTAACAATAAATTATGTCTATGTCACAGTTTTGTGAAAGTACCCAAAATACGTGGTAATCTGTGGGTCCCAAACTAGGCTACACCTGTATCTTGGTACCTAATCCTGAAATGCTAGTAGAGCTACAGTAACGGTTAAAATAATATAATTATTTGTAAAATATTAAGAATATCTATATATATAAAAATCAATTGCTGTTCGTTTGTCTCGCTAAAACTCAAGAACGGTTGGGCCGATTTAGCTGATTTTAATAATTAAATATTTGTGAAAGTTCAGGAAAGGTTTAAACGGTGAGTAAACGGCTGAACCGATTTGAATGAAATTTTGTGTGAGCGGATCGTAGTAGCGAGGCCGAAGGCCGAGCTCTCCGCGTACGAAGTAGCGGGTATCAGCTAGTAATGTAATAATTATGACGTTTAGATTTTGTATTGTATTGTTTGACATTTATGTATTATTTTTAATACGATTGCCCTAATTTTAATTGTTGTGTACGTACATGAATCTTAGTAGATTCTGTAAAATAAAGTTAGTTAATTTTTGTTAAAGAACACTGAATGGAATGTAAAGTAGATAGATGCCATCCGTTACAAGCTATACACGTACATTTCGCCGGCGCAATCAATCTGAATGCCGTAAATTAGGACCGTTCGATTCCATTCTATACATGTATAAATATTTCCGTACATTGACTGCGAGTGGCGAGATTACGGACATTCGTGCTGGATTCCGATTTATAGAAGCTGGCGACGTGATTCGGTTCACAACATTATTGCCTTTTCGTTGTGGGTGACAAGGTGATGTATAGGTAATAGAGTAGCCTGCGTCTGCGTTTTTTTTATGCTATAGGTGGCAAACAAGCAGACGGGCTGCCTGATGGTAAGCAGTCACCGTCGCCTATGGATACTTGTAACACAAGAGGCATCACAAATACGTTGCCGACCCTTTAGAATACGATTAACTCGCCTTTTGAAGAACCCCATGTTGTAGCTTCTCGGAAACACCGTAGAAGGTAGCTCATTCCACATTTTGCAAGTATGAGGCAAGAACGATCGTGTGAATCGTACAATGTGTGATTTCCACTGATCTATGATGTGTGGATGAGTCTTCAGGCGGTGGCGGCTAGTGCGATGGTAAAACCGCGACGCCGGCATCAGATCAAACAGTTCTTCAGAACACTCCCCGTTGTAAATGCGATAAAAGATACAGAGACCCAACGTCTCTGCGCATGCTGAGCGGCTCTAGGTGTTCAGTGAGCTTGGGATCGTCGACAATTCTGACAGCTCTACGCTGTAATGCATCAAGTGGGTCAAGCTGATACTTGGGTACTCCGTTCCAAAGATAGGAGCAGTACTCCATGTGAGGTCGGACTTGCGCTTTGTAAAGCAAGAGTCTTTGTCTCTCGATGTTGTTTGGGTATCATAATGGGTCACAGTTTTGGGATGGTTGATGCCAATGAAATCACATATAGGTCAATGATTGATGCCTATTTATTTGTAGTTATTATATGGACTAAATAGTTATACAGCAAAGAGTTAAGTACTATTGAAAAACAGTCTCCGGCACGAGGCGCGGTAGCAAGAGAGAGAGAGAGAGTAATAACAATAATTGGCGGGCAGATGATGCCATCTCTCATAGACAAGTGTCAACAATCTAGAAGTGTGCTCTTGACATAGACAAGGCACGTTAATGTGTGGCGTGGCGTGGCGTATGTCGCCACAATAATATTGCCTGGGTTTTTTAATTGACATGGGATTAT
Source organism: Agriopis marginaria (assembly GCA_932305915.1). NCBI lineage: Eukaryota > Metazoa > Arthropoda > Insecta > Lepidoptera > Geometridae > Agriopis > Agriopis marginaria. The sequence goes on from OW029925.1 coordinate 17,445,902, forward strand.
AGTTATTATTGGATGAGACATCGGGAAGACAACGGTGGTTTGCACACTCAGCTCTAATGATTGGTCACGCAGTTGAGTGCTGTGTCGTATTCATAGTGTTTGGCTGTGTCTATAACAAATCATCATTAGGTCCTATTTAGTCTTACCTTAACGGTGACGTCGGAGGTCCATTGGCTATCCCTATGGAAACCCATGCGTGCGTTTGGCAACGCATTGACCGCGTCCGCAGTACAACGAGGCCTATCGGTAAACGCGGAAGCGCTGTGTAATGTGTATGTTAGGAGACGGACTCACTACGCAAGACTATAATGCGCAGATGCAGGACTCGACTGGACTTACGTTGGTCAGTGGAACAGTGGTCGGTGCGGTCCGCACGTATAGACCGTCAACACCTCAGGTGGGTTACCATAATCTCAAAAACATTTTTATAATGACCTTACATTGACTTTTGTCTTGCTCTCTCATTAGCCAAGAGAGCGAGACAAAAATCAATGTAAGGTTTTTATACGAATGTTTTTGAGATTATGATAACCCCCCCTGATTAGACAACCAAGGGAGACGGTAAAGTGGCGTGGCGATCAGCTTTTTATGAGGTAATAAAAAAAAATTGTCATCATGCCTATTTTACTAAGACAATCTCCTTTATACATATCACTGAGGTCAACACTAACCATTAATCTATATGTACTACACACAAGGTACTAGTAGGGTCTTAGAGGTTACATTTCATACGTTTTTTAAGACAAGTTACTAGGCAAAACTGGTATGGCAATACGGCACCAATCTTCTATAAACAAGTTGATTCCGTATTCTATTCGTAAAACACCAGTTAATTTAATATTAGGTAACAAAGCCTGGAATACAAAGAGGAGCGTAGGTGGAAACCTACTGGTCGCTACGCAGAATATTTGAATGTTGAAACTGGTAGGTAATAGCGAAAACCTACTGTTACTCACCTACACCGTATTTTTACTTTTACCTCTAAGTGAGTTCCATATTTTTCACCAATCCGCACTGGGCCAGCGTGGTGGATATGGCCCAATCACCCTTTCGGGGTAGGCTAAAAGTCCAGCAGTGGACTGTTAAACGGCTGACTATGATGCTGTTGAGTTCCATATTTTTATTTTATTCAATGAACATCAACATTAAACCAGGGTAGATCATTTTTGAAAACAAAACAAAATAATAGTAGGATGAAACCCATTGGAAAATCAAGAAAATATAGGTAACAAATATTAAAGGAAAAATAATTTATGGGAGGTCGGGAAGGGGAAGGGGGTGAGTTTTTAAGGGTAAAAAACGGTTTAAGTGTATCTCGATTTCCGACAAAACTACAAGTCCTATGGAAAAAAGTTTAAAGGCAAAGTTGTGGGTAATAAAAAGACCTACAACTTTTGGGTATACTTTTTTCACATAATCTCAAAATTTTGAAATAAAGGACTTAGAAATAAAGAATGTTTGTATGCCTCGAGCATTCATGCTCACCATCGAAGGCATCTTCTTGCGGCGGCGTCGTGTGTCGGGTCGCTCTCTTCCCTCAGATATGGTTGAGGAGGGCGATGGCTGGCACATGTGTCATACTCGTGATCGGGTGCTGCTTGCGGGTCGCTGGTCTGCTCGCGGTATATACACAACACTAGTACCGATGGCTGGCACATGTGTCATACTCGTGATCAGGTGCTGCTTGCGGGTCGCTGGTCTGCTCGCGGTATATACACAACACTAGTACCGATGGCTGGCACATGTGTCATACTCGTGATCAGGTGCTGCTTGCGGGTCGCTGGTCTGCTCGCGGTATATACACAACACTAGTACCGATGGCTGGCACATATGTCATACTCGTGATCAGGTGCTGCTTGCGGGTCGCTGGTCTGCTCGCGGTATATACACAACACTAGTACCGATGGCTGGCACATGTGTCATACTCGCGATCGGGTGCTGCTTGCGGGTCGCTAGTCTGCTCGCGGTATATACACAACACTAGTACCGATGGCTGGCACATGTGTCATACTCGTGATCAGGTGCTGCTTGCGGGTCGCTGGTCTGCTCGCGGTATATACACAACACTAGTACCGATGGCTGGCACATGTGTCATACTCGTGATCGGGTGCTGCTTGCGGGTCGCTGGTCTGCTCGCGGTATATACACAACACTAGTACCGATGGCTGGCACATGTGTCATACTCGTGATCGGGTGCTGCTTGCGGGTCGCTGGTCTGCTCGCGGTATATACACAACACTAGTACCGATGGCTGGCACATGTGTCATACTCGTGATCGGGTGCTGCTTGCGGGTCGCTGGTCTGCTCGCGGTATATACACAACACTAGTACCGATGGCTGGCACATGTGTCATACTCGTGATCGGGTGCTGCTTGCGGGTCGCTGGTCTGCTCGCGGTATATACACAACACTAGTACCGATGGCTGGCACATGTGTCATACTCGTGATCGGGTGCTGCTTGCGGGTCGCTGGTCTGCTCGCGGTATATACACAACACTAGTACCGATGGCTGGCACATGTGTCATACTCGTGATCGGGTGCTGCTTGCGGGTCGCTGGTCTGCTCGCGGTATATACACAACACTAGTACCGATGGCTGGCACATGTGTCATACTCGTGATTGGGTGCTGCTTGCGGGTCGCTGGTCTGCTCGCGGTATACACACAACACTAGTAGTCATCATCATCATCAGCCAGAAGACGTCTACTGCTGACCATAGGCCTCCTCCTTTAACCTACACACTGACCGACAGCCTGCATTTTGCATCCACTGGATGCCCGCGACTCTCACTATGTCGTCGGTCCATACATCGGTACAACACTAGTAGTAACATCGCCAAATTGTTTTAAACTAAGATTAAGATATAACTCACTTTCCTCTCACAGTACTGTGAAATATGTGAATAACTAAAGTAAATTCATTTAAGTTAACAAAATTATTGTAGTTAAGATAAAAGTCCCGGACCTTGGATTCCTGGAATTACGTTTTAAATATATAAAAAAAATCTTTATCTCCACACATTAAAACAGCACTAGGTACCTAAGTACATTACCTACGTAGTAGGTATCTAGTCCTATAGGTACGCATCTTTGTGTTACATAAACATCGGTGGCTAGAAAACGAGCGTCTATAACTCGAAGAATAATTCGATATAAATAAACGATGGAAAACATAAAATATTTTTACTGCATCTATATTCGGAATTGGAAACGTCCGTCGATGTTATTTGGGATCGCTACATTTTATTTGAGAATTATTTCACTGTACCTCCTGTACTAGGGATAGAAAGTATCGATATTTGATGAAAAATATCGACTGTCGAAAAAAAAAAAACGAAACAGTGGGCGTACGAATATTCAATACGTAAAATACGTATCGAATTCCATACCTATACATTTTTAGAATTTGAATTCTAAATTTGCAGGCAAATAAAAAAAATATGCTTCCTGTATTATTTTTCTATACGCATACTCATAATACACATACACAAGCCAACAAGCCGGCTAGCTGCTGATGTTGACCATGACCAAAGTTTGGTGTAATTATTGTAATAATTGATGCCTGCTTTTTGAGAATTCAAAAAAGTTGACTTCTACAACACATTTATGCTTTAGGTTCTATAAATTCAAATAATATGAACGGAAAAAAACGTCGAATGAGTATGAGTGCTGTAAATTTGAAAAAACCGGTCCTCCAGAGTTCATACCGGGGCCAGCCAGGCCAAGAGTGGGGCAAGCGCCCCACCCTGCCCCAACGTGCATACTTTTTTTTAATGCCATAGGTGGCACACAAGCGACAATAAAACCGCGACGCTGGTTCTAATAATAAAACATACTAAACTTGTATGCTCCCACCATTGATATAAAATATAAATAAAAGATCGTTGGCTCCCACCTACTTCCCGGCGACGGCCCAAGCCGAGGTTCGTACCTTCGAGGTGCCCTTGTGCTAGTCGCCCAAAAATTTAAACCATCAAGTTATGCCGAACGCACTCTGCGTTCGCTAACTAGTCCGGTCCATCTGTAGAGGCCAAAAGGCCAACATTACAAGTCAATATATATAAAAAAAAAAAAAAAAAACCCACCTACTTTAGAACGTATCGATTTATAATCTTGAACTTTGTAACATCTCTAGTTAAACCCTACTGGAGAATGTTCACCTAATCATTTGAACAGGAAAACGAGCTTAGGGCATTTTACAAGCCATTCTATCATGTTTACGATTTTATAGCATTACCTTGCAAGATTATTTTCTTTAATTTTGCTTTATCAAGTGCCTATCTTATTATTCAAATTTTCCGGCAGACCATTAAATTTTTTTTTAATTAATTTAATTCGTACAGAAACACCAACAGTACACATATTACACACATATACTGTGCCCGCTTCTGTTTTGATATTCCGTCAAGAGCTCATGTGACCCCATATCTCAACAAACATTCCATTCTTAAAATGAACCACCGACGCAAACTGCACTTAGCATGTTTGCTATTTGGTGTTTTAAAATATAAACAGCCTTCCTATCTCTACGAGAAATTGACTTGGATGTACAGTCATAGATCCCAGAAGTCCCGTCTGTGTGCACCAGTTCTCTCCACGCAACGCCATAGGTCAGCCGCTTTCAGAGGTAGTTTCCGGTATGCTGCTAGTAAATGCTGGAATAATATTCCTCCGCCGTTGAGGAACCTGCAAAATGTTAAAAGTTTAAGTTATAATTTTTTTTTTTTATTACTGCACATCAGCAACAAGAGGAAACTCAAAAGCATGACTTGAGTGCAATATAAGGAACTATGTTTTTAAAGTATATAATATAGTATAATATATAATAATTACCTCATTGTAATCATATTAGTATTTGTTTTTAGATTGGTTTATTTATATTTTTATTTGGTCGTGTGTACTGTATGTGTGCTTGTACCGAGACATCACCAAATGGCTCCAACGGAAGACCAGCGCTGGTTAACAGCCGGCATTATGCTGAGTTGGGGCCGATTTGTGACCTTATATTATAACTTGTCAATAAGCTATTTTTAAAAAAACCTAATTTGGTCACAAATAATTTTTTTCTTTCTTTCTTTCTTATATTAAATAATACAAATAACACTCATTTATAATGATACAGTTCTGATATGTGCACCTTTAACAGGTGTTTACAACGTTCATATTTAAAAGTGGTAAGACAAAAATATGAGATAAAAATGATATATGGGTGTGATGTGAATACAGTAAGCACAAAGGTCTACCAAAGACCACGTTGTCCTAGAGATAAAATCATTGAACATAGTGCAATTCCACATAACAAGTTTAGCATTACAACTGCCCATAAACCGTTGAAGGTCTAAAGACAATCCAAATGCTCAAACCAAAGCTATCAGTTGGCAGCGTACCCAGCGTGCTGGCGGTACCCAGCATTAAGATTATTATCTCTTTTATCGGGGATTTTATAATTTATACTTTTTTGAAGTCAGTTGAAAAATTGGTAATTTTTTTTTATTTATTTTTTTATTTATTTATTAAGGCTTCACATTGATAACTACATTATTACATATACTGAAATCTTATAAATAAATGAACTTGGCTAAATGTGTTACCTTTTAAAGGAAGCACAGCATGCATTAATAATATGAATTAAGAAAAGTTAAAAAAAAGGTAAGTATGTACCTACGTGACTTCCTCTTTTGTAAGTGGGTGTACATTGTGACATTTTCTCCTATCCTCCAATCACGGAGTGACTTTAATATTAAACGTAATTCTTATTACAAAAGTTATTCGTAATTTTATTCTGTAACTTACAAGTATAGCGAAGTTCCTTTTTTGTTTTTAACACAGAGTTACTGTTCTAAGCGCTGTCTACATTACAGCATGACGGCAACAAAATAAATTTATGGTCCAAAATTATCATACTTTTGGCTTCGGTGCTCGTTAACCTGTATAAGAAGGCTAATGCTAAACTGTTTTTGAGTAACAATTTGTCAAAGATCTTATATATACCATAAAGGGAACTAGAACGTCCTTGCAATTTGTCCAATGTCTCACTCTTAAGAAATTGAAAAATAACTATCCTAATTATTTTTTTCTTCTTTTTTTTACTTGGCAAATATACTCTTATTTGCCAGCCTATGCATTTACTGTAACTGCATATTTTTGCTGCAAACTCTAAAGGTGAAAATAAACTCAATGATTAGTACGCATCGAGCTGCATCTGTAATGTAAAGGCTCAAAAATAAATAGACAAAGACTACATAAATATAATATATACGATAGGTACCTATTATCAAAGTATGAAAGAGTGGAGTTTTGGCGCCAATGTGAAAAAAACTTACGCACCTACTAGGTACGCCTCATTGTGTTATTTTCCTAAACTTGTGCATTTTCAAGCGTTAAGGTGGTACGATTCACTTATGGCGGGAAATTCAAATTTTAAACAGTTTTTTGGTCTTTGTAGTCAGACAAGGTAATTATTTTAAAAAAAAAAAAGGTCTTGTCAACCGAGGTTGGCAAGAAATTTCAGGGCTTTATTTTTTCAGATTTAGCGACTGTGGAAGCTTTTTCTGCATACCAGTCGCTTGAATATATCTGGATTCTTAAATGGTATTGTTTGTAGAGCTAGGGAAAGTCTCTACATCTGTTTTTCGTATTTCCTTAAATATCTTAGTTTTTGACAGATTTCCGCTCATTAGTGTTTGTTTGTTTCCATGTCAACGCCGTCTGGCGAGTCGGCGCACACCGAGCGACGTCACCGCCTGACGTCTCGAGGCCGTCACTAGATAGGAAATAGGAATATTAAGCTTGCAGATAAGCCCTATTTTGTTATCATGCCACTTTCCACCCCTTCTGGACGAGGTGCGGCATCAGAAATTAACTTTGTGTCGCAGACAAACCTGATACGGTGCCCGGAGTGTCCCCAGGCCCGTTACTTCAAAGGTCAAAAAGGTCTGAATATTCACAATACTAGGTGTCACAAAATTAGTCTTTCGGCTCCAATTTCGGGCTCGTACGTACAGAGTAGCAGTTCCACGAGCGCTGCTACTCCTTCCAAACCGTTTTGGGAGGTTCTAAGCTCATATAAAAATTCTTTTCCGATTTTAAAACGCATCCCGCGTGGTGCTCGTATTTCGGTTGCTCTTTGTTTATCATCGGCAATTAGGAATGCTATTTCTATAAATTCTAAGCACGCCTGAGAACATCTCCTTACTTTTCCATACAGTGTGCTTTACGTACATTTTGACCCCTCCAACAAAAAGTCCCTTACTACTAGAGTAAAGGAAAACTGCGTAAAGTACAAAGTATTGGAGGGTAACCCTTTAGATCTTGCAAACATTGTTCCGCCCAAAAGTCGGAATAATTTAAATTCCAAAACAACTGACGTTTTGACTAATTTCAAAATAGTAGAGAACAAAATTAGTGATGGCGATATCAAAGGCGCCGCACGTGTCTTGTTTTCTAGCGACACAATCGCCCCCTATACACCAGTTACGGTTCAGTCACTACGTGACAAACATCCACCTGCAGCGGCAAATCTCCACCTCCCTGATCCACCACAACCAGATGACGTTGTCATTGAAGCCACATGCCAGGAGGTTGCAGCGGCTGTTGCATCTTTTCAGAGTGGCTCAGCTGGAGGCCTAGATGGTCTGACGCCTCAACACCTAAAAGATCTTCTATCTTTTAGTTGTGGTGAGGCTAGCGAGTCCCTCTTAAAAGACCTAACGGCTTTGGTAAACCTCATGTTATCTGGACGGGTCAGTGATGACGTCATTGAAATTTTGTATGGCGCTAATTTATGCGCACTTATCAAAAAAGACGGTGGTATCAGACCTATTGCGGTTGGCACCACATATCGTCGCCTTGCGGCCAAGGCAGGCTGTAGGAAAAAGGTCACTCTTTTGAGTAACCTTTTTCAACCAATACAGCTTGGTTTTGGTTCGCGAGGTGGATGTGAGGCTGCTGTTCACTCTGTCCGAACTTTTCTCGATCAAAATTGTGGAGAGGTGCTGCTAAAGGTGGATGTCAAAAACGCTTTTGATTCGGTTGATCGCGGTGCCCTGTTGACACAAGTAAAAGATAAAATTCCTGATCTTTTCAATTTTCTCTGGCAATGCTATGGCAGTCCCACCAAATTGACATACCAAAACAATGTTTTGTTATCATCTGTCGGTTGTCAACAGGGTGATCCTTTCGGTCCCGCCATTTTCAGCCTGGCTATTCACCCAATTATTCAACGTCTCCAGTCCAAACTTAATGTTTGGTACTTGGATGACGGAACCCTAGGAGGCGACGTTGACACTGTTCTGAGTGATTTAAAAATTCTTATAGACGAATTTCGTCATATTGGTTTGGAACTAAATTTTTCGAAATGCGAACTTTTTGTTTGCGATTCATGTCCGGATAAAAATGTGGTTATTGAAAAATTCAATGATTTAGCTCCCAATATAAAATCATTAGACAGGTGTTCGCTCCGACTCCTGGGTTCACCGATATTAGATGAGTCCTTTTCACCTTTTGTTGAGGAAAAAATTCAAAATTTTATGGGTTCTTCCGACAGGTTACTAAAAATTAACGCCCATATGGCGTTTACAATTATCAGATACTGTTTGTTTGTTCCTAAATTTATGTACACTTTACGATGTAGTCCACTGTGGAAACACGGTGAGCTCCTTTCGAGCTTAGACAATGTCGTAAAGGAAACTCTAATATCGGTTTTGAATGTTGATTTGAGTGACAGGACATGGTCACAAGCCTCACTACCTGTAAGGTTAGGAGGCTTAGGGGTCCGCCAAATTTCAAGTGTTGCGTTACCGGCATTCTTGTCCTCATTACATAGTACTCATAAATTAATAGAAAAAATCCTTGCACCCTCTTTAGGCCCTTCCGAACTAGTTGTATCTCATTCGAAAGAGGCAATGAATGCTTGGAGGCTTGCTTGTCCAAATACCGATTTTGCCCAGGAAGTTGTCTTCCCAGAGACTGTGGGATCGGCCGATCTGCGAACTAGCACGGAAATCGCTACTAGATACGTGTCCTAGTGTTGCAGATCGCGCTCGTATTCTTGCTGTCTCTGTTTGGGAATCGGGACTTTGGTTGCAAGCTATGCCCTCTTTTAACACGGGTAGCCTTTTAGATCCAACCGCATTTCGTCTAGCTGTCAGCTTACGCTTGGGTGCAAGGTGCTGTGAGGCCCATCGCTGTCAGTGTGGTACTGCTGTTGACCAGCTCGGTCACCATGGTCTCTCTTGCTCGAGAAGCGCTGGTCGTATTGGCCGACACGCTAGCCTGAACGACATCATACGCAGGGCTCTTTCCACCGCCAATGTCGCAGCTGTGCTCGAACCGAGTGGTCTTGCGCGCGACGATGGAAGGAGGCCTGACGGTATGACACTTGTGCCCTGGAGGTTGGGGCGGCCCCTTGTATGGGACGCAACTTGTGTCGATACTTTGGCGCCGTCACATCTTCCTGAGACACAGGGTAGGGCTGGCGCGGCTGCCAATTCGGCAGAGCAGCACAAGCGACGCAAATATGCTAACCTCGGCAGTGGTTATATATTTGAGGCGTTTGGGGTCGAGACATTGGGCCCTTGGGGACCGGGAGCTCACCTCATTTTCAAAAATCTTTCAGAGCGCCTGGTTAATGCGACGCGTGACCAAAATGCTGGCGTGTTTCTGGCTCAACGCATAAGCATTGCCATTCAACGTGGTAATGCCGCCAGCATGCTGGGTACGCTGCCAACTGGTAGTGGGCTTGAGCATTTAGATTGTCTTTAGACCTTCAACGGTCTATGGGCAGTCTAACTGTATTTGTAGTTTTAGTTTTAGCTTGTATTTTGTTTAGTTAATAAAGGCACTTGCCCAGAAAAAAAATTATTTTTAAATAACACAATGTTTGCGCAAAATTTTGGCTGTTCTTTACATTATAATGTACATCTATTTAACAGTAACGCACCATATTACTTACATTTGTGAATAAACCGTTTGAAACAGCAAAATGTTGTTTATTCACAAATGTGAGTAATAATGGTAAATTATTAGTCATTAAGTGTTCATAAAAATGCTAGATTGTGGGCAAATGATACAATGAGAAGAAACGTGAATTCTCATGTCGTCTCCAAAACTCCATATTATATAGAGACCTCTTGTAAAGTATATGTCGTTGCAGTTACATGAACCATATTCACGGGATCACTGAAAAAGTTTCTCCCGTAAGTAAATCATATAACTAGTCTGTATTGAATTTTTCGAAGGTTGTTGATTTACTTTGCTTGATTAAGCCTTGGTCTAGTGGTGGAAGCTAGTAGGTAAAGTTAATAATTGAAAAAAAAAAAAAAAAAAAAAATTGTGGCAAAAGTCCAACGGTTTTTAACTTTAAATTTGTGTGTAGCTTTATGTGTATTATGTATGGATTGTTGTTAAAAATAAAATATTGTCTATTGAATACTTGGCACAATACACGAGACGCGGGATGACAACATATGAGGAATTTCCCCATGAAGAAAAAAAAATATTTAAAATGTCTTAAACTTTGGCTACTCACGACTCGTATATTCAGCCAGCTCGAATTATTAAATTGTTTTCCAGAATTGCGCAGCCACAAGGTCCGGGTTCAAAATTTTAACTGAACCAACTATTCTTTTTTCCCGCGCTGATTGCGAGGCTGCCAGTGACAGGGCGGAATTAAATCTCGCTTGCTGGCTCACTTATTAAAATGCCGAAAAACTGCTCTTTTCTGTACAATGGGCAATCTAGAGCCAGCCTGATGTGTGGGCCTGCGATCTGTAAGCAATGAACTGAGAGCGTGTCTTGAAAATAAAATTACGTACGTACTTTTTGTAGGTTCCTTATTTATTTATTTATTTATGGTATGTGTCTTATTTATTTATGGTATGTGTCTTATTGATTTATTTATGGTATGTGTCTCTATTTTTCTTTATCGCTTGAAGGTCGTGATTAGTTAGAAGCTCAGAGCAAATAAAAATACAGAGGGACTACTACCGCGAACACGAAATGTGAAGCCACTTTTTGAAACGTGTGCGTAGTCGAAGTTCGTGTCGTGTAATTCATCAAAATAAGTGATAATATAAATACTTAAGTGTGGAAATATTCCATCCTTCTTCTTATTTACTTTTGTGTTGTTTTTACAGTTCTTAACACTGCAAGAAAACTTTTTTTTTAAAACGGATGTTTTCAATACGACGTTTTGACAAGAAATTCACGTAGTTTTGAATGCGTATGTGTTCGTGAGTCGTGTATTTATAGGGAATTCACGTAGTTTTGGAAGCGATTTTGGCGTCACTTTGGCAGTGCGCCGTAGGGACTCTGTATTTTTATTTGCCCTGAGGTTAGAAGCCATTTTTTCTTTAAGCGCTGTCTGGACTGGACTATGATTTTGGTCTCTTCACGTTGTCCTATGTGCTGCAGTTTTTGTATTGGCATAAATAAAGGGAGGATACCCAGCAGTGAGTCACTCAGCCATTAATTAATGGGTTTTTTTTAAAATCAATAATGATTCTTACTCTCGCGTGTAAAATGTAAGTTCCATCATTTGTCCATCCCTATCAAAGATCTCTACAAAGCAGTTAAAAATAATAACAAAAATAAAAAGCATGTTATTTAAGTTTTTACTTTCTTCGTGTGGTAATTTGGCTTTACACGTTCTACGCATTTACCTGCAAGCGTTGTTAAAATAACTGTACTTTTTGATAAAGTATTATTCTTTGTTACATATCTGTACAGTATAAAATAGGCATAATATTAACCATATTTTACAAAGCATTTTCAAACAATACCTAAGCTTGTTTTAATGTTTATACATTTATTTCATCTGTCACTTGCCGCCGTCAGAAATGGGTCTCACTTGTGGCAAGCACCCTAAACTTATTATGATTTCCGCTCTTCCGAGCCTTGAGGCGCTGTGAGGCACTGTGGGGCACATAAGGCCTCATATAACGAGCCCGCGGAGGCATTAAGCATAGTATTATTAAATTAATTTCCGGCGAGGAGCGAGTAGGCATACTTACGGTTGGATTATATTGTTTGTCGCTTCTGCGACCCGTAATTATCAACTGGGACAAGTTAATGTAGGCATGAGGTGAAGTAAGTACCCTATTGTTGTTTCTGTCCCACGGTTTCATCCTCAGATCAGACTAAAAAGGGAGATGCGGTAAGGTGGCGTGACAGGTGCGAACGCATCTGACCTACACTACAGACGTGATGCTTTTAATCAAACTCTTCCTGCAGACGACTTGCACGTTGAAAACTTTATGCATGTGGACTATTAGCTTATTGGTGTTGCTGTAAGTTTCTTAGTGTGCGTAAATAATTAGTAAGTGAGCCGTACTAATAGACACCGTATTTGCGTTAAGCAGTTTAACGATTTTTTTTAACGAATAAACTGGCCACGTGCGGATTTGGCTCGCGCACTTGGGTTCCGTGGCATCACATAAAATAACAAGCTTATGATAAAACACATATATTATATCTATTTTTATTTGGCTTATTTCTCAAAAGAATAAACACGATTTCAATTAAGGCTATAGATAGGCTACTTAAATTGTTAACTACTAAAGTACAAAAAAGTATTGTAAAATGACATCACGCCCATTCAAGTCCCGACCGCGCCCGTCGTTCGGTTATCATACGAGAACCGGGGGTGAATAGACATTTGTCACCAACTCGCACTTGGCCGGCATTTCTTATTTGTTGTTATACTTTAGAGTGCGTACTATAGTCATGCCAAGTTTGACGCTTGTACGTATTACCGTTTTTACATTAGAGCTAATACAAAAATACGCATTAAAAAAACGTTTGTTGTATTGGGACCCCCCCTTTTGTTTTGTTTTATTATTCTTTCTTACTTAATCCGCTGTAACATTAAACTATGCTGTGAAAATGTCAACTGACCATCCATTACGGTTCGAAAAATAAAGCCGTTAAATCATCCGTTAGGACAGACAGGCAAACAGTGTAGGCTTTGTAATAGGGTTCCGCCAACACCTTTTCGGCAAGGAACCTTAAAAATTGAGACATTTGAATACGAACGATAATAATAATTGTACTAATGCATATCTAGTTTTTATCTGATCTGTTTCATCAATGATTTTCCACTTTTCACAAATTTTACGAGAATTTACAAGTCATCATCATTATCAGCCTTTAATGTTCCTAGTGCTGGGACACAGGCCTTCTCTCAGAGAGAGACTGAGTGAGAGAGAGAGAGAGAGAGAGAGAGAGAGAGAGAGGATGGGCTCCTATCCACTATATTGGCCCAGTGCATGTTGGTGAATGTCATAGGTATCTCTTTGAACTTTTAAGGTTCTTGGACATACCGGTTTCCTAACGATGTGATCTTTTATTATCAAATTTGATGAAATGTAGTCAAACAAGTCAGTCACAGTCAGAGTCAAACAAAAAAGGTCACGGCCAAGTCAAAGTCATGCTTTAGTAAAGTGGTGGAGACTCTACAAGAGGCTTCTATATGGAGCTTTGGAAACAACACGAAAATACATGTTTGTGTATACGTAATAGGGATGGCAGATGACTTAGGGGGGCGGCGACTTACGGGTAACTCTTGTCGCGAGCTCAAATTAGCGCTGAAACATCGCAGTTCAGAAAATAAATAAATAAATATCTGGGACATTTTTGCACACACGGTCATCTGACCCAAAACTAAGCAAAGCTTGTAATATGGCTGCCAGAAACTGATATATGTACATATATATTTTTAAATATATATGTCGGGGGAACACCCGGTACTAGGATGTTTTTTTTTTGAAGTAGCTATGACGTAATCAGTGCTGATAATACTATTTCCATGGCTGGGTTCTACCATTGCAGATAAAACCTTAACTGACAGGACTAATCTCTTCTAAGCGATTTTCTAGTTTTCATGCTGTAACAAACTGACTATTATTCACGGGGAAGGTCTTTAAGGAAAGAAACACAATAATGATGTTGTGGTCTTTTTATTTTTGCATAGACCCTAAGAAGGTGCTCTATGCTAATGCAAATTTACCGCCACGTTCGTAAAACCCTAGACGCTTATAGAAGAAGGGCAAGAAACTACAGCGCCATCACTTTATCACAATTATTACAGAATAACACTTTTCAAAACACCTATCGTTGTCGAGTAATAAATAGAAGTTAACAAAATAGTAACAGCACACTAAGTGCACCGGATAACGCGTCAAGCAAGACTGCCTGTTTCTGCACTTTGCAATGTGCTCGTTGAATGTCTAAAACATACTGAGCCGGGCTTCACAACAGCTCGCCATTTTATAACAAAGATAGCGTCGTGTCGCGTCATTGCGAAGTCATAACACTTATTCATTAGAGATCTACAAATAGCCTACTTTACAGTAGTTTATAACTTGTTAAATAATCTTAACTATTTACAGAACTTAGCTCTTAACACTTAATCAATTTTATTTAAGCTGAACATTTAAATCGAAACAAGGCGCCATGTTTTCCATTTTGCAAAACAGCTGTCTTTTAATGTAATCATTAACTAATGATTTTAATCCTAATGTTTATCGTTTACAAATCAAGACATGAATTTAGCGATCGATAACTTTACATTGAACTAAAGATTAAATAGTCTCGTGTCATTGTTCGCTGTCCGGAAAGACAACAAAACATATTTTTACATTTTAGTTTTCCGAAGGTAGTTTTAACACTTAAATAAGTAAACTAAATACATCAATCAGTTTGTAAACCTTTCTAGTCTTCATTTTAACGGACACTGTTGAATTCGACGTTATTATTTAGAAGTTTATTTGGTCTTGCGCCGACATATACATAAATAGATATTAACACCCAGACATAGAACAAACACAAATGTTCATCACACAAATGATTGTCCTAGATAGGAATCAAACCCACGCCCCCAAGCACAGAAGATAGGTTCACTACCAACTGAGCCACCGGGGCAGTCTGAGCCACCGGGGCAGTCTGAGCCACCGGGGCAGTCTGAGCCACCGGGGCAGTCAAATCACGCGAACGTAAACCCTAACGCGTCGAGATAGACATAGACACGAACGATCGCAAATGTCAAATTTGACGATCGATAAAGAACGGTACTTGCACTGCTGAATCGCTTAAAACAGCTAGTCGTAAGACCCCTGGCTTTAAAAACGTCAACTTTTAGAGTTAGTTCAATGAATACTTAAAAAGATTATCCGTCGGGTTAAATTGTTGAATGTTTATGGCAACATAAATACCCGACAACGAACGATCCGGGTTTACAACCCCCGCAATTAACTGCCAAATGAAGGACGGTAGATTAACGGTTTAGGGACAGCGCACACTTATGCCTTGCGTGGCCTGATATCACGATTGAAATATAAAAAGGAAGCGATAGAAACAGGATTGTGTGTATGCCTCGAGCATCTAGTGTTGTGTGTGGTATACACAACACTATCGATGGTGAGCATGAAATTCATGCTCACCATCGAAGGCACCGTCTTGCGCCGGCGTCGTGTGTCGATGTTTGGCACATGTGTCATACTCGTGATCGGGTGCTGCTTGCGGGTCGCTGGTCTGCTCGCGGTATATACACAACACTAGTGCCGATGGCTGGCACATGTGTCATACTCGTGATCGGGTGCTGCTTGCGGGTCGCTGGTCTGCTCGCGGTATATACACAACACTAGTACTGATGGCTGGCACATGTGTCATACTCGTGATCGGGTGCTGCTTGCGGGTCGCTGGTCTGCTCGCGGTATATACACAACACTAGTACCGATGGCTGGCACATGTGTTATACTCGTGATCGGGTGCTGCTTGCGGGTCGCTGGTCTGCTCGCGGTATATACACAACACTAGTATCGATGGCTGGCACATGTGTCATACTCGTGATCGGGTGCTGCTTGCGGGTCGCTGGTCTGCTCGCGGTATATACACAACACTAGTACCGATGGCTGGCACAAGTGTCATACTCGTGATCGGGTGATGCTTGCGGGTCGCTGGTCTGCTCGCGGTATATACACAACACTAGTATCGATGGCTGGCACATGTGTCATACTCGTGATCGGGTGCTGCTTGCGGGTCGCTGGTCTGCTCGCGGTATATACACAACACTAGTGCCGATGGCTGGCACATGTGTCATACTCGTGATCGGGTGCTGCTTGCGGGTCGCTGGCCTGCTCGCGGTATATACACAACACTAGTGCCGATGGCTGGCACATGTGTCATACTCGTGATCGGGTGCTGTTTGCGGGTCGCTGGTCTGCTCGCGGTATATACACAACACCAGTAGTAACATAGCCAAATTGTTTTAAACTAAGATTAAGATCTAACTACCTTTCCTCTCCCATGTATTGTGTATAGCTTAAGTGAATTCAATTAAGTTAACAAAATTAAAGTTAAGTATAACAAAAGTCACGGACCCCGGTGTCCGTGGAGTTGCTCATTAAAAGAATAATAATAAAATAAAAATACTCTGCTTCAACATATCTGTAAAGATAGTTTTCATGTTTCATTTTAAGAATTAATCCCATAAAAGCGCGGCTGCCCCAATGAATAAGAAAAGTGATGGATCTTTTCTATTACAATCCAACCAACTTAGCCCTTGAGTTGAATGGGGGAGCCATGATCATATTTTCTGAACAAAAATGACAGCCTTCCCAATAAAATATTTAGTTCCATCATTTGACCAACTCTACAGAGAAGTTGGCCGGTTTATTTAACTTATCAAATTTTGAGCGCGCTGGCTAGAAGGCAAGCTTGATTTGAAAATATAGCCTGGTATAACTAAGTGATTGGTAAAGTTAGAAAATTTTAAATAATATATATAATTATTATTTATACACACCGCCAAATTAATACTATACCACAAATAAATGATGTCTATGTCTATGTCAAATTTCTGAACTTTGTTTACTATATAGAACTTGAAAATATACCTTACTAGCTGAATCCCGCGGTGCTACCCGCGATTTTCCAATTTTCCCGCATTTTCTGGGAGAATAAGTACCCTATGTCCGTCCATATGATGTACACTAACATCCTGCCAAAATTCGTTATTAAGATCGGCTTAACGGTTTAGTCGTGAAAAGCGAACAAACATCCAGACAGAGAGACAGAGTTACTTTCGCTTTTATAATATTAGTAAGGATTTACTATCTTCTTATTCGTTTCTAATCGTCAATGCCGTAAAATAATACCTATAGATAGATAGAAACGAATAATTTACATTTCTGGTGTACGTGTACATGAAAATCTAGGAAAGGATAAAAAAGAAAATGTTTGTTTTTATTGGTATCGTTTTTATTTTTACCAAGAATATAGGAAAATCGGTCATAATTATATAGTAGAAGAAGGCAAGATGCTTGGCCACCTTATGGTTGTACGACAAACAAACTAATGAAAACTCATACAGGGTAAAGTAGAAGGAAAGAGAGGACCGGGAAGACCAAAGAGATCATACTAAGAGGAAACAATAATTATAATTTTTTGAAGAAAAAAAAAGAACCGATTTCATGACTATACATACCTACATTTACAAACTGAAACTAAAAAGTAGAAAATATTGTTTAATATTACGACTGAAATACTTTGTATCCATGGTCATGAAAAATTTAACGAAAAACAACAGGGCTCGGTCTCCATGGAGACACTTCTTCCTTTTTTGAAGTTCTGTTGTAGGAACAGTTCCTCTATGTTTGACAGCGTCGCTAGTGGAGAACAAAGTATGAAATTCACCAAGAAATAACTGTTGTTCCAATTTTGCCCACCTTAACAGCTAAGTTGGTGGCACTGTGCAATGTACATTGAACTCGTTGCTTATCGTCATGTTTTTGTAGATTTTTCAAAAAGCGCTGAATTAATATCGACAAAAAAAAGATGGTACCACCTATGAGATAAGACCTACCAACCAAAAAAAGAATCAACAAAAACAATTCTAAATTGGCGGAGTAATCGCGTAACAAACATACATAAAAAAAACATAGTCGAATTAATAACCGCCTCTTTTTGGAAGTCGGTTAATAAAAGAGAATGCAAATGTCACGTTGAGAGGTGAAAACACTGGCAGAAGTCTATGATGCTCCACCGGCAACAACCACTTCCCAAAATCCAATTTTATTGGAATAACCTAAAAAATAATGGAATTCCTATTTTTCGAGACGAAGTTATCAACTCGTAAAACGCATTTTTTTCGCAACAAGCTGTTTAAAGCATTTGAAGACTACTTAGCACTACTTAGGTACTCGAAAAATTTACTGCGTTCTACAAAATTATATTTTTGCTGTTTGCTGCCATTTATAATATTAAATTAACGGAATATTAAATAGGTTAAGTGGCCCTTAAGTGTTCCGCGGTTGGAATATAGGAGACGGGTTCAGCTATGGGTAAGGAAAACGCTTTGACTTTAAACATTGGAAACTTTACAAGCTTTAGACATAATTATATTATTTTTTCAAAATAAATTTAGTTTATTTTATTATCGACGTTTAATTAGCTACAGACACATATCTGTTTTTTTTGCTACGCTATATAAGTGCTATGCTATACAAAGAACTTGGACCTACCCAAAAAGGTAAGGTCCAAGTTCTTTGACGTTTTAGAAGTATGGTTTTTTTTTTGCTAAAATTTTCATGATTGTGTGTTCAACGTCCTTTAGTCGTAATATTAATCATGTTTACATAGTATTAATAGCTTCAAACAAGTCATAGTCACAGTCAGAGTCAAGCAAAGTAAGTCACGGTCAAGTCAAACTCTATACCCCTGTAAAGCGGTGCAGATTTATAAGAGGCACCTATGGGGTTTTGGAAACAACACGAAAAGACATGTTTCTGCTCGTTATATCACTACCCACACTCGAGCACGTTTTCGAGCACTTAATAAATAATCATTCACCATTTACTACATTAACACTCGTAAATACGCAAGTTTAGGAAAATAATCCAACGAGCCGACATGTTTTTTTCCACGTTGGCGCCAAAACTCAGAAGTAAGGATATTAAAAAAATGGCTATTGACGTGTATGCAAGGACGTTATATATACCCTAAAGGGACCGTTGTATGTAGAAGTATTTTTTCACTTAATATTATTTCTTGACCACGGGTACTCAGTCCTTTAGGCGGAATAATAAGTAGTAGTACTAGTGTACTACGTATTAAATAACGTATAACAAGTCATAGACTTACCTAGAATAGAATAGAATAACTTTTATAGTTTCAAACTGGTACATGAGTTGTTACAAATACATCTTTGAAAGAAAAGAAAGAAAGAAAGAAAAAGTTTATTTGTGACCAATATAGGTTTAAAAAAAATTGCTTATCGACAAGTTACAATATAAGGTCACAAATCGGCCCCAACTCAGCCTAATGCCGGCTGTTAACCAGCGCTGGTCTTCCGTTGGAGCCGTTTGGTGATGTCTCGGTACAAGCACACATACAGTACACACGACCAAATAAAAATATAAATAAAATAATAAATAAACCAATCTAAAAAGAAATACTAATTGTACGTACTTACTAATTGGTTACATTGAGTATCACACACATTATGCTCAGTATGCCAGTGGCCGTGATGATTTGCTGAGAAGTTACACCTTTTGTTTCTATAAGCTTATAGGCCATTGGAATTAGAAAACAAATCGGATTTAATTGCTACATAAAGTTTTATTGTTTTAATAGCTTAATTTATAGCCCAATATGACTACCCTAAATTTTCCTCCTCGGGGGAGTTGTGCATAAGTGGTGGGGGGTCAAAATGTACCCCCAGAAGGGGTATTTTTGAGGTTTTACTATAATATCTCTTGAAGGACTCACAATATTGGAACATGGTTCTTCTATGAGTTGTAGGGCATTAAATTCTGCATTAAATGACACTAGATGCAAATTTTTTGGACCACCCGTACCCGTACTAGTGCTCATCAAAGTTGGTCCAATTTTACATATTTTTAAAAATATATCGTTTTTACTTCTGTTTTTTGGCAATATTATCTAAACTTACCCATCTCCCATTCAGTGGTCTATACATAAGTTATACAGAAATAAATTCTGCGCTTGATGAGATCAAAAGTAACGGTACGGTACGTAAAAAGTACGGGTACGGGTGGTCCAAAACATATGCATCTAGTGTCATTCAATGCAGAATTTAATGCCCTACAACTCACAGAAGAACCATGTTCCAATATTGTGAGTCCTTCACAAGATATTATCGTAAAACCTCAAAAATACCCCTTCTGGGGGTACATTTTGACCCCCCACCACTTATGCACAACTCCCCCGAGGAGGAAAACTTAGGGTAGTCATATTGGGTGAAACGTTCACCAAGTGAAGCTTGGTGAAGTTCTACCTAGCAGTGGGTAGGAGTTTCAAAAGAAAGAGTTTAAGATAGTATAAGTTAAGATTTAATCAAGCAAGAATGAATTTACAGGAGACTGAGGGTCGTGTGAACTCGGAAGGTGATGGCGATAAAAAAACGTGTTGGTCCCTTGTTTTGAGACTTAGCTTGAAGAGCTGGGGCGCCGATCGCCGCGTGGCTCGACGCGGCTCGTGGCACGTAGGATGTCAGCAGGGCAGCGCAGCGACGAGACGGCTTCGTGAGCTTTTTCAGGCGTGACCGGAGTGCGGTCAACGCGTAGTAGTTCCTGAAGTTTGTGCGTGGCCGGAGTACGACCGACGTAGTAGAAGGGAAGTAGACGTAGCGTCACGACAGCGTGGCGACTCGTACGTGGTCGGAGAATTGGCGTAGAGGGTAGGAGCCTGAAATGCGTCGAAGAAACTACGCATGAGGATCAGTACTGAAGAGCCGCTCGGCCACGTCGTGTGAGATCCCGAAGATAACGGCAGATCGGACTAGGCCCCGCCTCACATGACGTGGTACCGGCGTTAAAACACAGTTTTTGATCGGAAGGATCCAAGATTACAGAATGCTTTAAGAGCTTAGAACACAATTATATTAGAATGTAAGTACGGCGCGCGTCCACATCCGCAGATAGTACGGATATGAAACGCACTTGCACTGCGTTTTAGAACACAGGTGGCCTGATGATAATTCAATTGACAAATAACGATTAGCATTATTTGTCGAGACAGATTTCACAATTAACACATTTAAAAGGCATCTCACGAAAAACTTACCCGATGAAGACGGGCTAACAAGTTGATTGTAAGATATAAGGTTAAGTTCTGAGCGACTTTTTCACTGGAGTACATCTGCGCGTATGACCCAGTTTTTATTTCGGGTCCTATATATATCGTATTCCTTCTAGAAAGAATACGATATTTATATACCCGAATCTTTAAAACTGTAGTTTTTTTTACAATTTCCTTTGTCTTAGAACAATTCCGATTTTTCATAGCGGAATGAAACTGACTGACATTACGTCAATCACCTTCATTCTGTCAACAATGTTTATGTCATAGTAGTGACCTTTTTTATTCGTTAAGTTTGGCTTCTAGCGTATGTGCCATTTGCCATGAATTTGGGAGTAGGTAACGATCATGGAACGTTACATGGGCTATAAATAAAGCTATTAAAACAATAAAATCTTTTGTAGCAATTAAATCCAATTCATCAAATATTTTGGTCTAATTCCAATGGCCTATTAATAGATAGGTAATGAAAGGAAAGCAAACAAATAGAAAGCCTCAGTAAACGGAATTCCCTGAAATGAGCTTGAGTTACGTCCACACATTTATATCTGCAAACATCCAGGTGGTCCAGGGACCTGGGAAACAGTGGCTAAGGTTTAACTGTGCTCATTTTCATCAAGGAAATGCTTTATAAAAAAAAAATACGGGCAAGTGCTTTCACTAAACTAGTTTCCAAACTAAACACACACACATGCACACTATCACCCCACACACTCGCCTCCCGCACACACCCACAACATGTACCCATAAATTGATTATAATATACGACTGTAGGTATTAATTAGATTAGTAATATAATTTAAATCCATTATTGGCCGTAAGTTAAGTTCTTAGTTTATTGTTAAGTTTTTAAAGGGCTGTGGATTTTGTTAAATAAATAAAATAAAATAATAATAAAATAAAAATAAAATAAAATAAAAATAAAAACAAGTACTAATTGATTTTTCTAAATCCCCGATAAAAGTGCTGACAATCTTCAAACAGCTGAACAAATTTTCATGAATCCATAGCTAAGAACACTCTCGATCAAGAAACCTTTCAAACAAACAAAAAAAACTAAATCATAATCGGTTCAGACAAGAGCCACGATGCCAAAGACACATATACACAGTCACACAGATACACAGACACGTTAAACTTATAACATCCTTCTTTTTGCGTCAGGGGTTAAAATATGCTTGTGACTCGTTAAAAGGAACCCAGAATCGAGGGGTAATTATACTAGGTAACATGGGTCTGATGATAGGGCCAGCAGGCCTAGCATGGGCTGTGGATAAATTGTCTTTCCACCGTTTATATCCACGCCTAGACGCGACAAAGCAAGAATATGGATACGTTTGTCGTTCTCTCGCGGGATAAAAACGGTGGAAAGACAATATGTCCACGGCCCGTGCTAGGCCTACAGGAGGTGGATAGTGGAACTCCTTGAATCAAACGTCTATGGGCATTCTTACTGAATTTGTAGTGTTAGTGTTAACTTGTATTTTTTTTCAGTTAAAAAGGGCATGGAAGTAACGAACTCGAAACGAACGAAAGTCACCGACATAGCCCACTGGATTAGCAAGTTAAAGTGGCAGTGGGCAGGGCTCATATCACGCAGAACAGATGGCCGATGGGGCCGAAAGGTTCTGGAATGGAGACCACGGACTGGTAAGCGCAGCGTAGGTCGTCCACCCACAAGATGGACAGACGACCTAAAAGAGACCGCAGGGAAACGCTGGGTGCAGGCCGCTTCCAACCGGCCCTTTTGGAGATCGATGGGGGAGGCCTATGTCCAGCAGTGGGTGACCTATGGCTGAAATGATGATGACGATGATGATGAAAAAAGGCATTTAGCCTAGTAATAAAATAAAAAAATAACCATCACCTTAAAAAACTGATCTATTAAAAATAAAATTAATGCTAAAAATACTTCCTTTGCAGGTTTTTTCACAGAACAAAAACACACAACTTCACGTACTCTACATTTCCTTTGATTCCGTTGAAAAGATCTTGTCCCGAGCTCCGTAGAGTAGAGCGCAATTTTTCACTATTTTTCCGTCTCTACCGTCGCTTCGCTCTGAAGTTTGAATTTAATTTTTTTAGTTCCGTGAAGGTGAGTTTGTCTTTCTCTTCCATTAATTTCATAGCTTTCTTTGCTTTTGCGCTAAACGGGACTGGATTAAGGGAATATCTATACAACATCTACACAATATTATAAAGAGGAAAGATTTGTTTGTAACGAATTGGCCCAAAAATTACTGGACGGGTTTTAAAAATTCTTTCACCATTTGAATGCTATATTATCACTGATTAAAATAGGCTATTTTAATAGGCTATATAACTATACCCGTGCGGAGGCGGGGCCGGACCGCTAGTTGTATAATAAAAGATAGTATAACTGGCGACATTTAGATACTTAAAGTAGGGAATCACATTTGATACTTGGTCAAAATTCAACAACGTAACTAATAACAATATTATTTATTTATTCAAAGTTGAACTGCAAAATTGCGTAACTTTTTTCGGATAAAAATACATATTTATTGTAATAATGGCAAAATACTCGGTTTCTTCCAGGCAAGCGTGCTCCACCGTAGACCGCATCATCGCTTGACATCAGGCCAGTTGGCGGTCAAACGCAAGCAAATTATTACAAAAAAAAAATGAAGGCAATTTTACGATTTACTTTGACTTTGCTAAGACTGACATGTCAAATGTAATCTATTAAATTAGCCCTACTTGCAACCTACTTGACCTATATTTTACGAAGTTAAAGCCAAATTCGACGATCTTTAAAATACGAAGCTTAAAACTGTTTCTTATTATAATCTCTACTTTTAAAAATAAATATTCAGGACATTTTTGCACATACGGTCATCTGACCCCAAACTAAGCAAAGCTTGGGATGTGGCTGCTATACATATTATACATAGTACATAAAATATTTTTGAATACATACTTAAATAGATATAGACCCGATATAGATAGGATATATAACACCCAGATATAGAACAAACACAAAATGTTCATCACATAAATGTTTGTCCTAGGTGGGAATGAAACCCACGCCCCAAGCACAGAAGGCAGGTTCACTACCAACTGGACTAACGGACTATCAACAATTAGTTTGAGTTTTTGAAGATGAAATTTAACATGATATGAAGTAGGGAAACTGACTGCGGGAACGTTTTGGTGTATAAAAGATGAATTCAAAATTATAAAAATGTAATTACCGACGGAGGATCATCTCATTCCTTGCGCCGTCCCTGTGTCCTTCGCTGTGTCGTTGTATTTAATCCTGGCCGTGAGCAGTAGCTCTTAAGACGAAATATGCTTCAAATTTGACGATTCGTCCTAACGAATATTCAAAAGTAGACCTTTAAAATCGATTAACTGACATTATTTCTTTATGTGTAATAAATGTTCTTGGAATATTTTATTCGGATGTGTTCACCGATACACGATTAAAGAAATTTGGCTCGATAGAAAAAAATCGTAAACTTTCCTAAAAACACCCGTTTTTACGTTCCCTTCGATGGATGGAATCAACTTCATTCAGTTTCAATAGATTTATTTATTTATTTATTGATTTAACGTACATTTTAGGTGGGCAGTTACAGGGGCCCCAATTCGCCCACCCATGGATCTAAATACATCATTCTATCAATTAATTAAATCTATAACATACTAAAATAGCATACAAATTAAATTAAACCTAAAAATCATACAAAACAACAAATTAAAAACAACAAATGATACAAATAACAAATGATTAAAAACAATAGATGATATTTTTATTTAAAAAAATTGTGTTTAATCCTAAAAATCACTCAAATACTTTAGTGATCGCAGTTTTTTGTAAAAGCGTAAGATTATTTGTAGAAAATAAAGAAAAAATGAATATTGAAAATATTTGAAAGCGCGCACGTCGAGTATGCAAGCATTACCGTCAAACAAGTGTAGGTACGTTCTCTACCATTTCGCCTTAATCCGCTCGCACCGCGCCACCGGGCGAGCGAGCTATTGTGATTTATCGATAATTTCAAACGATTATTTTTATTGTTATATTGTTTCAAATTAACCATCATCATCATCATCAGCCAGAAGACGTCCACTGCTGAACATAGGCCTCCCCCTTTAACCTCCACACTGAACGACAGCCTGCCTTTTGCATCCACTGGATGCCCGCGACTCTTACAATGTTGTCGGTTCATCTAGTGGGAGGCCTCCCTACGCTGCGTCTTCCGGTTCGTGGTCTCCACTCCAGAACCTTTCTTCCCCATCGGTTATCGGTTCTTCGAGCGATGTGGCCTGCCCATTGCCACTTCAACTTGCAAATTTTAACAGCTATGTCGGTGACTCTGGTTCTTTGGCGTATATCCACGTTTCGGATTTTATCGAGCAAAGAAACTTCGAGCATAGCTCAAATTAATACAATAATGGAATTCAAAGATTTAATTAAATAGATCGTTCGATATTCCAACCTAACAAAAGCGTCTTAAGAAGTATTTTTTTACCCCCATAAAAGCGCTGATAATTTTCAAACGGGCGAATCGATTTTCAGAAATCATGAGCTAAGAATACAATCGAATAAGCCACCCAAAATCGGTTCAGCCGTTTGGGAGCTAAGAGGCCACAGACAGACACACTGACACATGCACAGATACTCACGTCAAACTTATAACCCCTCTTTTTGCGTCGGGACCCAAACAGGCTGTACCTAGCGACGTCACGCAAATCAGTTTGTGATACCATTCTTGGCTCATCTAGGACTGAGAAAACGTCTAGGTAATAAGTTACTGACTTAATAGTACTTAATCGGAATAAGTTTGAGCAATAGAAAGTTATGAATTCAAAGCATTGTTTAAGTTATTTAAGTACTTTAAATGTTTTGGAGATTAATATTCTAGTGGAGTCGTTTAATACGATTACTTTGAGAGTTTCTTGTTTTCTTACCAACGACTTTCGTAATGGAAATATTCTTGAAATAATTAGGTTTTGATACTATTACTTAAGTTACCGACATAGCCCACTGGATTAGCAAGTTGAAGTAGCAGTGGGCAGGGCACATATCATGCAGAACAGATGGCCGATGGGGCCGAAAGGTTCTCGAATAGAGACCACGCAC
This sequence comes from Agriopis marginaria, assembly GCA_932305915.1. Classification (NCBI taxonomy): domain Eukaryota; kingdom Metazoa; phylum Arthropoda; class Insecta; order Lepidoptera; family Geometridae; genus Agriopis; species Agriopis marginaria. Next base: position 17,472,106 of record OW029925.1, read on the forward strand.
CGGTAAGCGCAGCGTAGGACGTCCACCCACAAGATGGACAGACAACCTAAAAGAGACCGCAGGGAAACGCTGGATGCAGGCTGCCAACCGGCTCTTTTGGAGATCGATGGGGGAGGCCTATGTCCAGCAGTGGCCGTCCTACGGCTGAAATGATGAATGATGATGATGACTTTTACTTAAACTCTAACACTAGAATGGAAGAAGCTCGCGGAGGACAGGAATCAGTAGAATCATATAAAAAAACTTTAATATTCACTTTAGACTAGGAAAAACTTGGAAACTAATACAAAATTGTTAAGCCCTTTGGAAAAACTCAGAGTCACATGGAGAGCGCTATGCTCAGGGTTTTGTTGCGCGATAGAATCCAGAACGTGGATATTCGCCAAAGAACCAGATTTAGCGATATAGCTGTTAAAATTTGCAAGTTGACGTGGCAATGGGCAGGCCACATCGCTCGAAGCACCGATAACCGATAGATGCACCGTTTTTTTATATTTTTTTTATTTGTATGAGTCTATGTTAGTTGGAAATAAATAAATGATTTCATTTAATTTGATTTGATGGGGAAGAAAGATTCTTGAGTGGAGACCACGAATCGGAAGACGCAGCGTAGGTAGGCCTCCCACTAGATGTACCGACGACATTGTGAGAGCCGCGGGCATCCAGTAAATAAAGATGGAAGGATCCCGTTCAGTGTGGAGGTTAAAGGGGGAGGCCTATGTTCAGCAGTGGATGTCTTCTGGCTGATGATGAAGTATACGTGAGTCACAACACGTGACACGCTCATACTAGAATTTCGTAGCCTTGTCACTATTTTCCAAGTTATTTCCCGTGTAGCGAATCAGCGGAATGTAAATTAGAATTATCTAATTATTTTACCCAGCACAATAACTGTTTACTCTAAAAAAAAATGGCCGTTACATAAAGAGAGACAGAAAGACGGACCAAGGGTTTCATTTTGCAACGGAACCTTAAAAATTGCCAATTTTATCACCAGAATCGATCGTAATTTATCGCTAAGTAAGTATCCCAATAAAAAAGGGAAATTAAACTAGCTCGCTTTAACTTGAGTGTTTCTTCGTTAATAGGTTCGATAAAGGAGACAAACGGTAAAACTTCTGCCCTTCGAGGCCTGATAGGGCTTTTACATTACACGCAGGCTGTGAGGCCGAGATCCGGCTACAATGGGCCGAGTTACCTCCGAGTTACCATCTTGGAAAAACGCTGAAAATTTAATCTCAACGGAAATATCGAAATTACTGCTACTAATTTCCTGAGACACAAGGTAAGGCTGGTGTGGTTGCCAATTCGGCAGAGCAGCACAAGCGACGCAAATATGTTAACCTCGGCAGTGGTTACATTGGGAGCTCACCTCATTTTCAAAAATCTTTCAGTGCGCCTGGTTAATGCGACGCGTGACCAATATGCTGGCGTGTTTCTGGCTCAACGCATAAGCATTAAGCGTGATAATACCGCCAGCATGCTGGGTACGTTGCCAACTGATAGTGGGCTTGAGCATTTGGATTGTCTGTAGACCTTCAACGGTGTATGGGCAGTCTAACTGTATTTGTAGTGTTAGTATTAGCTTGTTTTTTGTTTAGTTAAAGGTAACTTGCCCGAGAGAAAAAAAAAACATATAATGTTGATGTGTACCTGTATTTACTTACTCTAAGATTTTGCTTTCTGTTAATTATAATCATACAGAATAGAATTATTATTGATTTCTAACTTTGTATGTACATATTTTACTCATTTTACTTATTTTACTTATTTGACTCATATTTTATTATCATATTTTGTGTTTTTAACATGACTACTCTGGGGTTTATGTAAATTTCATCTATTTGAAAATGTAAAGTACTGTTAGAATCCCGGGTTACACAAGCTAAGATTAATTGTTATGTTTTATCTTTTTATTTTCCGTTGTTAAAACAAAAACGGTTTTATCATCCCTAATTTACAATTGAAATTGAAGGATAAAAGTATTTTAGTACAAACAATACTAAAAGGAATAGGTGGTTAATTTAAATAGCAATTTTGGTCTAAATCGGTATTTAGATAGGTCGAGTTATTGATGCAATAATTTATTCATACTCGTACCGCCCACCAGACTAACTTTATCTATGAAATAAGGAAAATACAAAATCGTAGCATAAAATACGACATTTTATATCAATTAGAGCGACAAAATACAACTAGTTATATGATTTTATGAAAGAAAGAAAGAAAAAGTTTATTTGTGACCAAATTAGGTTTTTTAAATAATAGCTTATTGACAAGTTATAATATAAGGTCACAAATCGGCCCCAACTCAGCATAATGCCGGCTGTTAACCAGCGCTGGTCTTCCGTTGGAGCCGTTTGGTAATGTCTCGGTACAAGCACACATACAGTACACACGACAAAATAAAAATATAAATGATATATTATAAATATATTATGATGGATTAGTTTGTAATAGTATTAGTAGATTTTCTCCGTAGCCCGTTATTTTGCCACTGACAAACAAAGTGTCTTACACCTAGCTGTCTTAGGCAATCCAGTTTAGGTATAAAAAAATGTGGCGCGACCGCAAACCGTATCTGGGTGCGCTAAGGTTCACGTTCACGTGATTTTCCGAACTGCGCGGTTTTAACGTTAGTTTGAGACCGCGTAAGGAGTTGGGCGTAAGGTCCCTGTCTGACGCGACGTGACGAAATAAGTTTACCTGCCTTAAAAAGTAACTATCTGCACAATCTGCTATCTCGAATCACATTTTTAGCCCTCGATGCAAAAAGAGGGATGTTATAAGTTAAACATGTGTATCTGTGAAGTTACGTCTATGTGTCTGTGTATTTGTGCGTCTTTTTTTTTTTTTTTTTTTTTTTTTTCACACACCTTTTCTTTTCTTTACTCTGCACCAACTTAAGACAATGTATTAATTTGGATTAATGCTCCAACATAATTCAGTTCAATCTTATTCATCTTCGCTGTAGCTCAAGTGGGCTTGAGCATTTGGATTGTCTTTAGATTTTCAACTAGGTATCAATGGGCAGTCTTAACTGTTTTTGTAGTGTTATTTTTAGCTTGTATTTTGTTTTTAATACAGCAGGCCTAGCACGGGCCGTGGACAAATTACCTTTCCACCGTTTTTATCCCGCGAGAAAAAGACAAACGTATCGATATTCTAGCTTTGTCGCGTCTAGGCGTGGATAAAAACGGTGGAAAGACTATTTATCCACAGCCCATGCTAGGCCTGCAGGCATTTAGAAGTTGTTAGTAGGTAAAAAAAAGTAGGTATAAATGCGGCTATTTGGATTGTTATACAAATTGACGTACTTGCGAGATATATTCTGATCTGTGACGAGTCTTGTTTCAATACTCAAATATCTGGTATGTTTTACTTCTCGTATTTCCATTGAGAATAGGTAAGTACAGTAAATAGACCCTTTAGGCTGAAAGATCATTGTTTAATTGTTGATTAAATTCGAGGCCCGAGAGACTAGGAGGCTCTAAATCTCCCCGGTCCCCGGAGGGGACAATTTGATTGAACCTTGTAATTGTTTCGTAAAATTACTCGTGTTTCGCTAAAATACATTATTATGAAGTAGAATTATTTCTGGTTGGGGTTGATTTTCTATGGGTTCTACTCGAGACTGGCAAATACGCGTTTTTTGGTTAAACATAAAACTACACGCATGACGTTAGTGCTACGTAAGGCTTGTACTACTTGTCTAGAATTTAACGAGGATATTCACAAAAAACGAAAAGAAAATGAACGAAAATGTGAGTTTTTTTTAAACCATAAATATTAAATGCCATAAGAGTTGTTTTCAAATTATTTGGGTATGTGTTTAGAACTACTTAAATTCTGTGGGTATACCTGCGATTCCCCAATTTTTTATATAGCAGATATTGTACGTAGTACATCTACGTTTGGCCACCAACTCGCCTAATGGTAAGCGACGGTGTGGCCAAGAAAGGACCACGATCTAGGAGAAATCTAATGAATCGAATTAAATTATGTTTTTGTAGCGGGCAAGTGCCTTTATTAAGAAAACCAAATACAAGTTAACTAACATTAAATAATTAAAATACTTACCCAATTATAAATAATAAAAAAAAAGAATTGGACTGCCCATAACCTTCTACCATAAACCATAAAGATCTAAAGAAAATCCAAATGTTTATGCCCACCAGTTGGCAGCGTACCCAGCATGCTGGCGGCATTACCACGCGGAATGGCAGTCTTTATACGTAAATACGCAAACATTTTGGTCTCGTGGCGGATTAACCAAGCTGAAAGGTTTTTGAAAATAAGATGAGCTCCCGGTCCCCAAGGACTCAAGGATTTAAATTATTAATCTATAGAATTTTCCTGAAAAACATAATTAAAACGTCTCTCCAGCGTATTTCCGCTTCGTCGTACCAAGTACAATAAGGAATTAGGAATCAATTATTTATGTTTCACTTTAAAGAACTTTGTTGATGATACTAATAAAATTTAACCCAGCCTAAAACAAAAATTCGTTGTACCTGACTAATTTGTAATTAATCTGTAATCATAATAATTATTATATATGGTAAATACATTTTTGACTTTTTGATTATTTGTTAGTTAATCCGCCGTAACGTTACATGTTCTGTGAAAATTTCAACTGGCTATCTATTAATTACGGTTCGAAAGATACAGTCGTTAATAGGTAGGACAGACAAACGGACAGACGGACAGACATCGTAGGCTTAATAATAGAGTCCCGTTTTTACCCTTTGGATACGGAACCCTAAAATGGATAGTCATCTGTTACCATTTACAATACACGAGGACTTACATTATATAATACTAGCGGTCCGCCCCAGCTTTGCACGGGTTAAGATTATAGCCTATGTGACCCAGAGATAGTGTAGCTTCCCGTCAGTGAAAGAATTTTTCAAATCGGTTCAGTAGTTTCGGAGCCTATTCAATGCAAACAAACAATCAAATCTTTCCTCTTTATAATATTAGTATAGACAAAACTCGTCTCAGATGTAATGATCTAATTTATTATTTGATTGATTTGATTTGTATTAGTTTGACATGTAAAATAACATTTTATTAATAAATGAATATGAATGTACATTTAAATATGTAGGTACTCTACTGTACTTCACAGGATTTTCACGCTTTTTACGCTTATTCATACTTACTGACATGTAACAGAAAAGCTCCCGAAAACTAAGACATGTGATAGTGCTTGCTATATTTTTATTCACATGTTTTAGCGTTCATATAATGTTCTTTGTTTTTTATAAGTAGAAACTTTTAAATGGCCCCTTTGTCTCTAGTTAATTATTAACTCTGTTAATTAAGACCGTTAGTTTCTCTAAGATAATAAAAATAAAATAAAATAAAATAATTGCTCATACGATATCACAAAAATGCTGTGCTTTCAATTTGTTTATGAACATAAAAAAAAAAAAATACGCAATGTAATGCAAATAAAGAATTAGCTGACACTAGATATCAACAACGATACGCCGCGCGCACGCTTGTGTGCTTTACATTGCTGGTTTGCAAAATTCTAAACCAAAAAACAACAAGTATACTGCAAAATTCAATATCTCATCCCGCATATCAGGTGTTTGAATTTTTTGCTTGTGTTGTGTTTAAGTTTGATGTATTGTCCATTGAGTTTTATGTCGTTGGTATTGTTTTCTGTTTATTAACTACTAGTAGGCCGTCCCTGCTTCGCACGGGCGAAGCCGGGATATATAGCCTATGTCAACCGGGGATAGTGCAGCATCCCAACAGTGAAATAATTTTTCAAATCGGTTCAGTAGTTTCGGAGCTTATTCAATGCAAACAAACAAACAAACAATCAAATCTTTCCTCTTTATAATATTAGTATAGACTAGCGGTCCGCCCCAGCTTCGCACGGGTATAGATTATAGCCTATGTCACCCGGGGATAGTGTAGCTTCCCGTCCGTGAAAGAATTTTTCAAATCGGTTCAGTAGTTTCGGAGCCTATTCAATGCAAACAAACAAGCAAACAATCAAATCTTTCCTCTTTATAATATTAGTATAGAAAACGGCACACAAAGCCAATTGCATCAGTCAATCGAAAATTAAAATTGTACAGAATAAAATAATAATATAAAATAACAATGCGATAAAAAAAACATAAACAATACAAAATACAAGTCAATGTTGTTATAGTTTGGTTGGTATAAATGGGTTACTGCAAATTTAATATTCACTACTCCGACCGCGTTTGTAGGTCCTTGTAGTTATAACTTCACAGCGTACTGAGTAACACAGCGTACTTACTAAGTAACACAGCGTTACAGAGTTGTTACGTAACGTTATATCACATCATGCATGCATCTGCATCGCTAATATTATACATACACGCAAACTTTGTTTTGCCTCTGCGCGAAACAGGGACAAAAATATGCTATCTACGCCTGCAGGAAGATATACCCACGATTCGGCTCCCGCCTCAGAAATATATTGCGGAGGTGACATATGATAAAAACTTCAAATTACTCAAGAACTATTTTAATTTTAAATAAAACAAATTTACATTAAATTACATTATACAAATGACCATTAGAATATGAATAAATAAATTGTTACAAACTTCCAGACGCGGAGAAAAACCTTAAAACGGGTTTTAGAAAGCCTGTTTTTGCCGAATTATTCTATCGAGAAAAGTTTCATCAATCATGTTTACATAATTGCATTTATCTTACTTGTATACTACCAAAATATGAATTTGTTGCTGTTTGCCATAACCGCGTAAATTGATGCAACGCTACCCAAGTTCACGACGTATAAACTCTTAACTCTACTGGGTTACGCAGAAAGGGCTCCTTAGTACGCATCATTATGAACAACTTTTACAATGGAAGCAACTCTGAAATCGCGAAAAATTATCAGCTGTTCCATAAAAAACGATTATTGATACTCGACAATATCTAAGTATGGAACAGATGTTTTTTTAAGTGATTTCAGTGTAGGTTCCATAGTGAAAGTTGCTCAAAATAATGAGTATAACCATGGATAAATAACGCACTTTTCGGCTTAGTACATCCTTTCCGCGTAACCCTGTACATTACAGCGTTTGTATAGAACGCAAGTTATCATAAGCTGCGGCCACTTACCATCAAATTGAACCGCGTGCTGGTTTGCCGCTCTATTTTACATTTAAAAAAATGTGTCAGCGTTCAACAACCCGAAGTTTCCCAATAAGAAGGAAAAAACTTTTTTGCCAAGTTATTGAATAACACTAATAAAAATACCAGACTTGATTTTCCGAGGCATTTGCGTGGAGGCATTCTGAGAACGATTGCTCGCGCCGAGGAATGCGCGCTATTCGCCGGGAATACTTATTGCCCGGATAACAAGTACCAAGTGGAAAAATATAAAAATAGGCATATTTTTAGGCTTTTTCTGCGAACTGTCCTACATTAATAATAAATACAGCTACGCTGTGTGAAAATGCCATTATTTATATTGCGTTTTCTGCGAACTGTCCTAAATGAGTAATAAATACAGCTACGCTGTGCAAAAGTGCCATTATTTAAATTTAATTAAAAAAAAAAAAACCAGCCAAGTGCGGGTCAGGCTCGCGAAGTGAGGGTTCCGTACCACCACATAACTTGTTAACTACTAAAGTACAAAAAAAATGTGCAAAAAGACAACATCCCATCAACGCCCAGTCGGTCGCCCATCCAAGTACCGGCCGAAGTGAAACAACGTCGGGACGTTGGTTCACTTCGGTGATCGTACGAGAACTGGTTTTGATACCGACTCACACGTGGCTATTATTTATTATATGTTGTTATACTTTAGAGTGTGTACTATAATCATGCCAAGTTTGACGCTTGTAAGTATTACCGTTTTTACATTAGAGCTAATACAAAAATACGTTAAAAAAAATGTTTGTTGTATAAGGACCCCCTTTTAGTTTTTACTTTTTGACTTTTTTATTATTTCTCAAATAATCCGCGGTAACATTACATGTACTGTGAAAATTTCAACTGGCTATCTATTACGGTTCGAAATATACAGCCGTAAATAGGTAGGACAGACGGACGGACGAACGGACAGACATCGTAGGCTTAGTAATAGGGTCCCGTTTTTACCCTTTGGGTACAGAACCCTAAAAATGAGTACATAAGAGCTTGAACAAATTATAGCTATTCCCAAATCAACAGACGTCCGAACAAAAATTTGAATTTACATCAATTTAATAATTATATTTAGATTTTTATTATTCAATATTTTTAGTAGGATTTGGCCAAAAAGTGAGATAAACAACATGCACAAAACACGTGTAAATCAATACAAATTATGTTGCGCAAATTGTTGGTTCTTCTTTACATTATCATGTACAGCTATTTATCAGTAACGCACCATATTATTTACATTTGCCAATAAACCGTTTATAACAGCAAAAATTTGTTAATTTGCAAATATTGCTTACATTTGCACATTAATTTGCATAATGTGCATTAGAGATATAAAGCTTTACATGATTTTATAAAGAATAATAATCAATTTGCGCATACATCATGATCGAATTTCATGATCATGATGAGCCTAGCTACAAGAATGAAAAAACTGATTGAAATTTGAATTTCCCCCCATAGGTGAAACGTACCACATTAATATGCCACTACAAAGAACAACATGATATTTTTACACGGATTTTGAAGTCGGTGGATAGGAGGCCTTATCAATAAAGCTGTCCTGCTGTGGAATGCGCTGCCTGCTTCTATCAGGCAGGCTAAATCTCTTCTTATTTTTCAGAATCAAGTCTATACACATTTTCTTTCTTCGTGTTAATGGGTACGTATATGTCGGCGCGTTGAAGATTTAGCATTCGGGCGCAACTACCGTCGGATAGTTTTTAAGGCTTAGATTATGTAGGTAGGCGTCACCTAGCTTTGTTTTGGTGGACTAGTGATGGAGGTGGCGCCATCGCTGGTGTAACGCTGCAGTAACTTACTCTGCCTGAAGTTCGTTGTGAAGTTGTTTCGTTGACAATCTTGACATTGACAATGACAATCAATCGTGGTTTAGCTAGTTCGGGTACCGTCCGGCAGAGGCGCTAGTGAGCGCGCGGACACGCGTCGGTGACGTGGGCTCGGAGGAGCTAACACTTTACTTTGGGTTTTGGAGGGGGACTGTTGTTTGGTGGAGCTAACTTTGAGGTTGGAATTTGGATTGTTGGTAGCGTTCGTTACAAGGCGGAACACCTTGTCCCCAAGTAATTTTCAAGCAATTCGATATTGTAATTAGTAATCATAGCGCTTCGAAATAAAAACTGTGTCAATGTACGTGCGATGTCTCATTCTCTTCGGCCACTATACTCGCGCCATAGAAACCAAAAATAATTTAATGAAGATCGGCCGTCCATCGACCGGAGCCGCCCCCTATATCGCGCCGACATATATAATATATTTTATTTATAGTATTTATGGTATGTATGCAACATTGCGTATTTAATGTAGGTATACGTATACCTATGTATGTATATATATTTTATGTGCACCACCGACCGTTTTTCAACTTCATTAGTTCTGTCCATCCAAAGGTTGCCAGGAAGAAATCGCTTTAGGCGATAAGGCCGCCCATTATACTACCGTATATTTGTTATTTTATACTAGTTTAAGATTAATTTGTATTATCGGTGTGTAATAAAGAAATATTGTACTGTATCAATCAGAAACCGTCTTAACCGACTTTTAAATGCCCCCATTTATAATCGTGTGAAAATTTAACCACAAATTCCATTAGAATGTCTGTCGCTCGCAGCAATACAAGCCATCCGTTAGAACGTTTGTTCCGTTATCGAAATAATCCAAGCATTTGTATCAACATATCCTAAATTCGCGCGCAACGTTGCTCGAATATTCCATTCAATTGAGAAATAGACTATTCGAACGTATCTCGTCCAATTTAGTTAAACCGTGTTTCAATTCGATATGTCGTTAGATTTAATAGATACCTACTCGTTCTTCACGCTATTTTGATGCCATAGGTATAATAGTGGACCCGGGTATGTCCTAAAACTGCGACCAGAACCACCGGAGGATGGGCAGCAGCATCCTATTAGTACACGGTGAACTTACTGCGATCCCCAAGCCACCTGCCAAGCGTGGGGATTATGGCAACACCCCTCTTTAAGAGGGAGGCTTTTGTCCAGTAGTGGACGTTTGATGGCTGTTGATGAGGTATAATAGTATAGTTGGAAAAGTTAACCTACAAAGAAGTTAACCTATACAGGGTGTAAGGGGAACACTCTCGAAGCCAAAGGAAGATTAAGAACCACTTCTACTTTGGGACCAACCCTGAAATCAACTTGATTACGAGCAAACGGAGCACTTACTCAGTCATTGACATAAACATACACACACTCTCACACACACACACTCACACACACATACACACACACGCACACACACACACACACACACACACACACATACAACATGTTACAAACTTTAAATATCAAACTACCTATTATATACATAATTATAGACTGTTATATATATATATACATGTGAAATTACTGTAACAACGAAAGAGCGGTCTCTCCTAACACAGGTTGTCAAAACTTAACAGGAGAGAACAAACACATGTGTACAATAAAAATCTGTTAATAAAGTTTTTTTTTTTTTTTTTAATTGCGAAAAATATATCAGCTGTTCCATACATTTTGTCGAGTGTCAATGACCGTTTTCTATAGAACAGCTGATATTTTTTTTTGCTATTTCAGGGCTGGTCCTATAAAGTTGTTTATAATGATGAGTACAATTACCTTCTTTTGGCTTCGAGAGTGTTCCCCTTACACCCTGTAGACCTGTTAAAGTTTTGAATATTTACCTACCTATTCAATACTTCAACAGGTATGTATTTTATCGCTAATCAAAACCATCCTTGTGTACGTAGGTACATTATAGGACATAATATCATACTGAGAATTCTATAGTAGATTGTGCAAAAGTGCATAAACAAGCCATTTACCCAAAATAAATACTTATCAGCCCGAGCCAAAGTCGAGGATGGATATCTATGGATATTATAATAGACTCGAGCAAACTTCCACATAAATTATATTACAACTTGTAAATGAAATAAATGTAAATGAAGTTATATGATTATTAACGGGATATTTACCGTGGTAAGGTTGTGGAATGAGCTCCCGATATTTCGGCGCAGTTACATACACCATGTTCACGGGAAGACTGAAAAATGCGGGTGGTTGGTCGAACAGTTAAAAAGTTAGGTACAGACGTAACGATCTACCCTCAATGAAGCTCTTTGAATAATCTAAAAGAGTAAACATATTTATGCATTAGTGCATTAAAAGCAATAATTTTTAGTCCACTTACATCATTATCAGCGTTTCATGTTCCTACTGTTGTGACACATGCCTTCTTACAGAGAGAGAGAGAGAGAGAGAGAGAGAGGATGGGCATTAATCCACCATGCTGGCCCAGTGCATGGTGAATGTCACATGTGTTTGAACTTTTGAGGTTCCTGGGCATACAGTTTTCCTCACGATGTTTTCCTTCACCGTTTTTGAGCCATGGCATCGAAACAGCACCAAATAATTTAATTTTAATTTGGAATTTATTTAGGTTCTAAATACGCCATTAGTGCAGGGCCGAGGATCGAACCAGGTGCCATCTTCGATCAAAATAAAACGAATGGACGGGCCATAACCATTGAACTTGCTCAGTAAAAACGAGTCAAAACCATGTTCAATACATTTGTTCCAAAAAATAGAAAGCGGTTTTTGTTGTGTATTTACATTTCGGGAAAGCACACGAAGGCATATTTATGTCGGATGTTTCGTTATCATGTAACAAACGTCGCGTGTTGCACATTCTACGGCTAGATACCGACTGAAACGAAGTAACCGCCGGCACTCATTTTGTAATCTTAAAAAATGCACTTCTTCTGGGCCCGTCCATTAATTTTGTTTTGGTCGAAGTGTGCTAGAAATGCTACCACTCGGCCATATTTGCTCAAATTGTCGTATAAATTTACAGCTTTATTTAACGTCAAACCAGTATAAAAACGGTTATTATTTTTACTATAGCTACTCAGCTATATAACTACGTTGCCAGTAAAACCCATTTGCAGCAATTTGAAGAGTAGAAAAGTAGGGTGGGTACGAATTAAAATTGCTTTCATTCTGTCGTTCGCTCTACAACCCGCTTTTGAGGCCATTGCACGAAATAATGATTCAATGGTCAGCGGAAATAACGAAACGAACATTTTGAAATAACGAAATTTTGTTAAATAACTTTTTTGTGAAAAATGTCGGGAAATATTTAGAATTAGAATCAATAATATTAATAAACTTTAACCAAAAAATGAATACCTGAATATTCTCTTTCTAAATTTTATTTTTTATTTCAATCGTTTCTCGGAGAGTACGTCGGAGATATCGCGTAACGTACAAAAACAGTCTAATTAAAAACGTCTTATTTGAAGTAGGTTAGTAACTATTTGTTTTTTTTTGTCATAATCATCTCTTTTAGGGCAACACCTTCAGCGGTGTAAATATAAATAAATAAATAAATATTTGGGACATTTTTGCACACACGGTCATCTGTCCCCAAACTAAGCAAAGTGATATGGCTGCCAGAGACTGATATACATACATAATTATATAGTTTTAAATACATAATTAAATAGATATTAACAACCAGATATAGAACAAACACAAATGTTATAGATATAACACCTAAATTACTGAATTTCCAATTTAAAGGTAAGTCAAAAATACATACGCACTTATTAGCTGTGATCTGTAAAAGCGACTAACAAAGGTATAATAATAAATATAAACCTCTTGACAAAGACACGTGAAGACACTCAGGCAACGTTAAAATTCCCGTGAAACGTAACTCTACTCAGGCTTGCCAGGTTTGATTTCTTAAATTTCCCGATTACACAATATAATAACTTCTTAAAACATTTTTTTAATGTAATTTTAATGACGCGCTGAAGAGACCTGGGCCCAAACAGTTTTGAGGAAATTATTTAAAAAATAAATTAGAAACAATTACAATTTTAAAACAATTTCTTTAGTAGAATCGGGGACCTGTACTCAGGAGTGGTTGAAGATGACGATGAAAATAATTCTTTATTTATTTTTATTTATTTAATTTAATTCATACAGAAACACCAACAGTACACATATTAAATAATACAAATAACACTCAATTATAATTGATACGATTATACGATTTCCCAAATTTTTGAATCAAAAATTTAATTTCATAAGTGATTAGTGTTGAAGGTAAATTTAAATTAAATGTTATTTAACTTTCGAATCAATTAAATCAAATCATTTTTACTAAAATAACGACCGGCTTTTAGAAATTCAATAAACGGGATTCGTCTTCAACTTTTTTATTGCACTTTTATATCCCCAAAATTTCTACCCAAATTTCTACTTCAAATTTAAATCAGACAATTCCCGCTGTGTAAGCTTTACAACAAAAAAATAATCATTAAAATCGGTTTCCAATCGACAAATTCAAAAATACAACCGAGTCGAGGACCTCTATTTTTTGAAGTGGGTTGAAATGTCATAGATTGCCAGTATCAATGACAAGACCAAAACAAACCTAGGATATTTATAAAAAAAAATACGAGAAACCTTTTTTTTTATAAGGATCTTACGTGTTTCCCTACAACTTCCCCAAAAACACTAAATACACGTCCAAAACGTGTTAAAAGTACCATATGCAGTGATACAGTGAGTGTGTTTTGTCGGGACTTAGGTTCGAGTTCCAGTGATAACCGCAGCAAAAGAATAAGTAAGATGGTAGACCGTTTTGTCTGCACTTAACTTTAAACTTTTCGACCAACCACCCGCATTCTTCAGTCTTCCCGTGAACATGGTGCATGTAACTACGCACAAATATCGGGAGCTAATCCCACAACCTTACCACGGTAAATATCCCGTTAATATTCATATAACTGTGGTGAACAACCGTGATAGTTAAAAAAAAAATATATATATAGTTTTTAAATTCCCAAAATTTTCCAAAACACTAGATATTCCTAAATAAATGTGAATACTCCAATCTGGCCACACCGGTTTTCCTAATTAAACTGGAAGACAAAACGACAGAGCTCTTCAACACGAGACAAATATGGACAGTCGGTTCGATGGATGAGGGTGCGACGAGAAAACCACAAAATTCCAGCAAATCTCGCATTTTACAGGAACAAAAATATTCTAAAACACTGTAAGTAAACACGGTTGTTGGCTAAAGATTAATTATTTATATAATAATCTATTAATTTAATTAATAATTTATTTAATTTTGATTAATAATTTATTAGATTGATTATTTTTTTGTTAGATATATGAAGCTTCCGATATAAAAGCTCCCTACGTAATCATCATCATCAGCCAGAAGACGTCCACTGCTGAACATAGGTCTCCCCCTTTAACCTCCTTTTGCAGCCTGCCTTTTGCATCCACTGGATGGCTGCGACTCTCACAATGTCGTCGGTCCTTCTAGTGGGAGGCCTCCCTACGCTGCGTCTTCCGGTTCGTGGTCTCCACTCCAGAACCTTTCTTCCCCATCAGTTAGCGGTTCGTCGAGCGAAACGTAATCGTAATCCCTACGTAATCACTTTTACCTAATCACGGTAAAAGTAAAATGAAATTATTCTACTTCTACATGGTGCATGTAACTGCGCCGAAATATCGGGAGCTCCATCCACAATCTTACCACGGTAAATATCACGTTATAATGAATATAACTACTATAATTATATTCTACTTCCTTGTCAAAATACATCTTTAAAATAAATGTATTCATGGGATATATTCACGATTGGATTTACTGTTTTTTTTTTGTAATCTGTTGACCAGTAAAAAGGACCAACAGACAGTTTTTTGACAGACTAAAATCAAGAAATCTTTGGACACTAACACTTGGACCGTGGGGGCCAAGTGCTTTCGATTTTTTTAAGGATTTGTCGGGGATACTGAAAGTTTCTTTACGTGACCAAAATTCTGGCCTGTATTTTGGTCAGAAAGTTAGCCTCGCAATCCAGCGAGGCAACGCGGCTAGCATTTTAGGCACTCTGCCTGAAATTAAAGATCGTTTCTACTATCTATAGGCCTTCGTTGATAGTATAAACGATCTTCAATTAGTTTAGTTTTTTGTTGTATGGAATTAAAAAACCATAGTAATGTAAGGTTCATCATCATCATAGTCAGCCTTTTAACAGTCCACTGCTGGACTTTTAGCCTACCCCCGAAAGGGTGATTGGGCCATATCCACCACGCTGGCCCAGTGCGGGTTGGTGGATTCACATTCGCCATTGAATTCCTTCTCCGTACGTATGCAGGTTTCCTCACGATGTTTTCCTTCACCGAAAAGCCAGTGGTATGAAAGGTTAATTAATTGAAATAAAGTTGAAAATCATTTGTCAATGAAAAAATATATTTATAATCTAGGAGCATGTTTTTCAAAATAATTTGATTGAATTATGGTACATAACGTTTGCAAATTGACTGCTGTATCTATACCCATTCATATAATGTTAGATGGATTGAGCAATCATCGAAAACTTTCGCATTCCAAGAGTTCAAGAACTATGTCTGCCGTCTAGTCCGAGCCACAGAACCAACAGCAGTAGTAAGACAACTTTATTAACGGCCTCTTATACCAAATTTTCCGGTTTTAAATCAATTTTATTCAGTTAAATTACAATATTTGAGCTGGAAAAAAATACATGTCACAGATACATCTGTGTTTGAGTTTATGCATTGGTTCAAAATTTGATAGAATAAAATTTCCTCCAAAAAAAAAACTGAAACAAAACACTGTTATAAACTATCACGGTTGTTCACTAAAGTTATATGATTATTAACGGGATATTTACCGTGGTAAGGTTGTGGAATGACCTCCCAAAACACAACCTTACCACGGTAAATATCCCGTTAATAATCATATAATTTCAATCTGAAACAAAGTCGATGAGTTTATTGTTTTCGTTTTATGCTCCAATAAAAGCTCGTAACAACCAGGAAATTGTATGTACTGAAAGGCAATTTTATTCAAAATTTTTGTATTTGGATAGATTTTAGATAGTGAATAGTGTCGTTTTTTTTGTGATATTAAGAGCGTAAAAAGGTTGCGAGAATTTGCGCGCGCTGCGCTCATTACCGCGCCAGGCGTCATCGAGGTCGGACTTATGTTCGTTTTTGTCGTTGTACTCCCCCGCGGGCCTCGTGACTCTTTAGCGGCAAAATACATCGTCGCTTTAACTGGGCGGGGGCTGAGGTTGCGTTTTGTTGCCTACGCGACTCGGATAACAGGCCGTTAAAGTCAAAACCATATTGGCTGGTGGCTGAGGATAGAAGACGATGGAAAGATATCATCAGAGAGATTGATGGAAGGTGGTGGTCACGACCTTTAGACATGAGGAAGGAAGGTGGCCTACATCCACGAATTGACTCGGTTTTAGTCTTGATATTCATCATAATCATCATCAGCTCTGAATGATCCACTGCTGGGTATAGGCCTCCCTCTCCCCGGTCTCTCGGTAGTCGCATCTACTCGTGTCCGACAGTACTTTTGATGTGGTCAGTCCACCTCATCCTCGGTCGGCCTGGGTTCCGCCAACCTAGTTTCGGCCACCACGCGGTTACTGCTGTACACCACCTCCCATCATTACGTCTGGCCATGTCTCCTGCCTTGATACACGGTCTAAGTTTATTTTAGCTCTGACAGTTGCAATGAATTATTAAAAGGCTGACTAAAACCAGTTTATTTTAATGCAGTAGTAGGTATATTGGATACCAGCTATAATCTTACATTTAAAAACCTGTCAAATCGAATGAAATTTACGGCTTTCATCCAGCCTTTTACAAAATAACGCAGCTGTCAAAGCGAAAAAAATTCGACCAAATATTAACATATTCTAATAATAATTACAAAAACACAAGGAACTGGCAATTTTTTTGATTTAAAGCAGTGGACGTCTTCTGGCTGATGATGATGGTGTTAGTATTTACTTATTGATATAATTAAAATGGTTTATAACATCCCCGTCTAACCTATACATAAATTCTATCCATCCGATGGTTGCCTGGAAGAGATCGCTTTTAGCTATAAGGCCGCCAATTGTGGCACTACCTCTTAAGTTTATTTATCTGTAACTTTTATGTTTGGAGTGCACAATAAAAAGTTTCTATCTATCTAACATACATACATACATACAAACGCCGGTCTGCTCTGTAGACTTGGAGATTTTCGCTTCGCTCGGTCAATTACTTATTCTGTGTCTAGAGAGGTAGGTTAAAGTTTTCAAGTAAATCCTCGATTGGCTTAACTTAGCTTAGGCAGTCTAAGAAGTGAAATACCCAGCGGTTTAGTCGGCCACCCTTCAATGATAACGGGGCTTAATTGATTATAAAGAGGCCTAAAGAGACCTCCTCTGGATTTTCTTAACTACACAGCATAGTTACCCACTTGGTAGTTTGTACATTGGACAAAATAAATTAATACTTATATTAGTAGAAAGAAAAAAAAAATGTGTACACAAAATACCACAACGGGAAACTAGTACCAGATCAAAATAAAACAAGAAGGATCCAAAACAATCTTGAAAAAAAAAATACATTCCCAAAAAGGTTTAATTTAAAATTTTATTAGTCCTAATTCTGTATGAAATCACATAACACACCGTTAACGTGTTAACACGGTAACCATTGTTACAATATTAAACGAATCAAATGCTTCGTCCTATTGGTAAATACATTCTTTTGACAAACGCGCACGTAACGCGCTAGCTTGCTCCACGTTATTTTGACAGTTCAAAACGAGCACGTTACGCACCTCATCACGTTTTTTTTTAGAATACTTGACATTGCCAGTAATTCTACGCAGTTAACACAACTCGGCCGCGTTATGACATTAGGTGGTAATAGAATGAACTAAATGCACGGAGTCCATTTTTCAATTTTTGACGTCACAATACAATACAATGACTCATTATTAAAATACCACAAAACAAGAATAACATAAACATTACAATAAAAATATTATCTGGGCTTTTAACAGGCGGCCTTATCGCTTAAAGCGATCTCTTCCAAGCAACCGTGCACGGAAAGGAATTAAACGGTGAAATAGTGGTCTTAACAAAAAAAAAGTATATACCTATGCAAATAACAACAAACAATAGACTATAAATAAATATAACATACTTATATATACATACATCATACATATACACGTCATTGCATATACATAGACTACGTAATATAGACAACATACTATATACCTACATAATTAATAAACTACATAAATATTAATTAACATACCTACTGTTAACGAAGATACATACACATGTTGATACATATACATTATATTTGACATATAGGTACATCGTCACGCGTTTATGCAAGGAATCAGTGAGACAGAGAATAAGGGTCCATGGTCAGAGTAATGTGAAAATTAAGTGTAGAGTTGCCATCTTAAGTCAAGCTAGTCACCTATATAAATATAAAGAGAACTCTGTGTTAGTAACATCAACTAGTTTTATCCCTATAGGGTATATATAAAATCCTTGCTCTTATCTCAGTAAAATGGCAACCCTTAATTCTGCCACGAACCGCGGCCTTTCGTAACGTGTATAAAAAGGCTATAACCTAATTATAACCAATTTACTAGAACGCACATAACATGCTTTACTGCGGAAATATGAACCTCACTTGATTAGTTGGCAAACAAAATACGAGTTCTACTTGATGAAGGAAAGAAGATGTGTGAGTAGGTACATGCTACTCTGCCTATCAAGTTTATCTAGTTACTAGCTGACCTGACAGACGTTGTCCTGTCTTAGGACTGTCAAACACGCAACGTTAAAATTGTAAATCTTATTTTATTACACCTTGGGTTACATTATTGGCGTTTTAGTAAGGATGAATATTTTTTTTGAAAATATAATATAGCCTATGTTACCCGGGGATAGTGTGACTTCCCAACAGTGAAAAAAAATTTCTAATCGGTTCAGCAGTTTCGGAGCCTATTCAATGCAAACAAACAAATAAACAAACAATCAAATCTTTCCTCTTTATAATATTAGTATAGTTTAAAAACACATTATTTTATGACCTTGGCTGCAGAGTCCTTCAGTCGTAATATTAAACAAGTTTACATATTATTAAATAGTGTCAAATAAGTCACAGTCAGAGTTAAGCAAAGTAAGTCACTGCCGAGTCAAACTCATGCCCCAGTAAAGTGGCGGAGGCTTTACAAGAGATTTCTATGGAGTTTTGGAAACAACACGAAAACACATATTGTATTGTATTGTTGCACCTCGTTTTATCACCTGCCCACATAATCCACCATTATTAAACTAAAGCATTCGAAAATACACAAGTTTTGAAAAATAATACAATAAGAAAGTTTTTTTCCACGTTGGCGCCAAAACTAAAAAAAAAAACGGCTGTAAAACATGTTAAATATTAATTGATATCAAATATCATTGCAACGTTACCTAACAAGAGATAACTAGGTTTAAAATATTAAAACATTTTTGAATATATTTTTATCATAAAGTATTCCACCGTAGTATTAAAGTAGTAGAAGTCTGTCTTATTTAAGTTTATATTTCACTAGTAGGCCGCCCCTGCTTCGCACGGGCGAAGCCGGGATATATAGCCTATGTCAACCGGGGATAGTGCAGCATCCCAACAGTGAAAGAATTTTTCAAATCGGTTCAGTAGTTTCGGAGCCTATTCAATGCAAACAAACAAACATACAAACAAAAAAACATACAAACAAACAAACAAACAAACAATCAAATCTTTCCTCTTTATAATATAAGTTTATATTTAAGATGTATGATGTATGTTTTGGAGTCCGTTATGGACTCCAAAACGGCTAGACCGATTTTGACGGGACTTCCACTGGCAGATAGCTAATGATTATTAGGAGTAATACAGTAGATGAAACCCAAGGCGCAGCCTACTCTAAAATAAAATATGGTAAGAAATTATAACTAGCAATTACTGGCTTACAATTAAGTAGGTAATGATTTACTCACTTGCACGCATATTTTTTAGTATTCTATAGTTGGTCTTAGTAACGTGTCTATTCTATTTTTTTATCAACGAAAAATAGAGCTAAAATGCTGGCTATAAAGAAAGTTTAGATTAGAGATTATATTTTTATAGCGCACTCTCAGCCAAGCGACGGGATTTCAAATTTCGGGACTAAAATGATGGGTCCAGCTCTGGATTACTAGCTTAGTTCATTTGGTTGAAGATAGCGTAATGGTGAAGAAATATTTTAGTAAAAATATAGTTATCTAAGAAAAAAATATGTTTTTATGATGACAATGTAAAGTCGCAGTATTACTGTTTCAAGAACAGGCTACATTTTATTTATGTTACACGGGAATTACTCACGTAAGATTAAGCTGGTTACTCCGACTATAATTTCAACCGCATTAGACGGCCTTTTTCAAGGTGAATGCGCGCGCGCGGCTGCGTCTCGCTTTGCACTACGGGCCGCCGCACGGCACGCACGTGATGACACCGGCTGCTTGTCGGGTGCGGGGGTGGGGGTGCGTAGAGAAATATGTTGCGCCGGCGCACACTGGAGCTCTTCCTCACTCGAATCTTCCTGCGTGTCGGGAATACTCCAGCACGCGGAGCTCACCACGTCGCCACCAATCTCACGGTCACTCACACGAACTCCATGAAGGCACGGCTTCCAAGTCGGTGGCAAGTTCCATCCTCCATCTCTATTGAATGTTGGACGTCGACTGATCTCGATGGCTTCTCTGACTAAAATGTGTGAAAACCACGTCAGTTTCAATAATAAAAACAGGCTACATGTTCTGTAGCATGTGTGTGTGAGTGTTTACTCTACTACAGTCTATTCTAATTCTAATTCAAAGTGGAGGTGATAAGACCTGCACTGATATCCCGCTTGGGGTGTATTGTGCATTTGCCCCCGCCAGCCTACACAAACCAGCCGAGCTCCTTAAAATAACGAAGCACGGCTTTGGGTCGCTGACTAAACTGCTCAACTCCTATTTCATCAGGTGTTGTGGTATTGGAGACTTGTAGTTGTTGAGTTTCTTCAAGTAGTCTCGACCTTAATCGTATATCTTCTGTGGCCTTGCAATGTAGTAGTACATGCTCCACGGTCTCGTTCTCCTGTAGACAGACTCGGCACAGAGGGCTGTCTGTGGGCTTGCAGTGCAGTAGTACATGCTCCACGGTCTCGTTCTCCTGTAGACAGACTCGGCACAGAGGGCTGTCTGTGGGCTTGCAGTGCAGTAGTACATGCTCCACGGTCTCGTTCTCCTGTAGACAGACTCGGCACAGAGGGCTGTCTGTGGGCTTGCAGTGCAGTAGTACATGCTCCACGGTCTCGTTCTCCTGTAGACAGACTCGGCACAGAGGGCTGTCTGTGGGCTTGCAGTGCAGTAGTACATGCTCCACGGTCTCGTTCTCCTGTAGACAGACTCGGCACAGAGGGCTGTCTGTGGCTCCAATTTTGTATAAGTGATAGTTTAGGTCACAGTGACCTGTGATAGTACCTATCATCAGTCGAAGGTCCGACCTAGTTAACTTTAGTAGTTTGTTAGTCACTCTCTTGTCTATTGATACTACCACAGAAAAGAGAAGTAAATAGAACGGAAATGAGAAGGAAAATCTGTCGCCAGGCATTATGACAGAGTTTTGCTTGAACATTCTCATTTATGTCAACGCATCGAACTCCGCATCCAAAGAACTTGGACCTTACCTTTTTGGGTTACGTCTCAAAGTTCTTTGTCCGCATCACAGCTGCTAACTGATTTCGAATAACTGACGTTTCGTTAATATGGGTGCAACTGGATACAAAAAAAACTTACAAAAATGCCTTGACAGCCGTTCTAATTTAAACAATTATTTTTCTGTGGATACTACAAAAACTACTATACAAACTACTACTACATAAACTTACTACACTATATAAACTAAGTAATTTTTTAGAGATATTTGAGCTTGGGTCTGACCGCCATTGCGTTTTACGATAGAGCAAGCTTGCCTAGCAGAAACCGGTCTCTTGCGACTTTAAGACAACGTCTCGTAGCGAGTTTCGTAGCACCATCATCTACGGCGTAGCAATCTTACAATAATTTTATGGTATATCAACAAAATATAATAAACAAAAGCAAAGTGCGAGTTGGTGAAAAATTTCTGTTCACCAACGTCGGGCGCGATCGGTACTTGGATAGGTGACCGCATGGGCGTGATGTTGTCTCTTTGAACTACTTTCTGTATATTGTGGTGGTACGGAACTCTCAGTGTGCGAGCCTGACTCGCATTTGGATGGTTTATTGTTTAGGTTTATATAATACTAGCAACCCGCCCGCCCAGCTTCGCACGGGTGTAATTTGCGGGTCGCTAGTTATATATATAAACCTTCCTTGAAAATTTATCTAACTGATGGTGAAAACCGCATCAAAATCCGTTGCCTGGTTTAGGAGGAGTTAGCGGGCATACAGACATACAGACAGACATACGCGGAAAGCGACTTCAATTTTATAGTATGTAGAGAATTTAGAGAAGATAAAAGATTTGTTCTCTGATGTTGTACATTCCTAAATAATAATATACAGGCTATGTAGGAAGCCTTCTGGTGGACTAGAGCTAGTCTCCGTCTACACAAAGTAACTTATTTGATGCGCTTTTCCCGCAGGTACCAGGCGCCCAGAATATGAAAGAGGCAGCAAGAAGTCCCGTCGCACTGTCCTCAGTCGTACAAGATCGTGTTAATCGTAATATTTACCCGCGGTCGGGGCTCGGAGCTGCTAATTATTCCTCGCGCCACCGCCACCGTCGAGTGATGAACGGTGTCAATGGACGTGACACTTCTACCTCTCTATACAGTGATATTGTTAAGTAGAATGTTTTTTTTATTTGATAATACTTAAAAATAAACTGCTTTTAGTTTCAGCAAGGAATATGTAAAGTTAAATGATTATTAACGGGATATCTACCGTGGTAAGGTGGGAAGACTCCCGTCTTCCCGTGAACATGGTGCATGTAACTGCGCCGAAATATCGGGAGCTCATTCCACAACCTTACCACGGTAAATATCCCGTTAATATTCATTTAACTTTAGTGAACAACCGTGATAGTTTAAACAGTGTTAAGGAATATGTAACCGCCATCTTGGAGTGGTGGCCATATTGAATTTAGTGTGATGTCACTTTATCGTTTCCTACTCTTTAAGCCATCTTTAAGCTCTCTCATTTTATTTCTACCAACAGGGTTGACAAAAATATATACCATCTGCCACCATTTTGAAAATATTGCAATATTAGCTCAGAAGTCAACCTTACGTTTTTTTTTTTTTTTTTTATTTATTAAAAATAGGCTTGCGCTTGGCGCCAACTCGCCTGATGTTTAGCGATGATGCGGCCTACGATGGAGCACGCTTGCCTAGAAGAAACCTATTCACTTTCGACTTGAAGACGCCCAGATGGTAACTATCGGGGAACACCCACTCAGGCAGCGAATTCCACAGACTAGCAGTTCGCATAATAAATGTGGAATCAAAGCGCTTCGTACGGGTTCTCGGAATATCAACCATAAAGCGGTGTCGATTCTTCGTACCCACTCTGGCAGTCCGATAGAAAAATGGGCAGGAGGCAATCAAATCATGCAGATCTGTAGCACACTCTCCGAAATGTATCCGATAAAAAACCGATAGACTAGCAACCTTGCGCCGATGCTCAAGACTAAGAAGCTTAGTCTGAACCAGGGATTCGTTGCCGATGAACTTGTAAACAAAGTTTAAATTTCCAAGTCAATCATCAGCATAAATTAAAAATTAAATTCCACAAAATGTAAATTTTATTTGTCATGAAAATTAACAAAGACGTAATCTTACATTCAACCTTCCTCTAAAGCTACAATAAAGGTAAACGAGGCCTTTTGAGCTACTTTCTGCAATATCTCTACATAATATAAATTAAAGTCGCTTTCCGCGTCTGTCTGTCTGTCTGTCTGTCTGTATGGCCGCTAACTCCTCCTAAACCACGCAACGGATTTTGATGCGGTTTTCACCATCAGTTAGATAAATTTTCACGGAAGGTTTATATATATAACTAGCGACCCGCCCCGGCTTCGTACGTGAATTACACCCGTGCGAAGCCGGGCGGGCGGGTCGCTAGTTAACTATACGTAAGTATAATTTCAGTGTATTTTACTGAATTTCGCCTGCATTTCGGGACCAAGCGAGTTCATTTGAGGCTGTTTGAGTTAAACTTTCACGGTTTTACAGTAACATAGTTCTTTAAAATTTATTTTATTAATATTATGTATTATATTATACTAGCGACCCGCCCGCCTGGCTTCGTACGGGTGTAATTTACGTGCGAAGCCGGGGCGGGTCGCTAGTTATATAATTATATAAACCTTCCATGAAAATGTATCTAACTGATGGTGAAAATCGCATCAAAATCCGTTGCGTGGTTTAGGAGGAGTTAGCGGCCATACAGACATACAAACAGACGCAGAAAGCGACTTTAATTTATACTATGTAGAGATAGAGATAGAGAAGAGATGTGTTTTAATAACACATGTTATATTGCATAAAATATACATTATATATTTGTAATACAATGAAATAAAGTATAATTTGTATAAAATATTTTTTTTAATATTATTTTTATTAAATTAAATTCAGTGCACACATAATTTAAGGAACTGATGAATTTATTATCTTGCAGTTTTTTTTTACACAGTTTGTATAGTATAACTTCTTTACACAATATGCATTTTTGCAAATTGTGGTCTGGTACAAAATTCACAAAATAGTGAAGTAAATAAAACAAAAATGGGGTGAAATAATACAGAATTACGCGGAAAGGGTGTGTTAAGCCAAATAATCCGGTATACTCATAATTAGGAACAACTTTTCCTATGTTACCAACACTGAAATCGTGAAAAACATCAGTTGTTCCATACATTTTGTCGAGTGTCAATGTCCGTTTTCAATGGGACAGCTGATTGTATTCGCGATTTCAGAGTTGCTCCTATAGTAAAAGTTGTTCATAATCATGGGTACCTCTTTCGGCTTAGTACACCCCTCTGCGTAACCTAGTCAATTATGTCAGCAATGTCTAAATTAACTTACAACAAAATGTGGACTTAATTGATTTTAAAACACTGTTTTAAACTATCACGGTTGTTCACTAAAGTTATATGATTGTTTACGGGATATTTAACGTGGTAAGGAAGTGGAAAGAAAAAAAAAAAAAAAAAACCCGTCTAAAAAATCCCCGTAAATAATCATATAACTTTAATTGATTTTAGTCTAATACGATCCGGACTAAGGTTCGGATGTTTTTGAGCGCTGCTCAAAACTGAACCATAGTTTATATTGCTCATAGTTGTAAATTTCTTTGGTTAATTCTTTACGATTGCAGTATCGTCCGTGTTCCAAGCTGAGTCACTGTTTCACAAGTACATGTTGTTTTCGTGCACAATGGCTCTTATCGTCCTGGTGTGAGAAGAACGGATGGCGGTCCGTGCGCGGCGTGCTAACCAACTCCGTGCTAACTTGCTGCTCCGTGCCTCATAAACATGACGCTGGAGATATTATCGTACACAGACACAGTGATTAAGGATGTTATGGTATATTTTATTAACAAGCTGCAGCTATGCTTTATCTGCTATTCACTTATGCCTATAGGAACCGTACGGTTAACCGTCATAAAATTAAAATTTTTGATAAAAAAATACTGTTTTTATTTCACTACACTAATATGATTATTTACGGGATATTTACCGTGGTAAGGTTGTGGACTGAGCTGTTGTGGGTTGTGTTTAAAACAGTGTTTTTATTTCAGTTTTCAAACATGTTTTGTATTTCCAATTTAATACTCACCTCCGGAGGAGATAAATTGAAATAAAAGGTATATATAATGCTCTTAGTTTAGTTTAGTCCAAGAATACACCAGCTAAGTGCGAGTCGGGCTTGTGCACTGGGGGTTCTGTACCACCACAAAATTCAATAACGAAAATTGCCAGTTATAACTTGGTAATGAACAGAAACGTGCCACCGACTCGCACTTAGCCATTATTTATAATATAATGTTATACTATCACAAGAACATCAATGGACAAAATGAAGAAAATATGGAGGAATAGGAATATCACCAAGACCACGAAAACCAGGCTCGTGTGAACTCTTTATCTTCCCCATATTTCTATACGCTGCCGAAACGTGGACGTTGAGAGAAGTGGAAAAGAAGAAGATAGACGCTTTAGAGATGTGGTGCTGGAGAAGAATGCTCGGGGTATCGTGGACTGAGTTTTGCACGAACGTCTCGATACTCCAAGAACTTGGCATCAAGCAGCGCTTATTTTCCACAGTACAGTCTCGGATACTAGCCTTCTTCGGACACGTTTCAAGAAGAGATTATCAGTCCATAGAACGCCTCGTTGTCCAGGGAAAGGTGGAAGGCACTAGACCGCGCGGGAGGTCACCCATGCGATGGACCGACCAGATCAAGTCTGCAGTGGGTGGTCCCTTAAACGAGTGCAGCAGGATGACCTCCAGCAGAGAGAGATGGCGAGACATCGTGAAGCGCATCCTATCTGCCCCGTCCAATACTACTTCATGACGACCACGACCGCTCTGCCAAGAGCGAAACGACTAAGAAGAGAGTTATACTATAGAGTGTGTACTATAACCATGCCAAATTTGAGACTTTTAGGCTTAGTAACAGGGTCACGTTTTTATCCTTTGGGTACGGAACCATCTAAATTGACTTCATTATATTGTTAACGAAGATAAAGGCAACAGCCCTCTGCAATAAAACCTACTTATCGCAGCTTCAAATGAAAACAGGTTTGTATTAAACAAAGTCCAAGTGGAACATCAATTAACTGTTGCATGAAGTAGCAGCTGCAAGCACATGTTACTTAACCGACCAAACGCGGGCTAACTTACATATAGGGCTGTAGGGCTGAACCTAATCACTTCCAGCAGGCCTAGCATGGGCTGTGGATAAATTGTCTTTCCACCGTTTTTATCCACGCCTAGACGCGACAAAGCTAGAATATGGATACGTTTGTTTTTTTCGCGCCGGATAAAAACGGTGAAGATATTTTGTCCACGGCCCGTGCTAGGCCTGCTGGGCCGGATCCCGTAAAAATACCCAAACCGTTGTTACTGTGTTATAACACGTTATTGGCGGGTTATAGGCGCGGTTGGACCCGGGTATGTCCTAAAACTGCGACCAGAACCACCGGAGGATGGGCAGCAGCGTCCTGTTAGTACACGGTGAACGTACTGCGATCTCCAAGCCGCCTGCCAAGCGTGGGGATTATGGCAACACCCCTCTCTAAGAGGGAGGCCTTGTTCAGTAGTGGACATTTAATGGCTGATGATGTGTGTGTGTGTGAGGCGCGGTTTGTGGTTTTATATGGAACTAGTTGGATTCCGCGGTGTTACTCGTGATTTTCTAATTTTTCCACATTTTTAGGAGGAAAAAGTACCCTATGTCCGTCTTAATGATGCATACTATCTTCCTGCCAAATTTCGTTAAGATCAGTTTAACCATTTAGTCGTGAAAAGCGAACAAACATCCAGACAGAGAGACAAAGTTACATTCGCTTTTATAATATTAGTAATGATTTGAGCCCAGGTCCTCGGCGTTTTTTTGAAGGAATGATATCCGAAACGCAGTAATTCGTTAGAGAACCAAAGTTACCGACATAGCTTTAAGTATCAACAAGCTGAAGTGGCAGTGGGCCAGTCATGTCTGTCTCAGAATCGTTAACCGCAGGGGAAGACGTGTTCTAGAGAGGAGACCATAAATGAATCAGTAAACGTACTAAATGGAACGGCTGATATGTTTTCGATGTCTGGGTTCCATAGTAAAAGAAATAAGGTTTTGTAATGATATAATATACTATGCCCTTCTTTCGACTACCTTCCTTGTTATCCGTCATGTGTTAATTTTACACGAAAACTGTGATAGTAATACAGGGTGTAAGGGGAACACTTTCGAAGCCAAAAGAAGGTAATTGTACTCATCAAAAAAATATCAGCTGTTCTATAGAAAACGGTCATTGACACTCGACAAAATGTATGGAACAGCTGATTTTTTTTCGTGATTTCAGGGTTGGTCCCTTAGTAAAAGTTGTTCATAATGATGAGTTCAGTTACCTTCTTTTGGCTTCGAGGGTGTTCCCCTTACACCCCGTATAGATGTGTGGATTTGCTTGACCTCAAGCGCCGTCTGACCAACGGGAGTGAAGGAGAGGGAAATATGTAATTCTCACTCTTTCACTCCCGTTGGTCAGACAGCGGTCCATCAATCAAATCTACACTGTTAGCTACTTAACGGCCTTACTTAAATTATCTTATAGCAAATTTGATGGTTTTAAATCAATTTTATTCAGTTAAATTACAATATTTGAGCTGGAAAAAAATACATGTCACAGATACATCTGTGTTTGAGTTTATGATTTAGTTCAAAACACGATAGAATAAACTATCCTCGATAAAAAAAAAAACATCTGAAACAAAGTCGATTCAGTCATTTTTTTTCGTTTTACGGTCTAATCTCTAATGAAAGCTCGTAAAAACCTGGAAATTGCATGTACTGAAAGGCAATTTTATTAAAAAAAATATTATTGGGATAGATTTTTGATAGTGAATAGTTTCGTTTTTTAGTGAAATTAAAACCGTAAAAAAGTCGCTAGAATTTGCGCGCACCGCGTTCAGTACCGCGCCAGGCGTCATCGAGGTCGGTCCTATGTTCGTTTTTGTCGTTGCACTCCCCCCGCGGGCGTCTGACTCTTGGGTGGCAAAATACATCGTCGGTATAACTTGGTGGTGGCTGAGGGAGCGTTTTGTTGCCTACGCGGCTCGGATAATAAGCCGTTAAGATTACGAGTGAAACCACAGGGCGCATTTAGGGAAAAATTACGTGCGGCGCGCCGTGCCAGCCCTGAGTGAGCACGCGGCGCACCGTGCGTCGAGTCGTGCTGCCGGCAGTTTGCTGTTTACTGACCCAGCTGCCGTTAAGGGAGATGTTTCCGACTGCAACTCTCTCTCAGGCACATTATCACATTGCTGATGTAGAATCACTGAGTGCGAATTTTCAAAAAGTAACAAAACTATATTCCCTGTCTATAACAAACAAACAAAGGCATTTTCAATTAGATTTTTTATTTTATTTGACAGGGCAAAATGGTAACGTGATTTTTTGCTAATAACCATATTACTCCGTTTAGTTAAATGGTATCAAAATGTAAATGTATTAATATATAATGTTACTATTACAGGAAACAAAAGACGGTAGAAAAAGAGTTTATTAAAGATGGTGAATGATGGTGGATCCACTGCCGATGGTGGTGGATGGTGATGGATGGTGGAGGATGGTGGTGGATAACTGTGGGTGGTGGTGGATAGTGATAGATGGTGGAGGATCGTGGTGGATGGTGGTGGATGGTGATAGATGGTGGAGGATGGTGGTGGATGGTTGTGGATGGTGATAGATGGTGGAGAATGGTGGTGGATGGTGATAGATGGTGGAGGATGGTGGTGGATGGGTGTGGATGGTGATAGATGGTTGTGGACGGTGATGGACGGTGGTGGAACATCGAGAGAAAGGTACCTATTGTTACATAAATTAAAATTATACGTGATAAGTCCCGTAACATTTAAAAAATTTGTTCAAATCGCGATGTTTTAAAAGTTACCAGTGATTTTTACAACTTCAATAACGTTAAAATGCGCAAGGGGGAGTACTGTGGAAGGGAAAAGCCACCTTAAGCCGTACTACATTATTCCAACTCAACACTGGACCAGTTTACAGCAAAACATTGAAATGTGACCTCTCCATCTACCGGGCTTTGTACGTGGAATTTCAAACGACGAGCATTGAATGCGCTATACTTGGATTGTGTGACCACGTTTCATGTCCTGGATCTTTTTATTATCACTATCAGCCATAGAGATAAAACTGAACCTCCTTATTTTGTTTCCCAAGTGTAGAAATTAATAGTAAATTGTTGCATCGAGCGCAAAGTGAGTTATTAATGCACGTTATGTTGGTGGGACTAAATTAACATGAGTGCATTACTTAATCGCTTTAGCAAGGTGCGTAATCTAAGTTTCTTTCAACTATCAATCTACCTACCGTGATAAAATATACCTAAGCAAAACAAAAACAAAGTTTATTAAACCTTATCCTCAAACATTTATAACTTACAATAATTTTCACCAAGTCGGTTTTATTCCGCTGATTTTTATTTTCAGCCAGTATCTTTATGATCTAATGCATACATTTTATATTAAACTTAATGGGAGACATTAAACCTCTGTGGTGAATTTATATCTAAATAAAAAACAGTGCATTAATGAAAAACTGTGCAACCATGAGATTTCATAATAACATTTCTGCACTGTTTTGGTTCCCAGCCGTGGTAGCCCATTTGGGAGACCGCTAGACTAGAAAGCGTGAGGTCGTGGGTTCAAACCCTGGGCCCGTACCAATGAGCTCTTTGGAGCTTATGTACGGATTTTCATACCACTGGCTTTTCGGTGAAGGAAAACATCGTGAGGAAACCTGCATACGTACGGAGAAGAAATTCAAAGGCGTATGTGAATCCACCAATCCGCACTGGGCCAGCGTGGTGGATATGGCCCAATCACCCTTTCGGGGGTAGGCTAAAAGTCCAGCAGTGGACTGTTAAAAGGCTGAATATGATGACTGTTTTGGTTCTAATAAATAAATACGTGCTTTGTAATCGGTTTTGTAGTGATTAATGATAAAGTACGTAGTTGAAAGAAAAATAAATATTTTAACCAATAGCCAGGTTTTTTTAATATTAAATTTTTTTTCTTCTTATTACCGGTTTTCACTGTGTCAGATATTAAATTAACGCCACAGCGGCCACCGAGTTAAAAAAAGTGTTTTTAAGCAATTTGCTTTCCTGGCTGGCGAGAAATTATTTTTACAAGTTTTTGTTTGTTAGTTTGTTTAGATCAAATCTTGCAAGCTGAATTAGACAGTTTATCCTAAAAAAACGTTATTTCTTTTTGCAGAAATTTTGCATACTTTAGTTCTTCTAGTGACAATATAATATGCAATACCCAATATTGTAATATTTTCAACGCTAAAATGTGGAATGAGCTACCTTCTACGGTGTTTCCGAGAAGCTACAACATGGGGTTCTTCAAAAGGCGAGTTAATCGAGTTCTTAAGGGTCGGCGACGTTTTTGTGATGCCTCGGGTGTTACAAGTATCCATAGGCGACGGTGACTGCTTTCCATCAGGCAGCCCGTCTGCTTGTTTGCCATCTATGGCAAAAAAAAAAAAAAAAAAACATACCACACACATTCCACATTTATTGTGCAAACTGCTAGTCTGTGTGCGCTACCTGAATGGGTGTTCCCCGATGGTTACAATCTGGGTGTCTACAAACCACGAGTGAATCGGTTCCTTCTAGGCAAGCGTGCTCCAACGTAGACCGCATCATCGCTTAACATTAGGCGAGATGATGGTCAAACAAAAGCCCATTATTTGAATTTAAATTAAATTTTGTTTTCTTCTTAATTTACTGTATTCATGGCTTCGGTATGGTATAATGCACTTATTTTCTGGATATAAAAAGAAGTCACGACTGAAAAGTAACAATCACTAAGTCGCCATCTCCAAGAGCGACGTCGAGTGAGTCAGCGATATTTACGCTGACTCATCATAAACAATGATAAATTATTGTACAGAGCGACCAAATTATCCGTATAGTTGGCCAAATTAAGGAATTAAAATCACCATCACTTCAACTATCACTTTTAACCGAATTTAAAAAGAAAGTTCTCAACTCTACCAATTTTTGTGTATGTTACGCTAAATCTTCACCAATTATGAACCCATTTTTAATAATATGTTTTTATTGAATAGTTTATAAGGTAGTTCCAGTTAAATTGTATGAAAATATTTCACTTGTAAGGTTGGAAAATTAGGGGATGAATCCCGTTTATTGAACATTCTGTGATGTCGGTTGTAATTTTTTTGTTATACGTATTCATTTAAAGTCTCTCCGTCGACATTATTTTTATTTCGGGCCATCAAGTTACAGGCATCGCCTAGTTTGGGGCCCACTGGTATAACACACTATGTAACAGAACTTTTAGCTAACTTAGTAAACTGTAACTTAGCTTTGTTTAAATAATAACGTAAGGTAGGTACTTGGACATGTTTTAATTCTGTAACACATAGAAAATGTATTTTAATGGAATACATTTATTTATTACTAGCGGTCCGCCCCAGCTTCGTACGGGTATATATTATAGCCTATGTTACCCGGGGATAGTGTAGCTTCCCGTCAGTGAAAGAATTTTTCAAATCGGTTCAGTAGTTTCGGAGCCTATTCAATGCAAACAAACAATCAAATCTTTCCTCGTTTTATCCCATAGAATGGTGTTTGGCCGGCTTATAAAAAAAGCTTATTATTTTACTAGACGCATCGTATTTGACAGCTGTCAATTGTCATTATCTGTCATCTACCGTTATAGGCATCTTTGCGATTGTAGCGCTATAATCGCCTATAGAGACGACTACTAAAAATGTTGTGGGCGTAAATGTTAAGCAATGACTTTCAAGTCTCGATATAGATAATCTATTTAACGAAGAAGAAATGCCAAAGGTAAAAATAGGTCTAGAGTCGTCAAAAACAAGTCGGCGTTAAATATTAGACTGTTGTTGAAAGTTAATAGGCTATCGGACAGGTGTTCAATTTTTTAGAAACACAGTGTGTTTTTTTTATTAAAAAGTAATATGCATGCTGCAGAAATTATTTTAATAACTTGCTACATAGTATAAAACAAAGTCGCTGTCGCTGTCTGTCCGTCTCTATGTATGCTTAAATCTTTAAAACTACGGAATGGATTTTGAAGCGGTTTTTTTAATAGATAGAGTGATTCAAGAGGAAGGTTTATATGTATAACTAGCGACCCGCCCCGGCTTCGCACGTAAATTACACCCGTGCGAAGCCGGGCGGGCGGGTCGCTAGTTGGTTTATAAAGGGTCTTTTTCACCAGCACATCGCTCGAAGAACCGATAGCCGATGGGGCAGAAAGGTTCTGGAGTGGAGACCACGAACCGGAAGACGCAGCGTATGGAGGCCTCCCACTAGATGGACCGACGACATTGTGAGAGTCGCGGGCATCCAGTGGATGCAAAAGGCAGGCTGTCGTTCAGTGTGGAGGTTAAAGGGGGAAGCCTATGTTCAGCAGTGGACGTCTTCTGGCTGATGATGATAAAGGGTCTTTTTGGAATAGGCTTGCTTTTGACCGCCATCTCGACTGATGCTAAGCGATGCTGCGGTATACGATGGAGCACGCTTGCTAGAAGAAACGTTCTGAAAGATTTTGGTCGGATAAGTAAAGGACGTTCGGTTCATTTCCTGCAAAGTAAGTGAAAGTAAAGTGTTTGTATACAACTAACAAGTAACGCCATCTCTATCTCTACAAGAAGTCGCTTTCCGCGTCTGTATGTCTGTATGGCCGCTAACTCTTCCTAAACCACGCAACGGATTTTGATACGGTTTTCACCATCAGTTAGATACATTTTCACGGAAGGCTTATATATATAACTAGCGACCCGCCCCGGCTTCGCACGTAAATTACACCCGTGCGAAGCCGGGCGGGCGGGTCGCTAGTTTATAATATAGTGCGCTTTCTGTCTAGCAAGTCATTAAAATGCTTATATCTTCCTAACCTAAATCAATAATGTGCAATTTCGATACCATAACTCAAAAACTATGAAAGAAAACATCGAGGAAGCTGATAAATCCAAGATCCTCAAAAGTTCAAAGATGAACTTCACCAACATGCACTGGGCCAGCGTGGTGTATTAGCTTTAGCACCCATCCACTACCACTGAGATAAGGCCTGTGTCCTAGCAGTGGGAACCAGATGAATTTGACTGAAGACATCAACCTTAATTTAGACCAGATGCACGTCACCTCACCATATCTCCCTTGTTTATCCGATCTGAGGGTAACACAGATAATCTCTTTTATTAAAAGCAACCTTAATTCATACTAAAAAGTAAGTAAGAACTTATTTCAGTACATTGTATTTAACATTTAATAAACGGACACATTGTTTCATTAACGCGGCGGCGCCGGCGTTAATTTAATATCTGCCACGATCCGGTGCAAACCGGTAATATCGGGCCGGCTATAACCGGAATCAACTGGATTACAGCGCCTCAGTTAAGCTAGCGCTCGGTTGCGGCTCCGCTTGCTATTGTAGTTAGTAAAGAATATTGTTTTATGACAGTGAATATTTTGTTACAGAATATGTTTTTTTAAAACTATTGACAGGATTCAAACTTGTGCCATTCTGATTTACGCCCCGAGGAGTGTAACCGCTAATCACTTTACATAGCAATAGTTAGAGGGCCTGATAGCCCCCTTCTTTTAATCCCGGGAAAAGTGCGGCTATCTCTATCTCTTCTCTATCTAAGTCACTTTCCGCGTCTGTCTGTCTGTCTGTATGTCTTTATGGCCGCTAACTCCTCCTAAACCACGCAACGGATTTTGATGCGGTTTTCAGAGGTTAGATACATTTTCAAGGAAGGTGTATATATATAACTAGCGACCCGCCCGCCCGGCTTCGCACGTAAATTACACCCGTGCTAAGCCGGGCGGGCGGGTCGCTAGTATTATATAAATAAATAAAAAAACAACTTATAGTCATAAAATTTACCTTCTAAAGTTGCGACTAGAACCACCGGAGGATGGGCAGCACCGTCCTATTAGTAAACAGTTAACGTACTGCGATCCACAAGCCGCCTGCCAAGCGTGGGGATTATGGCAACATCCCTCCCTAAGAGGGAGGCCTTAATTCAGCAGTGGAAGTTTACGGGCTAATGATGTGAATGTGAATCATAAAATTCTTCACTAAGCAATTTAAATTAAGGACCATCATCATCATTTCAGCCGTAGGACGTCCACTACTGGACATAGGCCTCCCCCATCGATCTCCAAAAGGGCCAGTAGGAAGCGGCCTGCATCCAGCGTTTCTCGCGGTCTCTTTTAGGTCGTCTGTACATCTTGTGGGTGGACATCCTACGCTGCGCTTACCGGTCCGTGGTCTCCATTTCAGAACCTTTTGGCCCCATCGGCCATCTGTTCTGCGTGATATGTGCCCTGCCCACTGCCACTTCAACTTGCTAATCCGGTGGACTATGTCGGTGACTTTCGTTCGTCTACGGATCTTCTCATATCTGATTCGATCTCGTAGAGAATCCCCAAACATAGCCCTCTCCATAGCTCGTTGTGCGACTTTGAGCTTGCTTATGATGCCCATAGTTGAATTAAGGATCATCATCATCATCATCAGCCAGAAGACGTCCACTGCTGAACATAGGCCTCCCCCTTTAACCTCCACACTGAACGACAGCCTGCCTTTTGCATCCACTGGATGCCCGCGCCTCTCACAAATTAAATTAAGGATTTAATGAAATTAAGGATAATAATCATAAAATGACTAATTGAGAAATTAAAATAAACGAGTCCGAAATGAATTATACCGACAAACATAATCATAAACCGCTGGTTATGGGCCGTGAGCCACCCGGCGGAGGTGAGCCAAATGAGCCGCGGTGTAATGATGGTTCAAATTGATTCCCACCTCCACTGCGCCGCCCTACCACCGTTGCGCTGATCAGCAAGTCCACACTCAACTTGTACGTCTTCAGCTTTAGCGTCTTTAATGTTTGATCCGCCTCGCGTTTATACAAAGTGAAAGGTACATTTAAAAAAAGTAACAGGTAAGGTAATAGGTTTTGAAAGTTAATATAATTTACAGCCAGAATATCGGGTCCAGCCCTTCGACCAAAATAATAATAATAATAATAATAATAAAATATTTATTGACCAAAAGTTTTAAAATTAGACATTAACAATAATTGTATAGCTAGGTATAGAACATACAAAGAGATGATTGTTATTACTAACTGTGGAACTGGCTGGCACCCATACTAGTGATTAAACTGTGCTACAGGTGCCAGTGCCCTCCGCGTGAAATACTCATTTTAAAGATTAATATAGTGCAGCTAAACAATTAAAAGTTCTTATGAATTTATGAAAATTTTTGCAGTTAAATTATTAGAATTACAATAATATCATAAGTATTATACTTGATATAACACTTATTCTAAGCATGCAGTTTAGTAATGGAATAAATAAATAAAAATAATAGATATATAATATGTGACCAGTAAATATTATTGTGTCAGCTATACTCAATGGAATTTTATTAATTGTTCTGTTTCTTGGTAGGATAATGTTTTTAAGAAATCTGTTACTACTTTTTTAAGTTTTATAACAGGAAGGGGATAAATATTATTTTTTTTGTTTACTTTGTTATATAGGAAATTTGCGAAGGCTACACTATGCCTGGAAGCGAGCATTGTGCGGAATGTTACAGTGGGGCAGACTCTGCCTCTTCTACGAAGGTTGTCATCTTCAGGATTGTATGGTAGTTGTTTGTGTTTCCGGATGATTGTGTGAAGCAGAAATAGTTGTCTTACAGTTAAAACGTCGGCCTCTTTGTAAAGGATGTTTGTGCTATATCTGATGGGCTTTTTGAGCATGACTTTTAATATGGCTCTTTGTGCCCGCTCTAGAGTTAGCAAATTAGAAGTACATACGCTACCCCAGACAGTATCACAATACGAGAGTATTGATTGGGCAAGAGAATAATATACAATTTTTAAGGTGTCTTTATCTGCTGATGATCTAAGATGTTTAAAAATATAAATTAATCGTTTTGTTCTTGAGACAAGGTTATCAATTTGAACTTTCCAACTTAGGTTAGAATCAATATATACTCCAAGGTATTTAATATTATTAGTCCATGTTAAAGGGGTACAATTACAAACATGGGTTGGATGGGACTGACAATTGTGAGCTGTGATTGAAAAGGAACTCAAATCAGGTTGCGAGACACTATTATTCGGCGAGAAGGTAATATATTTTGTTTTATTTATATTTAGAGTAAGGAGATTAGAAGAAAGCCAGGACATTACAACTCTTAGAGCATCTTGGGCATGTATTTTAACTTCTTCCCAAGTTTTACCACTAACTATTAAGGCAGTATCATCTGCGTATGTAAATATGTCACAAAAAGGTATTCCCAATTGGCAAAGTTTATTAATATATATAATAAAGAGAATAGGCCCCAAGATACTCCCTTGAGGGACGCCATAGGTCAGAGTTCTATCGTCACTTATGTAGTCATCAATCTTGACACATTGCGTACGGCCCGTAAGGTAGTTACGAAAAATGTCCAGAGCAACTCCTCGAATACCCAGTCCCTCCAACTTCACAAGCAGCTTTGGTATGGAGACAGTGTCAAATGCTTTAGAAAGATCTAGAAAGATACCTACAGATTTAGATTTAGCTTCAAAGTGACGTACTATAGTATTTGTGAGATCTAGAACCGCATCTTCAGTAGACAAACCCTTACGAAATCCATATTGTTTATTAGATAGTATTTTATGCTTATTTAAATGTTTTAAAAGTCTTTTATTTAATAATGTTTCAAGTATTTTAGAAAGGGAGGATAGGATGGAAATTGGTCTATAATTATTGACACTGTCTCTATCACCACTCTTAAAGATTGGAAGAACTAGGGCTTTCTTGAGAGAATTAGGAAAAGTACCAGTGGTGAGACACAGATTGCAGATGTATGTTAATGGGGGTACCAACACTTCACTAGCATCTATAAGGAGGCCAGCTGGAATGCCATCCCAACCAATCGCACAGTCTCTACGCATCCCTCGGACAATCCGTTCCACCTCCTCGCAGTCAGTTTCGAAAACAGCCATAGTATCATGTCCGAAGGTTTCACCTGCCATGCTGTTTTCCTCACAGTTATCCATTCTACTAGTGACAATGCTATTTGCCAACTCGCGCCCAATGCCTACAAAGTAGTCATTGATTTTGTTAGTAGATCTTATTGGTTCTACATTTGGGTCAATTAAGGATGTTGCAGAGTTTGGGGTCTGCCGAATATTTGAAACTTTTTTTATTATTTTCCAGGTTTGCTTAGGATTACCCCTGGCCTTCTGAAACTCACTCTTTTCATACTGTAGTTTTAAACGTTTGAGTAAGTTATTACAAAAGTTTCTATACCGAACATAAGTTATTTTATTGATATAATTATTAGGGTCAGTTTTACTTTTTTTATGTAATTTGTCTCGATTTTTGATACATTTCAGAAGTCCAGGAGTAATCCAGGGTTTAATAATAACATTCCGCCTTGACACAGTAACAGCTTTTCTGTTTTCTAGTATGATAGATGTAATGGTATTAATAAAAGCTTCCATTGCAGGATTCGCCTCTTGTAGATCGTAAATATGGCTAAAGCTTGTAGTTTTAAGCCGTTTGGCAACTGTGGAATAATCTACTCTATAAGAGGCTTTTTGCTTATAGATAGGTCTACTAACAAAATCACAACATAATAAATTTGCTGCATGATCAGTCACTGTATTCGGAATGACAAAGGAACTGGCCTGATTACGCGTGCGAAGTATTACGTGATCCAAACAAGCTGCATCACGAGTTGGGATCATGTGAGCCGGTAGCATGCCGTGTGAGGAGATAATGTTTAGGTATAGATCAGAGAACTTATCTTTCTCACTGGATAAAATATTTATATTAATGTCTCCAATAATAGTTACAGTCTGATATGTTGATAAAGTTTTCAGTAGTTCATTTAGACTAAGTAGGAAGGGGTCCAGATTTTTCTCCGATGGGGAACGATACACTGCAAGTACTGCGATTTTTTTGTCATAGGTAATTAATAAACAGCTGGCATGAGTCAGCGTAGGTTCTGTTACAGTGCATTTAAAACTAGACTTCACATAAACAACAATTCCATCATTTTGATTTTTAAAACCTGAGCGGTGGCCATCATATCCATCAAAAACAGGGATGTTCGGTGTAACACTCAGCCAGCACTCCGAGAAGACAAGTATATCACATTCACAATTTATTCTAGCCAATAATACTTGAGCTTCGTCGATATTACAGGATATACTACGTATGTTTATGTGAAATAATTTTAGATATTGATGTTGGTGATATTTATTTATTAGTTTCAAACACTGCTCTAGAGTACACTGAAAAGAATTAGAAACACGTATAGAATCTAACTCATTATTTATGTTGTCTGTATTATCCATAATTAGATAATTTTAAAAGAATGACCTGTATTAAGTACCCATTCCTTAGTAGGAATGTGAGCCCTACGACAATTGCAGGTTTAAGCGAGCGAGTTCGATAAACAACATTGAGTGTAAAATTACTATCGTTTTTTATCCCATAGCCACAACAATAGACCTGACGCCGCTGAGTGCAACAGATGTGTTTATATGTTGCGTAATGATAATTTAATGTTTTGACGTTTGTTTTGGTAGCAGTATACGAGTATAGTGACAGTAATTGGAATATGTAAATTATATTATAGGTTAGTAAAATTATTATCAGGTTTACGTACATAATATACCTGTTAAAATGATTAGGGTAGTGACACAGTGAATTAACTAGCAGAACAGTAATACCTATAGAAATAGTGCACAGACAGTAGCAAACCGAGAACAAAAATGTGAACAGTCATTTGCTTTTAAGCATGGTAACTAAATCTTTTTCATTGTTTACTTGAACCGCTGGAGTGTTATCTTTCTCCCGAATATAAACTCGTCCGTGGGTCACCCAGCAATAGGAGTAATGGTGAGTTTTTGCGAATTCTCTGGCCAAGAAGTGGAGCTTAAAAATTAATGGACGGGCCATACAATTTAAAAAAAGTAATAGGTTTTGAAAGTTAATATAATTTACAGCCAGAATATCGGTCGGGTAGCCCTTCGACCAAAATAAAATGAATGGACGGGCCATAACCATTAAACTTCCCAGTAAAAACGAGTCAAAACAATCGTACATACACCTAATTGTAACCATCAGTTAATTTCTTACAAAAGCTAGATAGAAGTTTTTTTTGTGTTTTTACACTTCGGGAAAGCACACGAAGGCATAATTTTGTCAGATGTTTCGTTATCATGTAACAATAGTCTTGTGTCGCACTTCCTACGTCTAAAGGCCGACTGAAACGAAGTGAGCGCCGGCGCTAATTTTGTAAGTTTTAAAAAAATTATTTAAATTTGCGGTGTGAACAATAAAGAGTATCCATCTATCTATCTACGTATCCGACCCTATTATAGCGTTTTATATATCGGCCTCCTTGACGTGTCCGTCAACGGCGAACCTGACTAACGCCGGTTATGAGCGCGTATATGGCTGGCAAAACCAAACTTAGTTTTAAAGATCCTGTTGCAAGGCGCACAGTGCAACTGACCATCAGCATTGTATGTGTAGGTGTAGGAAGGCTTCGGATGGGTCTTAATAATAAGGCGTTTTGCACCTAGGTCTTGTATTCGTTTCTTTTCGAAGTTATTAACAGCCATATGAACAGAGCTACGCCACTCTCGTCTCTGTTGCGCGAGCTCTTCCCAACCCTCGCACGGGATGTCACATGCGGTGAGATGGCGCTTCAAGACATCCCTGTGACGTAAGTACTGGCCTCCAGGAGTGCGTTTTACAAATGCATCGAAAGAAGACGCAATTTGAAGCTGAAGGCGCACAAGTGTGTACACGGCTTTACACCGTTACGTGGTTACGACGAAGAGAGATTATGATGTAAGCTGTGCTAGCTTGAATTATTGAGGATTTGGATTAACTGTCTGACATTTTTCAAGATTATGAGCGTTGAAGTACTTTATGATCTTTTTGAGTTAACTATCCCGGCTGATCAGCAAACTCACTTGATGGATTATTTTAAAAGCACTTTAGATAGTATTTTATTTATGTTACACGGGAATTACTCACGTAAGATTAAGCCGGTTACTCCGACTATAGTTTCAACCGCATTAGACGGCCTTTTTCAAGGTGAATGCGCGCGCGCGGCTGCGTCTCGCTTTGCACTACGGGCCGCCGCGCGGCGCGCACGTGAAGACACCGGCTGCTTGTCGGGTGCGGGGGTTATAAATAAAATGTGTGAAAACCACGTCAGTTTCAATATTAGATAGTATTTATTCATTAACGGCCGGCTATCCGAGTCGCGTAGGCAACAAAACGCTCCCTCAGCCCCCGCCAAGTTATAGCGTCGATGTACTTTGCCACGCTACAGTCAGGACGCCCGCGGGGGGAGTGCAACGACAAAAACGAACATAGGTCCGACCTCGATGACGC
Source organism: Agriopis marginaria (assembly GCA_932305915.1). Lineage (NCBI taxonomy): Eukaryota > Metazoa > Arthropoda > Insecta > Lepidoptera > Geometridae > Agriopis > Agriopis marginaria. The sequence goes on from OW029925.1 coordinate 17,513,415, forward strand.
CTGGCGCGGCACTGAACGCGGGGCGCGCAAATTCTCGCAACCTTTTTACGGTTTTAATTTCACTCAAAAACGAAACTATTCACTATAAAAATTCTATCCATATAAAAAAGTGTTGAATAAAATTGCCTTTCAGTACATGCAATTTCCAGGTTATTACGAGCTTTCATTAGAGCATAAAACGAAAAAAATAAACTGAATCGACTTTGTTTCAGTTTTTTTTTTGATCGAGGCAAGTTTATTCTATCGTGTTTTGAACCAAATCATAAACTCAAACACAGATGTATCTGCGATATGTATTTTTTTCCAGCTCAAATATTGTAATTTAACTGAATAAAATTGATTTCAAACCGTCAAATTTGCTATAACCGGCCATTAAATGGGACGTCCACTGGACATAGGCCTCCCCCATCGATCTCCAAAGGTCTGGTTGGAAGCGGCCTGCATCCAGCGTTTCCCGCGGTCTCTTTTAGATCGTCTGTCCATCTTGTGGACGTCCTACGCTGCACTTTCCGTGGGCTCCATTTCAGAACCTTTCGGCTCCATAGGCCATCTATTCTGCGTACTATGTGCCATACCCACTGCCACTTCAACTTACGAATCCGGTGGGCTATGTCTGTGACTTTCGTTCGTCTTCGGATCTCCACATTTCTGATTCGATAGTAGACAAACCCCGAGCATAGCAAAAAGGAAGGTTATTAAGTACCAAGTTTCATTCCGTCCGATAATTTTTATGCAGACAATTTGTACCCGCAAACGAGACCAGCAATAAAAGCACCATAAACAAGCCTGATTTAATTAAAATTCCTCACAAAAAATGTTCATGTACAAAATTAATGTAACATTTTTCTTTTGTAATGAAAGAAAATTTCATATAAAAGCAGCAAATAAGGGCAAAAATCATTCTGGAGCGCAAATATGAGCAGAATTCATATTTGGGCTCAAACAGCACTAACAAGGCGGTTTGACAATCAACCGGAGAATGAAAAGTAAAAAACTTGATGAATTGGGATAAGGATTAGTGTGTTCACGGAATATCTTAAGGAAAGAGAGGCCACGTCCAAGAAAAAAGGTGTCGCTGCAAGTATGAGCAAATACATTATTAACCCCCGATGCAAAAAGAGGGGTATTATAGTTTAACGTGTGTATCTTTATGTCTGTGACATCATAGCTCACAAAAAGCGTGGTATCAGGTTTATTTTATGGACAGACGATTTTAAAGATACCGCAGGGAAACGCTGGATGCAGGCCGCTTCCAACCGGCTCTTTTGGTAATCGATGGGGGAGGCCTATGCCCAGCAGGTCTGCAGTGGACGTCATATGGCTAAAATGATGATGATGATGATTTTATTTCAAAACCGATTTTCTATGTTGTCTGTGGTTGCTCATTTTGCTCATAGTGTTATGTTTATGTTATTCTTGTTTTGTGGTATTTTAATAAAGAGTCATTGTATTGTATTGTATTGTAAGTGGGCGGTACCCGTCAATGAAGTACGGCATTATTTGTAGTACATTTTACAGGAAAAAATACGAAACTTCATGGGCGTGACCTGTCAAAATTATCATCCTATATTAGACAGACCAAAGAAAATCGTAATAAACTTTTATTTTGTAATTAAACTCCGGTGATTTCCAAAACCGATGGGGAAGAAAGGTTCTGGAGTGGAGACCACGAACCGGAAGACGCAGCGTAGGGAGGCCTCCCACTAGGTGGACCGACGACATTGTGAGAGTCGCGGGCATCCAGTGGATGCAAAAGGCAGGCTGTCGTTCAGTGTGGAGGTTAAAGGGGGAGGCCTATGTTCAGCAGTGGACGTCTTCTGGCTGATGATGATGATGATGATTTCCAAAACAACTCAACAAAAGGCAAGCTGTCGTTCAGTGTGGAGGTTAAAGGGGGAGGCCTATGTTCAGCAGTGGACGTCTTCTGGTTGATGATGATGATGATGATTTCTAAAACAACTCAACAAAAGGCAGGCTGTCGTTCAGTGTGGAGGTTAAAGGGGGAGGCCTATGTTCAGCAGTGGACGTCTTCTGGCTGATGATGATGATGATGATTTCCAAAACAACTCAACAAAAGGCAGGCTGCCGTTCAGTGTGGAGGTTAAAGGGGGAGGCCTATGTTCAGCAGTGGACGTCTTCTGGCTGATGATGATGATGATGATTTCCAAAACAACTCAACAAAAGGCAGGCTGTCGTTCAGTGTGGAGGTTAAAGGGGGAGGCCTATGTTCAGCAGTGGACGTCTTCGGGCTGATGATGATGATGATGATTTCCAAAACAACTCAACAAAAGGCAGGCTGTCGTTCAGTGTGGAGGTTAAAGGGGGAGGCCTATGTTCAGCAGTGGACGTCTTCTGGCTGATGATGATGATGATGATTTCCAAAACAACTCAACAAAAGGCAGGCTGTCGTTCAGTGTGGAGGTTAAAGGGGGAGTCCTATGTTCAGCAGTGGACGTCTTCTGGCTGATGATGATGATGATGATGATTTCCAAAACAACTCAACTGTTCAAAGTCAATATTTTTCAATATTCATCCAAGAATGAATGAATTCCATTTTATGTGGTTCCGTTCTACTTTGAACGTTTGATTCACTTCAGGCGGGGGCGAATAAGCCGAAGCTATTGCCGGCGCGGGGCGTGACCCGTTGTGCTCCGGAAAGCTTTGAATTGGGAAAAATAATTTAGAGGAACAGAATAAATAGTCCAAAGCCGTAAGAAGGTAAAAGATGTGTGAAGTGACCTTTTGGTAAAAAACGTTGGGCAATAACTTCCACTAATCCTGGATACTCCTAGCGGAGAATGGAATTTTATATCTTATATCCTTACTAGTTGAATCCCGCGGCGTTACCCGCGATTTCCAGTTATTTCTGATTTTTTTTCTGAAGAAAAAGTACCGACCCTATATCCATACTCATGATAATATCTCTTCTCTACATACTGTCTGTATGTCTGTATTGCCGCTAACTCCTCCTAAACCACGCAGCGGATTTTGATGCGGTTCTTACCATGAGTTAGATACATTTTCAAGGAAGGTTTATATATATATAACTAGCGACCCACCCCGGCTTCGCACGCAAATTACACCAGTGCGAAGCCGGGCGGGCGGGTCGCTAGTAACTTATATGCCAAAAACTAACTCTCGTTTTTAATAGCATGTAGTGTGCACCTGTAATTGTGGTGGCGTTTAGTTTAAGTCTTGTACCTTGTCTCCGTCATGTAAAGCAAGGGCGTAGATCATGTTGGTGTTCATTAATAAAAAAAAACACTATAATTTTGTCGAATTTCGTTAAGATCAGCCTAGCCGTAATCGTAAAAAGTGTACAAACAAAGAGACAGAGTTACTTTCGATTTTAGGGTTCCGTACTCAAAGGGTAAAAACGGGACCCTATTACTAAGCTTACGATGTCTGTCTGTCTGTTTGTCCGTCCGTCCGTATTTTATAAAGTAGGTATGATTACAAGTAATTTTATTGTTTACATTCGACATAAACAATGATGTACAACTCAGCTCATCTCATAATCAGACATGTCTCATGATTTGGAAGTCTCGGGTTCGATTCCCAACCAGGCAGCTTTAAAAAAAAAAAAAAAAAAAAAAAAAGAATTTAAATATCTTTAAGAATTCTTTCTAAGACAACAAAAAAATACATCAAAAATTTATCTTGTAAATACCTAATTTTATTGATTAGACACAGGAATTACTCACGTATGATTTAGCCAGTAAAACCGACTAAATAAAATGTGTGAAAACCATGTCAGATTCTATAATAAAATTATAAGTACCTGCTTTAATGCTAACTTGAAATTTGTCTGACTTTTCGTAGTCTAATTAAGTCACAGTTGGTACTAATTAAGGCTGAGCTTTTCTTTGAGTTGCTTTTGGTCTTTGAGGAACGAAATAAACTTCAAGCTTTGTGAATCCAGGTTTGTAAAGAAGTATTGTTTGCGGTTAAATAGGGTTATGCAGATAATGATTTTAGTTTTTTTACAAGTTTGTGACTGAAAACAGGAATTGCATGACCTTAGAACAAGCAGAAACTCCTGCTTTCTATTTTTAGATAGCCCGTTGGTCCAGTTGGTAGTGAACCTGCCTTCTGAGCTTGGGGGCGTGGGTTCGATTCCCACCTAGGACAAACATTTGTGTGATGAACATTTGTGTTTGTTCTATATCTGGGTGTTAATATCTATTTAAGTATGTATTTAAAACTATATATGTATGTATATCAGTCTCTGGCAGCCATATCACAAGCTTTGCTTAGTTTGGGGTCAGATGACCGTGTGTGCAAAAATGTCCCGAATATATATTTATTTATTTATTTATTATAAGTATCCGTGTCATGGCTAAACTAGTTGATATCAGAGGCTTCGCAAATCAATGACAATATAACCTAACTGGTCATCCTTTGCCCCGCATAAGCCAAAGGTTCTAACATATCAACCTAAACTATTGCGAGCGGGCCAATCCTAGGCGCGAATTGAATGAATCGCTTTTGATTCTCCAATCACAAGCGTCGAGTCGCATCGAGTCTCCAATCACAAGCTGTCCCCCGCGACCGACGTGACATCGTTTTGCAAAAGGGAATTTTGACTACATGCGCGATCAAGTGGGATAAAAATCAATCAAGAGAACTTACATAACACACGGTGCTATACGGGGTGTAAGGGGAACACTCTCGAAGCCAAAAGAAGGTAATTATACTCATCATTATGAACAACTTTTACTATGGGACCAGCCCTGAAATCGCGAAAAAAATATCAGCTGTTTTATAGAAAACGGTAATTGACACTCGACAAAATGTATGGAACAGCAGACTTTTTTTCGCGATTTCAGGGTTGGTCCCATACTAAAAGTGGTTCATAATACAATTACCTTATTTTGGCTTCGAGAGTGTTTCCCTTACATTCTGTATACAAAGCTATTAAAATTTCCAAGTTCAAGTATGTTAATGGGCAGGCCACACCGCTCGAAGAACCGATAACCGATGGGGAAGAAAGATTGACCACTAGAAGTGGAGACCACGAACCGGAAGACGCAGGGTAGGTAGGACCGACGACATCGTGATCGGCGTCGTCGCGAGCATCAAGTGGATGCAGACGATGAGCTGTCGTTCAGTGTAGAGGTCAAAGAAGGAGGCCTATGTTCAGCAGTGGACATCTTCTGGCTGATGATGATATTGATCACACGATGTGTTCCATTCTCAGATATGACATCTGACTGAATTTATTCACCCTATTTCAACACACATAGTTTCCTATCAGCTCGGGCCAAGTTCTCCGCCGCAACTCTGTGCTTATTATTACTGGGCAAACGTGCTCCATCTTCGACCGCATCATCGCTTTCCATCAGGCGAGATCGCAGTTAAACGTTAGCCTAGTCCGATGTAAAAAAAAAAAAAAACTCATCCCACAGATTACACTCACCCCGTCACAACAAGCGTGGTACACGTCAACAGTCGTGGCGCGCGGTTCATTCGATATCACTCGATAAAAACAGTCCGTTCCCAGCGGCGCCGACAGAGTAAGCGCGTCACACATCACAGAGGCGCCGCTCGATCATTACTCACGTGATGCGGCCTCGGTTTGTCCGAGGAAATGATTCACTCGACAAAAACGCGCGTAACGAGACGCTGTGACAAATCGTACGGCAAAACTGCCGACTGAGGCGGCGGGTTTGGACTGATCCAGTTAAATTTCAAGTCATGGGGTTCCTTTTATGATACAACTAGCTGAAACCTGCTACTTCGTACGTGTAGAGCTCGGCCTTCGTCCTCGCTATTACAACCCGTTATAGCCTATGTGTTATTCTAATATATAAGCTATATTATGAGCTAATGTATAAGCGATTCCCACCTAGAACAAACATTTATGTGATGAATATTTGTGTTTGTTCTATATCTGGGTGTTAATTATGTATTTAAGTATGTATTTAAAAACATATATGTATGTATATCAGTCTCTGGCAGCCATATCACAAGCTCTGCTTAGTTTGGGGTCAGATGACCGTGTGTGCAAAAATGCACCGAACATTTATTATTTATTTTAATTAATAATATAAAAAAAAACTTTTCTAATTATCTTACGCCAATGACACAAGATGTCACTATATACCAGGTAACTTCCAGTGCGTATTTCCAGCGACTGGATCAATGTAAACCAGCCGTAATGTAAGGTAGGGTAATCCTGATACATGTTCCGTGATATGTCGTACCGTACGTGACGCATTTTCGAGGTGCGGAGAGGGGAGGAGAGGGGAGGAGAGGCGAGCCCTCCCATTACTCTCAATTTCTTTCCCAGGTCTTACGAGAAACACAATAAAATAGCCAAAATACGCAGAAATCGTGAAATATTACAGCTATGAAACTTTCTAACTTGATTCACGATCAACTCTTTAAGCTTTGAAGACAATGATGGATGAAAATAGCTGGGAAAGAAAATTAAATTATTACTTCAAGGTAAATTAGATAAAGTAAATAAGGAGAACAAAATGTGTTTCTTTTTCAATGTCAAATAATGTTTTGCACATTATGCTAAATAGGTGAAACTTATAAATAAACATGATGACCCAATTAGGGTTTTTTTTTAGTTTGTTCCGACGTTTAACGCAACCTTGGTACAAGTTTCAAAATTTTCTCATAGATGGCATCTAAAACTCTCGCTCTGTCTCTTTCTATTCCCTCTCCATGGTAGCGTTAAATGTTTAACGCAACATTATTGCAAGTCGCATAAGAAGTTTCACTTCAAAAAGACATACTTGTTTTTTTTTTCTGGGCAAGTGCCTTTATTAACTAAACAAAATACAAGCTAAAACTACAAATACAGTTAGATACATACTTGATACAATTACGATTGTAAATACATCTCCAACCACAATCATGGCTGCGTCAACTCGAACAGAAGAAAGAGAATAATAAATTGTCGTGTCACACAGCTGTATTGTATGAACAGCAGACTAATATGAGTTCAGTTATGTCGTACGTGTACATTGTTGCTTGTGACGTGGACACTAATGTCGCAGAATTAAATTGTCGCCCACTATCTGTTTGTAGCAGGCTTTGGGGAACTGTAGCTTACACCACGGAAGCGCAACCATCCATCTCACTTGTGTGCATCAAATAGACACGTTGGCGTGAACGAGATGCCACGACTGCGTGTATATATCTTAGTCAGACTCTGGTTAGTTTTTTGCATGGGAGCCCGCGAGTGGCATTTTGTGGAAATGACACGATTTATTAGGACTTGGCTGTTTTAACTAGTTAAAGCTTAGAATAACTACTCAGAGAAGGTAGGTTTCCAAACAACGCCTTCTCAAAACGTAAGCTACAAATTCGCTTTGTAGCTTACGTTTCGATTGGTATTTTAAACGATTTACGCAAGAAAATTAATGGATTACCTGTGGAATGTCACACCATAACTCTTATGCTGCTTTTCTGATTTGTTGTGGTACGATTTCACCGCGCAAATTGTCATAGTAAATTTTTTATATTTGTTTTGGAGCCATATGTGACACCATTTGAATGGCTTAAATTTTGCGAATGTACTTGGTTTCTTTGTGTAGTTATTCTAAGAGTTAAAGTCAATGCAAGAAGGTAAGCCATGTCGATGTTCTGGGGACCTTCATCATCATCATTTCAGCTATAGGACGTCCACTGCTGGACACAGGTCTCCTCCATCGATCTCCAAAAGTGCCGGTTGGAACCGGCCTGAATCGAGCATTTCCCGGCGGTCTCTTTTAGGTCAGCTGTTCCATATATTTTGTCGTGTGCATGACCGTTTTCTATATAACAACTGTTTTATTTTTATTTTACGGTTGGTCTCATAGCAAAATTTATTCATAATGATGAGTTTGATGGATTCCCATTAGCTTAGCAAACCCTTTCCGCGTAACCCTGTATTGTCCTGCCTTCTGAGCTTAGGGGCGTGGGTTCGATTCCCACCTAGGACAAACATTTGTGTGATGAACATTTGTGTTTGTTCTATATCTGGGTGTTAATATCTATTTAAGTATGTATTTAAACCTATATATGTATGTATATCAGTCTCTGGCAGCCATATCACAAGCTTTGCTTAGTTTGGGGTCAGATGACCGACCGTGTGTGCAAAAATGTCCCGAATATTTATTTATTTATTTATTATTGTTTGATGATGCTGATGAGCTGTAGTTGGCATGAGTGACAATGATACTTGCTGACGTATTCCGAGTGAGAGAAACGTGGCGCAGTTCGGTATAGAGCCAGTTTGCTTCAATCGGAATGTCAAATGTGACTATCGGTTGCCGTGTGAGGGTAAATAAAGCCGTAGACCTACTGTTACTGCAAACATGCGCTGGAAACGTTTGGTGGGAGCTTGTTGAAGTTTGGATGAACGAATTTTACGTAGGTGCTATTTTGCATCACCGCCGACGACGATTTTAACAGGTAGTACACCGCCGCCGCCAAAAAAATGTAGCAGCAAAACTGTAGCAGCGAAACTGTAGCAACATAACCGTAGAAGCGAAACTGTAGCAACATAACCGTAGCAGTGAAACTGTAGCATTGAAACCGTAGCAGCGAAACCGTAGCAGCAAAACTGTAGCAGCGAAACTGTTGCACCAAAACCGTAGCAGCGAACCGTAGTAGGGAAACCGTAGCAGCGAAACTGTAGCATCGAAACCGTAGCAGCTATACTGTAACATCGAAACCGTAGCAGCGAACCGTAGCAGCGAAACCGTAGCAGCAAAACCGTAGCATCAAAACTGTAGCACCGAAACCGTAGCAAAGAAACCGTAGTAGCGAAACTGTAGCAGCGAAACCGTAGCAGCGAAACTGTAGCAGCGAAACTGTAGCAGCGAGACCGTTGCATAGAAACCGTATATACGCTACATGCTATATACGTCCTAGAGTTGCTAACCGCTTTTATCAGCGGGCGCATAAAACTGGGTGATAGAGAGAGAGAGAGAGAGAGAGAGAGGAGAGAGAGAGAGAGAGAGAGGGACATAACAGAAATTCTGCGTGTGTGCGAACGAGAGAGTAAGCTTTGTTAGTAATTCATGTTAATGTGCCTAGCTCTCGCCTACATCTTCACGTTCGTAAGCAAACGCCTTTCAGCTGTCAGGACAATAAATGTACTATTAGAGAGAAACAATTACGACGTGAGTTTCATTGAAATTGATAAAACTCCCTCGTACGTAAACTGAAATCGGCTCCCATTTCACAAGGTGCCAAAGCTATAAAATAAAGCTGCCATCCAGCCGGAGCACTGTTAACACCGTATTGAGCTGAGCGCAGGCATAAAAGTTAAGCGCTACCCACTCGGAGGTGTACCTGATAACGACGTGGTACCTGTAAAACGATAAAAGCTTTTTAGTTTCGTCGGTTATATCTTTAAAAGATATTTTAGACTGTGAGTGAACATAGGTTTTTTTAAGTATAAGCTTATATACTTAAAAAAAACCTATTCCTATATATTATTCTGATGACCATGACGTCAACGTGAATGAGAAGCCACAGGCAAAACTAATCACAGATGGCGCCACCTTCGCTGGTGTTTGTCATTTGTGGTTTATTTGAGGTTATAAACATTGCTCTTGAATGAAACAATGAAAATAAACTTTGCTCTTTTAAACAGTCAAATGTTTTCTCTAATGACAGTGGCAGATCTCAAAAAAGAGTTAAAGAAAAGAAATGCTTCCTTAGCTGGTAAAGAAGCAGATCTTGTAGCAAGGTATGCAATAAAATTATTAATGTTATTTTTTCTCATCGGAAGGAAAACGGAATAAGGATAACATTTATTTTTACACTGAAATGCACTACACAGAGGCATGTTTTAATACCAGACGATATTTATTGTGTAATTACTAAAATTATCTATTGATATTTGACACTTTTGACAGTGAAACAACACCAGCGATAATGCGCCACCTGGCGAGATAAATAAGCAGTGCGTCTCCCCATTATAACTAACTTTAAGGTTCTCAATTCCGTCGGTTTTTTACACTGTTTTATTTAACTTGCGTTGTTAGTTTGGACAAATCTTGCAACTGAATTTAAGACCAGTTATTCTCAACCGATTGAGCAGAAGTTTGGCATACTTACGTATGTTCGGTGACAATGTAATGTTATGGTACCATCGAGCTGGTCTGATGATGGAGACAGAAGGTGGCCATAGGAACTCCTAAACGAAACGAAACCCTGTCAAGTTTGGATTAGCTGGGTTTGTCTTTACAAGCGCTTTAGTTCTAGATGTTAAATTCAATATAGCAGACACCCCAAGATGGCGGACAAAATGTCATCTACCATCATGATATCGGTATCAAATGAAAGGGCTTGCTGAGAAGAATACGAGAAAGCTTGTCTTTAGAAAGTTATTTTTAATTAATAAAAAATAAATCCCCGATTACTTGGTATTTGCGGACCAATTTACGTGATAATTTTTTATTATGTAGACGACGCTTTAGAGGTGGTCTCACAAAAATTTAATTTATTTTGGATCCGTAATTTTTAACCAACTCTAATAATCTATTAGATTTTGTTCGAGCGCCTGTTGATTTGGCTATATTAATAGTTTTATTGAAGCGCTTACCAATTTTGAAGTTTGTTTTTTAATTAACAATTATTTCCATCGCAATTATTGGAAAGACGGAGAGGATATTTACTATCTCGGAAAATCGAAGGTTTAGAGGGAATGCTCGCGTGGGTGAAGCCGCGGTGGACAGCTTGTTTCTTTATAATTTAGGTCCGCATTTCATGAATTTTTTTGTAATTTTAAGGATTCTTTAAATTAGTAATGTTGTTATTTCGAAATCCTTTTGGATATTTTGAATATATTCGATGTAAAATGATTCTGAGTTCCGAATTTTATAGCTCCGGACCTAACAGGTTTTTAAATCTGATTTATACCTACGACGGAACGGATAGATAGGTATACGCGGTAAGAGGGGTTTTATGTTAGTGTGTATGTCTGTTACCGTTTTCCCCCAAAACGGTTGCATCAATTTAAATGCGGTTTAGTGTTTGAAATCAGGTTTCATTCGGTGGTTTAAGCTACATTTAATGAAAATCTGTCAAGTGGTTTAATAGTTTTAATCTCTTTATTGAATTAGTAGTCTTTTAGAATTAGTATTAGGTTTTTATATTTTAATGTATACTATCTATTGCGTATTTATTCTTTGCGCGATAAAATCCGGAACGTGGATATTCGCCAAAGAACCAGAGTCACCGAAGTTTAAGTGGCAATGGGCAGGCCACATCGATCGAAGAACCAATAACCGATGAGGAAGAAAGTTTCTAGAGTGGAGACCACGCAGCGTAGGGAGGCCGGACTAGATGGACCGACGACATTGTGAGAGTCACGGGCATCCAGTGGATGCAAAAGGCAGGCTGTCGTTCAGTGTGGAGGTTAAAGGGGGAGGCCTATGTTCAGCAGTGGACGTCTTCTGGCTGATGATGATGATCTATTGCGTTACTCGCCATGTGATTATGGCAGTTCTATAGAGTGGGTAAAGTTGGTTACCGGGGCAGTTCTCTGAGTCCTGAGTAACGAAACACCGCAATTTAGAATATTAATGACAGCAAAGTTAATTTCAATTTCAATTTCTTTTTTCTTTTTTTTCTTTTTTTAATGCAACTCCATGGACACCAGGAATTTCCCACTTCATATATTTTGTAAAAATATTTTGACATCCAAGAATAAATGTCTTAATTTTGCCTTGTCAACTATAGGTAAAATACTTGTAGCCAAGTCATGTTCAATATCTAGAAATCTATAGGTTCTCAATACCGATAGTTATAAAGGCACTTTCATGCTACGACGTCAGCTAGCAGCCACCGCGAAGTGACAAATTGAATAAAAGCGCTTTCAGCAACCGTCGGCCCTCGCCTTCAATACAACTCAATATCATACTGAGTACAGTAGGGACTAGAATTATACCCAGCTTGTCTCGCACTTGGTGGCACACTTTTTGTAAAAAATAAATAATTGTTAAATAGTAGCTTGTAATAATTTTTTATTTTTCTTTTATGTATTTAAATTCAGGTTAGGTTCAAATTAGAATCACAAATATCTATAGAGAAAATAGTTTAACCAAAATCCTTATTGTACTCGAAAGGACGTAGAAGCGGAATTACCCTAGAAATTCGACATTTACAAATTTATAGCTATGTTTACATTATAATGTGATAATGTTACAGCGTTTCAGAAATAAATGTTTACTTTACTTTATTTTTAAATTTGACTTTACTGTACATAAAAATTGGATGTTTCAATTCGACTATATGTTTTTTGTATGTCTGTAACGCGATTATTTCGCCAATTCTGAATTGATTGTTTATTTTTTGAAGTGAAACTTCTTATGCGACTTGAAACAAGGTTGCGTTAAACGTTTAACGCTACCATGGAGGGGGAATAGAAAGAGACAGAGCGAGAGTTTCACTTTTTCCGCGCGGAGGGACTCCACGCACATTTTTTTTTGTTTGTTAGGTCATACTTAAGAGGTGGTCCAATATAAATTATATCGAAATTTAATGTGATTTATGAAAAAAAAAATAAAAAAAAAATATATATACTCAGATGACGTTTTGGTTTGTGGTTCCATCAAAGAACTTGGACTTTACCTATTTGGGTAGGGTTCCATTCAGCAAAAGTTTTGATAAGGACGAAAGTCGTTTTTTCCTAAAAGTTTACTTTATTTTACTTTACGTTGACTTCTGACAGTTGCGCAACTATTTTGGTTTACAATTATGCCTATGCCAGTTTTCATTCGCTATTTTACCAGTTTCTTGCAATTTTTTCCGTACCTTATAGCTATAGTCACCGCGTTACCAACTGAGTCGTATGGCCATAAACGTCATACCATAAGACCTGTAAGTGCGAGCGAGATAGACAGATATGACATGTGGGTGCGAGCGAGATAGTCAGACAATTGATTTATGACCTGACGACTCAGATGGTAATGCGTTTACTATAGGCGTTGTTCACTCAGTCCTTACTATATTTATTTGTAGTGATACACTACCGATAGTATCTATTCGTAGTGTAAAAATGCGAGCTCTGTATCTGAATAAAGGCTGATTGGTGAATGGCGGGGAGCAATTAGCTAATTAGTCTGCTCTGAATGCTGTAGTTTCAGGTCGGGAGCGCCCGTCTACACTGGAGTTTAAACTTTACCAACAGTTCGTCCTGGAGTTAGATGTTTGGGGACGTTGGGAAGTTTCGGTGGTAAAATAAATGTTTGTAAAGTTTTGAAAATGTTTATTTTAGTTTCGAATTCAATCTTTTTTGCGGATAATATAAAATTTTATTTTTTATTAGCTTTACCAAGCAATGAATGTAATTTTTTTATTAGTTTCACCAAGCAAAGGATGTATTGAAAATTCCATATGATTTTGGTTAATGTACTGTTTTTTTTGGTGGTTGATGACTTAGTAGTACAATATAAAAAAGCAACTAGACAAAATGGGCACGATTTTTTTCACCATTTTAAACCAATTTTAACCATAAACCAAACCATGGAAGTAGACAGCTACTACATAGAATGATCAAAATTGCCAAAGTGGGGAAAGAGGGATTTAATTTATTATTATAACAAACTAAAAATCAAAATAAAGGAGGTGTCCGTGTGGCAATGTGGACTGCATTATAGTTGAATAGCCAGATAAATTCTTAGTGCGACGTAAGATCCAGCCAAGAGTCGCAACACTCTAATCACCAGTGGCGTTGACTTTCTATTGCGATTTTCGATGAGTCACTACGATACGAATCTCCATAATTTTCAAACATACCTTTACAAAAAAATTATAGACAAAGAGGGAAGAAAACAAGACTAAGAAAGAGGGTAGATCGTTATGTCTGCACCTAACTTTTTAACTGTTCGACCAACCACCCGCATTCTTCAGTCTTCCCGTGAACATGGTGCATGTAACTGCGCCGAAATATCGGGAGCTCATTCCACAAACTTACCACGGTAAATATCCCGTAAATAATCATACAACTTATAACAACCGTGATAGTTTAAAACAGGGTTTTACACCTTTACAGAATGAATATAGACTGACGGGTAAAACGTACTCGTGATTTATTAACGGGCAAAGTGCGGACTCGATACGTTTCACTGACTTAATTGGCGCAATGAGATAAAAAGTCATATTTTCAACAGTTTCAATAGATGGTTATTTATTCGGACGGTTTTCAATGGTTCTGATGTAAAGCGCAGAGCTTGTATTTATTTAGTTGCACTAGTAGCATCCCGCGGTTTTACTCGCTATACTATATCCATATTAAGCCATCCCGTCAAATTGTTAGCTTACATTAGTACATTGCGTGAGACAATAATATTCATGGACGTATAATGTTCTAACAAAGGAATCTGCAAAGTAGGTATGTACTGTTTTAAAGCAAAACTTATACCCCCTTACTAATAAACGTGGAGTAGTCTTGGAATAGTTACGCTGTGTTTTGTCTTTTTCTCTCTTTCAAATTTTGAACTCGATCGAAAAAGACAAAAGGCTGTGTAACTATTCCGAGGCTACTCTACGTTTATTGATAGGGGGGAAAGAGTTTCTTTATCTACATCAAAAATGTGAAGAGCTCTTGAAGAAAGATACCAGCCCAATTTAAACTTTAATAAATTGTCTATAATTATAATCTAAATTTCACTCGGCTTCAATATGTTTTATAAACCTACAAGTTATATTATTATATATATTCTTTTAGTATTATGTGTAATATGTTTAGTATTGAATTTTTGTAAAATTACTTTATCGTTTGTGTTTTTATATGTATTAAACATAATACATAATACACAATAGATAGTAAAAACATAATACACAATAGTGTATTATGTTTTTATGTGTTACATATATATATACATTCTATATTACATTGGTAATATGTCGTTTGCAACGCACACCTGCTGTTTGACGTGCGTGACGTCACCTGTCGGTTCCAACGGAAGACCAACGCTGGTTGTTTACAACCAGCATTACGCTGAGTTGGCACCGGCTTGTGACAGAAACTATTATTTCTATTTTATTGTTTAACTCGTAATGTCATTGTATCTTTGTTTCTGTCATAAATAAAAAAAAACTTTCTTTCTTTCTTTCTAACATAATAAAATAAATTAAGGATATTACAAAATATAACAACTTAATGTAATTCGATTTAAACATTATCTACACCAGAATAAAGATTAAAGTTTGGGAATCGCTTTTTAAAATTAAGAGTAAAAGCCACTCGCGAGGCTTTCGATTTTATTTTAATTCGAGTGATGGTTAAGTATAAATTATGTGAGCTATGAATTATGTGATGTGATTTATTAGCAATGGTTCCCGTAACTTTCAACTGGTATATTTATAAATTTAACACCTATTTTAATCTATTACAAATCCTTTTTGTAAATCCTAATTATAGTAACAATCGTTAAGCGAACACAATTTTATTGTTTTTGAATCGTTAAGCCATGTCAGATAACTTCAAACGGCCTAAAATTTCTGACACCAGGGGCCTTACAGACAACAGCTAATTGCGGCACCTAATCCGCTCAGTTGGAAAATCAGGCGACCACAAACCGTATCTGGGCGCGATAAGGTTCACGTTCGCGTGCTTTTCCAACTGAGCGGATTAGGTGCCGCAATTAGCTGTTGTCCGTAAGCCCCCTGGGCTGGTACTCGGCCTATACCATTCAACTTACTTACTTTTAATCTTTATTCAGAGTACACAGAAAATAACTTTTTTTAAAGATTTGGTACACAATGTCTACTTTACATTTTGAATACTACATACGAAACATTTGCAAAATGAATGAATTAGAATTCAGACGGAATACGGACAAAACCGCATCAGGGATAGATAGTGGGGTTCCTTGACGAAAACGAAGCAATTTCAAAGTTCTTAATATATTGTGAAAACGGATAAACGAATTGTAAAACTATGAAAATACACGTTTTTTATGAAGATAGATGGGGGGGGGGGGGTAAAGTGGTATAATATTAGATTATTCACCAAGGGGATAAAGCAGTGTCTTAATTCACGGGATTCAAGCACGCAAAATACTTGACTCACCAAATTCTTAATTCAAATCATATTATTGTTGGCCTGCTGTTTATAATAAAATTCAGGACAATATCCGGCTAGACTAAAATTAAGAAACTGGAATTAATTACTTACTTTAGATATAGTTTGTATGACATATAATTGTGCATTGGATTGGTGGTGTGAAAACCATATTATTATGTTTTATTGTAGGTATTTATATAACTACAATAAGCAACAAGTGGCGGTTTTATAATTATAAGTAATTTTTGGATGGGAAGGAGTAGTAGTGTTAATATTTGTAACATTCGTAATTATTTTGTATATGTCGAATTTCTAGTGTAATTCCGCTTCTACGTCGTTTCGAGTACAATAAGAACTTTGGGATAAACTATTTTTCTCTATGGATATTCGTGTTGCTAACTTGAACCTAACCTGAATTTAAATAATAATAAATAAATAAATAAATATTCGGGACATTTTTGCACACACGGTCATCTGACCCCAAACTAAGCAAAGCTTGTGATATGGCTGCCAGAGACTGATATACATAAAAGAGCAAAATTAACATATCTTAAAACACACAGTAATTAAATCTGTAACAAAAAATAGTTTTTGTTACAAATTAAAAATGGACTTCCGCTAAGTAACGCCTGATTCAATCAACTATTTGTAATTATTGCAATGGTTCTGAAAAGGATTGTAAGTTTCACAAAGGATCTCTAAAAAGCTACACATGTCAGCTTGATATTACCAAGGCAAGCTTTACATTTAGGCGACTAGGCGAGATAGGACTCGGATCTGTTCGAGGTTACGTACAGAGTGCTCCTTGCAGTATGGGCTCATTAGGTCTTGTCATGATCGAAGAAAACAAGGTATAGCGCTCTGGGAGTTGTCCTGCAATGATGTCACTGTCCAGTTGCCACTTTATTGTAGCAAACACAGATACTTGGAAACAATTTATTTAATAAACTATTAAATAAAATTCATGAAATTGAAATCTTTTAATTTCATGAATATTTTATGAATATTATTCTTAGTGTAATTTTAAGTAGAATAAGTAAAACCATTTACTATTTGCAACACCCTATAAACAGGGTATAATGTGCATTTAGTGCATTTTAAATGTTACAACGCATTATATGGCAATGTAAATAAAATAAATAAATAAAAAATAAAATACAAAAAGCATTTCAATTGTCATTTGGTTTGTCCGCTCAAGAAAATCAATTCAAGTTAAGCACGAATTGAATATATTAAAAATAACTACTACTGTTAATAACACGCTACTGTTAACACAGAAAATCTGCTGTTTCGTGGTGTATCGTCATCTCTCTCGAACCTGTTGTAAATTAATTATTCTGCTCTTGCTTATTATGCACGTGTACGTGTATCCATGACATTGATGTCATCATTGTGGGACGCCCGCGTGACATTTTTTTCTCGGAACGCTATACCTGGCGGAGTATATGATTATACCATGGATCTTATCACATTTTCTTGTAAACGAAATTTATTTGCTAATGAATTTAGAGCGATGATTGCTTAGTGGTTTGCTCTGTCGGATGCCTTACTGCATGGTGTGTGTTGAAATCCCGAGAATGAGTTTAAGTTCCGGTATAGAAAAATATTATGAGAATTCTATAGAATGTGGTGTATTTCAAGTTGTGCACCTTCTAATAGCATCTGTGAACTGCGTATATATTTTAACTAGCTGTTACCCGTGACTTCGTTCGCGTGGACATAATATTTTTTTATATATTTTTTTCTAAATAATAGGGTTGCGCTTGACCGCCAACTCGCCTGGAGCACGCTTGTGTAGAAGAAACCGATCACTCGTGATTTGAAGACATAGATTGAAACTATTGGGGAACACCCATTCAGGCAGCGCATTCCATAGACTAACAGTTCGCTTAATAAAAGTGGAATCAAAGCGCTTCGTTTGGGTTTTCGGTTTTCAAACAAACCATAAAGCGCTGTCGATTTTTTGTGCCCGCTCTGGCAATCCGATAGAAAAATGGGCAGTAGGGAATTAGATCATGAAGATCCGATGCACACTCTCCGAAATGTACCTATTCGATAAAAGACCGATAGACTAGCAATTTTGCGCCGATCCTATTTTTTTTTTTTTTTTTTTTTTTTTTAATAATTGGCTTGCGCTTGACCGCCAACTCGCCTGATGTTAAGCGATGATGCGGTCTACGGTGGAGCACGCTTGCCTAGAAGAAACCGATTCACTCGTGATTTGAAGACACCCAGATTGTATCTATCGGGGAACACCCATTTAGGCAGCGCAGCCCATAGACTAGAAGTTCGCACAATAAAAGTGGAATCAAAGCGCTTCGTTCGGGTTTTTGGAATACCAACCATAAAGCGGTGTGCTCAAGACTAATGGCTCGTTTACACAGTGCGTGCTGCTGCCTGGCCAGTAGACAGCTACTCGGTTTGTCTACTCGTACGCCAGTAGCTCGGCTCGCCTTTGCTGTCTACACCACACCTAGCTCCTGCTCAGTCCGAGTCGAGTCGCGATGTCGAGTGAACTTGTTTTAATAAAAAAAACGGTGATACGCTCTATGTAATATTATTGTCAGAAGACCATCTATCCGTACCCATTTCGATCTCGATTTAGTACATAGGCGTAGCACACAAAAAACGCGGCTTCCACTCACAACTGTCCGGCTGGCACTGGCGAGCTACTGCCGAACGCGTCCAAACGATGCGAGCGACGCACGAGCCGCTGTCATGTGCGAGTTGCTGCCGGGCGAGCAGGCGAGTGAAAACAAAAAATGTTGAAGTAACTCGGATGCGAGCTACTGACCAACTCGCACGTACGAGTTACTCGTAAGTGACGTCCAAACAGTGCGAGTAACTGCAGTGCAGCTACTCGGAAGGCTTACTCGTACGCTAGCTCGCACTGTGTAAACCAGCCATAAGGAGCTTAGTCTGAACCAGGGATTCGGTGCCGCTGAGCCTCTTAGCACGCGACTATAACGCCCCAACAATATTATCCCTCAACTACCGTGGTATTATGTGACTCAGACTAGCTTACCGAGGAAGCACCGGTATAAACTGCACTTACTGTTACTATATCCGCGATACCTATAGGCTAGCATTAAAATGTATGTATCCCGGAGCTCGCTCCCGTCGCTTTTTCTCAGAATCTGGCTTTAGACTGTTACCTAAAAGGAGTTCACGAGACATTTCAGCTTTTTCTCTGTTTCTAGCTTCATTTCAAATTTACATTTCCTTTAAAGTGTTTTGTTTATTTTATCAAATACTAAACGTAATGTATAAAAATACTAGCGGTCCGCCCCAGCTTCGCACGGGTATAGATTATAGCCTATGTCACCCGGGGATAGTGTAGCTCCCCGTCAGTGAATTTTTTTTTCAAATCGGTTCAGTAGTTTCGGAGCCTATTCAATGCAAACAAACAAACAATCAAATCTTTCCTCTTTATAATATTAGTATAGACTAGCGGCTTCGGCTTCGCACGGGTATTATTGGAGTTTAAGGATCCCAAATAAAAAATAAAAAACTATAATATAGCCTATGTCTCCCGGGGATAGTGTAGGTTCCCAACAGTAAAATAATTTTTCAAATCGGTTCAGTAGTTTCGGAGCCTATTCAATGCAAATAAACAAACAATCAAATCTTTCCTTTTTATATTATTAGTATAGGAAAATACGGGTCGAATTGAGAATCTTCGACATGAGGTATAGGATACTTTTTATCCGGAAAATTTACTATTCCTGATGGAATATCCACGCAGGTGACTTTGCAGGACACAGTTAGTTTTTTTTTTTTTTTTTTTTTTTTTTTTTTTTTTTTTTTTTTAAATAAATAATAGGCTTGCGCTTGACCGCCAACTCGTCTGATGTTAAGCGATGATGCGGTCTAGTTCAAATCGATTTTTAGGGTTTTCATAAACAAACTATATGTAAGGGTTTAGCTTTAGTTTATTTGATATTCGAGTCAGTTATCTAGTAAATAGTCCGCCTGTGTCGGTGTAATTAAAAACTTTAGATTAATTTGTGTCGGGCTTCTGAATTCTGATGTAAATTGAAATAACGCTGGTTATGAATTCATTCATTAAAATTTTATTAATTTATTTATGAGACACGAAGCTATAGTAGTTAAGTTAAGAGGCACTGTGGGTTGGGTTGATAATTTTTTCATTAGCTCTAGACTGAATATACATAAAAATTTACCGGCCAAGTGCGAGTCGGACTCTTGCACTGAGGGTTCCGTTATCCGTACCATCACAAAATTCAATAACGAAATTACCAGTTATAACTTGGTAATGAACAAAAACTTATCACCGACTCGCATTCGGCCATTATTTATTACAAGCTGCGTCCGGCGGTTTCACCTGCGTAGTGATGAAACATGGTGATGATGATGATAAAAAGTATCATGTGTCCGTCTCCTGGTTTTAATTTACCTCCCCACAAATTTTTAGCGAAATCGGTTTAGTCGTTCTTGTGTTATAAATAGTGTAACTAACACGACGATCTTTTACATAAATATAGATTTATAGTTATATAATTATTTACGGGATATTTACCGTGGTAAGGTTGTGCAATGGGCTCCCGATATTTCGGCGCAGTTACATGCACCATGTTCACGGGAAGATTGAAGAATGCGGGTGGTTGGTCGAACAGTTAAAAAGTTAGGTGCAGACATAACGACCTACCCTCTTTCATAGTCTATATCGGGAGCTCTTTCCAAAACCTTACCACGGTAAATATCCCGTAAATAATCATATAACTATAGTGAACAACCGTGATAATTTAAAACAGTGATCACAAAAAAAAACGATCAATCGTGCCAAATTTGACGCTTGTAAGTATTACCGTTTTTCTATTAGAGCTAATACAAAAATACGTTAAAGAAATAAGTTTGTTGTGTGTAGTGCGGACCCCTTTAGTTTTAACTTTTTTAGTATTTCTTAGTTAATCCGCCGTAACATTACATATAACATTCATTCTAAAAAACATTAACATTCTGTGAAAATTTCAACTGGCTATCTATTACGGTCCGAAAGATACAGCCGTTAATAGGTAGGACAGACAGACGGACAGACAAACAGACAGACATCGTAGGCTTAGTAATAGGGTTCCGTTTTTACCCTATGCATAGGGTAAAAACGGAACCCTATAAACACATTCATATCGAGACAGCGATGGAAATATTTGCCCAGACTAGACTATTCGAATAAAACGTTCTAGTTCAGGGGTGTCCAACATACAGCCCGCGGGCCACAATGCGGCCCGCCAAGGTTCCTAATCCGGCCCGTAATTTTTTTTTGACGACATTTTAAAAGAACGACGTGTCATTATGTTCGTGTAATATTAAACGCCGTTCTTTAAAAAATTACGTCGACCGATCACAATACGACTCGGCGAAAACGTGGACTAGCATATCGGAAGAAACCAAAAAATTAAACGTAAATGCCATTTTAATTCTTGGAACAATACCTGCCCGCGAAAACGTTAACATTGCCGCCCATCTCACCCACCCACTCCCTCCGCGCATGCAACGTCCAGGCCTAATATACCCTCTCTACCATTTTACTTATATTAGTCTTGATTTGCTAAGTCACGAAGCATCTCTTGGCCCGCCATAGTTACAAAGTTATACAGCATATTTTGTCTTTTGTTCTATTTTATTAAATTATTATTGTAAATTACTTAGAATTTAATATGATTGAGGTATGTACTTACTTGTACGCGCACCTGTGCGGTGCGTGACGTCACCTGCCGGCCTCATCGGAAGACCAGCGCCGTTTGACAGCAAACGGCATTATGCTGAGCTGGGGCCGGTTTGTGGCAAAAGTCCAACGTATTTAACTTTATATTTGTGTGTAGCTTTATTATATAATGGATTTTTGTTACAAATAAAATATTGTCTATTGTCTATTGTCAAAGTTAATATATCCGGCCCACCACAAAATTTAGTTGGACACCCTGTTCTAGTTAGTGAAGTAGCAGTAACGTAGTGGAGTTAATCAAGCCATTGCCACGAACAACAGTAACTTGTCGTGTGGAGCCAAGTAAGTTCGATTGAACCGGGTAAATCCAGATTCCGGGAGTTTCGAGTTCCGATTTAATGTTTGCATCTGCTTGACGTAAAGTCGTGTACAGACGAAACAGCGTGTTAGGCCATTTACATATACCTAGTGCGACGCTTTATATCGGCTTAAGACTCACACACACACACACCATCAGCCATTAAATGTCCACTGCTGATCAAGGCCTCCCTCTTAGAGAGGGGTGTTGCCATAATCCCCACGCTTGGCAGGCGGCTTGCTTAAGACTCGACTAGCAGGAAACAGCAAGTTTGAATAACTGTGTGGTCATCAATTTGGAGAATTATATTATATACTAGCTGCGCCCCGCGGTTTCACCCGCATAGTGATGAGAAATGGTGATGATGATGATGATATTGAAAAGTAGAACTATACCCATTCAAAACATCAGGTCGATCCGTTGCTCTGTTGCTGCGTGAACGAGGAAAAAACAAACAAACAAACTTTTCGCATTTATAATATTAGTATGATTTATATATAAATAGATCATCATCATAATGTTAACCTGGTGGATGACTTTTTTTTTACATCGGACTAGGCTAACGTTTGACTGCGATCTCGCCTGATGGAAAGCGATGATGCGGTCGAAGATGGAGCACGTTTGCCCAGTAGTAACCTATTAACCCTAGACTTGAACACTCCAAGATTGTAATGCTGCGGAAACACAGACAGGGGCAAGGCGTTCCATTGTTTTGCTGTTCTAATTAAGAAAGAGGAGTCAAAACGTTTGGTGCTAATAAATGGCATTTCGACCAAGTAAGGGTGACGCCTTGCCGTTCGTCTGGACGTCCGGTAATGAAGAGGTGATGGGGGAACAAGTTCGTGAAGTTCCGTTGCACACTCTCCGTGGAAAATCCTATAAAATACCGACAAGCTTGTGACTTTACGCCGGTGGTTCAGACTCTGAAGTTTCTTTCCAACCAACACTTCTTCATCGATGAGCTTTATTGCTCGTTTTTCTATTGAATCCAAAGCCTCAAGCTGATACTTGGCCAAACCATCCCAAAGGTGACAACAGTACTCCAAACATGATCGGAGCTGAGCTTGGTAGAGATTAAGAAGCTGCCCTGATGTAAAGTACCGCCGCACCTTCGACAAAATACCAAGTTTTTTTTGGTTGAACCATGACTGGTAGAAAATGTTCTCCATTTTTACATTTCTACATAATTTTTAGTGTGCAATAAAGTATTAAATAAATAAAACAATGAGCTCTACTGCTAGATATAGACATCTCCCATGGCACGCTACTCAGCCCGATCCGAATCTTTACTATTCCAACTTTTTTATATGTACAATAACTGGCAAACAAGCGACGGACCACCTGATGATAAGTGGTCACCGCCGCCAATAGAAACCTACGATAACCAGGGCATTGTCAGTGTGTTGCCCATCTTTGAGAACTCTATTTCACCCTTCGTTTGGAGCAGTCCGAATTATACTTCGGAGGAATAACCGAAGGTAGTAAGCCATTCGACAACTTACAGGTGCGTGGCAGAAACAATTGATTAAATCGAACAGTGCGAGACTTCCACGTATCCTGCCTGAATGGGTGTTTCCGGATATTTACAATCAGGGTGTCTTCAAAGCTTGTGTGAATCGGTTTCTTCTAGACAAGCGTGCTTTAACGTAGACCGAATCATCGCTTAACATCAGGCGAGTGCCAACTCGCCTGATGTTAAGCGATCTAAAGCGACCTAAAGCGATCTGAAGCGATCTGAAGCGATCTGAAGCGATCTGAAGCGATCTGAAGCGATCTGAAGCGATCTGAAGCGATCTGAAGCGATCTGAAGCGATCTAAAGCGGTCTATAGCGATCTAAAGCGATCTAAAGCAATCAAAAGCGATCAAAAGCGATCAAAAGCGGTCAAACGCAAGCTATTATTAATTTAAAAAAGTGTGGATGGCATTTCTGGTGAGTTTCAGGGCGTCCTATACGCTACGTTTGTCTAATCTTGGTCTCCATTCTAGAACAGTTCTACCCCAACGGTTATCAGTTCTGAGACAGATATGACCAACCCACTGCTACTTTAGCTTGTTCAATACGCTGAGCTATTTCGGTCACTTTGTTTCTCTGGTAAATAACTTCAGTCCATACACAATACGCCAAGCATAGCTCTCTCTATAGCTCGCTAAGTGATCTTCCAACCGACCAACCCTTGAAAATATTGGCCTGTTATCCTAAGCAATTTCCCTGCAAATAAACAACGAAAAAAAGCTCATGAAAAGTACGCAAAAGTAGAATTGTGTTTTGATTCTGTCTTTCTTTTTGTTTTTATAAAATTTGTCAAAGGAAGAGCCTGAAGCCCACGACAGAGGTCAGTCTAGTGTGGAATTCAGTGCAGACCGACAAAACACTGTTTTTAGGGTTCCGTACCTCAAAAGGAAAAAATGGAACCCTTATAGGATCACTTCGTTGTCCGTCTGTCTGTCCGTCTGTCCGTCTGTTCGTCTGTCAAGACCCTTTTTCTCAAGAACGCGTAAAGGTATCAAGTTGAAATTTATACTAAATACTTGGGTCTACAGTTTCTTTCGGCTGTAAAAAAATAAAAGTTGTAAGTCAACGCAATCAAAAGATAAGAACGTTTACGTCGCATATTTTGCGATTTCCCAGGAAAAACAAAATCTATAGGGTACTTCCCGTTGATTTCGAATCATGAAATTTGGCAAAAGGCAAGATATCATAGCACATATATAGGAATAAATCTGAAAGTTACAAATTTGAAGTTATATCATTTAAAAATAATATTTTTTTTATTACAAACTTATATTTTGTAGTTGAAATGTATAGAAGAACCTTATAATCAACTACAAAGGTAAGTTTGTCTTTCAATAATTCAACTTTAGGTTTTTTTTGGACTTGCGCTCTGAGGGTTCTGTCCAATCTCAGAGCACGAGTCCTACTCGTACTTGTCCGATTTTTTTGTGTTTCTTTTGTTACCCATATTCATCTTCTGTTAACTCGGTGTTTGTATTTAGACACTAAGTTTTGATACAATGACTTTATTGGTCTGTGAAACTAGGTAATCACTACATAGTATAAAACAAAGTCACTGTCGCTGTCTGTCCGTCCCTATGTATGCTTAAATCTTTAAAACTACGCAACGGATTTTGAAGCGGTTTTTTTTAATAGATAGTGTGATTCAAGAGGAAGGTTAATATGTATAACTAGCGATCCGCCCCGGCTTCTCACGTAAATTACACCCGTGCGAAGCCGGGCGGGTGTAATTTACGTGCAAAGCTGGGGTGGGTCGCTAGTTATGTATATAAACCTTCCTTGAAAATGTATCTAACTGATGGTGAAAATCGCATCAAAATCCGTTGCGTGGTTTACGAGGAGTAAGCGGCCATACAGACATACAGACAGACGCGGAACGCGACTTCAATTTATACTATGTAGAGATGTTACATAGATGTCAAAATAGTTGTATGTGCTCTAGCTTCTACCTAGAAAATATTCTTAATAGAAAAAATTTCTTGATAACTAATAAAAAAAAATATTATAATTTTTACTCTATTTATTGCATTGATTTATTTTTTATTGAATTGATGCTTTGCACATCGTCTGTACGCGGCTTAAAGAGACACCGGGTAACTTGTAATTATTGACTGTGTTACCTAAACAGGTAACTCGAGAATACTGAATACTAATTGACAAATCCCGTGGCAGTAGTACCTGCTACCTGTTCTGTGACGCGGTTGTTTGGGTGTATTTGTTATTTAGTGCAGGCTCTGTGGCGTTGAAGTTGGCAAAATCAAAAATATTATTTTGTAGAAATAATAATTCGTCGCAGGAAAGGCAAATTAACTGAAGCTCCAAATGACCATTTCGAGAAAAAGACGTTTTAAGTTTTTTTTTTTCGTTTATAATTCATAACTTTTTTCCCAGCACAAGAAATTCGATGACGTCAAGGTAAACTTTTATTAATTTGTCATTTTCTATGTCCAGAAGTACAAACCATAATAAATGGACTGCTGGTTTGTGATATAGTGGCGCTTAAGTAAAAATGACTTCAATTTACAGTAAAGCAAAATTTCTTAACCGCCATTTGATTCAAATATTTATAGCAATCAAAATTACTTATAACTCAAAAATGCTTATAAAATATTAGCTTTAAATTGCCGGAAGCCAAATTTACTTAAAATTTACTTGTAATTTATTGCAGGAAAACAAAATTACTTAGGTGACAGGCACGAATAAAATGCCAAAAAAGTGTCGTTTAAGGACTCTGGTTGATGAAAAAAACCCCTTTTTTCCTTTTACTGAAACGCCAAAATAGTGCTCGTATCGCTATGGGACCCAGACTGATCGACGCAGAAAAAAAACGCTGATTCCGAATATCTATATAACTCAATATGCCTATTTTGGCGCTTCAGTAATTCTGCCTTTCTTGCGACGATATCAAGAGTGAGAATACTGTTTTAAACTATCACGGTTGTTTACTGAAGTTATATGATTATTTACGGGATATTCGACCAACCACCCGCATTCTTCAGTCTTCCCGTGAACATGATGCATGTAACTGCGCCGAAATATCGGTAGCTCATTCCACAACCTTACCACGGTAAATATCCCGTAAATAATCATATAACTTTAAGAGTGAGAATGATGTTCGGCTTTTCCCGAGGCTAAGTAAAGCAGCGGACAAAGCTAGCACAGGGACCTTACGGACAACTGCTATTGCGGCACCAAACTAACATTAAATCCGCTCAGTTGGAAAATCACGCGACCGCGAACCGTATATGAGCGCGCGTTCGCGTAATTTTCCAACTGAGCGGATTAAACGTTAGATTGGTGCCGCATTAGCAGTTGTCCGTAAGGCCCCAGGACCGGAAATGATGGCGCACTGAAGAGGAGACCTATACCCAACAGTGGGTGGAGAATGGTTGATGATGATGATGAAGTAAATTCTAAATATTTTTGCGTCTTCTTCTTCTTTCGAGTCGATGTTCCGCAAAATACAATTCTATTGTCAAATCAAGTTTCTAGACCAGAACTTTGCCACCCCAATGGCACTCTCCGTGGCTTCATTCAAGGTCGTCTTGTGTGCAAGTTGTAAGACACGCTGCACAGTCCATCAAGTGTGTCATTGTTTGAGGGTTCTGTACCACCACATAACTTGTTAGCTACTAAAGTACAATAAAACCGGCCAAGTGCGAGTCGGGCTCGCGCACTGAGGGTTTCATACCTCCACAAAGTACAATAATTATCAATGAAAAAAATACAACATTCTAAACTTGTAAAATATGGCATTTCAATTCGGTGAAAGAAAATGAGGTCAACCCAATTACCAGTTATAACTTGGAAATGAACAAAATATTTGTCACCGACTCGCACTTAGCCATTATTTATTATTGGTTGTTATTTTATAGAGTGTTTACTATAATCGTGCCAAGTTTGAAGCTTGTACGTATTACCGTTTTTACATTAGAGCTTTTTTTTTTTTTTTTTCACTTCTCATGTAATGTAATGTAAATCTTTATTTCTAAAAGCTGTGTAAACTTAAATTAATTTTAATACAAACTACTAAGACTTAATATTAAAAAGTAAGAAATTTCCAAAAAATTTAAAAATATTTAAGATGTCGACTTTAACAAGGGCCCCACACTAGGCTCATGGCCCGTATTGTGGCGGCCAAGTGACGATGTACTCAAATAATTTTTTTAAAGTGGAGGCATCCAAATTTTTTTTTTTTTTGTTTTTCCTAGATTATTAATTTTTATTAATATTAGTTACATTTAGATTGGTTATAGCTAATACTAAAATACCTTAAAAATACGTTTGTTATATTTTTAGTATTTCTCAGTTAATCCGCCGTAACATTACATATTTCAATTTCAACTAGCTATCCAATACGGTTTGAAAGATACAGCTTATTAAAGTTAGGATGGACAGACAGACAGACATATGTTTTAGGGTTGTATACTTTAGTACAACTTTTAAAGTTAGGACGGACAGACAGACATATAGATGTTTTACCCTATAACGATATCTGGGATGTGGTACTTCCGTACAATTCTAAAACATTTCTCGTTCTTTATTTGATTTATAGGCAGCTCAATAGATGGATTAGAACTTACATTTACTGGAAAAAATTCGGTTCTAATAGATCCTCATCGAATAACTGCTTTTCTACAGGAACCGAAGATTCTTACAGATCCGTAAAAGTCTAGTTTCTAATATTCCGATTAAATAATCAAATGATGGGCAACGTTGGGTGGGGATGGGGAAGAAAGGTTCTTGAGTGGAGACCACGAACCGGAAAACGCAGCGTAGGTAGGCCTCCCACTAGATGGACCGACGACACAGTGAGAGTCGCTGGCATCCAGTGGATGCAAAAGGCAGGCTGTCGGTCAGTGTGGAGGTTAAAGGGGGAGGCCTATGTTCAGCAGTGGACGTCTTCTGGCTGATGATGATAATGATAGGCAACATTACTGTGCAATTGTTACAAAAACACCGGGAAGGCATCAGTTGGTGCAAACTCATCAGCATTTCATTGCTACGCTTACCATTTCCATTTCGATGTCCTTTGGACCACAGTGTAGTTAGAAACAGCATGCCCACTTCACCGTTTCCTTGTTGTTGAGGATTAAATGAAATTTCGGGTTTTCGTGGCACAGAATAAGAGGAGCGGCGCGACTTCCATCAGGATAATGCACAAAATATAATTGATTTCATAGCTTTGTTTTACAATACAATACAATACAATGACTCTTTATTAAAATACCACAAAACAAGAATAACATAAACATTACAATAAAAATATTATCTAGGCTTTTAACAGGCGGCCTTATCGCTTAAAGCGATCTCTTCCAGGCAACCGTGCACGGAAAGGAATTATACATAAAAATTGTGGCCTTAACTAAAAAACAAAAGTAAATATACAAATAACAACAAACAATCAATAGACTACAAATAAATATAACATACTTAGATATGCTTTTTTGTTTTAGATATTGCTACGTGAGTTGACACGGCTTCGTAAGCCAAAATACTACTTTGTTTGACAGAAAATGTTAGGCACACTCTCCAATACTAGATTTTATTCATTTAAATGGGGACCGACATAATTTGGTACAAAAGTATTAAAACAGATGGCGCTACATGTATCGAAATATAGAAATAACATTAAATATGCGTGCGTCGGTAACACTGGTATTATGGCTCATCCCTTCTTACCTAAGCCAGTGTCAGTTGAGCAGTTGACAGTGTCTGTAAGCGAAACACCGAAGATCGGGCGAGTTGGGTGTCTTGGAAGAGGTTTATGTCCAGTTATGGACTGATGTTGAAGATAATTTAAATACCACATTAGTAATATCAATGCGAAAGTTTTTTCAAATCTCAAATTTCAAATACCAAATTTGTCGATTTTAAATCAATTTTTATTTAGTTAAATTACAATATTTGAGCTGGAAAAAAATACATGTCACAGACACGTCTGTGTTTGAGTGCTTTGGTTCAAAATTTGATAGAATAAAATTTCCTCGATAAAAAAAAACTGAAACAAAGTCGATTTAAGTAGTTAATTTTTTTCGTTTTATGCTCTAATGAAAGCTCGTAACAACCTGGTAATTGCATGTTCTAAAAGGTACTGAAATAGTACTGATATCAATCCTGTGAAAAAAAAAATTAAAAGGATTGATTCAATTTTTTTTGCATTGGATAAATTTTTGATAGTGAATAGTTTCGTTTTTTAGTGAAATTAAAAGCTTAAAAAGATCGTGAGAATTTGCGCGCGCCAGGCGTCATTGAGGTCGGACTTATGTTCGTTTTTGTCATAGCACTCCCCCCGCGGGCCTCGAGACTCTTGCGCGGCAAAATACATCGTCGCTCTAACTTGGCGGAGGCTGAGGGAGCGTTTTGTTGCCCACGCGACTCAGATAACAGGTCGCAGGGATTTAGATTCAATTCGGCATGGATATAAGTCAGGATACAAAAATATACTGCTTAGGTTTGTATGGTATTATTTTTTGCTAACAATAAGTTTTTTAAAAAAAAATACTTCCCCCATGTTGTTTCCATAATTAGTTCATCTTCCGGGGTTACGCTTATGGCGAAATGGAGGTCACGCAAGGCCTTTCTTCCGCTAGGGACGTTCTTGTGCGTTCAAAAGTACATTTTTAATTTGGAGTTGTCCCACTGTTTCTTCCAATATACTTCTGTTTCTGTCCTTTGCCCGTCTCTTCGAAATAGGATTTGTAAGCGAAGTAAACTCATTAGAAGCGAGGCTTTGTCTACAATCCGAGCGAGAAATATCGGATTCAGAGATCCAACTAGCTATTCCCCTTTAATATCGGATTTTTTTACCAAATTCTAGATACAATTTGCATCGTTATTCCTTATAGAATAAAGCCGAAATTGGGTTGGTGTAAAATGTTTTTTAATTTACATATTTGATGCGTTGCTATTTGGGAAGCAAAATACAAAAGCCGTATAAGTTAATGCTTTTTGTGCGACTTTTATACCAGAGCTGGGAATGTTTAAAAATGTTTGACCGTTTGCATTATTCTGTAAATATTTCTTTTATAAAAAACCATGTTGTCGAGTGAAAAGGTTTTTTGGTGTAACTGAATTAGCTTACATTTTGGTGATAATTATTTATATGCTAACCTCGGCATATAAATAATTATATGCCGAGTTTGGGGTCGAGACATTAGGCCCTAGGGGACCGGGAGCTCACCTCATTTTCAAAAATCTTTCAGAGCGCCTGGTTAATGCGACGCGTGACCAAAATGCTGGCGTATTTCTGGCTCAACGCATAAGCATTGCCATTCAACGTGGTAATGCCGCCAGCATGCTGGGTACGCTGCCAACTGGTAGTGGGCTTGAGCATTTGGATTGTCTTTAGACCTTCAACGGTCTATGGGCAGTCTAATTGTATTTGTAGTGTTAGTTTTAGCTTGTATTTTGTTTAGTAAACAAATTAAAAAAAAAAACCAAAAAAAAAAAATTGCAAAAAAAAACATTTACATGCATGTAACTTGCAACGATCACTTGTAATCATGTCGAATGTCCATGTTGAACCTGTGCCGATAGTCGTTGGGAACGATACTCTAGAAGTTGTTGACCATTACACCTATCTTGGACAGATTGTTCAGTTAGGTAAGTCCAACTTGAGCAAAGAGGTCGCCCGAAGAATCCAACTCGGATGGGCAGCGTTCAGGAAATTGCGTGACATCTTCTCGTCCAAGATACCACAGTGCCTCAAGACGAGGGTCTTTGACCAGTGTGTGTTGCCAGTGATGACATATGGTACTGAGACGTGGTCCTTGACTGTTGGCCTTTTGGAAAAACTCAGAGTCACTCAGCGGGCAATGGAGAGAGCTATGCTCGGAGTTTCTTTGCGCGATAAAATCCGAAACGTGGATATTCGCCAAAGAACCAGAGTCACCGACATAGCTGTTAAAATTTGCAAGTTGAAGTGGCAATGGGCAGGCCACATCGCTCGAAGAACCGATAACCGATGGGGAAGAAAGGTTCTTGAGTGGAGACCACGAACCGGAAGACGAAGCGTAGGTAGGCCTCCAACTAGATGGACCGACGACATAGTGAGAGTCGCTGGCATTCAGTGGATGCAAAAGGCAGGCTTTCGTTCAGTGTGGAGGTTAAAGGGGGAGGCCTATGTTCAGCAGTGGACGTCTTCTGGCTGATGATGATGATGATGATGATGATGAACTTGCAACGTATGCATGAAGCATTTGTCTGACTGATAAAACTATTTTGTGATGGTTCATTGCATTTTGTAGTATCATGGCTCCTGATACTGGTACGTTTAGTCGGTAACGTAGTCTCGCACAGAGATACGTCAAAAGCATTCACTGAAGCTAATGGAAGCCATGTGTGATTAGGGTTACCATATCTCAGGATTTGTCCTGAAGTCTCAGGATTTTTTGGCTTTTTTCAGGATTGCGGGCGGATTTTGTAAATCTCAGGAAATCTTAGGATTTTTAGAATCTTCAATAAAATAGAGTAGATTTTTCAGATCTTTTATATTTACAAAGTTACAAAAACAAAAAATAATCTTCTATTATTTTAATATATAAGTACCTATCAAATAAGCAAAAAAACCTATAATAATTTGAAAATTTCAACAAACTTGTAAATTACGATTGTGAGAAAGTTTTCAAATTGCGACAAAAACTCAGGATTTTTCAATGGAAAACGGGCTTTTTCTCCGGACTTTTAAATTTTCCATCTGGTAACCCTATGTGTGATAGATAACTGAAAAGCATGTCGTACTATCCGTATCTAGCTTATAATAAAGAAAAAGTATGTTTGATTGTTTGTTATTCTTTTTTCAAAACTAAAAAACTGATTGATTTGAATTTAAATAACTTTATGGGGCAATTGTTTAAGCGTGGTGAAATAAAAATAAATATAAATTATTAAAAGGAAAAGTGGGTCGAACCCGAAATTTTGAAACTACGGAGAGATCATGTCGTAGTGATCTTAGATATATATTTAGAGGTCTCCGCGGGCAACTAAAACGATTAATAAAATCATCATCATCATCAACCTTTTATTCAACGGCGTATGTGAATCCACCAACCCGTAACTGGGCCAGCGTGGTGGATATGGCCTAGTCACCCTCTCGGGGGTAGGCTAACAGTAGCAGTAGTCGATGACAACATTAAATCAATGTCAAAGTCAAAGTCATAAATAAAGTCATAAAGTCATAAGTCATTCAGAAATATAAATTTACACGTTAATTCAAAAGAATAATTATTATAATAAAAGGTATATAAAAATTATATACATTTACATTACATTATACAAACTAATATAAATCAAATAAAAAAAATTAAAAAAAAATTACTGGGCAAGTGCCTTTATTAACTAAACAAAATACAAGCTAAAACTAAAACTACAAATACGTGGTAATGCCACCAGCATGTTGGGTACGCTGCCAACTGGTAGTGGGCTTGAGCATTTGGATTGTCTTTAGACCTTCAACGTTGGTATACGCATTTTGCAACCATACGAGAGAGAAAAATTCCCCCTCCATGGTAGCGTCAAACGTTTAACGCAACCTTGTTGCAAGTCGCATAAGAAGTATAACTTTAAAAAAAAACAAGTTTTGCAGTAATTGTTTAAACATACTTTTTACTATTAGGCCTTTTGTTTATTACGACAATTTTATGATAAAGTTGAGCTAGTTGAGAAATCCACGCGGGTAAGGTAGCGGGGCGAAACTAGCTAGCTCGCTTGTTACCAAACGGGACGGATGGGGTCGGCGTGCGACGGACGTACAGAAGCAGATTAAATTCGGGTCGCACTCCAATCAATCTGGTCCTTCTATAGGTTTGTGTTCTTATGGTAAGCTATACTAAATTTCAACAAGAGTAATTTTTATGTAAGGCTTATGTAACCAGTCATGCTGTTTTATGTGTGAAAATTTCATGACTGGCTATCAGGCTGTAAGGGGAGCACTCTCGAAGCCAAAAGAAGGTAATTGTACTCATCATTAAAAACCACTTTTAGCATGGGACTAACCCTGAAATCGCGAAAAAAATATCATCAACTGTTCAATAGAAAACGGTCATTGACACTCGACAAAATGTATGGAACAGCTGATGATATTTTTTTCGCGATTTCAGGGCTGGTCCCATAGTAAAAGTTGTTCATAATGATGAGTACAATTACCTTCTTTTGGCTTCGAGAGTGTTCCCCTTACACCCCGTATAGGCTGTATAGTAAACATCAGTAACGCAATCAAGAGTATTTAAATTTTTTATCACAACTCCCGTGTTATACTGACTGAAAATGTGGATAAATGTCTACACGCAGCACGCACCAAGTTACCGCGTCCGGTGGTCGAGTTCAAGCCACCGGTGGCCGCGTTAGTGGCTCGGCTTGGCCACTAGACACGGCCACGAATGGTCGCGTTTTGGGGCTATGTGTGCGGCCACTTGTAATTCAATCTGATCTCTTTGCTACGAGTCCAAACAGATAAACAGATAAACAATTTTATTGATAATCTCTACATAGTATAAATTAAAGTCGCTTTCCGCGTCTGTCTGTCTGTCTGTATGTCTGTATGGCCGCTAACTCCTCCTAAACCACGCAACGGATTTTGATGCTGTTTTCACCATCAGTTAGATACATTTTCACGGAAGGTTTATATACATAACTAGCGACCCGCCCCGGCTTCGCACGTAAATTACACCCGTGCGAAGCCGGGCAGGCGGGTCGCTAGTAGATTAATAATTATAAGTCAGTGTATTTCATGTAAAAGTAATAATTAACAATTCCTATTAATAAATTAGTTCATAATTACATAATTATTTCAATATTGTAATGTTACATTGCGTCCATAGTTATGCAAATAACATTTTCTTTCATTTTTTTAAAAGTCGTCAATCGAGTAAAATGTTTTTTCAACGAGCCAGTTTTTTAATTTAATTTTAAATATATTGTCACTAGCGGCGCTCGTGATATCCTTTGGCAAACAGTTATATATTTCCGGCCCTATCACGTGAGTCAATTTCCAATGCACTGCTACAAGTGGAAATAATATTAATTTATTATATAATATTATTAATATAATATTATTAATATTAATTATTGAGCAATGAGCTACGTGTCCAACACGTTGCTACGAGCGATACATCTTTGCTATGATTATAATTTTTTGTTAACGATTGCTGCTTTTATTTTGTACTGTCATTGTAGTCAACGTAATGATTTTAGCCGTGTTTTAGCGTGTGTTGGTGGATTAACCTAACCACGTCTGTGTCAGAATTCGTATTGCAACTGTTTCGTACACCATATGACAGATTCCGTTCATGGGTCTTATGGCTACGATAACTCATTTAGTTATTATACTTTTGAGATTCATTTTTGATTTTTTCATTTTGTGAATTGTGCGTCCCCAATTCGTGCGTGCCTCGGGTAAGATCTATGCCCAGCAGTGGACTAAAGTAGGCTGATGATGCGAATGCGAACGTGAATAAAACTCTGCTATCTCAGTATCTTTTATTTAGATAGCCCATTGGTCCAGTTGGTAGTGAACCTACCTTCTGAGCTTGGGGGCATGACTTCGATTCCCACCTAGGACAAACATTTTATGTGATGAACATTTATGTTTATTCTATATCTGGTTGTTAATATGTATTTATGTTTGTATTTAAAACTATATGTGCATATGTCTCTGGCAGCCATATCACAAGCTTTGCTTAGCAATAAAACGGCATCGCAAGGATGCAAAATGCAAACAATTTTCTAGAAGAAAAAAGTGTGTCCTAAGGCGAAAATATCATGTTTTTTGTACAAATTATTACAAAGCTGTTTACATACAGTAAAAACGAAATTTATTCCCATTACACAGTCATGGGTTTTAAAACTGAAGATTTCATTACCCAGTCTCCGTGCAGTTTGATCATGGGTCTAACCCAGGGGTGTCCAACAAAATTTTGTGGCGGGCCGGATTTATTAACTTTGTAACTATGGCGGTATAAAATACCTCAGTGCCTTAAGACGAAAGTCTTCGACCAGTGTGTGTTACCAGTGATGACATACGGCACTGAAACGTGGTCTCTAACTATGGGCCTCATAAGCAAGCTCAAAGTAGCACAACGAGCTATGGAGAGGGCTATGCTCGGGGTTTCTCTACGAGATCGAATCCGAAATGAGGAGATCCGTAGACGAACGAAAGTCACCGACATAGCCCACCGGATTAACAAGTTGAAGTGGCAGTGGGCAGGGCATATATCACGCAGAACAGATGGCCGATGGGGCCGAAAGGTTCTGGAATGGATACCACGGACTGGTAAGGACATAGGATGTCCACCCACAAGATGGACAGACGACCTAAAAGAGACCGCAGGGAAACGCTGGATGCAGGCCGCTTCCAACCGGCCCTTTTGGAGATCCATGGGGGAGGCCTATGTCCAGCAGTGGACGTCCTATGGCTGAAATGATGATGATGATGATGATGATGAACTATGGCGGGCCAAGAGATGCTTGGTAACTGACCAAATCAAGACTAATATAAGTAAAATGGTAGAAAGAGTATAATTTTTTTATATTTATAATAGACTTGCGTTTGACCACCATCACGCCTGATAACTAATACTATAATATTGATAATTATAACTATTTGACGGAATTCACAGCAGGTTTCACTTGTAACTGCATGCACAGGCACACCTGACACCACTGACTGGCTGGCTGTACGTTGCATGCGCGGTGGGTGATATGGGCGGTAATGTTAACGTTTTCGTACACAAGTGTTGTTCCAAGAATTAAAATGGCATTTACTTTTTATTTTTTGTTGTCCTCGCCAAGTGGTATATTTCAATATTTTAAGAACACATGAATCGCCGTTCTTTACAAAATTTCGTCAAAAAAAGTTAAAAGTTACCCAATTTTTGACTCGTTCGCGGGCCGATTAGGAACCTTGGTGGGCAGCATTGTGGCCCGCGGGCCGTATGTTGGACACCCCTGGTCTAACCCATGATCAAAGTATGTATTTACGGAGAGCTCCATTCCGATCCCAAACTTCTATCGCCTAGATTAGTTTTAGACGCTGAACTTTTTCTAGCTCATTAGCCTTTAACCTAGGCGTCCTTTGAAGGCCTAATGTACGAAAGTTACAATCATTCTTGAGTGAGCTGGGGTTGAGCATTTAACGAAATATAAGTTTTTCAGGTTAGTTGTTACAATTTGTTCGTCACGTCACTCAGTCGCCAATAGAGCGGTAAACAGGCAGGTTGTCCTGTACCACCTATGGACACCTAATATTAAATACATAATAATAGATTCTGGCTCAACGCATAAGCATTGCCATTCAGCGTGGTAATGCCGCCAGCATGCTGGGTACGCTGCCATCTGATAGTGGGCTTGAGCATTAGGATTGTCTTTAGACCTTCAATGGTCTATGGGCAGTCTAACTTTAATTGTAGTGTTAGTATTGGCTTGTATTTTGTTTAGTTAATAAAGGCAAAATTGCCCGAAGAAAAAAATATGATAATAAACAAAAAAAAATATTGTTAATTTTCCACAGGATTGATTTCAGAAAATGTGCTTTGGAGATGTCTTACCAATTCCTTTCTATAGGATAAGTAAGGACACGGCTCACTACCATTCTTACATTGTGTAAATTTTCCTGGGATACGTAAAAAACGTTTTGATTCTACGTCTCTTATCAAGCGAAGGGATGGAACAACCGGCATTCTTGTTTTCTGAGTGTTATAAATTTTGGTTTTTTCAAGGTAATGTTTTAAAGGTAATAGGTAAATAGGTAAAATTTTAAATGGTCTTTATAAGGTAAAATTCTTTGTATATATCTTGGACCTTGGTAACGCACCGCCAATGCTTCGGGTATTGTAGGTGTTAATAGGCGGCGGTGACTATTTACCATCAGGTGTAACACTTGTACGCATTACAGTTTTTACACTTTAGAGCAAATACAAAAATACGTTTAAAAAAACGTCTGTTGTATGGGGCGGTTACCTTTTAGTTTTTACTTTTGGACTTTATTATTATTTCTTAGTTAATCCGCCGTAGCATTGATTATGTGAATATTTCAACTAGCTTAATACGGTTCGAAAGATGCAGCCGCTAAAACCAAACGAAACCAAAAGTAGGATGTCACATATCCATGTTGTGCCCACCCCAGTATCAGTTGGGAACTCAGTTCTTGAAGCTGTTGACGCGTACGTCTACCTAGGACAAACAGTCGAACTAGGTAGGTCCAACTTCAAGAAAGAGGTCAATCGGCGAATCCAACTCGGCTGGGCAGCGTTCGGTAAGCTTCGCAACGTCTTCTCGTCCAAAATACCCCAGTGCCTTAGAGGAAAGTCTTCGACCAGTGTGTGAGATGATGATGATGATGATAGACGAGCGGACATACAGATGGACAGACAGACAGACAGCGTAGGCTTAGTAATAGGGTCCCGTTTTTACCCTTTGGGTACGAACCCTAAAAAAAGAACAAAAAAACAGGAGCTTGTATTATTTGCTGCAGTGGCTCCACGTCCCCTTGACCTCACGTCAGACAGTTCATTCGCTTATTACAGACATTACGCTCCCTACAAATGGCTCACGCGCGCTTCTTGATTCACACAATTCCATATTATTTGCGCTTTTTGCTTGATCCTAGCTTCTCAGAATTGATGCCATTTCGTCTATTGTCATCAGTGGCAGCGCAATGTTTCAGAATCTTTAGATCAACAAGAATTACTCGCAATTTATTACCAGTGAAACAAAGCAAATGAGATTTTCGCGATCGTTTTTCGATTGTACAATAGAAAATATTTACTTGCAAAAGTCGACTTTTGTTTGGTTATTTTTTGCAGTTGTATTTTTATTCTGTGTCGTTTTCTGGGCTCAATATGGAGCTTTAAAGTAATTATTGGCATTATAGAATAAGTCATAAATCCAAATAATTTACTTCACAGAATATGGGGTGTTAATATTTTTTTTTATTTTTTTATAATGCTCAATATAATGAAATGACTTCAATCGTTTTAGATTTCAATTGCTTACAATTCTGCTTAACGTAGTTTACACTAAATTTTTTCTATAAAATGAGGAAACCTTATTTTTTTTACAAAATTGTTACATTATGCATGAAAATACTATTGAAAATTGATAAATCGTGTGACATCGATTAAAAAATAAGAAAAAAATATACGATAATACGTGTACGTCGTAGCAAAAACCTCAATTATTGTTTATTTTCAATGGTTAAAAACTCAACAAGTTTTTTTTTTTTTTTTTAATAAAAAATTAAAAACGATTTCAGACCTGATAATCTTTAGACGGCTAAACGGATTTTCTTAAATCACACTTTCAATCAAATCACCTTTCAAATAAAAATAAAATAAAAATTGGTTCAGCCGTTTGAAAGTTACGACGCCACAGACAGACACACAGATAATATATACGTTAAACTTGGTGACCCCTGTTTGGGTCGAGTCGAGGATTAAAAATGTTTTCCAGTAAGAAGCTACGTATCCCTGTCGTAGCTTCTCACTGCCACAGATAAGTGCATTATAGATGCCGCGACCTCATACCGTAACCTCTCGGAGACGGCAGTGACGTCACAGCTGACGGCGGCTGACGTTATGAGGTGATCCATCTCCATGCACCGACGGAACTAACTCTGTGCTGGAACACGTCACACCGACACGTAATGGCAGGTATGCATGTTTGTATGAAAGAAGTTCGTATTTGCCTAGTGGCCAGCTCTAATGTCCCTGTAAACACTGTTTTAAACTATCACGGTTGTTCACTAAAGCTATATGATTATTTACGGGATAATTACCGTGGTAAGGTTGTGGAATGAGCTCCCACATGCGGGAGAGGGAGCTCATTCCACAACCTTACCACGGTAATTATCCCGTAAATAATCATATAGCTTTAGTGAACAACCGTGATAGTTTAAAACAGTGTTTACAGGGACATTAGAGCTGGCCACTAGGCAAATACGAACTTCTTTAGTGAACAACCATGACAGTTTAAAACAGTGCAACATTATGTCATTGAAATTTAAAAAAAAAACTGTGGTCAATGATATTCAAAAGTGTGGAAATCGTGTCAGTGCTCGTTAAAACCAAAAGTAGACTAAAAACATACTAACTATAAATGTAATCTGTACATTAGATATTTTATTGCATACTAGCGGTCCGCCCCAGCTTCGCACGGGTATAGATTATAGTCTATGTCACCCGGGAATAGTGTAGCTTTTCGTCAGTGAAAGAATTTTTCAAATCGGTTCAGTAGTTTCGGAGCCTATTCAATCCAAACAAACAAACAAACAAATCTTTCCTCTTTATAATATTAGTATAGATATTATTCTTCTTTGGTATAGATTAAGAAATTTCAATATGACAATAAGATAAACCAAATAAAACGAAAACCTAAAACGATTTAAAATAAATATACATTAAAATAAACAACGAATGAACATGCCAATATGCTGGCAGCATTGCTATGTTAAATATGCAATTTTTTGACCGACGTAGACGCCAGCTGCCAAAACCACCAAACATTTGGCCAGGTCCCCATACAGTTCCAGAGCGGCCGGCCGTCACGGTTCTAAAGTCTCTGTGAATTTAGTTAACATTAGACATTGTAGTAACGATATATGGTTTAAATTAGTTTGATGGTATTTCTAAAGTATACCCAAATTTTTATCAATAGTTTTTGCGTAAATTTTGTACAAGATCCAACATCCATGTTTGTAAATCAGTGGCTGAGGCTACCATATTGTTTTTTCATATCTATATGTTTAACACAGTGACAAATAAAATACAACAAATAGATAGTAAATTTTCCTTCCACGTTGTAACGGTGTAACTCGCTCGACCCGACACGCCCGACGGGTTTATGCATTTAAAATCAGTTCAATTCG
Source organism: Agriopis marginaria (assembly GCA_932305915.1). Taxonomy (NCBI): domain Eukaryota; kingdom Metazoa; phylum Arthropoda; class Insecta; order Lepidoptera; family Geometridae; genus Agriopis; species Agriopis marginaria. The sequence goes on from OW029925.1 coordinate 17,553,858, forward strand.
CATGCGATCCCTGATTAATACCGCCGGCGCCGTGGCCTGTTTGTCCAAACTGCCCATAAATATCTGATGTCGGCTTAGATTGAGGCTCGGACGCAGATTAGTAATAGTCACTACTGCGGTGCGGATGAACTGCCGAATGAATTAGGAACCACTGCGATGTGCTATTAGGAAACCACCACGTCTAAACGTGGATATTCGCCAAAGAACCAGAGTCACCGACATAGCTGTTAAAATTTGCAAGTTGAAGTGGCAATGGGCAGGCCACATCGCTCGAAGAACTGATAACCGATGGGGAAGAAGGGTTCTGGAGTGGAGACTACGAACCGGAAGACGCAGCGTAGGGAGGCCTCCCACTAGATGGACCGACGACATTGTGAGAGTCGCGGACATCCAGTGATGCAAAAGGCAGGCTGTCGTTCAGTGTGGAGGTTAAAGAGGGAGGCCTATGTTCACCAGTGGACATCTTCTTGCTGATGATGATGCTGATAATATTGATAGTTATATTATATTTATTGTGATTAGGTTGTGAATAATTCATATAACTATAGTGAACAACCGTGATAGTTGCAATGAGAAGTCTAGAGATACGCCAAATGCTCAAGTCTACTACCAGTTCGCGGCATATCCAGCATGCTGGCAACATTAACACGCTGAATGGCAATGCTTAGGCAACGCTGAGCCATATATTGTGTAGATATGGCATAGCTCGCTGTCGCGGGCATCCAGTGGGTGCAAAAGGCTGTCGTTCAGTGTGGAGGTTAAAGGGGGAGGCCTATGTTCAGCAGTGGACGTCTTCTGGCTGATGATGATGATGGCATAGCTCAACTTTACTAGTCGGTAAGGTTGGAGGAGCGGTATTTGAAGTTTATTTTGATTAACTGATTGTATCGTTAAATAATATTTTTGCCGGACCGTTAAAATATTTATACCACAAAATAAACTAAAAACAACAAGCGAAAGGCATTCTCGGAAAGAGCTGATCTGGGTAAAGCAAAACAGGTGGTATTTTTTTACGAAAGTAAAAACAGGAGTCGGCTCGCGTAGCTCGGTAATTTGGCTAAAATTTTTATAAACTTAGATGGCGCCGTAATTTGAGCGTGTTATAGGTTGCCTCGAACTTCCGTAAGCGCTGCAGTCAGATAGCGTACGAAAGGGTTCTACAATTTACCATAGCGCTAGTATCGCAGTCAAGTTTCGCAGCATTCACAATCTCTAAGTGAAAATAGTCAAAACACGACCGAGCCCTGGATTCGCGCGGCGTTGTAGTCGGATCGTGGTTGCCTTACAACTAACCAAAGTCTGCTCAATACGTAGCGTGCGCCGAGTTTTAGTTCAGTCATTTTTTGGCCCTTTTGTGACTCTATAGGTATTGTGTCTCTATGATTAGTACTTTATACTAAGAATTTTAAACATTCACTGGGTGTGCTTCAGAACTAGATTATATGGTTAGCACGCACACTAGCGCGTGTAGTAAATTAACACCCGGCGGCACAGATTATAATGTGACGGTGGGACAACTTCCACGAAACGCGAAAATGGAATGGTAGTCTGGTAATATATTGTCCAGATCTGTGAGAGTCGCGGGCATCCAGTGGATGCAAAAGGCAAGCTGTCGTTCAGTGTGGAGGTTAAAGGGGGAGGCCTATGTTCAGCAGTGGACGTCTTCTGGCTGATGATAATGATGATGATGATGATATTGTCCAGTGACTTACTGATTTGCGCCTGTGCTGTAGTCCGTAGCTATAAGTAGTATAGTAGTGGTATATAGCGACTGGGACCACAGAAAAAAGAAGTATAAAAAAAAAACTTTTCTGTAACTGGGACGATGGTGGCCGAGCGGTAGCATTTGTGCTTTACAATCTGACGGTATCCTTTCGATCCTCGACCCTGCACCAAAGCCTTATATAGAACTTAAATAAATAATGATCATAATGTTTACTGTGGGACTGAAACTGCAAAAAAAAACTCCCGTTCTATAAAAAAAAAATATTTATACTGAACGATATGTATGGAGCAGCGGCTATTTATTGCATGGTTACAAGGTTTGTCACATAAAAAATTCCCATAACGACCTATCACATCACATCACATCCTCAGCCATTAAATGTCCACTGCTGAACAAGGCCTCCCTCTTTGAGAGGGGTGTTGCCATAATCCCCACGCTTGGCAGGCGGCTTGGAGATCGCAGTACGTTCACCGTGTACTAACAGGACGCTGCTGCCCATCCTCCGGTGGTTCTGGTCGCAGTTTTAGGACATACCCGGGTCCCGACCTATGCCATAGTCTTTTTAGGGTTCCGTACCTCAAAAGGAAAAAAGTCTGTCCATCTGTCTGTCTGTCCGTCTGTCCGTCTGTCCGTCTGTCCGTCTGTCCGGTTTTGTTGTTTGGACTCGCTCTTTGAGGGTTCCATCTAACGGAACCTTCAGAGCGCGAGTCCTACTCGTACTTGTCCGGTTTTTTAGGCTTAGTAGTACTTTTCCGTGTAAGATGTAAAAAGGCTGAAAATGTTGTAAAGTTGTACTTCTGTAATATTCTAGTCATTAACGCGATTGCTCTGGTATCACGTATCTCACAAATCACAGATATTAGCCGTCTGCGTGATCTACCGTCCACTGTCCGCTGTCCGCTGTCCGCTGTCCGCTGTCCACTGTCCTCTGTCCGCTGTCCAGAGTTGATTGGCGAGCTTTTGTGTTTGGAATCCGTAGTTAGTTTACTGGCAATGCTTCTCGTAGTTTAGAAACTCTTTAGTGTGCAGATTCAGATAGAGAAACTTACGAAGTAGTGCACAGAAGAGAGAAAAAATCTTCTCTTTTCTGGTGAAGTAGTGCCATAAGTGGTGGCCTTTTTGCTAAATATTATAATATAATTTTTAATAAACTGGAAGACGCAGCGTAGGGAGGCCTCCTACTAGATGGACCGACGACATAGTGAGAGTCGCTGGCATCCAGTAGATGCAAAAGGCAGGCTGTCGTTCAGTGTGGAGGTTAAAGGGGGAGGCCTATGTTCAGCAGTGGACGTCTTCTGGCTGATGGTGATGATGATGATAATAATATTTTTATACCATTCTCCTTCTAAAAAGCTTAAACATAATAGTGATTAAAAAAAAGGAATATTTTGGTATTTAAATTAGAACACACCAGTTCATTCGACCTCCATCTCAATGCTTTTCAACCTCCTTGCGCAAAAATACCCGATACGAACTCCTTTCTTTTTCTCGTAGTCATGGTATAAAGTATAAATAAATAAATAAATAAATATCTGGGACATTTTTGCAGTATAGTTTGCAACTCTTGAATAAAACAGATTTATAACGAGAGCCATGAATTACTCGCATCACGTAGGATTCAATCATGTGATTCAATCATCATGAACCACTCCCTACGGTCGTGATTCAATCGTTATCTTCACTTGCTCGTGATTCATCTATGGACTTCGCTTTAAATCCGTCTTTTATTCACTAATTGCATAATATACTATTACCATGTTCTGACAAATATATATGAATTTTATTTTCTTTTACGGCATCCATTATGCATAGTAGTTTGACTCGTTTTCACTGAGCTAGTTCTATGGTTATGGCCCGTCAGTTCATTTTATTTTCATCGAAAATACATAATAAACAATAAACAAAAATCAAATAATAGTTTTTATCCAATATTGTATTATAGGACTGTCGTATTTATCATCATAGTCAGCCTTTTTAACAGTCCACTGCTGGACTTTTAGCCTACCCCCGAAAGGACGATGGGCCATATCCACCACGCTGGCCCAGTGCGTTGGTGGATTCACATACGGCATTGAACTCCTTCTCCGTACGTATGCAGGTTTCCTCGCGATGTTTTCCTTCACCAAAAAGCCAGTGGTAAGAAAAACTGTACATAAGCTCCAAAGAGCTCATTGGTACGGGTCCGGGGTTTGAACCCGCGACCTCACGCTTTCAAGTCTAGCGGTCTCCCAAATGGGCTACCACGGCTTATACGTACGTATTTATTAGCAGGATACTATTAAGACTGCACTTGACCCTACTCAGTAGCGAAAAATATTTTTCCTTATGATCGCGTTGAGCTTATCGATTCGAGCATCAGCAAACATACCGATAATGCTACAGAATCGAGGAAAACTTATCCGATAAAATCGAGGCAGTCCTATTAGTAAACAAATATCTCTCCCAGACAAACATAGGAGCATTTGGCGGTTTATTTTTAAATTTAATGGTTTTGGCGTCCTATTTGCCAGTATAGAGATTTGCCGGTATGCAAAGATCTTATATTATATACCCTTAGGTAGAACGTCCTTGGTATATGACAGAAATGACGCCACTATCCACGAAAACCACGAATCGGAAGACGCAGCGTTGGTAGGTCTCCCACTAGATGGACCGACGACATTGCGAGTCGCTGGCATTCAGTGGATGCCGATGGCAGGCTGTCGTTCACTGTGGAGGTTAAAGAGGGAGGCCTATGTTCAGCAGTAGACCTCTTCTGACTGATGATGATGATGAAAACACTATCGGTATTTTGAGACAGCATGACTTGAAAAACGCAGAACAGATGGCCGATGGGGCCGAAAGGTTCTGGAATGGAGACCACGGACTGGTAAGCGCAGCGTAGGACGTCCACCCACAAGATGGACAGACGACCTAAAAGAGACTGCAGGGAAACGCTGGATGCAGGCCGCTTCCAACCGGCCCTTTTGGAGATCCATGGGGGAGGCCTATGTCCAGCAGTGGACGTCCTATGGCTGAAATGATGATGATGATGATGACTTGAAAAAACTTGACAATAAAAGTAACGACGTGGTCCAAAATATTACAAATCAATTGGATAATCTTATAATAGTTTCAAGTAATTATAATAGAATATGTTTTCAATAATTCGTAGTACGAATATATTCACAGCAACCTCAATAACTAGCCCTATACAGAGCTACCAACTTATATATAGAGATAGCTTAATAAGGGAACCAAAATGTTCTTATAAAGATCATAAATTTTGTTCAGGAAATACGACAGTGACTCTCTCAATCAACTACATAAATAAGTCGGTTCCACAGTTCCCAAGTTCCACCGCAGTAGGTGCGTGTAACTGAAAACCCACAACACTTAATCTTTACAATAGAATCCATCCAGTAATCCGTACACAGACGTGTCGACCCATTAAACTGTGCAATACACCCATACTGTCCTGAATTATACAGTTGCAGAGAGTAATTTAGGTACAAAACAAAATTTGTTTTAAGGCCTCTACGAGACGAGCTTTGTCCTAGTGTAGGGACCAACAGTAAAATATTACTTTTAAGGTGTTACTTTTTAAGCAATAAAAAAATATTTAATCTTTAAAATCATAACATGGTACAGAAACACAGACTAAATAAATTAAGAGTTTCCACTTCACAAAGTCGCTTAAAAGGTGTCAATAATAATTCTTTCAATAAATAACAATTAACATAAACCTACCAAGTGCGAGTCGTGCTCGTGCACTAAGGTTCCGTACCACCACAAATTACAATAATTATCAATTTAAAAAACCGACTTCAAAATTAGTAAAATGTGGCATTTCGATTCGGTGAAATGATAAGGAGGTCATCCAGGTAAGGAATTAACGGTTATAATCGAAATTTGTCATCGACTCGCACTTGGTCATTATTCATTATTTATTGTGATACTTTAGAGTGTGTGCTATAATCATGCCAAGTTTGACGCTTGTAAGTATTACCGTTTTCACATTAGAGCTAATACAAAAATACGCAAAATAATACGTTTGTTGTATGGGGACCCCTATTTCTTTTATATTTTCTGACTTTTTTATTACTTGTTACTTAATTCGCCGTAACATTACATATTCTGGGAAAATGTCAACTGGCTATCTATTACAATTCAAAAGATACAGCCGTTTAAAGGAAGGACGGACAGACAGACAGACAGCGTAGGCTCGGTAATAGGGTCCCATTTTTACTCGTTACGTGTTGTATAATATACTTAACATAATATAATTATATTAAGATAAAAAAATTCAAAAGTAAAATAAAAATATAACTATTTAGTAATTCTAATCTGTATATTTTTTATCTGTGCGTTAAGAGGGGGCCTCCGAAATTTTATGCTAATTTGCCATGATATTCTAACTAAACCAAATATCCTATCAACGTAATAATTGATATATGTGATTTTTCAATTCATTTTCTTTCCGGCACTAAGACAGAAACATAATAGCAAGATATTTACTCGATACTTTATTGTTTTCAAAATGGTGCCTTTTTGCTGATTTTTTTGATTTTTTCTTGGATAGAACTTCAGTCACATATCTAAAATAAATACTCATCGAAGGAAAATATAGTTTGTTTTCCAGTGCTAAGACAAAATTTACCTAGATTAATTAGTACTCTCATAATAAATTATATTCGATTTGAGACTTACGTCCTTTAGTTCTAAGCAACTATTCGGTCAAACGGCAAGTCCGATATTCAACCTTATTCTGTTGCGCTTTGTATCTAAATGGCGAAACACGCTCCGTTCAACCTCAGTACCGCACTATGCTCCAACGGGGAAGGACGCACGCGCTTGCTATTCGCCTAGATTTATCTTCCGAGTGCGATTATATCAACACCTACTGTATTTTCAAACAATGGATAACATAAAAAATCTATGGCTTGAACGCGACCATTTGATGCGGCAACCAAGTGTTGCCAATGACCTAGAGCACAGACTAGGTAAAGCTACTATGAAAAAATTACAGGTATTAATAATTATGGATACGACTAGGCCTACCTAACGCATCTATTATTATGTACGCTCGGTAATATAGTTATAAGAGTCTAAGTGTTTCGTGTGGAGAGAGAAGGAGAGAGAGAGAGAGACGGAGAAAGCTGAGAGATAGAGAGAGAGATAGTCAGAAAGACTACTAAAAATCAAAATTATTAAGTAAAATATAATTTTTGTTGAATAAAAAAATATAATGATAATTAACATTTTTTTTTTTTAAATTAATAATTTCATAAATTAAATTAAATTTAATTAAATAATTCATACATACTTAAATATATTATAGTTATTAACAACCAGGTATAGGACAAACACAAACGTTCATCACATAACTGTTTGTCCTAGGTGGGAATCGAACCCACGCCTCCAAGCTCAGAAGGTAGGTTCACTACCAACTGGACCAACGGGCTTTCGCGTGTTTCGTTTATTTTAGTATAGTATAGTATAGCATAGCATAGCATAGCATAGCATAGCATAGCATAGCATAGCATAGCATAGCATAGCATAGCATAGCATAGCATAGCATAGCATAGCAAAGTAAAGCAAAGTATAGTATAGTATAGTATAGTATAGTATAGTATAGTATAGCATAGCATAGCATAGCATAGCAAAGTAAAGCAAAGTATAGTATAGTATAGTATAGCATAGCATAGCATAGCATAGCATAGCATAGCATAGCATAGCATAGCATAGCATAGCATAGCATAGCATAGCATAGCATAGCATAGCATAGCATAGTATAGTATAGAAAAGTATAGTATAGTATAGTATAGTATAGTATAGTATAGTATAGTATAGTATAGTATAGTATAGTATAGTATAGTATAGTATAGTATAGTATAGTATAGTATAGTATAGTATAGTATAGTATAGCATAGCATAGTATAGTATAGAAAAGTATAGTATAGTATAGTATAGTATAGTATAGTATAGTATAGTATAGTATAGTATAGTATAGTATAGTATAGTATAGTATAGTATAGTATAGTATAGTATAGTATAGTATAGTATAGTATAGTATAGTATAGTATAGCAAAGTATAGTATAGTATAGTATAGTATAGTATAGTATAGTATAGTATAGTATAGTATAGTATAGTATAGTATAGTATAGTATAGTATAGTATAGTATAGTATAGTATAGTATAGTATAGTATAGTATAGTATAGCAAAGTATAGTATAGTATAGTATAGTATAGTATAGTATAGTATAGTATAGTATAGTATAGTATAGTATAGTATAGTATAGTATAGCAAAGTATAGTATAGTATAGTATAGTATAGTATAGTATAGTATAGTATAGTATAGTATAGTATAGTATAGTATAGTATAGTATAGTATAGTATAGTATAGTATAGTATAGTATAGTATAGTATAGTATAGTATAGTATAGTATAGCAAAGTATAGTATAGTATAGTATAGTATAGTATAGTATAGTATAGTATAGTATAGTATAGTATAGTATAGTATAGCAAAGTATAGTATAGTATAGTATAGTATAGCAAAGTATAGTATAGTATAGTATAGTATAGTATAGTATAGTATAGTATAGTATAGTATAGTATAGTATAGTATAGTATAGTATAGTATAGTATAGCAAAGTATAGTATAGTATAGTATAGTATAGTATAGTATAGTATAGTATAGTATAGTATAGTATAGTATAGTATAGTATAGTATAGTATAGTATAGTATAGTATAGTATAGTATAGTATAGTATAGTATAGTATAGTATAGTATAGTATAGTATAGTATAGTATAGTATAGTATAGTATAGTATAGTATAGTATAGTATAGTATAGTATAGTATAGTATAGTATAGTATAGTATAGTATAGTATAGTATAGTATAGTATAGTATAGTATAGTATAGTATAGTATAGTATAGTATAGTATAGTATAGTATAGTATAGTATAGTATAGTATAGTATAGTATAGTATAGTATAGTATAGTATAGTATAGTATAGTATAGTATAGTATAGTATAGTATAGTATAGTATAGTATAGTATAGTATAGTATAGTATAGTATAGTATAGTATAGTATAGTATAGTATAGTATAGTATAGTATAGTATAGTATAGTATAGTATAGTATAGTATAGCAAAGTATAGTATAGTGTAGTATAGTATAGTATAGCAAAGTATAGCATAGTATAGCAAAGTATAGTATAGTATATCATAATAAAGCATAATATAGCATAGCATAGCTTAGTATAGCAAAGTATAGTATAGTATAGTATAGCAAAGTATAGTATAGTATAGTATAGTATAGTATAGTATAGTATAGTATAGTATGGTATGGTATGGTATGGTATGGTATGGTATGGTATGGTATGGTATGGTATGGTATGGTATGGTATGGTATGGTATGGTATGGTATGGTATGGTATGGTATGGTATGGTATGGTATGGTATGGTATGGTATGGTATCGTATGGTATGGTATGGTATGGTATGGTATGGTATGGTATGGTATGGTATGGTATGGTATGGTATAGTATAGTATAGTACAGTATAGCACAGTATAGCACAGCATAGCATAGCATAGCATAGCATAGCATAGCATAGAATAGCATAGCTTAGCTTAGCTTAGCATAGCAAGCACAGTATAGTACAGTTTAGCACAGTATAGCATAGCATAGCATAGCATAGCAAAGCATAGCATAGCATAGCAAAGCAAAGCATAGCATAGCATAGCATAGCTTAGTATAGCAAAGTATAGTATAGTATAGCAAAGCATAGCATAGCATAGCATAGCTTAGTATAGCATAGCATAGCTTAGTATAGCAAAGTATAGTATAGTATAGCAAAGTATAGTAAAGTATAGTATAGTATAGCATAGCATAGCATAGCATAGCATAGCATAGCATAGCATAGCATAGCTTAGTATAGCAAAGTATAGTATAGTACAGTATAGTATAGTATGGTATGGTATGGTATAGTATGGTATGGTATGGTATGGTATGGTATGGTATGGTATGGTATGGTATGGTATGGTATGGTATGGTATGGTATGGTATGGTATGGTATGGTATGGTATGGTATGGTATGGTATGGTATGGTATGGTATGGTATGGCATGGCATGGTATGGTATGGTATGGCATGGCATGGCATGGCATGGCATGGCATGGCAAGGCATGGCATGGCATGGTATGGTATGGTATAGTATGGTACGGTTTGGCACAGCATGGCACAGCATGGCTTAGCATGGCATAGCATGGCATAACATGGCATAACATGGCATAGCATGGCTTAGCATAGCATAGCATAGAATAGCATAGCATGCATTTACGGAAGTTGTTTGAAGGCGGGCGGGGGTATGTCCGTGGGCTACTGATGGCATGTGGAACGAACCGGTAAAGTATTCTACAATTTTTAAAATTTTGGGGTAGTGTGTGGGATTTTGGTGAGGGGTGTCCGGGTAAGAAGACCAAGTCTTGATCTATTCACAAAATCCGGTCAGAATTTGTCTCCGACGCTCCGAAATTTTTGAAAAAGTTGGTAGGTGGGGGGGGGGGGGGGGGGGAAAGTTTCAGGAAATGTTATAAACTAAAGTCCGGATTGACATCCGATTTCCAATTTTTGTTACAAAAATGACCTCATACGTACTGTTTCTGAGATAATCGATGGTTTTTGAAAAAAATTACGAAAATTTTCCGGATTTTTGCGCTTTAATATTTTGAAAGGCATCCTTTGCACAAAAATAGCCGAATTTGGGCTTATCAGACGCGTCTTTTTATTTTATACACACGTGTGTTTACAGTGTTTCTATTTTATTATTATTTATGCCAACCAACTAAAAAAACACATATTTTTTTTTAAATATTATTTATTTCCTGAAATTGTGAGAGTAGAAAGCCAAAAAAAAAATTTATAGTTAATTTATTACACCACTGAATTTTTTGTGTTGAAATTTTTTGTTATTTTTAACATGAAATTCCGGTTACGTAATTTCAAACCCAATTTGGGGTCTTTAGGGTTAGGTCCTAAAGCCGAGTTTTTGAGTTTAACGTCTTCGTCTGCCAGAAAAAATGATGCCTATGACGTCAGATTTTTGATTGGACCTTTGTGTCCAAAGTTATGGACCTTAAAAAAATCGGGTATTTAGGGTCCGCCTCGCTACTTAGTAACTCAAGTTACTATGTACCTACGAGTCTTAAAATACTATTTGACCTATCGTTGGATAGCCAGTGAAGCTAACTATTCTTGCCTGGATTGACCTGGGACAAAATGTTTGAGGAGCCGGGTATTTCAGGTCGTCAAAATCTTAAGACCTAACTTAGACTATAATATAAACTAAAAACTAGAACTAGTTATATTTCCTAAACCACAGCCTTAAAAAATCTGCAAAAAAATTACTAAAATTTAAAATGAGCTTTACTACCTCGAGCCAAAATTTGGGCGTGGTAGGGGGTGGTTTTCACCCTTCTTTATTTCTATTTAAATGTATTTCTCACTGATTTCAAAAGTAAAAATCTAAATATTTTTTTGTAATTTTTTTTGGGTTAAAGGTCTGGTTTAGGAGATATGACCCGGGATCGGGTACCCCGTGCCACGAGGTTTTTGGGTTTTTTGGTCTTATCCCGGCAAGTTCAACCTAGCAAAGCATAGCATAGCATAGTTCAGTTTAGTTTAGTTAAGTTTAGTTTAGTTTAGTTTAATGTTTAGTTTAATGTTTAGCTTTCTGAAACTGTCTCCAGCGTAATATTTTAATTAGAGAATTTATTTAGGTTATATCAATTTAATTTATATACTTTATTATTTTTATATTGTAGAAAACCTAAAAATAAATAACAAATACAATTTTGAAAAGTGAAATAAACAATTTACGGTTTTGCGCGCCGCGACCGAACTCAGCTAATCGCCAAAACACCAAGTGCACCAACACTATGCTTATCCTGTGTGTTATTGCTCCTTGCCGCTTTACAAGGTCGAGTGCGCGAGTTGTGTAGACTTTAGCTGCGCGCGACTGCCGCGCTGCCGTGGTTGTGTTTCACACTAATGCGGGTGATGCGAGACGCGCGGGTGAAATCAGAAATTTTTCTTGCCATATACGCAGCCTTAAGACAGTCTCGAAAGCCCTGGGTTTAACTACGGACTTAACCGATTAGTCTGGAATCGATAAATGCCTCCTTCTTGAAAGGCAATGTAACCCTGGATACAAGAAGAATGGGCCTCATCATCATCATCATCATAATTAGCCTTTTAACAGTCCACTGCTGGACTTTTAGCCTACCCTCGAAAGGGTGATTGGGCCATATCCACCACGCTGGCTCAGTGCGGATCGGTGGATTCACATACGCCATTGAATTCCTTCTCCGTACGTATGCAGGTTTCCTCACGATGTTTTCCTTCACCGAAAAGCCAGTGGTATGAAAAATGGATGAATGGGCCTACTAATTATTTATTCCTGATTACATAAATTACATATATATTTTTTAATTTAGTTTTTGTTTGATTTTAAAATGGTTTTCAAATTGAATTGGTGAAGTATTTACGGGATATTTACCGTGGTAAGTTTGTGGAATGAGCTCCCGATATTAAAATGAAGATGAATGATGAATTAAAAAAAAGATGAATAAAATGAAGAAGAATAATGAATGATGATGATGATGATTGATGATTTATTTTAATAATGAAGAAATAAAAATCAAATAAATATTCGGGTAATTTTTGCACACACGGTCATCTGACCCCAAATTAAGCAAACCTTGTGAAATTGCTGCCAGAGACAGATATACATACATATATATTTTTAAATACATACTTAAATAGATATAAATACCCAGATATAGAACAAACACAAATGTTCATCACATAAATGTTGGCTCTAGGTGGGAATCGAACTCACGACCCCAAGCGCAGAAGGCAGGTCACTACCAACTGGACCAACGAGCTATAATCAATGAAAATGTTTGTTTAATTATTTCAAAATATGCTGTTTTGTGAAATAAATGAGATAATAATAATTTTATAATAATTTACAAACACTTCCACAGACAAACAGTACCCCAGATGCCTTACGGCCAACTGCTTACGCGGTATCAAACTAACGTTAAAACCGCTTTGTTCGGAAGATCATGCGAACGTGAACCTTGACGGGCTCAGATACGGTTTGCGGTCGCGCAACATTTTTTCATCACCTAAACTGGATTGCTTTAAACAGCTAGCCGTAAGTCCCCTTATATTCGTAGCAATAATGTTTCTATTACATTACTGGGTCCTCCCATCGGTCACTTGAGCCACATCGGTCTTTTCACCGATCTAAGTAATTCGATTCTACCCGTCATGGAAACACATTCATAAATCGATCTTATTACTGAACGGTAGAGTGTGATATCATTTAGCTATTTTATAGATATTAAAATATATAAAATATGAATAAAGATAAAGAACTGGGTGTTTGTGTTGCATTATATTATAAGGGTGACGTTATAAAGAAATTATTTTGAGATGTTTTTTTTTTTTTTTTTTTTCATGGGCAAGCGCCTTTATTAACTAAACAAAATACAAATTAAAACTACAAATACAGTTAGACTGCCCATAGATCGTTGAAGGTCTAAAGACAATCCAAATGCTCAAGCCCACTACCAGTTGGCAGCGTACCCAGCATGCTGGCGGCATTACCACGTTGAATGGCAATGCTTATGCGTAGAGCCAGAAACACGCCAGCATTTTGGTCACGTGTCGCATTAACCAGGCGCTCTGAAAGATTTTTGAAAGATGTTATTACATTTCAGGGTAAAAAGGAGGATAAAAACGGGATCTTATTACTAAGTCTACATTGTCTGTCTGTCTGTCTGTCTGTCTGTCCGTTCTACCTTTAAATGGCTGTATCTTTCGGACCGTAATAGTTCGTCAGTTGAAATTTCATAGAATATAAAATATTACAGCGTATAAACTGAAAAATAATGAAAAAGTCAAAAAGTTAAAACGAAAGGGGGACCCCATACAATAAACGTGTTTTAACGAAAGCCTGCCATGCGACACTCACAATATCGTCGGTCCATCTAGTGGGAGGCCTACCTACGCTGCGTCTTCCGGTTCGTGGTCTCCACTCCAGAACCTTTCTTCCCCATCGGTTATCGGTTCCTCGAGCGATATGGCCAGCCCATTGCCAGTTCAACTTGCAAATTTTAACAGCTATGTCGGTGACTCTGGTTTTTTGGCGAATGTCCACGTGCCGGATTCTATCGCGCAAAGAAACTCCGAGCATAGCTCTCTCCAATGCCCGCTGTGTCAGTTCCTTGCATACGTACAATTATTCTTGTCTAATGAATGAATCGTCTCGCCATTATTTTGAAGTTCTTCTCCGTGTTTATATTTATGAGAAAAATCTAAACATTACCTTGTTCCTATATTACAAAGTGCCTAGCTCGTATATCCAATAACTCTTGTACCTGCCTCCTTCAGAGCTCCACACTAAGGCCGTTCGTATACGAGGCGACGCGAGTCAGCGACAGCGCTAATAGCGCCACTCATAAACCTTTATCAACATTCGAACAACACAAATATGTGCTGCTTATTTGTATCTATTATCACGGCGCTAGGATATTATAGTGGTAGTTTAAATTCATTCGCACGTTTAACTGCTTTCGAAGAGTTTACAGTTACTATGTCGCAATTTAACGTTTTTGTATTGACGTTTGACGTGTCACGTGTAGTGTCAGAGGTAGCATTGAAATTTATCTATGTAGCGTACTATACTCGTATAGCATGCAATGTAGGTAAAATTACGGGTAACTTACCTGATAAAAGCCCGTGACGTCACGTCTTTTGTGGGCTTATATCGCACACGTCGCCGATAATTTTGGTCGTTTCACGTGAATTGTCCGTTCGGCGACGCCGGCGGCGCTACTCGAGTCGCGGAGTATCCAATACATTGGTCGCCTTGTGCACGAATGGTTTAACTATAAAAATACAGAACATAAATCAACAGCGCGTAAATCAAGTGAACTTGCTCTATAACCTGACTTCGTACAGACTACAAGTTGAAATAAACTGGCTTACTGGACTTTAACCTGCTACAATATTTATCAAGCTATTGCCTTAGCTCATTGTTCTTTTTCTGCTTCAAATATTATTTTTAACAAGCTGCGCTCCGAGGTTTCACCTGCGTGAATCTTTCCTTAGGAAGAATACATTTTCTTGGATTAATAGTATCCTAGGTCACTTTCCGGCCTATGTCTATGTTCCGACCGATCGACCGGTCGGTGTAATCGGTGTAAGCAGGTTGTAATAACTTTTAATATTATTATTTAATTTATTTTTTATGTTTTAATGGTTTTATGTAAATGTATGTATTATATGTATAATTTGAATTTTGACATGAATATGCCAAAAATTTATATGCGTTACTGCGTCTGGAATAAATAAATTGAATTGAATTGAAATACAAATAAAGTTATATGATTATTAACGGGATATTTACCGTGGTAAAGTTGAAAAAAAAAAAGTTAAGAATCATAATATAACTTTAGTGAACAACCGTGATAGCTTAAATACAAATAATTCCATCAAAATATCGGTTAACCCGTTTTGAAAAAAAAAGTAAGTAATAGACATACAAACATACTAATCTCACGGACCGGTAAGCGCAGTGTAGGACGTCCACCCACAAGATGGACAGACGACCTAAAAGAGACCGCAGGCCGCTTCCAATCGGCTCTTTTGGACATCGATGGGAGAGCCCTAAGTCCAGCAGTGGACGACCTACGGCTGAAATGATGATGATGATGAAACATATTACTACAAAAACAACCTCTAATCACAAAGGCAAACACCTTTTCTTCTCCGTCAAGAGTAAGTCTTAGTCATCGTTATCTTTGTAAGTTATACATAAAATAAAGTAACTTTTACCTAAAATTAATATTAATTTAAAATGAAAATACTGCAAAGAGCTTCTGTTAATCTCCCTGAGTATACTGGTAACGAGCCGCCTAAACTTGTGCTCTATTTTATTACAAAGCTAATTGAAAAAGTTAGTAACTAAATATTTTAGTGTCTGGGTGTTTGACCGTAGCTCTCATCAGCTCCTCATGGTTGAGATTTATTTAAAGGTTACTTGCCTACAGCAAAAAAATGGGCTGAAAATGAGTCGCAAGTGCTCTTATAAAAGTACTCAGGTGCTAATTAAATAGGTCTGCAGGACCGATTATCGCTGGGTAGACGACTTTCTAGGGTAGTAGATACCGCGAATCGGCAAACGTAGAAAGCACCTAATTTTCAGTATTTTTTTTTATTCAATAAAAATTACAAGTAAAATAAAAACTATCTTAAATTTAAATTTATAACTAAAACTAATCTAAAACTAAAATTAATCTAAAACTAAAACTAATCTAACAATCCGCTACCGGTGGGCAGCGTTTCCAAAATGTTGCCACGTTGTATGGCAATGCTTATTCTTTGGGCAAAATAAAAGCCAGCATTTTGGTCACGAGTAGCTTCGACCAGTCGCCCTGATAGGTCTTTAAATATTCGATGGGCTCCTGGTCCCCACGGATTTTTTTTAATACATAATATATAGTGACTAAACAGTTGTCTGTGCTCTAAGCTAGAGTACATACAAATGTTTTGTCACCTATGTACCAAATAATTACCTAGTTTTATTTACCAATAAAGTCATTGAAGTTAAGAGAATGTTCCAAAATTTCTTCCTAATATGAACTGCACAGGAATGCAATGTTACCTGCCTCGGTGTTCCCTATAAGGTACAACCTGGGTTTCTTCAAGACAAGAGTGAATAGGCACCTCATGGGCAAGCGTGCCCCATCTTAGACCGCATCGTCGCTTACCATCAGGTGAGTTGTGGTCAAAGGCTAGCCCATTTCTTCATAAAAATAAAATAAAAAAGTG
This sequence comes from Agriopis marginaria, assembly GCA_932305915.1. Classification (NCBI taxonomy): domain Eukaryota; kingdom Metazoa; phylum Arthropoda; class Insecta; order Lepidoptera; family Geometridae; genus Agriopis; species Agriopis marginaria. The sequence continues at coordinate 17,570,474 of OW029925.1, forward strand.
ATTTAGATCAGTACGATCTAATGCTTTCATACCCCTTTTCTCTCCCTTCTTTGCCCCCTCTTTTTTGAATGGCCAGGGCGGGCACGATAAGGTGACCCCGTTTTCTGGTTGATATTCCGAAAGCCTGAACGAAGCACTTTTATTTAAATTTAATTGGGGGTGATGATAGTCTGCCTGCAGATGCCTTATTATAGATGTCTTATCGTGATTCGGATTGTGATCGCGATCGTGTGCCATCTCACTTACGCACGTGGTGCGAGTTCCCTTATGTAGAGGGTGTGAAACGGCCGCACATATGCTGCTGGAGTGCAGCAGCGTGGCAGAACAACGAAACACTATCCTCGGATCACCGAGGACACTCTGGGAGGCCTGCGCCGGCATAAGCGAGCTGCTGGCTTTCCTGGAGGAGACAGGGTGGCTGAATTAGCTGCGGCCGGGTGACGCAAAATGGACCAGTAAATGGTCTAGTTGGGGAAAATGCCCGCTACACAAGTAACGTGGTGCGAGTAAGTTGATGCGAACGGGACGGCATGCAATCTCGATCACAATCAAACTTCTATAATAAGGCTGCTAGATAGATTCAGTCTCAAGCTAATAGTATCCCTGTATAATCTTGCGCAGTAATACATTAGAATAATTTACATGGAACGCAAGATAGGTGTTATTAATTCAGAGTTTGGACCAGAATGTACGAGAGTGAAGCATGCTTTAATATTAACAGTTTGTTTATGATTATGACTCTTGAGAATGTTTTAAACTATATAAGTTACGGATAAAGTTTGCACATAAAAGGAAAAGTTGATAATTTTTTACAATTAAAATCTATAAACAAAATCTTCTCAGGAGATCACCATTATTTCTAGATTTTAGAAGTGAAATATTTTGTAGGTACTCATAAACACCGACGACATAGTGAGAGTCGCTGGCATCCAGTGGATGCAAAAGGCAGGCTGTCGTTCAGTGTGGACGTTAAAGGGGGAGGCCTATGTTCAGCAGTGGACGTCTTCTGGCTGATGATGATGATGATGATGATGACTCATAAACACACATTATTGCGTCTTGCGGATTTACTTGATGTGTGTAGGTATAGTACACGCATCATTGACATTTCAACCCGATCTTTAAATCAAAACACATTTTTGAATTAAATTTATAAAATTGGTGTGATATTTAATCAACCTCAGTAAAATATATTTTTAATGCGTCAATTCAGGTGCGCTCATGATCCAAGAACACAATGTCTAGCAATCTGGGAGTGGTCCCGCAATGACGTCACTGTCCAGTTGCCACTTAATTCAATCAGCTGTTACGTGGTGTATCATCACCTCTCTCGAACTTGTTGTAAATTACTTATTCTGCTCTTGCTTATGCACGTGTACGTGTATTGATGTCATCATTGCGGGATGCCCACGTGGTTATTTTGCTATACAAATACAAATATTTATTAATAACACCTATGTTACATGTCAATAAACGGTACATTCTTTCTTATTATAATTACATGAAATTCATTGCTTATATAATATGTAATTGTAAAATTGTATAAATAATAATTCAAATAGATTTAATAATAATTTCAATTAAATTAATAGATTAATTAATAGTCAGGCAATTTGAAAAAATCTGCTATTTCGTAAAATAGACTTTCGTGTAGCCAGGACTTGCATGCGCAGAGACGTTGGGTCTCTCTGTATCTTTTATCGCATTTACAACGGGGAGTGTTCTGAAGAACTATTTGATCTGATGCCGGCGTCGCGGTTTTACCATCGCACTAGCCGCCACCGCCTGAAGGCTCATCCACACATAATAGATCATTGGAAATCGCACACTGTGCGTTTCACACGATCCTTCTTGCCTCATACCTGCAAAATGTGGAATGAGCTACCTTCTACGGTGTTTCCGAGAAGCTACAACATGGGGTTCTTCAAAAGGCGAGTTAATCGAGTTCTTAAGGGTCGGCAACGTATTTGTGATGCCTCGGGTGTTACAAGTATCCATAGGTGACGGTGACTGCTTTCCATCGGGCAGCCCGTCTGCTTGTTTGCCACCTATGGCATAAAAAAGAAAACTTAAGTTTCGTTTTGAAGTGCGCGGTGGAAGGAGCATTCCGCACGGCTGCGGGTATTCTGTTGTATATCGCGGGCCCTCCAACGTAAACTGACCTCTCAGACTTCGCCTGGCGGAGTATATTATTATACCATGGGTAATAAGACGCGGTCTGATCACGATTTCAAATTCGTTTTTCACCCGCTCACGCCATGATCTATTTGCTATCTAAAACGGCTTTGTTTAAAGTCATAAATCGTATATCATCATATTTGATGATGATGATGACTTTGTGCTTGTATTTATATTATTTTGAGGGTTTTTATTCAATTTATCAAACTATATAAATGAATTTCAACAATTAACTGGTTAAAGTTTTAAATGACTAGTCTGGCTATACAATTCGTACAAAAAATATGTTGTTGTAGCTGAAAATTCAGAGTTCTTCAATTCAGAAGCTATTTTTATTGTGCAATTTGTAATATGTTTTTTTAAAAGTCTAGACAATTTAAAAAAAAAATTATTCGGTTAAGATTATTACCAAGGGGTTTTTTCTACTTGTAGTATTTTTTTTATCTGATCAGCTAATTTTGTCACGTCTCACAAAGCGTTTAAAAACACTTCTTTTGGTAAGTTTTGCGATTGTACCGCGTCTTAATGCATCAAACCATTCTTTACTGTCATATGATGATAAAATTAAACACCACAATAACATTAGCCTAAAAGCTTACTTCAAGTTAAATTTATTATCTAAGCAGAAAGTTTTAAACGAGCTATGTTCCTCCTCAGCAAGCTGGCAGGAGAACATTCTCCTCCCAGTCACAACCCATTCCAAGTTTACAACAACTCATACAAAATTTAAAGCAAAATTGTATTTGTCAAACATTGAATTCATAACTCAGTTTGGCATGAATTTGTGGCCCCGTCTACTTCTCTTACAATGATATGTCTACATTTTACTTGAGCCTTATGCGTAATAGAATAAGGATTATATTTGTTTACTTAGAGGTGTGATAATTTTTGTCAATGCGATGTTTCTACTTCTCTTACAATTTTACCCGTTCACTTTATTTGATCTTTATTACGATACTCTTTAAATGGTATTTTGTTTGGTTAAGAATGTTGTTAAGTTTGTGTTATGTCGTCACAGGCAGGTCTAGAGTTAATTCTCGTATGTCGCATATAGTAATTAACAAACAAATGGGTTTATTTTTCGTTTGCTTGTGTAAAAGCCGTGTTAACTACAATTGTTAAGTATTTGTTAAATTTTGTGCATATAGTAAGTATACTTTTACAATAGCACTTCGCAACTACAAAATATTCCTATAATTTGAAAGGGACAAAACACGCTATTATGACTTAAGATTTCACTTCTGACGTGCAGTCCTACGACTAATTAAATCAAATATTCGGGACATTTTTGCATACACGGTCATCTGACCCCAAACTAAGCAAAGCTTGTGATATGGCTGCCAGAGACTGATATACATACATATATAGGTTTAAATACATACTCAAATAGATATTAACACCCAGATATAGAACAAACACAAATGTTCATCACCATAAATGTTTGTCCTAGGTGGGAAACGAACCCACGCCCCCAAGCTCAGAAGGTAGGTTCACTACCAACTGGACCAACGGTCTATCTAAATAAAAAATACTGAGGTAGCAGAGTTTTATTCACGTTCGCATTCGCATCATCAGCCTACATTAGTCCACTGCTGGGCATAGATCTTACCCGAGGCACGCACAAATTGGTTAAATTTATTGATAAATAATGCAGTTCTTTTTTTTTCATGCTACACAGTGTACAGATAGGTGGGCTGGAGAGTGACATTGGCAAATGTACAGTTCTTCAGTAAAAAGCACAGGATGCATTTAGTATTGAAAATGGGAATTATGACAGAGCGAAAAGCAAACCCAAACTCGAGGGGTTTACTAGTAGCTATTGAATAGTTTTATCCAACTCCTAGTTCTCAAAGTACTGCGCATTATCTGCAAGGGTGAGGGGGCAGATGGTTCAAGTGTATCAAACTTGCGGGTATAAAACATCTTCTTTATGTATGTAATGCATGTCTCTTCCCAAAATTGGTCCAGTGGTTTTGGAGTCGATATTCTTATAGGCTCCCTAGGTACCCTAGGCCCGTCCCTAAGGTACCTAGGGAGCATATAGGCATATACGATCCAAAACGACTGGAGCAATTTACCATTGCTTTCAACTCCAGATACCTGATGAAATAAGGAGAAACTTAGGCTACTTTTCATCATCATCATCGCATTTTTCATCACCATGCGGATGATGCACCGAACTACGGAGCGCAGCTAGTTATGTATTTCTCTAAACAGTAAAAGTTCAATCATCCAAAAATTACAACAAAATGTGAACGTCGGTTTAGGAATCCTATGCATTCATTAGATAAGGTTACCTGAAATACCTCAATTAATCAAGGCACTATGTGATTGCATATCTCAATCAGTTCTGCTAATTACGGATATGAATTAACATACATAAATACGTTTTCGTACCGCATGCCAATATGGCGCTGATTGGCGGTAGCTCGAACATTAGATTGGTGATCATTTACTTAACTTTTTTATTGTATAATAGGCTTGCGTTTGACTGCCACCTTTCCTGATGTTAAGCGATAATGCGGTCTAAGATGGAGCACGCATGCCTAGACGAAATCGATTCACTTAAGATTTGAAGACAATAAATAACGTATTTTTTTATTTAATAACAGGCTTCTTTAATCGACTCCTAGAGGGTCGGCAACGTATTTGTGATGCCTCTGGTGTTAAAAGTATCCTTAGGTGATGGTGACTGCTTGCCATCAGGCAGCCCGTCTGCTTGTTTGCCACCTATGCCATAAAAAAGGCTTGCATTTGACCGCCGGTTTAGTTAAAATGCTTGAAATTTGATAAATTATTACCTACACTTAGTTGTCATGCGGTCCCTATTTACACTAACCACGACCAAGCAGAGCCACGCCACGTCGCTCAAAGAACTGATAGGGAAGAACCGATGGGGAAGAAAGATTCTTGAGTGGAGACCACGAACCAGAAGACGCAGCGTAGGTAGGCCTGAACTAGATGGACCGACGACATCGTGAGAGCTGCATCCAGTGGATGCAGATGGCAAACGTTTAGTGTGGCGCTCTAAGGGAGAGGCATATGTTAGCAGTGAACGTCTTCTGGGTGATGATGATGGAGATCTAATTTCGTTGTAGTTTGAAAACTGCACACTTCAAAGCGTTCAACGTTAGCTGCTAACCATAAATAAATAAAAGAAGTAGAATCATCACTCATCACTCATCATCATCAAATAAAAGGTAGTTTAAATGCAATATGTCCTTATCACAGCAGAAATAATGACCTTTTTACTTTTTAGGGTTCCGTACTCAAAGGGTAAAAACGGGACCCTATTACTAAGCCTATGATGTCTGTCTGTCTGTATGTCCTACCTATTAAGGGCTGTATTTTTCGAACCGTAATAGATAGCCAGTTGAAATTTTCACAGTATAATTATAAAGTATTACGGGGGATTACCCGGGTATGTCCTAAAACTGCGACCAGAACCACCGGAGGATGGGCAGCAGCGTCCTGTTAGTACACGGTGAACGTACTGCGATCTCCAAGCCGCCTGCCAAGCGTGGGGATTATGACAACACCCCTCTCTAAGAGGGAGGCCTTGTTCAGCAGTGGACATTTAATGGCTGATGGTGTGGTGTGTGAAATTTACACAGTATAATTATAAAGTATTACGGGGGATTACCTAAGAAATAATAAAACGTCAAAAAGTAAAAACGAAAGGAGGTCCCCATACAACAAACGTATTTTTTTACGTATTTTTGTATTAGCTCTAATGGAAAAACGTTAATATATACAAGCGTCAAATTTCATGATTACAGTACACACTTTAAAATACAATAACAAACAATAAATAATGGCCAAGTGCAAGTTGGTGATACGTTTCTGTTCATTACCAAGTTATAGTGGTAATTTCGTTATTGAATTTTGTTGTGGTACGGAACCCTCAGTGCGCGAGCCCGACTCGACTTGGCTGGTTTATTCTTATTAATATTTAAACAACCGTTTACCCATGTCAGAGATACGATCAAAAGTAAACGTCAAAACGTCACAAAAGGAGATGTGGACTTCATTTTCTTGAACGTGTAACCTTTATTTATCGTCATAAATAGTATCTTACTACATGTAACAAATAAATAAAACAACCAAATCTTGTTAGAGTACCCACACATGAGCACTCGACTAGATAATACGCATAAAGCTATACGCACACCACGTCGACACCGTTAGGGCTCCACACCGATTCTACACAGCATTTTTGAATTTATACTTCTTATGCGATTTGCAACAAGGTTGCGTTAAACGTTTAACGCTACCATGGAGGGGAAATTTTTCTCTCTCGTATGGTTGCGAAATGCGTATCTTTTTTTCGCGCTGCGACTAGCAGAGCCGGTAGTGTAATGGTGTCGCTAATGGATTGAGAAGCCTAAGGAGCTAGGTTCGAATCTCGAGAAAAGCATGTTTTTAAATTGTTGATATTTTTGCCCTAGTTACAATTTTAGGGTTCCTTGTTGAAGAAGTATAACTTCTTCCGCGCGAAGGGACTACAGGCACAATTTTTTAAGTTTGTAAGTTTTTTCAGTGACAATAAAATTGTTACTATAAACTTTATTAGTCAGCAACCAAAATAATGAAATCACGGGTGAATCGGTGTCTTCTAAACAAGCGTGCTCCAACGTAGACCGCATCATCGCATAACATGAGGCGAGATGGTGGTCAAACGCAAGCCTATTAATTACAAAAAAAAGTTGTGCTGCAACTGTCATTTATCAGTAAAACAATACTACAATGCAACTGTTTTCAAACTTTTGGCAGGCAACAAGTTTAACCATCTGATATTTTTATGTCGAACTTGATTTTTTGACACCTGTCAAAATCGTCTTGTTAAGGCTATAGCGGCGACGGTAGAGCGGTAGAGTGAGAATACAGAAAAGATTTTTTTTGTTTAAATTAGAACGGCTGTCAAGGCATTTTTGAAAGAAATTTGTTGTAGCCAGTTGTACACATATAAACGAAACGTCAGTCATTCAAATTTAAAATCAGTTAGCAACTGTGATGCGGAGTTCAACGCGTTGAACTAAATAAAAATGTTCAATCAAGGTTCACTCATAATGCCTGGTAACAGATTTTTCTTCTTATTTCTGTTCTGTTTATTTCTCTTTTCTGTGAGTATGAGGGTGGAGAGCGCATGAAATTTTATAAGTGCAGAGGCTCAATAAAAAAATTTAGGTACGTGATGCCATTTTTATTTTATTTTAGTAGACTTTAGTCTACAATGGGTACATGCCTAGAAAAATAGCTGATTCTATCGTGACGTAAAAAAAACAATGATTCAAGTCAGTAATAACAAAAAAAAAAAACTGTTCCTTTATTTTAAAATATTGATTTAAAGTAGTTTTAGATTATACTTCAAATGATATACTTATATATTTTTTTTCGGAAATTATCTTTTATTTCTCTTTATAATATAAAATACTTGGTTAAAATCTCAGTCAAATTACAACTAAACTAATAACTATTCAAATAACCCACCCCTGACCGTTCCCGGCGCAAAGGTACCCAAAACACTCGCTGCGTTACCGCGTTGGATGGCAATGGCTAACCTTTGCACCAGGAATGATATTTTATATTATATGATTAAATTTCAGTTAAACTTTTTTTTTTTTTTTTTTTTTTTATGTTTTGTAGTAATTGTTTTAGGTTATGTACAATATTGTTATGTCTTATGCCAAATAAATGAACAAGCGTCAAAAAAAAAACTTCATATGATTATTAATTTAAATATGTAAAATGTTGTAAAGTAAATAACTTTTCCAGTCCATTAGGTTCCAAAACGAAATTTGAGTAAGTAGGTGTTGAATCGGTACGATGCGCGATGACTAAACAGCTCTGGGAGCGATAAATTCGGAAAATTACAATATTATCCGCCCAAGTTGTCCACATAATCGAATTATGGGAGAACTTCCTCGTAATGTAGCGGCGTTATTGTAATAACTGACGCAAAGGGCCACCAAGAACACATTCGTTATGTCAGTGAAACTTTGGGGACCATTGCATTGTTGGTTGGTCGAAGATAGCAACAGTTTTGACTTAGACTGAGAGTCAAATCAAGATCAATAATCGAGTCTGTGATTAAGAGTGTCGTCATCATTAGCCTATAAATAAATAAATAAAAAAAATAATAGATCGACTTCATGACTACATTTACAAAATGAAACTAAAAAGTAGAAAATATTGTTTAATATTACGACTGAAATACTTTGTATCCATAGTCATGAAAAATTTAACGAAAAACAACAGGGCCCGGTCGCCATGGAGACACTTTGTTTTTTTGAAGTTCTGTTATAGGAACAGTTCCTCTATGTTTGCTGTTGAGTTGACAGCGTCGCTAGTGGAGAACAAAGTATGAAATTCACCAAGAAATAACTGTAGTTCCAATTTTGCTCAACAGCTAAGTTGGTGGCACTGTGCAATGTACATAGAATTCGTTGCGTATCGTCATGTTTTTGTATATTTTTCAAAAAGCGCTGAATCAATGTCGATAAAAAAAATATGGGACCACCTATGAGATATGACCTACCAACCAAAAAAAGAATCATCAAAAACAATTCTAAATTGGCGGAGTAATCGAGTAACAAACATAAAAAAAAACATAGTCGAATTGATAACCTCCTCCTTTTGGAAGTAGGTTAAAAATAAAAATCATTTAATTCAGGCAACTTGACCCATAGATCTCGTACTAATTAATGTCTTAATCTAAAATAAAATAAATGCACACTGTATAGGGGTGTTCGTCTTAAACTATATAAGCACACTGTATATGGGTGATAGTCAAACTCTGACAAACTATACAAAAAGAAGTACGGTGCACAATAGTGCCAGGTCACTTTTTGTTTCTATTCATGTGAACAGAGATCCAATGCTTAAACATTGGACTCCTTACATCATCAGAGACAGCCGCTAGGATTCTGTTGCCGGAACGACGCAAGCGATGCCAGAAGGAAGCCACTCTGGATCTTATAATAGCAAAGAAGTCAGGCACCTATACATAGTCGGCCAAATATCTAAAAGATTTAAAGATTTTTTTATTGCTTAAAAAGTACATAACACCTTAAAAATTACTTTTGAACCCCACACTAGGACAAGGTCGTGGAGGCCTTAAAATAAATTAACAGAAATTATATACTTATATTCTACGAAACTACGGCAAGAGCTCACAAATAACAAAAAACTAGATTAACAAAACAAAAAACATAACATTAAGAAATGATTTTAAGAAACAGTGTCATCATAAGATAAGGATAGAAGCTACTTTTCAACAATGCGTTTTGCCTTGTTAACCGAAAAGTATTAGACATTAGCGTTTTAACAATTTTGTTATCATCATAATTAGCCTTTTAACAGTCCACTGCCGGACTTTTAGCCTACCCTCGAAAGGGTGATTGGGCCATGTCCACCACGCTGGCCCAGTGCGGGTTGGTGGATTCACATACGCCATTGAATTCCTTCTCCGTACGTATGTAGGTCTCCTCACGATGTTTTCCTTCACCGAAAAGCCAGTGGTATGAAAATCCGTACATAAACTCCAAAGAGCTCATTGGTACGGGCCCGGGGTTTGAACCCACGACCTCATGCTTTCAAGTCTAGCGGTCTCCCAAATGGGCTACCACGGCTTATAAATAATAATAAATTAATGATGTTGTTATAAATGAATAGAATCAGAAAGCAAGAAAGTTTTTGAGCGAATTTGGTACGAACAAGGCATGGGGAGCTCTGAAAGTGCGATTTTTTAGTTCCTCGAGGTAGTCTGGAGAGATTAGGACTTTAGAGTGGTGCTGTAGTAGTATCTATCTACAGGGTTACGCATATAGGCTGTACTAGTCCAAAAGGAGGTTATTGTAGTCTTCATTATGAACAACTTTTACTACGGGACCAACAATAAAATCGCGAAAAAAAATCAGCTGTTCCATACATTTTCACGAGTGTCGATGACCGTTTTCTACGGAACAGCTGTTTGTATTTCATGGTTGACATAGTAAAAGTTGTTCATAATGATGAATACAATTACCTCTTTTCGGCGTAGTACAGTCTATATGCGTAACCGTGCATAAAATGTCTTCCTATCAATTTCTTTTAAATACATAATTAAAACTCTTAAGTCTCCATAAAATCCATCAACCGGAACATCCACGTGAGTGTATTAAAGTACGCTTTATTATTGAAGCAATTTAAGCGAAATTTTCATCAAAAACTTGGAGCGTAAAAGTTTTCAACGACTTTCTATGCTACGTACACATCCTCTATACTTTTGTCGCAAATATTTAGCTATAATACATCACTGGTTTTGAGAGAGATTTTAGAAAAGGGCATAGAAAAGCACGCAATGGAAGCTGTATGAAAACTGAATTACGTTCGTTGGTACTTGTTGAAAACTATACCTCGCTTCATTTGTTCGCTCACCTAATAATCAGTCGCGTGTTAGGAAGCAATGTATGCTTGACGTAGATGAGGTAAGGTCTTGGTAAAGGAGAGCTTGAGTTAAGCATTACGCATGTTAAATAATTCATGTAGGCGCGTATCTCGCTTAGCGCATCATTTTTCCTCCAAACCTTCGTGGAAGAAGACGAATTTCACGCAAAGCACGTAGGCTTAGGCCCGTATTAATAGTGCCTCGTCTTGTGAAACGTTGTAGCTCTGAGACAGAGACCGTACTCTGGGTGAACCTGAAGCACTACTACTGTATTTACCTACTCGACGTTAGTTAAGTTACTAGGTTGATCTAGAAGAACCCCTGGAGAACACAAACAAACATCGTGAGGAAACCGGTATGTCCAAGAACCTTAAAAGTTCAAAGACTTTTATTTTTATTTTATTTTTTTATGCCATAGGTGGCAAACAAGCAGACGGACTGCCTGATGGAAAGCAGTCACCGTCGCCTATGGATACTTGTAACACCCGAGGCATCACAAATACGTTGCCGACCCTTAAGAACTCGATTAACTCGCCTTTTGAAGAACCCCATGTTGTAGCTTCTCGGAAACACCGTAGAAGGTAGCTCATTCCACATTTTGCAGGTATGAGGCAAGAAGGATCGTGTGAAACGCACAGTGTGCGATTTCCACTGATCTATTATGTGTGGATGAGCCTTCAGGCGGTGGCGGCTAGTGCGATGGTAAAACCGCGACGCCGGCATCAGATCAAATAGTTCTTCAGAACACTCCCCGTTGTAAATGCGATAAAAGATACAGAGAGAGCCAACGTCTCTGCGCATGCTGAGCGGCTCTAGGTGTTCAGTGAGCTTGGGATCGTCGACAATTCTGACAGCTCTACGCTGTAATGCATCATTCATCATCATCAGACATATGACATTCACCAACATGCTCTGCGCCAGGATGGTGGTTTAGGACCCATCCTCTCTCTATCTCTGAGAGAAGGCTTGTGTCCCAGCATTGGGAACATGATAGGCTGATAATGATGATGATGATGAACCCTTGGAGCCGGGGTTTTAGAATACGGCTTCGGTATCACAAAAGCCGTCTAAAATGGCATTGAAGCTCGTGGATGGCCAGATTTTGGGGATACGACTATTCAATCAAACGAGATTAGAGAATAGCAAGACGAAGTGTGGTCGTTCCGATTTTTTTTATCCTGAATAATTCCGTGTTTTGCCACCAACGATTTGAGAAAAGAAGAGAGTGCAGCCTTTAGCAATATGCTGTAGGGGCATCGGCGCGTTCTTATGGAGATCCCGGTACCCTCCATCAGATGCAGAGGCAAACCACCGATGTTTGCAATCCTACATAACCTGGCAGCACTTCAATGCAATGGTAACTTTTGAAGATAGCCACCACAAAAAAGTAGAACCAGAAACCAAAAATTTGTCTTGTCTTTCGGTTCCGATCCGAGAGACGCAACTTCTCTATCCTTTGCAACTTGCCACGGGACGACCTGAAATTTGCATCATCATCATCATCATCAGCCAGAAGACGTTCACTGCTGAAGATAGGCCTCCCCCTTTAACCTCCACACTAAACGACAGCCTGTCTTTTGCATCCACTGGATGCCAGTGACTCTCACCATGTCGTCGGTCCATCTAGTGGGACGGTCCACCTACGCTGCGTCTTCCGGTTCGTGCTCTCGGTTGAGTGCAAGAACCTTGCATAGGAGACATTTGCATAGGTCTCTTTGCACAGTCTCCTATGCCCTTGAAGAATATTAGACGCAGCTTTATCTGATTCTGCAGAGAATCCATTTCAAGTGCAACTTTCTTTAGAGTACCTTCTCTGTGGAGATTGATCTTGAGTCCAAACTCAACTCGAAGGTCAAGTCTATGAATGTTTCCTGGAGCCGGATACGTGGTAATACACGAGAGGTGGTAACGCGACGGCAGACATGTTTTATTTAAATCGCGTCGAACCTTGATAGCCCGCCTCCGCGCCGCGACGTAGTATTACACCCACGACGGCACTCGAGAGTTTTTGACATCTTGTATGTCCTATAATAGAAATGTCACAATGTCGGAGATCACATCATGAGACTCAGAATTGTGACACTAGTCGCAGAAGAACAAACCCAAGAAATCCAGTCAAGTAGTCTTAGATATTACAATCATATGATCAAAGAGTAGTATAATAAAGGGGGGACACATGCTATACAACATTGATTGTGATAATATTTGTGACAGTTGGAAAACTGTAACAAAAGTTTTTTTGACTTATTGTGAAAATTTTACTGATCAATGCGGATCAATGGGACAGGGGCAAAAAAGCCGATGACTATAATTCCAATTTGTATGACATACTAATTTTATGTTGACATATTTTTATTGATTTTTACAGCAATTTGTTATATTTATTATATTAGTAATTTTATAATATTATTCCTATTTTTACTAGGAAACCTATTTTAGTTTAAGGCTGCGTATAAGGCAAGAAAAATTTCTGATTTCACCCGCGCGTCTCGCATCACCCGCATTAGTGTGAAACACAACCACGGCAGCGCGGCAGTCGCGCGCAGCTTAAGTGTACACAACTCGCGCACTCGACCTTGTAAAGCGGCAAGGAGCAATAACACACAGGATAAGCATAGTGTTGGTGCACTTGGTGTTTTGGCGATTAGCTGAGTTCGGTCGCGGCGCGTAAATTGTTTATTTCACTTTTCAAAATTGTATTTGTTATTTATTTTTAGGTTTTCTACAATATAAAAATAATAAAGTATATAAATTAAATTGATATAACCTAAATAAATTCTCTAATTAAAATATTACCCTGGAGACAGTTTCAGAAAGCTAAACATTAAACTAAACTAAACTAAACTAAACTAAACTAAACTAAACTAAACTAAACTAAACTAAACTAAACTAAACTAAACTAAACTAAACTAAACTAAACTAAACTAAACTAAACTAAACTAAACTAAACTAAACTAAACTAAACTAAACTAAACTAAACTAAACTAAACTAAACTAAACTAAACTAAACTAAACTAAACTAAACTAAACTAAACTAAACTAAACTAAACTAAACTAAACTAAACTAAACTAAACTAAACTAAACTAAACTAAACTAAACTAAACTAAACTAAACTAAACTAAACTAAACTAAACTAAACTAAACTAAACTAAACTAAACTAAACTAAACTAAACTAAACTAAACTAAACTAAACTAAACTAAACTAAACTAAACTAAACTAAACTAAACTAAACCAAACTAAACTGAACTATGCTATGCTATGCTTTGCTAGGTTGAACTTGCCGGGATAAGACCAAAAAACCCAAAAACCTCGTGGCACGGGGTACCCGATCCCGGGTCATATCTCCTAAACCAGACCTTTAACCCTAAAAAAAATACAAAAAAAAATTTAGATTTTTACTTTTGAAATCAGTGAGAAATACATTTAAATAGAAATAAAGAAGGGTGAAAACCACCCCCTACCACGCCCAAATTTTGGCTCGAGGTAGTAAAGATCATTTTAAATTTTAGTAATTTTTTTGCAGATTTTTTAAGGCTGTGGTTTAGGAAATATAACTAGTTCTAGTTTTTAGTTTATATTATAGTCTAAGTTAGGTCTTAAGATTTTGACGACCTGAAATATCCGGCTCCTCAAACATTTTGTCCCAGGTCAATCCAGGCAAGAATAGTTAGCTTCACTGGCTATCCAACGATAGGTCATTTAGTATTTTAAGACTCGTAGGTACATAGTAACTTGAGTTACTAAGTAGCGAGGCGGACCCTAAATACCCGATTTTTTGAAGGTCCATAACTTTGGACACAAAGGTCCAATCAAAAATCTGACGTCATAGGCATCATTTTTTCTGGCAGACGAAGACGTTAAACTCAAAAACTCGGCTTTAAGACCTAACCCTAAAGACCCCAAATTGGGTTTGAAATTACGTAACCGGAATTTCATGTTAAAAATAACAAAATTTTTCAACACAAAAAATTCAGTGGTGTAATAAATAGACTATAATTATTTTTTTGGCTTTCTACTCTCACAATTTCAGGAAATAAATAATATTTAAAAAAAAATGTGTTTATTTAGTTGGTAGGCATAAATAATAATAAAATAGAAACACTGTAAACACACGTGTGTAGAAAATAAAAAGACGCGACTGATAAGCCCAAATTCGGCTATTTTTGTGCAAAGGATGCCTTTCAAAATATTAAAGCGCAAAAATCCGGAAAATTTTCGTATTTTTTTTCAAAAAACATCGATTATCTCAGAAACAGTACGTATGAGGTCATTTTTGTAAAAAAAAATGTTATTCGGATGTCAATCCGGACTTTAGTTTATAACATTTCCTGAAACTTCCCCCCCCCCCTCCCAATTTTTTAAATTTCGGTGCGTCGGAGACAAATTCTGACCGGATTTTGTGTATAGATCAAGACTTGGTCTTCTTACCCGGACCCCCCTCACCAAAATCCCACACACTACCCCATAATTTTAAAAATTGTAGAAAACTACCGAATCGTTCCACATGCCATCAGTAGCCCACGGACATACCCCCGCCCGCCTTCAAACAACTTTCGTAAATGCATGCTATGCTATTCTATGCTATGCTAAGCCATGCTATGCCATGTTATGCCATGTTATGCCATGCTATGCCATGCTAAGCCATGCTGTGCTATGCTGTGCCATGCTGTGCCATGCTGTGTCATACCGTACCATACTATACCATACCATACCATACCATACCATACCATACCATACCATACCATACCATACCATACCATACCATACCATACCATACCATACCATACCATACCATACCATACCATACCATACCATACCATACCATACCATACCATACCATACCATACCATACCATACCATACCATACCATACCATACCATACCATACCATACCATACCATACCATACCATACCATACCATACCATACCATACCATACCATACCATACCATACCATACCATACCATACCATACCATACCATACCATACCATACCATACCATACCATACCATACCATACCATACCATACCATACCATACCATACCATACCATACCATACCATACCATACCATACCATACCATACCATACCATACCATACCATACCATACCATACCATACCATACCATACCATACCATACCATACCATACTATACTATACTATACTATACTATACTATACTATGCTTTGCTATACTATGCTATGCTTTGCTATGCTTTGCTATGCTATGCTATGCTATGCTATGCTATGCTATGCTATGCTATGCTATGCTATGCTATGCTATGCTATGCTATGCTATGCTATGCTATGCTATGCTATGCTATGCTATGCTATGCTATGCTATGCTATGCTATGCTATGCTATGCTATGCTATGCTATGCTATGCTATGCTATGCTATGCTATGCTATGCTATACTATGCTATGCTATACTATACTATACTATACTATGCTATACTATACTATACTATACTTTGCTATACTTTGCTATGCAATGCTATGCTATGCTATGCTATACTATGCTAAAATAAACGAAATACGCGAAAGCCCGTTGGTCCAGTTGGTAGTGAACCTACCTTCTGAGCTTGGAGGCGTGGGTTCGATTCCCACCTTGGACAAACAGTTATGTGATGAACGTTTGTGTTTGTCCTATACCTGGTTGTTAATAACTATAATCTATTTAAGTATGTATGAATTATTTAATTTAATTTAATTTATGAAATTATTAATTTAAAAGAAATAAATTTTTGTTAATTATTATTATATTTTTTTATTCAAAAAAATTTAATTTTATTTAATAATTTTGATTTTTTGTAGTCTTTCTGACTGTCTCTCTCTCTCAGCTTTCTCCGTCTGTCTCTCTCTCTCTTTCTCTCTCTCTCTTTCTCTCTCCACACGAAACACTTAGACTCTTATAACTATATTACCGAGCGTACATAATAATAGATGCGTTAGGTAGGGCCTACTCGTATCCATAATTATTAATACCTGTAATTTTTTCATAGTAGCTTTACCTAGTCTGTGCTCTAGGTCATTGGCAACACTTGGTTGCCGCATCAAATGGTCGCGTTCGAGCCATAGATTTTTTATGTTATCCATTGTTTGAAAATACAGTAGGTGTTGATATAATCGCACTCGGAAGATAAATCTAGGCGAATAGCAAGCGCGTGCGTCCTTCCCCGTTGGAGCATAGTGCGGTACTGAGGTTGAACGGAGCGTTTTTCGCCATTTAGATACAAAGCGCAACAGAATAAGGTTGAATATCGGACTTGCCGTTTGACCGAAACGTTGCTTAGAACTAAAGGACGTAAGTCTCAAATCGAATATAATTTATTTTGAGAGTACTAATTAATCTAGGTAAATTTTGTCTTAGCACTGGAAAACAAACTATATTTTCCTTCGATGAGTATTTATTTTAGATATGTGACTGAAGTTCTATCCAAGAAAAAATCAAAAAAATCAGCAAAAAGGCACCATTTTGAAAAAAATAAAGTATCGAGTAAATATCTTGCTATTATGTTTCTGTCTTAGTGCCGGAAAGAAAATTAATTGAAAAATCACATATATCAATTATTACGTTGATAGGATATTTGGTTTAGTTAGAATATCATGGCAAATTAGCATAAAATTTCGGAGGCCCCCTCTTAACAATGAAGCCTATTCTGTCATACCACTCACTAAACTAAACCAATCTGACAGGACTAAAATTATCTGCCTCTCTTTTCATTTTAATATGTGAGAAAAGGATGGCAACAAGTTTAGAGCTGTCAAATTTAGTTTAGAGTGCATCAGAATCAATGCCAGTATGTGAGATAAATGTTAGTGGAATTTGTCTGTTTTTATTCTCAATAAATAAATAATTTGAATAATTTAGTGTGAGGCAGCTACTAGGCACCGTGACAACAGAAGCTGCCTTTCCACCAGAGATGTGCTACGCTGTGTAGCTATGGATGTGTTTGACATCCACCAATAAGGAACCTTTATTTTCATAGCTTAGCTGAGCACTGGTGGAAACGGGTTCAACGAAGCTATGTTTTTGTACGGGATGTAAACTTTTACTATGGGATCAGCCGTGAAATCGCGAAAAAAATATCAGCTGTTCTATAGAAAATGGTCATTGACTCTCAAAATGTATGGAACAGCTGTTTTTTTTTGCGATTTCAGGTTTGGTCCCATAGTAAAAGTGGTTCATAATGATGAGTACAATTGCCTTCTTTTGGCTTCGAGAGTGTTCCCCTTACACCCTGTTTAAAGGGATGCGTGCTACTTGACATCTTCGCAGTATAGCTGCATAGTACATCTTTGGTGGAAAGGCACCCTGAAGTCCTGACTCACTTTCGGCGAAAGAGTATATAATACGAGTACGCTATATTGACAGAATATCAGCTCCTAGAACAGTTACAAAGAGGCAAAAAAACGTGTACTGACAGACCACCAGCGGAATGAGTCAACGTCATCCGATGTAGCGTGATGTACCCTCATCATAATAATCAAGCTCAAGTGACGTATTGGCGTAGGATTTAATAGAAAGAAAGAAAAGAAAGAAAAGAAAATAAATTTTATTCGACACCTTTACAGAAAACTTATATCTAGAGGATACAATCAGACAATAAGACAGATATCAGATAATAGACATTGAACTAGTTTTTAACCGACTTTCAAAAGAGGAGGTAATCAATTCAACTGCATGTTTTTTTTATGTTTGTTACTCGATTACTCCGCCAATTTAGAATTGTTTTTGATGATTCATTTTTTGGTTGGTAGGTCATATCTCATAGGTGGTCCCATATAAATTTTATCGACATTGGTTAAGAGCTTTTTGAAAAATGTACAAACACATGACAATAAGCAACGAATTCAATGTACATTGTACAGTGCCACCAACTTAGCTGTTAAGGTGGGCAAAATTGGAACTACAGTTATTTCTTAGTGAATTTCATACTTTGTAATCCATTAGCGACGCTGTCAACTGAACAGCAAACATAGAGGAACTGTTCCTACAACAGAACTTTAAAAAAAACAAAGAAATGTCTCCATGGCAACCGGGCCTTTTTGTTTTCGTTAAATTTTTCATGACCATGGATACAAAGTATTTCAGTCGTAATATTAAACAATATTTTCTACTTTTTAGTATCAGTTTGTAAATGTAGGTATGTATAGTCATGAAGTCGGTTCTTTTTTTTCTAAAAACTATTATTATTGTCCATACTGTTACTATTTCATGTCTAGTACATTAAGTTAAGTGATTGCGTAATTGCTTCCTACTATGATAGATTCCAATTAGCTGTAATGGATAGGCGGAATTCAGAGGTAGGTGGCAGGTGGAACCTGGCAACACAGGTATTAATAATGGATATAATAACCTAGCCGTGCAGACAGCTGCCCACTTACAGCAGGAAAAGATAAATATACTGGGTTACGCAAAAAGGGTGTTCTAAGCCGAAAGGGGAGCGAAATACTAATACATTATGAACAGCTTTTACTATGAAACCAACCCCAAAGTCGCGAAAGGTCAGCGGTTCCATACATTTTGTTGAGTGTGAATGATTCACGGTTGCCTGGAAGAGATCACTTTAAGCGATAAGGCCGCCTGTTAAAACCTTGGATAATCGTTTTATTGTAATGCATAATTATGCTATCCTTGTTTGTTAGGTATTTTAATAAAGAGAATGATTTACGGGATATTTACCTTACCACGGTAAATATCCCGTAAATCATATAACTTTAGTGATATAATGGTGTTAACACCATTTTAACTTGTGTCCATGTAACTCAGAGCAAATAAAAATACAGAGGTACTACCGAACACGAAAAGTGAAGCCACTTTTTGAAACATGTGTGCGTAGTCGAAGTTAGTGTCGTGTAATTCATCAAAATAAGTGATAATATAAATACTCAAGTGTAGAAATATTCCATCCTTCTTCTTATTTACTTTTGTGTTGTTTTTACAGTTCTTAACACTGCAAGAAGTCGTTGTTTCTTTTTAAAACGGATGTTTTCAGTACGACGTTCTGACAAGAAATTCACGTAGTTATGAATGCGTATGTGTGCGTGAGTCGTGTATTTAGCGATTTTGGTGTTATTTTGGCAGTGCGCCGTAGGGACTCTGTATTTTTATTTGTTCTGAGCCATGTAAAGAGAGCGAACCCTTACTGGTCTACGCCACCAGGAAGTAGATATCCACTAAATGTTCGCAGCCAAAACACTTTTCCGGTTCAATTCAACAGAAGGAGCCGTGATCGCATCAGAAACCAATTAAATTAATGGCCTGTGACGTTCCGACTCGTTTAACCACGATATTTTTGTCTTGTTATTACAACAACGATTATTATAAGCAAACGTAATTATCAGAGTGGTATTATTGTTTATTTCACTACTTGTTCACTTTACAGAGAGCCTTAAAAATTATCATCATTATCATCATAATCAGTCCACTGCTGGACTTTCAGCCTACCCCCGAAAGGGTGAAAAATTATCATACTATAATGTTATTCATGTGAAAGTTTGTTTGCTTGTTTCTATTTCACGCCTCAACTGACAACGGATCGACTTGACCTGACGTGACGTGTGAAAGTGACATATCATCATTATCATTTCAGCCGTAGGACGTTCACTGTTGGACATATACCCCCCCCCCCCCCCCATTGATCTTCAAAAGGGCCAGTTGGAAGCGGCCTGCTTCCAGCGTTTCCCTGCGGTGTCCATCTTGTGGGGACGTCCTACGCTGCGCTTACCGGTCCGTGGTCTCCATTTGAGAACCTTTCGGCTCCATCGGTTATCTGTTCTGCGTGCTATGTGCCCTGCCCACTGACACTTCAACTTGCTAATCCAGTGAAATAGAGTGACATATAATATCTCTTTATCCCGGAAAAAAATACGGTTCCTGAAAGAATGTGCACGTGGGTGAAACCGCGGGGCGCAGCTATGATTTCATTACGATTTTAAGGGAACGTGTTTTTTTTTATTTTTTTATTTTTTTAATATAATAGTAGACAAACAAGCGACGGGCCCCCTGATGGTAAGTAGTCACCGTTGACTATAGACACCTACAATACCCGGGGCATTGGCGGTGCGTTGCCTACCTTTGAGGACTCTATTCACTCTTCGCTTGAAGCGATTGAGGTTATATGTTGGAGGAAAAACCGAAGGTGGTAAGCCATTCCACAACTTACAGGTGCGTGGCAGAAACAATCGATCAAATCTTGTTTATATCTTGTAAGACCACTAGCTGAATCCCGCGGTGTTATCCGCGATTATCCAGATTTTCAGCATTTTTGCGCAGTAAACGTCCACCGCTGAACAAAGGCCTCCCTCTTAGAGAGGGGTGTTGCCATAATCCCCACTCATGGCAGGTGGCTTGGGGATCGCAGTACGTTCACCGTGTACTAATAGGACACTATACTGCCCATCCTTTGGTGGTTCTGGTCGCAGTTTTAGGACAAACCCGGGTCCGGGTGGACCGTGGAATGGAATGCACTGTCTCGGTATTCCCTATAAAGTACAACCAGGGTCTCTTCAAGACAAGAGTGAAGGGTAAGCGCGCTTCTATATAGACCACATCGTCACTTTCCATTCGGTGATATGTGGTCAAAAATTACTTTCTAGAAACGAAACTACGAGTAATTCTATTTTTCAAATGTAATTACTTTAACATTTTGGCAAAAATATCTATAGAGAGTGCCAATAACCTAACTTCCAACTCATCCGCATTGATTTTCTAACCGCGAAATATGCCGGGCACATTGTCACGAGCTGTCAAAGCTACAACACAGCAGAGCCATTGCCAACTAAACTAATAGCGAAACCGAGTTCCTAACCACGGCACTGCTTCACCAGAGCTGCTATATTTTCGGCAAATCTACACAGAACTTTACAAGTCATTGGATAAGCCATTCATATAAAAAATCCGTTTTGAACTGGCAATATTTACATGATAATAAGTACTTAGCTTATAAGCCGTGGTAGCCCATTTGGGAGATCGCTAGACTTGAAAGCGTGAGGTCGCGGGTTCAAACCCCGGGCCCGTACCAATGAGCTCTTTGGAGTTAATGTACGGATTTTCATACCACTGGCTTTTCGGTGAAGGAAAACATCGTGAGGAAACCTGCATACGTACGGAGAAGAAATTCAATGCCGTATGTGAATCCACCAATCCGCACTGGGCCAGCGTGGTGGATATGGCCCAATCACCCTTTCGAGGGTAGGCTAAAAGTCCAGCAGTGGACTGTTAAAAAAGCTGATTATGAAGTACTTAGCTCTACGACAAAAAGGTCACGACAAGACTCTCTACCATCTGTCTCAAACGTGTCTTCGAGTACTTTGTCCACATTGCTAGAAAACAAGGCAACAACCTGGAAAAAATTATGGTGACAGGGAAAGTCGACGGCAAAAGATCACGAGGTCGCAGCCCAATACGTTGTTCCGATCAGATTCGCACCACTCTCGACACCTCAGTCTACGACACACTCCATGCTCCTGAGGAAAGAAGACGATGGAAAGATATCATCTGAGAGAGATTGATGGAAGGTGGTGGTTACGATCCTCAGACATGAGGAATACGATTTAAGGAGGAGGAAGTCTTAGCATAATCAGCCTTTAATAGTACACTGATAGATTTAGGCCTATCCCTGAAAGGGCGATTGGGCCATATCCACCACGCTGGCCTGTTGCGGGTTGGTGAATTCACATACGCCGTTGAATTTCTTCTCCGTGCGTATACATATTTCTTCACGATGACTTTTTTCACCGAAAAGCTAGTGGTATGAAAATCCGTACCAGATTTCCGTGATGATAATAAGAACTTATTTAAATCTATTCTATTGTCATCATCATGATCAGCCTTAAATGACCGGCTGCTGGGTATACGCCTCCTTTTGTTTATGCCACTCTCCCGGTCTCTCGCTAGTCGCATCCACTCATTTTCAACAGTTATTTTAATATCATCGGTCCACCTCATGGGTTGGTCCGGGTTCCGCCAGCCTAGTCTCGGCCACCATGGGGTTACCGCTGTACACAACCAGTACTGACTGAATTCCTTTAAAAAATTGTTCAGTATTTAATTGTGATGACTAAACGATGAAGAAAATGTACACTGATTATGTAACTTTTATCAAAGCCATTGCGCATTTTGCGGATTACAAGAAAATACAGTTTTACAAGTTACGCCGCACAAATAAATACCTGGCTGCAATAAAAACTGTATTTCTATGTGTAGCTCTAATGTTCAAGTTTTAGAGAACTATGAGCTTTTTTCGTGAATTTTCGGTGCTCATACTTATGGCATTACACGAATTACACTCATTGCCATTCCAACGAGTATTGATGTTCCATGGCTACACTGTTAGGTCACATAAATTCCAAAACTACTTAAATACGTAAAGGAAATAAATGTGCAAGTACATGAAAATTCACTTTAAGTTTGTAAAAAAAAAGAGCAACTCTTTACATAGCAGATTGTAGAACCAGTGCGTGGCCATTTCGACAAAGTTTAAATTTTACGATAAGAGAACGCAAACATTTATCTCAAAATGGTTTCATCAGATAAAAATCTGATAAAAAAATAGCAGATAAAATATGTTATGTCTATGTAAAAATGAAATGGCTGAACGAATTTGAATGGGGTTTTCTGTGGAAATAAATATATCATCATCATTATCAGATTTTCATGTTGCCACTGCTGGGGCACAAGCCATCTCTCTGAAGAGATAGAGAGAGAGAGAGAGAGAGAGAGAGGGTGGGTCCTAATCCACCATGCTGGCCCAGTGCATAGAAATTAATTCATCATCATCATCAGCAGCCATCAAACGTCCACTACTGGACAAAAGCCTCCCTTTTAAAGAGGGGTGTTGCCATAATCCATATAAATTAATTACCCTGGATTAATAAAGAAAACTGTCAATTGCAAAATACGGCTATCCCGTAATACAGTAGGTAGTCTCGTAGTGTTTTCTATCTGGTTGTAATTTTTATTTCTGGTTTACACAATAAAGAGTTTCTATGTATCTATCTACATTTCATTAAATTACTTAATATCCTCACTATGATATAGAATCGACGTCGAAAATTTATATTATTTGAGCCCTCATTGTAGCCATATTTAAAGTTCTGGGAGCTCTGCATAAACTGGCCGGCCTTACAGATAACTACGTGGTGCGTGTATGCCAAAATATAGAAGGGCGATTCTGGACCACAACTATTCCTATCTCATCACAGAATCTATTTAGTAACGTTATCAAAATTAGATCGCTACGTCATCACTCGTTTGATTATACTGTAAGCAATATCCCATAATTGACCATAATTTATTAACATCTGGTCTTGTTCCAGTTTATAAAGTAGGGCACTGTTAGGGATGCGACGAGTCGATAAAAAGGAGATAATTTAACGTTACTATAGCTTAAACGAGTATTTAGAAGACAAATCAATTATGGAATAAATCGATCCGCTCCGCACTATATTGCCATACCCAATCAGGGTTATTGTTATGTATTACCTAATTTAAACATGCTACCTAACATCTGTATGTGAACTTCATAATAATTATGCAATAAATGATTGAGTATTGAGTATTGTTACGGTATCGCTACTTTTATGTAAACCTGTGTTAGCGTGCTAGGCAATTCGGAGCGTGTATTAGCTTGTGTATGCCCGATATTTGGATTTTCGCTTCCGATTGCCGATTTCTTTACTTATATTGAATATAATTATAGTATATTTAGAATATATATTTATTTATATATAGTAATTTGGTGAATATATAGTGTATTTAGAATATATATTTATTTATATATAGTATTTTGGTGAATATATAGTATATTTAGAATATATATTTATTTATATATAGTATTTTGGTGAATATATAGTATATTTAGAATATATATTTATTTATATATAGTATTTTAGTGAATATATGGTATACTTAGTCTCAGGGTGTCCACGGATTCGTAGTGTCCACTCTAGAACATATCAGCTGTAGCTCAGTTATAGGTACTGCGACAGATATGAAAATTATCTAATAAAAAAATGCTCGATAGTGAAAACCATGATTATTTTATCACACATCATATCACATCATCAGCCATTAAACGTCCACTGCTGAACAAGGCCTCCCTCTTAGAGAGGGGTGTTGCCCCACGCTTGGCTGGCGGCTTGGAAATCGCAGTACGTTCACCGTGTACTAACAGGACGCTGCTGCCCATCCTCCGGTGGTTCTGGTCACAGTGTTAGGACATAAAAAATTATTATTTTATCACTTATCAACAAATGGTACTGTATAACTTACTGAAAGGTAATCGAATAAGGCTTAACTAACTTTTATGGATAGGTGACCACAAGTCGCATAATAAGACGCTATCAAGATGGCATCTTTAACTAGATAAAGATCTTTAAAGACGAGTAAAACAAGACTATTAGACGTAAATTGGATCAGAATGAGACACTGGCGTCAATTCTGATGCACTCTAAACTAAACTAAATTTGACAGCTCTAAAATTGTTGCCATCCTTCTCTCACATATTAAAATGAAAAGAGAGGCAGATAATTTTAGTCCTGTCAGATTGGTTTAGTTTAGTGAGTGGTATGACAGAATAGGCCTCAATGGCGTCGATTCTGGCGTATTATTCACTAAACTAAACCAATCTTACAGGACTAAAATTATCTGCCTCTCTTCTCATTTTGATATGTGAGAGAAAGATGGCAATAGTTTTAGAGCTGTCAAATTAAGTTTAGTTTAGATTAGAGAACACCAAAATCGATGCCATTAAATCTGTAAAGTTACATTATTATTTACGGGATATTTACCGTGGTAAGGTTGTGGAATGAGCTCCCGATATTTCGGCGCAGTTACATGCACCATGTTCACGGGAAGACTGAAGAATGCGGGTGGTTGATATAACAGTTAAAAAGTTAGGTGCAGACTAAATATACGAAATATACAAAGACATAAATATCCCGTAAATAATCACATAACTTTAGTGATTAACCATGATTGTTTGAAAACAAAAAGTCTCTCTTTTAAACTAATATCTCTTAAAACTCTTAACGTATTTTTTGTGATGCCTATTGGTACATTGGTCTAGAAAAGAAGAGATTTTCAACCCAGTCGAGATACTTTCCATATCGATACAACACTCCAGCGTAGCTCCATCGTAGGCCGCATCATCGGTCAACATCAGGCGAGTTGGCGGCCAAGCGCAAGCCTATTTATAATAAAAAAAAAAAAAACACTGTCCCACCCCTATTCCTCCTACATTACAGTTTAAAACGCAGCTAAACCGCTATCGACATGACTAGTTGGCCGTTTCTGGCCGCTGTTGGCCGCCAGGCCGCGGAAAAATCGGGATCCGAGCCAAGACAAAACCATTTAATGTTCCTACTCGCGATATTTGTTATTCAAAAAAATATTTACAGCTTTGCCAGTTTTTTGTAGGTTTTAAAATAAATGGGTCCTTTTTATGGAGATGAGGTTCGAATAAATTGTCTACTTTTACATAGTTGAAAGTTTAATTGCTTTAATGGAATAAAAGTAGCGATTTTGAGTTGAGAGGAATGTTATCTCTACATAGTATAAATTGAAGTCGCTTTCCGCGTCTGTCTGTCTGTCTGTATGGCCGCTAACTCCTCCTAAACCACGCAACGGATTTTGATGCGGTTTTCACTATCAGATAGATAATTTTTCAAGGAAGGTTTATATATATAACTAGCGACCCGCCCCGGCTTCGCACGTAAATTACACCCGTGCGAAGCCGGGCGGGCGGATCGCTAGTTAAAACTAAAGTCTTGTGAAGATGAATTCTGAAATTCTAAAATCAAAACACAGGAAGTTGAATAAATTTGATAAACAGGATTAAATCCCTAATTTTCCACCCTTAGAAGCTTAGACCAAATTAAAATGAAAGGACCCAGAAGGAGCGCATTTTTGAAGATTACAAAATGAGCGCTGGCGCTCACTTCGTTTCAGTCGGTCTCTAGCCGTAGGAAGTGCGACACGCGTCTATTGTTACATGATAACTAAACATGTGACAAAATTATGTCTTCGTGTGCTTTCTTGAACTGTAAATACACATCAAAAAACCACTATCTATCTTATGTATCAAATTTACAAATTTACCTACATGGTTATAATTAAGTGTTGAAGTATATTAAGTCAAACGTTTTTGACTTGTTTTTACTGAGCAAGTTCAATGGCCATGGCCCGTCCATTGATTTTATTTTGGTCAAAGCTTATAAGTGGAATATTATCTTTGAATTTCAAAGGGACCACCAAGATATTCAATAAAAAAAAAATATGCACGAAATTCAAGACACCTAAAATTTTACCGTATATTTTGTAACACGGCTCGTACAAACTGAAATTAATACTTTGCCACATGAGAAATGTGTCTAATGCAATCCTTCCAGTCTGCAGAAGACTGGAATCTACCCGTATAAAGTAAACCGTAGTACTGTTAATACTAGGTTCAGAATGGTGTAGCTAGCTTGATTTAAAATTTATGCAAACGAAGCATGGTTGCAGACGAGTCGACGCACTCGAAGCTTTATCTTCTAAATTAGCTGACCCATAACAAATTAACTTTAAGCAATTGTGAAAAAGTCTTTTGAAAATTGCAACTCGTTTTCATTTTACTCCGTCATTGGTATAACTTGATTTTATAGAAATTTACAAGTATTTATAAATAAAACTAATCTAAAATTAAAATTAATCTAAAACTAATCTAACAATCCGCTACCGGTGGGCAGCGTTCCCAAAATGCTGGCAGCATTGCCACGTTGTATGGCAATGCTTATTCTTTGGGCAAAATATAGGCCAGCATTTTGGTCACGAGTTTAGATAGGTCTTTAAATATTCGATGGGCTCCTGGTCCCCACGGTCCAAGCATCTTAACCCCAAAAGGCTCAAATATTTTATATCCGCTATCTAGGGTACTATATTTGCGCCTTTTGAGGCTCTCCGCTGATTCAGCCGCCTCTCACTATGTCGTCGGTCCATCTAGTGGGAGGCCTACCTACGCTGCGTCTTCCGGTTCGTGGTCTCCACTCAAGAACCTTTCTTCCCCATCGGTTATCGGTTATCGCCAAAGAACCAGAGTCACCGACATAGCTGTTAAAATTTGCAAGTTGAAGTGGCAATGGGCAGGCCACATCGCTCGAAGAACCGATAACCGATGGGGAACTAAATAACGTAAGCGACAAATTATAAGACTGTATTATTCAAGAACAATTTCAATGATTTTTTTATAATATATAGGCTTGCGCTTGACCGCCATCTCGCCTGATGTTAATGACGCGACGATGCGGCCTACGATGGAGCACGCTTGCCTAGAAGAAACCGATTCACTCTCGACTTGAAGACACCCAGATTGTAACTGAAAGGGAACACCCATTCAGGCAGCGAATTCCACAGACTAGCAGTTCGCATAATAAAAGTGGAATCAAAGCACTTTGTACGGGTTTTTGGAATATCAGCCATAAAACGATGTCGATTTTTCGTGCCCGCTCTGGCAGTCCGACAGAAAAATGTGCAGGAGGGAATTAAATCATACAAATCTGATGCACACTCCGATGATTTAAAATTAAACAAATTTATATTAAATTAAATTATTTAGGACCCTGGTATGTCCTAAAACTGCTACCAGAACTACCGGAGGATGGGCAGCAGCATCCTATTAGTACACGGTGAACGTACTGCGATCCTCAAGCCGCCTGCCAAGCGTGGGGATTATGGCAACACCCCTCTCTAAGAGGGAGGCCTTGTTCAGCAGTGGACATTTAATGGCTGATGATGTGTGTGTGATATTAAATTAAATTACATAAATTGCCATTAGAACATGAACCAACGAATTTTCAATATACCTAGATTCGGAGAAACAACTAAAAACGTGCCTCAGAAGGTCTGTGGGCTTACTCTTGACACTCGATTTCAATGGTAATTTGGGATTGGGATCGAAAACATGCCATTTGGTACTCTTCAATCGCGTCAAGAGTACCGAAAGCGTCAAGTTGAGTCGATTTTATTTAGTTCCATAAAATTCCACCATTATCGGTTCCAATCGTGCGCTAGTTTAGAATTCAAGAGTACCAAAATGGCATGTTTTCGATCCCAATCCCAAATTACGACTGAAATCGAGTGTCAAGAGTAAGCCCACTGATTTCGTTGAATTATTCAATCAAGTAAAGTTTTACTAATCATGTTTCTCGAATTACATTAAACTTTTTATTAACAAATTATGAATTTGATACAGGGGCCTTACGGACAACAGCTGATTGCGGCACCTAATCAACTCAGTTGGAAAATCACGCGACCGCAAACAGTATCTGGGCGCGATAAGGTTCACGTTCGTGTGATTTCCCAACTGAGTGGATTAAGTGTTGTCCGTAAGGCCCCTGATTGCCGTAACCGCGCAAATTAAACAAATTGATAATATGAACTAAGAGCAACAACGCGTAATCCACGCGTTGAATATGCGCGATAAGTCCCGATAAAACATGTAAAACTTATATTCCAAACAAATGATGCTACTATAAGTAGCTCGGTTCCGTGCTCGTCTATCTTGTAGGCGGCTTATTAAGCAATTTACAACTGCTACTAATTGCCGGCAGTCTCGGCTCGACTCGTCTGCAATTTGCTTTACTTTTTTTACAAAATATCTCTACATAGTATAAATTAAAGTCGCTTTCCGCGTCTGTCTGTCTGAATAGACGCTAACTCCTCTTAAACCACGCAACGGATTTTGATGTGGTTTTCACCATCAGTTAGATACATTTTCACGGAAGGTTTATATATATAATTAGCGACCCGACCCGGCTTTGCACGTAAATGACACCCGTGCGAAGCCGGGCGGGCGGGTCGCTAGTTAAACCATATAGTAAAGTTTGTACGTTTATAGGATACGTCCTATACGAACTTCACGAGGAATTCGCGAACTAACGGTGAATTAACAGTGGCCGCTTACCATCATCCCATCATCTGTTAATAGCCACTTACTTTCGTTCGGCTTTGTTAATATTTTGCTTGTTTATATCTAGTTATTCGTCTTCCCAGGTACCAGGCGCCCAGTACATCAAGGAGGCCACAGCAGCGTATAATTGTTTGGCTAAAACGCAAAACGTGTTAATTTCCCGCACAACAAAAGAGAGAGATAGCATTCAGCAGGTCGAGATAACGCAGACAAAGTGGCCCACGTGGCCTGTCGAGGTGGGGAAACGCAGTGAAGAAAATCCCAGAATGGACACTTCAGAAAAAGTTTTACACTAAATAACAGTGGTATTCGCACATTTACTCTACTCTTTACTTTGTTGTTAATCAAGTAAACAGTAATTAGCATAAAATGTTTTAAAACGCTGTTTTAAACTATCACGGTTGTTCACGGTTGTTCATTCCACAACCTTACCACGGTAAATATCCCGTAAATAATCATATAACTAAAATGTTTCAATCTAAAAAACCTGGATTGACATAAAATGTCTGGTAGCTTTGCGAGGTAAAGTTTGTTCGTAAATAAGTTATTACACAACGTGAACAACTATGACGTAACGAACAGAAAAGAAAAAAACATAGTAATTTTAAAATTAGAACGGCATTTTCTAAGAAATTTGTTGTAGCCAGTTGCACCTTTGAGAAAGGAAGCTAGTTGCACCCAAATAAACGAAACGTCAGTCATTCGAAATCAGTTAGCAACTGTGATGCGGACAAAGAACTTTGACCCCTAACATACATTCATACATACAAACTTTCGCATTTATAATATTAGTAGGAAGTAGGATTGAACTACATTTGTTTGGTCTGAAATTGCCTCTGTCATTTTTATTTCAATGCATCTGTATTAAGAAAATACTCTTTGACGTACGTGCCTTAAGAGAGGCCTTTATTTCACCACTCATCGTCACCATCATGTCAGCCATAGGACGTCCACTGCTGGGCGTAGGGTTCCGCTATTGGTCTCCAAAAGGGCCGGTTGGAAACGGCCTGCTTCCAGCGTTTCCTTGCGGTCTCTTTTAGGTTGTCTGTCCATCTTGTGGGTGGACATCTTACGCTTCGCTTACAGGTCCGTGGTCTTCATTCCAGAACATTTCAGCCTGAATGGCCAACTGTTCTGCGTGCTATGTGCCCTGCCCACTGCCACTTTAACTTGCTACACCAAAATAGAGGGCAACACACACTGGTCGAAGACTTTCATCCTAAGGCACTTAGGTATATTGGCCTTTATCTAGTAAGTGGATTATTTGTCAAATATACCGATATTTTAGTGTAAATGATACAACAAAATGGCAGTAATAAAAAGTGGTGATAGCGAAAATAGTATTAAATTTTTTTGGCCATTGGCAACTTTCGTAACTCTTAACCAATAACCAAGACTTTTTCTACACAGCCGGTTTTCAGCGACAATATACTTACTGCGTCGACCCATACTGTGCATTGGAGCCGAGGTAAGTAACGGTAACGGCGCCGTTGCCGTCGCTTTGTGATCGTTACGACAGAGCAGGTAATGTGTCGCGGGACCCGCGCTCTGTACCACTGGCTTGTACCACTCTAATGGACAGGAAGAAAAATAGAAAACAACAAGAAAGGAATGTTGGAGGTTTTGAAGGAACGGCGTCACAGTTTTATCATCGTACTAGCCGCTACCGCCTTAAATTTATCATAGATTAGTGGAAATCGCACACTGTGCGATTCACACGATCTTTCTTGTCTCACATCTGCAAAATGTGGAATAAGCTACCTTCCGCGGTGTTTCCGAGAAGCTACAACATGGGGTTCTTCAAAAAGCAAGTTAATAGACTCTTTAAGGGTCGTCAACGTATTTGTGATACAAGTATCCATAGGCGACTGCTTACCATCAGGCAACCAGCTTGCTTATTTGCCACCTATAGCATAAAAAAATTTTTGTTCGATGATTTTACCCATAAGTGAAATTTCATAAAAGCGTGAACAAAAGAACTATAGTTTTATAATATCAATATAATTATTACGTATTTAAACACTCCTTATCAAAATGTAATATTAAAAGGCACCACATACAATAAGACAATGCAAAAAATATATACTCCGTGCATCCTTCTTTTAAAGGATCCTTATAATATTTTTCATAACAGGCTTGCGTTTAGCCGGCAACACGCGTGATGTTAAGCGATGATGCGGTCTACGATGAAGCACGCTTGCATAGAAGAAACCGATTCATTAGCGTCTTGGAGATACCCAGATTTACTATTTTATGTGATAAAATAAGTTATTATTGGCATTTAAAAAAACTGATTTTATCACGTTTATTTTATATTAATAATTAATTTATACTAATATTATAAAGCGGAAAGATTTGATTGTTTGTTTGTTTGTTTGCATTGAATAGGCTCCGAAACTACTAAACTGATTAGAAAAATTCTTTCACTGACGGGAAGCTACACTATCCCCGGATGACATAGGCTATAATCTATACCCGTGCAAAGCTGGGGCGGACTGCTAGTATAAAATAAACGCTTGCAATGTCAGCAAATTTATTGCTGACATTTCGACCATTTTGCAGCATCCGTGGCAAGAAAGTATTTTACTAATGCACTTTCAAAAACTCGGTGAAAGTCATAAAAAGATACGTAAAGGTAGTCGTCAACCCGTAACGTCACCAAAAATAGCAACACTTTTATCCTTAAAAGGCTTTTACTATTCTTCCTTAAAAACCTGAAAACAACATTTAAAAAGCCTACAACGCTCTACAGCTCATAAACACGACTCCAGGCTTCCTAAACTTTTTATTAACGCACGTTTGTTCGTAAGAGGTAAGTAAATGAGGCCGAGTCCCCATCAGGGGCCATCAGGGCCTGCTTTATGGCCTGTTAACCTGATAACAGGGCCTTTGTGTGCTTCAGGTGACGGTGGGAAATTTTAATATATTATTTTGGGTTTTTATTTTATGTCTTGGTTGAGAAAAAATGTTTACGGAATAAAAGTGGTAAAATATATTCTACGCTTAGTGGTAAAAACTGTTGGTTACGTAATTTTGTACGATGGAATGAATGAAGTGTCAGATCTGAGCTAAATCTACCGCTACGGCCCACATGTTGTTGCTACGTCTGCTACGCTCTACGCTCTACGCTACGGCCTACGAGTTGTTGCTACGTCTGCTACCCTCCACGCTACGGCCTACGAGTTGTTGCCACATCTGCTACGTTCCATGCTACGGCCTACGAGTTGTTGCTACGTCTGCTACGCTACACGCTACGGCCTACGAGTTGTTGTTACGTCTGCTACGCTCCACGCTACGGCCTACGAGTTGTTGCCACAACTGCTACGTTCCACGCTACGGCCTACGAGTTATTGCTACGTCTTCAATGCTATCCGCTACGGCCTACGAGTCACTGCTACGCCCACAGCTATTAGCTACTCATGCCTCAGAATAAATAATACTAGACCAGTTGCGCTCGTGACGTCTTCGACTCACGACGACGTCAAGGTATTGCTACGCCCTCAACTAAGAGCTGCCAGTATATGCAGTATATCCTCAGTAACAAGTAAACGCCACGCTTACTATGCTCACCGTTACGTGCTACGAGTTTTTGTTACGTTTGCTAAACCAGTAAAGCCAGTTCTTGCTATGCCACATGCAGCGAGATGAATCGTTGCTACGCATATTATACGGTCTAAAAACATTCTGAAGTGACTTTAAGATCATATATTTAATCTATTTGAGATGGACTAGAAAAATACTTGTAATGTAGACTCCATTTATAAAGGCCTTTTTAAGGTTTCTGTGAGTCAAAGCAAGAGAAGTTCAGTATAAACGTTTGTGAAATGTTCCGTGACTTCGACCCAAATACTACGTATTACTGTTCCTACAAAACAGGGCTAAAGGAATGTAAATGGTCAGAACTTGGCCGTATAAATCATTGGACGCGCATTGACGACGACAATCAAAAATTTTGGCGATGGTGGTGGATTGGGTTGGATTTGGTTTGATTCTCGATGAATTTCTGAATATTTATATATCAATATAGAATTACCTACTATTTAAAGTTCACTAGTTACTTTGGACACAGATTTTTTTAAATAAAATAATTAGTTAACCTTTGTCCACTTTTAGATTTGCTTACATGTGCTTTGTCGTGCTTGCTTGTAATTTTTTGCAAGAACTACGAGTAGGTAGGTTTCAAGTGTGACTAAGAAATCGTCGCTAATATCTTTATGTATTCATTTATAGCACTTCTTAACCGACTTTAAGAGGGAGGTTCTCAATTCAATCCATATATTTTATAAATTTTATTTTGTTCTATTTAATATATTATGTACACTGATTACTTCGCCATTTGTGAACTTTCGTCGTTAGTCTTGACCTTATTTCGTTTTTTTTTTTTATAATTTAGAAGAAACTCTCGAGGTGACTCCACAAATAATCATATATTATGGCTAGGTGATTTTAAACTAGATATAAATAATTTTGTTTAAGTGCTTACTAATTTTGGAGTTGGTTTTTTATGTTGACAATCATTATTTGTCTTGTTAACAAAAACTAAAATAGTTAAAGCTAAACGTAATTGAGTACAAAGTCGTAAAAACTTAAAAGCATGTTAGTTTTAAGCATGGTATATAGTTTCTTTATTGTTCCCTGTTTCCAACATTAGATGGGTCCGATTCTCTCTAAGCCATGCTACAGAGTACAATCCTGGATACTGAACATCCTACAAATACTACACCTGATCATACTACCTCAAGCAATAGCATAATATCTGCTAAAACTTTCGCTTTCAGTGGTTTTCACCTCATCATTATCATCATCATCATCAGCCAGAAGACGTCCACTGCTGAACATAGGCCTCCCCCTTTAACCTCCACACCACACTGAACGACAGCCTGCCTTTTGCATCCACTGGATGCCCGTGACTCTCACAATGTCGTTGAGGCCTACCTACGCTGCATCTTCGGGTTCATGGTCTTCACTCCAGAACCTTTCTTCCCCATCGATTATCGGTTCTTCGAGCGATGTGGCCTGCCCATTGCCACTTCAACTTGCAAATTTTAACAGCTATGTCGGTGACTCTGGTTTGTTTTCACCTAACTGGGGCCATTTATAGTCCGTTCCACGTCCAGTGATTAATAGGTTTAATGTTCAAACGTATAGAATTAAAATTCCGAAGCTTTTTGCCGTCACTCTGTTAAAGGTCTCTCGCTAAAACTATTGAATTGTTTTTTTCGGCGCAAGTACAGTTGTGTCGGAAATTAGTTACTATTGTATTATTTGCTGCGTGAACTAAAAATTGCATGTTAGCTTTGGACCAACTAAAATGCAATATATTTTTATAGATACTTTTAAAATGTTGATCTATATTACACTTGTTATAGTGAAAAGTTTCATGCACTTATTCATAATTATAGAAGTTAAAAGGTTCTTAAAAATAGGATGGGTAGACGGACGGACGGACGGACGGCCAGAACGTAATTATAAATGTTCTTTGTCTCATCATCATCAGCCAGAAGACATCCACTACTGAACATAGGCCTCCCCCTAGGGGGGTTCCACCATTCAAGTAGGAGGATGCTGCTGTCCATCCTCTAGTGCAGCCTTTCCCAAAGTGGGCGATAACGCCCCCTTGTGGGCGCTGCAGGCCTAAAGGGGGGCGGTAAGAGACCCAAAAAAAAAGAATTAGAATTAATGTTTAATCTCCGCTAATATAGCTCACAATAATTGATTAATTTAATTTGAAGTTATGGTGGTTTTTAAGTTGGTGAAAAAATGGGGGCGTTAAAAAATAATTTATTCCTAAAGTGGGCAGTAGACAAAATAAGTTTGGGAACCCCTGCTCTAGTGGTTCTGGTCGCAGTTTTAGGATATACCCGGGTCCTTTTCTAATGTTAATGTTTTCCTAATGTTCTTTGTCTACGAAACCCTAAATAAGTTACATTTCAATTGTTTTATATGCGATATAGCAAATGACACTGTTTTAAGTACCAAATACACGAACTCGTGACTCTGTACTCTGTCATCGTCAAGTCGAGTCCAAGATAACGTATTCGGCGGAGGTTTCACCAGTTCCCCTATTTTCGGGTAATCTTCATGTATTTCCAGTGTTTTTTCCCCGGCCCCTAATGGAAAGTTAATGAAGGTTGCCTGACGTTCGTAGGTATTTGTAGTTAAAAAAAGAAATTGCTAAATTGGCACTGAAACTCTGGGAGAATTCGTGAATATAAAAGAAATGAAAGCTTTTGCAACAGTAAGAAATTTTTAATTTACAAGATATGGAATAAAACAATGAAAATAAATGGAGTAGGCCTTTGCCAAGTAGCATCATCATCATCAGCCAGAAGATGTCCACTGCTGAACATAGGCCTCTTAGAACGACATACTGCCATCTGCATCCACTGGAAGCCCGCGACTCTCACGATGTCGTCGATCCATCTAGTGGGAACCTACCTACGCTGCGTCTTCCAGATTGTGGTCTCTACTCAAGAACCTTTCTTACCTATTGGTTATCGGTTCTTCGAGCGAAATAAGAGTCAAGCAGTGACCCAAAATAGTAAAAAAAAAGAATTTTGGCTGAATTTTATGCGTGCATAATCCCACAATTTTTACTGGAATTACTATCTTTAGGGTGGCATTCCACCAGAGATGTGCGAGATAGGTAAGCGGTGTGCAAGGAAAAAAATCTACCAATAGCCAATAGGAAGCGAGGCGAGACGGATTGAAACAATCCTATTGGTTAATTTATTCCTCGCGCACCGTTCATTTTTCTTGCACACTTTGGTAAATATGCAGTTTTAGTTACCGCCCATTTTTCTCTCGAACTGCCAGAGCGGGCACAAAAAATACACCGCTTTATGGTTGATATTCCGAAAACCCGTACAAAGCGCTTTCATTCCACTTTTATTATGCGAACTGCTAGTCTGTGAATGCGCTGCCTGAATGGGTGTTCCCCGATAGTTACAATCTGGGTGTCTTCAAGTCGAGAGTGAATCGGTTTCTTCTAGGCAAGCTTGCTCCAACGTAGACCGAATCGTCGCTTTATATCAGGCGAGTTGGCGGTCAAACACAAGCCTATTATTAATTAAAAAAATATAAATAAAGTCTTACTTAAAACTATAAGAAGACTACTACACTATTACTAAGACTATACTTTTTTATAAGATTTTTGGATCAAAGTAATATTCATCATCATCATCATTATCATCAGCCAGAAGACGTCCACTGCTGAACATAGGCCTCCCCCTTTAACCTCCACACTGAACGACAGCCTGCCTTTTGCATCCACTGGATGCCAGCGACTCTCACTATGTCGTCGGTCCATCTAGTGGGAGGCCTACCTACGCTGCGTCTTCCGGTTCGTGGTCTCCACTCAAGAACCTTTCTTCCCCATCGGTTATCGGTTCTTCGAGCGATGTGGCCTGCCCATGCCCTGCCTCTATCTTTTTCTTTTGAAAGTAACATTAAGTCCATAATTTACGAAATTTAATTTAGAATTCACATTCGCTAGAAAATTAGTTTTGTCTCTTCTCTACGATATTTCTGTAGGTAAGTAGAGTGGAGAGAATGCTCAGTATTCATAACTCCAAGTCACCACATTTCCCAGCCAACTGCCTCAAACAGGGCTTTAATTTAAAACATGGGGGACGGCGGTGTACTCCAACAGAGAATAGCTCTATAAAAGTGACGTGAAGTGGAACTTTTAACTGCTACTATAGTAAACGCAATACCATCTGAGTCGTCAGGTCATAAATCATTGCGCATCTCATCTCGCTCGCACCCACATGTCATATCTGTCTATCTCGCTCGCACTTACAGGTCTTATGGTATGACGTTTATTGCTCGACGACTCAGTTGGTAACGCAGTGACTATAGTAAATTATAACCTTTTGGACACCTCGATTTTAGGCTAATTTGGTTTGAGTCCCATACGACATGTCAATTTATTTTATACTTCTTTATAAGGGAGTAGATTTTATTTTATTGTATAGCGTTTTAGTGGTGTGAATCAATCAAATTGAAGTCTAGTAGCTTTCCAACACGGGAACTTGGCAACACCAAATTCTCGTAATCGATTTTATAATTATTACTAGCGACCCGCCCGCCCAGCTTCGCACGGGTGTAATTTACGTGCGAAGCCGGGGCGGGTCGCTAGTTATATTATATAAACCTTCCTTGAAAATGTATCTAACTGATGGTGAAAACCGCATCAAAATCCGTTGCGTGGTTAAGGAGGAGTTAGCGGCCATACAGACAGACAGACAGACAGACAGACAGACGCGGAAAGCGACTTCAATTTATACTATGTAGAGATGTACTAGGATTCTTTTTTCACTTTGACTATGTACTTAAATTTTGACCTTTCAAAACTACATGTATTTGTACCTAATTGAAATAAAGTAACTTAACTGAAAAAAAGCATGTTTTTATAGTTTATAAAACGAATTATTTTCATACTTAAGTTTATTTATTTATTTAGTAATAAGCTTGCGTTTGACCGTCAATTCAGCTGATGTTCAGCGATGATGCAGTCTTCGATGAAGCACGTTTGCCAGGAAAAACCAATTCACTCGTGATTTAAACGTGTTTTTGTGTGGTGAAGTAAAAAAAATAGTGCGTGGAGTCCCTCCGCGCGGAAGAAGTGAAACTCTCGCTCTGTCTCTTTCTATTACCCTCCATGGTAGCGTTAAACGTTTAACGCAACCTTGTTGGAAGTCGCATGTTCTGCCATCTATGCAAATATTAGTGAACTAATAAACTATGAGAAGGATGTACAAGTTTCAAAATTTCCTCATAGATGGCATCTTAAACTCTCGCTCTGTCTCATTCTATTCCCCCTCCATGGTAGCGTTAAACGTTTAACGCAACCGTGTTGGAAGTTTCACTTCAAAAACTGAACCGCCGTTTGACCTTAAAGTGCATGTTTGTTAGGGAGGTTCTCTATCAGCGAACATCTCCGTCGCCTTGGAACAGATTGCGTCGACCGCACTTGTTCACAAATGAAATTTTCTTTTTACAGCTGTCAACTGTGTTCATACAACTTGTTACCCGGACGAGATTTGTGACCTGGGATTGTATTGTGGGATCTCTGCTTAATAACATGCAATTTTTATATATTATTTTGTCTTACCAGCCTTAATTGCGAACGTTGTAAACACCTGTTAAGGATTCACATATCAAAAGTATTAAGCATAAAAAGTGTAATAAATGTATTATTTAAAATGTGTACTGTTGGTGTTTCTGTATGAAATAAATAAATAAATATAACACAAATAAATGTTTTATTATAGAATTATTTATATTACACGGGAATTACTCATGTAAGATTAAGCCGGTTACTCTAACACTGTTTTAAACTATCACGGTTGTTCACTAAAATTAAATGATTATTTACGGGATATATACCGTGGTAAGGTTGTGGAATGAGCTCCCGATATTTCAGCACAGTTACATGCACCATGTTCACGGAAAGACTGTAAATAATCATTAATTACTTTACAAATAAATATGATTTAACAATTGTAGTTAATGTGTATATACAAATTCATTACTGGAAATAATTGCTGACGTGTTTTTGACTAAACGCATTAGCATTGCCATTCAGCGTGGTAATGCCGCCAGCATGCTGGGTACGCTGCCAACTAGT
Organism: Agriopis marginaria; assembly: GCA_932305915.1. Taxonomy (NCBI): domain Eukaryota; kingdom Metazoa; phylum Arthropoda; class Insecta; order Lepidoptera; family Geometridae; genus Agriopis; species Agriopis marginaria. Next base: position 17,609,664 of record OW029925.1, read on the forward strand.
AGTGGGCTTGACCATTTGGATTATCTTTAGACCTTCAACGGTCTATGGGCAGTCTAACTGTATTTGTAGTGTTAGTATTAGCTTGTATTTTGTTTAGATAATAAAGGTAGGACGTCCACCCACAAGATGGACAGACGACCTAAAAGAGACCGCAGGGAAACGCTGGATGCAGGCAGCTTCCAACCGGCCCTTTTGGAGATCAATGGGGGAGGCCTATGTCCAGCAGTGGACGTCCTATGGCTGAAATGATGAATAAAGGCACTTGCCCCTGAAAAATAATAATAAAGATATTTAACTTGTAAAATATGTGACATTTTCTGTGCAATGCATTTCTGCGCAGAACTTATAACTGTTGAATTAATCAACATCATCAGTTGAGCCATAGGAAGTCTACTACTGGGCCTATGCCTCTCCCATTAATCTCCCATTGATTTTTTTATCGGAAACATTTCGGAGAGTGTGCATCGGATCTAATTCCCTCTTGCCCATTTTTCTATCGGACTGCCAGAGCGGGCACAAAAAATCACCGTCCGTACGAAGTGCTTTGATTCCATATGAATTTTATTGTGGAAACTGCTTGTCTGTGGATAAAAAAAATGTCCCAGATATTTATTTATTTATCATTTACTAGCTACCCGCCCGCCCGGCTTCGCACGGGTGTAATTTACATGCGAAGCCGGGGCGGATCGCTAGTTATATATATAAACTTTTCGTGAAAAGTTATCTAACTGATGGTGAAAACCGCATCAAAATCCGTTGCGTGGTTTAGGAGGAGTTAGCGGCCATACAGACATACAGACAGACAGACAGACGCGGAAAGCGACTTTAATTTATACTATGTAGAGAAGAGAAGAGATAGAGATTTATTTACTCGTTGCGGATTTTATCGAGTCTGGTAACACTGCATGTTGAGGGCAACTTTATATCGGTAACGGTATATTTTTTATGTAAACTATTTCATCATCATCAGCCAGAAGACGTCCACTGCTGAACATAGGCCTCCCCCTTTAACCTCCACACTAATAAACTACTTTCAAACCGTACGGACTATTAAATAGGCCTATTCACAAACTATTTATCAGTATTTAAATAACAATGCAAAGAAAGATGAAGGAGCACGCGCGAACTCGCCTTAAAAAAGTCCGCCAAATGCGTGAACTTAAGTATACCCTCTGCAGCTTTCTCGCTCGCACATTTTCACATTATTGAAGATATAAAATCAATGAGTGTGAATTTCCAAAAAGTAACAAAATCATGTCATGGTGTCTATCGTAACATTACAAACAAAGAAATTGTCAATTTGATATATTTTAATTTGACACAGTAAAGTGGTAACAAGTGATTTTTATTTCTCGTGTCATTTTATTCCGTCAAATTACAAGATACCGAAGCAAACATTTCTATGTTTGTAATGTTACGATAGACACCATGACATGATTTTGTTACTTTTTGGAAATTCACACTCATTGATTTTATATATTCAATAATGTGAAAATGTGCGAGCGAGAGAGCTGCAGAGGGTATACAGGACCCTTAAATCGAAACCATAGTCGAAGTAACCGGCTTAATATTACACGGGTATTCTCGTGTAATATAAACAAGAGTATTAAATTAATTCAGAGCACACGAGTGTTATCTCGATTCTGGTGCGGTACTTCCTATTATGTAAGTTTTGAGTACTAAGTTATGTACTTACACTGGCAAACACTAGCTTTAAGCTGTGGCCCAGATGTGACTAGAGCTTAATGCAGATTTCAATTTCAAAATTAACGCTATAGTGCACTTATTTTACGAGTTTCCTGCTTAATAAGCTCCCTCGTGAATGAACACGATATGGCTCTTCACCTGCTGAGTTACCTGGGGCCTTACGGCCAACTGCTTACGCGGTATCAAACTAATGTTAAAGCCGCGCAGTTCAGAAAATCACGCGAACGCTACCGCTCTAAGATGGCGGTTAACATTTTCTTTTCTAAGGTTAAAAGCAAGTAAAACAAATTATACTTATTTAGACAATAGGAGCGTTTCAGCTCTCTGACGATTAAACTTTTAGATGTATAATCGCAATTATCTATCACAATACAATATCCTGTCGAATTTAGTTAGGTATCGTATCGATGGTTGCGGGAAACTGGAACTATCCACTGAAATTGCGAAGAAATGACTCGCCGCACTGATATACCTAAATGTAGGACAGCCGTTTCATAACAGCAATGTTTTAGAGTGTGTATATTCTGAGGCACGTATTTTAGTTATCATCATCATCATCATAATTATTTCAGAAAATAAATAAATACAGAAAGGTTTATTTTGCGATAATGCAATTTAAAGCTAAACAAAAATACACAAAATATTTCAGCCATAGGACGTCCACTGCTGGACATAGGCGTCCCCCATCGATCTCCAAAAGGGCCGGTTGGAAGCGGCCTGCATCCAACGTTTCCCTGCGGTCTATTTTAGGTCGTCTGTCTATCTCGTGGGTGGATGTCCTACGCTGCGCTTACCGGTCCGTGGTCTCCATTCCAGAACTTTTCGGCCCCATCGGCCATCTGTTCTGCGTGATATGTGCCCTGCCCACTGTAGTTGTAGTACACTGTATTACCTAACTGTAGTGAATCACCGTGATATTTTAAAACAGTGTTTTGACTAACTAGCTTTTAACCGTAATAAGTCCCGTAGATTATAATATAACTCCATAATACAGGGTATGTTGGAATAAACGTGGCCATGTTTTAGTTGAAGATTCAATTACTTGCAGCATATTGCACCTGCATTACCCTCGTTGCCTCCACTCTGTTCCAGTCGGTTGCCATTAGCCACCAACGGAAATTGGCGAATGCTTCAAACGTGACCATCCCTCGAGAATTGCACTCCAACTGTACAACCTTATCCCCTTGTTATAAATACCAGTTTCCTTTAGCAAAAAAATATTGAAACCATAGCAGTGTCGGAGTAATATGAAGTTTATATTTATGTGATAAAGTTGATTTTTGAGTATTTGTAGATAAAGTTATTGAGTTTCAAGACAGTAGTGGATGTTAAGGTTTACGTTGCTTATGAAGTTAGTGAAGCTTGGATTTGTTTAGGATTTATTCAGAGCAAATAAAAATACAGAGGGACTACCGCGAACACGAAAAGTGAAGCCACTTTTTGAAACATGTGTGTGTAGTCGAAGTTCGTGTCGTGTAATTCATCAAAATAAGTGATAATATAAATACTTAAGTGTGGAAATATTCCATCCTTCTTCTTATTTACTTTTGTGTTGTTTTTACAGTTCTTAACACTGCAAGAAGTCATTGTTTCTTTTTTAAACGGATGTTTTCAGTACGACGTACTGACAAGAAATTCACATAGTTTTCAATGCGTATGTGTGCGTGAGTCGTGTATTTATAGGGAATTCACGTAGTTTTGGAAGCGATTTCGGCGTCACTTTGCCAGTGCGCCGTAGGGACTCTGTATTTTTATCAGCTCTGAGAGGATTTGTGCTGTGATAGAGTTTAAAGTAGGCCTCGAGCGTTGTTTTAAAGTTTTTGAATGTTTTATTGCGTAGTTATCAAGCGAACTTTATGTACGTGTGTTGGTAGTTTCGAACTATTTCTGTATAATATGGATTGAATAATTAAGTTAGTTTAGTTACGAAATACAAGGTTACGCAAATTTCAACATAGTATAAATTGAAGTCGCTTTCCGCGTCTGTCTGTCTGTATGTCTGTATGGTCGCTAACTCCTCCTAAACCACGCAACGGATTTTGATAAAAAAAATTACGGACCCTTACGATCTACATAAAAAAAATATTCAAATATATATATATATATATATATTTGTACATTGTATATATATATATTTGAATATTTATATTATATATATATATATATACAAATGATAAATAAAAAAAAATTTAATTTACGAAAAACTCACGCTATTAAAATTTATTAAAATTTATTTTTTTTTGTTAATTTTTTCTTATTTAATATTATTATTTTATTATTCATATTATTTTTGACTTTTAGTGTGATAAATTTAGGTTTTCACCATCAGTTAGATACATTGTCAAGGAAGGTTTATATATGTAACTAGCGACCCACCCCGGATTCGCACGTAAATTACACCCGTGCGAAGCAGTTCGCACAATAAAAGTGGAATCAAAATGTCGCTAGTTATCAATAAATGGGAGGAGGAGGGTTCATCACTATGAAAAACTTTTACTGTGCGACCAAACCTATAATAAAAAAAAAAAAAATTGCTGTTCCATTGAAAAGGATCATTGACGTCACATGAAAATATTGTGTTGTGATTATCATCATAATTTCAGCCGTAGGACGTCCACTGCTGGACATAGGCCTCCCCCATCGATTTCCAAAATGGCTGGTTTTGAGCGGCCTGCATCCAGCGTTTTCCTGCGGTCACTTAGGTCATCCATCCATCTTGTGGGTGGACATCCTACGCTGCGATTACTAGTCCATGGTCTCCATTCGAGAACCTTTTAGCCCCCTTTTCTGTGTGCTATGTGCCATGCCCACTGCGACTTCAACTTGATAATCCGGATCTAGTGTAGTGGTTGGCGTGTTTGAATTCCAAATTGCAGTGTGTGGGTTCAAATCCTAACGATGAGCTTGAGCGACTGGCAAAAAAAAAAAGTTGTTAAGAAATCATAACACGGTGGTAGGGCATTTTTGCATATCATGCTGGCTATTTAGAACATTAATAAATGTTTTTTTAAACCTCAGATAAAAGAGCTAATTCTCGTAATGAATACGGCTGATAGGATTTTAATGAATCATAAGCTAAGAAAATTTTCCATTTTTGTTTAGTTACAAGTTAACCGCGATCCGAGTACAACGCCGCGCGATGCCAGAGCTACGATGACATAGCGGACAACTAACGTTGAACACTATGCAAGCGACATAACGTCTACATTGCAGTACATGTTGGTTAGTTACAAGGTAACCGCGCGATGCCAGAGCTACGATGACATAGCGGACAACTAACGTTGAACACTATGCAAGCGACATAACGTCTACATTGCAGTACATGTTGGTTAGTTACAAGGTAACCGCGCGATGCCAGAGCTACGATGACATAGCGGACAACTAACGTTGAACACTATGCAAGCGACATAACGTCTACATTGCAGTACATGTTGGTTAGTTACAAGGTAACCGCGCTCCGAGTACAACGCCGCGCGATGCCAGAGCTACGATGACATAGCGGACAACTAACGTTGAACACTATGCAAGCGACATAACGTCTACATTGCAGTACATGTTGGTTAGTTACAAGGTAACCGCGATCCGAGTACAACGCCGCGCGATGCTAGAGCTACGATGACATAGCGGACAACTAACGTTGAACACTATGCAAGCGACATAACGGCTAAATTAGAGTAAATGTGGCATTGTGAAGTATATATTTGGTACAATGACACTCGGACGTTTTTGACTGTTTTCACTGAGATATTGTGACTCTATAGGAATCGTATCTCTTAGGTCAGGGGAAAAATGTGAAAATGTTCCTTGAAAATGTGTCACCAAGGACCTAAGTGTTGCAATAATCTCGCTTGAACTAGGCTAGGCCCCATCACATCAGCCAGAAAACGTCCACTGCTGAACATAAGCCTCCCCCTTTAACCTCCACACTGAACGACAGCCTGCCTTTTGCATCCACTGGATGCCAGCGACTCTCACTATGTCGTCGGTCCATATAGTGGGAGGCCTACCTACGCTGCGTCTTCCGGTTCGTGGTGTCCACTCAAGAACCTTTCTTCCCCATCGGTTATCGGTTCTTCGAGCGATGAGGCCAGGCCCAGGCCAGGCCCAGGCCAGGCCCAGGCTAAATTAACATCACTTAACATCAGGTGAGCTATGGTCAACCATATAAAAATCTATCAACTATCGACTAGTAATATCTTCCGTGATCGGGAGTTAACACCGAGACGTGCAGAACTATCTTGCATCTATATTGCCGCCACGTCCACACCTAAGCCTCTGAGATATTAAATTCGTGCCATACGTTATTGGGGTACTATGTTATCATGAAATATAAATATTATAAATTAGGTGCTTATATTCTTTTTGGGGTTCCGTACCCAAAGGGTAAAAACAGACAAAAAAACCCTTATACTAAGCCTACGATGTCTGTCTGTCTGTCTGTTCTACCTTTAAACAGCTGTATCTTTCGAACCGTAATAGATAGACAGTTGAAATTTTCACAGAATATGTAATGTACGGCGGATTAACTAAAATAATATAAAAAAGTCTAAAAGTAAGTTCCCCATACAACAACCGTTTTTTATACGTATTTTTGTATTTGCTCTAGTGTAAACCGGTAATACGTACAAGCGTCAAACTTGGCATGATTAACTAACAAAAAATGAAAGGGAGGTCAAATTAAATTAATATGGATACCAAATGAAAGGGCTTGAACCATAAAAAACGATTATGTGACATCACACTAAATTCAATATGGTAGCCGCTCCAAGATGGCGGATTACCATTTTCTTCGTTAACGCTTTCTTTCAATGCTAGCTTGTTTAAAAATAAATACTTATCTTTAGTCAGTATGCCACTAAAATGTATTCCAGTTTTAAAATAAGATTTTTATAACAAAAGCAATGGTAGAATGATCGTGTTAACAATCGTAATCACAGCTATATTGTTGTACCCACAGGCCCGGACAGCTACCGTACCCACAGGGTCCGATTTGCCTCCAATACATAAATCAGTTGTGCATTTTGTAAATGTCAATGCTAAAGCTAGCGCGGGAATAAATCTCGGAGATTAGACTTGGTCGGCATGACGCGCGCTCTGTTTACTAATGTAGGGAGACTACGAGTAGGTATTGGTGGTGTTTATGAGAGTTTTTAGAGGCCACATAGTTTCCTTTACTACTGGCTAAATAGATAAATGACTGCAGCCAAAACTGTAAAGAAAAAATAGTCAAAACGTAACTGTCACTATCATTCAGTTGTCATTTCACTTCGGTTGAAGCAATGGTGCTATTTTGAGGAATAAAATAAATGTGGTGATTCTAGTGAACGCGTATTACTTTAATTTTATGTTACACATAGCAGTTTCCTTTACTAGGAGGACTTATATTTTTTTATGGTTCCGTAGAGATAAAGATTTTATTAATATTTTATAGACGTTTATTTGTCCAAGCATGTGTGCAGGTGCCCGGGTATGTCCTAAAACTGCGACCAGAATCACCGGAGGATGGACAGCGTCCTATTAGTACACGGTGAACTTACTGCGATCCCCAAGCCGCCTGCCAAGCGTGGGGATTGTGGCAACACCCCTCTCTAAGAGGGAGGCCTTTGTCCAGCAGTGGACGTTTAATGGCTGCTGATGATGATGATGTGTGCAGGTGAAGTTCTTAAAATATTAATCGGTCAACATGTTTTTACCACAAAGGGAAACCTCAAACAAATTAGAGACGGGAGTTGGTTGCTCCTAAATCTTATTACATTTACATAAGCAATTATTTTACAGTTTGTTGAAGTAAAACTTCTTATTCCAACACGGTTGCGTTAAACGTTTAACGCTACCATGGAGGGGGAATAGAAAGAGACAGAGCGAGAGTTTCACTTCTTCCGCGCGGAGGGACTCCACGCACAATTTTTTTTTATTTTACACATCTGATATACGTATTATAATAATACATATTATAATATAATCATAATCATAATAATATTTATTAATAACAGTTGTTACAGGTCATGGTTACAATATGGATAAAATATTAAAATTATTATGTCTTAATATTGAAACACAAAAATAAATACAAAACAAGTCAAAAAATAATAATAAGAAAACACATCATACAAAAAATATCACTTACAAAATGTAAGTGATAAAATAAAAATATGTATGTCAATACGAAAAAAAAATTAGGAATCAAATTTTAAAAATTCAATTGTAGCTGTAGACAAGCCAGCGCTTGAGCCGTGACTTAAAACTGCCCATCGTGGGCGCAGACGTGATATGAACCGGCAGCTTGTTATATACTGTTGGACCCATAACATGTGTCGACTTTGCCGACCTCTCCAGCGCGCGAGGCACCTCCGCGAGTTTGTCCCTGTTGCGGGTGCTGCTGAGCATCTTGTAAGAGGCCTGGTTTAATCTCACATATACCGCAACCTGGAATATAACCAATGCTGGCAATGTCAGAATCCCAAGCCTCTTAAAGTGCGGGCGACCGGAGACATCCTGTGGGATTTTTACAATCGCACGCACAGCGCGCTTTTGCAGCACGAACACGCGCTTCCAATCCGCGGCCCTGCCAAATAATTCCGTGCCGTATTGCAACAGGGAGTGGACAGTTGCGAAATAGCAAGTTCGTACTACGTCAGCAGGCACTACTCTGGCGACGCGGCAGAGACGATACCACAAATAATTGTTTCAAATGTCAAATATTATGTCAATACCCAAAAACCGTACCAAAGAGTTAAAACGGGACCTTATTACTAAGCCTACGATGTCTGTCTGTCCGTCTGTCGGTGTTAGGTTAGCTCTAATGTAAACACGATAATACTTACAAGCGTCAAACTTGGTATGATTATAGTACACACTCTAAAGTATAACAACAAATAATAAATACCGGCCAAGTACATATCCGATAACCGATGGGGAAGAAAGGTTCTGGAGTGGAGACCGCGAACCGGAAGACGCAGCGTAGGGAGGCCTCTAGATGGACCGACGACATTGTAAGAGTCGCGGGCATCCAGTGGATGCAAAAGGCAGGCTGTCGTTCAGTGTGGAGGTTAAAGGGGGAGGCCTATGTTCAGCAGTGGACGTCTTCTGGCTGATGATGATGGTGATGATGAAGTACAAATCGGAGTTTTTTTTTAAATTAGGTTTGCGTTTGACTGCCCTCTCGCCTGATATAATAGCGATGATGCGGTCTACGGTGGAGCACGCTTGCCTAGAAGTACTTAACCGATTGACGTGAGATTTGAAGACACCCAGATTGTAACTATCGGGGATTCAGGCAGCGCCTTCCACAGACTAGCAGTTCGCATAATAAAAGTGGAATCAAAGCGCTTCGTGCGGGTTTCTTTAGTTTTAAATTGATATGAAATATACATTTCTATAATGTCAATGTCGGGTGATACGATTATAAAGACAATAACTGCAACCACTGATTTTATTTATAAAAATTTTGGTCCAAGGCTTTCAAGTCTAATGTTATACATTTTAAATAACTACATTTATAAATATAATTTGTAATTCTATATGGATCTTTGTTATCTCTACTAAAATGATTTTGATTTTGATTTTTGATAATATAGAAATGTATATTTTATATAAATTAATGTAAGAAACTTAATTACAGATCACAATGACTTAATTGTGTGGTATATCCATTTTGACAAAAACCCAAAACCATGGTGACAATATTGTCCGAAGGGGGAGAACGCGGAGTTACGGCTCGACCCGTCGAGGGGCAACCGGCCCGATCTGAATTCTAGCGATAGAAAATATACCCCATTGTACCCTATTGATAGCGTGCCCTATTATTTTTACACATCATCATCATCATCATCATCATCATAATCAGCCTTTTAACAGTCCACTACTGGACTTTTAGCCTACCCCCGAAAGGGTGATTGGGCCATATCCACCACGCTGGCCCAGTGCGGGTTGGTGGATTCACATACTCCATTGTATTCCTTCTCCGTACGTATGCAGGTTTCCTCACGATGTTTTCCTTCACCACATCATTATTGATTAATAGCAACACATCCCGGCTTCGCACGGGTGTCTTGTTTTTTTACACCTTGGGTTACATTATTATAGTTTTAGAAAGGATCCCTATTTTATGGAAAATATAATATAGCCTATGTTACCCGGGGATAGAGTAGCTTCCCAACAGTGAAAGAATTTTTCAAATCGGTTCATTAGTTTCGGACCCTGTTCAATGCAAACAAACAAACAAACAATCAAATCTTTCCTCTTTATAATATTGGTATAGATTACCAAAACTGTGACGTCACGAGTACGTCACAGTTACAGGACTGTTAGAGCGGCCACACATAGTCACAAAACGTGACCACTCGTGACCGCGACTAGTGGCTAAGCCGAGCCACTCAACACGGCCATCAGACGTGGCCACCGGTAACTTGAACGAGACCATCAGTCGCTTTATGCGACCACATGATTGCTTAATGCTTGACGTGCTGCGTGTAAAAATATCCACATTTTCGCTTAAAATTATGGAAAGGAACTCGGACGTGTTTGTGATAAAAAATATAAACACTCGGCATTTCGGAGAGCGTACATCGGATCTTCATGATCTAATTCTTTCCTGCCCATTATTCTATTGGACTGCCAGAGCGGGCACAAAAAAACGACACCACTTTATGGTCGGTATTCCGAAAACCCGAACGAAGTGCTTTGGTTTCAATTTTATTATGCGAACTGCTAGTCTGTGGAATGCGCTGCCTGAATTGTTCCCCGATGGTTACAATCTGGGTGTCTTCAAATCACGAGTGAATCGGTTTCTTCTAGGCAAGCGTGCTCCAACGTAGACTACATCATCGCTTAACATCAAGGCGAGCTGGCGGTCAAACGCAAGCCAATTATATTAAAAAAAAAACACTCTGGATCTCGTTACTGATTTTTACTATACAAAGACGGAGACTTGTGGTAGCGTTTTGTCGCCCACGCCGGTATCTATTGTCGTGTGTGCGACAAAACGTAGTTAGTGATGAGATTTAAATTGAATTTTCTAACGAGACGTGTACCGCGCACTATGTTTTTAACCGACGAAAGAAGGGTTTATCCATTCGACTGTATGTTTTTTTGTATGTCTGTTACGCGATTACTCCGCCAATTATAGATTGATTTTAATGATTCTTTTTTTGTTTCGTAGGTCATTCTTCAGAGGTGGTCCCATATAAATTTTATCAATATTTTTTGCGCTTTATGAAAAAATCATCAAAAACTAAAAATATTAACACAGATGACGTTTTGATTTGTGGTTGCCTTCAGCAAATTTGATGAGGATTTTCAATCTCTGTTTTAACTGCCAATTTCAACTTTTTTATTTTAAGTTTGTATCATCATCATCATCATCATCATCAGCCAGAAGACGTCCACTGCTGAACATAGGCCTCCCCCTTTAACCTCCACACTGAACGACAGCCTGCCTTTTGCATCCACTGGATGCCAGCGACTCTCACTATTTCGTCGGTCCATCTAGTGGAAGGCCTACCTACGCTGCGTCTTCCGGTTCGTGGTCTCCACTCCAGAACCTTTATTCCCACTTTCTTTCTTCTTCATTAGAGCACACGCATACTCAAATATTTACAACACAAAACCTAGCAACAAAGTAATATCGCGCTACATTATGATTTGCGAGTATAGCCACCCGGATCACCACAGTTACCCCACGCATATTTTTACGCGATAAAACTATATGAGGAATAAAACTGTCCGAGATCGGACCGGCTATTACGATGCGATGCTGGTTTATGTTTATTTTATTTGGAGCTTTTTGTTTTCCGACAAATGGAGCGGTATTTCTTATAGTGGACGTTCCGAAAATTGCTCGCCATTCAACTGTGATAGGTTATTAATATAAAATAAATATATTTTTGTTTAATTTTCAATGCGCATTCAGTACGTTTCATTATTATTTTCAATTTGCGTGTTTTTTCTGAGATAAAATTTATATATAAGCTTCGACTAAAATTAAATGAATGGACGGGCCATAACCATTGGGCTTGCTCAGTAAATACGAGTCAAAACCGTAGGACATACACTTCAACACCTACTTAATTATAACCATGTACAGTACATTTGTTACAAAAAATAGATAGCAGTTTTTTGTTGTGTATTTACACTGCGGGAAAGCACACAAAGGCATATTTTTTTTCAGATGTTTCGTTTTTATGTAACAATAGTCGCGTGTTGCACTTCCTATGGCTAGAAATTGACTGAAACTAAGTGAGCGCCGGCGCTCATTTTCTAATCTTCAAAAATGCGCTTCTTCTGGGCCCGTCCATTTCTTTTATTTTGATCGAAGTTCATTACCCATTTAGCGTCACCAGGCTGCAGCTAGTTCAGCCACCCGGTCTCCTCAAGGAGATTCAGAAGCTCGCTGATGCCTGCGCAGGCTTAAGGCCCAAAGTCTTACTGTATGTTTTTACTACAACTGCCTTAGACGTTATATCTTACGCATAAAAACTACATCCAGTATTCATAAATAAAATTACAAAAGACGAAAAAACAGTCTCCAAAAAAAGTCGCTGTTTTCTAAGCTTTACCATGTTAATTTACTTGAAAAACTCATTAAATTCTTCCCTGGGTGTAATTAACAGTATTAAAATATTCCGCCTGTGTCACTTCCTTTGATACAAAAACATCTTATGACAGTATTCAGAAACGGGACAAAGTTCTCCGAAAACATGTTCACAGAAATGTTATCTATGTAAATATCATGCATTTACAATACAATACATCATCATCATCATCAGCCAGAAGACGTCCACTGCTGAACATAGGCCTCCCCCTTTAACCTCCACACTGAACGACAGCCTGCCTTTTGCATCCACTGGATGCTAGCGACTCAAATACAACACAATACTCGAATACAATACAATAAATATTTCTTTATTACACACCGAAAATACAAATGAAACTTAAACTAACATAAAAAAAATATATACGGCAGTATAATGGGCGGCCTTATCGCCTAAAGCGATTTCTTCCAGGCAACCTTTGGATGGACAGGACTAAAGAAATTGAAAAACGGTCGGTGGTGTACATAAAATAAACCTAAATAAATTTATATATCCCTACATTTATGTATACAATACTACATACATACTTTAAATATTATAAATGGAAACCGATTTAGTGTGCTGAAAATGGTTAAAAAGTTTAGGTGCAAAACTCGCGGAATTTAAATAAACCGGCCAAGTGTGAGTCGGGCTCGCGCACTCCGTACCACCACAAAATTCAATAACGAAATTACCAGTTATAAATTGGTAATGAACAGAAACTTGTCACCGACTCACACTTGGCCATTTTTTATTATTTGTTGCTATACATTAGAATATGTACTATAATCATGTTAAGTTTGACGCTTGTACGTATTACCGTTTTTACATTAGACCTAATACAAAAATACTTAAAATAACTACGTTTGTTGGGGAACCCTTTCGTTTTTACTTTTTGACTTTTTTATTATTTGTAAGTCAATCCGCCGTAACATTACATATTCTGTGAATTTTTTTAGATTTATCCAGACAACTGGTTCTCGGTATAGTATATAATTTTATTTTTTTAATCTAATTAAATCTAATTACCTACATTGTTCAAAAAAAATTAAACGCGCGAACACACCAAACTGCTGTTGTAGGCTCAAGTTTATCGCGGAGTAAAACCGGTTGTGAATAGTTTAGGTACAGAATAATAGGTAGGACAGACAGACAGACGGACGGACGGACAAATGGACAGACAGACATACAGACACACATCGTAGTTGCATCGTAGGCTTAGTAATAGAGTCCCATTTTTACCCTTTGGGTACGGAACCCTAAAAAGCATCCATTAAAGTCCTTGTAAACAGCAAAAGCAGAAGAAAACAACATGCTGTGCCCAACCATCTTCGTGGATGCGTTTCAAGTAAATTAGGCCAACCATTATATAACTGACTATTTGACTTTATTTCAATATTACTAAAGTTTACGCAGGTACACGAAAAGTTGCCAATATTGGCACATTACTGTCAAAAAACGCAACTTGCCGGAAACATCGGCTAAACTTTTACTTAAGGCGCGGTCTGATCACGATTTCAAATTCGTTTTTCACCCGCTCACGCCATGATCTATTTGCTATCTAAAACGGCTTTGTTTAAAGTCGTAAATCGTATATCATCATATTTGATGATGATGATGACTTTGTGCTTGTATTTATATTATTTTGAGGGTTTTTATTTAATTTATCAAACTATATAAATTTAATTTCAACAATTAACTGGTTAAAGTTTTAAATGACTAGTCTGGCTATACAATTCGTACAAAAAAATATGTTGTTGTCGCTGAAAATTCAGAGTTCTTCAATTCAGAAGCTATTTTTATTGTGCAATTTGTAATATGTTTTTTTAAGAGTCTAGACAATTTTTAAAAAATTTATTCGGTTAAGATTATTACCAAGGGGTTTTTTCTACTTGTAGTATTTTTTTTATCTGATCAGTTAATGTTGTCACGTCACACAAAGCGTTTAAAAACACTTCTTATGGTAAGTTTTGCGATTGTACCGCGTCTTAAATCGTATAAATTTTTGTAAACTTTGACGTTTGCAACAAGTTACGAGATGCAAGCTTTGCAAGTCAAGATTTTAAAAAGTTATTTAAATGTCACTGACAATTAAAAAACAGGAAGATTGGCTACGTTCAAATCTAGAAAACGATCCCAATAAACTCCAGGCAAAATTCCGTCTTTTTCTCTCTTCAGCCATTTACTTGTTTCTGGCAATTTTTTTTTAGCTTTTGCCAATAAAATAAAATTTTAAAAAAACTCTGGGCAACGATCCTGGTTAACTCCACCATTGCTCTACTACGGTCGCTTTTCAGCAAGATTGGCTTTTAGCATGGCAATATCACATATCAAAATGAGACAGGAAAATTATCTAACTACCACCGCACCAGTGATATACCAGTATCAGGTATTGATATATAAATCGCTGGCTCACTATTACAAGGTTCTATGTTATTTTCTTACACGTTCTGTAATTTCAATAAAAAAAAATACTTTCATAATTATTGACTTAGCAGGGTTTATGCTTGGGTGAAAATATCTCTCTCAAGCATAAACCATGCTAAGTCAATATTTATGAGTAAATTTTTTTTTATTGAAATTACATAACGTGTCAGAAAATAACATAGAACCTTGTAATAGTGAGCCAGCAAAATATCCAATAGTCCAAGCGAATCAAACAAGGACAACGGGGTCGCCTTAGCTGATGCTAGAATTAAATCAACTGGAAAAAAGCTCACAAAATCTGATCTTATTCGTAAGGTCAAACCAGGATAACCCTGTTACCGGGACAATAGAATACAGCACCGGAATCCCTTGCTTGTACTCGTAGTAAAAATTCACTAAAAGATTTCGACCAAAATTTAATAAATAGACGGGCCATAACCATTGAACATGCTCAGAAAAAACGAGTCAAACCGTCGGACATATACTTCAACACCTAATTATAACCATGTACAGTACATTTAAATCAACTGGAAAACGTAGCATGCAGCGTAGGCAGGCCTCCCACTAGATGGACCGACGACATTGTGAGAGTCGTGGGCATCCAGTGGATGCAAAAGGCAGGCTGTTGTTCAGTGTGAAGGTTAAAGGGGGAGGCCTATGTTCAGCAGTGGACGTCTTCTGGATGATGATGATGATGACAGTAAAGTTACTAAAAACCGATAGCGGTTTTTGTTGTGTTTTTACACTTCGGAAAAACACGAGAAAACATAATTTTGTCAGATGTTCAACAACAAAAGTCTTCTGTCGCACTTCCTACAGCTAGGGACTGAATGAAACGAAGTGAGCGCGGGCGCTCATTTTGTAATCTTCAAAAAGCGCTCCTTCTGGGCCCTTCCATTTATTTTATTTTGGTCGAAGTTCATTGCCCGTTTTTCGTCACCTGGCTGCAGCTAGTTCAGCGACCCGGTCTCCTCAAGGAGAGCCAGAAGCTCGCTGTTGCCTGCGCAGGCTTCCCAGAGCGCCCTCGGTGTTCCCAGGATAGTGTTCGAAAGCTAAAAGAGGATTTTTACGGTCGAAGGTCGGCTTTGACCATCCACTCAAGTGAGCCCTGGGAGAGGACAACAACGTTGTGTGACCGACGATGCCATAGATGGAGGAACCAGAGATAATACGCAGACTCGAGAAGAGCTGCCGCAGTTTTGATGGCTCAGGGTGTGTTCTTTAGGAGATCACGTAATCCGTAAGGCACTAGGGTTGGTGGGTAAAAGAACGGCAGCACTCCAATGGCTATCCTTGAAATTAAAAGGGCTAAACCAAGCAGCTACAGCCGTAAGATACCTCACAATGAACACAGTCACCGTTAATCACAGAAGATATATTAGTACAAATACAGAAGATTCCATCCGCAAAATAATTTAAATAAGTAGTGACTCTTGCTACTACACAATAAAGTGCTATTCAGGACGCGCGAGCGCTAACTACCTACAGCTATATTAACCTAGAAGTTGTCTCTCTGTCTATCGCGGAACTCTGGTCGCGTTGTCTCTGTGTATCACGCGGCAAGTCCGACAAGTCGGCTAGTAGTAGCTTCATATCTAAAGTGCGGTGTGAACCAGAGGGGTTAGCCAAGACCCACTTTCTGTTAATGACATTCAGCTTGAGATAACATCTCTCAAGCTAATGTTATTGTTAATGTCATTTTCATACAATTTCATCTTTCCGCAGGCGTTAAAGCTAACATAAATTGGGTCTTGTCTAACCCCTCTGGTGAAAATGACATTGACAATGATATTAGCTTGAAGGATGTTATCTCAAGCTAATGTCATTTTCGTACAATTTCATCTTTCCGCAGGCGTTAACGGTAACAGAAAGTGGGTCTTGTCTACCCCTCTGGTGAAAATGACATTGACAATGATATTAGCTTGAAGGATGTTATCTCAAGCTAATGTCATTTTCATACAATTTCATCTTTCCGCAGGCGTTAACGGTAACAGAAAGTGGGTCTTGACTAAGCCCCCAGGCTTGCTTTGATAATTATTATGATTATTGGTGCCGACAAAAAATTACTAAGCATGTTTTATTTGGTTTTCACTCCCGACTAAACAGAACACAAATATTATATACTAGCCGTTGCCCGCGGCTTCGCTCGCGTAGTATTGAAATCTACTTTACTACCTCCCGTTTTTTTAGTTTCAGTCTCGCATCCATCCTGTAATCCACTCTACTCCTGTACCACCATTTCTGCTCCAGTTCTGCATTCGCCCCTAAATCCACTCTACTACCGTTCCGCTCTTTCCGCTCCAGGCCCGAATCCGTCCCGTAAAATTACTCTTCTTCCGCCCCATCCTTACGGCGCCAGTCCTGAATTTGTCCCATAATCTTCTCTAATACAGGCCTGCCCTTTCCGATCCAACTCGGCATCCGTCCCGTAATCCAATTTACTCTCTTTCCACCTTTTTGCAATCCAGCCCCGCATCCGTTCCGTAATCCTATCTACTTCAGTCCCACTCTTTCCGATCTAGTCCCGTAGCCGTCCGCTCCACTCCACTCCCATACCGTAATTCAACCTACTCCTATCGCGCCCTTATATCGTAGCTATAGTCCCGCATCTGTCCATAGTTTTTATCTATGTAAAGCTAAAAACATTAGGGATTAGACCGACTTCAAAATTACTAAAATACGCATTTCGAGTCAGGCTCGCGCATTGAGGGTTCTTTACCACCACAAAATACAACCAGTTATTGTTCAGGCTTAACGCCTTCCAAAATAGTCGAAGTAGTTGCAATGCAGTCACATATTTAATTCTTTGCTACAGTGACGCTCGAGTATAACTTGGTAATGAACAGAAATTTGTCATTGACTCGCACTTGGCCATAAATTATTATTTGTTGTTACACTTTAGAGTACTATGTACTATAATCATGCCAAGTTTGACGCTTGTACGTATTACCGTTTTTATATTAGAGCTAAGAACTAAGAATGACCTCCTTTCGTTTTTACTATATGAAACTTTACTGTTATTACATTTCTTAGTTGATCCGCCGTAACGTTACATACTCTGTGAAAATTTCAACTGGCTATCTATTACGGTTTGAAAAATACAGCCGTTAAAAGGTAGGACAGACAGACAGGCAGCTATAGTAATATGGTCCCGTTTTCACCCTTTGGGTACGGAATCCTAAAATCCACCTAACTGAGAACGTTTTTTAAAGTCGGTTAATAATTAAATACCTGTGATACCACTCCACCGCAGCACACCATTGTTAAAGGTAGTCTGGAAGATGTCGCTCATAGCGATAAGGCCGTTTTTTCCCCCATATTTAATGTAATCTTCTTGTTATATTTTTTTATGGTGTCGATAAACAGTTATTTTATTATATCACCTACTTATTATGTGCAGTATGGAGGCGCTGCGCGGATTATTATGGTCGCGTTATTTTAATTTTACATTATCTCATGAACTGTGCGACTAAACCACATACTGTAAACGGCGAACTTTATCTACATTAAATGCTCCTAATAATGAATTCGTTTATTTTTGTAAGGATTCATGGGTTAGATTACAAAACTGCATCTAAACATGACCTTTTAATTTTAATTTTTATTCTGAACACAATAACCGGTTATTATCGTTATTGTGGTGTTCTTATAAAAGATAGATATATGCTATCGCGGACTTTTTTGTAAAACTACTTAAGAACTACATTTTTGTGAAACATTGTATTTACTTATCTCAAACCGTTAGGTCAGCGTACGCCGATAAAGAAGCCAAGCAGCTTATTTTTCTCCAACATGTTTTACTAATACGGTTATTTAGTGCAGAAAATTAACTTTTACCATTATAAAACATAGCCTATGGCACTCAGGGATAGTGTAGCTTTCTATTTGTGAAAGAATTTTTAAAATCGGATCAGTAGTTTCGGAGTTAAAACAGAACAAACAAACTTACAAACTAACAAACTTACAAACTTACAAACTTTACCTCTTTATAATATTAGTGTAGATTATTATAATTACAAAAGACCTTTGAAATAAGCTGATTGAAACCATGTTAAGTACGGCTTTGCTTACTCACTACTCAACTAACTAAACCATGCTTCAATATTGCTTAGTCACTCACTTATCAGCAAGCCGATTCTCAGACAATAGATATTAGAAAACTGTTTTAAACTATCACGGTTGTTCACTGAAGTTATATGATTATTTACGGGATATTTACCGTGGTAAGGTTGTGGAATGAGCTCCCGATATTTCGGCGCAGTCACATGCACCATGTTCACGGGAAGACTGAAGAATGCGGGTGGTTGGTCGAACAGTAAAAAAGTTAGGTGCCGACATAACGATCTACCCTCTTTCTTAGTCTTTTGCTATGGTTATCACTGGAACTCGAACCTAAGTCCCGACAAAACACACTCACTGTATCACTGCGTGTAGTATTTTGAACACATTTTGAACGCGAGCTTTTATTTTTAAGGCAACCTGATACTGGATTCCACGCACTGGCGAGTTGAAAACCATCACCTCGATTGAAATTCTGGCATTTCGAGATCTCAATAGTTTCCTTTACTAGCCTTAGTATGTAAAAACCTGCCAGCTTCCTTGTTTCCTGAAAGATATAACTCGGGCCTTTTCAAGGCCAGACTGAATAGGTATCTTCTAAGTCGTGCTTCATCTTCGACCGCATCGTCGCTTACCAACAGGCGAGTTGGTGGTCAAACGCAGACTTACCAGCGTTAAAAAAAAAATCAAGCTAAACTAAAACTACAAATACAGTTAGACTGGCCATAGACCGTTGAAGGTCTAAAGACAATCCAAATGCTCAAGCCCACTACCAGTTGGCAGCGTACCGATATTAGTTCTGTCACCTGTCATTTTTGTTGAGATGGTCGTGGGCGTGATGGGGGCAGAAGCAATATCGCTTTCTCTATAATTAGGTCGCTGCTTACCCGTATCGATTGCAGAGTTTATGCTCAAAGTTTGAAGCGTCTATACGTGTAGAATACTTGCACGACTTTGTACGGGTTCCGTGCCGGTAGCATTAATTGGATTCATACTAACTTTCACGGAACTCCAAAGCGAGGGAATCCTCAAAAGGTATCCTTCTTAAGTTGTGGAGTGACTACTGAAGTTACGGTGGGTAAAGTACTAATATTTACATACAAATTTCAATTCCGAAATTCATAATATGTATGGAATGTGATACACATTTTAAACATGGAACACATTAACACATAACAACACATTAACACACACACACACACACATTTAACACTCTTTTTGTCTTTTTTCTTCTTATTTTCTTATCTGTTCTTAGGTTCAAAGTTCTTTATTAACATCGCAAGAAACATACCTCTTGAATTGAAAGAAGACAATTTTTTCTAGGCCCATGTCAATTTACCGTATATTGATGAGTATAACACTATAAAATTCATCGTGTTTTTTTGTACCATTCGAACGAAAGATAAGGTAAAAATGAAACCGGAATAATAATATAAAGAATAATATGTGTTGTTTTGATTTTTGCCACAGTTCATTCATTTCCCTTATAAAGTCACTTGACTGGAACGTTTTTAATACGAAAAAGGATGCATGCTTAAGATTTTTTATACTAAAATAAATAGACCATATTTTACAACAGTGGCCATAGTAATCGGCTTTTGTCAATATTCCTGTTTGATCGGATATAGCTAATATTACCACTAAATCTAGAGATTATGAGGAACAAATCGACATGAGTTTTTTTACTATACGGTATTAGTTTGAGGTGGGCCTATTTTTCAAACAAAATAAATTGTCTCATTTACAGTAGAAATTTGTGGCCAGTGTGCATTTTAACATGTTGGAGAACACTATTATTATAATATGTATAAATTAATAAGCTATTAATATCTGTCAAATACATAAATAAGCTTTCAGATTCTTTTAATTATTTGTGTGGAATTTGCATCCTTAACACCTTTTGGAAGTTTGTTGTAATATTGTGCTTCATTAAAATAAATAATGTGTTTTTTTATCATTAAGTTCTGTATTTTGGAAAAATAAGATTTTAAACTTTCAAAGTAAAAGTCATAAACTTAGGTACTAATAGTTATAAATACTTATTTTACACAGACCACGAACCGGAACGAACGAATCTTGATATAGTACCTTTAAAAAAACTAACTCGCTTGAAGAACCGATAACAGATGGGGAAGAATGGTTCTTGAGTGGAGACCGCGAACCGGAAGACGCAGCGTAGGTAGGCCTCCCACTAGATAGACCGACGACATAGTCAGAGTCACTGTCATCCAGTGGATGCAATAGGCAGGCTGTCGTTCAGTGTGGAGGTTAAAGGGGGAGGCCTATGTTCAGCAGTGGACGTCTTCTGGCTGATGATGATGATGATGATTTTACACAGGATTTTTTCAATTCAATTGAATACTGAACAGTTCGTAACAATTTTATTTGAAACGGCACTAATTAATCAGGATGATAGATTGCTACCAATAAACGTATACAGCTAGCACGCAGTACATAGGCTGTAAATTGTTAAAGTAGGTCCCATAGGTAGGCCTATCCGGCGGGCGCGGCGGTAATCTGCCAATATTAATGACTGCTAACCAGCGACCCGGCCGCGCGGGACAATGATCTAAACAACTCTGTACTGCTCTAATAGACGCACTTTATTTTGTACTTGTGGACTTAGAGATTGACTCAGCAATCTTGGTCTTGAAATTGTAAGTGCTGCACACTCTGTATAACCAAGCACGCGTGCTGCAATCTGTTGCTTATGATAGGTTTTAGTGGCTGCGGCAAGACTGGCGTGCTCACAGAAAATACATATTTTTTTGTTTAAATTAGAACGGCTGTCAAGGCATTTTTGTAAGAAATTTGTTGTAGCCAGTTGCACCTATATGCTTCAGTCATTCGAAATAAGTTAGCAACTGTGACACGGAGTTCGACGCGTTGATCTAAATAAGAATGTTCAATCAAGGTTTACTCATAATGCCTGATAATTTTCCTTCTCATTTCCGTTCTATTTACTTATCTTTTCTGTGGTCGTGTTTGTCACTTTTTATGAATGACTACTCTATTGTCTTCATAATGGCCTTGACAGCTTGTTGGTTGGCAAACGCACGCGAAAGTATGGACTTCAGCTTGGTCCATTTTCAAGATTGGAGAATCAGACTTGCCCTAGCACCTCAGAAGAGGTGTGCTCTGGGGCCTAGCAGTTTGTTGAACTGATTGACTATTTGGAGATAATCTAACTCATCCTTCGATCCCACCGGTGGGTTCCGTGTGTGTATGTGTGTCTTTGGTAACCGGTGTTTTACCTAAAACGGAATACTTTCTGTTGCCTGGAGCAGTCGGATTGGAAACTTGTCAATCTACTCAACGAGACTGAAGAACGAAATACAAGAAGCAGAAATCTTTGTTGGCGCATCACGTTTCATCATCATCATCATTTCAGCCATAGGACGTCCACTGCTGGACATAGGCCTCCCCCATCGATCTCCAAAAGGGCCGGGTGGAAGCGGCCTACATCCAGCGTTTCCCTGCGGTCTCTTTTAGGTCGTCTGTCCATCTTGTGGGTGGACGTCCTACGCTGCACTTACCGGTCCGTGGTCTCCATTTCAGAACCTTTCAGCCCCATTGGCCATCTGTTCTGCTTGATATTTGCCCTGTCCACTGCCACTTTGACTTTCGTTCGTCTACGGATGACCTCATTTCTGATTCGATCTCGTAGAGAAACCCCGAGGATAGCCCTCTTCATAGCTCGTTGTGCGACTCATTACGTATACAATATAAAATCAAATTAATTCAAGATCAAGACTCACACACCTCGTCACTACAACCAAAACTACCACAACCCTTTGATTTACAACAGCACATGAACGCACGCACCGCCATCGACATTTATACCGGGGTAAATAGACCGTGGGGTAGTTACACTCCCCCTTAGGGTACTTATACTACCCACGTACAATGGAACCTCGACAATGAGTGAAATGGCTGGAATTTCAGTGAGTGATTTCAAAAGCGCATTTATTTTGAACTATTTAAGGTTTTTCCATTTTAAAGAAACTCTTATTACTGCAGATGACCATAATCTATGCTTAATATTATAAAGAGGAAAGAATCGATTGTTTGTTTGTTTGTTTGCATTGAATAGGCTCCGAAACTACTGAACCGATTTGAAAAATTCTTTCACTGACGGGAAGCTAAACTATCCCCGGGTGACATAGGCTATAATATATACACGTGCGAAGCTGGGACGGACCGCTAGTAGGCTATATATATAAATAGGCTTGATTTATTGTATTAAAGTTGCATTTAGCGGAACAAAACCATGATGCTTACGCAGTCTTACGTTTCGCTACTCATATTTTTGAAGTTTGTCTCATACTTGCACACCCTGAATGGGTGTTCCCCGATAGATACAATCTGGGTGTCTTCAAATCACGAGTGAATCGGTTTCTTCTAGACAAGCGTGCTCCACCGTAGACGGCATCATCGCTTAACATCAGGCGAGTTGGCGGTCAAACGCAAGTACATAATAACAAAAAAAAAATATAGCTGTAATGAAAAATGTGCCTGTGCGGTTTCCTTCATAATTATGAAATCTGGGTGTTAAGATATCGTAGACATGATTTTATAAATAAATATTGGAATGAATCCTAAAAAACATGGAGAAAAGCGCAATTCAGTGTTACTTTTTTTTCTGTCGAGCGAAATGTCTTTAATCTTGTTTGGGTGTTTGGAGGTTCCTAGATAAAACATTCAATTTTGAAATGACACCATTTTTATAATTTGACCCTAACCGTGGAAGTAAATGAACTAGAATGGCCAAAATTGCTAAAAGTCGGAAAAGCTAAATAATTTTATACCCTCTGCAGCTCTCTCGCTCGCACATTTTCACATTATTGAAGATATAAAATCAATGAGTGTGAATTTCCAAAAAGTAACAAAATCATGTCATGGTGTCTATCGTAACATTACAAACAAAGAAATGTTTGCTTCGATATCTTGTAATTTGACGGAATAAAATGACACGAGAAATAAAAATCACTTGTTACCATTTTACTGTGTCAAATTAAAATATATCAAATTGACAATTTCTTTGTTTGTAATGTTACGATAGACAACATGACATGATTTTGTTACTTTTTGGAAATTTACACTCGTTGATTTTATATCTTCAATAATGTGAAAATGTGCGAGCGAGAGAGCTGCAGAGGGTATACAGGACCCTTAATATAACAAGAATGACATGTTCGGAGATAAAGCAAACGATATATTTTTGCTTGGACACGCATAAAACTCTACAATAGTGTAAACATTCTTTAGTTAGACTTTCGGTTTGCGATAGCTCTAATGCCATTCGTACATTACAGACGCACTTACACGCGTGAAAACTATATCTCTGTAGGATTAATGGTGAAGGTAAAAGTAAGATACCATGAAAAACAAACCAAAAACAAAGCCCGAAAGAAAAGGCGACAAACAGCAGACTTTTCCACAAATAAAACCCCCGCAGCTAATACAATACCATATAATACCCATATATCCCCAAACCGTATGATACGTCCACTTAAGTTGTTTTCTTTGCTATTAAGAAATGAAAATAAGACAGAATTATGTCGACGATCGCTGCGTGTGTATGGACGATTTCTCTTTGGGCAACATTTTCTCATTTTCACCAATGATCTACCATTTCCCTATACTCAGCATCCATCGTTGGTTTACTACACACAACTTTTTTTACCAGCGAACAAAATCAGCAATGGGTGTTGGAAGATTGGATAAAGTAGCAAAGAAAGCAGAGTGGTGGTACAGTCAGTGGTCAAGATAAGGCCGCAATGAGTAGCAACAAAATTGGCTGCCAGTTTTATTGCAGTAGTTCGGAGATATAAACCGGTATTGTGCGATGGTCATAGGGCCGTACGAGGGTATATTAGTGGTATATAGGTCCACACAAGGCCAGTCCACTTGGGTCGGGACGTGACCGTCCTGGAAACTGCCGCAACAAGTTAGCAGATGATTTTCTTTATTGGTTTATTGATTTCCATTGCGGAGAGCGTATGCGGAATATGAGAGGGAAGGTTACGTGAAGAGGTGTACAAAGGGCATTGTATTTTACCTCGTATTGAATGTGAGTTTGTTATTACAGAGAAGTAAGTAAGTAAGTAAGTAAAGTAAATCTTTATTTCTAAAAGCTGTGTAATCTTAAATTAATTTTAATACAAACTACTAAGACTTAATAATAAAAAGTAAGAAATTTCCAAAAAATTTAAACATATTTAAGATGTCGACTTTAACAAGGGCCCCACACTAGGCTCATGGCTCGTATTGTGGCGGCCAAGTGACGATGTACTCAAAAAAAAATATTTAAAGTTGAGGCATCCAATTTTTTTTATTTTTTTTTTCCTAGATTATTAATTTATATTAATAAGTAAAAACCCTTTGAGGCTGTTCCATAAATCAGGCTAAAAGTATTGGGATAATGTTGTAACTTCGATGATAGTATCCAGTAGTGAGCTATGGAAAACTTAAGGGGCCTGTATACCCTCTGCAGCACTCTCGCTCGCACATTTTCACATTATTGAAGATATAAAATCAATGAGTGTGAATTTCCAAAAAGTAACAAAATCATGTCTTGGTGTCTATCGTAACATTACAAACATAGAAATGTTTGTTTCGATATCTTGTAATTTGACGGAATAACATGACATGAGAAATAAAAATCACTTGTTACCATTTTACTGTGTCAAATTAATATATATGAAATTGACAATTTCTTTGTTTGTAATGTTATAATAGACACAAGACATGATTTTGTTACTTTTTGGAAATTCACACTCATTGATTTTATATCTTCAATAATGTGAAAATGTGTGAGCGAGAGAGCTGCAGACGGGAACAGTCCCCTTAATGACGATTTTAATGACGACTTCGCATTGTATTACCTAGGTATCTAAACAAAATCCTTTTCAAAAGTCGTTCACTGGTCTCAGTCTGAGGTGTTATCAGTGTTATCTGGGTCCGGCGACATTAGCGCGTTGTTATAACGGTGCGGGTCCAATCTCACCGTCCGGTGGCGAGTCGGCCTATCTTAACTACGTACGGAGGTGTCTAGGGCTGCTCACTCAGCTTGTGTTGACAGTTATTCTGCCGTAGTATCGTAGTTACCAGTGTGTGTTGCCAGTGATGATATATGGTACTAAGACGTAGTCCTTAACTGTTGGCCTTTTGGAAAAACTCATCCGGCTCGAAGGACCAGAAATGTTGTGGACTCAGGGCTCGTTCCTAATGCGTTCCTAAGCCCACTTCGGTTCAGTGGACTGTATAAGGGGTTCTTCGGTGGTAGGTCAGAGAAACGTCTTGCTCGGTGGATGCAGAAACAATGCGTTTCTCTGACCTACCACCGAAGAACCCCTTATACAGTAATAACGCATTAGGAACGAGCCCTGAGTCCACAACATTTCTGAGAGTCACACAGCGGGCAATGGAGAGAGCTATGCTCGGAGTTTCTTTGCACGATAGAATCCGGAACGTGGATATTCGCCAAAAAATCAAAGTCACCGACATAGCTGTTAAAATCTGCAAGTTGAAGTGGCAATGGGCAGGCTACATCGCTCGAAGAACCGATAACTGATAGGGAAGAAAGGTTCTGCAGTGGAGACCACGAACCGGAAGACGCAGCGTAACTAGATGGACCGACGACATAGTGAGAGTCGCTGGCATCCAGTGGATGCAAAAAGCAGGCTGTCGTTCAGTGTGGAGGTTAAAGAGGGAGGCCTATGTTCAGCAGTGGACGTCTTCTGGCTGATGATGATGATGAGTATCGTAGTGTGCCAGGGTGTATTGCGGCCGGCCACAGAGGTATTAGTAGGCGCATTTTTGATATCCCGGCTAAAACCCAATGCAGCTGGGTATCTTTCAAAGATTTCCCCTCGTCACCAAAAAAAATAAGGAAGGGTGTGTTACGGTTTGATGGATATGGGTAGCAAATTTAATAAAGATTATATATATTTAGTTTCCTTTTTTTTGTTAAATTTTTCATGAACGTGGATACAATGTCCTTTACTCGTAATATTAATCAGATTACATAGTCTTTATAGGGTCGAACCAGTCATAGTCACAGTCAGAGTCAAGCTAAGTAAGTCACGGTTAAGTCAAACTCATGCCCCTGTAAAGTGGAGGAGACTTTACAAGAGGCTCCAATGGAGTTTTGGAAACAACACGAAAAGACACGTTTCACCTCGTTATATCACTCAAGCACGTTCACGAGCACTTAATGAATCATAATTCACCATTTAGTACACATTAACACTAGAAAATACACAAGTTTAGGATAATAATCCAACGAGCCGACATGTTTTTTTCCACGTTGGCGCCAAAACTCCTATTTAGTTTCCAGTGTGGCAATGCTGCCAGCATTCTGGCCACTTTTACCTCCAGGGGCTTTTTTTGTATGTAATAATTAGGTAGTAATAGTTTTAGTTTGTAAATATTTTTCGTGTAAATAAATAACTCAAATTCAATAATAAAAAATATATATATAAGAAAATGGAAGAGGTCAAAATGCACACAATGAAAGTCTTCAAGTCGGGCAACCGCTAGTATTAGGTAAACACAAAGCTTTCCTATGAGACGTTTAAACATCAATACTGTGAGAAACTTTTATAGGTAATCGAAATGAATGATGTTGATTATTACTTATTATAAACGTTATATACCTACTATTATTTTATTATATATTACGAATAGCAGTTTATATGGTATCTCCACAAGTATATTTTCACTGATTTACTACACAGCACTTATCCTTCAGCCTTTCGGCTTCAAATCCACAGCTCGACTGTCCTGACGGCCACTGAACGACCCAATATATACTTCCCTCTCTACTTAAATTAGCCCCTCCTACTGCAATTGTCAACAACCAATGACAAGTGACACTGATTTAGACTTTGACACCTATAAATATTCATGGACGTCAGCACGTCCATGTAAATATTGATACATATTTACAACTATTGACAAGAATCACCACATTTACAAGTCTAATCGTTATGTCTATTTATTTAATACATGTCTATTTAATATTATTATATTATACATGACTGTCTATTATGTTATGTGTTATTATATTTTAATACATTTTTAAGAGGCGGAAAATATTGTTCTACTAAAATCTTAATTAACTAGAAATTATGCCAAACAAAAAAGTTTCTCAAATTTATATGAGGGTATGTTTTTTTTTATTAAAAAATGTTAACCGAAATGATGTTCAAATTAAGCGCATGGTGTTGCCGAGTAAGCTACCAACTGCCTTTTAGCTTTCTACAGCATTCTGCAGCTATCAGAAACCGTCTAACCGTATCTCGAGTAAAGTAGACATTATCAGTAACCAAGCCGCGTACCGCCGCCGTGTGACGCAACCCTGCACACCATAATGCCCGCAAATACGGAGATACCGTACCGTTTAATTTTAATTACACCCAGTTGGCACTGATGTCACAGTGTAGTTCTATGCGCAGTAAGTGAAGTACATTTTGCCGAAATATACTAAATCTACCTTCATATTTTCTCGAAACAGTCGAAAACTTACGAGATTGTCAGAGTAAGTAAATTAATAAATAGTTATCTGTACAAATATGTTACTCGTTTGTTTTCACACACACAAAATCATTATTTCGTGTATCTATATCTATCTCTCTTCTTCTTCTTAGTCGTTTCGCTCTTGGCAGAGCGGTCGTGGTCGTCATGAAGTAGTATTGGACGGGGCAGATAGGATGCGGTTCACGATGTCTCGCCATCTCTCTCTGCTGGAGGTCATCCTGCTGCACTCGTTTAAGGGACCACCCACTGCAGACTTGATCTGGTCGGTCCATCGCATGGGTGACCTCCCGCGCGGTCTAGTGCCTTCCACCTTTCCCTGGACAACGAGGCGTTCTATGGACTGATAATCTCGTCTTGAAACGTGTCCGAAGAAGGCTAGTATCCGAGACTGTGAAAAATAAGCGCTGCTTGAACCGATTTGAAAAATTCTTTCACTGTTGAGAAGCTACATTATCCCCAGGTAACATAGGCTACATTTAATAGGAATCCTTACTAAAACTCCAATAATGTAACCCAAGGTGTAAAAAAATAAGATTTACTATTTTAACTTTACGTGTTTGTCAGTTCTAAGACAGGACCACGTCTGTCAGGTCAGCTAGACGTGCCAGCATAAATATGAAACAATCTAGATACATAGATACCAGAATATATCAAATCAATAAGAGCTGATAGTCTTCAAACGGTGGAACAGATTTTTTTGAATTATAAGGGAAACAATCCCGATGAAGTCACCTTACAAACAAAAAAAATCTAAATCGTTTCAGAAGTTTGAGAGCTACGACTCCACAGACTGATACAAACGTTAAACTTATAACACTCCTCATTTTGCGTCGGGGGCTAATAGTGTATCATATAACAAACAAGATTATAATGTTAGGCGTGTAGAGCCTTATGAATAAGTTGATCTACTGTGTTAGCTGTGCGCTGTGGCAGTACATGGCGCAAGTCGTTAGAGGTGGCTGTAACGGCGTTATCTACGGCCGGACGCTGGGAACAATGACATTGTGCTTACACACAAACGTTATGGACTCTATGTCATAGAAATAAAGAGTTAATGACCTTACATAGTGAAATTAAAACAGCAGTTCATGTTGGCCTTTTGATGAAATGGGCTGTCCTTGGACCACAACTCACCTGATCGTCAAATCTCACGTCTCTCGACGTCAGCCCATTTGGGAGACTGCTAGACTTGAAAGCGTGAGGTCGCGGGTTCAAACCCCGGGCCCGTACCAATGAGCTCTTTGGAGCTTATGTACGGATTTTCATACCACTGGCTTTTCGGTGAAGGAAAACATCGTGAGGAAACCTGCTACGTACGGAGAAGGAATTCAATGGCTTATGTGAATTCACCAATCCGCACTGGGCCAGCGTGGTGGATATGGCCCAATCACCCTTTCGGGGGTAGGCTAAAAGTCCAGCAGCGGACTGTTAAAACAAAGGCTGATTATAATGATTACCTGATGGAAAGTGATGATGTAGTCTAAGATGGAGCAAGTTGTCTACGGAACAGATCAGCATTTGTATTTTTATTCGATGATAACTCACGTATTATTAAACCAATCTTCAGGGTTTTTTGGCAAATAGTTTTTTAATGCCGTAAGTGGCAATTTGGTAACGGGCCACCTTTTTTTTTTTTTTTTTTTAAATTTTTTTTTTATGCCATAGGTGGCAAACAATAAGACGGGCTGCCTGATGGTAAGCAGTCACCGTCGCCTATGGATACTTGTAACACCAGAGGCATCACAAATACATGGCCGACCCTTTAGAACTCGATTAACTCGCCTTTTGAAGAACCCCATGTTGTAGCTTCTCGGAAACACCGTAGAAGGTAGCTCATTCCACATTTTGCAAGTATGAGGCAAGAAGGATCGTGTGAAACGCACAGTGTGCGATTTCCACTGATCTATTATGTGTGGATGAGCCTTCAGGTGGTGGCGGCTAGTGCCACCTGATGATAAGCGACTACCATCGCTTGTGGATACCTGTAGCACCACCGGCATCATTGATACGTTGCCGACTCTTAAAAACTCTATTAACAGCCTTTTGAAGAACCTTAATATTATAGTTACTTGGAAATGTTACAGGAGAGAGCTCGTTCCACAAATTGTAGATATGAGGAAAAAATATCGCTTAAAACGCACCGTGCGATTTTTTACCGATCTATAATAATATGTAGATGAGCTTTTAGGCGCGTATTGACAATTTTTGAAGTCGGTTCTTAACTTATGAAAACAGATTAGCTCCTAATCAATTTGGTTGTATGTTTTTTTTGTATGTTTGTTATGCGATTGCTCCGCCAATTATGAATCGATTTTGATTATTCTTTTTTTGTTTGTTAGGTCATATTTCAGAGGAGTTCCATATAAATATTTTAACAAAATTGATTTAGTGCTTTTTGAAAAAATCATCAGAAACCAAATGTTATACCTATATGACGTATTCCTTTTTGTTCCCTTCAGCAAAGGTTTTGATAAGGACTTTCAATCTCTGTTTTAACTATGGGTACTATAGGTATTATTCAGCTATATTTATATTGGTCGCGAATATTAATTAAAGTCCCGTTTTTTAAATATTATAGTCTTAAAGTAGTTAAAAAAAAAATGATAATTATTTATCGTTTATCTTATCGTTAAAAATGTAAGTGATATTTTTCAGACATACTCTTTCTTTTTCTTCTTTTTATGTAGATCCGAAAAAAAGTGCTACGGCCATAATATTTAGTCCATAATATACATGTTCCAACATATGGATTGAGCCACTCGCAGCGTCGTTCGGCTCGTTAGCAAACATAACGCCCGCATTAACGGATGCGGGCGTTAACAAAGGCTCGCCGTTATACAGAATTTCCTCCTTAATTTGACGGTATTGAACAATTAGGGCATTTGGATGGTTTATTTTGAATCAATTTGCAATTACATTATGCTTCGATAAAATATTCGGAAAAACTAGTTGACAAATGTGGTCAACTGGAAAATTATTATTTCAGGTTTTTGACCTCTCTTTTTTTTTCTTTTTAAGCGATAACCGTCAACTGTTTTTCTTTCAATTCTAATTAATTTTTTTATTGGAATAAAAACAGACAATTCCATTAAGATTTATAAAAAAAAAAAGATAAGTAATTATCTTTATTCGTTTTTTTTAATTTTGTTATCTTAGAACTCCTACATTTATTAATCGAATCAGATTTATTTTTATTTAAAAGTATATAATTTTCAGTTAGGTCCCATAGATATTTTTTTTAATAGATTCTGTAGTTAGGTTAAAAAAAATAATAGTTAATCTATACTAATATTATAAAGAGGAAAGATTTGATTGTTTGTTTGTTTGCATTGAATAGGCTCCGAAACTACTGAACCGATTTGAAAAATTCTTTCACTGTTGGGATGCTGCACTATCCCCGGTTCACATAGGCTATATAATATCCCGGCTTCGCCCGTGCGAAGCAGGGGCGGCCTACTAGTAAAAAATAAGTCATCTGAATAAACGAAATTTTAATTCGAATTTAAATACAAATAGCTACTAAAAGTTTTGACTAAGTAAAAACTTTTTTTATTGGACAGGCTTGCGTTAGTCCGCCAACTCGCTGATGCGGTTTACGTTGGAGCACGCTTGCCTATAACAAACCGATTCACTCGCGACTCGAAGACACCCAGATTGTAACTATCGAGTTAATATAAGATTAAAGATTACAATAAATAGTCAAGTAGTAATAGTGGTTTAGTCGTGGAATCCCGTAGTGAGCAAGTGTACAAACCGCGGTGTAGGTACTAGGACATTTACCGATACAGTCAGTGTTGTGTGTCGTAGTGACAACCCTGCGATGTTTCAAGATCAAGTGAGGGTAGGAGAACAAAACACCCGCTCTTCTCGCCGGACTCACCCGCAGTGTTCAGTCAGCTCGTGACCACGGCCATTGTAACATGGTCGAAACGTCGAGCGAAAGGTACATATTTTTTACCTATATTAAATAATACGTGATAAGTCCCGATAAACATTTAAAACATTAAAGGTTACGTTGAAGATAAATCTGCATGGACCGGTGTAGTTCTGCACAATAGTAATTAGATTGACAAGGCCTTTTTACAGCCACACACAAATGTTGTAATTATTAAAGTTTAATAATTATTAATTTATTATTATTCTTAAGGTGACAAGGCTCATCTACAGCTGCATTTAAATTTGAACTTAAATTGTTAATTGTTATGTTAATAAGAAAATTGATGTACTTTTGTAACTTGACATAGCTAAGTGTTCCTTGTGTTCCTATGGTGAAAATAAACTGTATTGAATTGAATTGACACCCATTCTATAGATTTATTTAGATCGCTTTTAGCGATAAAATTACCGTTTCTAATATTTTCTTCTTGTAACTTCGTGGTGTCAATAAAATGTTATTGTTTTGTAAAAACTCCACTTATCTCATTCCCATCTTCCCCAAACAGACCCAATAACCCGCGACCACTTATACGTTGTCACGTTGTGTCGGGAATATAGTAGGGAATAAAACATTTTATTGGCAAATTTACGACCGGCCCGCCGCGACCGTCGCGATATTAGTATGGAAATAATTTGATGCTCATTTCATATTAAAGGGTGAAATAAATAAACACGAATGAAGTGGTAGGGTCTGTTCAGTCCTCTTGGGATATGGCGGCTTTTACGATGTTTACAGTAATGTGATGGGTGAGTTGTGTAAGTAGGCCTCCCACTAGATTGACCGACGACATCGTGAGAGTCACGGGTATCCAGTGGATGCAGATGGCAGGCTGTCGTTCAGTGTGGAGGTTAAATGGGGAGGCCTATGTTCAGCAGTGGACGTCTTCGGGCTGATGATGATGATGTGTGAGTTTGGATGGACGGAGTTTAGGTGTGTAGATGAAGTGACGACATTTTCATGTTTAGCACTATTAAATCGTAAATTTACACATACTAACTTACAGCTATATGAAGGGCTAGTAAAGGTTCTTCGAGCGATGTGGCCTGCCCATTGCCACTTCAACTATCCCCAAGCCGCCTGCCAAGCGTGGGGATTATGGCAACCCCCCCCCCCCATGACAGACAAGCGGCAAAGTGCAAAGTGCCAAAGCTTTGAATGAACATATTAGTTTTACTGATTAAGTCGTTGTTTTTATTTTATTTGGCTTGTGATTTGTTTTTATCTTTAGAAGATTTCCACCGCCACCATTTGAAAACGAAATCATTTTTAAAGTTTTATTTGTACTAACAGCTATGTAATATTTCAACCTACCTCTTTTACCTTACCTTTTTATACCTTTTTTTTGTTATATTTAGAATACATTAACGTTTGGCCACCAACTTGTTTGATGGTAAGCGACGGTGTGGCCGAGGATGGAACACGTTGATTCCTAGGTAGTTAGGAAACAAGACTATTGCTCTTGACCATTTTTACCCACCGTATTGCAAAAAATATTAATTTGCGACTCTCAACACGAAAAAAGCGACGCTGTCAGCCGGCCAGATAAGTTTGTCGCTGTTATACATTTTCTGTATTATCGCTAGGCTAATTTAAATCGATAAGGCTCTGCCGTCCTCTTTGTTTCCTAAAGACTACAATTGAGGCATCTTCAAAGATAGTGAACCCTCAACTAACTAACTAAATTAGCAATACATAGCTCCGGCCCAAATCCAATGGCCATCAAAATATATAATAAACTACCAGTACAGATAAAGGATATAGAAAATGAAAATAAATTTGACTAAACCCTAAAAAACATATTGCTAGCAAAATGTTACTATAGCTTAAACGAGTATTTAGAAGACAAATCAATTATGGAATAAATCGATCCGCTCCGCACTATATTGCCATACCCAATCAGGGTTATTGTTATGTATTACCTAATTTAAACATGCTACCTAACATCTGTATGTGAACTTCATAATAATTATGCAATAAATGATTGAGTATTGAGTAACTCCATCCCCGACTACACTGTCGCTTACCATCGGGAGAGTTGATGGCCAAACATAGACACACAAAAAAAAATTGGTTAAGTCGCTATGCGCTCTGAGTCGCGGCAACCCTGGCCGATATCGGCCGATGGGGCCGGGGCCCGATGGCGGTTATCAAATTAATGTCCCGTTACGAGCCTTTAAAAGTTGCTTTCACAAAAATTACTAAGATTAACGAGCGGTCTGTCGCGCGCGTCGTTGGTCGTTACGCCGTTATGTCGTTTCATAACGTCAGATAGAATGAGAGTGCACTTTCATGCATTTGTTATGGGCGCTTTAACTATAAAATTTCTAGGTCTTGGTTGGTTTTGTATGTAAGGTCATCCACCATGCTGGCCCAGTGCATGTTGGTAAATGTCATATCTCTTTGAAACTGTACTAACTTCTATTCCAAAAACTCTCGCTTTTTATAACCATGTAGTCTGCACCTATAATTGTGGTGGCGTTTAGTTTAAGTCTTGTACCTTGTCTTCGTCATATAAAGTAAGGGCGTACATCATGTTGGAGTTCATAAAAAAAAAAATATTAAAAAAAAAAAAAATTGAGGTTCTTGGGTATACCGCCCACCGGGCTAGCATGATTGTAGATTAGATCCCATCGTCTCTCTCTGAGAGAAGACTTGTATCCCAGCAGTGGGAATATGTACAATATGTACCCGTTTATATAGTTTTTATTGGTTTCTTGCGAATGCCGTTCAAAATAAGTCTAGTTTAAAAACTGAATATAGAATAGCAGCTTGCTCATAATTAAATATGCAACTAGTTATTGAAGTGACGTGCTTGTTGTAAATTTTGTTTGTAAATTAAATACCTATACTTAAATGGTATACAACATTTATATGCTTTTCTGCTCAAAAATGAGCCTGGTGCGATAGGTTCATTACCCATAAGTGATTTAACGTATTTTATATGTGATGTATTTTTTCATGATTTCAAATGTTTTTATAATTAAACCTAGGTTTTTAAAAGACTAACAGAGGTGGTGATGGCCTGATAAAGTAATTTATACGATATTGAGATTATCCTATAAGTTGTTATGTTTAGTAGCTTGTAAGGTGCTGGAGAAGAATGCTCGGGATATTGTGAACTGAGTTTCGCACGAACGTCTCGATACTCCATGGAAGAACTTGGCATCAAGCAGCGCTTATTTTCCACAGTACAGTCTCGGATACTAGCCTTCTTCGGACACGTTTCAAGACGAGATTATCAGTCCATAGAACGCCTCGTTGTCCAGGGAAAGGTGGCACTAGACCGCGCGGGAGGTCACCCATGCGATGGATCGACCAGATCAAATCTGGGTGGTCCCTTAATCGTTTAAGGGACCACCCAGATTTGATTTGAGACAGCAGGATGACCTTCAGCAGAGAGAGATGGCGAGACATCGTGAAGCGCATCCTATCTGCCCCGTCCAATACTACAACATGACGACCACGAACGCTCTGCCAAGAGCGAAACGACAAAGAAGAAGAAGATAAGTTTTATTTATTAATAGTAGATAGGCTTGCGCTTGGCCGCCATCTCGCCTGATGTTAAGCAACGATGCGGTCTACGACGGAGCATGCTTGCCTAGAAGAAACCGAATCACTCTCGACTTGAAGACACCCAGATTGTAACTGACGGGGAAAACCCATTCAGGCAGCGAATTCCACAGACTGGCAGTTCGCACAATAAATGTGGAATCATAGCGCTTCGTACGGGTTCTTGGAATATCAACCATAAATCGATGTCGATTTTTTGTGCCCGCCCTGGCGGTCCGATAGAAAAAAGGGCAGGAAGGAATTAAGTTGCTCAAAATCTTGCCTTTCAGCCTACGCGAATTTAGTTTTTAGATTGAATTCCCTTAGTGTAATAGTTATCTTGTTCTTATATTGCGTATATATTTTCGTTTTCGAACAAACAACCTTAGTCCAAATTAACTTTCGGTCCGTATTATAATATCAACAAGTCATAATAATTATTCCGAGTTACAGAAACGAACTAAGTAGAGCAGCTTCTTGAGTTATGGGTAACTAAGGTTGCTCCACAGCCAAGTTTGCGAGTAATTATCGAAGTTTCTCTGAATATCCTGAATACGAGTAATATGCTAGAAATCTTAGTAATATTATAAATGCGAAAGTTTGCACGTGAAACTTGATTTCTTCTCAACTCTATATACACAACTAGCGGTCCGCCCCAGCTTCGCACGGGTATAGATTATAGCCTATGTCACCCGGGGATAGTGTAGCTTCCCGTCAGTGAAAGAATTTTTCAAATCGGTTCAGTATTTTTGGAGCCTATTCAATGCAAACAAACAAACAAACAATCAAATCCTTCCTCTTTATAATATTAGTATCCGGTCGCGTGATTTTCCAACTGAGCGGATTAGGTGCCGCAATTAGCTGTTGTCCGTAAGGCCGTATGAGGATAAACTCTCTATAAGACCAACTTTGGTTATATAAATCGCCAAAAGTACATTTCAGTACAAATAAAAAAAAATATCCTTGGCGTGATTTCCAAGACTACGTTTTCATGGCGCTATAAGCTAGGTATAACGGTTATCTGCCCTCTATTTCCCCCCTGTAGGTATACTGTTTGGTTGACCTGAAATTGGAAAATAGCGCGGGACCCTATAGAATAGAAAAAAAAACCGGCCAAGTGCGAGATGGACTCGCGCACCGAGGGTTCCGTACAAACTTGTCCAAGTATTATAAGTTCAATAGTTCGCCCATCGAAGACTAATTCCGTTTTTCCGATTAAGTATCCCAAAAACATATATTACAACTAGCTTCCGCCTGCGGCTTCGCCCGCGTTATTCAAGGGAAAAACTAAGGAGTTCTCTGCAAAAAGCTTTTATTTTAGGACGCTACTGAATACGTTTTATGTAACTACTAGCTTCCGCCCGCGGCTTTGCCCGCGTTGTTCTAGGGAAAAATTATGAAGTACTAAGCAAAAAGCTTTATTTTAGGATGCTACTAAATACGTTTTATGTATTTCATCCTGGATATTGATGGTCGGTTGGTACACGGTGCTTTATGAGCAGGAGATCTAAAGTTAAATTCCTGGCCTGACTGGGCCGCTTGCGGCCCAGCGAACCATGCAACCTAGAAAGTTTTTTTTTTCTTTTTTGTACGTCACTTGTGCTTGACACTCGCCCTCGCGGGCCGCTTGCGGCCCAGCGAACCACGCAACCTAGAAAGTTTTTTTTTTCTTTTTTGTACGTCACCTGTGCTTGACACTCGCCCTCGCGGGCCGCTTGCGGCCCAGCGAACCACGCAACCTAGAAAGTTTTTTTTTTCTTTTTTGTACGTCACTTGTGCTTGACACTCGCCCTCGCGGGCCGCTTGTGGCCCAGCGAACCGCGCGACCTCAAAAAGTTTTTTTTTTCTTTTTGGTAAGTCACTTGTGCTTGACACTCGCCCTCGCGGGCCGCTTGCGGCCCAGCGAACCACGCAACCTAGAAAGTTTTTTTTTTCTTTTTTGTACGTCACTTGTGCTTGACACTCGCCCTCGCGGGCCGCTTGCGGCCCAGCGAACCACGCAACCTAGAAAGTTTTTTCTTTTTTGTACGTCACTTGTGCTTGACACTCGCCCTCGCGGGCCGCTTGCGGCCCTGCGAACAGCGCAACCTCAAAAAGTTTTTTTTTTTCTTTTTGGTAAGTCACTTGTGCTTGACACTCGCCCTCGCGGGCCGCTTGCGTCCCAGCGAACCACGCAACCTAGAAAGTTTTTTTTTTCTTTTTTGTACGTCACTTGTGCTTGACACTCGCCCTCGCGGGCCGCTTGCGGCCCAGCGAACCACGCAACCTAGAAAGTTTTTTCTTTTTTGTACGTCACTTGAGCTTGACACTCGCCCTCGCGGGCCACTTGCGGCCCAGAAAGTTTTTTTTTCTTATTTTACGTCACTTGTGCTTGACTAACCCTCGCGGGCCGCTTGCGGCTTGCTAAATCTGTTAAACAGTTACGGAGTTGAATGATTGAAATTATCCTACAGGAACTTACATTTTGTTGGTTGGTTGGCCTTAGTTTTAATCCAGGGAATATGCTACCTCCATACCAAATTTATCGAAATCCGTTAAACAGTCACAGAGTTGAGTGATTGATGTTATACTACAGGAACCATAATTTTTTTTCGGGGTAAAAGTAACTCATGTGATAATCCAAAGAATATGGTACCTTCATACCAAATTTCATCGAAATCTGTTAATTCAGGGAATATGCTACCTCCATACCAAATTTCATCTAAATCGGAGCAGTAGTTTCGGCGGTGACTTCAGCCAAATATACACACTTACACACAAACTTTAGCATTTATAATATTAGTAGATAAGATTATTATAGTGTAGCTGATAATTATAATTATAGTATAGCTGAAATTTTATTGTGGTTAGTTTCTATAGCAGTATTACTTAAGTTAAAAATAAAAATGTTATTTGATTAATTGCTTATGTTTTAAATTTGAACCAAATCTGTAGGTGGTGAACGAAAAAGGAATGAATAGTGCCGCATTGTATATCGAAGATACAAGAAAAAGGGTCTTGACAGACGGACAGACAGACAGACGGACAACAAAGTGATCTTATAAGGGTTCTGTTTTTTTTTCCATTTGGGGTACGGAACCCTAAAAACGAACTGAAGTTGAAATATTAAAAGACAAACTTAACTTTGTAGTTGACAATTAGGCTCTTCCATACATTCCAACTACAAGATGTAAGTTTGTAATAGTAAAATAATTATTTTTAAGTGATATAACATCAAATTTGTAACTTTCGGATTTATTCCTATATATGTGCTATGTGAACTTACTTTTTGCAAAATTTCATGATTCTAGGTCAACGGAAAGTACCCTATAGGTTTTGATTTACCTGTGAAATCGCAAAATATGCGACATAAACGTTCATATCTTTTGATTGAGTAAACTTACAACTTTTATTTTTTTACAGCCGAAAGAAACCGTAGACCCAAGTATATTTATTATAAATTTCAACTTGATACCTTTACGCGTTCTTGAGATAAAGGGTCTTGACAGACGGACAGACAGACGGACAGACGGACAGACGGACAGACAGACGGACAGACGGACAACGAAGTGATCCTATAAGGGTTCCGTTTTTTCCTTTTGAGGTACGGAACCCTAAAAAGAAGAAAAAATAGTAAATAGAATAGTGAAAAGAAGAAAAAGAAGAAGAAAGTAGTAGAAGTAGTTTCTAGTAGTAGAATAGAACATTTTATTTATTTATTTATTAGTATTTTTTGCGTATAATGGGTTTACAAAGTTACAGGTGTCATGTAGAAAGATGGTTCGCCATTATACTACCTTTCGGCATGCAAATTTGGCACTTACATACTATGGATAGAATAGTGTGTATAGATGATTAGTTTATTCCAAGAATACACACACTATAATTTTGTCGCTAACAGTGAATGTGTATTATTTTCTACTAGTGTGTATATTATATCATCATTACACACTTTTATCTATGTTTAGAAATGTTTGGAAAATACAAGTTCTGAGCGAAACCAATTTGATAATTAAAAAAAAATTGTTTCTTATAGAAAACAGTCCACTTATAAGTATACTAGCTGCGCCCCGCGGTTTTTCCCGCGTAGCGATGAAAAATGATGATGATGAAAACTATGTCACACTCTGGCTCTTGAACTACCCATGCAAAAAATCAGGTCGATCCGTTGTTCCGTTGCAGCGTGAAAGAGGAACAAACATCCATACATACAAACTTTCGCGTTTATAATATTAGTAGGAGTTTCCATTCCAATACCCTTTACAGCCGTTTACTAAGTTATTTTTGTAAGGGTTCCGTGCCCAAGGGTAAAAACGGAACCCTATTACTGAGCCTACGTTGTCTGTCTGTCTGTCCGTCCTACCTTTAAACGGCTGTATCTTTCGTAACGTAATAGATAGCCAGTTGAAATTTTCACAAAATAAAATTTAAGGCGGTTAATCCGCCAAAAGAAAAATTTTTAAAACGAAAGGGATAAGTACAAGAAACGTATTTTCTAACGTATTTTTGTAATTGGTCTAATGTAAAAACGATAAAACATACAAGCGTCAAACTTGGCATGATTATAGTACACACTTTGTATTAAAATAATAAATAATGGCAAAGTGCGACTCCTTGACAATTTTCTATACACCAAGTTAAGCAACGCGGGCGTAATGTTGTCTTTTTGCACTACTTGTATTTTGTAGTGGCACGGAACAGTGCACGAGCCCGACTCGCACTTGGCAAGTTTATTTTGTTTGAAAGGTGACTTGATCGAGAGTTTTTTAGCTATGATTATGAGTTTGATTATTCAAGATTTCGTGATTTGCTAGTCAGTCACTCCAGTGAGTGGTTTTTGGCTTTTATTTTTATTATATACATTCATCTATACTAATATTATAAAGAGGAAAGATTTGATTGTTTGTTTGTTTGTTTGTTTGCATTGAATAGGCTCCGAAATTACTGAACCGATTTGAAAAATTCTTTCACTGACGGGAAGCTACACTATCCCCGGGTGACATAGGCTATAATCTATACCCGTGCGAAGCTGGGGCGGACCGCTAGTAACATAATAACACAAAGAGGAGACATTGTTTTCCACTTTGGCGCAAAGCTTCCGCGAGACTGCTATATGATTTTATATCAATAAGTATTGGCTTTACGAAATATTAAACAGTGTGTAACTTTTAATTTATATTACACAGGAATTACTCACGTAAGATCATGATCAAAGAAAACAAGGTCTTCTACTCTGGCAGTTGTCCCAGAATTACGTCACTGTCCAGTTGCCACTTTATCCAATCAGCTGTTTCGTGGTGTATCGGCATCTCTCTCGAACCTGTTGTAAATTGACATCATGACATCATTGCGGGACGCCCACGTGGACATATTTTCTCGGATTGCTGTACCTGGCGGAGTATATTATTATACCATGCGTAAATATGGCTCATCGAGCAGTCTTTTTACAGATTCGACGAATTTTATAGATTTGACATATGAATGTTTACCATATAGGTAAGAATTGTATGACATGTATTATTATTATTTTTTGTTTTATTATTTCTGTAATGCAATTATATAGTCTAATTTAATCAATTAAGTAATTATTATTGTAATTTTTCTCACTTTAAGTGAACATTTGTTATTTGACGTGTAAATTGACATTTTATCAATAAATTACTTATGACTTATGACTTAAGATTAAGCCGGTTATTCCGACTTTAGAATGTGTGAAAACCACGCCAGTTTCCATAATAAAAGTGTGTAACTTCTAATTGTTATTTTATAAATAAAATTTCCCAACAATATTAAGGTGTTTAATATCTATTCAAATAATATAAACTAAATAACTGGCTGAATGAGCTTTGGGAACAATAAATTCCTAAAATCATATTATAACAGCCCAAGTTGTCGGCTTAATCGAATTATGCGGTAACTTGGTCTGGGCAGAGTTATTGTTACAAGTTACTACCGACTGGAGGTCATTCTGACTCGGGAGACTATTAGTATGTACATTTCTACCACGGTATAATGACATGTTAAGCTCTGGGTATAATCTATCTCTGAGCCACGGTTTCATATATATATAATTTCAAATTAAAAAAAAAGTTTAAAAAAACTTTTAGTCGAGAAATGTTATTACAAAGTTAGTGATTTTATAAATGACTAGATGCGCCCCACGGTTTCACCCGCGTAGTGATGAAAAATGGCGATGATGATGATGATGATGATGATGAAAAGTTACCTATGTCACTCTCTGGCTCTTGAACTATACCCATGCAAAAAATCAGGTCGATCCGTTGTTCCGTTGCAGCGTGAAAGAGGAACAAACATCCATACATCTATACATACAAACTTTCGCGTTTATAATATTAGTAGGGTATAATTATTATAGAACAAGCGGTCCGCCCCAGCTTCGCACGGGTATAGATTATAGCCTATGTCACCCGGGGATAGTGTAGCTTCCCGTCAGTGAAAGAATTTTTCAAATCGGTTCAGTAGTTTCGGAGCCTATTCAATGCAAACAAACAAACAATCAAATCTTTCCACTTTATAATATTAGTATACATGACCATAGGTATTGTATCTCCTTGCTGTTAAACCATATTTTATTCGTACCAGTAAAAAAGTCACTCGGTATAGCTTTATCAATACCTTCCTCTACAAAATTTAAAAAAAAACTAAAAACTTGGCTAATAGTAAAAACGTATTATAGTCTCAAAGAATACTTCGATGATAATTAAATATTTATAGAATATAACTAATTAAGCCAAGCGTCATTGTAAATACTTACTTTTATTTATAATTAATATTTAGTTTTATGAGTAATGTGTAGTGTAAACGCTTTATGTGTACCTAATTATTATTTAGTTTTAAACATAAAAATTGCACGAAAATGGGTAATCTGTTGATACTCTAGTTAATAAGAACATCTTTTGTACACAGTTATTGCAATAAATGAGACAATTTCTTTTGTTTGAAAAATAGGCCCACCACAAACTTATACCGTATAGTAATGAAACTCATGTCGATTTGTTCCTCATAATCTCTAGATTTAGTGGTAATATTAGCTATATCCGATCAAACCGGAATATTGACAAAAGCCGATTACTATGGCCACTGTTGTAAAATATGGTCTATTTATTTATGTATAATAAATCCTAAGCATGCATCCTTCTTCGTATTAAAAACGTTCCGGTCAAGTGACTTTATAAGGGAAATGAATGAATTGTGTCAAAAATCAAAACAACACATATTATTCTTTAAATTATTATTCCGGTTTCATTTTTACCCTATTTTTCGTCCGAATGGTACAAAAAAAACCGATGAATTTTATAGTGTTATACCGATAAATATACGGTAAATTCGGTGGGCCTAGAAAAAATTGTCTTCTTTATTCTGATTCTGATTCTGATTCTGAAAGTTCACTCCATATCATAGAGACAGGGAGAGCGAAGATTTCCATGCATCTTTCATCAATAATAGAGCGCCATGAAAAGGTCAGCGTAGCTGGATGTAGGTATTGCACGGAACGGTTTGAACTTGCGAATAATTTAGCAAGCAATGTGTTATTTGAGATTCAGCTTAAAGTGGAACTTTCATCTTTACCATAAGGATACATTCACCGTGGCAGTATATGAATAAAGTTAGCTTAGGAAATGGTAAAAGAGAACCGCTCAGACAGTTGACGAAGATGAACATTAAATAACAGAAAATGTAGAATTACTTCTCGACTAATAGAATAAATAATTACTTGACTTTATTTGCTGCTTAAATAGTTTGAAAGCTTAACCTATTTTTTTTTAAATAGTGGTTATAAAGCATGCGGTCCAACTGATGGTAAGCAAAAACCGTCGACTATGGACGCCATCAACACTGCTAGGTGCTTTGCCAGTCGGAAAAGGTAGTTGTGGCCACCTTTTTTTTAAACTCTTCATCTTGAAGCTCGGCGGAAATACCTTTGGGGAAAGGACATTCCACGCCTTGCATATCTGCGGAATCATCATCATCATCATTTCAGCCATAGGACGTCCACTGCTGGACATGGGCCTCCCCATCGATATCCAAAAGGGCCGGTTGGAAGCGGCCTGCATCCAGCGTTTCCCTGCGGTCTCTTTTAGATCGTCTGTCCATCTCGTGGGTGGACGTCCTACGCTGCACTTATCGGTCCATGGTCTCCATTCGAGAACCTTTCGGCCCAATCGGCCATCTGTTCCGCGTCATATGTGCCTTGCCCACTGCCACATTAACTTGCTAATCTGTTGGGCTATGTCGGTAACTTTCGTTCGTCTACGGATCTCCTCATATCTGATTCTATCTCGTATAGATCTGCGGAATAAAAGAGCGGAAAAATTGAAAGGTGTGGTGGGATTACATTTTTGTTAGATTTGGATGTGTGATGTATTGCAGACCATTTGCTTGTTGCGGATCCTCGTGAGAAAAGTTCCGCAGCGTGTGGGGCGTGTTCGCCGATGCAC
The DNA here is from genome assembly GCA_932305915.1 of Agriopis marginaria. NCBI lineage: Eukaryota > Metazoa > Arthropoda > Insecta > Lepidoptera > Geometridae > Agriopis > Agriopis marginaria. Next base: position 17,653,895 of record OW029925.1, read on the forward strand.
GACTTGCTGATTTCTTTGCCCTCATCAGATCCAGGGTGACCTCCTTCTGGGCTTAGTTGAGGACTTCAAAAAACGGCATATTGCAGCTGGGGGCTGTCTTGGTAGCCCAGTTTTTAAATCGTGGCTTACAGTAAATCGGAGTGCAAACCGAAAGTGCCTGTCATATTTATCACCAGCCAGAAGACGTCCACTGCTGAACATAGGCCTCCCCCTTTAACCTCCACACTGAACGACAGCCTGCCATCTGCATCCACTGGATGCCAGCGACTCTCACTATGTCGTCGGTCCATCTAGTGGGAGACCTACCTACGCTGCGTCTTCCGGTTCGTGGTCTCCACTCAAGAACCTTTCTTCCCCATCGGTTATCGGTTCTTCGAGCGATGTGGCCTGCCCATTGCCACTTCAACTTGCAAATTTTAACAGCTATGTCGGTGACTCTGGTTCTTTGGCGAATATCCACGTTTCGGATTTTATCGCGCAAAGAAACTCCGAGCATAGCTCTCTTCATTGCCCGCTGAGCATATTATATTGTTATTACACAATTTAAATTTAATTTTAACCTTTTCATTATTTTAGTTACTACGGGTTCATCAAAATATTTTACGTTTTCAAAAGCTCAAGTTCAGTCAGATTGAATTCACATTCAGAACAAACTAAATATAGTCAGTCAGTTTATTACACACCACTTTGATCCATCCCATCATTTCACACCAAAAGTAGTAACCAGAATATTACTTCATAACAATAAAAATGCATCTCAAATATTAAAATTCGACAGAATAGGTCCCGACGTATTTTACTACCACTAAAATAGCCTTAAAGCTGTTTGTCCCCGCTTTTACGAACGCCGTCAAAGTTGAGGGTCAAAATTTTTTACTACGCACATTATTATAATCTGTATTACTATTGTACTTAGGTACAGATTAACCTGCACTAAAATTTGAATAAAACTGAGTTTTACGCTCGAGCGTTTAACCCTCGGGGGAACGTGAAAGCATTAACTGAGAATAAAGACTCTGGACGGAATGAAAAGGCATTTATTTAGATTACAGTTCTGTCTCAGCTTGAAACGTTCAGTTGAGATTATAAGATGATTAATATTCAGTCTAGAATTTACTTGAATGGGTGTGGTCACCCATCAATCAAGTTATTATCATTATGTCATGTCATCATCATGTCATTATTGATCAGGCTTGATTTCTCTAGTTAAACTCATCCAGCAGACTATCTTTTTGCCCTTTTTAGGGTTCCGTACCTCAAAAGAAAAAAACGGAACCCTTATAGGATCACTTCGTTGTCCGTCTGTCTGTCCGTCTGTCAAGACCCTTTTTCTCAAGAACGCGTAAAGGTATCAAGTTGAAATTTATACTCAATACTTGGGTCTACGGTTTCTGTCGGCTGTAAAAAAATAAAAGTTGTAAGTCAACGCAATTAAAAGATATGAACATTTACGCCGCATATTTTGCGATTTCACAGGGGAACCAAAACTTATAGAGTACTTCCCGTTGACCTAGAATCATTAATTTTGGCAAGAGGCAAGGTCTTACAGCACATATAAAGGAATAAATCTGAAAGTTGTTAATTTGAAGTTATATCATACAAAAACTATTGTTTTACAATTACAAATTTACATTTTATAGTTGTTATGTATGGAAGAACCTTATTAGCAACTACAAAGTTAAGTTTGTCTTTCAATATTTCAACTTTAGTTAGTTTTTTTTTGACTCGCGCTCCGATGTTCCGTCCAACGGAATCCTCTTTTTTTTTTTTTTGATATTGACTTGTAATGTTGGCCTTTTGGCCTCTACAGATGGACCGGACTAGGTACAGATGGACCGGACTAGCTACAGATGGACCGGACTAGCTACAGATGGACCGGACTAGATAAACGGAATCCTCAGAGCACGAGTCCTACTTGTACTTGTCCGGTTTTTTTTTTATGCATGTGGACTATTAGTGCGTTCATTGGTGTTGCTACGAGTTTCTCAGTGTGCGTGAAAAATGAGTAAGTGAGTTTTTGCTTTAAGCGGTTTAGCGGTGGGTGATTTTTTTTTTAAATGAAAAATTATGACATTTGAACACCAATAATAATTGTATTACGAGGGGCAAGCGCCTTTATTAACTTAACAAAATACAAGCTAATACTATCACTACAAATATAGTTAGACTGCCCATACACCGTCGAAGGTCTAAAGACAATCCAAATTCTCAATCCCACTAACAGTTGGCAGCGTACCCAGCATGCTGGCGGCATAAGTCATTATATTATTATATTATGACTGCCCCGGTGGCTCAGTTGGTAGTGAACCTATCTTCTGTGCTTGGGGGCGTGGGTTCGATTCCCATCTAGGACAAACATTTGTGTGATGAACATTTGTGTTTGTTCTATGTCTAGGTGTTAATATCTATTTAAGTATGTATTTAAAAAATATATATGTACGTATATCAGTTTCTGGCAGCCATATTACAAGCTTTGCTTAGTTTGGGGTCAGATGACCGTGTGTGAAAAAAATGTCCCAGTTTTTTTTGTTTTTTTTTTTTTTTTATTATTATTATTTATACTCTTCCACATAATATCATAGATCAGTGGAAACCGCACACTCGCACTGTGTGATTCACGCAATCGTTCTTGCCTCACACCTGCAAAATGTGGAATGTGCTACCTCCCGCGGTGTTTCCGAGAAGCTACAACATGTTACAACAAAGGGGAGTTAATAGATTCAACGTAGTTGTTATGTGACGGTGACTGCTTACCATGAGGCGACCCGTCTGCTTGTTTGTCATGGCATTGGCATTTTCAGTTGTATGACATAAAAAACACAGATTTACGCGGAAAGGGTGTACTAAGCTGAAACAGATTCGATAAACTCTTTATGATCAACTTTTATTAACGGACCACACCCTGATATTACGAAAACAATATAATTATCAGCTGTTAGCCGTACATTATGTAGAGTGTAAATAATTACCTCGCTCGAAGAACCGATAACCGATGGGGAAGAAAGGTTCTGGAGTGGAGACCACGAACCGGAAGACGCAGCGTAGGGAGGCCTCCCACTAGATGGACCGACGACATTGTGAGAGTCGCGGGCATCCAGTGGATGCAAAAGGTAGGCTGTTACTGATACTATCTAAGGGCTACCACGTCGTAGCAGATACGAAACAAAGTTAGTTACCGTAAAACGGTCGTTGGTGAAATCTTCTAAAATGCTCCACGTAATGGGACCTGATATTTACAACAGACTTCCACAGACGGTCATTGATGCTCCGAGCTTTGCATCTTTCAAAAATAAATTAAATAAGTGGCTTATTACGCAAGCTTTTTATGAATATAGTGACTATTTCGATATTAAGATAGCGCATAATACTATTGTATAGCAAATTTTTATCATAATATTATTTTGTGTACTGCCTGACTTGTAATTCCTATAATTATTAATAAAGATATGTCTATGTCTATGTCTATCTACTACTGATATAATTTATGCTGAAATAAAGCGGGAAAACGAGCAACTCAATGGTAAAACAGCAGAGAACAGTACTTTAACAATAAACTGTCTGAAAATTGCATCGTAAGCCTTTGCCATTCATATTGAATACAAGAAACGGTAAAATATATCTTCTACTGTACATAAATTTCAATATAAAAGAGCATTCCTCTAGTTCAGTGACTCGAGGGTGGTGCATTCAAGGAAACAAATGGGCTGTATTCTTCTCAATGGTTAATCCGGAGTTATGAAAGCTATAAGGGATGGCCGGACGTATCCCAGAAGCAGTTCCAATGATTCCATTTATTTCATAGCTGGAAGTTACCTCGAACTCTCTAGAAGGTATTGAGGAAGATTTCAAAGGAAACCTGTGCATTAATTTCAGAACAGGCTTAGGGCTGATTTGATGTGAAAAATCATTCAAAAGGAAGTTTTAGCAAGCATATTTGAAACAAATTAATTAAAAATGTTTTATTACTGCAAAAAACAATTAAATTTGTGAATATATTACTCACGACACTTGAATTTGAAATGAAAGTATTTTGCATGAAACAACTATTCTATACATATTATACACTTGTATGTGTGTATAACCTGCTTTAACATGTGTGTATAATGGTTGCCTGGAAGAGATCGCTTTTAGCGATAAGGCCGCCACTTGTGGCACTAGCTCGTAAGTGTTTTCTATCGTGTTGTAAATTTTATTTATGGTGTACACAATAAAGAGTTTCTATCTATCTATCTATCTATAACACTTGTTTCCTCACTAGGTAAGTCTGTGTCGAGGAAACTGAATTCCTAATAATAATTAAAATTTACAAAACCTCGTTGGCAAGACAGTGAACGGGTTAAAATAGCCTGTATAGCCTCTATACAGGCTATTTTAACCCGCCTGCGTCGTTCCGCTAACAGGATACTCGAGGCTGTCTCTGACGATTTAAGGAGCCCAATGTTTAAACATTGGGTCTCGGTTCACATGGATGGCAACAAAAAATGACCCAGCACTATTGTGCTTCTTAGACTTTAGATTTACACTTAGGTTTAAGTAGATGATCGCCTCTTTACAGCGTGATAGCATTTTATTTTATTGTAGTGTTAGTTTGTATTTTATTTTATGGGTCATTGGAGTGCCTGAAATAAATGATTTTATTTATTTTATTTATTTATTTTATATCTATTTGTATGGGTTACAATTATTACAATTCAAAAGTAAGTACTTATCTTAGTTCATTGAACCAGTCATTACGAAATTTTAGTAACTAATTTTTGTAGGGTTCCGTATTTTCGGATGGTAGGACGATAATTTTACTTTAAAAGTAGGTAAACAATAATTACTTATATTTAATACTAGCGGTCCGCCCCAGCGTCGCACGGGTATAGATTATAGCCTATGTCACCCGGGGATAGTGTAGCTTCCCGTCAGTGAAAGAATTTTTCAAATCGGTTCGGTAGTTTCGGAGCCTATTCAATGCAAACAAACAAACATACAATCAAATTTTTCCTCTTTATAATATTAGTATAGATTATTTCATAATTATAAATAGAGATTCACATACAAGATGGACGGACGATCTAAAAGAGACAGCAGGGAACGCTTGATGAAGGCCGCTTCTCAGGCTCTTTTGGAGATCGATGGGGAGGCCTATGTCCAGCAGTGGGCTGAAATGATGATAATTATAGCGATAATATTTATATTATATAGAGAGATGGTGGCCGAGTGGTAGCATGTGCGCTTTACAATCTGACGGTACCCAGTTAGATCCTCGGCCCTACTTCACTGAGTTATTTTGTACCTAAATAAATTATGTGCATTCGATGCCATCGCTCAACAGCGGTCAAGGAAAACATCGTGAGAAAATTAGTATGTCCAAAAACCTCAAAAGTTTAAAGGCATAATGTTATCCACCAACATGCACTGGGCCAGCATGATGTTTTTTTTTATATTTTTTATTCAATAATAGGCTTGTGTTTGACCGCCAACTCGCCTGGATGGATGGAGCACGCTTGCCTAGAAGAAACCGATTCACTCATGATTTGAAGACACCTAGATTATAACCATTGGGGAACACCAATTAAGGCAGCGCATTCCACAGACTAGCAGTTCGCATAATAAAAGTGGAATCAAAGCGCTTCGTACGGGTTTTTGGAATATCAACCAAGTGGCGTCGATTTTTTGTGCCCACTCTGGCAGTCCGATAGAAACATGGGCTGGAGGGAATTAGATCGTGCAGATTCAATTAGGGCCCATCCTCTCTCTCTTGCAGAAGGCCTGAGTCACAAAAGTGGAAACATGACAGGCTAAAATGATGATGATGATGATGATGATAATGGTGATGATGATGATGATGAACACATATAGATGAACGCAATCTTTACATATGATTATAATTTTAACGAGGTTATTTTATCGAAGCAAAAATAATTTAAAGCTAATTTTCTTGCTAAACGCTTTTCTAAACAAGACCAAAAAATCAGCAGCATTCGAATAATTTTACATCACGTTCAAAAGAAAATATTTTCCAAAGACATCTTTTCAGCTACAAAGGAATGGAGAAAATAACTACAACTTCAATGTTTCGTTATATTGGACCTTTACTTTGTTTAGAAAATTAAATTCGTTTGAGAAAATATAAAGTTAGACGATAAAGTTTCAAAATAAGATAGCCGGCGTTCATACCGAGTCGGTTTGGTTTTAAAAGATTTTTTATAGTGGAAAGCTTTTTCTATCAAAAGAAAATGGGTTTGTTGAAGGCTATCTATATACGAATGAAATCTAATAAAATGCGCTCAGGTCATGAGCACATACTGACTTGAAAATACAAGCTTCTTTGCATAATTGTTTTGTTTATATACGAAACTAGCAAACCCGGCGAACTCTGTTTCGCCACCAGATGACTTCTATAAACCTCACGGAGCCCGAGACCTTTCCAACGAATGCAAAACCGTGGAAATCGGTTCGTGCGTTCTGGAGTTATAGCGTCAGGAAGGAAAACCCGACTTATTTTTATATAGTAGACTAGCGACCCGCCCGCCCGGCTTCGCACGGGTGTAATTTACGTGCGAAGCCGGGGCGGGTCGCTAGTTATATATATAAACCTTCCTTGGAAATGTATCTAACTGATGGTGAAAACCGCATCAAAATCCGTTGCGTGGTTTAGGAGGAGTTAGCAGCCATACAGACAGACAGACAGACGCGGAAAGCGACTTCAATTTATACTATGTAGAGATAGAGATAGAGAAGAGATAGAGAAGAGAAGAGAAGAGGGGGTAGGGAGTGATGTGTGATTATGCCATACTCGTAACATGACAATGACGGGATAGTAAGTGCTTCTGCAGGTAAGTATCAATAAATGCAGTGCTAGCGCCATCTCGGGCTTGAATCACAAAATTATATGCGACATCAAAATAAACATTCGTCTGGCTTGCACTCATCATGAAAATTAAGTAATCAAATAAATTTAAAATAAATAACTTTAAACTTAAAAAATAGGTACGTAAATAGGATTAAAAACTAATTAAAATTTACTTGTGTAAATAAACGATATAATCATACTAATATTATAAATGCGAAAGTGTGTTTGATGGTTGGTTTGTTGGTTTGTTTGTTCCTCTTTCACGCTGTAACGGGATTTATTTGTTTATTTATTCATTTAGCACGGTTATACACCAATTACACTAAAGATACAAAATTATAAAAATTTATAACCTACAAAATTAACTAATTACATGTCAAAACGAAAAGCTTATTACATTAGTTAATAAAATTATCGATCGGGATAACGGATCGACCTGATTTTTTGCATGGGTATTAGTTCAAGAGCCAGAGAGTTCTTCATCATGACCATCACCATTTTTCATCACTATGCGGGTGAAACCGCGGGGCGTAGCTAGTACTTTAATAAAGCGTTATATAGTGCTAATAGTCGTATAGGTTTGGTTGACTTCAACCGCCGTATGACCAACGGGAGAGAAAGAGAGGGAAATACGTTATTCTCACTCTTTCTCCCCCGTTGGTTTGACGGCGGTCCATCAACCAAATCCACACGTCTGTTAGCACTATTAAAACACCAACCCAATTAAAAACACTACATTTAAAATCTTGAACTATAGGTACTTAAACAAACGAGTAATATAACTTCCAGCCGGTAGCTAAAATTAAAAATTATGTCATAGTGCCAATATGGCATCAAAAATGTCCCATTTGAAAGCTGTAGGTACTTCCTCAAAACGTTTGGCTAGGTACCTATACCCTCTTTTTCTTAGGTGTATCACACACACACACATCATCAGCCATTAAATGTCCACTGCTGAACAAGGCCTCCCTCTTAGAGAGGGGTGTTGCCATAATCCCCACGCTTGGCAGGCGGCTTGGAGATCGCAGTACGTTCACCGTGTACTAACAGGACAATGCTGCCCATCCTCCAGTGGTTCTGGTCGCAGTTTTAGGACATACTTAGGTGTATACTTCGCCTTAATTAATATAATCGTTGCTATATACGATTATATTACGCTGTCTTCTTTTAATTTTATTATTAGAGATTGATCAACGTTTGGACACACTGCCACACCTCACTACAGTGCCTAAAGACAAGGCTCTTTAACTTGTGTGTTGTCAATAATGACATATGGTACTGAAACGTGATACAGGTTCAGATTTCAATGTTTATTCTCGCATCCACCTCGAATCTTCGTAAACGCCCGTATTAAAAATCTTGTACGTATTAATTTTACAAAATAACTGGACAGATCTTTATACCTACGTAAAATGACACCTTCCAGCATGAACTCCCCACTGCTTCAGAAGTAACCTGGCCAGTTGCGTTGCAGCTGCGGTTAATTAAACTTGGATTTGGACTGCAGTTTGGCCGAGAATGGAGTAATGCCTTGAAACTTCCAAACGGCTCCGCAAGTAAAGTTGTTCAAATAGATAAGGTGCCAAGTTTTACAGCGAAATGAGAAGTTGTTTTTTGTTTACTTGTTTGAATTGAACTGTTTACGAGTCTGGAATAGTCTGGATAGAGAAAAGGCTATTAAGTTCAATAAAGTTATAGAAACCAATTTCGTTTCAAAGACAATTTTAACTTTATATGAAAAATAAACAAGTTTTTAGCTTTAGCAAAGAAAATGTAATCCGCCATGTTGGAGCGGCTGCCATATTGAATTTAGTGTGATGTTACTATTGTCACTCACTATCGTTTTCTACTCGTCAAGCGCTTTCATTTGATACCCATAATAAATAAATAAATAATAAATATTCGGGAAATTTTTGCACACACGGTCATCTGACCCCAAACTAAGCAAAGCTTGTGATATGGCTGCCAGAGACTGATATACATACATATATAGGTTTAAATACATACTTACATAGATATTAACACCCAGATATAGAACAAACACAAATGTTCATCACACAAATGTTTGTCCTAGGTCGGAATCGAACCCACGCCCCTAAGCTCAGAAGGCAGGTTCACAATATTATACACTATCAGCCATATTATGGCGGCGGCCATTTTGAGAATCTTACTAATATTATAAACACGAAAGTTTGTATGTATGGATGTATAGATGTTTGTTTCTCTTTCATGCAAAAACTACCGAATGGATTTTAATGAAAGTTTACAATAATATAGGTTATACGTACTCTACGCGTACGAAGTAGCGGGTTTCAGCTAGTATTACTATATTGGGTAATGCATATTGTATTGTCATTAGAAGTATAGATGTAGGTATGTAACATTTCAGAAAAATCGGTTAGGAGTAACTGGTTGTAATTTGACCTAAAATGCTTTAAAAAAAATACGAACTTTGCTCCCGAAGTCGGCGAAATAATAAAACGAACTAGTCGAGGCTAATTTTCACGCGTAAGTGAGTTTGAGTCTTGACTTTATACGCCAAAAATAAATGAAAACCTTAGTCTCCAATAATATGACTCTTGGCTATCTAAATAAATATGTACAGGGGCCTTACGGACAACAGCTAATTGCGGCACCTAATCCGCTCAGTTGGAAATTCACGCGAACGTGAACCTTATCGCGCCCAGGTACGGTTTGCGGTCGCGTGATTTTCCAACTGAGCGGATTAGGTGCCGCAATTAGCTGTTGTCCGTAAGGCCCCTGGTATTTTTTATTTATTTATTGAATACACTTAGTACGTTACATTTCATGTTAGCAAGTTGTCTTATAGGTAACCTATGTTAGATTTATCTAGACTGGTTCTCGGTACTTACCAATACAAATAAAAAATATACAATTTTATCAAACTACCTACATTGCACAAAACGATGCGCGCGATCACACATAAGGCATAGGCATTGTAGGCATAGTGTATCGGGGAGTAAAACCAGTTGTGAATGGTTTAACCTGTGGTTTAACCTATTAGTAGGTACAGCTGTCGCAGTGATACATCTCTTCTTCTCTACATAGTATAAATTTAAGTCGCTTTCCGCGTCTGTCTGTATGTCTGTATGGCCGCTAACTCTTCCTAAACCACGCAACGGATTTCGATGCGGTTTTCACCATCAGTTAGATATATTTTCAAGGAAGGTTTATATATACAGAAAGCCCGTTGGTCCAGTTGGTAGTGAACCTGCCTTCTGAGCTTAGGGGCGTGGGTTCGATTCCCACCTAGGACAAACATTTGTGTTTGTTCTATATCTGGGTGTAAATATCTATTTAAGTATGTATTTAAACCTATACATGTATGTATATCAGTCTCTGGCAGCCATATCACAAGCTTTGCTTAGTTTGGGGTCAGATGACCGTGTATGCAAAAATGTCCCGAAGTTCAAGCAGTAAGTAGGATGGACTGCCCCTAGAGAATTGTTGAACATACCGAGTGCTTGGTTTCACCAGGACATGCCGAGAATTGTGAATACTGACTAGTTAGATGTAAATAAAATGATTCTGTAAGTTTAAAAAAAAAAAAAAAATTGGCTTGCGATTGACCACCATCACGCTTGATGTTAAGCGATGATGCGGTCTACGTTGGAGCACGCTTGCCTAGATGAAACCGATTCACTCGTGATTTGAAGACACCCAGATGGTGTTTGTTAGCCATAAATAAAATCAGCGAACAGTATAGACCTCGACGCGTTTTAGGTTCCATTATAAAATTTGTGGACGACTCTTTTTCTGGAAACATTCCCATGTGTTTGTTTTTTATTAAAAGTAATATTCACTCTGTCTGACAAACAAAATATCCAAAGTGCCGTCTTGGTTAATCGTATAGGTATATGGTTTCTTTCCAATTTGATCAAATTCTCACAAACAAAAATATTGATTTCAATTTGGCATGGATCCAAGAAGAATTGTAATCTATTTTGCGTAAATAAAATAAATTAACACCGTTGGCTATCTGAAAATTAGTTAATTCCAGTATTTCAAATCACGTTTAAAAACTAATAGTATATTATGTAATCTATACTAATATTATAAAGAGGAAAGATTTGATTGTTTGTTTGTTTGCATTGAATAGGCTCCGAAACTACTGAACCGATTTGAAAAATTCTTTCACTGTTGGGATGCTGCACTACCCCGGTTGACATAGGCTATATATCCCGGCTTCGCCCGTGCGAAGCAGGGGCGGCCTACTAGTGAATAAAGGACAGATTTAAAGCGAGGACTACAAATTAATCACGAGTAGGTGAAGGATTCTGACGATTGAATTACGATCGTAGTGAGTGATTCAAGTGTTAGAATGCTGAGCGACGCGAGTGATTCATGGCATGGATATAAATCCGTTTTATTCAAGAGTTGCAAACTATACTTTATACCATGACTACGAGAAAAAGAAATATTTAAGCGAAAATATACATTTAATGAAGAAAACAGGAGGTTGTATAGCATTGAAATGGAGGTCGAATAGGTGTGTTCTAAATTCAAACACCAAAATAGTAAAGAAAAGCTTTTTATTCACGGTTTTCAGTGAATAAAATAAGCTTTTTAAAGGGGGAATGGATATAAATATTTGGGACATTTTTGCGCACACAGTCATCTGGTGCCCAAACTAAGCAAAGCTTGTACTATGGCTGCCCGAGACTCATATTCATACATATATTTCATATATATTTTTAACCGTCTTCCAAAAGGAGGAGGTTATTAAATACATTCTTGAATAGGTATTAATTCCTATACATCATCATCATCATCATCATCATCAGCCAGAAGACGTCCACTGCTGAACATAGGCCTCCCCCTTTAACCTCCACACTGAACGACAGCCTGCCTTTTGCATCCACTGGATGCCCGCGACTCTCACAATGTCGTCGGTCCATCTAGTAATTCCTATACAACAAACACAAATTTTAATGTTCATCACATTAATGTTTGTCGTAGTTTTAATCGTTTTAAGTGGAGAAAGCAGGTTCACTACCAACTGGGCCACTGGGACTGTCAAACTCCAGAAATGGTCTCATAATTAATTAAAAAGGACTTTCTTTGCTTTCACCATCAAAATAAGCGCATTAGCAAGTGAGCTCCATCCCTACAACTGCAAGCTAAATTGCATAATTCCGGATTTAAATTCAAATTAAATTCACGGAGTGCTTAGTCACAGCGGGCATGGTAACTAGTTTTTGTCTAGTTTACATGTAAAGTAGGCGCTTAACTCGGTATCCCTTGGAACCTATAATAATATCGCACAAGTATTCCTGTTTCAACGCAGTTGCCAAGAACTGCAATTGGACTGTCACATGAATATATAACTGCTTGTAGAACACACACAAAATGAGCAAACGTTGTTTTTTTGGCTACCGATTTTCCGTTTTCCCATATATTTTTTATGCCATAGATTGCAAACAAGCAGACTGGCCACCTGATGGTAAGCACTCACCGTTGCCCATGGATATTTGTAACACCACAGGCATTACAAATACGTTGCCAACCCTTAAGGACTCTATTAACTCGCCTTTGAAGAACTCCATGTTGTAGCTTCTCGGAAACACCACGTTAGGTAGCTCATTCCACATTTTGCAGGTGTGAGGCAAGAAAGATCGTGGGAATCGCACAGTGTGCGATTTCCACTGATCTATTACGTGTGGATAAACTTTCAGGCGGTGGCGGCTATATTACGATGATAAAACCGTGAAGCTGGTTCTGGTGTAAAAATAATTTTATAACGGTTCTATTTTGTTCTACTACACTACTTTGCAAAATGTCATCGACCTGATGTGTGTGGTGTTATGGTATTATAAGTATTATGCAGTCATAAAAGTATTATGCAGTCACAAAAGTATTGTATAATCATAGTCATTCTATGACTATACAATACTTCTATGACTATACAATATTTTTATGACTATACAATACTTTTATGGCTAGACAATACATATTTATAGTAGGATAGCTCGTCGGTTCAGTTGGTAGTGAACCTACCTTTAGAGCTATATCTGGTTGTAAATATCTATTTAAATAACTATTTAAATATATATTTAAAACTATATATTATGTATGTATATCAATCTCTGGCAGCCATATCACAAGCTTTGCTTAGCTTGAGGTCAGATAACCGTGTGAGCAAATATATCCCGAAATATTTATTTATTTACTAGTCAATGTTAAATTGACCTACTACAGTCAACGTTATTCTGTAAACGCGCGATGGATCGACTTCCAAGAACATTGGAAACCCTTTCGCGCAATGTTTGCTTCAGGCTTTCAGCTCTCGTATAAATCCTACTCTGAGCTGTAATGCCTCGGAAGAGCTTTTACACATCAATCTTGGCTCGATCGCTTCTTACTACTTACATGTGACGTTTATAGACTTCCTAGCACCTTAATACCTAAGACAATGTGTTTAGTTACTAAGATACGGTGACGATATCGTCAACATCATCATCTACTCTACAGTTTTCTTTTTCCAACCACCTAGCGGTCATCATCATCATCATCATCAGCCAGAAGACGTCCACTGCTGAAAAAAGGCCTCCCCCATTAACCTCCACATTGAACAACAGCCTGCCTTTTGCTTCCACTGGATGCCCGCGACTCTCACAATGTCGTCGGTCCATCTAGTGGGAGGCCTCCCTACGCTGTGTCTTCCGGTTCGTGGTTTCCACTCCAGAACCTTTCTTCCCCATCGGTTATCGGTTCTTCGAGCGATGTGGCCTGTTCACTGCCACTTCAACTTGCAAATTTTAACAGCTTTGTCGGTGACTCTGGTTCTTTGGCGAATATCCACGTTTCGGATTTTATCGCGCAAAGAAACTCCGAGCATAGCTCTCTCCATTGCCCGCTGTGTACTCTGAGTTTTCCAAGTGTCTTAGTAGTCACTAAGACACGGTGTTGATTTATCGTCAGTTCCTCTCAGATTTCTTTTTCCAACCACTAGCGGTAGGTATAGATAAGCCCTCTCCTATTTATTTTTACTTTTATTCGACAATTATTTGCGCCCTAGGGTTTTAACCGCGCGGACAACCTCTCAGGAACCATAAGTTTACTTTCCGGGATAAAAAGTATCCATGTCACTTTTAGCCCCTTCAACTATCTATTGAATGTAAGAGAAAATCTATTGAAAACGAAAACTAATGATAGTGCAGTGCTGTGTATAGTGATTAATGTCAAAAATCAACTCCAAAATCAATATATTATTTCATTAATTTTTCAGAATTTGCAATGCAATGCAAATAAAATATTCAGCGGACAGTAGAGGTCAGTGAACGACCTCCGAACGCACACACAGTCCACACTGCGCGCACGCCCGCTCGCTTCTGTAATTACGCAGTGCATTGACCCCGAGTTTAGTACGCTTTACATTGCTGGTTTGCAAATACTAAACCAATAAAACAAAAATTACAAGGCAAATGTAATTATTGGTATTCCATTGTGTTTAGAAAGTATGATAATAGCATTTTGCATCCGAAAGCGTTTCCCTTACACCAAAAAAAAAAAAAACAACAAAAAAAAACTATTCTTTGCTCTAGTGTTTCGTGAAAGAGAAGAAAACAAATCAACATACTTTCGCATTTATAAATAATATTGTAGTATGACTTGCGTATGATCATGATTGCGCCTGATGTTAAGCGATGATGCGGTCTACGATGGAGCACGCCTGCCTAAAATAAATCTATTAACTCGTGATTTGAAGACATCTAGATTGTTACCATCGGAAAACAAGAGAGTTAAGAATGCAAAGTCAACACAAATATTTAAAAAGAAGCTGAATCCTTATGTATTTGACAAATATTTTTTACTTATTGTCATACTAACTTTATTATCTATACTAATATTATAAAGAGGAAAGATTTGATTGTTTGTTTGTTTGTTTGCATTGAATAGGCTCCGAAACTCCTGAAATGATTTGAAAAATTCTTTCACTGTTGGGAAGCTACACTATCCTCGGGTGACATAGGCTATAATCTATACCCGTGCGAAGCTGGGGCGGACCGCTAGTAATAATATAATGCAGTGGAAATTTCCTACTGTAAATATTAATTTAGATATAGCTTAAGTGAGACGTTATTTTTCTTGTGATATTTATAGAGACTTTTGAATCTAAACATTCATTCTCGCAGCGCATTCTACAGTGTAGCGGTACTACAAGTACTACTGCGGTAACTGTGACTTAACTTTAGTGACGTCACGTACTTGGTGGCCGCAATTTAGTTTAGAATTAAGTTATTTATGGAAATTGATGGCAACTCTACTGTAACGTTCCAGTCGCCAAATTTGGCCACTTTGCTTTCAAACTGGTATTGCTAATCATAGGAAACTAAATTTTTATGTGAATTAAAGTATTGTGTATTACGTACTATTTGGAGACGCCACACTACATGCGATTTTCTATTCATTGCGAAGACTGTGCCAACTTTTTATTTAGTTTTTTTTAAAGGTGACTATCCAGAGTGTTCTAGAAGCTATGGTTCAAGCTTCGACCAAAATAAAATGAATGGACGGGCCCAGACGAAGCACATTTTTGAAGAATGAGCGCCGGCTCTCACTTCGTTTCAGTCGGTCTCTAGCCGTAGGAAGTGCAACACGCGTCTATTGTTACATGATAACGAAAAATCTGGCAAAATTATGCCTTCGTGTGCTTTCCCGAAGTGCTTTCATCAAAAAACCGCTAACTATTTTTTGTAAAAAAATGGTACATGACTATAATTAGGTGTTTAAGTATACGGCCAACGGTTTAGACTTGTTTTTACTGAGCAAGTTCAATGGTTATGGCCGGTCTATTAATTCTATTTTGGTCGAAGGGTTCAAAACAATCTTCAGTCGTTGAAATATAATCAGCACTTTTCTCGGGGGCTTTTAAACATTTTCAATTTACACTTGTTAATAAAAAAAAACAAGAAATTACTCTTCATAAAGTCATATAAAATCATATCAAAACTCAGAGTCACACAGCGGGCAATGGAGAGAGCTATGCTTGGAGTTTCTTTGCGCGATAAAATCCGAAACGTGGATATTCGCCAAAGAACCAGAGTCACCGACATAGCTGTTAAAATTTGCAAGTTGAAGTGGCAATGGGCAGGCCACATCGCTCGAAGAACCGATAACCGATGGGGAAGAAAGGTTCTGGAGTGGAGACCACGAACCGGAAGACGCAGCGTAGGGAGGCCTCCCACTGGATGGACCGACGACATTGTGAGAGTCGCGGGCATCCAGTGGATGCAAAAGGCAGGCTGTCGTTCAGTGTGGAGGTTAAAGGGGGAGGCCTATGTTCAGCAGTGAACGTCTTCTGGCTGATGATGATGATGATGATGAAAGTCATATCAAGTTTGTACTATACAAACTAGAAAGAAAAACAAAGTTCCCTCAGAAGTCGGCCAAGTCAGCGTTAGGCATTAAAGTACGTGTTACTTTAAACTTGTTCAAGTTTTTAAACTTGTTCAAGTTTAATGCAACGGCTTATCTCGAGAGCATACCTAAGTGAATTAATAAAGGGTGTTCCAGTTTTTAATAAGTTCTAAGAAGAAAGTTAGCTATGTTGTAAAATGTAAAGCGTAAGTTTTAAGCTCATGCGTAACATGACTTGTTGTTTAAAGTTATTATTTAAGGGGCCTGTATACCCTCTGCAGCTTTCTCTCTCGTACATTTTCACATTATTGAAGATATACAATCAATGAGTGTGAATTTCCAAAAAGTAACAAAATCATGTCATGGTGTCTATCGTAACATTACAAACAAAGAAAATTTAATTTATATTATTATTTTAATATAATTATGTTGTTGCAAGTGTGTAAACTGCGGTGTAGGTACTAGGACTTCTAGCCCTGGCGCCGGGGCAATAGAATACGGCACCGGTAACCCCTGCCTGTAGTAAGAGGCTACTAAAAGGGGACCTCCGGGCTCGGGATGGTCAAAGTTGGGGCTCTGACCATCCACTTAAGCGTGCCCAGGGACAGAACGACAACGTTGTGTGACCAACGTTGTCGTGGGCGGAGGGGCTGAGACAACGCAGTTGTCTCGGGAGGAGCCGTAGCGCAGTGCCGAGGGCTCCGGTGCGTTCTTTTAGAGATCTCGGAGCCCTTTTGACAAGCACTAAGGCTGGTCACCGAGGGGGTTTTAGTGGGTATAATCCCACATAACCTGGCTGTACCCCAATGCAGCCGGGTATCTTTGGAAGATTTCCCCCTCGAAAAAAAAAAAAAAAAAAAAAAAAAGGTACTAGGACTTCAGCAATACATAACAGTTCAGTGCACAGACTAGGTTTACCTACTACGTAGAAAGTCTTTGGTTCAGTGTTATGTGCTGTGTTGACAACCCTGCGATTTTCAAGATCAGACGAGGGTAGAAAAACAACACTCGCTCTTAGATGAACTTGGCCACTGAGTAAGTACCATTAAGGTGGTTCGTTGCACAAATGGCGGGAAATTCAAATTTTAAACAGTTTTCTTGTCCTTGTAGCTAGGCCGGGTAATTATTGTAAACAACCATGATGTTTGCGCAGATTGGTTATTATTCTTTACAAAATCATGTAAAGTTATTTATCTCTAATGTCCATTATTAGTTACATTTGTGAATAAACAAATTTTTGCTGTTTCAAACGGTTTATTCACAAATGTAAGTAATATGGTGCGTTACTGTTAAATAATTGTACATTATAATGTAAAGAACAGCCAACATTTTGCGCAAACACTGTGTTATTTAAAAATAATTACTTGGCCTGGCTACTAGGACCAAAAAACTGTTTAAAATTTAAATTTCCCGCCATAGGTGAATCGAACCACCTTAAAAAGTTTAATTGGCCGGGCCTTTACGAAATAATAATATAATGATAAGTTAATAACTAAAATTTAAATTACTGAAACCAATATTTTAGCTAAATATAAATGTTCTACAGTTTCAATTACACTTCAGGTGATTACTGGGCACTTTATTGATAAATACGAAAGTTTGGATGTTTGTTTAGAATTCAATTAGGACAAACTAAGTATCGAGTTTGAATAATACAAATACATTGTGATAGTAGTGAATAAAATTGTGCGTAGCAGCCGAAAGATTTAAATTAACTTGGTGTTTATAAACTACTTTTAATCCATGATTAATAAACCGGCCAAGTGCGAGTCGGGCTCACGCACTGAGGGTTCAGTACCACCACATAACTTGTTAGCTACTAAAAACAGAAAAAAATTTGCAAAAAGACAACATCCCATTAAAGCCCAGGCGGTCACCTATCCAAGTACCGCCCGCGCCTGACGTTGCTTCACTTCTGTGATCGTACGAGAACCGGTGGTGAATATAAATTTGACAATGACTTGCATTTGGCCATTATTTATTATTTGTTGTTGTATTTTAGAGTGTGTACTATAATCATGCCAAGTTTGACGCTTGTACGTATTACCGTTTTTACATTAGAGCTAATACAAAAATACACAAAAAAATACGTTTGTTGTTGGTCCCTTAGTTTTTCCTTTTTGAGATTTCAATTATTTTTTATTTAATCCGCCGTAATATTACATATTACGTGAAAATGTTAACTGGCTACCTATTACGGTTCGAAAGATACAGCCGTTTAAAGGTGGGACGGACGGACGGATGGACAGACAGACGGACAAACAGACAGACATCGTAGGATTAGTAGGGTTAAAGTCCCATTTTACCCTTTGGGTCATCATCATCAGCCAGAAGACGTCCACTGCTGAACATAGGCCTCCCCCTTTAACCTCCACACTGAACGACAGCCTGCCTTTTGCATCCACTGGATGCCCGCGACTCTCACAATGTCGTCGGTACCCTTTGGGTACGGAACCCTAAATAACGGGATGAATTGAGAACCTTCCTCCTTTTTGAAGTCGGTAAAAAAACTAAATTGCAAACTTCATTCGTTTTCAAGGCTAATTAAAATATGAATCCAATATTAGCCATAGCCAGTTCGCATGCGCCGGCCAGTACAGAACAAATTAACACAATTCGTTGCCAGGAATATGAAAATTACCCCTGTGTATTGCGAAGCTAATAAATAAAGTAACGTGCTGCGGAATATTGCAGAGAGATAACTCTCTGAAAAGCGCCGTACTTATAAAACAAGGCGATGGTAACTCAGAGGGTTTGTTGAACGCTATGTTGCAGGGTATGGCTTATAACTGGCATTTTGGTGATGTTAAAAAGTCCGGAAGATACCTTGCCAAGTTTGTCCTACTGCAATTTAGTGAATAATGATATAACCACTTGACAGCAAATGCCTATCTCCTCGTCAAGAAAATAGTAGGTATCTCTCATAGCACAGATTTAAATTTAATTAAAAACGCGGATTTGCTCAATAAAATAGTGCGGGAAGAATACATTTGGTTGCACAAAAGGTGGCATTTCATCAAGCAAGCGTACTTTAGCAGTTATCAGAGAAAAACCTGCCCCACACTGTTCTATATAGTTTAACCTAGCGCTATTATGTTTTTCATAATAATGAATACAATGACATCCATTCAGCGTAGTGCCGTTCGGTGAAACCCTGTATTCCAAGATTTATTTATCATTTATTTATAGGTAAAACAGGTTTACCATACTGAGTGGAGTATGTAGTACATTTCGGAGAGTGTGTATCTGATCTTCATGATGTAATTCCTTCCTGCCCATTTTTCTATCGGACTGCCAGAGCGGGCACAAAAAATCGACACCGCTTTATGGTTGGTATTCCGAAAACCCGAACGAAGCGCTTTGATTCCACTTTTATTGTGCTAGTCTGTGGAATGCGCTGCCTGAATGGGTGTTCCCCGATAGATACAATCTGGGTGTCTTCAAATCACGAGTGAATCGGTTTCTTCTAGGCAAGCGTGCTCCACCGTAGGCCGCATCATCGCTTAACATCAGGCGAGTTGGCGGTCAAGCGCAAGCCTATTATTTATTTAAAAAAAAAGTTATTTTTCGTGTTTTTTTTTTGTCCACGGCGAGCTATTACTACACTATCTTATTTTATCTTTTCGGAGTTGCCAATCTACTTTTCTTTAGTCTGTGGCTACGTATTCTGTATGGGGATTGCCTTTTCCAGGTATTACCTGTCGGGATAAAGTATGGCGGAAAACTTGAGCGCGTGAGTAGGGTCTGCAACTTTGATGGTAGGATCTTGATAACGGTGATTTTAATCTTTTTACGCGTTTTGCGTCCGCCTTGTTCATTATTTGAGACGCCTATTTGATACCAACCTTAAAGTTATTTAAGTTGAAAAATTATAAAAAAAAAGTTTTACTTAAAAAAATCCTTCTTTTAAACCTCTAAATATAAACAATAGACATCGTTTTTTATTTAAATTTTATGAACTAGTTTTGAAAAGAGATTTTTTGGTGTTGGATAAGAAAGAAATCTATAATGGTGGACCAAAAGTAAACTTTCAAATTTAATTTCTGAATGTATTTGGAATAAACAAAGATATTTGTATAATTATCTCTCGTAAGGTAAGGTACGAAAGGTTCTCGAATGGAGACCACGGACCAGTAAGCGTAGCGTAGGACGTCCACCCACAAGATGGACAGACGACCTAAAAGAGACCGCAGGGAAACGCTGGATGCAGGCCGCTTCCAACCGGCCCTTTTGAAGATCGATGGGGGAGACCTAGGTCCAGCACTGAACGTCATACGGCTGAAATGGTGATGATGATGAAGTTTTATAGTGCTAAATTTAGGTTTTAATAGTGCGTCTTTGAGCTTGCTTATAAGGCCCATTGTTAGAGACCACGTTTCAGTGCCGTATGTCATCAGTGGTAACACATATTGGTCGCAGACTGTCGTTTAAAGGCATTTAGGTATTTTTATACAACTTAGTTTAGTTTAAAACTTAAGTAGACACCAGCATTCAGGTCATACAAACGTTTGGTTAGGTCAAGGTATAGGTACAAATTATAAGTGGTGGGCCCCCACAGTGACCAAAATGCTGCCAACATACTAGCTACCTTTCCTTCCACCAAGGGCTTTTAGATTTTTTTTTCTGACTATAATAATTTTAGGTTCTTACTTTAGTTCTGACAGGAAAGAAGTCGTGGTAGCCCATTTGGGAGACCGCTACACTTGAAAGCGTGAGGTCGCCGGTTCAAACCCCGGACCCGTACCAATGAGCTCTTTGGAGCTTATGTACGGATTTTTATACCACTGGCTTTTCGGTGAAGGAAAACATCGTGAGGAAACCTGCATGCGTACGGAGAAGGAATTCAATGGCGTATGTGAATCCACCAACCCGCACTGGGCCAGCGTGGTGGATATGGCCCAATCACCCTTTCGGGGGTAGGCTAAAAGTCCAGCAGTGGACTGTTGTACTGACTGTGTATGATTGATTGATTGATTGATTGATTGACTAACTCTTTATTGTTCACACCATTAAATTTGATACAGAGGACAAAAAACTCTTAAAAAAACTAATGTAACAACTGGCGGCCTTATCGCTAAAAGCAACCTTCCAGGCAACCTTAGGATGGAAAGGGTGATGATGATGATTTTAGTTCTTTATTTTTTATGTTTACTTTCGAAAACGTTATAATAAAGTCGATGACAATAACAAAGGACCTGAAAACAAACCGTTTTCCATTTTAAGTAAGTCTTAAAGCAATTAGTATTTTCGTTTGGTATTATTTGCAAAACAAACACGAACAATGCAGCACGTAGCGCCACTATCTACATTGTTATGCAAAGACAAAACCGTTTCCTTCTGCGGAATGGCGCCCAACGTGGGGCGAAATAATACTAGAGCCGAAATAGAAGCAGCGAAGTATTTTGGGATCGCTTATTCTGAGATAATAAAATGTTTTTGCAAAGATTACCTTTAAGTACATACTCTTATTAAAAAATACTTCTTTGAATCACTACCAAAATCACCATACAAATGCAAATAGAAAGCTCCTTACAACGCAAGTCTTTTCTATACTAATATTATAAAGAGGAAAGATTTGATTGTTTGTTTGTTTGCGTTGAATAGGCTCCGAAACTACTGAACCGATTTGAAAAATTCTTTCACTGACTGGAAGCTACACTATCCCCGGCTGACATAGGCTATAATCTATACCCGTGCGAAGCTGGGGCGGACCGCTAGTATTATATAAAAAAAACTTGCGGTCCGCCCCGGCTCCACGCGGGTATCGTTATATAGCCTATTAAAATACCCTATATTAATCAGTGATAATGTAGCATTCAAATGGTGAAAGAATTTTTAAAATCGGTCCTGTACTTTTTGAGCCAATTCGTTACAAACATACATACAAATCTTTCCTCTTTATAATATTGTATGTATAGATTAAAAAACCTGAAGATATTATTGTAAAGTTTATAAAATTTGCATTTGATCTTCCAGTATTGTATAGCTAAAGTAAATTCTTTTAGGTTAACGAAATTGTAGTTGAGTATAACAAAAGCCTAAGTCCTATCCTAATTTAAATTTTATACAAATCAGAAGAGAAAACAGAAGAAAATAAACACTTAACTATGTAGCTAATATAAAATTTATTTATTAAGTAAAATATGTAGTAAATATAATACCTACTTATATACAAAAATAATATACGATGTAACTACAATACATGTACAGCAAACTTTAAGGAAAGGAAATAAAATGGCTTACTACTATACTATACTATACTATAACAAAAGCCACCGACCCCGGTGTCCGAAGAGTTGCATATAAAATAAAATAAAATGCTAGTTCAGTTTATTTTTTCAAAGACTTGATTAATGAATATAAAATGAATCAAGTTAAGAATTGTAAATAGCTTACTAACACGTTAACTAACTCTAAACTCATTAATTAAAAAAAATCAAGCTCGCTAATAAATATTAACAAAATCCCCTAATTAAGTAGCCAAAAAACCTCATAATCCAGCATTAATTCAATTCAAACCATTTAATAAAACGTTCATAAAAGTGGCGCCCGACGCGGCGCCAAAATCCTTCTAAAACCTACGTGCCAGTCACGGCTTAATTAAAAAAAAGAAATTAAAAATAAACGCCGTTTGAAATTTGAACGGCGAACCCGGGTCGTATCTTATCTTGTGACATTTGCCTCCAGTCGCGTGCGGGCCACGAAGGCGAACGCACGTCGCGTCGCCTCTGACTCGGTCACGAAATTACGCGTGTGATGAATATTGTGAATGAATAGTAGTGCTTGATTTTTTTTCTAAATGATGTGATTGTGCATAATGTGCCGTGACGTTATAATGCTCGTGCTACTTTTAGGGATGTTAATCGGTAAGTTTAATCTCTTAATTTTGAATGTCTTTGATGAATATTATATGCGTCAATTAACAAGATTATGTAATTAGATTAAGGATAAGTTAATTGAAAGAAAAATACGTTAATTATTAACCAAGAGGAACATTGAGTCATTCTTTATTCTAATTCTAACAATATTGTGCTTTTTATGCAAGCTTATCCAAATGTTTAAAACAACTGCTACAAGCTACGGGATTAGGTGGTTTAATTGCACTACTGCCGTTTATTGGGTGTAGCATTGGAGTTTAGTTGTGTAGATAGTGTATTCAGTTCCGGATTTCCCTCTAAGGGTCAAATTATAGTGCAGCGATCTGCTCGCGTATTAAATATATTTTTTTGATTTAATACTGACAATAATATGACGTATACATAGCAATTTGTCACGTTCAGATCTAGGTTATAACACTTGTATTTTGCTTTGCACTGGAATAATATTCCCGTAAATAATCATATAACTTTAATAATAATAATGACTGTCTCCTTTTGAAAAATGTGCTTCGTTCATTTTACGACGATAATATTTCAAAATATTAAAAACACATTTTTGTTTTAATATTTTTTTTTATTGCCCGGAATAAATGGGAATAACTATTTATCTCATATTTTGTGGAAGCACGTTTTGCAAAAGCAGCCAGTAATTTTATATTAAAAAAATCACATAAAATGTGCAAGTGATGTAACGTTCTGGCTACAGACTCCAAGGGGTTATCAGGGGGACTTTAGACTATAGACTTAAATTTTACGTCTGGACGCAAGCAAACTCAAAAATATTCGTAATTTTCGGCGTTACTAAATAACTAAGTTAACTTGTATTAAATTGCTCTATTAACTTCTTGCTAATGGGCATTATCACGCACTTAAATGAGATCAAGTTATTTTATTTTAGTTATTTTATTTTAGTTTAGTTACAGTCAGCTCGTGACCACGGCTATTGTAACATGGTCGAAACGTCGAGCGAAAGGTACATATTTTTTGCCTAAATTAAATAATATCTACGTGATAAGTCCCGATAAACATTTAAAACGTGTGATCAAATCGCGAAAGTTTAAAAATTACTAAGTAATTTTAATAACGTTCAAAATACTATACGTAGTGATACAGTGAGTGTGTTTTGTCGGGACTTAGGTTCGAGTTCGAGTTCCAGTGATAACCGTAGCAAAAGACTAAGAAAGAGGGTAGATCGTTATGTCTGCATCTAACTTTTTAACTGTTCGACCAACCACCCGCATTCTTCAGTCTTCCCGTGAACATGGTGCATGTAACTGCGCCGAAATATCGGGAGCTCATTTCACAACCTTACCACGGTAAATATCCCGTTAATAATCATTTAACTTTAGTGAACAACCGTGACAGTTTAAAACAGTGTTAAGTAATTTTAGGCATACATTAACCGACGTTTCTAAGTGCGACCGTTTGACTATAATTCTTGAAAATGCATCAAGCACCTGGACTCCTAAGCCTAACTAGCCCAGTGTCATCATCATAGTCAGCCTTTTTTAACAGTCCACTGCTGGACTTTTAGCCTACCCCCGAAAGGGTAATTAGGCCATATCCACTACGCTGGCCCAGTACGAATTGATGGATTCACATACGCCATTGAATTCCTTCTCCGTACGTATGCAGGTTTCCTCACGATGTTTTCCTTCACCGCCCAGTGCCCAGCCCAGTGTGTAATCATTTAATTACATTTGTGTTTTTATAATTGGAAAGATGATGTGGGAAAAGATCTGTAGAAGCTGGTCGTTCATGGTTGTCATGAACTTTCACAGGATAGGGAAGGGTGGCGTCGTTTGGGAAGGCCAAGATACGTTTTGGGTTGCTGCGTTTGTTTAAGTAAGTTTTTTTCAGTAATAGACTTGCGTTTGAGCGCCACCTCGGCTGATGCTAAGCGATAATGCGGTCTACGATGGAGCACGCTTGCCTAGAATAAATCGTTTCACTAGTCATATGTCGTCAGAATGTAACTATCGGGGAACATCCATTCAGGCAGCGCATTCCACAGACTAACAGTTCGCACAATAAAAGAGAAATCAAATAGCTTCTTACGGGTTTTCGGAATCTCGATTTTTCGTGTCCACTCTTGCTGTCCGATAGAAAAATAGGCAGGAGGGAATTAGATCATGCAGATCCGATGCACACTCTCCGAAATGTATCCGATGAAAAACATTTGCGTCGATGCTCAAGACTAAAAAGCTTAGTCTGAACTAAGGATTCGTTGCTGATGAGCCTTTTGACACTTTTATTTTTATTTTTTATTAACCTATACTGTCCCCCTCCTGTGCAAAGGTCTCCCCACTCGCAAAGAACGAAGAACAACTCTTTTAGGCAAGCGTGCTCCAACGTTGACCGCATCATCGCTTAACATCAGGCGTGATGGTGGTCAAACGCAAGCAATTTTTTTTTAAATTAACTTATGCTGTCCTACTCCTGGGCAAAGGTCTCCCCCATCTCAGACAGTGCGATCACCCGCCAGACTTAACCACTGTATCTGGAAGGAGTCGAGGTCATCGCGCCAGCGTTTTCTAGGCCTGTTTAGGTTTATAGACATTTAATCTCATATAAGACGTTACATCACTTCCATGAGAACACTGCTAACAATAAATTTACAGTTCGTCGTCGCAAAAATAACTTAACAAATTAACATTGCAAACATGTAGAACAAAACAATATATAAAGTACATAACATCCATCCAATTATTATTCGTCCAACACATTTGCTTTCGTTTTATGTTGTCATAACATTCTCAGCAAGTAGCTTTTTAAATGTGTTGAACGACTTGGTGTTTTTAATTTCCGAGGGTAGTTTGTTATAAAGGCACGCTCCTTCAAAAGTAATCATAGTCTTGCCGTAGTTAGTTCGTATCTTCGGCAGGGCAATGAAGCTAGCGCGCCTTGGCTCCTTCGTCCGTTTTCAGGCACCCACTGTGTGATCCTCTGGGCCCATCTATCAGGGTGCATCCTGGCCACGTGTCCCGCCCTTTGACACGTTGACATAAAATAATAAATAGCCTGTGTAAGTACTGACGCTTAGCTATACATTAAAATGACATACGTTTAGGTAAGTGTTCCATACGCCTCAATCAACGTATGCTGTCATATAATATAATTTAATCCTGAACCAGCGGAACCGGCTACAAATTATCATATTAATTAATAATCGGGACTAAGTTAACACGGAATTGGTCGCAATTCTTGCATGCATTTTTAGAGAGAACTTAACTAAAATTATAGTTTAGTCCTGTCAAACGTCTTTTCGTATTCTGATGCGCCACCGTAAACTATACATGTACATGTTACATAGTATTAAAAGCGTCAAACAAGATATAGTCACAGTCAGAGTCAAGCAAAGTAAGTCACAGTCAAGTCAAACTCATGCCCCTGTAAAGTGGTGGTGATTTACAAGAGGCTCCTATGGAGTTTTGGAAACAACACGAGAAGACATGTTTCACCTCGTTATATCACTTTCCCACACTTGAGCACGCTTACGAGCACTTAATAAATAATTATTCACCATTTACTACACATTAACACGCGAAAATACACAAGTTTAGGAAAATTATCCAACGAGCCGACATTTTTCCACGTTGGCGCCAAAACCCCACCTGACACACCAAAAGTCAGTGTTCCTAGCCCTGTCAGAGATAATTTGTAGAAGAGCTTTAAATGTGTAAAATTTAGTGCATGTAACTGCGCCGAAATATCGGGAGCTCATTCCACAACCTTACCACAGTAAATATCCCGTAAATAATCATATAACTTTAGTGACTACAGTTAGTTATTAGTTTCACTTTGTGTCTTTTCCGAATAATAGCAATTTTTAAACTTCAAATGCTCGTACTTTAAAACTTAATTTTTGGACTTAGCATGTAAATACATACCACATTTAGTATCCAGTATACCACATATTATAATCATGGATCATATATATTTCATTTGTTATGTTCGTACAAATACGAACAAATCTGTGTATATGGCAATGCCGTTCCATTTTTTACTTTTTTACTACCATAGATTGCTGTTCTGCCACAGACAAAAAATCTCGATTCGTTTCCTCTGCGCCCCCTGGTGCCGCGTAGCGCAACTAGCCAACACAAATTAGAGAATCCTTAGAGGGCGGAGCAAATTTAGTTAGACCAAAACCGGGAATACGTTTTGACTTATTACGCACTAAAATTCAAAACTTATTTTAGTTAAGTCTAGTTTAGTGAGGCATGCAAGAATCGCGACCATTATCGACTCCTCTTACATAACCACGACTTTGAATAACAAGACATTGAGATCCACAGACGATGCTATTCAATATTCAGAGCTAGGTTAGGTAATACTGGGGTTGCGTTGATTGTGATTTTAGTTTAGAATTTATTGGTATTGCGATGAGACTGTGTTTTACCCTGTGTCACACAACACAGTCATTGTGTGAGCGATGGTAGTCGAGCGGTAGCATGTGTGCTTTACAATGTTATGGCACCGGAATCGAACCTTGTCCCTGCACGAATATTTTTTATAGTACTTAAATAAATTATGAGCAATTTCGATGTCATCGCTCAAAAATGATGAAGGAAAACATCAAGAGGACACCCGTATGTCCAAGAACCTCAAAAGTTCAAAGACATGACATTCACCATGCACTGGGCCAGCATGGAGTATTAGGGCCCATCCTCTCTCTGAGAGAAGGCCTGTGTCCCAGCAGTGGGAACATGATAGGCTGATATTATGTATTTACCCGACTGCTCAAGACAGAGAGTAATGTTATTCACACAGATAGCCCGTTGGTCCAGTTGGTAGTGAACCTGCCTTCTGAGCTTAGGGGCGTGGGTTCGATTCCCACCTAGGACAAACATTTGTGTGATGAACATTTGTGTTTGTTCTATATCTGGGTGTTAATATCTATTTAAGTATGTATTTAAACCTATATATGTATGTATATCAGTCTCTGGCAGCCATATCACAAGCTTTGCTTAGTTTGGGGTCAGATGACCGTGTGTGCAAAAATGTCCCGAATATTTATTATTTATTTTTCGGTTGTATGTACTTATATATTACTAGCGACCCGCCCGCCCCGGCTTTGCACGGGTGTTATTTACTTGCGAAGCTGGGCGGATCGGTAGTTATATATATAAATCTCCCGTGTTTTTTTTTTCTGCTAGTCTGTGGAATTCGCTGCCTGAATGGGTGTTCCCCGATAGTTACAATCTGGGTGTCTTCAAATCACAACTAAATCGGTTTCTTCTAGGCAAATGTGCTCCACCGTAGACCGCATCATCGCTTAACATCAGGCGAGTTGGCGGTCTAGCGCAAGCCTATTATTTGTAAAAAAAATTGTCCCTAATATACTTTTGAAAGTCTAAAGATAGACTTTCAAAAGTATATATATAGTATATTACTGCCCATAGACCTTCAACGGTCTATGGGCAGTCTAACTGTATTTGTAGTTTTAGTTTTAGCTTGTATTTTGTTTAGTTAATAAAGGCACTTGCCCAGATAAAAAAAGATAATCCAAATGTGTGAAATAGGTAGGTATAGCGTACGAAGGCCTTGCGTTTACTAATCCTATTTAGCCTCACCTGCCATCACACTACTTCCATCCATTCTACATTCGTTGTGGCATTTAGCACAGTTTTCTTTCGACCCTGACCTGGCAGCACACACGGGGCTA
Source organism: Agriopis marginaria (assembly GCA_932305915.1). Classification (NCBI taxonomy): domain Eukaryota; kingdom Metazoa; phylum Arthropoda; class Insecta; order Lepidoptera; family Geometridae; genus Agriopis; species Agriopis marginaria. The sequence goes on from OW029925.1 coordinate 17,682,663, forward strand.
TAAAATAACAGCACGCATAACAACATAGCAGCTTAACTAAGGCTTCCAGGTTCAAATACAGAAATGTTTATTCATCATCATAATCATCAGCCAGAATACGTCCACTGCTGAACATAGGCCTCCCCCTTTAACCTCCACACTGAACGACAGCCTGCCTTTTGCATCCACTGGATGCCAGCGACTCTCACTATGTCGTCAGTCCATCTAGTGGGAGGCCTACGCTGCGCCTTCCGGTTCGTGGTCTCCACTCCAGAACCTTTCTTCCCCATCGGTTATCGGTTCTTCGAGCTATGTGGCCTGCCCATTGCCACTTCACTTGCAAATTTCAACAATTGAAATGTTGTTAAAATGAAATGTTTATTACACAAATTAAATATTGTGTGGGCAGGTTTCAAAGCTATTTTATCCGAATTTAGCTTTAATCAATATTTTTTTACTATTTACACTGACGTTTTCCGCACATTTTGTTTGTACTATGCAGGAATTACTCACTTAAGTTATTCCAGTCGGATATTCCAACAAAAAAACGCTCAAACCTTTTTATTTTATTTATTTAATAATAGGCTTACTTTAACATCAGGGAACACTCGTTCCCAAAAATGGGCAAGAAGAAATTAGATCATGCAGATGCGATGCACTCTCCGAAAAGCAAATGATTACTCCAAAGAGTCCAAAAAAACTAACAAGTTGAAATATTGAAAGACAAACTTAACTTTGTAGTTGACAATAAGGTTCTTCCGTACATAATAACTACAAAATGTAAGTTTGTAATTGTAAAATAATATTTTTTATATGATATAACTTCAAATTAACAACTTTCAGATTTATTACTTTATATGTGCTGTAAGACCTTGCCTCTTGCCAAAATTAATGATTCTTGGTCAACAGGAAGTACCCTATAGGTTTTGATTCCCCTGTAAAATCGCAAAATATGCGACATAAACGTTCATACCTTTTGATTGCGTTGACTCACAACTTTTATTTTTTTACAACCGAAAGAATCCGTAGACCCAAGTATTTAGTATAAATTTCAACTTGATACCTTTACGCGTTCTTGAGAAAAAGGGTCTTGACAGACGGACAGGGAGACAGACGGACAACGAAGTGATTCTATAAGGGTTCCCTTTTTTTCTTTTTGAGGTACGGAACCTTAAAAATTGTGACGTTTGACTTCTAAGTAAGCGTGCTCTATTGTAGGTGACAGAGCAGTCAAACGCAAGCCTATATTTAACCGACTTCCAAAAAGAGGGGGTTATCAATTCGACTGTATGTTTTTTATTTGATGTATGTTTGTTACGCTATTACTCCGCCAATTTAGAATTTTTTTTGATGATTATTTTTTTGGTTGGTAGGTCTTATCTCATAGGTGGTTCCATAATTTTTTTATCGACATTGATTCAGCGCTTTTTGAAAAATCTACAAAAACATGACAATAAGTTACGAATTCAATGTACAATGTAAACATTGTACAGTGCCACCAACTTAGCTGTTAAGGTGGGCAAAATTGGAACTACAGTTATTTCTTGGTGAATTTCATACTTTGTTCTCCACTAGCGACGCTGTCAACTGAACAGCAAACATAGAGGTACTGTTCCTACAATTGAACTTCAAAAAAACAAAGAAATGTCTCCATGGCGACCGGGCCCTGTTGTTTTTCGTTAAATTTTTCATGACCATGGATACAAAGTATTTCAGTCGTAATATTAAACAATATTTTCTACTTTTTAGTGTCAGTTTGTAAATGTAGGTATAGCGTAGAGGTATAGTCATGAAGTTGGTTCTTTTTTTTCTAAAAATTCTAATAATTATTATTTTAAAATTCTAACAGCTGCATGATGCCTAACAAGCCAAGAACTAAGTACCAGAGAACTCTGACTACCACAATTTCTTCGCAGTCTCTTACGCAGAACCAAAACACTCTAACTCGACATTAACAACTTCAATGGAATCCCAGTCCAATTTAATTAAAGAACATACCCCAAGTTAATCCGTAAAATTTAAAGCATCTAATAACCGTTTCGCTACACATGTATCCTGTACGACGCATAATATTAGTACATTTCTTCCGCTCAACTTGAGAAGTAAACAAAAGTTACGGAGATCCGGAGAACTTTAGGGTAAAGTTAACTCTATGGAGGATAGCAGGCGTTACAGTAGCGGTAAGTATGTACCCCAAAGTAACGGGTAGGTTACTTTGTTTGTTTTACCTTGTTTCCTTGTTTGAATGTACGTTTGTATCATCGGGCGATTTGCTACAATACCTGTAGGCCTAGCATGGCCTGTAGATAATTTGTCTTCACACCGTTTTTATCCACGCCTAGACGCGACAAAGCTAGAATATGGATACGTTTGTCTTTTTCTCGCGGGATAAAAACGGTGGAAACTCAATTTGTCCACGGCCCGTGCTTGGCCTGCTGGGGCATTTTCAGTGTGTTGCCTACCTTTGCTTGTTTAATTGCTCATTGGGCGTTTTGCTAATAGTTTTTTCTAAGAGGCAAAAAAGCAACGGACCACCTGATGATAAGTGGTCACCGCAGCCAATAGAAACCTACAATACCTGGGGCATTTTCAGAGTGTTGCCAACCTTTGCCTGTTTAACTGCTCATTGGGCGTTTTGATAATAGTTTTTTTTATAATTTGCAAAAAAGCGACGGACCACCTGATGATAAGTGGTCACCGCAGCCAATTGAAACCTTATAATACCCGGAGTATTTTCAGTGTATTGCCTACATTTGCCCAACTGCTCATTGGGCATTTTGCTAATTAGAATGATAATTTAACGTTTTAATTTCGTTTTACTAACTAAGCATATTGCTTATAAGATAATTCACGCTAGAAAATTTTGCACAATCGTGCACAAATTCTACAACATGGCCGCGTTTGTACTAGAAAAACTCCAGGATGTAGGAATAACTAAGCTCCTGTGTTTATTTGCTTACAACTTAGGACAAGCTTAAATTATGATCAGTTTTGCTTCCAAGTTGAATCTAAAATTAAACATATAAAATACGTAATCCAGCAGTCCAAGTACCTTTCTTTATCGATCGTCAAATTTGACAGTTGAGATCATCAAATTCGATAAAATGCAATTTGAGGAATACTCGGTATGATCGATTCTATGGCATTTTATCGAATTTGACGATTGATAAAGAACGGTACTTGCACTGCAGCTTTTACCAAGTTGCTTTCTAAAGACCTGCTCGTATTATCTTTACAAGATATTTTAATAAACGTTTGCAGAAACAAATTCATTCTTAAATTTTTAAACATTATAAACAATTTTGTTTCCAAGTTGAATCTAAAATTAAACATATAAAATACATAATCCAGCTTTTACCAAGCTGCTTTCCAAAAACTCGCTCGTATTATCTTTACAAGATATTTAAAAAATGTTTGCAGAAGCATATTCATTCTTACATTTTTCTCGTTTTCTCTCTTATATCAAAATATCCTATAATCTTTCAGGCTTTCATAATATTTTACCGCTCAAAGATGGCATCCATACTTGGACTAATAATCCACGGGACAAGTCCTCAGATGATAGTCCGTTGGTCCAGTTGGTAGTGAACCTGCCTTCTGAGCTTGGGGACGTGGGTTCGATTCCCACCTAGGACTAACATTTATGTGATGAACATTTGTGTTTGTTCTATATCTGGTTGTTAATATCTATTTAAGTATGTATTTAAAACTATATATGTATGTATATCAGTGTCTGGCAGCCATATCACAAGCTTTGCTTAGTTTGGGGTCAGATGACCGTGTGTGCAAAATTGTCCCGAATATTTATTTATTATTTATTTATTATCCTAATTATAATAATTGTACCAGCACGAAACACATTATGTCAAACGGTGAGTTTATAAGAGTAACGACTCTTTACCTATGCGGAAAATATCAACAGTTGGTTTTCGCTGGTGTTATGATTCATTAGCCAATCGATTTTATAACGCAACAGTAGACTGATGCAATTTTTTAAATGAATACAGTGTAACTGCTTGTATACTAGCTGACCTGACAGACGTTGTCCTGTCTTAGAACTGTCAAACGCGCGATAACTTTAAAAAATATGAATGAAATCGGTAAAGTAGTTCTCAAGTTAAGGCGTGACCAAGGTAAACAGGGATTCATTTTTAGGTTTCCGTACCTCAAAAGGAATAAACGGAACCCTTATAGGATCACTTCGTTGTCCGTCTGTCCGTCTGTAAATACAATTTTTCTCAAACGCGTAAAGGTATCATATTGAAATTTTTATTAAATACTTGAACCTACGGTTTCTTTCGCCTGTAAAAAAAAAAGTTGTAATTCAACGCTATCAAAAGATATGAACGTTTATGTCGCATATTTTGCGATTTCACAGGGGAATCAAAACCTATAGGGTACTTCCCGTTGACCTAGACCCATTAATTTTGGCAAGAGGTAAGGTCTTACAGCACATATAAAGGAATAAATCTGAAAGTTGTTAATTTGAAGATATACCATATTAATACAATTGTTTTACAATTACAAACTTAAATTTTGTAGTTGTTATGTATCGAAGAACCTTACTGTCAACTACAAAGTTAAGTTTGTCTATCAATATTTCGAGTTCAGTTAGTTTTTTTTTGGACTCTCTGTCTGTTTTATGGCTCTGATGGTTCCGTCCAACGGAACCCTCAAAGCACGAGTCCTACTCGTACTTGTCCATTTTTTATATGTATAGATAGATATATATTTAGATAATTATATGCTTTTTACTCAGCAGAACACACAAACATGTGCTTGCACTTGAAGTCATTTTTCAGGCAGTTCATATCCCACGCTTATTCACCCTTGGACCTAAATCGGTTATCGACACATCGTTGTATTTGTGAAGAATCTATTTTCCCGTCGTAAACCTACTTTACACGCAGTGAGTCAACAGTACCGCGAAAATAAGCCATAAAACATGGCTTGTGCACTCGGGGGTAAAACGAGACCAGAGAGAAATACATGGATAAGGCCTAATAGTTCATTTAGACACACGACAGTTTTTACTTCAAATATTATTTACTAGCGGTCTGCCCCAGCTTCGCACGGGTATAGATTATAGCCTATGTCACCCGCGGATAGTGTAGCTTCCCGTCAGTGAAAGAATTTTTCAAATCGGTTCAGTAGTTTCGGAGCCTATTCAATGCAAACAAACAAACAAACAATCAAATCTTTCCTCTTTATAATATTAGTATAGATTATTAAGATATATAAATATTATAAAGTTTAAATTATTATTAAGGTTTCAAAGCTATTTTATACGAATCTAGCTTTACTCAGTATTTTTAGGGTTCTGTACCCAAAGGGTAAAAAGGGGTATTACTACTATGTCTGTCTGTCTGTTCTGTCTGTCCGTCTGTCCTACCTATTAACGTATTTTTTTTTTTGTATTAGCTCTAATATAAAAACGTTAATACATACTTATAACCTTCAAACTTGGGATGATTATAGGACACACTCTAAAATATAATAACAAGTACTGAATAATGGCCAAATGCGATGCGGTGACAAATTTTTGTTCATTACCATCATCATTCATTCATCTGTCAATTATCATTACTCTGTTCACCAAGTTATAACTGGTAATTCAATACCTGGATGACCTCCTTATCATTTCACCGAATGGAAATGCCGTATTTTACTAATTTTGAAGTCAGTTTTTTAAATTGATAATTTTTGAATTTTGTGGTGGTACGGAAACGCGAGCCCAACTCGCACTTAACCGGTTTATTTTTAAATGAGGGCGCCATTTTAGCTTACCTTTCATCTATTATTTGTTAGTTATACAAGTGAAACTAATTGTAGTGTGTTAGAATGGTTTCGTAGTTTTTGCTACCCCAAGCTCCATAGCTTTTCTGTTCCTTTAGTCTGTACAGAAAGGGCGATTTTCGTGCCTCCCCTCACCCCCATGAGGCAGAGTTTCATAATAAAATTTACAGTTACTCCTCCGGCGGCCACAAATCAAATTTGCCGAGAGCTCGTACCGAGTCAATCCGAGGATTGGTTGACCTTTGTACACCTACTGTATGTACTTACTGAAACTTTTATTTGTATTGAAAAACTGAAAATCAAATTCAGACAATTGAAATTCTCTGCAGTTACTGTTTGAGGCCCGGTTTCTGAGGTCATTTATCGATGGTTTATCTATTCAATAGCGCTATTGGTTCCATAACTTTACAAATTGCGTTTCCAAACACGCAATAATAAGTTATACCTACTTCGTTTACACCTACTTTAGATAACTTATCTGGCCAATACTGTTCGTTTATCTATTCGATAGGTATTTGAAGTTAGATATATTTAGATAACTAGCTGATCCGACAGACGTTGCCTTGTCTTAGAACAGTCAACGCGCAAAGTTGAAATCGTCGTTAAGATTTCTGAAATTTTCCAATTTTCTGCACAATTTTCTTAATTTTTATTTCCGTAAGAACCTTCTACAAAATATTAGAAAACTTAAAAAAAAAGATGAATGAAATCGGTAAAGTCGTTCTCAAGTTATGGCGTGACCAATGTAAATAGGGATAGGGATTTTATATAATACTAGTAGGCCGCCCCTGCTTCGCACGGGCGAAGCCGGGATATATAGCCTATGTCAACCGGGGATAGTGCAGCATCCCAACAGTGAAATAATTTTTCAAATCGGTTCAGTAGTTTCGGAGCCTATTCAATGCAATCAAACAAACAAACAACCAAACAAACAAACAATCAAATCTTTCCTCTTTATAATATTAGTATAGAAGTATAGACTAGCGGTCCGCCCCGGCTTCACACTGGTATAGATATATTATAGCCTATCTATGTCACCCGGCGATAGTGCAGGTTACCAACAGTGAAAGCATTTTTCAAATTGGTTCAGTAGTTTCGGAGTATATTCAATGATATATGGCGTTGCAGTGATATTGATCTGAAGATTTAGAAAAACAACAGACAAGGAAAGGTCAATTTAAAAATACTTTCTTATTCTCTTAGACAGACAATATCTGTCTGTCATGCCTATTTTTGTGTTATTTTGTTTTTTAGTATAGTATTTTGTGGTTTTATCTTTAAAAAAATGAAAATAATGTTTCATCAGCGCCATCTATCAATGCCTGCAGAACTATGTTACGCAAACTATGCTGTCAGATTATTATGTCTTACCTTGTTTTCACTCCTCGTACATGGATCTGAAGATTTTGCAAAATAACAGAAAAACAAGGTACCTAAATAAAAAAAACTTGTTTATTCTTATAGACAGATAATATCTATCTGTCATGCCTATTTTTGTGTTATTTTGTTTTTTAGTATAGTATTTTGTGGTTGTTGCTTTTAAAAACTTGAAAGCAACATGTTTTAAATGTTTATCGGGACTTATCACGTATTATTTAATATAGGTAAAAAACAACAAAACAACAACAACAGATAGCAACAGTTTTTGTGTTAGCAACAGATGAAAAACTTAAACTGCGCCATCTATGAAAGGTTGCAGAACTATGTTCCTCCAGTTATGCTGTTAGATAATTATGTCTTGCCTTGTTTTCACTCCACGTACCTACATTTAATTATCTCCACTCTACCTACTCGGTTCTAGTATATCACGTTCATATAATGCCGCTGCTGTAAAGTTTGTAATTACTGCAAATTGGCCCAGAACTGCACCCAGGATGGACGTTTCCGAGTTTTTATACGTTTTACTTTATGTTTTAGCTATATTTTGTGATAACGACCAAAGTTATATATGTGTTGTTGATTATATTGCCATATCATTGTAATGGTTGATACAATGTTGTTTAATATTTAATAACTTTTTATCGATATTTGTTTGATTCATGACTTTTCACTTGTTGTTTTTTGTTTATTAAAATGGCGTGTTTTGTTTATCATTTTTATATCAAAGTATGATGGTATAGAACTTTTTAGTGTTCAACTGGTTCTTTAACCCTTAATTCACTTCCTCAGCCCCAGGGACTCATATCAACATTTAAAACTGCCACATTTCGTACGTATTAGCAGCTTGTTCCCCCCTCACCCGTCTCATCTTCTGTAGAGATGCAAACGACGAAGTGCCTCGTATTTGGTGAGTAATCACGCCGAGTCAGTCCCAGGGATTCATATTGGTAGTGATAAAGACCCATTGCACGTTTTTTGAATAAGTAGAAGCAAACAATTAAGTTCTTTAATTTCATTTTGGAGTTATATCTTTTAAAGATTAAAAATATCAATCATATTCAGAAGATATTCATATTCAAGTATCAGCTTGAGGCTTTGGATTCAATAGAAAAACGAACAATTAAGCTCATCGATGAAGAAGTGTTGGTTGGAAAGAAGCTTCAGAGTCTGAACCACCGGCGTAAAGTCACAAGCTTGTCGGTATTTTATAGGATTTTCCACGGAGAGTGTGCAACGGAACTTCACGAACTTGTTCCCCCATCACCTGTTCATTACCGGACGTCCAGACGAACGGCAAGGTGTCACCCTTACTTGGTCGAAATGCCATTTATTCGAACCAAGCGTTTTGACTCCTCTTTCTTAATTAGAACAGCAAAACAATGGAACGCCTTGCTCCTGTCTGTGTTTCCGCAGCACTACAATCTTGGAGTGTTCAAGTCTAGGGTTAATAGGTTACTACTGGGCAAACGTGCTCCATCTTCGACCGCATCGTCGCTTTCCATCAGGCAAGATCGCGGTCAAACGTTAGCCTAGTCCGATGTAAAAAAAAAAAATAAAAAAAAAATAACTTCTGAAGTATTTAAAGAATAGCATTGTTTTTTGAGACTGATAAGTTAATTTCGTAATTTTTCAGAGAATCTCTGATATTCTGACAACAAATGATAGAGGGATCTTAAGTATATCACAGATTATTAAAAAAATACACTTGTACAAGTAAATAGCTTCATGAAAAACTATGCCTAAGATCTGTTTCAGATAAATCGTGGCATTTCCTCGATTGATGAACGCTCGTTTCTCGAGCTTCCCAATCTTCTGCGGAGCCGGAAATAGACAATGTTTTTTATACTATGATATAAATTATTTTGTCACGTCATAAAGATTTTTAATTTACGAAGTTAAGAATAAGTTTGGCCATCCAACGTGGTAATGTCGCCAGCTTTTTAGGCACCTTATCCGAAGACAGCGCCTCAATGCAGTTTCTTATTTATAGTTTGGGTAGACAGTTTATTTTTAGTTCTTATTTCTAATATAATACAGTTAGGTTTATTTTTATTTTATTTAGTAATTCTAATATGTAATATAGTACGTTTATTTGAATTAATTGTATACTTAACTATACATAATAATATTATTTTCAACTGAATTGAATGTTTTTACAAAGTTGTAGTTCCAATTATTCCGAAATTAGCAAAGATTTAATTTAACTTTTCTTCGAACTTAAAACAGTTTAGTACAAAAAACACAGTGCTGAACTTAACAACGTTTACAACTTAAGGCGAGGTTTTCCCACCACTTTTTTCCCGCTTGTTACTACAAATGACCATTTGATAATAGACAATTTTTTGGCTTGATTTATATTGTATTGAATTCGCATTACATCTTAGCATCGCATCTTATGTTTCGCTACTTCTATTTTTGCGTTTTTTTTTAATTTTAGTTTATTCTTTAGTTGGTTAACCATTGTTAAGCCATGCACGAGTCTTTGCGCTGTAATAGCTCTGTCTCCTATAAAGTAGGCTATTCAACCTATTTCTTAAATTCAGTAGGTACACTTTGTCTTAAAACCAATCTACATATATCCACGTATCGAAACTCCACACGCCTTCACGTTTTACGAAGCGATGCGCTCCAATCGCGTCAGCTTTTTCACAAGTTACGCAAAGGTAATCACCGCCCCGAAGCGAGAGTAACAAATAATTCAGTAACCCTCGGCGGCTTTGCACAGAGCATGTCCTGTTTTATGCATACCCAGCGAGCATGGGACTTGATCTGGGCGCGTTAACTTGAGAGGGAAGCGTCCTTGCCTATAAAATTTAAGATTGTAGGAGAATCGCTGGATTTAGGGTGCTTGAGTGAAAAAAAGATGACGCGTGATGGAAATAGGGTTTCAGATTCTTTAGTAAATTTAAACGTTATGTTTATGGCTTTAACGTTTACACTGGAGTGGTTTGAAGTAGGTCATAAAATGCTTTGATTTTTTTAAAGAAACATTGATTAAATTTTTTGCGGGCAAAATCTAAATACAAGCTATCAATGAATGCTCAAGCCAACTGGTAGTGGGCTTGAGCATTTGGATCGTCTTTAGACCTTCAACGGTATATGGGCAGTCTAACTGTATTTGTAGTTTTAGTTTTAGCTTGTATTTTGTTTAGTTAATAAAGGCGCTAGCCCAGGAAAAATGAATTCTTAAACTACTTAGCATATTAACAAATAAACCGGCCAAATGCAAGTCGGGTTCGCAACTGAGGGTTCTGTGCCACTACATAAAATTAAACAAATTCTCGTTTTTACTTTGGCTGATTTCTCAAAGAAGTAAGCACGATTTTAATTAGGGCCATAAGCTACCTTAATTGTTAACTAATAAAGTACAAAAATGCAACATCACGCCCAGGCAGTTACAGCTCATTTGCTTAATTTACGAAATCCGTTTTTGGCTCTGACTTATTTCTATAGCACTAAAGTTGTCGGTCACACAAACACAATATGGACAAACTATACAATGGTAAGTCGCACCGTCCGCTCACGGAATATGCCGCTATTAAAAAGAGAGAGAGAGAAGTACGCAGCGTTGGAGTCGCTTTACAATTTAGTGCCCGTTGCCGTGGAGACCATGGGTTGTTGGGGGACTGAGGCCAAGAAGCTCATTTCGGAGATAGGGCACAGGCTCAAGGAAAAGTGTGGTGACTCCCGCTCCGGCTCGTTCTTGGTGCAAAGGTTGGCCATTGCCATCCAACGCGGTAACGCAGCGAGTGTTTTGGGTACATTTGCGCCGGGAACGGTCAGGGGTGGGTTATTTGAATAGTTATTAGTTTAATTGTAATTTGAAGAAAAAAAAAAAACTATACAATTATCGAAACATTTATATTCAGATACTATTTATTTATTTATTTTATTTTCATTCATTACAACTATTTTTACAGGATAAACCTAATACAATAGTGTAGTTTATAAGTTAACATTTTAAGAAATTAAATACAATTATAAAATAAGTCAAAGTTAAATAATAATACATGCATTAGATTAGATTAAATTAGGTTATATATGTCATTATATTAAAGTAGTCAATAAATCAATTATTCAATTATTAATTAATTCATAACATAAATGATACAATACCGTTCATAACATAAATGTTATATACTAGCCCTTAAACGATTAAACATAAAGTTTATTTTCAGAAGAAAAACAAACTGACTTTAAGACTATATCTACATATTTTAATAACTTAAACTTGAAGTCCCCATCAAAACTTTTGCTGGAGAGATATGACCAAAACGTCGTCTGTGTATTTTTTTGTTTATGTTGATTTCATCAAAAAGCCATGATTCAATTTCGTATGGGTCACCTCTGAAGTATGACATACCAAACAAAAAAAACATCAAAATCAATTCATAGTTGGCGGAGTAGTCGCGTAATAAACATAAAAAATATACAGTGGAATTGAGAACCTTCTCTTTTTTTGAAGTCGGTTTAAAAGAGGTTAATTAATAACGCACCTCGTATACTTGGAGGTTGCGATCCATGAACCAATAAAGGCGTAAAGGTGAAAATGAAATATAATAACGTAGAACGCTTCTACGGCATGATTTCATGTCAGATCAAGGGCCTTACGGCCAACGGCTAACTCGGTATCGAACTAACGTTAAATCTGCTCAGTTGGAAAATCACGCGACCGCAAACCGTATCTGGACGCGTTAAGGTTCACGTTCGCGTGATTTTCCAACTGAGCGGATTTAACGTTAGTTTGATACCGAGTTAGCCATTGGCCGTAAGGCCCCTGGTGAAACTGAAGCACAGAACAAATTAGGCATGCCCTTTATTTTAAGTAACAAAGAGCTGTTAGCAGGTACTTTTACATTATGATAATTGATCAGCAACCCTAACAAAGTCGGATCAATAATTCAATATTACCCTCTAAATGTTAATTATAGACCAACTACTTCGCCTTACTCAGCTAGTCCCTCAGAGCAAATAAAAATACAGAGTCCCTACGGCGCACTGCCAAAGTGACGCCAAAATCGCATTCAAAACTACGTGAATTTCTTGTCAAACTTCGTACTGAAAAAATCAGTTTTAAAAAGAAACAATGACTTCTTGCAGTGTTAAGAACTAAATAAGAAGAAGGATGGAATATTTCCACACTTATTATAATTATATTATCACTTATTTTGATGAATACACGACACGAACTTCGACTACGCACACATGTTTCAAAAAGTGGCTTCTATTTTCGTGTTCGCGGTAGTCCCTCTGTATTTTTATTTGCTCTGAGGCTAGTCCTAATCGTGAAACACTTCCACATTATGATAATACCCCACACCCTCCACCTTTACCCCGGGCCGTGAAGCTCTATTACTGAGCCATCATAGGCCTACTTACTTACTATTTCTACCTGTCGAATAAAGCAATAGTTAGGCAAACGTCGATAAAGTCTATCGATATGTCGATTAAAAAATCAATATCTTTTTAGGGATGCGTGCCCAAAGGGTGTAAATACAGGGTGCTTTCACCGGTTTATGGTTGATATTCCGAAAACCCGCACGAAGCACTTTGATTCCACATTTATTGTGCGAACTGCTAGTCTGTGGAATTCGCTGCCTGAATGAGTCTTCCCCGATAGTTACAATCTGGGTGTCTTCAAATCACGAGTGAATCGGTTATTTCTAGGCAAGCGTGCTCCAACGTAAACCGCATCATCGCTTAACATTAGGCAAGTTAGCGGTCAAAAGTAAACCTATAACTAAATTTAAAAAAAAAAAATACGACCCTATTACTAAACCTACGCTTTCTGTCTGTCCGTCCTACCTTTTAACGGATGTATCTTTGATGTTTTCTTTTTGCACTACTTTTTGTATTTTATAGTGGTACGGAACCCTCAGTGCGCGAGCTCGAATCGCACTTGGCCGGACTATATTTCGTTTGTAAAAATATTTTGTGGCACAATATCTTTTGAACAGACTAATCAACACTGTTCTAAACTATCACGGTTGTTTACTGAAGTTATATGATTATTTACGGGATATACAACCTCAACCACAACCACAACTACAACCACACAACCACCACACCACAACCACAACCCCACAACCTTACCACGGTAAATATCCCGTAAATAATCATATAACTTTAGACTAATCAAATTATTGCATTTGTTTCATCAACATCATCATCATTTCAGCCATAGGACGTCCACTGCTGGACATAGGCCTCCCCCATCGATCTCCAAAAGGGCCGGTTGGAAGCGGCCTGCATCCAGCGTTTCCCTGCGGTCTCTCTTAGGTCGTCTGTCCATCTTGTGGGTGGACGTCCTACGCTGCGCTTACCGGTCCGTGGTCTCCATTCCAGAACCTTCGGCCCCATCGGCCATCTGCTCTGCGTGATATGTGCCCTGCCCACTGCCACTTCAACTTGCTAATCCGGTAGGCTATGTCGGTGACTTTTGTTCGTCTACGGATCTCCTCATTTCGGATTTGCATTTGTTTAATTCAATATTATCCTGGTGAGCTTGATTCCATTATCAAAACTTTCCATGTGCCGTAATTTACTGACAGCACTGCGACAAATATTTGTGTTCGCCCAGAAGCATCGCAATTTTCGAAATACTTGGCAACACTTGGCGCGAATTCGTGGAATTCTGTGATGTGATTACAGTTCTGGTACAACTTTGCCAAACCTATAATATATATAATAATAATATAATATAAACTTTAGCTAATAATTTATGTATATAATGGATTGCTTTTATCGATATTCAATTCTAAAACATCGACAACATCATTTCAATATAGCACATCCCTACAACCATTACAGTATTGGAAATATGGCCATTTCCCTAGTAACAATACGCCCCGAGCATTAGGCAGTAGGCAGGTATCGAGCTCCCTCGTGGATACTTTTTCTTGGCCTTCAGTGTACTTACGGGATCAAAGAATATTATTTATCTAGCATTTTTCCTGTTTTCGGAACGAATACTCACTTAATACATTACTTGCTTTTTTGTTTTAGGGTTTGCAGGTTTTTTGGCAGCGTTTCGTCATCTTTTTCGTCCCATAATTTTTATAAAGATTTATCAAGTTAGGTATTTGTATAGTTTGTATCTGTCTGTGTTGTAGTTTGTTTGTGGACGTGGTCCTTAACTGTTGGCCTTTTGTAAAAACTCAGAGTCACACTGCGGGCAATGGAGAGAGTTATGCTCGGAGTTTCTTTGCGCGATAAAATCCGAAACGTGGATATTCGCCAAAGAACCAGAGTCACCGACATAGCTGTTAAAATTTGCAAGCTGAAGTGGCAATGGGCAGGCCACATCGCTCAAAGAACCGATAACCGATGGGGAAGAAAGGTTCTGGAGTGGAGACCACGAACCGGAAGACGCAGCGTAGGGAGGCCTCCCACTAGATGGACCGACGACATTGTGAGAGTCGCGGGCATCCAGTGGATGCAAAAGGCAGGCTGTCGTTCAGTGTTGAGGTTAAAGGCTCCCCCTTGTTCAGCAGTGGACGTCTTCTGGCTGATGATGGATGGATGGATAGTTTGTATGCTTTTGAGCTTAGTTTAACAATTCTTGCTGGTTTTGCTCCTTTTGTATTGCAGTTATTCGTCAGTTTGAACGCGTATGGCTGTAATATTCCATGATAGTACACTCATTACGATCGAAAAAACGGGGTAAAAATTCATGTGAACCGAGAAAAAAAATATTAATTAGACTAAAATTTTGCCACAAATGGCACTCTTCGTGGCTTCGTAAAGGGAGGTTAGACAAGGCCCAATTTCTGTTAGCGTTAACGCCTACGGTAAAATGAAACTGTATGAAAATGACATTAGCTTGAGATTACATGATCTCTCATGCTAATGTCATTTTCATACAATTTAATCTTTCCGTAAGCGTTAAAGTTAACAGAAAGTGGATCTTGTCTAACCCCCAGGTCGTCTAGTGTGCAAGTTGTAGGACACGCTGCACATTCCATAAAGTTCGTAAAGTTATACTGCCCATAGCCAGTTGAAGGTCTAATGACAATCAAATTTAACTTGATCAACATTGTCATTACAAATTTGCTATTAAACGCCACGTTTAGCGGATTTTTTTTTCATTCCACCCATTTGAGTTCGTGGAAATCTGATTTATTGAATTTATTGTTCACATCGTAAAATGACATACTGAGGACAAATAATTAGAATTTTTAGAAAAAAAAAGAACCGACTTCATGACTATACCTCTACGCTATACCTACATTTACAAACTGACACTAAAAAGTAGAAAATATTGTTTAATATTACGACTGAAATACTTCTGTTTAGTTGACAGCGTCGCTAGTGGAGAACAAAGTATGAAATTCACCAAGAAATAACTGTAGTTCCAAATTTGCCCAGCTTAATAGCTAAGTTGGTGGCACTGTACAATGTTTACATTGTACATTGAATTCGTTACTTATTGTCATGTTTTTGTAGAGTTTTCAAAAAGCGCTGAATCAATGTCGATAAAAAATTATGGGACCACCTATGAGATATGACCTACCAACCAAAAAAAGAATCATCAAAAACAATTCTAAATTGGCGGAGTAATCGCGTAACAAACATACATAAAAAAAAAACATACAGTCGAATTGATAACCGCCTCTTTTTGGAAGTCGGTTAAAAACTCTTAACAACTAGTGTAACAACTGGCGGCCTTATCGTCAAAAATCTATGTACTGGAAATCTGCTATAAATTGTCGCAGCACATTGGTGGTAAAATGGAATTGACCAAGTGTTGCACTCTCTCGGAACGGGGCTTTTGGGAATCGGGAAAATAATAGTGTTTTGTCGACATTTTGTCGGTTATTTTACGCATTGCTCAAATAGAACTGTGGATGATTCTCAGGATGGCTCGGGAAACTTTCTAACTTGTAGCAAAACATTATGTAGTAGTGTTGGGTAATTTGGTTTTACCTTTCGACTAAAATAAAATGAATAGACCGGCCCAGAAGAAGGAAGGAGCGCATTTTTGAAGATCAAAATGAGCGCTGGCGCTCACTTCGTTTCAGTCGGTCTCTAGCCGTAGGAAGAGTGACACAAGACTATTGTTACATGATAACGAAACATCTGACAAAATTATGCCTTCGTGTGATTTCCCGAATGTACATGGTTATAATTAGGTGTTGAGGTATAAGTCCGACAGTTTGACTCGTTTATACTGAGAAAATTCAATGGTTAGGGCCCGTCCATTCATTTTATTTTGGTTGAAGGCATTACCCGTGTTTAATTTTTTATAGCGGTCCGCACCGGCTTCGTACGGGTATAGATATATAGCCTATGTCACCCGGGGATAGTGAAGCTTCCCAACAGTGAATGAATTTTTCAAATCGGCAGTAAGTAGTTTCGGCGCCTATTCAATGCAAAGAAACAAACAAACAATCAAATCTTTCCTCTTTATAATATTAGTATAGATATATAAAAAAGCTACTAACGGGCGCGTCTGGCGGTGTGCTTGATGCTAAGTGATAACCGTCGTCTATGGACACCCTATGCTAAACTAGTGTTCAGTACTTACGAAGTTGAGTACGTACAAACAAACATACTTTACAACGAAAACTTTCGCATTTATCATTAACAATTTTAGAGAAGATTTTTTTCCTTCATTTATTTGCTCTGATAGCTGCAAAAACCATGTAAAAACCTGAATAAAAACTGTTTCACTGAACTATATGAAAGGTCTGCTACAGTCTTACGTTCAAAACTAAAGTATTTAGAATTTCCCTCCTGCCCTTTTTTCTATCGGACCGCCAGGGCGGGAACAAAAAATCGACATCGTTTCATGGTTGATATTCCGAGAACCCGTACGAAGCGCTTTGATTCTACATTTATTGTGCGAATTGCTAGTCTGTGGAATTCGCTGCCTGAGTGGGTTTTCTCCGTCAGTTACAATCTGGGTGTCTTCAAGTCGAGAGTGAATCGGTTTCTTCTAGGCAAGCGTGCTCCGTCGTAGACCGCATCGTCGCTTAACATCAGGCGTGATGGTGGTCAAACGCAAGCGTATTATTTATGAAAAAAAAAAGCTGTTACGTACAAACATACATACTTTACAACGAAAACTTTCGCATTTATCTATACTTCTATACTAATATTATAAAGAGGAAAGATTTGATTGTTTGTTTGTTTGTTTGTTTGCATTGAATAGGCTCCGAAACTACTGAACCGATTTAAAAAATTATTTCACTGTTGGGATGCTGCACTATCCCCGGTTGACATAGGCTATATATTAATAATTTTAGAGTGGTTACACTATTTAGATTCGTTTATTTGATCTGACAGCTGGAACTATATCAAAGATCTGCTACAGTCTTACGTATATATTCAGAATACGTAGGTTTCATTATGGTTTTCACAATGTTATTACAGTGGTTAGAGTAAATAAACGAATGGAAATAGTGTAGTATGACTAGCTTTGTCACGTAGATTTCTCCGTAGTCTTCTAGTCTTGCATAATATTTAGTTATTTACCCGTTTAAAATGTACATCCAAACTATCACGTCAAATTTAATCCAAAAACACTGATTTCACAACCACCCCCCTCTTCCTCAAAGGTGTCGGAACCTAAAAATCTAAATCCGCGAAAGTTTCAAGCCGAAACAATAGATAAGCGTGTAATCCTGACAAATCCCGGGGATTATTATCATAAAGGATATCCTTTAGTTATATTTCCCGGGATCCGGGAACTGGGATTTCAGGATTGGATCGATCGGGATTAAGGGCGGAAGTTTTAATAAAGACTTTGTTAGAGGTGCCGCGGATCTGTTTTTAGACAAGAATTTTGGTTTTAAGAAAATAATGTACGTTTGTCAGGAACCTCCGCCCATAATACTGCCACCGCTTACTCTACAACTGCATAAACCATGTCAAACAAGTTCTTTTTTTTAAACCGCTGATAAAATATCTAATAGTCTTTAAACAGCTGAACAAAACATCAAGTTTCAAGGAAAAATTAACCGGCCAAGTGCGATACAAAATTCAATAACTTCATTACCAATTATAACTTGGTAATGAACAGAAATCTGTTACCAACTCACACTTGGCCATTATTTATTATAATAAGTGATTTAATATGATATTTTACTATGACAAAATGTTTTATGCTCAGTCGAAAAAATCTCGATAAATCAAATCGCTGTCAAAAAACGCAAATGAATACTAACGGAAGCTATAGGATTTATAACTCGTATTTTGTCTGTTTTGCATATAAATAAATGTTCCGGTAAATAACCCGTGCAGCCGAAGCGTGATAAAGGTTTGTTTACACGCGTCTGTCCCGGGAGTCCCACTTTTATTTAAACGCAATGAAACTAGCGACACAGATTGAACAGTAGTTGCTGCTGGGTAATTTATATGTATTTTAGGCCACATCGCTTGAAGAACCGATAACCGATGGGGAAGAAAGGTTCTGGAGTGGAGACCACGAACCGGAAGACGCAGCGTAGGGAGGCCTCCCACTAGATGGACCGACGACATTGTGAGAGTCGCCGGCATCCAGTGGATGCAAAAGGCAGGCTGTCATTCAGTGTGGAGGTTAAAGGGGGAGGCCTATGTTCAGCAGTGGACGTCTTCTGGCTGATGATGATGATGATAATGAATTTATATGTAGAGGTTCTGGAAAGATTTATGTTAAGTATTGTATGTTGAAATTAAACTGTTGGCTGGTTGTTTATAGCGGGATTCATTTAAAAATCACTAGTTTAAACAAGGCTTTTTTAAGTTAGCTCTAGCAGAGATATAATTACGCTTATTAGGGTAAACACCACGTCAAGCGCAACAATCATAGAAATACAATACCAATAAATGTCCGACCCAAAAGTCAGCACCAAAAAGCGTCTAACTTGGCATAGTTATAGTCATCAACATCATCATCAGCCAGAAGACGTCCACTGCTGAACATAGGCCTCCCCCTAAGGGGGGGTTTGCCATAATCCCCACGCTTGGCAGGCGGCTTGGGGATCGCAGGAGGTTCCACCATTCACGTAAGAGGACGCTGCTGCCCATTCTCTAGTGGTTCTGGTCGCAGTTCTAGGACATACCCGGGTCCACACAGATAGTTATAGTACACACTCTAAAGTATTACAACAAATAATAAATACTGGCCAAGTGCGAGTCGGTGATAAATTTTAGTTCATTATAAATTTATAACTGGTAAATCCTTACCTGGATGACCTAATTGTCATTTCACGGAATTGAAATGCCATATTTTACAAATTTTGAAGTGGTTTTTTAAATTGACAATTAGTTATAGTATGTAATGACAAAACTCCTTAAAAAAAAAAAAAAAAAGTTTTGGTACGGAACCCTCAGTGCGCGAGCCCGACTCGCATTTGGCCGGTTAATTTTTCATGCTGGTGCCAAATCTCTAATCTCTCCTTTCTATACTATATTGAAATCCAACAATAAAATGCCCTACAGCCTGTATTCCCTGAACGTGGCCACGGAGAATGCCATTGGGTTAGCTAAATTCTAGTACAAAATTATTATTCACGAAACATCGACTCGAGAGAAGTAGATTCAAATTCAAACAGCTTCCACTCCCGGTTACTCCCGGGTCCTCAGACCCAGTCCCAGGAGGGTGCTAACTTTTGTCCCGGTATAATGAACACTCTCCGGGACACTGGCCGTGTATAAATATCACTTAGCTCTAATATCGAGAGAGTTGTTTACTAACGTTTTAGTGCAATGTTATAGGCCTAATTGTTTATTTTATGGCGAAACTAATACACATCGCTTGATTTTTTTCCACACATAGTTTTTTAACTGCTTTTTGATGTTAATTTTCAAACTGGTGAGAGGTAGGGTGCACAATTCGGATATACTGAAACAGTTATATTTTTGCGTTCCCGATAGGTATGTGGGGCGGCGAAGATTGCCAAAACTGATATCAGTGCCACGCGCGCGAACAAATCTTCTGCAGGAGGCACCTTTTACACGAGCACTTCGCACTCTCAACGTCATTGCCGTTGAAATAGACCTATTTAGTTGTGCTCTGAGTGAATTTACAAAGATAGCTTTAAAGGTTTTATGTTATTAAATAATTTAGTGTTATTGTCACAATGTTTTTGATAAAATGAAAATTTGCTACTCTATCGCATTAGGTTATAACCTGTAATGATAGTTCTAAGTTGGAAATAAAAAATGAAAATGAATCATATCCAAGCAAAAACATAATTGTGTGAAAAACCGATGCATGACAAGGAAGGAAAATCATCGGCTCCTCGCTTCTGTGACGAAGTCCCAACTGGGATCGTTTTTCGAACTGGGACGAGTTTATCCCGGTTTCTCTCTCATCCCGCAATCATAGTGTTTGATGAACCCGGGACGGAGTCTCGGTTGTAAGTTTGTGAATTCACGCAAATTCACATTTAAGTTTGAAGTAGTTGTAACTTGGTAGGGTGCTTACACACTCTCTACTACTGCTAACCAGAATTTAATTAGTGAAATAATAAATAGCTAGTTTTCAGTTTATGCCCTGTAATGTCAATAATAATTTAATTCACCAATACAACATTTTATAATTAAATAACACATGTAGAAGACGATGGGGAAGAAAGGTTCTGGAGTGGAGACCACGAACCGGAAGACACAGCGTAGGAAGGCCTGCCACTAGATGGACCGACGACATTGTGAGAGTCGCGGGCACCCAGTGGATGCAAAAGGCAGGCTGTCGTTCAGTGTGGAGGTTAAAGGGGGAGGCCTATGTTCAGCAGTGGACGTCTTCTGGCTGATGATGATGATGATGATGAACATATGTAGCTACTCACACAAAAGATAAGTAAAACAAGATAAATAAATGAAAGTAATACTTATTTGCGCCATTTTCCCTGTTTTTTTTTTAAATTATTTAAATACCTATTTATTTAATTATGTCTGCGATATCTTAATAAACCGATTTCATAATTGTGAAGGACCCCGCAAAGGTACATTTTGCATTACAGCTATATTTTTCGAAAAATATGAGAAAATCCTCAAAAATAGAAGTAGCGAAACGCACGACTGTGTGTAAGCGCCATGGTTTTGCTCCGCTAAATTCAACTTTAATACAATAAGCCAAGCCATAAGGTCATATGTAGTAATTAGTATTGCTTAAAAGTGGTAAAACCTCGCCTAAGGAAAAATACTCGATATGATTATTAAAAAAAATATGATTTCACGGGAAACGGAACTCTTGCATAAACTTTTCTCCCCTTCAAGTTAAAATGTTTCCTAAAATAATACCATACTCGACAAAAAAATCGGATCAAACATTTATTTTAAAGTCCCTTGAAATTCACATTATAGTCTAGATCCTAGAAGTTAAAAGAATAATCACTGAATCAGTGGAAAATCCACAGTTTAGAATGAACAGTGAACTAATATGAAAAGACGATGTTGCATTGTATTCGTGCAAATATCGGGGAATATGGTGGAACATTGGAGCGTATGAATACGTTTAATGGTAATGTCTCTTGGCGTGTCACAGTGCAAAATCTATACAAAACGTGACTACGTTTTATGTTTTAATTTTAGAGTTTGCTATCTACTTAACTGCGTGACATATTCTCGTCCAAGATACCACAGTGCCTCAAGACGAGGGTTTTTGACCAGTGTGTGTTGCCAGTGATGACATATGGTACTGAGACGTGGTCCTTAACTGTTGGCCTTTTGGAAAAACTCAGAGTCACTCAGCGGGCAATGGAAAGAGCTATGCTCGGAGTTTCTTTGCGCGATAAAATCCGAAACGTGGATATTCGCCAAAGAACCAGAGTCACCGACATAGCTGTTAAAATTTGCAAGTTGAAGTGGCAATGGGCAGGCCACATCGCTCGAAGAACCGATAACCGATGGGGAAGAAAGGTTCTGGAGTGGAGACCACGAACCGGAAGACGCAGCGTAGGTAGGCCTCCCACTAGATGGACCGACGACATAGTGAGAGTCGCTGGCATCCAGTGGATGCAAAAGGCAGGCTGTCGTTCAGTGTGGAGGTTAAAGGGGGAGGCCTATGTTCAGCAGTGGACGTCTTCTGGCTGATGATGATGATGAAGATCTACTTAACGCTTTGATTATATATAGAACGGATATGTCATACCTATAATTTCCCCTCAGCCGAGGTACATGCGTTGGCTCCGCCAACGTATGTCAAACGAGCACACCGTTTTATAAAAACTGTTTCAACGTCGTTCATCCGCCATTTGTCTTCTTACTATGTTACGAAACGGAGCTCCTTAAAAATGGTCATATGTGCAGTAATCCTTTGTAAATCTCGATCACATACTACGAACTTCACTACGCACGGAGTCTCTTATCACAGGTAAGTATTTTATCAAACAAATAACGTGCTAATTTCACCACAAAACGAGTTTAAGTAAGCTTAATTGAACAGAAGAAAATATTAATCGAAAACCAGGGTTGCCAACTCGATATCACAGATACTCGCTAAATGACATCTCAAATAGCGCTAGCTTAATATAAATTTACAAAATATATAGCAAATTTGTTTGGACATGGAATAAAATTATAAAGTTTCATTATGGAACGTATTGCCTCACCCGAGAAAAACGGTTTAAGTTTTTATATAGGTTTCTTTAATTCCGAATGCTGATAAACTTCAAATATTCTCGCGTTAAATTCATTTTTGCCAAATACACACATTGTTTTCAAGCTATTTCCAAGCACAATTCTAGTTCTTACTAGAACTACTCAATCAACATACTAAGCTATATAATTATATAATTATAATGCTACTCTAAAACACTACGGTCAAATAGACATTCTCTTCCCCCCGCAAGCGAACGCGGGGGAGTCATCCGATCCAGTAGGATAACACAATAGCATGTCACGCCTCCATTTTATCAGAAAAACGTTTTAGGGCCAAATTCTATGAATAATAAGGTTGCTACAAAGAAAGGATTATCATATTAAAATTAGACAGACAAACATACCAGTGTAGGACGTAGGTACATCGTCATCTTATTAGTTCCGGAAAATCCCCCAAGATAGTATAGCAAAGCAACATATAAAACTAAAGCGTTTTGTTACTTCTCGCGTGGCTGCGTATTGTTCTACGGTGACCAGAAAAAAAAACCAGCGTGATTGCTGTTTAGTGTTAGCTGTTTTATCTTAGATTTCAGCGCTAGACTAGACTTACGAAAATAGAGCTAAATCTAGCACAAATAGTTACTAAGTTGGCAACCTTGTCGAAAAAATGAACTAGTGATGTGCTAATTTATTACTCGTAGTCTCGTACTCGTTACTTATATAGTTACTCGTACGACGTAATCCAAGTTTAAATGAAGTTTGATAGGTATAAATACTCGTTTTTTTGTGTTATCATTATCAGCTATAATCATTATCATGAAAAACATAGGATTTTGATATATATTTTTCAACCCCATTTGCCATGAATAGTAATGTTAATTAGTGTTCGCTTGTATTTTGTTTAGTTAATAAAGGCTAAAACCCACGACTTTTAATTAGTTTTATTAATAAATATTTTCTAGAGATTTTTACCTGTAGTGTAATTTACCCACTGTATTTTTTATCGGTATTATCAATCATCATCATCATTTCAGCCGTAGGACGTCCACTGCTGGGACAAAGGCCTCCCCCATCGATCTCCAAAAGGGCCGGTAGGGAGCGGCCTGCATCCAGCGTTTCCCTGCGGTCTCTTTTAGGTCGTCTGTCCATCTTGTGGGTGGACGTCCTACGCTGCACTTACTGGTCCGTGGTCTCCATTCCCAAACCTTTCGGCCCATCGGCCATCTGTTCTGCGTGATATATGCCCTGCCCACTGCCATTTCAACTTAATAATCCGGTGGGCTATGTCGGTGACTTTCGTTCGTCTCATTTCGGATTCGATCTCGTAGAGTAACCCCGAGCATAGCCCTCTCCATAGCTCGTTGTGCGACTTTGAGCTTGCTTATGAGGCCCATAGTGAGATTTTCTACTAATCTAATGAAACTAATAAAGTATTGTATTATCAATACAATACTTTATTAGTAACTCCATAGTTACAAATCAAACTTCTCCAGTACACTCTTCGGTATCCGATATCGGTATGGTAACTATTGGTGAAAGCACAATATTTAGTTGGTATTTTTATCACTTCACTAGCTTTGTATAATGTGTGCGAAGTAAACACAGCGAGGCGACCAATGAGCGGTGCGCATTTTGTATTTGTGTTCTGTTTTGTCAATGAGTGCAGGTTATATTGAAGTGTGCACTTGTAGAGATGTAATCGATTACTTGAATGGGCGGGCTTTAGAAAACAAGTGTGTGCTATGCGTGTTTACTTCGTCTCCCGCAAAAAGTGCCAGACTTTTTTCTATAGCAGCTCGGGCTAATACCACATCCGTTCTATATATAATCAAAGACTTAACGTCACATGTCACGGCTGCAGCAATTTTGATTATCTCCTGTTTTACTTTCCTATGGAAGCGTGTGTGGTATCGTATTATAATATTCAATTCGAAGGATGTTTTTTTTGCCAAACAAGCTAAAGTTTCGCTTAATGCTGCTTGTGGTTTAAAAAACAATTCTATAATTTCTCTCTAGATTATAGCATCCCTTACAAAAACATGAGAACATTACAACAAAATCACAGGCACATGCGATATAGCAGACTGCAACACGTTTCAAGTCAGAAAAACCGTTAGCAAGTGGCTTCTCACTCGATCCTACGAAGATACTGAGAAGCTATTTGACCATCTCAATTGAGGCAGTTTTTAAATGAGATTAAGGAGGTGTTTTCTCTTCCCCTCCCCCCTCCCTTTCCCTCTTCAAATATGTACTATAATAGGTATAATTAAATAAATCAGTTAGTTTCTACTATAATCTATGTATGTATAATAAATGGCAGATCTTTTACACAGGGTTGAACGAATTGTTTAAATGTCTCTGGGAAATCAAGGGACCCCAAAATCAGGCTCGGCCTAGTTTGGGGCCCACAGCTAAAAGTTAAAATACATAGCTTAATTCAATCTAATTAATTTGTAATGATTTGGATATTATTATTAGATAAATAAATAAATTATTTTAATTTAAATTTTAATGTAATGTTTTTTTTTTACTAATTACTACTTATCGTATAGTTATGGTAAAGATATAATTACTATAGAAACTAACACGAGCGTGATTCATTTTTTACCGACTTCAGGAGGAGGTTATCAATTCGACTGTATGTTTTACTCCAAAAATAACTGATTATAAATTGTAAATAATAATTATAATTGTAAGTAGGTATATAAGCTACAATATTTTTTTGATTGTTCTTTAAGGTTGTCCTTGTGCTACTGGCCAATCATTTCTACTGTGGCCTGCCGGAAAGCACGTATTGACACAGTCAAGCAAGATTGAAAAGAAATTTAGTTTTCCGCTTCCGTGGATTGAATCGTATTACCCTCGTGTACCCCGTACCTACCTCATAGTAGGCTGATATACCCCTTCTAACGTTATAGCATTTTATGTAAAATTATCGAGCATATTATAATCTGTTGTTTTTTTTCTTGACTTCTAAATAAACGTGGAGTAGTCTCGTAATAGTTTAGCAGCAACAGATCAACTGATAGAACTGTTTTAAATGGATATAGTTCAAGG
Organism: Agriopis marginaria; assembly: GCA_932305915.1. NCBI lineage: Eukaryota > Metazoa > Arthropoda > Insecta > Lepidoptera > Geometridae > Agriopis > Agriopis marginaria. The sequence continues at coordinate 17,708,400 of OW029925.1, forward strand.
GCCAGAGAGTGACCTAATTATTTTAAATTTACGCTACCCACTGGTAGCGGCTTGTTAGATTAGTTTTAGTTATACATTTATATTTAAGATAGTGTTTATTTTACTTGTAATTTTTATTGAATAAAGATAATTTATCCCGCTTATAACTAGTGAAAAAATTGGCAGTCTTAATGCTAACGATATATTCCAGGCGACCTCAGTATGAAGAGGAGAAACAGAAGAGGTAAAGGACAGGGTGTGCTGTAATAATGGAATACGCGGTCTAAAAGGCATAGGCATATGTTATAATAATATACTAATAGTGTAATAAATAATAATATACATAGGAATTCAATAATAATACATAAATAAAAAAAAAATAAAAAAAAAAAATTATAAAAATATTATAAAGTTATATGATTATTTACGGGATATTTACCGTGGTAAGGTTGTGGAATGAGGACCGGTTGTGGTGTAGTTGTGGTTGTGGGTGAAGTTGTGGATGTGGTTGTTTTAGTGAACAACCGTGCTAGTATAAAACAGTTAAAAAAATTATATTATATAAATACTTATAAACATAAAATTAGAACGATACAGTAGCTACTTCGAGATATAATGCAGTTTCACACGACCAGTGAAAATTTATATTATCTTTGCACACGACGCTCTACACGATGTCTATTTCTTCATATTTTTATTAAACCAACACATAATTTTATTAAAAATGTCGTATCTGAATTTCCCCAGCAATAAAGTATGCAGGGTTGAGAGACGCGGACGTTTCGTTTCCCTTAGTTCCGCGGAATCAGGGCATGCACGAGTGTCGCGGAATATGGAAGACGTTTCTAGAAGCGTGCCTTGAAATACTCCGAATGTGGAGTTTATTTTCAAATGCTGAAAGCTTGGCTTTTCTTCTTCGAAACGAAGAAAATATGCAGTGCAGTTAAAATTTGGGAAATATTATTTGTGCAAATGACTGTATTTCGGCTTAGGTACCAATTTTTATTCTGTCTGTCATGGTTAGGGTTTGCCAAGACGCAGCGTAGGTAGGCCTCCCACTAGATGGACCGACGACATATAGTGAGAGTCGCTGGCATCCAGTGGATGCAAAAGGCAGGCTGTCGTTCAGTGTGGAGGTTAAAGGGGGAGGCCTATGTTCAGCAGTGGACGTCTTCTGGCTGATGATAATGACCAATTTTTACTATGATAGAATTTTTCCTGATATGTAACAAAGGCTTAGATATGAATTTATTTATAAACTATACTCCGTTCACAAATCTTAGATATTTTTATGTAAACAAATAAATGTCACGAAAAGTCACTGTCAAAGTGACATGCCAGTTGCTCAAAACATTATTCACTTGTATGAAAAATATTTTACTTTCTATTTTCCCCGGCTTTAATCTCGCGCGGTACAATGTGGAATTGTCTGATAGTTCAAAAAATTCATAAAATCATAATAGATGGCGCTGATTATAGAGACGTTGACTATTATGATAGATGAAATATAGGTCAAATCAAACGTTGGCTAGAAATGTTTAGAATCCCTACTGTCCTACCAGCAGGCACGGGCCGTGGACTAATTGTCTTTCCACCGTTTTTATCCCGCGAGAAAAAGACAAACGTATCCATATTCTAGCTTTGTCGCGTCTAGGCGTGGATAAAAACGGTGGAAAGACAATTTATCCACAGCCCATGCTAGGCCTGCATGATAATAAAATATTCTCTATCAAAATATGTTTTTTTTTAATCATAACATTGTATAGAACAGATATCATAGTAAAATGAATAGTACAAAACGATTTAATTTTATAATTGTTCATATTACGACTAGAAAAACATATTAAAATATTTATTTACTAATTATATTTATATAATTAATATTTTGCTGTCGACCAGCTCGGTCACCACGGGCTTTCCTGCACAAGGAGCGCGGGAAGGATTCCCCGTCACGCCAGCCTTAACGACATCATCCGCCGGGCTTTTACCAGTGTCAACTGCGTGGCCATTCTTGAACCGAGTGGCCTCGTACGTGGTGATGGTAAAAGACCGGACGGTATGACGTTGATTCCTTGGAAGATGGGGCGCCTATCAGTATGGGACGCTACTTGCGTTGATACCCTTGCACCGTCTCATCTTCCTAGAACGCAAAATAAGGCTGGTACAGCAGCTGAATCTGCAGAAAGCCTCAAAAGGCGCAAATATAGCAACCTAGACAGTGGGTATATATTTGAGCCTTTTGGGGTCGAAACTTTAGGCCCGTGGGGACCGGGCGCTAAAAATATTTTTAAAGATTTATCAAATCGTCTGGTCGAAGCATCTCGCGACCAAAATGCTGGCCGATATCTTGCACAGCGTATAAGCATTGCAATTCAACGCGGCAATGCAGCCAGCATTTTGGGTACGATGCCTGCTGGCAGCGGATTATTAGATTAGTTTAGTTTTATATATTAGTATTAGTTTGTAATTTTTCAAGTAGTTTTTAGTTGTTTATATTTTATGTTTTCATTAATTTTCTGTTTATAATGTAATTATAAATAAAAGTATTTCGTTGAATTTATATAATAACTACCATTTTATATATAAAAGAAAGTCGTGTTAGTTACACTAGTTATAACTCAAGAACGGCTGAACTGATTTGGCTGGAAATTGGTGGGGAGATAGCTTAGAACTAGGAGACGGACATAGGCTAATTTTCATCAGCATCATCACCATTTTTCATCACTACGCGGGTGTAACCGCGGCGCAGCTAGTAAAAGATATTTTTTGCACTGGTAACCCCTTTGTTTACATAAAATATCTAAGATTAGTGAAGGGAGTATAGGTTTGAGATAGAGCCACGTGCACATTGAGATAATCCCGTCGCAGAGTTTAAGGTACGGACAGACGTGCTCATTACTAGCACAAAAGCATGCTTTTATTGAGCAAGTGCTCATTAGTAGCACGTGTGTAATGTAATGAGCATGCTTATTTAGAGCGTGCTCAAAAATCAAACGACGTTTGATTTTCGAGCATGCTACCTGAAGCGCGGGTAGGGGGGGGGGGGGCGTGATCCGAACACGTCTGAATATGTTTGCTCTTGCTTTGAGCATGTCTATTTAGGAGTATGCTTTAAAACAAGCATGCTTATTTCTGGTAAATGTGAACAGTTTGCAGAGCATGCTAATTTTAAGCAAGCTTATTAGCATGCTTTTTTTGAGCACGTCTATCAGTACCTTTACGCGATGCGATAACTCAAACCCTCCGCGATGGGTACATGCGATGCGATAAACAGTTACGATGTATTGCAATGCATTGCTCGACAGTTATGACTTAGAACTTTATGATGAAAATTTTGTTTTTATTTGTATTGGATTGTTACGATATCATCATCATCATCAGCCAGAAGACGTCCACTGCTGAACATAGGCCTCCCCCTTTAACCTACACACTGAACAGCCTGCCTTTTGCATCCACTGGATGCCAGCGACTCTCACAGTGTCGTCGGTCCATCTAGTGGGAGGCCTACCTACTCTGCGTCTTCCGATTCAAGGTCTCCACTCTTTCCCCTTTCTTCTCTATCGGTTATCAGTTTTTAGAGCGATGTGGCCTGCCTATTGCCAATTCAACTTGCAAATTTTAACAGCTATGTCGGTCCATGTGACGTGGTCCTTAACTGTTGGCCTTTTGGAAAAACTCAGAGTCACACAGCGTGAAATGGAGAGAGCTATGCTCGAAGTTTCTTTGCGCGATAGAATCCGAAACGTGGATATTCGCCTAAGAACCAAAGTCACCGACATAGCTGTTAAATTTGTTACAATATAAAACAATGATATCATGAAGCAAAAATGCAAAGTTTTTCTGTTAAAACATTGAGAATTGTGCTTGACCATCATGTCGCCTGATGTTAAGAGTTATTGCGGTCTACGATGGACCACGCTTGCCTAGATGAAACCGCGAATCAAAGACGCCCAGATTGTAACTATTGGGGAATAATTCCACAGTCTAGCGATTCACACAACGTACGTGGAATCAAAGCGCTTTTTTCGGGTTTTCGAAATATCTGCCATGAAACGGTATCACATTCGGAGTCTGCCCTGGCCGTCCGATAAAAAAATAGGCAGGAGGGAATGAGGTCATGCAGATCCGATGCACATTCCCCGAAATGTATCCGAAAAAAAAAACCGGCTAGTGCGAGTCGGGCTCGCGCACTGAGGGCTCCGTACCACGAAAAAATTCAATAACGAAATTACCAGTTATAACTTTGTAATGAACATAATCTTATCACCGACTCGTACTTGGCCATTTTTATTGTTTGTTGTTATACTTTAGAGTATGTACTATAATCATGTTAAGTTTGACGCTTGTAAGTATTACCGTTTTTACATTAGAGTTTATCAAAAATACGTAAAAAATACGTTTGTTGTATGGGGACCCGCCTTTAGTTTTTACTTTTTGACTTTTATATTATTTGTTAGTCAATTCGCCGTAATCTATACTAATCTATACTTCTATACTATAATATTATAAAGAGGAAAGATTTGATTGTTTGTTTGTTTGCATTGAATAGGCTCCGAAACTACTGAACCGATTTGAAAAATTCTTTCACTGTTGGGATGCTGCACTATCCCCGGTTGACATAGGCTATATATCCCGGCTTCGCCCGTGTGAAGCAGGGGCGGCCTACAAGAAGAAAATTTCAACCGGCTATTTATTACGGTTCGAAAGATACAGCCGTTAATAGGTAGGACAGACAGAAAGACGGACTGACAGACAGACAGACATCGTAGCCATAGTAATAGGGTCCCGTTTTTACCCTTTGGATACGGAACCCTAAAAAACTATAGATTGGCAATTTTACGCCGATCTAGCTATGTAGATTACGTTTTGTAGCTAGTACAACTGATGACCTTCTTGGAATGTTTTTCAATGGATTCCGACATCTCAAGCTAGTACTTACTTGGCTTATCCATCCAAGTAGTACTGCTTGCATGACTGAACTGCTTTTGTACATTATACAGCCTGTAGTTAATACAAAAATAACAATAAATAAAGTGGCTTGCAGGCTATTGTATTAAATTAATTATTTGTTATCGTAAGCATGTAACATAAGTTTTTAGTAATGCAGACTTGTATTATTAAGGGTCCTGTATACCCTCTGCAGCTCTCTCGCTCGCACATTTTCACAGTATTGAAGATATAAAATCAATGAGTGTGAATTTCCAAAAAGTAACAAAATCATGTCATGGTGTCTATCGTAACATTACAAACAAAGAAATGTTTGCTTCGATATCTTGTTATTTGACGGAATAAAATGGCACGAGAAATAAAAATCACTTGTTACCATTTCACTGTGTCAAATTAAAATATATCAAATTGACAATTTCTTTGTTTGTAATGTTACGATAGACACCATGACATGATTTTGTTACTTTTTGGAAATTCACACTCATTGATTTTATATCTTCAATAATGTGAAAATGTGCGAGAGAGAAAGCTGCAGAGGGTATACAGGACCCTTAAGGAAACTGACGTGGTTTTCACACATTTTGTATGATTAAGCCGATTATTCCGACTCTAGTTTCTACCACATTCAGCGGTCTTTTTCAAGGTGAGTGCACACGCGCGACTCTCGCTTTGCAAACTTTTATTATCTAACACTGTTTTAAACTATCACGGTTGTTCACTAAAGTTATATGATTCATATTCATCAAGGAGCTCATTCAACAACCTTACCACGGTAAATATCCCGTAAATAATTAATTTTATATGACTTTTATTGTCTATCATATTGTCTATACAAAGAGGAAAGATTTGAATGTTTGTTTGGTTGCATTGAATAGGCTCCAAAATTTCTGAACCGATTTGAATTTTTTTTTCACTGTTGGGAAGCTACACTATCCTCTGGTGACGTAGGCTATATATCTATACCGTTGCGAAGCCGGGGCGAACCGCTAGTCTGTCATAAACTTCGACCAAAAAATGCAAGTTATCCCAACTTATGATAGACAATACAATTGCATTCAGAATTTGGTATGTTAAGTAAAAACCACTGGAGCTCACCTCATTTTCAAAAATCTTTCAGAGCGCCTGGTTAATGCGACGCGTGACCAAAATGCTGGCGTGTTTCTGGCTCAACGCATAAGCATTGCCATTCAATGTGGTAATGCCGCCAGCATGCTGGGTACGCTGCCAACTGGTAGTGGGCTTGAGCATTTGGATTGTCTTTACACCTTCAACGGTCTATGGGCAGTCTAACTGTATTTGTAGTTTTAGTTTTAGCTTGTATTTTGTTTGGTTAATAAAGGCACTTGCCCAGTAAAAACTGTTACAAAACTGTTATAACTTTTTAAAGGATTGCTGACACTTTTGCTGGCGTAAAAAAAGCCCTACGTTATAGAGCTCCTATTGAACCGGATTGAGGTCGCGATCATAATTCGAATGTGATCGAGCTCGCGCAAAAAGAGCATAATAAAAACGCCATCGCGCGAATTGATGGTCGCGAAAGCTATAGATACGTTAGAGCGAACACACGGCGACTTTTTGCAGCAATTCAGTCGCTGACCATAAGGCTATAAACAAGGGAGATAATTATGGTAAGGTGGCGTGACAGTTGCGAACGCATCTGGCCTAAATCAGGCCTTTTTAAGCCCTGAAGCAACCTTGTAGCCCTTTTTATGCATGTGGACTATTAGTGCGTTCATTGGTGTTGCTACGAGTTTCTCAGTGTGCGTGAAAAATGAGTAAGTGAGTTTTTGCTTTAAGCGGTTTAGCGGTACGGTGATTTTTATTAATGAAAAATTGTGACATTTGAACACCATCGATAATTGTATTACGGCATACCTACCTTAAAGACAGGCTGTCGTTCAGTGTGGAGGTTAAAGGGGGAGGCCTATGTTCAACAGTGGACGTCTTCTGGCTGATGGTGATGATGATGATATCTCCCTTATTGTGTCTGATCTGAGCCATAGACTTACAGGCAGGTGCAGTGATACAATTGGGATGTAAACGCGATAAATTCATCAAAACAAACGTAAGTTTGTATCAGTGCAAACGCGTTTGTTCATTGACAGAATCTCGTTTTTTTATTTTAAATAATAGATACGCTTGCGCTTAGCCGCCATCTCGGCGACGATGCGGTCTACGATGGAGCACGCTTGCCTAGAAGAAACCGATTCACTCTCGACTTAAGACCCCCATTTTGTCACTGACAGGGAAAACGTCACGGACGCGTTATATCATGTCAAGTGAAGCGATGCAGTCGCGCGTTTTTGTAACGCGCGTTTTTGTCGCAGTGAAGTCGCCGTGTGTTACGTAACATTATTATCTGTTCTGTGGCGGTGCGCAGTGTGCGCCGGGGTTTATTGGCTCGTTCGGGAGACCATGTATTCATGACGATGTTTATGTGGCTGACTGTACTGGCGATGATACTGGGGTTGTGAAAGGAGATGGGTGATTGTGAGGTTTATGTTATTTATTTATTCGATTTCCAACGTAAAGTGTAAACGGTTAAGAATCACATTTGTATTATTGAAACTGACGTGGTTTTCACACATTTTATTTATGTTACACGGGAATTACTCAAAATTAGAACCGAAAGAGTGCACGATTCTAAATTGAAGCGCCTGACAAAAAACACACAGCAAATGGTCGATGTACAAGACGGTAACTGGATGGATAAGGCGGTAGTGAATTTATCTTCGCAGATCTTATCAGAAGAGGTGACTACAGCCTTAGCTAGAGGACTTAATTTCGCACCTACACCGAAGAAAATTCCAGTGGAGTCCATCATTACCGGTATTGAAGACACAATTGTACGGAATAAGATAAATAGTCGCGATGCTGAGTGTTTAAGACAAGATGTGTCGTCGTTACTGAGGAAGGGCAAGGTACCGAAACCAAACATTTCCAAATCCGAGTTGGACGCTTTGGAAACCCTGCGCAGAAACCCTGACTTGCTGGTCTTGCCGGCAGATAAAGGTAATGCTGCTGTTATTGTTGAAACACAGGCTTACGAACAGAAAATTGGGAAGCTGGTAAGCGACATTAACACGTATAAAAAAGTTACCTATAACCCCACCAACCGGGTGACGAATAGTCTAAATAACATCCTAAAGACATTGCCGGATGACTTGTATAATAGGTTGCGCCCTTTAAATCCTACAACGCCAAAAATCTACGGGTTGCCGAAGATTCATAAACCAGATTGGCCTCTTCGTCCCATTGTTAGTCAGATAGACTCACCGACATATAAAACCGCACGTTTTCTGTCAGACATGCTACTCCCTTTTACGGGTAAAACATCTAGCTATGTGAAAGACTCATCACATTTTATACAGTTGCTAGAGGAGGTGCAATTGACAGATAATGAGGAAATGGTGAGTTTCGATGTCGTTTCGTTGTTCACGAATATACCGATAGAGGACACTATCAACATTATATCTGATTTATTAGAATGCATTCCCATACCTATCGAGTATATAGAGTTGATACGATACACACTGACTAGTGGATATTTTGTGTGGAAAGGGGATTTCTACCTACAGGTTGACGGCGTTGCGATGGGCTCTCCTATAGCTCCAGTGGTAGCCAACATATTTATGGAGTGGTTCGAAGAGTATGCACTACTGAACACTTCCTATAAACCGAGACACTGGTGGCGATATGTGGACGACGTGTTTGCTATTATACGTAGAGATAAGATAGATCTGTTTTTGGACCACTTGAATAGCATCCACCCGAGAATCGCTTTAACAGTGGAACGTGAAAAGGATAGAGCTCTAGCTTTCCTTGATGTGTTGGTGAAACGTGACTCGAATGGCCGACTGTCTCACGCGGTATACCGTAAACCAACGCACACGGATAGATATCTCAGAGCCGATTCACACCATCACCCAGCACATTTAGCATCAGTACCACGGACACTTATTAACAGAGCGTTGAAACTCTGCGATTACGAATACCTGGATACTGAGCTGGACCATATCAGAGGTGTGCTGAATAGCAATGGTTATAGTTGGAAGCAGAGCTGGCGTATTGCAAACGCGACGACCGGGACACGTCGGACATCGGTAGAGAGAGCAACAGCGTTTTTGCCGTATGTTAAAGGAGTGACGGACAGTATCGGAAACTTGTTACGCCGGAGGTACAGCATCAAGACGATCTTCCGTCCTATAGGGCAACTGAGACAGCTGCTCCGCTCTCCAAAAGATAGAGACCCTTTGGGGGTTCCCGGTGTGTATATGATCCCCTGCGATTGCGGTAAATGTTACGTCGGCGAAACAAAGAGGAACGTGTCCACGAGGCTCACGGAGCATATACGTTCCATGAAAAAGCTCGACACCAACGGTTCCGCGGTGGCAGAACATTCTCTGGGCTCCGGCGCACAGCATTATATCAGGTTCGACAGAGCGAAAGTGCTGGCACGGGAGAAATTCTTTGTGCCCCGGAAAGTCAGAGAAGCCATCGAGATCAGTCGACGTCCAACCTTCAATAGGGATGGAGGATGGAACCTGCCACCGACTTGGAAGCCGTGCCTTCATGGAGTTCGTGTGAGTGACCGTGAGATTGGTGGCGACGTGGTGAGCTCCGCGTGCTGGAGTATTCCCGACACGCAGGAAGATTCGAGTGAGGAAGAGCTCCAGTGTGCGCCGGCGCAACATATTTCTCTACGCACCCCCACCCCCGTACCCGACAAGCAGCCGGTGTCATCACGTGCGCGCCGCGCGGCGGCCCGTAGTGCAAAGCGAGACGCAGCCGCGCGCGTGCATTCACCTTGAAAAAGGCCGTCTAATGCGGTTGAAACTATAGTCGGAGTAACCGGCTTAATCTTACGTGAGTAATTCCCGTGTAACATAAATAAAATGTGTGAAAACCACGTCAGTTTCAATAATAAAATTGAAAACCTCTACGGGGAGGTAAGACTCAACGAAGTGAAACGGTTTGCTAGACTTAGGACGAAGCGTAATAAACTTGAAAGTGGTTTAGCATTTTTGAGTAAGTGCCGGTTGTCGAGTGTTGTGCCAAATTTCATTAAAGTTAAACCTAATAAGTGTATTCAAGGTTACGATCGTTTCTTTGAAAATGTTAGCATTAAACTGTTAATGAGGGTAATTCGGGATTATCATCGGAAAATATCAATCGTAACGGGGGAGTTATACCAGTTACATCTACAGTTGTCTCACGGTTTAAGCTCGGATTTGTGGGGGATCCTTGATGCGATGACTTTTAGTAGGGCTGATTTTGTCAAAATTAGAACCGAAAGAGTGCACGATTCTAAATTGAAGCGCCTGACAAAAAACACACAGCAAATGGTCGATGTACAAGACGGTAACTGGATGGATAAGGCGGTAGTGAATTTATCTTCGCAGATCTTATCAGAAGAGGTGACTACAGCCTTAGCTAGAGGACTTAATTTCGCACCTACACCGAAGAAAATTCCAGTGGAGTCCATCATTACCGGTATTGAAGACACAATTGTACGGAATAAGATAAATAGTCGCGATGCTGAGTGTTTAAGACAAGATGTGTCGTCGTTACTGAGGAAGGGCAAGGTACCGAAACCAAACATTTCCAAATCCGAGTTGGACGCTTTGGAAACCCTGCGCAGAAACCCTGACTTGCTGGTCTTGCCGGCAGATAAAGGTAATGCTGCTGTTATTGTTGAAACACAGGCTTACGAACAGAAAATTGGGAAGCTGGTAAGCGACATTAACACGTATAAAAAAGTTACCTATAACCCCACCAACCGGGTGACGAATAGTCTAAATAACATCCTAAAGACATTGCCGGATGACTTGTATAATAGGTTGCGCCCTTTAAATCCTACAACGCCAAAAATCTACGGGTTGCCGAAGATTCATAAACCAGATTGGCCTCTTCGTCCCATTGTTAGTCAGATAGACTCACCGACATATAAAACCGCACGTTTTCTGTCAGACATGCTACTCCCTTTTACGGGTAAAACATCTAGCTATGTGAAAGACTCATCACATTTTATACAGTTGCTAGAGGAGGTGCAATTGACAGATAATGAGGAAATGGTGAGTTTCGATGTCGTTTCGTTGTTCACGAATATACCGATAGAGGACACTATCAACATTATATCTGATTTATTAGAATGCATTCCCATACCTATCGAGTATATAGAGTTGATACGATACACACTGACTAGTGGATATTTTGTGTGGAAAGGGGATTTCTACCTACAGGTTGACGGCGTTGCGATGGGCTCTCCTATAGCTCCAGTGGTAGCCAACATATTTATGGAGTGGTTCGAAGAGTATGCACTACTGAACACTTCCTATAAACCGAGACACTGGTGGCGATATGTGGACGACGTGTTTGCTATTATACGTAGAGATAAGATAGATCTGTTTTTGGACCACTTGAATAGCATCCACCCGAGAATCGCTTTAACAGTGGAACGTGAAAAGGATAGAGCTCTAGCTTTCCTTGATGTGTTGGTGAAACGTGACTCGAATGGCCGACTGTCTCACGCGGTATACCGTAAACCAACGCACACGGATAGATATCTCAGAGCCGATTCACACCATCACCCAGCACATTTAGCATCAGTACCACGGACACTTATTAACAGAGCGTTGAAACTCTGCGATTACGAATACCTGGATACTGAGCTGGACCATATCAGAGGTGTGCTGAATAGCAATGGTTATAGTTGGAAGCGGAGCTGGCGTATTGCAAACGCGACGACCGGGACACGTCGGACATCGGTAGAGAGAGCAACAGCGTTTTTGCCGTATGTTAAAGGAGTGACGGACAGTATCGGAAACTTGTTACGCCGGAGGTACAGCATCAAGACGATCTTCCGTCCTATAGGGCAACTGAGACAGCTGCTCCGCTCTCCAAAAGATAGAGACCCTTTGGGGGTTCCCGGTGTGTATATGATCCCCTGCGATTGCGGTAAATGTTACGTCGGCGAAACAAAGAGGAACGTGTCCACGAGGCTCACGGAGCATATACGTTCCATGAAAAAGCTCGACACCAACGGTTCCGCGGTGGCAGAACATTCTCTGGGCTCCGGCGCACAGCATTATATCAGGTTCGACAGAGCGAAAGTGCTGGCACGGGAGAAATTCTTTGTGCCCCGGAAAGTCAGAGAAGCCATCGAGATCAGTCGACGTCCAACCTTCAATAGGGATGGAGGATGGAACCTGCCACCGACTTGGAAGCCGTGCCTTCATGGAGTTCGTGTGAGTGACCGTGAGATTGGTGGCGACGTGGTGAGCTCCGCGTGCTGGAGTATTCCCGACACGCAGGAAGATTCGAGTGAGGAAGAGCTCCAGTGTGCGCCGGCGCAACATATTTCTCTACGCACCCCCACCCCCGTACCCGACAAGCAGCCGGTGTCATCACGTGCGCGCCGCGCGGCGGCCCGTAGTGCAAAGCGAGACGCAGCCGCGCGCGTGCATTCACCTTGTAAAAGGCCGTCTAATGCGGTTGAAACTATAGTCGGAGTAACCGGCTTAATCTTACGTGAGTAATTCCCGTGTAACATAAATAAAATCACATTTGTATAGAACATTTATTTTCAAATATATTTTTTCATTAGAAGCTTATAAAAATTTAGTAAGCAGATTAGGGTTGCCACCTTTTTTTTAAGCAAATAGAGTATATTTAATATTTTAGGCTAAAAAAAAGTACAACATCTGAAAATAAAGTACTATTTATTTACCAAACTATTTCTCTTCCGTACATATTTTTGTTGGTTCTAGCAAAATTCAACAAATATTTGTTACAACACAAATTCAAACAAGACGAGAAAATAAAAACAATAGTAGCGGAAAAAATTACAAGTTGATATGACATGATATTGACATTGACGTTTTAGGTTACGTTCCAAAGCAGTCCGTTCTGTTACACGAAAAAAACAAAAGTCCATTTAAAAAAATCTTCACAGGTAAAAAAAAGTTTTTTTACGTACTTTACTGCCCTCATAAAGTATAAAGTATGTTAGGCCAAAATAGAGTACGATACTTTATTATAAAGTACGGGTGGCAACCCTAAAGCAGATTGTCCAAATGAAAGAAGAATTGTAGAAGTTGATAGAGTTATTATAATCTGCCGTTCACAAACTCTCCAAAAAAGTAGAAACCAAACTCCGATTTTAAAATCGGAGTTTGGTTTCTAGAGCTTAATATCGCAACGTTTTGCCCCTTTGGCGAGCCATATTTCACAAAATATTCACTTGATAAAAAAGTGATGTGTCAAACCTTCCCTTTATTTTAAAAGACCTATTCAACTTTATCCCGCAAGCCACTCTTGTGCAGCGAAAAGAAAAATCATCCCCATTTCAGATGTACCAGAGACACACCTAAATAGCAAAATTATATTCTTTTTATACTTTTAAAATTTTGATCTATATTAAAACTGTAATTGTGCAAAGTTTCAAGCACTTGCCTCAATGACTGTAAAAGTTAGAAGGATCTAAAAAATTTAGGACGGACAGACAGACGAACGGACATAACTAATTTATAAGAGTTCCTTGTCGGGGTTCGGAACCCTAAAAAGTGCCAACGTAAAAGTAACATTTTGCGTTGTTTATTTTCTTAAACATGTGTATTTTCGAATGTTAATGCATAATCAGTATCCGTGAACGTGCTCGAGTGTAGGTAAGTGATACATGTACTTTCGTGTTGTTTCGTGTAAAGTCTCCACCCCTCTAGTAAAGACTACGGCTTGTTTGACGATATTTTGTAAAACTTGAGTTTTTTTTTAAATAATAGATAGGCATGCGCTTGGCCGCCATCTCGCCTGATGTTAAGTGAAGATACAATCTACGGTGGAGCATACTTCGCACTGCTTATGACGTGCGACGCCAAAATTTACTCAAGAGGAAAGAAATAATGTGGGTATGCATAAAAGTTGTTCAAAATTGTCGTACAACGTGAAGGTACTTAATAAATAACCAAGTATGAAAATAAATTGTTGTTGTCAGTTTTCAAATAGCTATTGTAAAGAACGCGCGTTATGCTATTGTATTGTAAGTTAGTTCCACACACGGAATATTAGAAGCTGGAATAGTCTTTCAAGAAAAATTGTTTACAATTAGGAAATATTTCTTATATTGACATATACATAGAAATCACTAGAAATAAGTACTGTTATAGAGAGAGAAAAATAGGCACAAGCTTGTTACATGATTCTCAGATAGCAATAGGTATTTGTGTTACAGGACTAAGTAATATTTTGTTCGTTGAGGGCGTTGTTTTGAATTCAGCACGAAGCGAAGAGTTCAATATACATATACACCGCCCAAGAACAAAATAAAACAAAATACTTATGAAAAAATATATGAAAATGCTCGGTGTACCTCTACCTACTCGAAACTCGTATGTATGTAGACATTGGATTAAATAAAAACAAATTAATTATGAAAAAATTAAACATTAATTATTCATATGGAGAGTCAGTATTATAATACAAGCTCCTTGATAATCAATCACTAAAATAAGTTTAAGAATTTAATTTAAGTTTGTGACATAAAAATATTACATTCAAACTCCACGCGAGCGTCTGCCAACCAACTACGCTTATCTATCAGAAGCTCGAACGCGGACCAATCAGAAAAGAGAACGCTCAAACTCCCTTAGGCTTTAGCTTGAATTTGGTTCCCGCTATCCTCTAAAGCCAATAATTATCGTTTTTCGAATAGGTGTGATGAAAATGATTTTTCAGTTACCTATAACTGTCACAGAGATAGATATGGAAGTAAAATAAACAGATGTTAATTGTCATTGAGATAGATACTAAAAATGACGAAGATTGAAATAATATTGGTTTCTCTAAAATTCACCCGGTATTCGTGCATATTTTTCATGAAAATCCTTGTTTATATACTTTCGGTGACAATAGGGCGACAAGCATGGCTCTTCCAGTTTTCTTTTTGTAACTATTCCATGGTTCCACAGAAGAGGGTAATTTATCAAGTGAATAAAGGAAATAGCTTCACCATATCATTACGTATTTTAATGTATAATGGAATAGCGTACGTTAGCTGTGTTTTGTAGTTCAAATTAACTGGTAGTGGTAAAAGCTGCATTAAAGTTTCTTTGTATTTGTACTTTTTATCCAGATGCTATCATACCCTTACGAATGTTTACCCTAATTACGGAATTTCTTTGCGCGGTAAAATCCCAAACATGGATATTCGCCAAAAAACCAAAGTCACCGACATAGCTGTTAAAATTTGCAAGTTAAAGTGGCAATGGACAGGCCACATCGCTCGAAGAACCGATAACCGATAGAGAAGAAAGGTTCTTGAGAGGAGACCACGAACCGGAAGACGCAGCGTAGGTAGGCCTCCCACTAGATGGACCGACGACATTGTGAGAGTCGCGGGCATCCAGTGGATGTTTGCATCCACTGGATTCCCGCGACTCAGGCAGGCTGTCGTTCAGTGTGGAGGTTAAAGGGGGAAGCTTATGTTCAGCAGTGGACGTCTTCTGGCTGATGATGATGACCCTAATTATGACTGTTCCATGGAGCTTCGAAATTCGGAACGCAAAGTTATCTAAATATATATTTCAACTAGCTGCGCACCGCGGTTTCACCCACGTTATACCTATGTCATTGAAGCAACCTTGGTAGCGACAACAACCTTCTTTAGGTAATAATATTATATCAATGACCTAATTTTTTGCCGTTTCATACAAAATGGGAAAGTGAATTTTCTATTAAAAAATCGTCTATAAATTTTCTATATTTTAATACTTATTCTGCTATTCAGAGTGGAGAGTAATCAAAAAAAAAACAAAAGGTGGAAATAAATCAAACAATTCAAAAGATCATGCAAATCAGACCAGCATCTGCATTTGAGTTATAAATGGTGTTATCAACCCGACTTTTTTTAATGCCATAGGTAGCAAACAAGCAAACGGGCTGCCTGATGGTAAGCAGTCACCGTCGTCTATGTATGCCTTGTAACATCAGAGGCGTCACAAGTACGTTGCCGACCCTTAAGGACTCGATTAACTCGTCTTTTAAAGAACCCCATGTTGTAGCTTCTCAGAAACACCGAAGGTAGCTCATCTGGTACAAAAGTGTACCAGATACCTTCTTACATCCTTGATTTGTTTTCTTAAGCTACATTGTCAAATTCTTCGGTAAAAATATATTTTCCTCAACAACTAGCAACTCCACAAATTACCAAAATCTTGATAATTAAACTTTTTGTTACGAAGAAAGACTGAATATGTAGATTTAACCGACGTTGCCGTCGGATGGAGAGTTAACAGGAATTCTTACCTTAATTTAAACATGCATTTGCATAATTTTGATCACGAGAAACGTGTCACATGGCAAGTTTGAGAAGTTGTAATCTCATTATGATGCGCTACCGCCACCACAGCTCGGCGACGGTTCTCGCAAGTGTGCACTGCGCCTTACCACAGGTATACTGATTATATTATACCATCTACCTGTCTACAATTATTTTTATTATAAATAGGCTTGCGCTTGGCCGCCAACTCGCCTGATGTTAAGCGATGATGCGGCCTATTTTTTTCGATGGGGAAATCTTCCAAAGATACCCGGCTGCATTGGGGTGCAGCCAGGTTATGTGGGATTATACCCACTAAAACCCCCTCAGTGACCAGCCTTAGTGCTTACATAGGGCTCCGAGATCTCCAGAAGAACGCACCGGAGCCCTCGGCACTGCGCTACGGCTCCTCCCGAGACAACTGCATTGTCTCAGCCCCTCCACCCACGACGGTCACACAACGTTGTCGTTCTCTCCCTGTGCACGCTTAAGTGGATGGTCAGAGCCCCAACTTTGACCATCCCGAGCCCGGAGGTCCCCTTTTAGTAGTCTCTTACTACAGGCAGGGGTGCCGTATTCTATTGCCCTGGCGCCAGGGCTAAAGCGATGATGCGGCCTACGATGGAGCACGCTTGCCTAGAAGAACTTCACTCTCGACTTGAAGACACCCAGATTGTAACTATCGGGGAACACCCACTCAGGCAGCGAATTCCACAGACTAGCAGTTGGCACAATAAATGTGGAATCAAAGCGCTTTGTACGGGTTCTCGGAATATATAAAGCGGTGTCGATTCTTCGTACCCACTCTGGCAGTCCGATAGAAAAATGGGCAGGAATGGAATCAAATCATGCAGATCTGTAGCACACTCTCCGAAATGTATCCGATAAAAAACCGATAGACTAGCAACCTTGCGCCGATGCTCAAGACTAAGAAGCTTAGTCTGAACCAGGGATTCGTTGCTGATGAGCCTCTTGGCACGTTTCTCAATAGACTCCAACGCCCGAAGCTGGTACAAACGGCGAATACAACTCGGCTGGGCAGCGTTCGGTAAACTTCGCAACGTCTTCTCGTCCAAAATACCAGTCTACGATCAGTGTGTATTGACATACGGCACTGAAACGTGGAAATATTTTATTCTCACTCTTTCTCTCCCTTTGGTTGGACGGCAGTCCGTCAACCAAATCCACACGTCTGTTAGCACTATAAGAATTTGTAACGGCTTATCATAATGCGCCTTTTGTTAGATTTATAAGTTTTTTTTCGGAAAAAACTATTTATCTATTTTGTATGAAATTTTATATTACCTAAAGTTATATGATTATTTACGGGATATTTGAATTCAATGTACATTGTACAGTGCCACCAACTTAGCTGTTAAGGTAGGCAAAATTGGAACATCAGTTATTTCTTGGTGAATTTCATACTTTGTTCTCCACTAGCGACGCTGTCAACTGAACAGCAAACATAGAGGAACTGTTCCTAGAACAGAACTTCAAAAAAACAAAGAAGTGTCTCCATGGCGACCGGACCCTGTTGTTTTTCGTTAAATTTTTCATGACCATGGATACAAAGTATTTCAGTCGTATTAAACAATATTTTCTACTTTTTAGTATCAGTTTGTAAATGTAGGCATAGCCATGAAGTCGGTTCTTTATTTTTTCTAAGAACTATTATTAAGAAATCTTACAATCACCGTTTTTCTTTCTCTACTTTAGATATAACAACTGAAAAGCCAAGTCTAAAAATAAATGCTCCAAGCTCTGTGGTACATCTGTGTGATGTAAATTTTCTGTTATCGTAAAACGTACATAACACAAAAAATGTACAGACAGACAAACAAAGCGCATTATCTTTTATACACAGACCGCGGCAGTATTATAATGAGAAGCATAATCGCATTGTTGGCCGCCGGAAATTAAAGACACAATAAAATATCTGAAATAGGAAGATAGGAACCGCTGCTGCATATTTTTGGAAAATATGGCCCAAAACATTATGTCCTTTGAATTTATTTTCGGTTTGCGAATTCAGCTCGCTTTGTGAGTTTGAATTTATGGTCGGATGAAGGAATGTTTCATTTCTGGTTAAATTATTTATTTGGGTGATTACGAAACTGTGATGGTACATTTTAACAATTCAGCAGTGCAAGTACCGTTCTTTATCGATAGTCAATTTCGATAAAATGCCATAGAATCGATCATAGCAAGTACTGATTAAATGGCATTTTATCGAATTTGACAATTTCAACTGTCAAATTTGATGATCGATAAAGAACGGTACTTGCACTGCAGGGGCCGGTAGTAAGATCTAAATATTGATTCAGTTAAGGCACAGAAAAGAGAAGGGAATAGAAGGAAGAGAGAAGGAACATGTGTTACCAGGCATACGAGTGAACAGGGGGGTTAGACAAGAGCTACTTTCTGTTAATGTTAATGCCTGCGGAAAGATGAAATTGTATGAAAATGACATTAGCTTGAGAGATGTTATCTCAAGTTAATGTCATTTTAATGTTTTTTTTGTTGTTTTTCGTTTTAACTTTTTTATTCATCAACACCATCAACAGCCAGAATATGTCTACTGCTGAACATAGGCCTCCCTCTTTAACCTCCACACTGAACGACAGCCTGCCTTTTGCATCCACTGGATGCCCGCGACTCTCACAATGTCGTCGGTCCATCTAGTGGGTAACTTTTTTATTATTTGTTTGTTAATCCGCCGTAACGTTACATATTCTGTGAAAATTTCAACTGTCTATCTATTGCGGTTCGCAAGATATAGCCGTTAATAGGTAGGACAGACAGACGGACAGACGGACGGACAGAAAGACATCGTAGGCTTAGTAATAGGGTCCCGTTTTTACCCTTTGGGTAGGGAACCCTAAAAACATTTCGTTTGCATGTGTGACTACGACGGGCTTCTTACAAAAATGCCTTGACAGCCGTTCTAATCTAATAGAAATAAAAATATTTTCTCTGAGTGAGTACTTGCGAATGTGAACCTTAACGCGCGAAAATACGATTAGCGGACGTGTCATTTTTTTTTTAAATTATAATTCGCCCATCGGGCAGGCTAAAGCCTTTAAGGCCATACCGCCTATTCTTCTGTTTTATATATTCTTAATAACGTCAAACAAGTCATAGTCACAGTCAGAGTCAAGCTAAGTAAGTCACGGTCAAGTCAAACTCATGCCTCTGTAAAGTGGTGGGAACTTTACAAGAGGCTCCTATGGAGTTTTGGAAACAACACGAAAAGACACGTTTCACCTCGTTATATCACTTGTCCACACTCGAGCACGTTTACGAGCACTTAATGAATAATAATTCACCACCTAGAACACATTAACACTCGAAAATACACTAGTTTAGGAAAATAATCCAACGAGCCGACATGTTTTTTTCCACTTTGGCGCCAAAAAACCATACGATTAGCGGTCGTGTAAGATCACAAAATTTTTCATGACCATGGATACAAAGTATTTCAGTCTTAATATTAAACAATATTTTCTACTTTTTAGTTTCGGTTTGTAAATGTAGTATAGTCATGAAGTCGGTTCTTTTTTTTTTAATTATCTTCTTTACTCAAGCACGGAGCGGTCCAATCCTTGTCAAAATATTGGTGTGCGTCACTCCAGCGGTACCCGTATGCGTGTGTCATTAAAATTCAAACTCATGAGAAAGTTTTAATTACAGAGTCGATTAATTTTGCTCCCGGTCCTTTTTGAACCGAAGCTCGGATAAATAAAAACTGCAGACTCGAGTACCTGCAAAATTAAATTGCAGAATGACTAAATTTCATAAAAACTCGCGTGAACTTCAGTTGTTCCGTACTCAAATCCATAAAGTATTAATGGATTTGAGTACGATGTATAAAAATTCATTTCATGGGGGGGGGTTATACCAATAATCCCCACGCTTGGCAGGTGGCTTGGGGATCGCAGGAGGGTCCACCATTAAAGTGGGAGGACGCTGCTGCCCATCCTCTGGTGGTTCTGGTCGCAGTTTTAGGACATACCCGGGTCCTGTATGATGTATAAAAATGTGTATGGAGATACATGTATGTGTATGTGTTATGTCATCATCATCATCAGCCAGGAGACGTCCACTGCTGAACATAGGCCTTCCCCTTTAACCTCTACACTGAACGACAGCCTGCCATCTGCATCCACTGGATGCCAGCGACTCTCACTATGTGATCGGTCCATCTAGTGGGAGGCCTACGTACGCTGCGTCTTCCGGTTCGTGGTCTCCACTCAAGAACCTTTCTTCCCCGTCTGTTATCGGTTCTTCAAGCCACGCTAGAGCTACGCTCTAATGTCCTGCTATTGTCTTTCCTCTTAGTATATCTTCCTTGATAATAATCATGACTGAAAAGTGACACCTGAACGTTAACTTTGGTTTTTTCTTGTGTTTTTACACTTCAGGAAAGCACGCGAAGTCATAATTTTTGTCAGATGATCTTGTGTCGCATTTCCTACGGTAGACAGCTAGAGACTGACTGAAATGAAGTGAGCGCTGGCGCTCATTTTTTAATCTTCGAAAATTTGCTCCTTCTGGGCCCGTCCATTAATTTTATTTTGGTCGAAGTTGCTGGTAACATTTCTGTAAAATGGTTCATTAGAAAATTTCACTATTTTCACCCCGTACCTATATAAGTTATCGGATTCTATCGCGCAAAGAAACTCCGAGCATAGCTCTCTCCATTGCCCGCTGTGTGACTCTGAGTTTTTCCAAAAGGCTAACAGTTAAGGGCCACGTCTCAGTACCATATGTCATCACTGGCAACACACACTGGTCAAAGACCCTTGTCTTTAGGCACTGCGGTATCTTGGACCGTGGTATCCGAATCGTGGACATTCGCTAAAGAACCAGAGTCACCGACATAACTGTTAATATTTGCAAGTTGAAGTGGCAATGGGCAGGGCACATGTCACGCAGAACAGATGGCCGATGGGGCCGAAAGGTTCTGGAATGGAGACCACGGACTGGTAAGTGCAGCGTAGGACGTCCACCCACTAGATGGACAGACGAGCTAAAAGAGACCATAGGGAAACGCTGGAAGCAGGCCGCTTCCAACCGGCCCTTTTGGAGATCGATGCGAGGCCTATGTCCAGCAGTGGACGTCCTATAGCTGAAATGATGATGATACACACTTCTTGTCTGTGTAGCGTCTAAAATTGCACTTTGCATGAACCTCTTTCTCTGTATTCTAGAGGCTCTACGGAGGCCGAAACTCGAGTTTTTCGATTATAATTTTAACTTTGATTGGACGCACCGTCCGGTATGGTAGGTAAAGTTGGGGCCTTGCGGTCATGCGGGCCGAGAAATCAATACGATATTAATAATTTTATAATATTAATGGTTATTTATCCCCGGAATGTTTCCAGTGAGGTATTTAATGAAATACTTTACTATGATGGATATTTATCCAGAATGTTGTTTTGGTTTAAAATGTTTATAATAGCATTTAATCGATGGTCTGAATTATTCTTGTTAAGGGTCCTGTATACCCTCTGCAGCTCTCTCGCTCGCACATTTTCACATTATTGAAGATATACAATCAATGAGTGTGAATTTCCAAAAAGTAACAAAATCATGTCATGGTGTCTATCGTAACATTACAAACAAAGAAATGTTTGCTTCGATATCTTGTAATTTGACGGAATAAAATGACACGAGAAATAAAAATCACTTGTTACCATTTTACTGTGTCAAATTAAAATATATCAAATTGACAATTTCTTTGTTTGTAATGTTACGATAGACACCATGACATGATTTTGTTACTTTTTGGAAATTCACACTCATTGATTTTATATCTTCAATAATGTGAAAATGTGCGAGAGAGAAAGCTGCAGAGGGCATACAGGACCCTTAAATGTTTTGGTTGTTAGTCATAGCACATTATAAATTAAAAGGTAAACCAACCAACATAACTACTCAAATTAGTATGTTTGCGAAACGTAATAATTACGTTATAGTCAACATTGACAACTGATAGCCCGTTGGTCCAGTTGGTAGTGAACCTGCCTTCTGAGCTTAGGGGCGTGGGTTCGATTCCCACCTAGGTTAACATTTGTGTGATGAACATTTGTGTTTGTTCTATATCTGGGTGTTAATATCTATTTAAGTATGTATTTAAACCTATATATGTATGTATATCAGTCTCTGGCAGCCATATCACAAGCTTTGCTTAGTTTGGGGTCAGATGACCGAGTGTAAAAAAAAAAAAAAAAAAAACAACTTTTTTGGTGTACGCGGTGTTGCCCGCTTACCATTAGATGAATGTTCTTCTATGCAGGTATTTTTTCTGTGAATATTACTGGATTACAAGTGAAATGTACACAGTTGTGTCGAGTCATGTATACCGTCACCTTCAATTCAGAACCTGCTTACTCACAAAAATAAAAAAATCCTTTTCACCAAATTACATTCGCGTAAAGGGAGTATGATCAGCGTATTCTTGTTGCCATTTCGCCGTAATTTCGTATTGCCGTATCTTTTAACCGTATATTTTGACCGTATCCTTTACAAACAATCCCGTGAGGATGGACCACGTTGCAGTTTTTTGAAAAGGTTCCTTGGATAAATAAATGGAATTAAATTGAAAGATATGGTAAATATTTGGTGCGCAGAATTAGATTTCTGAGTTTTGGGGCAAAACAAAAAATGACATTTTTTACTTCCTATTGTTTGCCTACACTCACGAAAACCCACGAACTTGCTTTAATCTTATTTAACGGATAATAATTCAATATTATAACACAATCACATGCGTCTACACACTAGTTATGGTAAATTAAAAAAATATCGATGAAAAACTCTTAGTTAAATTATTTTTACCTACGTGCTTATCGTGCAGTTTAACGGGCGGTTATCCGAGCCGCGTCCTTTTTACGCTTTTAATTTCACAAAAAAACGACACTTCACTAAATCATACCAATTCAAAAATCTAAATAATAAAAAAATCTCCCTTGGCGTTTTTGCCTTTTTTGGGTGACTAAATGTTATTTTGCAAGTAAATTTTGTCTTGACGCACATTGGAACTGGGCTGATTCTAGTAATTGACTTTGCTTTTGCTCTTTCACCACATCACATTGAAAGTGGCATCATGATCATTTCAGCCATAGGACGACCACTGTTGGACATAAAAAAGGGCCGGTTGTTAGGATAGGTTTAGCCGGTTTAGTTACCTGAATGGGTGTTCTCTGATAATTACAATAGGCATGATTGTAGCAGTGCTACATTGAAACACTGTACATAGATGAATGGCATTTATTGATGCTTAGGTTTGCTGTGCACTTATTAGTTAATTAAATGGTAATTAACTGGATTATGGAACCCCCGCCGATGGCGACGTCTTAGGTGCAAGAGAGAGAAAAATATGTTTATGTTAGATTCGAACATATTGGGGGGCGGCCCATAATCCAGGATAAACTCTTAATTTATATTAATTCTAAACTTAACATATCTTCGCTAGTCTAGACTTAGAATTATGTTATATAATTCAAGTGTGTTTTAAATTTAAATTGTTAACTAACCGAAATTATAATACAATGTAATAAAATTGTAATACTGATTTTCTTTACCTTAATTTTGAATTACTTAGCCCTTGTAGATATTTTAATTTTAAATAGAACTAAAAACAGAATTGAAAAACAAAATGAATTCTAAATTTGGTTACAAACTAAATAGCTTTGTAGCTTTACAGAAATTGTAGGACATTTTCTAATGTCTATAAAAATACAGGGATACATGTATGTACTTAATTTCTTTAGATAATTAACTTAGTTTGAATAAGTATATTTAAAACCTTTACAGCAGGTTATTATATTTTATAATAAAATTACTCTTCTAGGGGTAAAATACATATCTTTCTAATGCTGGTTCGCACAATATGTTTATTAGGCATCATCACATCGAACGCCCTTACCTTATTATCCCTTCCGGGAAAGACCTTAACAATTCTACCCATAGGCCAGTTAAACGGAGTAACATTTTGATCTCTCATTATCACCAACATTCCTTCTTTGACATTTGGAGTACTATTTTTCCATTTAGGTCTATTTTGCAACATGTTTAAATAAGATTTATGCCATTGCTTTTTTTATTTAAACAAAAAAAAGTGTCGTGTTGGACGCGTGGGCCATCGCCACGCGGCCGCCGCAAACAATATACGAATTAAGACGTATCAACGGGGACGTTGGTAAGTCAAATCTAAACGAAGATCATCAGTGAAGTGTATTTGCCAATAAAAATACGAAGAAAAAATTTCATTGTGGACTTCGACCTACGAGCCGCGCAGCAATCGTGACTGCGGCAATATAAAAATCCCGCTAATCTACATAGAGATTTCGCGGGCAATCCGGTTTACCGGTGTTGTGATAACAATAGCAATACCAAAAACGACAAAAAATAACAAGAAACGAGAAGAGGAATCAAAATTTGCTTTCTCGCTTAGTTAGCGACAAGGGCGTACGTGACGTTAGACGCCATCTTGCGCGCTTATTCAACATTACGAACGAGAAGACGGCCAAGCTGCGTACGATTCTGTGAAAATTCCTTGACGTTAAGCGCCCTCTAGTGACCACCTTTGGCGACGGCGAGCCGCATAGCAACAACGTGTCTGAAGAAAAGAACGAACCTTGTCATTACTTCATTCAAACAAAATATTAGATATATTTTTTCTTTAAGTCGCCATTTTGTTCCGGTTTTCGTGTACTCAACTAAAAGCTCTCCATTTATTTGTATTTCGCATCATTTGTGTCATTTTGTGCAAGAGTAACAAGTTTTCATGCTCCTTATTCCATGTTCCAAGTTTTCCTATTGTTTTACATCGAAGAACCATAAATAGTTCACTTTATAAAACTCAATATGACTGCGTCAAATAAAGATATGTTGAAGAAATTGGCTGCGGCACGTGGAATTTGTAAAGGAGTAATTACTAAACTCCACACTTACGCGACCGGGCAGGAAATCATTCACGCGGATCTGGAAACCCTTCTGGTAAAGAAAGAAAGGCTCCACAAGGCGTTTGGAGATTATGAAAGCAATAATCTTGAAGCCAGAGTTCTTGATCCATTGGATACTGAGAATTTTGATGATATAGACGACAAATACTGCGTGGTCCTTGCTAAATTGAACACCTTAATAAACATTTTAAGACCAGAAAGCACTGCCGCAGCCAATGATCTCTCAATGCTGCCTCAAAATGGAAACGAGCGTACAGGGTTTCAACGCCTGCCACGCATAAACATAAAGATGTTTTCTGGAGAAACAAGTGAGTACATACCATTTATAAACATGTTTACATCAGTCGTAGATGAGAATCCGCAATTAAGCTCATGCGAAAAACTGTATTACCTGACTACGTTATTGTCTGGTGATGCTCTGAACGTCATAAGGCACCTGCCACTCACGTCTGATAATTATATTATTGCCCTAAATTTTCTAAAACAGCGTTATCACAACAATGTGAAGATAATCTCACATCATGTCAATTCAATTTTGGACATGCCCAGTATTAAAAAGGCAAACGCAGCGAGCTATAGAACGTTGGTTGCCCAGATAAAACAGCATTTAGGTGCACTAGATAACCTAAAACAAGATACTTCGAGGTGGGACACATTATTAGTTTGCATTTTGCAAAGAAAGTTAGATTTTTTCACTGTTAGAACGTTCTACACAGAAAGAAATGATACAAAATCGATGCCATCATTAGAGGAATTACTCTCGTTTATAGATAACAGAGCCATTGCTCTAGAAACAGCCATGCCGACGGAACCCACTCAAGAATACAAGGAGCGCAGGTACAATTTCATGTGCAACACGGCTGCCTCTGCTGACAAGCCAAGACTGACATGTAAGTACTGCAACATGCAGCACCGATTATATGCATGTAAACAGTTTAAAATAGCATCAGCAGCTGACAGGAGCAGCTTCGTGGTGAAGCATAAGCTGTGCAAAATATGCCTAACCGACCATATCGGTAAGTGCAAATTCAATTTTAAATGCAGGCAATGCAGAAGTTCATCCCATAATACTCTAATTTGCATGCATACCAAGAAAGAACAGTGCTTAACCGACTTGCCTTCAGCGCAGGTAGCACTTCATTGCAATAAAAATAATGAAGATGTTTTGTTGCCAACTGCAGTGGTATTAGTACAATGCGATGATGGTAGCACTTTAAAGGCTCGAGTGATGCTTGATTCCGGGAGCCAGGTTTGTTTAGCTCGTGAAGATATTATTGGTAAAATACAACCAAAACTATATATGGAACATAAAACTGTCCTTGGTATCTGCGATGGGACCAAAACCATTAAAGAAAGAGCTCGGATAACTATTTCTTCACGATTAAATGATTTTAAATTAAACGTAGACTGTTGCATAGTAGATAAAATCACTGCTGATCTACCTCAGTTCAAAATAGACCGTGAGAAGTTGAAATTAAATAATGTTCTAGAACTGGCAGACCAAGACTTTCATACTTCTGCACCGATAGATATCTTATTGGGTTGTAATGAACTATTCCAGGTGCTGCAAGGTCCGCCTCTCCCGCTTGAGGGACAAGGGCCACCATATTTGCTCAAGACACACTTTGGTGATGTGGTAGCTGGAGCCGTCCCCGAACAGTATGTAGTTTCTCCCAGGGTCAGTAATTCAATCACTGTCTGCGCTCATGTAAGTCAGCATTTTCAAGATACTTCTCTCACTGACTTAAATAAAAATATTTCCAAGTTTTGGGCTGCAGAAAAAGTACCTGAAATATTTACTGAAAGCGGCTCCGAACAAGAAAATGCGGAAAATGTTTTTCAGCAGTCCGTAACTTTAGAGGAAAATAGATTCTCCGTTGCATTGCCATTGAAACAACCGATAGAAGATATTAATCTTGGAGATTCATTCTCTGCTGCATTACAGAGGTTTTACAATCTTGAACATAGGTTGTCCAAGGACAACAGACTCTATCAAATGTATAGGGATTTTATTAATGAGTACATTGCCCTAGGACATGCCCAGCCATTTGACATTTCAAAATATGATCTCGACAAAGATGTACTGCATTTCTTGCCTCATCATCCTGTATTTAATGAAAAAAGTCCCACGACAAAAATGAGAACTGTATTTGATGGTAGTTTTAAAACAAGAAATAAGGTAAGTTTAAATGATTTTTTGCTGAATGGACCATGCGTTCAAAATGAACTTTTTGACATTCTGTTACTATTCCGGTTGCCTAGATATGTACTGCTATGTGACATTAAACAAATGTTTCGTCAAATTCTGCTGCACCTGCCATACAGGGTGTTTCAGAACATTCTTTGGAGAGAATCCATAAATGATTCCATTACGTGTTTACAATTAAACACAGTCACATATGGCCTCAAGTCATCGTCGTACCTTGCTACAAGATGCCTTATAGAATTAGCTGAACGTTTCAAGGATCAATATAGCCTAGCTTCTTCAGTTATTAAAACGCAAAGTTATGTCGATGATGTGATTACCGGGCACAATGATATCAACACTTTGATAGAGTTAAAGCGACAGCTGGTTGAGTTACTGGGTCTGGGAGGATTCCAACTCCATAAATGGGGCTCCAATGATAGCCGATTACTGGAAAACGTTCCCTCAAACGAAAAATCACTAAAGGATGTCGATATGAGCATAGATACAGATTTCATTAAAACATTAGGCTTACGCTATAACGTTAAGTCAGATAATTTATATATTACATGCTCAGAAACTGAAGTTATTGAGCATAACACAAAAAGACAGGTACTGTCATTCATAAGTAAGGTTTTTGACCCTATGGGTCTCGCGGGACCACTTGTTATGTCCTTGAAACTGCTGATGCAGAGTATTTATAATGAAAAACTGTCATGGGATGACAGGCTCCCAGCGCATCTTAATGAAAGGTGGCTTAGTCTTGCAAAAGGTTTAGTTAAAATGTCCTCTGTTAAGGTTACTCGGCATATAAATGTACAAGGGGCTACAAAGGTTGAATTAGTTGGATTTGCTGATGCTTCAAAGGCTGCATATGGCTGCTGTCTATACCTCAGAGCCGTAATTGATGGCACAGTCAATACTAAATTGTTGTGTTCTAAATCAAGAGCAAATTCAACTAATAATGAACTCTCCACACCACGTAAAGAGCTTAATGGATCTCTCATCTTGGCAATGTTAGCAAAAAGAGTTTATAATACCTTGAGGTCACATTATGATGACCTAAAGGTGTACTTGTACCTTGATTCGCAGATTGTGCTGGCGTGGCTGAACATAGAACCAGTGAGGTTAATGCCATATGTTGCAAACAGAGTTATAAAGATAAAAGAGCTGACAGACAGTTGGCCCTGGTTTTATGTTCGCAGCCAATTCAACCCTGCAGATTGCCTGTCGAAAGGAGTGGAGCCTCAATCCTTGCAGAATAATGATCTATGGTGGTTTGGACCACAATTTTTAAAAGAAATTAATTTTAAGCATGAAACTGCAGGGCCTGAGCCTCTAAACCAACAACAGTTGCCTGAATTGAAAAAACTAGGAAAAAACGATGCAAACTCTAATGAAGTTTGTAATGTATCGCTTCAAAATGATGGCCAAGACATCTTTGAAAAGTATTCTGACCTAAGTAAGTTGAAGCGAACTGTGGCTTATATAATGCGATTTACTGTCAATTCTCAGATAAGAAATAAGTCAGACAGACACTCAGGTGAATTGCATCCTGAAGAATTAGAAAAGGCTTTGCTGAAAATAGTTAAAAGCGATCAACAAAGGTATTATGCTGCTGAAATCGCCTGCTTAAAGTCAAATAAAGTCACAAAGGGATCGCTTGCATCACTTAATCCTTTCCTCGATGGACAGGACATACTGAGAGTTGGTGGTAGACTGCAAAATTCACAACTTACATTTGCACAAATGCATCCTATAATCTTAGTGAAGTCGTCTCATGTAACGAAACTTATTATAAGGAAGGAGCATGAAAACTTGTTACATGCCGGTCCAAAGCTATTGTTGTCCGCTATAAATCAAAAATTCTGGTTAATAAATGGAATCAGTGAGCTAAAAAAGGTAATTCATAAATGTTTGGTATGCTTTAGACTTAAAGCAAAGGCTGCATCACAGCTGATGGGTTCTCTACCGGCACCAAGAGTCACTCCGGGCAGGATCTTTGAAAAGACTGGCATAGACTTCTGCGGGCCATTCTACGTAAAGATGGCACGAGTCAGGAAGCCAATGATTCATAAAATTTACGTTCTGGTCCTGATTTGTTTTTTTTCAAAGGCTTTACATTTCGAGGCCGCCGGCAACCTTACAACTCCAACATTTTTGAATTGTCTAAAAAGATTTATAGCACGAAGAAATAAACCTTCTCAAATATTTTGTGACAACGCTTCAACTTTTAAATGTGCTAATAGTCAGTTGCAGGAGTTGTATAAGCTTCAGGCCACCCCAGTACACCAAAATGCGGTATCAAAGTTCGCTGGTGAACAGGGTATAGCTTTCCATCATGTGCCAGCATACAGTCCAGAAATGGCTGGATTATGGGAAGCTGGGGTTGCCAGCTTCAAGTTCCATTTGAAAAGAGTAGTAGGTAAGACTGTGCTTACTTACGAAGAATTTAATACTGTAATAATACAAATTGAAGGTATTTTAAATGCAAGACCGTTGACACCTATGTCCTCGGATCCCACAGACATGTCATATTTGACGCCAGGCCACTTTCTGACTGGAGCTCCTATAACCAGTTATCCAGAGCCGGATCTCACCAACATTCCCACCAACAGACTCAGTTTTTGGAGACAATGTACACAATATCAACAACAGTTTTTCATTATAAATACTCTGCATCAGCAGTTTCAAGGACATAACAAGTGGTCCCGCGAGACCCATAGGTTTCTAACATTATAAAAAAAAAAAAAAAAAAAAAAAAAAAAAAAAAAAAAAAAAAAAAACTTATGTAGCAGTGCTACATTGAAACACTGTACATAGATGAATGGCATTTATTGATGCTTAGGTTTGCTGTGCACTTATTAGTTAATTAAATGGTAATTAACTGGATTATGGAACCCCCGCCGATGGCGACGTCTTAGGTGCAAGAGAGAGAAAAATATGTTTATGTTAGATTCGAACAATGATGACAAATATTTTTTTATTGCCTCATAAAAAAGCTGATCATAAATAGAGCACATCAACGAAAATAAAATAAAAATTTGTTCAAAAATAAATAAGATATAAGCATTTTAATTTCATGCTAGACAGAGAGCGCACTATACTGAGCCGTGACGTCACGGCTCAGGAGCGCCATACAAATGCTATACTAATTCACGCTTTGCGAGAAAGGGATAGAGCATCCCCTCTCTATCCCCACCTAAAACTTTAAACACTCATATCTCACAGATTTATCAATCAATTTAAATTATTTTTTCAGTATGTGTAATGTATTTAGTTATATTAATTGCTAAGCCGATTATTTGGAATAAATAAATATTTGTCATCATGCCTATTGTCTTTAATCACGAGTGAATCGGTTTCTTCTAGGCAAGCGTGCTCCATCGTAGACCGCATCATCGCTTAACATCAGGCGAGTTGGCGGTCAAACGCAAGCCTATTATTAAATATAAAAAAAGTATCTGTCACATTCCCCATTTTGTTACATAAAAGTCACCGGTATAACTAAAACTGAAAAGGTGTAAATAAACAAACAGTTTGCCCACTCAAGGACGATCGAACTGCGTAAAAAGTACGACAGAGTTCCAATATTTTTGATTCCCCTGTAGTACCGTTAGAAAGGATGGTAACCAGTAATAAAAACATCTAGTTTACTGCTAACAGTAACCCGACATTGGAACGATCCATTTTATGTGCATTTTTATGTACTAGCCCTTTGGTAGAGTTGGTTTACTTTGGTACAGTCGGTGGTAGAGTTATGTGACGATGTGCAGCGTACATACAGGATTAGACGAAGAGGTGATAGTTGTGATGCCTCTGGTGTTACAAGTATCCATAGGCGACGGTGACTGCTTACCATCAGGCAGCCCGTCTGCTTGTTTGCCACAAAAAATAGTTTTTCCAAAAAAAAACAGTAGCCTGGTGTACAGAACTTTGGGTAGAAAACTCCCAGGAGTCACAAGACAACAACCGGTACTAGTGGGAATTCACCCTTTAAATGTGTTAATTAATTTTATGTTTTAAATGTTTATCGGGACTTATCACGTATTATTTAATATAGGTAAAAAATATGTACCTTTCGCTCGACGTTTCGACCATGTTACAATGGCCGTGGTTACGACCGAAAGGTACATATTTTTTACCTATATTAAATAATACGTGATAAGTCCCGATAAACATTTAAAACATGTGTTCAAATTGCGAAAGTTTAAAAATAATTAATTTTATGTTTAAGCGAATCTTATGTTACGTATATATAAAAGGCAATGTGTTTATGTATGTTCCCTGTGGACTCCAACGGCTGGACAGATTTTGACGGGACTTTCACTGTCAGATAGCTGATGATATATTATATCCACGCGGGAATCTCAGGACGCAGCTAGTTCAAGATAAAAGCAAAATAATTCTCGAAACTTCTTTTCGAATTTCTGACATTGAGTAAAAAAAACAACTCAAGCCTCCACCACTTTTCTGGGTCGACTTGGACTTGACCGTGACTTACATTGCTTGACTTTGACAGTGACTTGTTTGAGCACGTATTGTGCAAATGCGCAATACTTGCGATGTCAAAATCCTCTCAGGAAGAAAAGAAACATCACAAACGCATAGTGGTTCGAAACCACTAACCAATGGGACAACAAAATGAAAAATAATTCACATAGTCAATAAACCTGATCCCTCGCAATATCATGCAATCACCGACTACCATATTACCTCAGATTAGGTGAGCCTAAATAGCCTGTGAATTATTGGTAGATTATAGAAAATCTCAAATATGTTTTCATCAAGTGACATTTCTAATTTTATGAACGGTTCCAGTAACTGTTCAGATGCGAATTATACTTCTTTCTTGAGCTGTGACCCAGTTCCCGTAATTGTGGAGTTATGTAGAGAACGGTATGCGTGAATAAAGAACAATTACCTACTGAGTTGTTGTGTAGCACAGTACAGTTTTCTCTGCATTAGGTTTTTTAAAATCAATAGTGAAGATATTTATCTTGTTATCTCTATCCCTTCTCTTCTCTATCTCTACATAGTATAAATTGAATTCGCTTGCCGCGTCTGTCTGTCTGTCTGTATGTCTGTATGGCCGCTAACTCCTCCTAAACCACGCAACGGATTTTGATGCGGTTTTCACCATTAGTAAGATACATTTTCAGGGAAGGTTTATATAACTAGCGACTTGCCCCCGGCTTCGCACGTAAATTACACCCGTGCGAAGCCGGGCGGGCGGGTCGCTAGTATAATATAATTGTCCGTATCTGTGATCTAAATAAATAAAATAAAATAAATATTCGGGACATTTTTGCACACACGGTCATTTGACCCCAAACTAAGCAAAGCTTGTGATATGGCTGCCAGAGACTGATATATATACATATATAGGTTTAAATACATACTTAAATAGATATTAACACCCAGATATAGAACAAACACAAATGTTCATCACACAAATGTTTGTCCTAGGTGGGAATCGAACCCACGCCCCCAAGCTCAGAAGGCAGGTTCACTACCAACTCGACCAACGGGCTATCTATATGGTCCCCGACACAGGGTGTTTTTTATCGTATAATAATTTACTTTTATCAGTTTCATAAGATATTTCTAAGCTTTGCCGTATTTTCTAACACAAATATCACCACATGATACCAATTGAATTTTAATATTATTATTATCTGCAACAAAATGATTCTTAAAATTGTACTTTAAAAAATTATTTCAAAAAATCCGAATTCAAAAAACACGAAAACAAACATTGTGCCACTAAAAAGTACAATATAATATTTATACACGATTTTTGAAGTCGGGCGGGACCAACACAAAATTAATTTTCAAAAATTTCACTCTAATATTGTTAATTATTCCTGCCCGACTTCAAAATCCGTGTATAAACATTATTTTGTTCTTTGTTGTGGCACAATGTTTGTTTTGTAGTTTATTTAAGTCGGTTCTTTTAAAGATAATTTATTGAATTTAATTTTGTGGATGAAACTCCTGATATTTTATTGTTACATGCACCATGTTAAATAAGTATATAAGTATTAATAAGTATTTTTATTAGAATGTACGGTTTATATTATAACTATATCACATTATTTAATATTGCACGCCCCGCCTTCTACCTCCTGCATAAATCCTCTCCATCCTAAGGTTGCCTGGAAGAGATCGCTCTTAGCGATAAGGCCTCCGATTGTTGCACTAGTTTTTAAGCTGTTTTATCATGTGTACGAAATGTGTGGTGTGAACAATAAAGAGTTTATCTATCTATCATGTTCATGGGAAAACTAAGAAAGAGGGTAAATCGTTCTGTTTGCACCTAACTTTGAACCTTTTTGCTAATTCTTCCTTTTTGCCCGTGAATGTGATCCATGTGATATGCATCATCATCAGCCAGAAGACGTCCACTGCTGAACATAGGCCTCCCCCTTTAACCACACTGAACGACAGCCTGCCTTTTACATCCACTGGATGC
Source organism: Agriopis marginaria (assembly GCA_932305915.1). Classification (NCBI taxonomy): domain Eukaryota; kingdom Metazoa; phylum Arthropoda; class Insecta; order Lepidoptera; family Geometridae; genus Agriopis; species Agriopis marginaria. The sequence continues at coordinate 17,742,269 of OW029925.1, forward strand.
TAGTGACTCTCATTATGTCGTCGGTCCATATAGTGGGAGGCCTACCTGCGCTGCGTCTTCCGGTTCGTGGTCTCCACTCAAGAACCTTTCTTCCCCATCGGTTATCAGTTCTTCGAGCGATGTGGCCTTCTCATGTCCACTTCAACTATCTTAAACTATCTGGTGCATGTCTACGCCGAAATATCGAAAAATATTGGGAGTTCCATTCACAACCTTATTAGAATCGGTTTCTTCTACGCTAAGTGTGCTCCATCGTAGACCGCACCAATGGTTAGCATCAGGAGAGTTGGCGGTCAAACTCAAGCAAAACGCAATCCTACATTTAAAAAAACACCGGACAAGTACGAGTAAAACTCGTGCTCTGAGGGTTCCGTTGGACTGAACCCTCAGAGCGCTAGTCCAAAAAAAAACCTAAAGTTGAATTATTGAAAGACAAACTTATCTTTGTAGTTGATTATGAGGTTCTTCTATACATTCCAACTACAAAATATAAGTTTGTAATAGCAAAATAATTATTTTTAAATGATATAACTTCAAATTTGTAACTTTCAGATTTATTCCTATATATGTGCTATGAGACCTTGCCTTTAGCCAAATTTCATGATTCTAGATTAACGGGAAGTACCCTATAGGTTTTGGTTTTCCTGGGAAATCGCAAAATATGCGACATAAACGTTCATATCTTTTGATTGCGTTGACTTAAAACTTTTATTTTTTTACAGCCAAAAGATACCGTTGACCCAAGTATTTAGTATAAATTTCAACTTGATACCTTTACGCGTTCTTGAGAAAAAGGGTCTTGACAGACGGACAACGAAGTGGTCCTATAAGGGTTCCGTTTTTTCCTTTTGAGGTACGGAACCCTAAAAAAACCTTAATACGGTAAATATCCCGGTTATAAATATAACTGTACAGGAAACTGTTCAAAAGACTGGATCAACTGAACTGACAGCTTTCGAATCGAAGTTAGATGATTTTATTATTTTTCCACCTAGGTTCGATTATTGAATTCATTTTGTACAAAGTTGTTTCACTGCTCATCTGTTCTATCGTGAACATTATGCCACCCAATCTGTAGAAGCAATATAAAAGTTGGTCGGACTTGTGAGATTTGTTCATCAAGCGAGATAACATCTGTTGTCGGGACATCGACTCCGAATTATGTGTTCAAACTGATTCTGGAGACATTTGGTCTAAGATTTTAATAAAGCTGGAAAAATAATTCAGAAAAACTTTCTTGGGAGAAAAAGTTAAGAGATAAGAATATTTGTGGTCTTCTTAGGAGTCCAAAAGTTCACTTAAAAGTTATTACACTCACACTAAGAAGGCAAAAGTGTGGTTTGTGTGTGTTTATATGTGTTCAGTCTCAACTTAATAATTGTCAGACTCAATAGAATGACATCTGATATGGAGATAGCCTAGACTCTGGGCCCTGATTCCGGAACTTTAACACGCACGTAACGCGCCGCGCTAAGTTAACCTCTTAAAATTTGGACTCTATTCCCTAGGAATAAAGACCAACTTTTAGAGGTAAACTTAACACGGCGCGTTACGTGCGTGTTTGTAGTTACAGAATCAGGGCCCTGAACTAACAAGGGCTGTTTTATTTATATTACACGGGAATTACTCACGTAAGATTAAGACGGTCACTCCGACTATAGTTTCAACCGCATTAGACGGTCTTTTTCATGAAATGCATATGAATAAAATGTGTGAAAACCACGTCAGTTTCAATAATACTGTTTTAAACTATCACGGTTGTTCACTAAAGTTATATGATTATTAACGGGATATTTACCGTGTGCTTGGGGGCGTGGGTTCGATTCCCATCTAGGACAAACATTTGTGTGATGAACATTTGTGTTTGTTCTATGTTATGGTTTAAGATTTTATTTTCTCTAAGAATAACAGTAATTCACTTAGGTGAGAAAATACATGTTTAACTTAACTAAGGTACTTAAAGATTGCAAACATTACAAGCAACTTAATAATATCGCATCAGTTTTTTTTATTTTGTATGTAGATGACAGCGTAAAACTAGGGTTCGATTGCGTGTCGCGAATCGTCCAAAGCGCCATAGCAATATCGGTCATTAGTAATTGCTATTACATAACATTTTTTATTTTTGTACATAATTACTGTTTATCTCAATATATTATGTAGTTTATCTTATTGTTCCAATAAAGTTAATGATTAGTTTTTATTTTTTATTTTTATTTTTAAGTATGCGTGATATTATTTTTGTTATTATATTTGCTATGTACATAATGTATAATAAATGTGTTAGTGTAGGTGTAAAAGGTAGGTAAGTATGTCTGTCGTGTTAATGATGTGATTTAGATCAAATTATTTAATAAATACATATATTATAAATCATTAGCTTAAGCTGAGGACTTCTTAAGAATGAAATGTTTTAAGTTTTTTGGGTTATGTCTGGGTGTTAATATCTATTTAAGTATGTATTTAAAAATATATATGTACGTATATCAGTTTCTGGCAGCCATATCACAAGCTTTGCTTAGTTTGGGGTCAGATGACCGTGTGTGCAAAAATGTCCCGAATATTTATTTATTTATTTTTATCGCGTTAATAATCATATAACATTAGTTTCAATAATATAACATAGGCTACTTTTTAACTTAAAAAACAAACAATTCGTGTGGGATAGAGGGTGAAACAGGAGAGCACTGCCAGTTTAATATTTCTTGAGCTGCGGTAGTCAACTTGCCAAATCTTATAATGATTGGTCAAGCTTTTAGTTGTTTGAGGGAAACAAACTGACAGACACAGAGTTATTTTTGCAGTGATAATCATTGATGTAAGTAAATAGGTTTTAAAACACTCATTGGTGATAATATTGGTTATGATTGACGATATAAGGAAGACAAAGAGTACGACAATTTGAATTACCCATAGACCATTGAAGGTGTAACGATAATTACCAATTACCTTACCAATCTCTAAATTATTATATACTAGTAGTCCGCCCCAGCTTCGCACGGGTATAGATTATAGCCTATGTCGCCCGGGGATAGTGTAGCTTCCCAACAGTGAAATAGTTTTTCAAATCGGTTCAGTAGTTTCGGAGCCTATTCAATGCAAACAAACAAACAAACAATCAAATCTTTCCTCTTTATAATATTAGTATAGAGCACGTTGTATGTTCAATATTCTCTAGCTAAATTCAAAAATCAAGACCCATTTTCACCGCGCTTCAAAAAAGCAGTCGAATGAAAAATTTCAGACGCGGTACCTGATTGGAAAACATCGCCACTCGTGCTCTACAAATGCTTCTATCTAGATCTCTACATACGCCTTTACAGGGTTATTCTGAAAGGGTATCTAAAGTGTTATGGTAGACATCGGATATTCGGGTTTACAACCTGGCTACTCTTTCAGTTTAGCTGAGGTCGCCTTTCTGCAAGCCAACATAACATTTAATTGGAAACATTGTATTAAAAAAAAACTCGTGGCTATACTTAGCCAAAAACACCAATTTTACTTAATTTTATTACGAAAATATATCAGCTTTATAAAACGATCAATGAAGTTGGACAAATATAATTGAAATATCAAAATTTGAATTGATTAAATGAATTGTGCTGTGCCTGACAGGGTATATAACAATATGAAACTAAGTACTTACTAATTTTAGTATCTTTACAACCTTGTACTCACCATCCTCATTTCAGCTATAGGACGTCCACTGCTGGATATAGGCCTCCCCCATCGATCTCCAAAAGGGCCAGTTTTGCGTGTGGTCTCTTTTAGGTCCTCTGTCCATCTTGTGGATGGACGTCCTACGCTGCACTTATCGGTCCGTGGTCTCCATTCGAGAACCTTTCCGCCCCATCGGTCATCTGTTTTGATTGCCATGTGTTCTGCCCACTGCCACTTCAACTTGCTAATCCGGTGGGCTATGTCGGTAACCACCATGTACTGATTGGAAGCAATACATTATCTGAATGTTTTAAATGTTTATCGGGACTTATCACGTATTATTTAATACACACACACACACACACACACACACACACACACACACACACACACACACATACAGGTACATAGGTTTTTAGGTACATATTTTTTTACCTATATTAAATAATACGTGATAAGTCCCGATAAACATTTAAAACATGTGTTCAATTCGCGAAAGTTTAAAAATTACTATTATCTGAATGATCTGAATCTGACATTTAATTGCGCGTAAATGTTTTTCTTTTCTGTCAAACAGCTGATTTTGCGTTTTTAGGGATGATTCCATAGTAAAAATCTGACATCACATCATCAGCCCGTAAACGTCCACTGCTGAACAAAGGCCTCCCTCGTATTTGTATTTGTTTATTCAATTAGTACGGCTTGCGCCAATTACACCAATGAGACAATTGTTACACAATATTATGATACTTAAAAGAAACTAAAATTAGAAAAAATACTCAAAGGATAATTAATGTCACTAAATAAGAAATCAGAAATAATAATATGTCAATAACAGGTCCGTCAATAATAATATTAAACTTAGATTATAATTATAATTACTGAATGCTTGAAGCACGGCAGCACGTTGCCTCACAGAACTTCAAACATTCAGATAAAATCTCCTTCCAATCGTCACCAAATATGTCACACTCCTTTTTGCCATCAAGAATAGAGTTAAGGCTAGTAGGGGTGTTGCCATAATCCCCACGCTTGGCAGGCGGCTTGGAGGCCTAAAATCTTACATATAAAAGCGAAATTCATCTACTTACTCACTCACTCGTCATGAAATCTCTAAAACTACTTGACTTATGAAGTTGAAATTTGGCAGGTAGATTCCATAAGGGAACCGCTAAGAAAGAATTTTGCGAAAAAGCTGTATTAAGGGGGACAAATGAGGGTTGAAAGCTTGTATGAAAGTCCTTTGTTTTTGATGTTAGGGAAATTTCGTATTCATGGTTTGAAATAAAATAAATACTGTATAATTTTTATTTCCGAAAAAGACTGGTTAATGTGGGTAATATATAATTTTTTGTTGACAATTTTGTAATTACGAAGCTGAAATTTGGCAAGTAGATTACTTATATGGTGTAGAGGTCTGATCAGAAAGGGCTGAATTAAGGGGGACAAAAGGGGGTTGAAATATTCTATGAAATTCTACGCGTACGAAGTCGCAGGCAACAGCTAGTTATTTATAATGATGAGCTTACCCTTAGCATACCCGTTCCGAATAACGCGGTATACCTACATACATCTTTATTGTTCTGAATGCGCTTTTACTGCCCTTTGAAATGAATTTTTTATTTTTACTTTGATGCTTCAGAAAAAACGGAGCTAACTTGTGCAGGCTTCAGCTTTGTACAAGCTCAAACGGTCGTTTAAGCTTGTTGTTTTTTTAGACTTTCAAAGGACTTCAAATATAGAGACTTTCAATATGGAGTTATGTTTCTATGTCATGAAATATCTACGATAATCGTGAAGATTTTTTGATCGTTTTAACCAAAGCTATATGATTATTTACGGGATATTTACCGTGGTAAGATTGTGGAAGCCACATCGCTCGAAGAACCGATAACCGATGGGGAAGAAAGGTTCTGGAGTGGAGACCACAAACCGGAAGACGCAGCGTAGGGAGGCCTCCCACTAGATGGACCGACGACATAGTGAGAGTCGCGGGCATCCAGTGGATGCAAAAGGTAGGCTGTCGTTCAGTGTGGAGGTTAAAGGGGGAGGCCTATGTTCAGCAGTGGACGTCTTCTGGCTGATGATGATGAAGGTTGTGGAATGAGCTCCCGATATTTCGGTGCAATTACATGCACCATGTTCACGGGAACACTGAAGAATGGACGGAAGAATGGACGAATGGTTGGTCGAACAGTTAAAAAGATAGGTGCAGACAAAACTATCTTAGTCTTTTGCTACGGTTGCCTGCTACGGTTGCCTGCGCCGCTGAAAAGCGCCGTCAGGAAGCAGACTACCGGCACTCCTTATTTAACGTAGACACACGTAACAGCCGTCTCAAAAGCCGCAGAAACTTTTTAAGCCAAACAATAGCTCTGGAGGGTCACCCCAAGGATGCTCGAATTGCCATGTGGCAAGAACTGCACAGTCCACCTCCAAACTACATTGTCCCTGCCGAAGAGCTCCCCCCAGGCCATAAAGAACCATGGCCCACTTGGAAAACCCTGAACCGACTTCGGTCTCAAGTGGGCCGAAGTAGGGATAATATGGCAAAGTGGGGTTATATAAAGGGCTCTGACACCGAATGTCTTTGTGGTGTGAACCCTCAGACAGTGACACACTTGATGGACTGTGCAGCGTGTCCTACAACTTGCACACAAGACGACCTGAATGAAGCCACGGAGAGTGCCATTGGGGTGGCAAAGTTCTGGTCTAGAAACTTGATTTGACAATAGAATTGTATTTTGCGGAACATCGACTCGAAAGAAGAAGATCATCATCATACATGTTGTACAGTGACTTTAGTTTTGTTCTTCTTTCTCTATCTCTATCGCCGTTTTTGAGCGAAAGCATCGAAACTTCAGTTTTTTAGGTACTAGATAAATTATATATGCATGGCCGAGAATCGAATTGGGTGCCGTCAGATTGTAAAGCGCACATTCACATTCAGATTTCAGGTACCAGCCACCATTGCATAATTCACCATCGTATAAAAAGCGTATAAATTTGTTTATGTCAGTCAAGTCTTTACCTTATCTAGTGAACAAAGCGTTTGAAACACAATCCTCGACAAAGGGAACCGAGACAATAAGGAAACGACCCTCTAAAACAACCCCGGAACTGACACGGAGTTCACTGGACTGCTATCTGACGGTATGCCAGCTTCCAGTAACAATATCATATTGCTACCCTATTCTATATCTACAAGTAAGTTCATATAAGCCGAGTAGCTGGTCAGGTCAAAGTTTTCGATTTATGCCCGATTCGTCACCCAGTTTTGTCCCACGTAAAAATCTGGTTTTGGTCCAAGTTTTATGCCCTTTTTTAGGGTTCCGTACCTCAAAAGGAAAAACGGAACCCTTATAGGATCACTTCGTTGTCCGTCTGTCTGTCCGTCTGTCCGTCTGTCAAGACCCTTTTTCTCAAGAACGCGTAAAGGTATCAAGTTGAAATTTATATTAAATACTTGGGTCTACGGTTTCTTCCGGCTGTAAAAAAATCAAAGTTGTAAGTTAACGCAATCAAAAGATATGAACGTTTATGTCGCATATTTTGCGATTTCCCAGGAAAACCAAAACCTATAGGGTACTTCCCGTTGATCTAGAATCATGAAATTTGGCAAAAGGCAAGGTATCATAGCACATATATAGGAATAAATCTGAAAGTTACAAATTTGAAGTTATATCATTTAAAAATAATTATTTTGCTATTACACTTATATTTACTTATATTTTGTAGTTGGAATGTATAGAAGAACCTTATAATCAACTACTAAAGGTAAGTTTGTCTTTCAATAATTCAACTTTAGATTTTTTTTGGACTAGCGCTCTGAGGGTTCTGTCCAACGTCCAGAGCACGAGTCCTACTCGTACTTGTCCGGTTTTTTTACTCTTTTCCTGTTCCTACACCCGATTTGTCCCTAGTTATTTTAGAAGTTACAAAATAGGTACTTATTTTAGTAGGTAAGCGTGGTGTCAACAAACGCCTAGTCTACCAACCATATTAACTGTTATATGAATTTTTTATACGTTTTATACCGACACCAACTAAGTTTTATACCGATATAAAGAAGTTAGTTTTTGACACACAAACGTATATCTTCGCCAATAAAATTGTCAACTGAATTCGATATTTTTAGTTCTCGAAGGAAGGTGGTTCTTCAAATGTGGCCTTTTTTGTAGTCAGCTAATGAACGATCACTTTCATTGACTGACTTCAAAAAAGGTTCTCAATTTGGCCCGTAATTTTTAATTTGAAGAACCACCTCAAACCTTACCTGATATTCCACCTTAATGGGTAGAAAATTAGGGAATGATAAATAAATAAATAAATATATCTGGGACATTTTTGCACACACGGTCATCTGACCCCAAACTAAGCAAAGCTTGTAATATAGCTGCCAGAAACTGATATACGTACATATATATTTTTAAATACATTCTTAAATAGATCCTTCTCCTCACCTGGGCACCTTACTGGACGACGACTCTTTGCGTGTGGCGGTGGCCCTTCGCCTGGGCTGCAAGGTGTGTGAACCCCACAGATGCACCTGCGGTTCCATGGTAGAGGCCGATGGCTATCACGCGCTGGGTTGTTGTCGTTGTGCAGGGAGGTTTCCGCGTCACCATGCACTCAATGACATAGTCCGGAGAGCCTTTGTGTCGGCAAACGTCCCCTGCGTGCTGGAGCCTCCAGGGCTCTGCAGGTCTGATGGGAAGAGGCCGGACGGGCTGACTCTCGTGCTTTGGAAAAACGGGAAGTGCCTGATATGGGATGCTACTTGCGTCAGCACTGTCGCCGCCAGCCACCTGAGTCGCACCGTCCGCTCACCGTCAGCAGCGGCGGAATATGCCGCTGATAAAAAGAGAGAGAAGTACGCAGCGTTGGAGCCGCTTTACAATTTTGTGCCCGTTGCCGTGGAGACCATGGGTTGTTGGGGGACTGAGGCAAAGAAGCTCATTTCGGAGATAGGGCACAGGCTCAAGGAAAAGTGTGGTGACTCCCGCTCCGGCTCGTTCCTGGTGCAAAGGTTGGCCATTGCCATCCAACACGGTAACGCAGCGAGTGTTTTGGGTACCTTTGCGCCGGGAACGGTCAGGGGTGGGTTATTTGAATAGTTATTAGTTTAATTGTAATTTGACTGACATTTTGAATATTTAATAAACACTTAAATAGATATTAACACCCAGACATAGAACAAACACAAATGTTCATCACACAAATGTTTGTCCTAGATGGGAATCGAACCCACGCCCCCAAGCACAGAAGATAGGTTCACTACCAACTGAGCCACCGGGGCAGTCAAAAAATGAATACCGTTTATCGAGTAATGTTTGTAAAGTAACGTCATTTTCCACAATAAAACGTCAAAACTGTCTTCCATATGTCTTCTTCTTACCCTAACTCTGTTCTCGGCGAGGGTATCGCGGGGGTGTAGTTTGACAGCTGACCTTTCACAGGATAGACCCCCGAGTTCAACTACTGTGGCCTTTTTGAAGTTGGATCAGTGGTCCAACTAACATGTATAATTCAGTTTTATCTCCGTCATATTTACAGTAGCACGGCAGAAGGCAATACAAAAATATCAAATCACGCTAACACAAACCGATGAAAATTGTAAAGTATTATTTTTATGCTAAAATAGGTAGTGATAGATTAGATAGCCCGTTGGTCCAGTTGGTAGTGAACCTACCTTCTGAGCTTGGGGGCGTGGGTTCGATTCCCACCTAGGACAATCATTTATGTGATGAACATTTGTGTTCGTTCTCTATCTGGTTGTTAATATCTATTCAAGTATGTGTTTAAATATAAATGTTGCAAATGGAGTTGGAACCAAGCGGTCGCGGTGTCCATATTGCTAAAGGTCTGTGAACGGCTCGAAATACTATTCGTTATACAGAATGTATCCGTAGATTTCAGTCTATCAAAAGATGTACCTCTCCATTAGATGAACAGGCTAGTGTCCCTAATAAATACCGTTATATATGTAAATCCTGAAACACGCATCGACCCGGCAACGTTTTTCGACGATACCTGCTACCGAATTAAAATTTATAGCGTGAGCATAAGGAGGGTACACGGAGGTGGACGTACTTAGGATTAAGTTCAGGGGGTGAGGCAATATAAGTTTTTTTAAATTCAAGTGCCGCAATTTTAAACCTTTCAGTTTTTAATCCCAAAGAAATACACTTAGCTGTGGACCACCAATAGAATACAGTTAATGTTTAGAAACTTTGATAAGTATTTTTTTGTGATAATCAGACAACATAATGTCCTAAATTATTTTAAAATTTTAGTGTTGTTCCACAGTTTAGTTTTTAATATTCGAATGTTTTAGTTTTTTTATCTATATCTATACTAATATTATAAAGAGGAAAGATTTGATTGTTTGTTTGTTTGTTTGTTTGCATTGAATAGGCTCCGAAACTACTGAACCGATTTGAAAAATTCTTTCACTGTTGGGATGCTGCACTATCCCCGATTGGCATAGGCTTTATATCCCGGCTTCGCCCGTGCGAAGCAGGGGCGGCCTACTAGTTGTCTATAAAAAAGCTGATCAAACTTTTAAGTTGGGTTATTTATTTTTTGGCAAATATTTCATGGTTCAAAGTCATTAAGGTTCATTACTCCATTTTCTACAAACAATTAATTATGATGTATAAATATCCATAAAGAAAATAATAAAACAAAAAATTAATGAATCAGAATTTAAATAATATAGTCCGCAGTCGTGCTGTTTTTTAAATATCTAATAATAGGCTTGCGTTTGACCGCCAACTCGCCTGATCTAAAGCGACGATGATGATTTAAGTTATACGCCGGCCGGCGTAAGGAGCATCCCTTGCAGTGAAGTAACAGATCAGGGATTAATACCCAGTCTCATCATCATTTCAGCCGTAATATGTCCACTGCTGGACATAAGCCTCCACCTATTGATCTCCAAAAGGGCCGATTGGAAGCGGCCTGCGTTTCTCTGTGGTTTCTTTTGGACCAGTCTTGTTTCTTGTTTTAGTTTAGGTTTTAGGTTCAGTCGACCAGTTTTGGCATGGGTAGAATTTTATTTACCCACTACGCCGCTGAACTGTAACCCTTACCTTCCTGTACCTTCTCGATGCTCATGGTATTCTGAACCAGCAGGCCTAGCATGGGCTGTGGATAAATTGTCTTTCCACCGTTTTTATCCACGCCTAGACGCGACAAAGCTAGAATATGGATACGTTTGTCTTTTTCTCGCGGGATAAAAACGGTGGAAAGACAATTTGTCCACGGCCCATGCTAGGGCTGCTGGGGAGAAAAAAGAAAACTCCCTGCCCACCTTGATTACGGCTCTGCATGCGAGTGAATGTTTTATTAAAGAACCTACGTTGGTTTAAAGGGATGAAAAAAGGTTTTACTTAGTTCGCGAAGTTGGAAAGGAATCTTTAACTAATTTTATTCATAGGATGGCATGTTTTTGCCTAAAATTGTGTCGTTATGCGGATATACAAATAAAGGACCCGGGTATGTCCTAAAACTGCGACCAGAATCACCGGAGGATGGGCAGCAGCGTCCTATTAGCACACGGTGAACGTACTGCGATCCCCAAGCCGCCTGCCAAGCGTGGGGATTACGGCAAAACCCCTCTAACAGGGAGGCCTTTGTCCAACAGTGGAAGTTTAATGGCTGCTGCTGATGCGGATATACGTGAAATCAAGTATTTTACATATACGTACATCCATACCTATGGAGGGTCCATACCATGGGAGCGATGGTGGCCGAGCGGTAGCATGTGCGCTTTACAATCTGACAACATCAGGTTCGATGCTCATCCCTCATCATCATCACCATCAGCCAGAAGACGTCCACTGCTGAACATAACCCTCCCCCCTTTAACCTCCGCACTGAACGACAGCCTGCCTTTTGCATCCACTGGATGCCAGCGACTCTCACTATGCTCAGCCATGCACCAACGTAAATTATATGCAGTTACGTTGCCATTGCTTAAAAACGGTGAAGGTAAACATCATGTGAGGAAGCGGGTGGGTCACTAAGACATGCACCAACATGCATTGTGGGTCAGCATGGTGGATTAGAGCCATCTCCTCTCTCTTTCTCTGTCTCAAGTCCTGTGCCCCAGCAGTGGGTACATGATAAGCTGATATTAACATGTACATTGTACAGCTCGTAACAAATAATATGATTGTAAATGGAAAATATTAGATATGTTAGAATGAGTGATCACTCATTCTCACATATGTATGTGAGTGTGTATGGGACCGACCATCTACAATACTATACCAATTTCAATAAGGGATCTAAAATATAGTCAATTTAAAACAAAACTAAAAAAACTTTTAGTCGAGAAATGTTATTACAAAGTTAGTGATTTTATAAATGATAAATTTTAGTAATGACTGCAGTAAGTAGGTCAATTTGTTTATCATACAATTATAGTAATGTCTATCTGTTGACTATTTAAATTAATAACAGCATACTTGAACTTTTGAAATTATTTCGACAGTTATTTTAATCAATACTTTTTTAAATAAATAATTCTTACGGTATTTTTATACCATCTCTCTAGATTTGTACGCCTACAAACTAGGCAAAACATGATACAAAGTGACTAATATTGTAACCCACCTATTGTGCATGCGTTTTTAAATGTGTGTATGATTTACTCGTGTTTTGTGCAAATAAATAATCTTTATCTTTATCTTTATCTTTCTCGGCATCGCGCTCGGAGAGTCAACACGTCCTGAGGATGCCCCGTGTAGAGGCGAAACACGTGTCGACAACAGTGCACTGAAGAAACGGTTATAATTGTTTATTTCAATTAAATAATATTAGATATGTTGTAAAATACTTGTGAGGGAAATAGCTGAGCGCGGTTGCCAAAGACTTAATTTACGAACATGAAATATCGTACCTCTTTCCTTGTTCTATAATAAAAGTATACCGACTATTTGACTACCAGAGTGAATATTGACTGATTGGTTGAATATATAATTGGGTTAGAATGCTATCAATGTCAACATCTAAAATCAACACAAATTCAGTCAATAGCTACCATTATGTATCATGTATTATCTGTGTGTATTATAAAGAATATGAATGTTATGTCAAAAGTTTGTATTTTATTTCTAAATATTTATTTATTTGATCATGTTTAACTTACCCTTAGTACTACCTCACATTATCTGTACTTCGCTCATATACATAACTAGCGACCCGCCTGCCCGGCTTCGCACGGGTGTAATTTACGTGCGAAGCCGAGGCGGGTCGCTAGTTTTATATATAAACCTTCCTTGAAAATGTATCTAAATGATGGTGAAAACCGCATTAAAATCCGTTGCGTGGTTTAGGAGGAGTTAGCGGCCATACAGACAGACAGACAGACAGACGCGGAAAGCGACTTCAATTTATACTATGTAGAAAAGAGATAGAGATAGAGAAGAGAAGAGAAGAGATGCCATATTACGTCATTATAAGTGCCATCAATTCTGAAATCCTACAGTGCCGTTTGCGTACCGTCGCACTCAGACTACTTTAACTTGCGATTTACAAGAATGTCACCCGACAGAGATGTTAAATAAAAATAAAGTTTAATGTTAATAAAAATAAAATATAATAAGAACTAACATTAAATTATAAAACACTTAACATTTATATAATATTATATATATATATGTGCAGGCCGCTTCCAACCGGCCCTTTTGGAGACCGATGGGGGAGGCTTATGTCCAGCAGAGGACGTCCTATCTCTGAAATGATGATGATGATGATATATAAAGAAAATAACTATACGTACTACGAGACTAATCTAAAAGCAAAATTTAAGTATATACACTCATCATCATCATCATCAGCCAGAAGACGTCCACTGCTGAACATAGGCCTCCCCCTTTAACCTGCACACTGAACGACAGCCTGCCTTTTGCATCCACTGGATGCCAGCGACTCTCACTATGTCGTCGGTACATCTAGTGGGAGGCTTACCTACGCTGCGTCTTCCGGTTCGTGGTCTCCGAAAAAAAAAACACAAATATAAAGTATATACACTAATAATACTTATTTTATAAACTATGTTTGTCATTGATCGTAAATAAAACTGTATAAATGCGCGTGTGTCAAACTCAATAGACTTACTGTTTGCATTATGAGTCATCATGCATACACAAATCATTACCATAAATCCAGCTCTATGTTTTTATCACTAGCATCGAATGTTTCTTGATGAAAGTGTGACTTAATGTTAGTTTTTTTAGTTACTGATGTAGAACGTCACATGCAAACTCAATAAACGAGTTACTCTATTAAAATACGCAATTTCACTGCGAGTGCGATTGGTATTGGTATTGGTATTTTTATTTTAATTATAAGAATTACATGTCAAGTCAACTAAAATTATACTTAAATGACATAGCATTATGTCATAAATTCAATAAAAAATATAATTATGTCATTTGTGTAACACAAGATGAAAATAAAAAGGATTACATTAAAAACAGGTAAACAAAACAATCAGAAAATAAAAACAACTTATTAATCGACTTTTGGAACGAACTCCTCGACGGTGTATGGTGCCATGTCAGTTAAAAATAACCTGAGTTTGTTCTTAAATATAGTTAAAGACTTCATTAATTGTCTAATCACAATCGCTGTGAAATTGCGACTGCGGTGATGTGCTAAGGAGTAATAATATCAAACTGTAACGGTGCGATAATTCTAGAAGCCCTAAAACAGTTCAGTAAATAGACATCCGGCTGCGAAAGCTATCGGAAACCAATTTAGATTTGATCGTTTATTGATCAGGAGACTCAGAGATTAAGAAAAGCCAGATGGTTTGATGTGTAACTCAGCGGCACAATGCCGGTGGTTACACGGAGCATTTTTTTAAATGTAATAGCAGACAAACAAGTGACGGGCCACCTGATGGTAAGTAGTCACCGTCGCATATGGTCACCTTTTTTTTTCGATGGGCAAATCTTCTAAAGTTACCCGGCTGCATTGGGGTGCAGCCAGGTTATGTGGGGTTATACCCACTGAAACCCCCCGGTGACCAGCCTTAGTGCTTGACAAGAGGGCTCCGAGATCTCCAGAAGAACGCACCGGAGCCCTCGGCACTGCGCTACGGCTCCTCCCGAGACAACTGCGTTGTCTCAGCCCCTCCGCCCACGACAACGTTGGTCACACAACGTTGTCGTTCTCTCCCTGGGCACGCTTAGTAGATGGTCAGAGCCCCAACTTTGACCATCCTGAGCCCGGAGGTGCCCTTTTAGTAGCCTCTTAATACAGGCAGGGGTTACCGGTGCCGTATTCTATTGCCCCGGCGCCATGGACACCTACAATCACCAACCATTTATAGCGAAGCATGATAAGAATGAAGAACCATGGAAGCATGAATTAGGTACTAATAGTTTACTGGTGTTGGTCAGTCTCCAGGGAGATGACCAGTAGTGGTTTTTACAATGGAGCTCTACCGTGGTTCTTGCTTAAATCTGATGACCCGGTCGTTTTTCTTAACAATCTTATAAGATTATCGAAAGTCGTTAGGCAGCTCAAATGCTATGACATTGGTGAGCCAGCCACGAAGTATATAGGAACTGGTGGTAAACAAAACATTCATAATATGGATGAATAGTACTACTACTACCGCTTGAAGGCTCATCCACGCATCATAGATCAGTGGAAATCGCACACTGTGCAATTCACTCGATGCTTCTTGCTTCATACCTGCAAATGTGGAATGAGCTACCTTCCACTGTGTTTCCGAGAAGCTACAACATGGGGTTCTTCAAAAGGCGAGTTAATCGAGTCCAAAAAGGTCAGCAACGTATTTGTGATGCCTTTGGTGTTACAAGTATCCATAGGCGACGGCCTGTCTGCTTGTTTGCCACCTATGATATAAAAAAAAACTATGATCTGGTGATAATAACAACTGGCAATTAGAGTATTTTTTTACGCTTTTTTGACCACCCCATTTCATGATTATTATACATCATCATCATCGTCAGCCATTAAACGTCCACTGCTGTACAAAGGCCTCCCTCTCAGAGAGGGGCGTTGCCATAATCCCCACGCTTGGCAGGTGGCTTGGGGATCGCAGTACGTTCACCGTGTACTAATAGAACGCTGCTGCCCATCCTCCGATGGTTCTGGTTGCAGTTTTAGGACATACCCGGGTTGCAGATTAATATACGCATTGACATAATATACATATACATTAATTACCTAGAAATTAAACTTTATTCCATTTTTAAGGGGTCCCTCTATCCTTTTTTAATCTGTGTTAGATGGCATGGCTGTTCTATCTGGATTAATCCCTCCATCATATTAAAATAATTACCTAGCACCCGGTTAAATTAGAGATTGAATTTGTAATTATATTTTCGGCTTAGATTCTGGTTCGACGAATATTACGTACAATTTTCGCTGTATTAAATGTATTATACCAAACCTAACATTAAGTTTGTACGTCGATAATTATTATGTAATGTGCGAGTATTTCGTGTTAACTGGTTAATTAATATTCGGTAACTCACGAACTAAATTTTAGTGTTGTAATAATAAGTAGGTATGTTATAACTGTAGACTCTACAATGTAAAGTTCTTACTTAGAAAAGGTAATTAGGCGTGTGTTAACTAAAATATGCTTGGCTTGATTTCGGGATAGTTTCCATCAGCGATAACCTAAAATTCAAACCCATATAATTGAGTTTCAATATATAGCTCGAAAATTTTCCGTTATAAGGCAGAAAATCGCTTTTAAATTTGAATATTGTAAACAACTGGCAGACCGTGCGATTTATTTGTAGTTTTTAACCGACTTCCAAAAAGAGGCGGTTATCAATTCGACTGTATGTTTTTTTTTAAATGTATGTTTGTTACGCGATTACTCCGCCAATTTACGGTTTAAGATTTTTTATTTCCTCATAAGAATTTACAAATTCACTTATTGAGAAAACACAGTATAAATAGGTAAGTTAGCGCCATTGGGCGTAGTTCACAGACATAATTATGCAAACAATACATATAAACAAATTAACAAAACAATAAAAATTCAAAAGTCAAACTTAGAGGGTAGATTTACAAAGTTTAGAAGTATATGTATGCATGCAAGCGGCCCGTACCGTTCATTGTTTATTATGGCCCATAGTACGAAAAAGAGCGTTTTTGTATGATATTATTATAGGTAAGTAGATATGATTATATTAAAGAAATAAATTTTGAAATTTTTCCTTTAAAATGTGGACTTTTAACAATTTTATAAATGGTTGGTGCCACCAACTTAGCTGTTAAAATGGGCAAAATTGAAACTACAGTTATTTCTTGGTGAATTTCGTACTTTGTTCTCCACTAGCGACGCTGTCAACTGAACAGCAAACATAGAGGAACTGTTCCTACAACAGAACTTCAAAAAACAAAGTGTCATGGCGACCGGGCCCTGTTGTTTTTCGTTAAATTTTTCAAGACCATGGATACAAAGTATTTCAGTCGTAATATTCAGTTTGTAAATGTAGGTATGTATAGTCATGAAGTCGATTCTTTTTTTTTTCTTCTAAAAATTATAATTATTTATTTACTTATTCGTTTCTGTTTTCGAAGTTTCTATGCAAGGAAGTTTTTATTTATTGATCATTAATGCATTTAATGGAGGTATTAATATGAACTAAGAAATAAGTAAAATAAAAGAGACCGCAGGGAAACGCTGGATGCAGGCCACTTCCAACCGGCCCTTTTGGAGATCGATGGGGGAGGCCTATGTCCAGCAGTGGACGTCCTATGGCTGAAATGATGATGATGATGATCTTGTTGTTACCTAAATCCCATTGATAGCATTTTTGTTTCCCCAAAATCGGATAAATGCAATGTTATTTCGTATTCATTAGGCCGAAACCCGAAACCGAAACAAGAGGCTTAGGTCGGCACTACCTACTTAACCCTACTTTACATGCGGCATCGTTCGCGTCACCACAGAATCAGCGGGGGTAGTTTTGACGCGATAAATAATGTAAAATAGTTTGGAGGGTTAACTAGGCCTGAGTTGGAAGGGCCTATTCTGCCGTTCTAGTGAAATTTATAGCTTTTCATACCAAGTTGAACAATTTTCAAGTGGCATTATAAAATATGTTGTTTTTGCGGCGGCGGTGAAAGTTTATACTGTGGCAAGTTTGTTTGGGACTTTATAAATAGGCTTTACGTTTTACGCTTATTGGGTGATGAATTTTGTTGAAAGATAGGGTTGTTACCACAGAAAAGAGAAGTAAATAGAACGGAAATGAGAAGGAAAATCTGTTAACAGGCATTTTGACAGAACCTTGATTGAACATTCTTGTTTATGTCAACGCGTCGAACTCCGCATCCAAAGATCTTGGACAATATCTTTTTAGGTTAGGTCTCAAAGTTCTTTGTCGACATCACAGTTGCTAACTGATTTCGAATGACTGACGTTTCGTTTATATGGGTGCAACTGGCTACAACAAATTTCTTACAAAAATGCCTTAATAACCGTTCTTCTTTAAAAAAATAAACACTTTTCTTTTGTTGTTAAGTTGTTAAATGTGCTTTTTAATTTCCTGACAAATACTGATTTTATCTTCCTCGCGTTTCTATTGTTTGATTGAAACTCACACAATCTTCGTCGTCGATTCTGTTACGTAAATTCTTTCCATCCATTGGTTGCCTGGAAGAGATCGCTTTTAGCGATAAGGCCGCCACTTGTGGCACTAGCTCGTAAGTGTTTTCTATCGTGTTGTAATTTTTATTTCTGGTGTACACAATAAAGAGTTTCTATCTATCTATCTATCTAATCTTTACTAAAAACGTAACCACTTTTAATTTGTACAGTAAAGCTAAGCTTTAGCTTTATATTTCTGTAAGAGACATTAAAAAAATATTGGTATAGGTATTCAGTTGTTTTAGCTTTGTCAGCTACAATAATATTGTAAAATCCGAATGAAATAATTTTCTTTCGATATTTCAGTGTAGTACGGTTAGCAGCTAGAACCTCACTTTAAAAAACGAAGCTAAATTCTTTAAAAAGTTAAGCTTTTAAAGCTTTCTAATTCTTTGTTCTTTCTATTTCAAAAGAAAAGTTACAAAAGAACAAAAGTTCATATGGAAAAAAAAATAAGAAAATTGCGCAGAAATTTGAAAAATTTCAGAAAACTTAATTACGATTTTAACTTCGTGCGTTTGACAGTTCTAAGACAGGACAATGTCTGTTGGGTCAGCTATTTGTCACATAAAACTACACATTCACATAAAAGGATGTTTAAAAAAAAAAAAAAATAGGCTTGCTCTTGACATCCAACTCGCCTGATGGTAAGCGAAAATGCGGTCTACGATGGAGCACGCTTGCCTAGAAGTAACCGATTCACTCGTGATTTGAACACACCCAGATTATAACTATCGAGGAACACCCATTCAGGCAGCGCATTCCACGCATTTAGAAATCATTCACCCCTTACCTATTTTTATTAAAAAAAACCTCTGAGCCCTCCAGCGGAAGACAAACACGGTTCAGAATCAAAAGTAAACAGCGAGGGTCTCCGAGATCCGTTTAACCGTCAAATGTTTGTGTCGAAACGATGAGCTTTGCTTCGAAAAGTGTCGAAACGCCGAACTTTGCATCGAAACGCTGAGATACGTGAGTTACACGTGACGTAGTTACGTTTATTTACTTACGTGAGTTTACGTTTGCGAACTATTGATGCAAAACAGTTTTTTGGGGCAAATATTGAGAAAAGGATGTTTGTCTGATACGTGTGAGACTGTACGTGTTTGATTTGAAGTGTTATATAAAAGAAATAAATGCAATTTTCCCAACAGTATAAACAAAATCTCTGATGTGGTTTTTCCGGTGCTGACATTTTGTACTGTCTATGAAAATGTCACACGCATAAAATTAGAATTATTAACCTCGGCAGTGGTTACATATTTGAGGCGTTTGGGGTCGAGACATTGCTTCCTTGGGGACTGGGCGCATGATTAAAATCCCACGAGTTTTTTTCTTCACACATAAAAAATTGGCAACTAAAAAAAGCTAAGCAAAGATTTTTTCATTCCATCAGCGGGATTAACACGGACCGTGGACAAATTGTCTTTCCACCGTTTCTATCCCGCGCGAAAGAGATAAACATATCCACATTCTAGCTCTTTTGCGTGTATGCGCGGAGAAAAACGGTGGAAAGAAAGGAAATTTGGTAAAGCTAGTATGAATCATGAGTAGAGGCTAATCAGCAAGAAATTTTAGTTCAGACTAAACTTCTTCTTAGTCTTGAGCATCGACGTAAAGTTGCTAGTCTATCTGTTTTTTATCGGATACATTTCGGAGAGTGTGCATCGGATCTGCACGATCTAATTCCCTTCTGGCCATTTTTCTGCCAAAGCGGGCTCGAAAAATCGACACCGCTTTATGGTTGATATTCTGAAAGCCCGTACGAAGCGCTTTGTTTCCATTTTTATTGTGCGAACTGCTAGTCTGTGGAATGGGCTGCCTGAATAAGTGTTCCCGATAGTTACAATCTGGACGTTTTCAAATCAAGAGTGAATCGGATTTTTAAAGGCAAGCGAGCTCCATCACAGACCGCATCATCCCTAAATATCAGGCAAGTTGGCGACAAAACGCAAGGTTATAATAAAAACATCAGTTTGTGACAAAAAATATAATAAGTTCAATTTTTATTTTATTTTCCATGTATGTATATTGTGTTGAGATAGCCCGTTGGTCCAGTTGATAGTGAAACTACCTTCTGAGCTTGGGGGCGTGCGTTCGATTCCCACCTAGGACAAATATTTATTTGATGAAAATTTGTGTTTGTTCTATATCTGGTTGTTAAAGTCCTAACAAGCTAATGTAATTTCTTTAACTGGGCAAGTGCCTTTATTAACTAAACAAAATATAAACTAAAACTACAAATACAGTTAGACTGCCCATAGACCGTTGAAAGTCTAAAGACAATCCAAATGCTCAAGCCCACTACCAGTTGGCAGCGTACCCAGCATGCTGGCGGCATTACCACGTTGAATGGCAATGCTTATGCGTTGAGCCAGAAACACGCATCTGGTTGTGAATATCTATTTAAGTATGTATATAAAACTATATATGTATGTATATCAGTCTCCGGCAGCCATATCACAAGCTTTGCTTAGTTTGGAGTCAGATGACCGTGTGTGAAAAATGTCCCGAAATATTTATTTATTTATTGTACCTTTTTGCCACAAATAAAAAATGTCTATGTAAAAAAAAAACAAGTACGGCCTTAGGAAATCAATCAAGAAAACAAAAACTAAACGTTTATTTTCCAATTGTTCCAGGTGGAAGCGTGTCCCACACGATCACGTCTCTGGAGCTGCCTCGGTGGGCGGACCCGGTGCGCGAGGCCGAGCTGCGATGCACGTACGCGCGGCAGCCCCTTGACCCGCCGCTGCACTCCGTCAAGTGGTACCGAGCCACGCACGAGATCTTCCGGTACACGCCGCGAGAGGTCAGTACTCTCGGATTCATCATCATCATTTCAGCCGTAGGACGTTCACTGCTGGGCATAAGCCTCCCTCCATCGATCTCCTAAACGGCCGGTTGGAAGCGGCCTGCATCCAGCGTTTCCCTGCGGTCTCTTTTAGGTCGTCTGTCCATCTCGTGGGTGGACGTCCTACGCTGCGCTTAACGGTCCGTGGTCTCCATTCCAAAACCTTTCGGCCCCATCGACCATCTTCTGCGTGCTATGTGCCCTGCCCACTGCCACTTCAACTTGCTAATCCGGTGGGCTATGTCGGTGACTTTCGTTCGTCTGCAGATCTCCTCCTTTCGGATTCGATCTCGTAGAGAAACCCCGAGCATAGCCCTCTCCATAGCTCGTTGTGCGACTTTGAGCTTGCTTATGATGCTACTCTCGGATTACATACTCTACAAACACTGTTACTTTTGGACTTTGGGGCCGTGGGCCCGTGGGTGGGTGTATTTGTTAGTCAGTTTGTTTCTCTCATGGACAAAAAAACCCTTCTCTATTCTGTGGTTTCTCTTTCATCATCAGCCAGAAGACATCCACTGCTAAACATAGTCCTCCCACTTACCTAGGCCTGGTACCACGTACCAATGAACTATACGAAATACCATTTTGATCAAATAATACATTCCTTGATCTGTATAATATAACAGGCGATGTGTGTATGTATGTTTCCTATGGACTCTGAAACATTATAATGTTGACATTTTTAGTTTGATTATTTTAAACTAGCGGCCCGCCCGCCCGGCTTCGCACGGGTGTAATTAACGTGCGAAGCCGGGGCGGGTCGCTAGTTATATATATAAACCTTCCTTGAAAATTTATCTAACTGATGGTGAAAACCGCATCAAAATCCGTTGCGTGGTTTAGGAGGAGTTAGCGGCCAGACAGACAGATAGACAGACGCGGAAAGCGACTTCAATTTATACTATGTAGAGATTTCAATTGGTAATGATGTGACTAGCTACTATCATAATTTTTTCTATTAATATTGTTTTGTGAGTCTAAGTTACTTGAAAATAAATGATTATTATTCTGTATTCTGAAACAGCTGGATCAATTTTGACGGGACCGTTGAAGGTCTAAAAACAATCCAAATGCTCAAGCTCACAACCACAGTTGGCAGCGTACCTAGCATGCTGGCGGCATTATCATGAATGACAAGGTATTAACCAGGCGTTCTGAAAGATTTTTTAATGTTGGCGTGCCTGAATTATTTTCTTGAGTGCCATCAATGAAATTAACAGGTGACTTTTTAGAGACCAGAAAAAAAAACTTATTTTCTGACGAGTAAAACCACTAGGTCATCATCATCAGCCAGACACTTCCACACTGAACGACAGCCTGCCTTTTGCATCCACTGGATGCCCACGACTCTCACAATGTCGTCGGTCCATCTAGTGGGAGACCTACATACACTGCATCTTCCGGTTCGTGATCTCCATTAAAAACTTTTCTTCTCCATCGGTTATCGGTTCTTCGAGCGATGTGGCCTGCCCATTGCCATTTCAACTTACAAATTTTTACAGCTCTGTCGGTGACTCTGGTTCTTTGTTCCACTAGGTACTATGTACTAAATATAAAAAACCTAAAACTGTAGAATTTTCTGAATACTTGCCAGACGTACGTGATGAGCCACCCATTCTAGAAAATTGTCCTACAATGTTCGCAAATTGGACGTCTCTGCCAATTTTGTAACCAACTTTGTATTTAGCGACATTTCAAACGTCGCAACTTCAAAAATACCAGCTTTTTACAGACACAATGCCATCTAGTTAGAGTAGAAAGCCAGCGCTGCGATGTAAACAAAATCAAAACAGACTTTTGAAGAAAAAAAGCGGGTAGTTTGCAAAGAGGAAGCGTAAAAAATGAGCAAAAAAGCGGGTAGTTTAACTCTGCCCGCGTTTTTAATGACACCGTCTGAATAGCAAGACGCCCTTAGAGCAACTTAACCACTCGAGAGGACGCTTCAGTCGCATAAAGACGTAAGCGATGGTGCGATAATGCTAAATTACATGCGGAGTTTTTGTTAAGGTGACCTTTTTAACGGGGGCCCTTTTTGTCCCTCGATTTCGTAAGTAAAAGTTTTAAAAAGAAAAGCGTATCGTGTAATGTGAAACAAGGGCTGCTTCATAAATAAACTTTTCGATGCAAACTTTTTCTAAATTGATGTAGAAACAGCCATTGAAATAAAAAAAATATATACCTATAAAACATCATAAATAGTTCGTCATCAGCAGTCATCAAACGTCCACTACTGGACAAAGGCCTCCCTCTTAAGAGGGGTGTTGCCATAATCCCCACGCTTGGCAGGCGGCTTGGGGATCGCAGTAAGTTCACCGTGTACTAATAGGATGCTGCTGCCCATCCTCCGGTGGTTCTGGTCGCAGTTTTAGGACATACCCGGGTCCATAAATATTTAATTAATGTTAATTAATTAACTTTTTGTTTAAAATCAAAAAACTTAACAAGAAAATACAAACACGACTTTTGGCTTAACAATGGCTCGTTATTTGTCTGTTAGTAAAGTTGAAATAAATATTACCTAATGAGGAAATTAATTAGTTCATTTTTCCTGAAACTCTCGGCTAAACGAGTTTTATTTGATACACGTCATCATCATCATCATTTCAGCCATAGTTCGTCCACTGCTGGACATAGGCCTCCCCCATCGATCTCCAAAAGGGCCGGTTAGAAGCGGCCTGCATCCAGCGTTTCCCTGCGGTCTCTTTTTGATACACGTAAATGTAACAATTCACATAGTATTGATGATGACTCCCCAGAAAAAATAACGCAGTAAATAATTGCCAAAGATTTTCTCAAATTACTTACACAACTTATATAATTACTTATATATAAGGGGATAGCCCGTTGGTCCAGTTGGTAGTGAACCTGCCTTCTGAGCTTAGGGGCGTGGGTTCAATTCCCACCTAGGACAAACATTTGTGTGATGAACATTTGTGTTTGTTCTATATCTGGGTGTTAATATCTATTTAAGTATGTATTTAAACCTATATATGTATGTATATCAGTCTCTGGCAGCCATATTACAAGCTTTGCTTAGTTTGGGGTCAGATGACCGTGTGTGCAAAAATGTCCCGAATATTTATTTATTTATTTTATTAACTAAAAAAATGCCGAAACACTAAAATTCTGTTTTTATTAATGACTCCGCCCCGGCTTCGCACGGGTATAGTTATATAGCATATATTAATCGGTGATAAAGTAGCATTCAAATGGTGTTTTTTTTTTTTAAATCAGTCTATTACTTTTTGAGCCAATTCGTTACAAACATACTTACATACAAATCTTTCCTCTTTATAATATTACTAGCGGTCCGCCCCAGCTTCGCACGGGTATAGATTATAGCCTATGTCATCCGGGGATAGCGTAGCTTCCCGTCAGTGAAAGAATTTTTCAAATCGGTTCAGTAGTTTCGGAGCCTATTCAATGCAAACAAACAAACAAACAATCAAATCTTTCCTCTTTATAATATTAGTATAGATATTCATCATCATCATCATCATCAGCCAGAAGACGTCCACTGCTGAACATAGGCCTCCCCCTTTAACCTCCACACTGAACGACAGCCTGCCTTTTGCATCCACTGGATGCCCGCGACTCTCACAATGTCGTCGGTCCATCTAGTGGGAGGCCTCCCTACGCTGCGTCTTCCGGTTCGTGGTCTCCACTCCAGAACCTTTCTTCCCCATCGGTTATCGGTTCTTCGAGCGATGTGGCCTGCCCATTGCCACTTCAACTTGCAAATTTTAACAGCTATGTCGGTGACTCTGGTTCTTTGGCGAATATCCACGTTTCGGATTTAATCACGCAAAGAAACTCCGAGCATAGCTCTCTCCATTGCCCGCTGTGTGACTGAGTTTTTCCAAAAGGCCATCAGTTAAGGACCACGTCTCAGTACCATATGTCATCACTGGCAACACACACTGGTCAAAGACCTTCGTCTTGAGGCACTGTGGTATCTTGGACGAGAAGATGTCACGCAATTTCCCGAACGCTGCCCATCCGAGTTGGATTCTTCGGGCGACCTCTTTGCCTAAGTTGGACTTACCTAACTGAACAATCTGTCCAAGATAGGTGTAATGGTCAACAACTTCGAGAGTATCGTTCCCAACGACTACTGGCACGGGTTCAACATGGACATTGGACATAATTTTTGTCTTGTCCAAGTTCATTTTAAGACCCACCTGTTGGGAAAGGCTACTGAGGTCGCTGAGCATCGTATTGAGATCCTCCAGTGACTCTGCCATGATGACTATATCATCGGCAAAACGAAGGTGAGTAATGTATTCGCCATTGACGTTGATGCCGAATCCGTTCCAGTCCAAGAGCTTGAAAACGTCCTCCAATGCGTTCGTGAACAGTTTCGGAGAGATAACATCTCCCTGTCTCACGCCTTTCTGCAGTTGGATTGGTTCCGTGCTCTCGTCCTGTAATCGGATCGACATGGTGGCGTTTCTATACAGACACTTCATCACTTCGATATACCTATAGTCGATATGACAACGCTGGAGGGACTGCAATACTGCCCAGGTCTCGATTGAATCGAAGGCTTTTTCGTAGTCCACAAACGCTAGTCATAATGGCCGATTATACTCCTCAGTCTTCTGTATAATCTGGCGGAGCGTGTGAATGTGGTCTACGGTGCTCCAGCCTTTACGGAAACCGGCTTGTTCGGGGGTCTGGAAGTCATCAAACCTGCTTTCAAGACGGTTCGTAATGACTCTGGAGAACAGCTTGTACACATGGCTCAGGAGTGAGATGGGTCGATAATTCTTCAATAAGGTGTTATCACCTTTTTTGAAGAAGAGTACCACCACACTCCTGTGCCATGCTTCAGGCGTAGTACCTTCGAGAATGACGGAATTAAATAACTTCTGGAGGACTAAAAGTACAGGTTTTCCACCCGCTCTCAGTAGTTCTGTCGTGATTCCGTCATCACCCGGCGCCTTGTTGTTCTTAAGCTGTTTCAGAGCCATTCTAATCTCGTACAAGCTGATACATGATGTCTGAGATGTCCTCAGTGTAATGTCGGGTCAGTTTCGCTCTCTTGTCCTGAGCTGTACTGACAATAGGCTTTCGTGTCGAGGTGTACAACTGTCCGTAAAACCTCTCGAGCTCTCTCAGAATCTCCGGCTTTGATGAAATGATACTGCCATCCTCGATCTTCAGCTTCGTCATTTGCCTCTTCCCAATAGACAAATTCTTCGCGAACACTTTCGAGCCCTGGTTCCGCTCAATTGCATCCCTAATACATCTTGTATTGTAGGAGCGCAGATCGTGTCGCACCGATTTCGAGATTCGTCTATTAAGTTGGCCATATTCCGACATATCAGCTGAAGATTGCAGTCTCATCTCAGTCCGGTCTTTCATTAGCTTAATGGTTTCGTCTGAGAGCTTCTGAGGTCTTTTTCGGGGTGGGGTCTTAAAGAACTTGGACCCCACTGCTTGGACAGTTTCCACCAGCCCATTGTTTATTTCGTCCACAGTACCGCTTTCGGTTAGGCCCTGGAAGCGATTATGCAGTTCGAGTTGGAAGTCATTGGGGTTTTGGATTTGGGCATGACCAGGACGGAGCGTGGACTTCACCAGACGTGACCTCTCCAGCTTGATGTTGATATTCAATGTGCCTCTGACAATACGGTGATCGCTACCGGTTTTCACCTTGCTGATCACGGAGACATCATTGAATATTCGCTTCTTGGTCGTCATGATGAAGTCGATCTCATTTTTGGTCGCACCATCTGGGCTCATCCAAGTCCACTTTCTGGATGGTCGCTTCTGAAAGAAGGAGTTCATCAAATAGAGTTCCTCCTTTTCCATGAAGTCGACCAGCCGCTGGCCCCTTGGATTCCGCTGTCCGTATCCATATGACCCCACACCTCATCGACATTCCGTGTGCCCACCTTTGCGTTAAAGTCACCCATAACAACGGTGAAGTATGCTTGGGAGGTATGTATGGCATCGGATATCTCCTCATACAACGCCTCTACTTCATCATCAGGGTATGTCGAGGTCGGCGCATATACCTGTATGACCTTCAGCGAATAACGATCGGTTATTCTGAGTATAAGGTATGCTACCCTGCTCGACACACTATCGACTTTGATCACGCTGTTGATGAGTGACTTGCGGACGAGAAAACGAACACCACCCTGGGACTTTCGTTCTCCTTCCCGGAAGAAGAGCATGTTCCCGGAATCCAGAACTATCGTATCCTGTCCCTCTCGTCGGATTTCAGATAGTCCTATGATGTCCCATCGTATTTTGCTCAATTCTTCCTCCAGTTCGATAATTTTCTCGTCGGTCCTCAGAGTTCGAATATTGTGCGTTGCCAGGGCCAGATTTTGTTGGGGGTGGTAGCGGGGCAACTGCCGGAGATTCCTAGCACCCCCTACTCCACCGTTACCTGGCCCGCTACCTGGGCCAGGGATAGAGGAGCTGCCGGGGACTGGGAGCCGTCGTATTTGTTTGTCTGTCATGAGGGGGGGGGGGGGGGTTTGCCAATAATCCCCACGCTTGGCAGGCGGCTTGGGGATCGCAGGAGGATCCACCATTCAAGTAGGAGGATGCTGCTGCCCATCCTCTGGTGGTTCTGGTCGTAGTTTTAGGACATACCCGGGTCCTATATATAGTATAGATATTATATTATTATTATTATTTTTATTTTTTTTGCCCGGGCTAGCGCCTTTATTAACTAAACAAAATACAAGCTAAAACTAAAACTACAAATACAGTTAGACTGCCCATAGACCGTTGAAGGTCTAAAGACAATCCAAATGCTCAAGCCCACTACCAGTTGGCAGCGTACCCAGCATGCTGGCGGCATTACCACGTTGAATGGCAATGCTTATGCGTTGAGCCAGAAACACGCCAGCATTTTGGTCACGTGTCGCATTAACCAGGCGCTCTGAAAGATTTTATAATTAATAATTCATTATTATAGTATAGAAAAGGCTTTAACAGCTGTAACCTTTCTTCCGTATTCCGCAGTCAAACAAAATAAGTCCCCAACAATTTTTAAAGTCCAGCAATACAACAGCCGGCAATGAATTGTGGCACCAACTTTAATAAGGCGATATTAAACTTATTATTAAACTTCCGAGAGTTTCTGGGACTCCCGGGATTTATACGGATAATCAAACTTAGTCGGTTTTTATTATCCACTGCATTTCCCGTGGGTGTCCGGGGGAACCACTCCCCCTTCAATGGACTTTGGAAAAGAGATAAAATATAAGAAAATCCGTTATTTTAACACTTGGGTAAAATCTAATCAGTAGTTTAAAATTGTGGTCTAAATAGTCCCTGTTACTTTCTCGCTCTCTTTGAATTTGATTGTAAAGGAATATTACCATACAAAATAATTAAATAATTGTGTTTAGTAGAAGAGAATTGAGGTTAGGAATCAGAAAGTGTATATAAATAGCAAACGAACGGGAGTGAACGCACACGGGCGAACGTAGCCGAATGCGCCGTCTTATGGTAGACATACCAAAAACCCGTACGAAGCGCTTTGATTCCACATTTATTGTGCGAACTGCTAGTCTGTGGAATGCGCTGCATGAATGGGTGTTCCCCGATGGTTACAATCTGGGTGTCTTCAAATCTCGAGTGAATCGGTTCCTTCTAGGCAAGCGTGCTCCAACGTAGACCGCATCATCGCTTAACATCAGGCGTGATGGTGGTCAAACGCAAGCCTATTAAATATTTAAAAAAAAACTAGTCGGAGTGACCGGCTTAATCTTACGTGAGTAATTCCCGTGTAATATAAATAAAATATACGTACTACTTTTCATTTTAGGTACGAAAAATTTGACACGCTTAGTTTTCATACAGTTTGGACAGCTTGTGAAGTCTACTTAGATATAGGTCTGTGGTCCACATCAACTCATCTCTATCTCTTCTCTACATAGTATAAATTGCAGTCGCTTTCCGAGTCTGTCTGTCTGTATGTCTGTATGGCCGCTAACTCCTCCTAAACCACGCAACGGATTTTGATGCGGTTTTTACCATCAGTTAGATACATTTTCAAGGAAGGTTTATATATATAACTAGCGACCCGCCCCGGCTTTGCACGTAAATTACACCCGTGCGAAGCCGGGCAGGCGGGTCGCTAGTGAAGGCATAAGAGAACGCTTTTTTGTTCAATAACTTCACAAATCCCCTTGCGGCAGTAAAATACTGATAGCACTGTTATACAGTCCTTCCTAAACCCATCATTGGTGAAGCAGCAACGTGTGTTGCTTATTACCTGAGTGCTGGTGAAGCAGCAACGTGTGTCGTTACCTGAGTGCTACCAAACATGTCACTTACAGCACCAAAATACACTTGAAATGTCTAGAAACTCAGTTCGAGCACTTAAATTCAATTTGCAGTTCACTTTAGAGAGTCAAGAGAAATTTGTATGAAAGACGATGTGAAAAGTTTGTAGCTGTCCCGGGGAATGAAATAAAGTTACATTGCTTAGGTGATGCTGTTTTAAAGTGTTATATTGAAAGACAGACTTTAACGGCCTATTATCCGAGTCGCGTAGGCAACAAAACGCTCCCTCAGCAGCCGCCAAGTTATAGCGACGATGTATTTAAGGTGGTTCGATTCACCTATGGCGGGAAATTTAAATTTTAAACAGTTTTTTGGTCCTAATAGCCAGGCCAGGTAATTATTTTTAAATAACACAGTGTTTGCGCAAACTGTTTGCTGTTCTTTACATTATAATGTACAATTATTTAACAGTAAAGCACCATGTTACTTACATTTGTGAATAAACCGTTTGAAACAGCAAAAATTTGTTTATTTACAAATGTAAGTAATATTGGGCATTAGAGATAAATAGCTTTACATGATTTTGTAAAGAATAATAATCAATCTGCGCAAACATCATGGTTGTTTACAATAATTACCCGGCCTAGCTACAAGGACAAGAAAACTGTTTGAAATTTGAATTTCCCGCCATTTGTGCAACGAACCACCTTAAAGTTAAGTTAGTTTTTAAGTTTCATTTGTATTTTCGGTGTGTAATAAAGAAATATTGTATTGTATTTTGCTACGCAAGAGTCAGGACGCCCGCGGGGGGAGTGCAACGACAACCTCGATGACGCCTGGCGCGGTACTGAACGTGGCGCGTGCAAATTCTCGCGACCTTTTTACGCTATTAATTTCACTAAAAATCGAAACTATTCACTATCAAAAATCTATCCAAATAAAAAAAACATTAATAAAATTGCCTTTCAGTACATGCAATTTCCAGGTTATTAGGTACGATCTTTCATTAGAGCATAAAATGAAAAAAAAAATAACTAACTCGACTTTGTTTCAGATTTTTTTTTTTTTGATCGAGGAAAGTTTATTCTATCGTGTTTTGAACCAAATCATTAACTAAAACACGACGTATCTGTGACGTGTATTTTTTTCCAGCTCAAATATTGTAATTTAACTGAATAAAATTGATTTAAAACCGTCAAATTTGGTATAAGAGGCAGTTAACCGAAACTTAAACCGGCGTCATTGACGCTGGGCAAAGATAGTACGCTGGGTCATGTTGACCTGTAGCGATTTAAACCGGACATAGCTTTTGATGTGAACCATCAAGAAAAAAAAAGTCTTGGGTTAATAGGTTAATGTGCTCCATCTTCGACTGCATCGTCGCTTTCCATCGGGCGAGATCGCGGTCAAACGTTAGCCTAGACCGATATAAAAAATAAAATAAAACTACTGGTGCGCCAAACATGCCGTGACGGTATACATTATGACGATCTCTAATGCCGTCATGCCCCCTGATTGTTTAATTCCCATGATTATAACTGTTTGAGTTATAGCGATAAAACTGTAATAAATTTAAGACGTTCTACCTCAAATTGTCATTGACCTTTTCGTAAAATTGTCATGACAAAGAATGTTCCTCAAATAGTTTTCCTTTTGACTAAACCATAAAAAGTACATGTTATGTTGGTTTAAGCCGTGGTAGCCCATTTGGGAGATCGCTAGACTTGAAAGCGTGAGGTCGCGGGTTCAAACCCCGGGCCCGTACCAATGAGCTCTTTGGAGTTTATGTACGGATTTTCATACCACTGGCTTTTCGGTGAAGGAAAACATCGTGAGGAAACCTGCATACGTACGGAGAAGGAATTCAATGGCGTATGTGAATCCATCAATCCGCAATTAGGCTAAAAGTCCAGCAGTGGACTGTTAAAAGGCTGATTATGATGATGATGATGATGTTGGTATGATGCACTTCTGAAATTTCGATAAGTCCAGCACCAAAAGTATCTTTAGATTTTTTCTATAACCACCAATTTCCGAACTTTGATTGTGACCACAATTATAAAACTTTGGCTACGGAAAACGGAACATATATTATGCGTGTCTCGACAAGCTCTTGGCCAGATATTTAATAAATTATATGGATACGTACCAAAATCATTTACTCACACTTGCAAAATGTGGAATGAGCTACTTTCCGTCATCATCATCATCATCATCATCATCAGCCAGAAGACGTCCACTGCTGAACATAGGCCTCCCCCTTTAACCTCCACACTGAACGACAGCCTGCCTTTTGCATCCACTGGATGCCCGCGACTCTCACAATGTCGTCGGTCCATCTAGTGGGAGGCCTCCCTACGCTGCGTCTTCCGGTTCGTGGTCTCCACTCCAGAACCTTTCTTCCCCATCGGTTATCGGTTCTTCGAGCGATGTGGCCTGCCCATTGCCACTTCAACTTGCAAATTTTAACAGCTATGTCGGTGACTCTGGTTCTTTGGCGAATATCCACGTTTCGGATTTTATCGCGCAAAGAAACTCCGAGCATAGCTCTCTCCATTGCCCGCTGTGTGACTCTGAGTTTTACTATCCTTGGTGTTTCCGAAAAGCAGAATTTCTTCAAAATGGGAAGTAATAGAGTCTATATCAGAGAGTATTTTGTTATACACAACTTAAAAAATAGAAAATTAACGAAAACTTAAAATAATAACTAAAAACTAAAACTTAAAATAGCTAAATATATACTAAAAACTGAAACTAAAAGACCATTAGAAGCTTAGACTTTTCTCTCAAGGGAAAGGTCTCAACTTCTGTGCGAAATAAAAGACAGCATTCTGGACACCCAACGCCTCCACTAATCGCCTGGCCAAGTCTAGATAAAGCCCCAAATACTCTTAAAAGGTCGGCAACGTATTTTTGATGCCTCTGGTGTTACAGGTAGTGATGGTGGTATAGACGACGGTGGCTGCTTACCATCAGGCGGCCTGTTAGATTGTTTGCCACTATGCCATTAAAAAAATCTAAATCAATAATAGCCTGATTCAAATCCTGGATTGACATATGGAGCATATTTTTTTTCAGAAAAAAATGAACGGAAATTCTTTAGTAAAACCTCAAAACAATCTATATATCTATACTAATATTATAAAGAGGAAATATTTTATTAAACAAACAAACCTTCTCAAGTACACACCAACTATTGAGTTGGAATTGTAAATTAAGTAAGAGTAAGTTAAAGAACTTCAGCAGAAAAATACAACAAAATTTTCTTGTTAAGACGAAATATGCTTCAAATTTGACGATTCGTCCTCACGAATATTCAAAAATAGACCTTAAAAATCAATTAACTGACATTATTGCTTTATGTGTAACTAGCGGTCCGCCCCAGCTTCGCACGGGTATAGATTATAGCCTATGTCATCCGGGGATAGTGTAGTTAGGAAAGATTTGATTGTTTATTTGTTTATTTGCATTGAATGGGCTCCGAAACTAATGAACCGATTTGAAAAATTCTTTCACTGTTGGGATGCTGCACTATCCCCGGTTGACATAGGCTATAATCTATACCCGTGCGAAGCTGGGGCGGACCGCTAGTTTTAAAATAATAGGCATGTGTCCTAGTGTTTAATTTATTAGAAATAACCGGCTTAACGATGAATATAACTAAATACATACCACTTACTGAAAAAAAAAAATATAAAGTGGCTGATAAATCTCTGAGATATTATGAGTGTTTAAAGTTTTAGGTGGGGATAGAGAGGGGATGTTCTATCCCATTCTCACAAACCGTGTGTTAGTACAGCATTTGTAAGGCGCGCCTGACGCGTGACGTCACGGCTCAGTATAGTGCGTTCTCTGTCTAGCATGAAATTAAAATGCTTATTATCTCATTTATTTTTGAACTTATTTTAATATTGTTTATGTTGATATGCTCTATCTATAATCAGCATTTTAATGAGGTAATAAAAATACATATGCCATCATGCCTATAACCCAGCCTAGCTACTAAGACAAAAAAACTGCTTGATATTTGAATTTCCCGCCATAAGAGAAACGTACCACCTTAATCAATCAATTAAAATCAATGCTAACATTTTTTTTGACCAAGTATAATCACCGCATCTTCATCATCAGCAAGAAGACGTCCACTGCTGAACATAGGCCTCCCCCTTTAACCTGCACACTGAACGACAGCCTGCCTTTTGCATCCACTGGATGCTAGTGACTCTCACTATGTCGTCGGTCCATCTAGTGGGAGGCCTACCCACGCTGCGTCTTCCGGTTCGGTGTCTCCACTCCAGAATCTTTCTTCTCCATCGTTATCATTATGGTCACCGTATAAAGATGCTTAATCTGCAGCATAATTCTCGTTTTTACGGATGATTCATAGTCAGCCTTTTAACAGTCCGCTGCTGTACTTTTAGCCTACCCTCGAAAGGGTGATTGGGCCATATCCACCACGCTGGCCCAGTGCGGGTTGGTGGATTCACATACGGCATTGAATTTCTTCTCCGTACGTATGCAGGTTTCCTCACGATGTTTTCCTTCACCGAAAAGCCAGTGGTATGAAAATCCGTACATAAACTCCAAAGAGCTCATTGGTACGGGCTCGGGGTTTGAACCCGCGACCTCACGCTTTCAAGTCTAGCGATCTCCCAAATGGGCTACCACGGCTACGGATGATTATCATTCTATAACTAGATATTTGGGAATGTTGGCTGTTTTGTTGAAATTGAACTCGTGTCTGTCCCTCAAAACCACGGCGAACGAGCCTCGTCCCTGATACCTACCCGAGCGTGATTCACGCGTCACGCTCCAATTTGAGCTTTGAGGTTAGACTGCGGTCATCATCTCGTTAACACGCGCGATTTACCTGCTAGTCGGTTTTGACCTTTATATATTACTAGCGGTCCGCCCCAGCTTCGCACGGGTATAGATTATAGCCTATGTCAACCGGGGATAGTGCAGCATCCCAACAGTGAAATAATTTTTCAAATCGGTTCAGTAGTTTCGGAGGCTATCCAATGCAAACAAACAAACAATCAAATCTTTCCTCCTTATAATATTAGTATAGATAACAACGCCATCTGTTTTAAGCCCTGAAAGTTTGCTCTCGAAAAACCTTGAAAACGGTTTTTTCGCTTCTGTGTCCTACGTGTCATACACCAATTACTGAGCTGCCGATAAAACACAGGCATTCCAATTTATCCGAGCGTGAAGCGTGACAAGCTTTAATCGCGTGACAGTCTGGCGTGACAGCGCGTCTAGCGTGACACGTGTCAGTAAACATACGTGATCAATGTCACTTTGTTCTTAACTTTTCTTATTGGTTTACTCCCACGTGAGCTGCCAAGGTTGGCGAAAAAGGGATCAACTGACTTCAAGAAAGGCCGAAGTTTTCTATTCGACGTCCGGCAATATCATAGTTATTTGAACAAGCATCTCAAAAGCAGTCTTATTTATTAGCAACTAGCGGTCCGCCCCAGCTTCGCACGGGTGTAGATTATAGCCTATGTCACCCGGGGATAGTGTAGGTTCCCGTCAGTGAAAGAATTTTTCAAATCGGTTCAGTAGTTTCGGAGGCTATTTAATGCAAACAAACAAACAAACAATCAAATCTTTCCTCTTTATAATATTAGTATAGATTAGTAGAGACTAACTGATCCGACAGATGTTTTCCTGTCCTGTGTTTGCCTGTTATGTTTTCCTGTTTTATGTGTTTCTGTTTTCAGGTGTTTTAGATGTTTTTGTTTGTTTAACTGACAAACGCG
This sequence comes from Agriopis marginaria, assembly GCA_932305915.1. NCBI lineage: Eukaryota > Metazoa > Arthropoda > Insecta > Lepidoptera > Geometridae > Agriopis > Agriopis marginaria. The sequence goes on from OW029925.1 coordinate 17,777,469, forward strand.
CGAAGTTAAAACCATCTTTTAATCGTGTGTCGGTGAACTCGTCCGAATAAAATATTTCAAGAACATTTATCTATACTAATATATATAAAGAAGAAAGATTTGATTGTTTGTTTGTTTGTTTGCATTGAATAGGATCCGAAACTACTGAACCGATTTGAAAAATTATTTCACTGACAGGAAGCTACACTATCCCCGGGTGACATTGGCTATAATCTATACCCGTGCGAAGCTGGGGCGGACCGCTAGTTACACATAAAGCAATAATGTCAGTTAATCGATTTTAAAGGTCTATTTTTGAATATTTGTGAGGACTAATCGCCAAATTTGAAGCATATTTCGTCTTAACAAGAAAATTTTGTTGTATTTTTCTGCTGAAGTTCTTTAACTTACTCTTACTTAATTTACAATTCCAACACAATAGTTGGTGTGTACTTGAGAAGGTTTGTTTGTTTAGATTGTATGTGTTTTAAACAGACAACAAACAAACACAGGGTCGATGGTCACTTGAGGTGTCTCACATCGTATCCGAACAGCTTCCTGGCTGCATCTGAATTATATTACGCGCGTGAGTATTTATTTTTCCATAGTATTTGTGCTAGATGTATACAGATGATAAGTAAGCAAGTTATCGACAATTAATATATGTACAAACATACATACAAACTACAATCTATTATCTATTCCCTTCCGGTCTCCATTAGACAATCCCAATCTATCAACATTTTCAAGGCTAGGGTGAAAGACTTTTACCTTTCCCAAGTCTAAAACTGTTCGTTACTGTTGGTGGAGAGTTTTTGGATATATCTGTTGCTCGGAATTCGTGTTGGTTGTTATTTGCTCTGTCATTGTTCGTGTTCCCTGCTGCTCTTGCATTGTGAGCTCATAATGCGAAGGTACTCCAAGGACTTAGGGTATAGCATAGATAAACATATATACTAGGGTATAGTAGGTATTTACTTGTCGCGTCTGTATTATGTGTGTTTTTATATGTATAGATATATATTTATTACATTATGTATCATTTAGTAGTATTTATTTAATGGTATCATTAAAAGTGTTTTAGCATCCCCCGTCGATTCTGTTACGTAAATTCTTTCCATCCATTGGTTGCCTGGAAGAGATTGCTTTTAGCGATAAGGCCGCCACTTGTGGCACTAGCTCGTAAGTGTTTTCTATCGTGTTGTAATTTTTATTTCTGGTGTACACAATAAAGAGTTTCTATCTATCTATCTATCTATTCCCGCAGACTCTGAGACTATTGCTTCGCTCGGTCAACAACGATCCTGAAATTACAATTACTCGCATTTCACAAAAACACCGGATTAACAAGTTGAAGTGGCAGTGGGCAGGGCACATATCACGCAGAACAGATGGCCGATGGGGCTAAAAGGTTCTCGAATGGAGACCACGGACCGGTAAGCGCAGCGTAGGACGTCCACCCACAAGATGGACAGCTAACGTAAAAAAAAACGTAGGGAAACGCTGGCCGCTTCCAACCGGCCCTTTTGGAGATCGATGGGGGAGCCCTATGTCCAGCAGTGGACGTCCTATGGCTGAAATGATGATGGTGATTTCACAAACCGTGAACATGGCTCTTGACCTATCTATACGAAAAACTTGACGCAAAATTAAAAATATATCACTCCAGAACTAATTTCCACTTCCCAAAGGAAGGGCACTTTAGGACAAAGAAAACAGACTTTTAATTTTTAATTTGATGCCGTCACCACCAACTTTATTTAATTAGCCCGAGCAATTAATTTTGAAGTAAGTTCTCGACTTCGCTCAAGAATTGGAGACATATATACATACTTGGCTCTTATTTTATTGCGCCACCAAGTTTTTTATGGACTTGGCAAAGTTCAACGATAAATGTGAAATAAAATATTAGAAAAAATTCCATTATCATAAAGTTGGCTGTTTTTATCTTAAAGTGATTTTATTCGGAACTTCAAAAAAATATTTAAGGAAGTGTTTAGCATAATTTAAATAGTTATCGTGTAAGTAAATGAAAGGCCGAGGTACGTTCGCCATTACTTTTATTCACTTTCTCCCTTACTCTAGTTACAAACTATTCCGTCTCGCTTACTCCTTATGCTACATGGATGTCAACGTCATTAGCTCTTAAATATTAAATAGATTTATAGCATTACAAAGTTAATGCTTACAATCTGAATGTAATTGTATTTATTAAAGCGACAACTTTTTTTTTTGTTCCTTTTTTTGTTGATGTTGTAGTGTTTTGCCACCGAGAAACGATTCCTATAGAGTCACAATCTCTCAGTAAAAATTCCAAAAAACGTCTGAACGTCACTGTACATACATTGTATCAATTATATAGTTCACAATGCCACATTTACTCCAATTTAGACGTTATGTCGTTTGCATAGTGCTCAACGTTAGTTGTCCGCTATGTCATCGTAGCACTGGCAATGCGCGACGTTGCACTCGGATCGCGGTTACCTTGTAACTAACCAAAAAGTCGGCGCAATTCGTAGCGTGCGCCGGGTTTTGGTTCGGACATTATTTTGGTACGATTGTGACACTATTATGTCATCATCATCTGTATCTCAATGTGTTTTGCGATTTTTTTTTATTTTTTTATAAATAATGGGCTTGCGCTTGACTGCCAACTCGCCTGATGTTAAGCGATGATGCGGTCTACGGTGGAGCACGCTTGCCTAGAAGAAACCGATTCACTCGTGATTTGAAGACACCCAGATGCGCTGCCATTCAGGCAGCGCATTCCACAGACTAGCAGTTCGCACAATAAAAGTGGAATCAAAGCGCTTCGTTCGGGTTTTCTTTCTTTCTTATTTATTTTACAAACCTAGATTGAATTTCTTTAAAGACCTGTGATAAAAGAGCTGAACAAATTTTCATGAATCAAAGCTAAGAACACTCTAGACCAAGTCACCAAAAAAAACGGTTTTACAGTTTGGGAGCTAAGATGCCACAGACACACAAACACACGCTAAACTTATGTCACCCCCTCCTTTTGCGTCGGGGATTAAAAAACTTAATATACCTAGTAATAGGTGACTTATCTGTAAAATAGATAAAACTACGAGCCACTTTAGTTTTCTAATACTGAAGCACGTCATCTAAACTGACCATTAAACTATGCTAAGTCTGAAAGCTTTTTCATTACGAACACTATCTAACACTAACAAAGTGAATGCTTAAACACCAACAGCTGTTGTTATAAAATTTCGGTTTACTTTATACCGAAACTCTTCGTAGCTAAGTATAAGGACAATTGTACACTGGACTTTTTAAGAACTACGGTTTTTGAAGTGAAACTTCTTATGCGACTTGCAACAATGTTGCGTTAACGGCCGGTTATCCGAATCGCGTAGGCAACAAAACGCTCCCTCAGCCCCCGCCAAGTTATAGCAACGCCATGAGCCTAGAGTCAGGACGCCCGCGGGGGGAGTGCACCGACAAAAACGAGCATAGGTCCGACCTCGATGACGCCTGGCGTGGCACTGAACGCGGCGCGCCAAAATTCTCGCGTCCTTTTTACGCTTTTAATTTCACTAAAAAACGACACTATTCACAATCAAAAATCTATCTAAATAAAAGAATGTTGAATAAAATTGCCTTTCAGTACATGCAATTTCCAGGTTGTTACGAGCTTTCATTAGAGCATAAAATGAAAAAAATAAACTAAGTCGACTTTGTTTCAGATTTTTTTTATTGAGGAAAGTTTATTCCATCGTGTTTTGAACCAAATCATAAACTCAAACACAGATGTATCTGTGACATGTATATTTTTTTCCAGCTCAAATATTGTAACTTAACTGAAAAAAAAATTATGTAATACCGTCAAATTTGGTATAAGAGGCGTTAAACGTTAAACGCTACCATGGAGGGGGAACATAAAGAGACAGAGCGAGAGTTTTAGATGCCATATATGAGGAAATTTTGAAACTTGTACATCCTTCTCATAGTTTATTAGTTCACCACTATTTGCATAGATGGCAGAACATGCGACTTCCAACAAGGTTGCGTTAAAGGTTTAACGCTATCATGGAGGGGGTATGAAAGCACTGTTGCGTTAAACGTTCAACGTTCCTGGGGAGGGGGACTAGAAAGAGACAGAACGAGAGTTGCACTTCTTCCGCGCGGAGGGACTCCACGCACAATTTTTTTACATTAATATATTATGATTTTACTATATTTACTTGTACAGAAGAACGAAATAAAAAAAAAACGAAGATTGGTGATAGTGCTGGTGATTGCTGATAGCTTATCACAAAGATGCTATGTTTTATTATAAAACAAATTCGATACCCGCAATGTAATGCAAATATCAGCTAACACTAGAAGTCAACGAACTAACTGCGTTGCGCCGCACCGGGCAGTGCGCACTCTTGCATGCTTTACATTGCTGGTTTGCAAAATTCTAAACCCAAACAACAACGCTAAAACAACAAGTATAAGGCAAATGATATTGGTATTCGATTGTAAATGTCAGTTTAGTGTATTTAAATTAAAGCTCGTGTTTGGAATGTTTTTCCTATTAATGTATTATTTTCGTTATAGTCTAAAAAGGGTTTTTAGAGAAAGTAAAATTGAAAACTTGCCCGAAACTGAAAGTGATATTTTCTACGGAATTTTTGAATGTTTTTTTTCCCTTTGGACAGGACAACCTTTAAAATAAAATATTCGGGACATTTTTGCACACACGGTCATCGGACCCCAAACTAAGCAAAGCTTGTGATATGGCTGCCAGAGACTGATATACATGCATACATAGCTTTATATACATACTTAAATAGATATTAACAACCAGAACTAACACAAATGTTCATCACATAAACGTTTGTCCTAGGTGGGAATCGAATCCACGCCCCCAAACGCAGAAGGCAGGTTCACTACCAACTGGACCAACGGGCTATTAACGCATAACAGCGTATAACAGGCTTTATCAACTAGTTCTAAAAAAATGTCGCACAGTTAGTTCAGTCAGTTTAACTTAGATTCTAGTGACTACCAGTGTATCTAACCTTTACTTACCTATATTTTTCAGTGAGAACCTGCCTTAATACCCCAGCGGGCGATATTTCTCAACACCTAAAAATATGAAAACCTTTTTATGTGGTTTTCAGTGTCACCTCCCTAGGTTCGTGGAGGTATCAAAATAAGTAGCTTTTAGTGCTATAAAAGCAAATTATTCAACCTCTATGGGACTAATTAAAGTCTGATAAATATTTTGCGTTGTTTTATGTACCAACTTACCTAATTAATAACTGTATTTTTTGTGTTCCGTACCCAAAGGGTAAAAACGGGACCTTATTACTAAGCCTCTGTCTGTTCGTCTGTCCGTCTGTCCTACCTATTAACGGCTGTATCTTTCGAACTGTAATAGATAGCCAGTTGAAATTTTCACAAAATATGTAATGTTACGGCGGATTTGTCAGCCAAATTTCTGTTCATTACCAAGTTATAATATCTGGTAATTTCGTTATTAAATTTTGTGGTGGTACGGAACCCTCAGTGCGCGAGCCCGAATTGCACTTGGCCGGTTTATTGATCGATTTGAATACTTTGGTGGTTTTCCAAGTTCAAAGCTCTCAAAATGTATAAATATTTGTATAATACAAAATTATGACCATGTTTGTTTTGTATGACCGAAGAGGGCAGGATTCAGCTGTCAGACAATTATTAAGGCATGGTCCTAGTAGCGGCACGGTGTTGCCAGTTGTGGCGTAATAAAAACCCTCTCGCCCATCCACCTTCGTTTAGACATCCAACAATATAATATACACCTTGTTAATAAAAATATATTCTCGGTATACAAAGCAGTCTATTTTCCTAAAACAGATCAACAAACGTGTTAAATAGGGTCATAACATAATCGCGATCAACACTCAATGATTGCCCAAAATGCTTCCGCAAAAGCGCACATTTTGCCATCGTATTTTTTATAAGTAACGGCGCAATTTGCACCCCTCAATGGCCTCGTATATTGCCATCTAATATGTAAACACAATTACTGAGGCTCGCATACTTTTTGCACGTATTTTCGTCTTTACTTTATACGAGTTTTATTTATGTTGAAAGGCATTCTAGTTTACTTCGTTTGGACGTTTTTAATCGACTACGATAAAAGAGGTGCTTAATATATCTGTAGGTACTTTTTCTGTATATTTCACGATGGTCACTTGTGAACCGATTTCAATGTTTTTTTTGTCATTTAATAAGTAAATATCTATATTATTATGGCATGTTTCATCGTAGACCGCATCATCGCTTAACATCATGAGGTGGCGAAACGAAAGCTATTTTAAATTATTTAAAAAAAACGCTGAATGCAGGCCGCTTCCAATCGGCCCTCTTAGAGATCAATGGAGGAGGCCTATATCCAGCAGTGGACTTCCTATGGTTGAAGTGATGATGATGAAATTTTTATCTTGTTATGTCTTTCAAAAAAAATCAAAATTATTTTATTCAATAATAGGTACATTTCTAGTTGTAAGTCGCACTAATGCCCAAACTAGGTGTAGAAACACCTGTATCTTGGGAACTAGCCCTTCCGTTTATAAATCAATTGATTGTTTAGTACCTAACACTTCGTCATAGTTATTATTTTAAAGACTACATTTTAAATTTTAGTTTACATACATATTCATTATAATTATTTCAATTTCAATATACATTAAAATCAGTTATATAATATATTAAATTAAATTAAACTAAATCATTAAATTTTAAATTAGATTTAAGAATAATATCATAATTATTACAATGTAAGGTCAATTGTTTATCTTGTTATATTATTGTCATTGGGTAAAAATAAACAAGTCTTCTAATACTAAGTAGAATCTTGAAGAAAGGCACTTAGTCTAGTGCACTCAGTATCACTCAGGATAGCCCGTTGGTCCAGTTGGTAGTGAACCTGCCTTCTGAGCTTAGGGGCGTGGGTTCGATTCCCACCTAGGACAAACATTTGTGTGATGAACATTTGTGTTTGTTCTATATCTGGGTGTTAATATCTATTTAAGTATGTATTATAACTATATATGTATGTATATCAGTCTCTGGCAGCCATATCACAAGCTTTGCTTAGTTTGGGGTCAGATGACCGTGTGTGAAAAAATGTCCCGATAGTTCATCGCGGTAGTTCATCCACACATCACCTGAAAGTTTATCCACATATCAAAGATCGGTGGAAATCGCACACGGTGCGTTTTACGCGTTTTCTTTTTGCCCTTACACATGCAATTTGTGGAATGAGCTCCGTCCTACGGCATTTCTTAGTAACTATAACATGGGGTTCTTCAAAAAGTCTGTTAATAGAGCCTTTAAGGGTCGGCAACGTATCTGTGATGCCTCTGGTGTTGCAGGTATCCATAGGCGACGGTGATCGCTTACCATCAGGCGGCCCGACAGCTTGTATGCCAACTATGGCATAAAAAATGAGAAAACTAGTTGGTTACGGGTTAAACTGCCCCGAGTGACAACTCGCAATTACCTTTTCCCACTGAACCGTCATCACGAATTAGTATATTTAACTAAAACAGAAGTTAAACTTAGTCAATTCGAAATTATAACGCTGAGAGACTTTGAGATTTTAGGTATTCTCGTTTGTGTTTAATGTAAATAAATGTTAAAAGTCCTTCTGAGAATTTAGAATTTAAGTCAATAAAATTTGTCGAAGAAACTTTTCTTTGACTTTAAGTCTGCTGTAATTACAATAGGGCTTTACTAATTTATTAAGCAGTCGTATGAATGGCTTGTCACGGTTTTGTTTTATTTTAAACTAGCTGCGTATCTCGGTTTCACCCGCGAGGTTAATCGTACCATATATTTTCGGGATTGTTTTTTTTTTATATCATTACCTAGTTCTTCAACTATCTCTGTGCTAAAAATCACGTCGATCTAATACACTTTTGCTGCTTGAAAGAAGGACAAAAACTGACAAACGCACTTTCACTTTTAAAATGCTATTAGAGACTAGTAGAGATTTACCACGGCTGCGTTATTTGTAATTTTTTTCGACTTCTATTAACTTTTTAATAAATGTAAAAAATTCTGAGCGTTCTTATATTTTCTTACAAGCTTCTTAGAAGCTTACAAACACGCATTTAAGTAAACGTAAAAGCTTTATTTATACAAGTTATTAAAATCTGTATATTTAAAAGCGAAATACCATTCACTCACTGAATTATCATGAAATCTCGAGAAAACTACTTGAACAAAGAAGCTGTTTGGCAAAATTATAAGACGTAGAGATCCGCAAATTTAATTTAATTAATTAATTTTAATTTTAATTTATTTAAAAACATATTGTAAGTTACATTTCGAGTTAGTAAGTTGTCTTAAAACCTATGTTAGATTTATCCAGACAACTGGTTCTCGGTATAGTATATAATTTTATTTTTTTAATCTAATTAAATCTAATTACCTACATTGTACAAAAAAATGAAACGCGCGAACACACCAAACTGCTGTTGTAGGAACAAGTTTATCGCGAAAAATTAAAAAAATATTTTGTGTATGGGCTGAATTAAAGCAAAATGAGGTTTAAAGTAAATTTATGAAACTACGCGTACGAAGTCGCAGAATAGCACACAATATCTATATCTATACTCATAATATAACTAGGTTTCTTCTAGGCATGCGTGCTCCATCAACGCTTAAAACCAGGCGAGATGGCGGCCAAGCGCAAGCCTTACTATTATAAAAAAAAAACTGTAAGGTACAGTGAAGTTATTTTAAAAAAAATATTTTTTTGTAATCTCATCATCATCATCAGCCAGAAGACGTCCACTGCTGAACATAGGCCTCCCCCTTTAACCTCCACACTGAACGACAGCCGGCCTTTTGCATCCACTGGATGCCAGCGACTCTCACTATGTCGTCGGTCCATCTAGTGGGAGGCCTACCTACGCTGCGTCTTCCGGTTCGTGGTCTCCACTCAAGAACCTTTCTTCCCCATCGGTTATCGGTTCTTCTTTGAACATTCGTGAATAAGGTCGAGTCTTATACAAAAACGTGTAGAAACAAATAGCCGACAAAGCGTGAGCGTATTCAATTACCTGTGTATCAGATTGTAGTTCGTATCACAAAGGTGTCCGAGCCAGATACAATCTGGGAATGACTTTACTTTTTCATAGAATACTAGGAAAATAAGGGAAAAATCTTATCTTCAATATTATGTAGTAAGTGTTGTATATCTTTGTTATGATAATGAATGCTTGAAGGCAATTTTTAATATAAATTTTTCTATCCCTCTGTCTTTCTTTTAACACTTCGCTGGCTCACTATTACAAGGTTCTATGTTATTTTCTTACACGTTCTGTAAATTATTGTATCTCGATGACTAGCATCGATAGACTTTGCATCGATGCTCAATAATAAAAGAAGTTTAGTTTGAATTAGGGATTCGTTGCTGATGAGCTTCTTGGCACATTTTTTTTTCTTTGTATGTAACAGTAGTGGGTACTACTGTTAAACGGGGTGTAAGGGGAACACTCTCGAAGCCAAGAGAAGGTAATTGTACTCATCATTATGAACAACTTTTACTATGGGACCAGCCATGAAATCACGAAAAAAATATCAGCTGTTCTATAGAAAACGGTCATTGACACTCGACAATATGTATGGAAAAGCAGATTTTTTTTTCGCGATTTCAGGGTTGGTCCCATAGTAAAATTTGTGCATAATGATGAGTACGATTACCTTCTTTTGGCTTCGAGAGTGTTCCCCTTACACCCCGTATACAAATACTTTCTATAACAGTAGATTTACCTAGTCTGTGGCTACATAATAAAGAAAACATTCGCCCACGAATCTCCAACCCTAATTTAATTATTCTTGATGTCAAAAAACTTGGCTACTTCCAAGGTCCCAGTAACCCAACATTATGTTACGGCGGCACCAAAAACCGAATTATCTCAAAGCTAAGAAAATCCCAACTTCTCCAATTCTAAGTGATACAGTTATGAATAAAAATCCCATTAAAAAGTAAGAATGGCCCAAGTTGTGCAGTACAGATTTAATTCTATTACGTACGGGTAATGTAAGGAACTTTCGATTTAGTCTTCTTTTAGTACCCACATCTTAGCCCAAGGAATTAATATTGTTAATAAAATTCATTCTAATATAAAAAATGCGAAGTGTGTTTGTTTTTTCATCTTTCACGCAGCAACAGAACATTGGGTTTACGTGGATTTTAGGGTTCCGTACCACAAAAGAAAAAAAACGGATCCCTTATAGGATCACTTTGTTGTCCGTCTGTCCGTCTGTCAAGACCCTTTTCTCAAGAACTGGTAGAGGTATCGAGTTGAATTGTATATCAAATATTTGACTCTATGGTTTCTTTCAGCTGTGTTCAGATTTTTTTTTGTTGTTTTTTTGTTTGGTCTCGCGCTCTGAGGGTTCCGTCCAACGGAACCCTGAAACTGTATTCCGGTTGTATTCCGGAAAAATGAACATGGAATATCCACGCGGGGGAATTGGGGCAGCTAGTAACGCATAAATATTTGAATTTTCTAGGCAAAAATATTTTTTCTGGAATATTAACTAAGGAGGGACAGTAGTTTTAAACATTGGTAAGATTGTATTTATAGTTCGTGACAGTTTTAACTGCGATTTTGCTACGATGTTTTTTTCCGGGAGAAAAAAAAAGCGACCCGCCCACCCGGCTTCGCACGGGTGTAATTTACGTGCGAAGCCGGGGCGGGTCGCTATTTATATATATAAACCTTCCCCGAAAATGTATCTAATTGATGGTAAAAACCGCATCAAAATCCGTTGCGTGGTTTAGGAGGAGTTAGCGGCCATACAGACAGACAGACGCGGAGAGCGACTTTAATTTATACTATGTAGAGAAGAGATAGAGAAGATAAGAGATTATAATGTAATAACGTCACAGCAACACACTTAAATTACGAGGCTATCAGTTCTATCCACACAAAGTGTTATTTAGGCTCTGCCCTTTGAAGTAACATTTAAACAAAACTGACACAATCATCGTCCTGATCCCAAAAACCCTCTTCCAAAAAATAGCGCCATAACCAAAATCACAGAAATATAAACCCGCCGAATTATGCTAAGCACATACGCGCTGAAGGCGTGCAAGACGCGCCATAAAGACGAATAGAGCCTATCTAAGTTCCTGGTTGGCTATAAAATCTTTCTTTTTACGCGAAATGTGAGAGCACACGAGAAATTCGCGAGGCTCCCTCAAAAAGGTCGTTCATTCTGTTAAGCTGAGTACTCATGCGAGCCATAAGCTTAACCGTTACATGTTACTGTCAAAAAAAATATGGTGCTGCGAGCGTCAAGCAGTGAACTGACGACTATGGAGACTGTGCTACGCACTAAGGGAGCTTAGACGAGCCACCGACCTAAGCACAGCCCTAACTGCGTACCACGCTTACTCTGTCTCTTGGCTTAGATATGGATTTATACTCTGGGGAAACAGTGTGAATGTGAATGACCTTTTCATTGCCCAAAAAAAATGCATTCGCATTCTAGCTAATATTGATTCCCCCGACTATACTATACCATATTTTCACAAGCCTTATTTTATAAAATTTAAAATACTTACAATAGTGTCAACATATATTCTGGAAATGTGTAAATTTGTAAAAAAATACCCAGACTATTTTAAGAGGGCATCTGATAAATCGCGCAGTATTTGGCCGTTAAAATATTTAGTAAATTGCCATATGAATTAAAAGATATCGAAAAAGAAGTCACTTATATAAATAACTTAAAAAAAGGTATTTTAGAATCCAAATGTTATTACAACTTAGAAGAATTTTTCAATGATAATTTCGACAAAATGTTCATAGATCGTTCCGTTCCGACTATTACCATACCCAAATAGGGTCATATGTATTACTATATATTTAAACATATGTACCTAATGTCTGCAATAAAATATTGAGTATTGAGTACTGTGGGTGTAGACTGCAACCGTTGAACGCAGTTGCAGACCGCAAATGACTCCTCTGGTTTTTTTTATAGTAGACTAGCTGAGCCCTGCGGTTTCACCCGCTTAGTGATGAAAAATAATGATGATGATGATGAAAAGTAGCCTATATCACTCTTTGGCTCTTAAACTATACCCATGCAATAAATCAGGTCGATCCGTTGTTCCGTTGCAACGTAAAAGAGGAACAAACATCCATACATCTATACATACAAACTTTCGCGTTTATAATATTAGTAGGATAAGCTTGCGCTTGACTGCCATCTCGCCTGATGTTAAGCGATGATGCGGTCTACGATGAAGCACGCTTGCCTAGAAGAAACCGATTCACTTTCGACTTGAAGACACCCAGATTGTAACTGACGGGAAAAACACATTCAGGCAGCGAATTCCATAGACTAGCATTTCGCACAATAAATGTGGAATCAAAGCGCTTGTACTAGTTTTCGGAATATCAACCATAAAGTGGTGTCATTTTTTCGTGCCCGCTCTGGCAGTCCGATATAAAAATGGGCAGGAGGGAATTCGATCATGCAGATCCGATGCACTCTCTCCGAAATGTATCCGATAAAAAAACCGATAGACTAGCAACCTTACGCCGATGTCTAGTTATAGGAGTTTTGGCGCCAACGTGGAAAAAAACATGTCGGCTCGTTGAATTATTTTACTTAACTTGTGTATTTTCGAGTGTTAATGTGTACTAAATGGTGAATTATTATTTATTAAGTGCTCGTGAACGTGCTCGAGTGTTGGCAAGTGATATAACGAGGTGAAACATGTCTTTTCGTGTTGTTTCCAAAACTCCATTGGAGCCTCTTGTAAAGTCTCCACCACTTTACAGAGGCATGAGTTTGACTTGACCGTGACTTACTTTGCTTGACTCTGACTGTGACTATGACTTGTTTGACGCTATTACTACCAAGTGAACTGTTCAATATTACGACTAAAGGACATTGAATCCACGGTCATGAAAATGTTAACAAAAAAATAGTCTAGTTATAGAAAGTATTTGTTTCATAATGAATACCCAGCTTTAGATAAATATTGGCTTTGTACTCGTCGCGTCCGAAACAACATTGTAAATTAATCAAAAGGCTGAGCTAACCTTGTCGGCATGCGCCAACAGTTTCACCTAGCCCCAAAGAGAGGTTTAACAAACCAGCGTTAAGACAAATAATCCAGGTCCCGGGATGAATTAATTCGTTCTTTAGCCTTTATATAAGTTTCTATCTCTAGAGTGTTGTGACAGTAAGGCTGTTTGGAATTAACAGAGTCAACGTGAATGATATAATTTTTAGAAAAGAAAAGAACCGACTTCACGACTCTACCTACATTTTACAAACTGAAACTAAAAAGTAGAAAATATTGTTTAATATTACAACTGAAATACTTTGTATCCATGGTCATGAAAAATGTAACGAAAAACAACAGGGTCCGGTTGCCATGGAGACACTTCTTTGTTTTATTGAAGTTCTGTTCTAGGAATAGTTCCTCTATGTTTGCTGTTCTGTTGACAGCGTCGCTAGTGGAGAACAAAGGATGAAATTCACCAAGAAATAACTGTAGTTCCAATTTTGCCCACCTTAACAGCTAAGTTGGTGGCACTGTGCAATGTACATTGAATTCGTTGCTTATCGTCATGTTTTTGTAGATTTTTCAAAAAGCGCTTATTCAACGTCGATAAAAAAATTATGGGACCACCTATGAGATATGACCTACCAACCAAAAAAAGAATCATCAAAAACAATTGTAAATTGGCGGAGTAATCGTGAATCATACATACAAAAAAAAAACAGTCGCATTGATAACCTCCTCTTTTTGGAAGTCGGTTAAAAATGTGACGGATACCGGTATCAGCGGGTAAGGATCCCGGTATCGGTGGATACATCTCGCCCGGATCCGTGGCTAATCAAACCGATACCGAGATCCGTGGACACAAACCCGTGATTGGTGGTGTTATGCACCACGCCACATTACCTACCATATCTCACATTTTTACATTGGCTAACGTTTGACCACGATCTCTCCTGATGGAAAGCAAAGATGCGGTCAAAGATGGAGCACGTTTCATCATCAGCCAGAAGACGTCCAATGTTGAACATAGGCCTCTCCCTTTAACCTCCACACTGAACGACAGCCTGCCTTTTGTGTCCACTGGATGCCAGCGATTCTCACAATGTCGTCGGTCTAGTTCTCGGTCCGGTACGTGGTCTCCACTTAAGAACCTTTCTTTCCCATCGATTATCGGTTCTTCAACCGATGTGGCCTGCCCATCGCCAGTTCAACTTGCAAATTTTTAATTTTTGGAGCACGTTTGCTTAGTAATAACCATGAACCATAGACTTGAACACTCCAAGATTTGTAATGCTGCGGAAACAGACAGAGGCAACCTTTGACCAAAATAAAATGAATGGACAGGCCATAACCATTGAACTTGCTCAGTAAAAAAGAGTCAAAACCGTTGGACATATATTTCAACACGTAATTATAACCATGTATAGTACATGTGTTCCAAAAATAGATAGCGGTTTTTTGTTGTGTATTTACGTACACTTTGGGAAAGCACACGAAGGCATAATTTTGTCAGATGTTTGGTTATCATGTAACAAAAGTCACGTGTTGCACTTCCTACGGCTAGATACCGACTGCAACGAAGTGAGCGCCGGCGCTCATTTTGTAATCTTCAAAAATGCGTTTTTTCTGGGTCATTCGTTTCCATTCATTTTATTTTGGTGGAAGGAGGCAAGGCGTGGGTTTTGCTGTTCTAAACAAGAAATAACTTCCTTGTTTCGAAATCTTATAAAATTGCAAAAGACAGAGTACTGTCTCTTTCCAGTCTATTCCTGGATGATCCGGGTTCCGCAGGTCAGCAGATCCGGCTCCCAGAGATACGCATTTGATAGGTATTTTACGTAATCGGAACGAACAGGATTTCAGCTTCGAGAGGATTCCATTTTGATTTATAATCCATTCATCGGGAAAATGAAAGAAATTCCCTTGAATTTAATAAAAAAATGTCCTTCTCAATATTGGGTTTTGTAAATAGTGGGTATACTAATTTAATTATGTAATAAGTTGTTTATTTCAAGTTTTAATAAGTAAATCACTTTTGAAGTGGTGCGGTCACCAGTAAAGACGTGTTGCGTTTCGACTGAAAAAATCTTGTTTGTGGAAGAAATTGCCAAAACTTATTCAAAATCAATCAATCAATTAAAACAAAAGAATTTTTTTTTTGCATTGTATTGTATTGTATCAATTTGCAAGTTAAAGTGGCAATGGGCAAGCCATATCGCTCGAAGAACCGATAACCGATGGGGAAGAAAGGTTCTGGAGTGGAGACCACGAACCGGAAGACGCAGCGTAGGGTGGCCTCCCACTAGATGGACCAACGACATTGTGAGAGTCGTGGGCATCCAGTGGATGCAAAAGACAGGCTGTCATTTAGTGTGGAGGTTAAAGGGGGAGGTCTATGTTCAGCAGTGGTCGTCTTCTGGCTGACGATGTTAATGATGATTCAAAATCAGTTTAATAGCTTTGAAAACCAGTGATTATCCTTATAAAAGTGTTTGTTATGCTTAAAAGTGATCGTTCCAAGTTATAAAAGGGCTAATTACGGCCAGTGCCAATTTTGCCAGGGTACCCTCTTTATTTTAAGCCCTGACGCATATGAGTTTACATCTTACCTATTCAACGATACCCCACATGGAGGTGACACCACCACACACATGAAATGAGATGATGGATGATGATGATGATGGATGATGATGGTGATTCGACACTGATTGTATCCTCTAGATATAAGTTTTTTGTAAAGGTGTCGAATAAAATTTATTTTCTTTCTTTCTTTCTTTCTTTAGATGCAGCGGTAAAAAAAGTCATCTTCATTTGTTATGTAACAGAGCCACCCCTAAAACGCAAACTTATATTCATTTTATACATATACAATTCAGATCTATACTTAACCTGTAACTGTGCAAAGTTTCAAGCACTTTCCTTTAAAACTATAGAAGTTAGAAGGATCTAAATAATTAGGACGGACAGACAAACAGACGGACGGACGAAAAGAACGAGTTTATAAAGGTTCCTTGTCAGGCTACGAAACCCTGAAATGACAGAAAAAGGGTGAATGAAAGTCCTCATCAAAATTTTCGCTGAAAGGAACCACAAACCAAAACGTCTTCTATGTATCATTGATGTAATTAAATAGGGGGAAGATACGGGACGAACTTCTTGACGTGGACCGCACAATATTAGGCTCCGGGGCACAATCCACTTCAGTCACAATCGAACTGGCGTTTTGATAGCACGTGAATTACTTGTCAAAATTGTGTGAAATAAAACAGCAAAAATTACTTCCTGCGTTTTCACAAGGTGCACCAACAGTTCGAAGACAAAAAACAAGTTTCATGGCAATACTTTTCACTCGTAAATACTTAAAAACAATTAACTACATTTTGTTTAAATGGCATGGTCTAGTGGAGTGGTGAAGTTGACGTTTACAGTGTAGACGTCAACGTCGCCGCTGACTCGAGCCGAAACAGAGCCATATTTATTGGGTACAATGTTTGGATGTCACGCGTCTTCTCCCTTTTTAAAACAGTCATTGCTATGTATATATTTTTGTTGATTTCTTCAATAAGCCTTTAATCTTTTATCTGAAGAAATTTCAGTAAAATTTATATGGGAACACCTCTAAAATATGAACTATCAAACAAAAAATAATCATCAAAATCAATTCATATTTGGCGGAGTAATCGCGTAACAAACATACAGTCGAATTGAGAACCACCTCCTTTTTTAAATCGGTAAAAAAATAAGTCAATAATTATAAAACCCGAACAAAATTAAAAAAAAAATATTTACGCACTAATTTTTAAAAGTCTCAACCCAAAAACAACGGGCGGTTTCCACGAATTTTTAATCCCACTCAGGCCGACCGCGTTTCAAAGGCCCGATTTCTAAACTTGGCCGTTAAAATATTTAACCAGTTTTAAAACTGCTGAGTTCTCAATCAGGCCTGTGTCACTGTGGTATTTGACTGACATTAAAAGTTGCCACGGTATTTTATTATGGCAATAATTATCTATCATGTGAAATAAGCTGTTATCATGTTTTAGTTTAATTATTTATCATGTGAAATAAGCTCTTGTCATGTTTTAATATACCTATTTATTTATCATGTGAAATAAGCTCTTATCATGTTTTAATATACCTAAATATTTATCATGTGAAATAAGCTCTTATCATGTTTTAATATATCTTATATTTATCATGTGAAATAAGCTCTTATTATGTTTTAATATACCTATTTATTTATCATGTGAAATAAGCTCTTATCATGTTTTAATATACCTATTTATTTATTATGTGAAATAAGCTCTTATCATGCTTTAATATACCTACTTATTTATCATGTGAAATAAGCTATTATCATGTTTTAATATACCTATTTATTTATCATGTGAAATAAGATATTATCATGTTTTAATATACCTATTTATTTATCATGTGAAATAAGCTATTATCATGTTTTAATATACCTATTTATTTATCATGTGAAATAAGCTATTATCATGTTTTAATATACATATTTATTTATCATGTGAAATAAGATATTATCATGTTTTAATATACCTATTTATTTATCATGTGAAATAAGCTATTATCATGTTTTAATATACCTATATATTTATCATGTGAAATAGCCGTAGTAGCCCATTTGGGAGACCGCTAGACTAGAAAGCGTGAGGTCGTGGGTTCAAACCCCGGGCCCGTACCAATGAGCTCTTTGGAGCTTATGTACGGATTTTCATACCACTGGCTTTTCGGTGAAGGAAAACATCGTGAGGAAACCTGCATACGTACGGAGAAGGAATTCAATGGCGTATGTGAATCCACCAATCCGCACTGGGCCAGCGTGGTGGATATGGCCCATCAATCACCCTTTCGGGGTAGGCTAAAAGTCCAGCAGTGGACTGTTAAAAGGCTGACTATGATGATGATGATATATTTATCATGTGAAATAAGCTCTTGTCATCTATACTAATATTATAAACAGGAAATATTTGATTATTTGTTTGTTTGTTTGCATTGAATAGGCTCCGAAACTACTGAACCGATTTGAAAAATTCTTTCACTGACGGGAAGCTACACTATCCCCGGGTGACATAGGCTATAATCTATACCCATGCGAAGCTGGGGCGGACCGCTAGTGTTGTAATATAACTATTTATTTATCATGTGAAATGAGCTCTTATCATGTTTTAATATACATACTTATTTATCATGTGAAATAAGCTCTTATCTAATGTTTCAAGCATTTAAACATCTTAATAACAGAAACTATGGTCAAAGTCACACAAAAAAACCCTATTTAGCTGGAGTCGGGTAAAAACACATAGGTACTTACCAGACAGGACTTTTCTAAACAAGACCTTTCAATATTGATTAATTATATTTTAGATAGATACATAAACTATTTATTGTTCACACCACGCAGTCATTTCGTACACATGATAAAACAGCTTAAAAACTAGTGCAACAATCGGCAATTTTATACCATTCCCCCTCTAAAAGCTTATTTTATTCACTGAAAACAGTGAATAAAAAGCGCTTTTTATCAATATTTTAGTGTCTGAGTTTATATTCGACCTCCATCTCAATGCTATACATCCTCCTTGTGCAAAATATACTCGATACAAACTCCTTAAATCTTTCTTTTTCTCGTAGTCATGGTATAAAGTATAGTATGCAACTCTTGAATAAAACGGATTTATTACGAGGGCCATGAATCACACGCGTCGCTCAGGAGTCGAACACTTGAATCACAAGCGCAGCGAGTGATTCAATCATCATTAATCATAGAATCCTTCACTTGCTCGTGATTCATCTATGGCCCTCGCTTTAAATCCGTCGTTTATAAACGAATTGCATAATATACTATTTTCACACCGCTGCTGGGTGTAAGTTTTTTTTTTTTGTTTTATGACATCCGCGCCGTTTTGTGTGCTATTTAATCGGGGTGACTTTCTACTTTTGGTTATCCGTATCATCATCATCATTATCAGCCTTTTAACAGTCCACTGCTGGACTTTTAGCCTACCCCCGAAAGTGATTGGGCCATATCCACCACGCTGACCCAGTGCGGATTGGTGGATTCACATACGCCATTGAATTCATTCGCCGTACGTATGCAGGTTTCCTCACGATGTTTTCCTCTACCAAAAATCCAGTGGTATGAAAATCCGTACATAAGCTCCAAAGTGCTCATTGGTACGGGCCCGGGGTTTGAACCCGCGACCTCACGCTTTCAAGTCTAGCGGTCTCCCAAATGGGCTACCACGGCTTCCACGAATTATCCGTATATATTTATTTATATTAATGTTTTGTGTTTGTATTATTAAAACGACTTCAAAACATCTAAACTTTTTAAGAATAAAAAAGTTCTAACAGTAAAAAATATTGAGATTAATTAAGTGACATTTGACCCTTAAGGCTTTTGTATTGTTAGAAACTTTGTGACCATTTTCCATCGTTACATCCCGGAAACTCCCAAGCCAGATAACTCCGCTCAATCTATACTTAGCTCACAAAACAATGACTACGCAATCAACAATTCATAGAGCTTCCTGAAGCTCCAAAGGTTTCAGGTTTTCATAACGGAAATTCGAAAACAAGAATCTAATTTTGTGAACGTTTTTGTTTCACTTGAAGTTTCACGCTACATAAATTCAAAGTCTCTAGATCCACGTAATTGTAATACCTTTCGGAAATATTGTATTTCAAGTAAATTCTTGGCAAATTACCTTCGTGATTTCATTGATTCCGTTGAAATTAAACAAATCGTTCCCGAGAGATCTTTCAATAAAGCGTTTCATATTGAAAAGCTTATTAATTTTATTATTTATAGCTTATACATTTTTAACTATATTTGCTTATTATTATTTAGCTATATTCTCATCAAAGTTAATATACACTAACCGATAAGTACAAACTGGACCACCTAGCCACCATCGCTAGATTTTTTTCCACGTTGCGAAAAAACTTTTCCCAGTTTTTTTTATATACGCCGTTTTGACATATATTTTTTTCCAATGGTCAGTCATACATTTATTTTATGTGATAAACATTTGTGTATGTTTTTTTCCAGTGGGCAAGCTAAAGCCATCAACGCCATACCGCCTTGTCTTACATTTTTTAGGGTTGCGTAGTTCTACAAGAAATCTTTATAAATTCATTCTGCCCAGTACCGGCGTTAGGGTAGGGCCTGATTGGGCGACCGCCCAGGGCGCCGGATATAAAGGGGCGTATATAAAGAACTAGATCTATTCTATTCAGATAGCTCGTTGGTCTAGTTTGTAGTGAACCTGCCTTCTGAGCTTGGGGGCATGGGTTCGATTCCCACCTAGGACAAACATTTTATGTGCTATACAATTGTGATTGTTCTATATCTGGTTGTTAATATCTATTTAAGTATGTATTTCAAACTATATATGTATGTATATCAGTCTCTGGCAGCCATATCACAAGCTTTGCTTAGTTTGGGGTCAGATGACCGTTTGTGCAAAAATGTCCCGAATATTTATTTATTTTTATTTATTCTTTGCCTGTTTTCGGTTTGAAGTGCAGACACGTTACATGCCATGTTACACACAACTTCCCTACCAAATTTCATCAAGATTGGTTCAGTTGTAAAAAGGTAACAAACATAAAGAGAGACCAGCTATATTGCTATTCAGGTGCTAATGTGATTCAACTGCAACAAGTCACAGAAATAATCTGGTCTCTTCCATAAACGAACAGGGTTCCTCATGACCTAACTTCCACCTTTTTCCACAGTTTGAAAGCCGAGCATTCAACAGCAGCGGGGTATCCATCACCAACAGCTCCTGCGACCTGACGTCCTGCAGCATCACAGTGAAGCCAGAGCGAGGCACGGGGAAGTACACCTGCGAGGTATCCAGTGAAGGACCCAGGTTCGCGGTGGACAGAAGGTCTGCCAATATGACACTAGCAGGCGAGTGATACACGCTAATGTAAATGTATGTAATGTGGTGATTCTTGTCAATAGTTGTAAATATGTATCAATATTTACATGGACATGCTGACGTCCATGAATATTTAAAGGTGTCAAAGTCTAGATCAGTGTCACTTGTCATTGGTTGTTGACAATTGCAGTAGGAGGGGCTAATTTAAGTAGAGAGGGAAGTATATATTGGGTCGTTCAGTGGCCGTCAGGACAGTCGAGCTGTGGATTGGAAGCCGAAAGGCTGAAGGATAAGTGCTGTGTACTAAATCAGTGAAAATATACTTGTGGAGATACCATAAAAACTGCTGATCGTAACAGTATGTAGTTTTTGTAAAAGTGTCGAATAAAATTTATTTTCTTTCTTTATTTATTTCTTTCTAATGTGATGCTTACCATAGATCTTTGTCATCATGTAGACACAACAAGAATATTCAGTTGTATGAAAACCAAGCGTTTCGAATATTTTGTTCATATCATCATCATTATCAGCGTTTTATTATCTACTAGTAGGCCGCCCCTGCTTCGCACGGGCGAAGCTTGGATATATAGCCTATGTCAACCGGGGATAGTGCAGCATCCCAACAGTGAAAGAATTTTTCAAATCGGTTCAGTAGTTTCGGTGCCTATTCAATGCAAACAAACAAACAATCAAATCTTTCCTCTTTATAATATTAGTATAGACTACTGGACATAGGCCTCTCCTAATACACGCCACTGAGCTCGGTCAGCAGTTCTATCCACCCAATTTTTGCCCGTCGTTTTACGCAGGTCGTCACTCCACCAGCAGGCCTAGCATGGGCTGTGGATAAATTGTCTTTCCACAGTTTTTATCCACGGACAAAGCTAGAATATGGATAGGTACGTTTGTCTTTTTCTCGCGGGATAAAAACGGTGGAAAGACAATATATCCACGTCCCGTGCTAGGCCTGCTGGTGGCAGGGTGTCTTACACTACGTTTACCCAAACGTGGCCTCCACTCCAGAACTCGTCTACCCCATCGGTTATCAGTTCTTCGGGCAATGTGGCCGGCCCACTGCCACTTCAGCTTACTAATCCTTTGAGCATGTCGGTTACTGTGGTACAACACAGTGATCCGACAACTAAAGTAACCGAAATTGTACATTTCAACTGACTAATAAAATATGACGCAACAGTAAGTAAAAACAAGTTGATATACCCAACGCTGACCTATGCACAATTGCACAATTACTAATTAGCTATTGGCAGTTAGCTGGTGACATTGCCAAGGAAGTTCCTGTGGTTTTACTTGCAGCATCATGGTGAAGCTGGAGTGAGGCACTAGTTAACATTTGAAGTCTCCATCGAGGGGCTTCTATTCGTTGGGAAAGGAAGTTTGCTAAGATGGGATCTTAGCAAACTTCCTTTCCCATCCTAATCCAATAGTCTCATCTGCTTAAGACGAGACTTCAGGATTTTGGTTCTTTTTAGATAATGTGTTATGTATGTCGGCTGGGTCTTGTAATTACCACAGCCGAGGCAAAGAATGTTGCCAAAGACAAAATAATTTTGTAAAAAAAGGGGAAAAAGCCTTTTGTTCTTTGTGTGTCCCAAAATTTTTTGATCCTGAGATAGCCTTGTCCAGGCTCATCCCTGAATCTTCTTTATTGATGCAGCCATATCAAAGTTGGATGGTGGAACTCTTCAATGTTCACTAGTAAGCCTTGAGTTTAGACTCCTTTTTTAAATTGATTTATAGGCTTCTAATCGGCGCCATCTCACCTGATGTTAAACGATGATGTGGGCTACGAGGAAGCAAGCATGCCTAGAAGAAACCAATTCACTCACAATTTGAAAACCCCAGCTTGTAACAATCGTCAAGATGTCGTTGTTACTTTGAATTGGACACATAAGCATGTTTTGTTTTTAATCCATAAAAATGTAATTAAAAACACGTAATGTTTCATTGCAGTGTTACCAGAGTACGACCCGCTGATCACGGGGTTGCCGACGCTGGTGCAAGCAGGCGAGCAGGCGATGGTGAACTGCACCTCGGACTACTCGCTGCCTGCTGCCATCCTCGACTGGTTCGTGGACAACGAACCACAGGAGGTTTGTGAATATTTCACACTACATGGACGACAGGGTAGACTTTAACCACATCTTACGTGATGTTAAGGTGGCCCTTGGCTTCCCGGGCAGTTCAAGTTCAACGCAATCATGGTTTGAAAGCTTGTCGTTTCATCCAAAACGGTGTTTGTAAAAGAGGCGCTGCGAAAAAAGAGTGACGGTGCCATATTTTTCGGTTGACATTCGGTAAATTCCAGTAATTTCCGAATTATAGCGCGGGAATCATAGAAAACGTGTTCCGGGAAATATGTGTTTCTGAAAAGGTCTTTTTATTTTGTGGAAAAAATATTATAACTTAAAAAATATCTATTTATCTGCTGATTCTAGCTATACAGGGTGTAAGGGGAACACTCTCGAAGCCAAAAGAAGGTAATTGTACTCATCATTATGAACCACTTTTAGTATGGGACCAACCCTGAAATCGCGAAAAAAAAAAGCAGCTGTTCCATACACTTTGTCGAGTGTCAATGACCGTTTTCTATAGAACAGCTGATATTTTTTTCGCGATTTCAGGGTTGGTCCCATAGTAAAAGTTGTTCATAATGATGAGTACAATTACCTTCTTTTGGCTTCGAGATTGTTCCCCTTACATCCTGCATTATTTATGAGTACATTATGAACGGCCAAAGAACAGATAGAATTTGAGCAAAAATGAGCACTTACTAACATAAACATCACGTAATTAGTGAGTTACCATCGCAACATCATGATGTTACCGACATGTATGTTATGTCATGTTTGGAGTTTAATTTGTGATATAACCACGCTAATTTTACCCAAAACACGGTATACAGGGTTACAGGTAGCGGGAGCACTAATCAAAAGGAGGTCATCATTGTCATTATGAACAACTTATACTATGGGACTGGCCCTGAAATCCCGAAAAAAATATCACCTGTTCCATTCGGTGTGTTTTTGTAAAAAAAAAACATCATGGTCACTGACGTGGTTTTTACACATTTTATTTATGTTCCACGGGAATTACTCACGTAAGTTTAAGCCAGTTACTCCAACTATAGTTTCAACCTATAAACTATAATAGGAGAAACTATAGTCATAGCTTAGCTTAATCTTACGTGAGTAATTCCCGTGTAATATAAATTTAAAAAAAACATCAGCTTTTTTTCGTATTTTTTTGTGTTGGTCCATAGTAAAAGCTGTTCAATATTGTTGTAAAATAAAATATCTAGAATTATCTATTGTCTAGTTTGGAGTTGTCTTTGTTTTTCATTATTAAAAGATGTCTGCCTTGTAACTTTCAATAAAGTAATTGATGTAGAAATTATTGTCTTATAAACATCCAGATAAATTTCCTATAGAGTCACAATCTCTCAGTGAATACAATCAAAAAAACGTCCGAGCGTCATTGTACATACATTCTATCAATTATATACTTCACAATGACAAATTTACTCCAATTTAGACGTTATGTCGCTTGCATAGTGTTCAACGTTAGTTGTCCGATATGCCATCGTAGCTCTGGCATCGCGCGGCGTTGTACTCGGAGCGCGGTTACGTTGTAACTAACCAAAAGGGCAATTCGTAGCGTGCGCTGAGTTTTGGTTCGGGTATTTTCTTGGCACGATTGTGGCTCTATAATTATGTATTGTTTCTCGATGGTTTTAAGTCCGAAACAATAATGATGACCTCCTTTCGTCTTAGTAACCCCGTTCAGTGTAACCCTGTATAGTATCGTGTAGCTGATATTCTGCAACGCGATAAACATTCCGCAATACAACATGCAATGGAACCCGACCAATATCAAATAGGCGGCTTACACGCTTTCTACGAACGCTTTACACCCTGGTAGACTCAGAGCAATTAAAAATACAGAGTCCCTACGGCGCACTGCCAAAGTGACGCCAAAATCGCGTCCAAAACTACGGGAATTCCCAATAAATACACGACTCACGCACACATACGCATTCAAAACTATGTGAATTTCTTGTCAGAACGTCGTACTGACAACATCCGTTTTAAAAAGAAACAATGACTTCTTGCAGTGTTAAGAACCACAAAAACAACACAAAAGTAAATAAGAAGAAGGATGGAATATTTCCACACTTAAGTATTTATATTATCACTTATTTTGATTAATTACACGACACGAACTTCAACTACGCACACGTGTGTGCACAGTGCACACACATGGTCAAATCTCCAATAAATCACGTAACACATACAAAGGTGACCGTCTCGTGGCGTGCAGACCGTTCAAATATATTTGCGGTTCATTTTGGACGAACCTTTATGTGTTAATTTAGCTATTAGTTCTAATTGGAGCCAAAATTCGATATCCAATTTCGTTAGTAATTGGATAATTCGTTTACTAATCGTGTTATTCGATGCCTCGATATAAAAATGTTTCTGCCACCAAATATTGATGAAAATAATACACGAGTACGCAGTCTCTAAACGATACAATCTCAGCAATATTGGCGTATCATGAGATTCAATTAAATTGTAAGGCTGTTCGTATACAAGGCGACTGAAGTTTGGCGAAACGACAACCCGACATCTCCAACATCCTGCCAATATACTGTTCGGTTGTTCACTAAAGTTATATGATTATTTACAGCATATTTACAAGCTCGCGTTCAAAATGTGTTCAAAATACTAAACGCAGTGATACAGTGAGTGTGTTTTGTCGGGATTTAGGTTCAAGTTCGAGTTCCAGTGATAACCGTAGCAAAAAACGAAGAAAGAGGGTAGATCGTTATGTCTGCACCTAACTTTTTAACTGTTCGACCAACCACCCGCATTCTTCAATCTTCCCGTGAACATGGTGCATGTAACTGCGCCGAAATATCGGGAGCTCATTCCACAACCTTACCACGGTAAATATCCCGTAAATAATCATATGACTTTAAATCCAACACTGTCATCGTGGGAGAGTCACGAGCCATCAAGATTGCTGGTGCCAGTACACCGTAATTGTCGATTCGCGACTTACTATAACCGCTGACTTTAATCAGTGTACAACCAAACGCCGCGATGACTAAAGAGTCCAGGCAACATGGCGTAAAAGTGGCCTCAATTTTTTTTATGCCATAGGTGGCAAACAAGTAGACGCGCCACCTGATTATAAGCAGTCACCGTCGCCCATGGATACTTGTAACACTAGAGGCATCACAAATATGATCCACGTCTATTCTCAGTAGTTCAATCAACAGTTCAATTGACTGAACTACTGATATTTTTTAGTCTCACTAGTTCAATTCATATAATTATGATGATCAATAACTATCAGGCGACCCGTTAGCTAATTTGTCCCGTATAGCATTAAAAAAACGCCGTGACGACGCCGCTGTACTGCTTTGAATATCGAGAGTCATAGTTGGACTGAATGCACTGCGAGTCTCGATCCATGACCGTTCCCGTTGCGATTCTAGTTCTGGTTTTATAATCCAGATGTCGCTGACTTTTTGATTCGTATACGCAACTATGATATTGAAGCGCAATGCTGGAACCTACTCCAGTTGCCTAGTATCTAATACAAGTTGCCTTCGTGTACAAACAACCTAAACTGTACAAAAAGCCTGGCTTATAATAAAAACTTATTATAGTCTTAAAGAATACTTAGATGATAACTAAATATTTAGTCTTATTGAATTATAACAAGCCAAGCAAATGTAAATACTTACTCTTTTGTATAATTATTATTTCGTTTTAGGTGTAATGTAAATGCTTTATGTGTAATTATTATTAGTTAGTTTTATATAATTTTTCGTTAGTTTTATATAATTTAATACAAAAATTGCACGCCCGAAATGGGTAAACTGTTGATACTCTAGTTATTATGAACATCTTTTGTACACAGTTCTTGCAATAAATATATTCTGATTCTGATTCTGATTCTGATAAACATTATAGAAAAATCTCGGTGTTTTTCACGCGTCGTTGAAACGTGCGTAGCATTTTGTTAGACTTTCTAGGCGCGCGTACTTATACGTGTTTAGAGAGTATTTAATGCACCAGAGACTTTGATCTTGACCTTGGTCAAAGGATGCTGGGAGCGTCAAAGTTAAATCCTTCTGGAGATAACCAATTGACCAACGCTTATACACCGTCGTCACTAGAAATCAGGTTTCTTATAGGTAAGAGTGCCCAATCTTAGCCTGCGACTTTGCTTAACATTATGCATGATGAAGACAAATGCAAGCATCAATATGAAGAAAACAATATCTAGCTGTTGCCTGTGACTTCATACGCATATACTTTCAAATAAATGAATAGATTTTGTGTTATGGAGTCGAAAATGGCTTTAAGTGATCGTGTATATAATTATACACACGGTTGGGTGAGTCTGGCACTTCCGAGGTGGGGCTTTCCTCCCAAGCCCATGTGGAGGTGACCGAAGTAGGTTGCAGTGTTGTTATGGGAGACACTATAACTGAGACGGGCTGCGGTGTCATATGGAGGCACTGCAGCCAGAGGTGGTAAGCTGCGGCGGGATAGGACGGCTGTTGTTTTGTTGCCATTACCCCTACCTTCCGCAACTTCCACAGGGTCGCCACTGTTCGATGGTGGATGTGGTGGGGTCACGGTGGAAGAAGATTGCCGGTATGGCGTTACGCTGTTCTCCCTATCCTCTGCGACCGAAGTGGCATTTATTTGACCCGTTGCACGGAGGGACCAAGGGCGTCCAAACACGGGGCTGTCTGCCGCTCATATACCGGCCTGGTTCCAGAGGAGGATGTAAGATGTGTCTGTTTCTCCGACACATCTTCATCGTATGGGGAGGAGCTTAGTTCCTCGAGGTAAAGACTAGAAGGGCTAGCGCTGTTGAGGTCGCGGTGAAAAGCGAAAGCGTGCCCGTAGCTATGACACTCAGAACCGAGGTAAAACACTCTAGAGTTTTTATCGGGTCTGCCCTTCTAGTGATGATCGCCACATAACCACCCTATATACCCGCCCCAGGGATGTTTGTATTCATTAAGGATTTCCCTGGATATAAAAAAATTTAAGAAAAAAACCTGTCGCTTTTTGGCCTGACATACTTAGTGCCGCACGTCTAGATTGCATAAAGCACATTCAAAGCAAATTCTCAAAATAACATCCATTGTGCATATCATACACTCTCATTGTAAAAGTAATTTACACGCCGATACATAATGGTTTCCCTCGCGTTCCTACTGACATGACGAGTAAAACCGCTAATTGCACGGATGTTTTCATATGAAAAATCAACTGTCGCCGGTGGTTTTAGTACTCGGCAATTACATTAAAAGCTCCGTTCACACAATATTTCATAATAATATGGTTTATTATTGAAACTGACGTGGTTTTCACAAATTTTATTTATATTACACGGGAATTACTCACGTAAGATTAAGCCGGTTACTCCGACTATAGTTTCAACCGCATTAGACGGTAATCTTACGTGAGTAATTCCCGTGTAATAGAAATAAAATAATTATGTTTTACTTTAATGAGTCTTATACCAAGCGTTCCCCTGTCCACCTCTCGGCTCCATCATCAGACCCTCGTCATTAAGTGATAAACTATAATAATAATTTTATTTATCATAATCATCATCATCACATCAGCCATATGACGTCCACTGCTGGACATAGACCTTCTCCATCGATCTCTAAAAGGGCCGGTTGGAAGCGGCCTGCATCCAGCGTCTCCCTGCGGTCTCTTTTAGGTCGTCTGTCCATCTTGTGGGTAGACGTTGCGCTAACCGGTCCATGGTCTCCATTCGAGAACCTTTCAGCCCATCGGCCATCTGTTCTGCGTGCATTTTATTTATATGACACGGGAATTACTCACGTATGATGCCAGTTACTCCGACTATAGTTTCAACCACATTTGACAGTCTTTTTCAAATTGTAAGTGCGCGCGTAGCTTTGTCCCGCTTTGCTTTTTAGTCGAAGTAGGTATATAACCGGCTAAATCATACATTCGCGTGTCATATAAATAAAATACGTGAAAACTGTCAGTTTCAATAATATAATTATTACTATTGTCAGACCTTAAAAACTTACATCGACTAAAAGCCGAAAAAAAAAAAAGTATTTCTTATTAAGTAAGTAATTTGCGAAAATGACTAAGCTAATAGTTGCTGTAAAATTCGAAGTAAGTACTTACTGAACTGCGCAGAGCCAAATTTACTTAACTATTGTTTAGAAGACTATTTAGGTGCCTAATTTAAGTTTTTACTTTAGAAAATACGAGTTTTAACACTCACAGAATAATATAATTTCAGTTCATGACTGTCGTAAACGAGGTCCAAAGTTTTAAGTTGTAGTAGACCGTGAGTGTTTTCATCGTGTCTAGACGAATTATGAAATTACTATGAAATGATGCTTCGTTCAGATTACGCTGAGAATCGACACCACTTTATCTACAGAGTGTAAGGGGAACACTCTCGAAGCCAAAACAAGGTAATTGTACTCATCATTGTGACCCACTTTTACTATGGGACCAATATTTTTTTCGCGATTTCAGGGCTGGTCCCATAGTAAAAGTTGTTCATAATGATGAGCACAATTATACCGTCTTTTGGCTTCGAGAGTGTTCCCACCCCGTATCACATCAGCAGCCATCAAACGTCCACTACTGGACAAAGGCCTCCCTCTTAAAGAGGGGTGTTGCCATAATCCCCACGCTTGGCAGGCAGCTTGGGGATCGCAGTAAGTTCACCGTGTACTAATAGGATGCTGCTTCCCATCCTCCGGTGGTTTTGGTCGTAGTTTTAGGACATACCCGGGTCCTTCCCACCCCGTATACTAATATTATAAAGAGGAAAGATTTGATTGATTGTTTGTTTGTCTGCATTGAATAGGCTCCGAAACTATTGAACCGATTTAAAAAAATTATTTCACCGTTGGGAAGCTACACTATCCCCGAGTAACATAGGCTATATTATATATTTTTTTTAAATAGGGATCCTTACTAAAACTCCAATAATGTAACCCAAGGTGTAAAAAAATATGACACACCCGTGTGAAGCTGGGGTGAGTTGCTAGTCTAATATAAATATAATATTATTATGATGCAAATGACTAGTGTCTGCGCGTTCTTGGCACCATTGTTCCGATAATTTCCACTGTCATTACAATTTTTACGCGTCACTCGAGCTCTTGGAAATGAGGTTGGAACAAAACTGGCCCTTGGCTCTTTGTCTTGCAAATTGTTCAATATTTTTGATGTCCCGAAAGTGATTAAGCAGTGGGGGGTCAACGAAATGAATTTAGTAATTTATTCGTTTAATTATTTTAGAAATTTGGTGGGAAAAGAGGTCTGCTTATGAAAAGGGTTAATCAATGTTTATTAATCTTGAAATTATTCATATCAGCTGTTATCTTTTTTCTTTACCTTTTGCTGTCTAAGTAATTGAAAGAGGCATTTTATCTATCACTCAATCATCAACTCTGGTTATCATAGGCAACGTAAAAGTAATAACGCTAATTATACTAAATGCATTACCATCTGAGTCGTCTGGTCATAAATCATTGCTCATCTCATCTCGCTCGCACCCGCATGTCATATCTGTCTATCTCGCTCGCACTTACAGGTCTTATGGTAAGACGTTTATATTGCTCGACGACTGAGTTGGTAACTATAGTAATTTTAATTGTATTTATCAATATTTCTGATGAGAATAAAATCGATAAAGACGAAGAAGGTCGAGTAATGCGTTTTACCAGACGTCACAAATAAATCGGCCAAGTGAGAGTCAGGCTCTGAGGGCTCTGATGCGACTAAGGGTTCCGTACTACCACAAAATACAATAATAATTATCAAATAAAAAAACAGACTTCAAAGTTAGTAAGATATGGCTTTTCGATTCGGTGAAAAGGTAACGAGGTCATCCAGGTAAAGATAAAGATAAAGATAATTTATTTGCACAAAACACGAGTAAATCATACACACATTTAAAAACGCATGCACAATAGGTGGGTTAAAATTTTAGTCACTTTGTATCATGTTTTGCCTAGTTTGTAGGCGTACAAATCTAGAGAGATGGTATTAAAATACCGTAAGAATTATTTATATAAAAAAGTATTAATTAAAATAACTGTCGAAATAATTTCAAAAGTTCAAGTATGATGTAATTAATTTTGACCCGGTTATGTCCTAAAACTGCGACCAGAACCACCGGAGGATGGATAGCAGCGTCCTATTAGTACTCGGTGAACATACTGCGATCCCCAAGTCGCCTGCCAAGCGTGGGGATTATGGCAATACCCCTCTTTACGAGGGAGGCATTTGTTCAGCAGTGGACGTTTACAGGCTGATGATGTGTGTGTGTGTGTGTGTGTTATTAATTTCAATAAGGAATTACCAGTTATAACTTGGTAATGAATTAAAATTTGACACCGACTCACACTTGGCCATTATTTATTATTTGTGTTAGAGTGTGTACTATAATAGGGTTAAAGTAATAGGGTCTCGTTTTTATCCTTAAGGTACGGATTCCTAAAAAGGATAGTGAATACACATAATTTTTTAAGACCCAAGAAAATTCCACCCAAAGGACTTAGAAAGATTTGTCGCCTCCAAATTAAAAACATTTTTCACACCCTGGTTCCGTATAAATAACGCGTGGTGTTTAATCCGGTTTCCGGTCCGGCCAGTTTCCGGACCGTCTGATTGGGGCCTTATTGTGTTATGATATTTATTATTCTGTGCGCGACTTTATTAAATTGTGGCTTGACGTTTCACTTTATGAGATAAAGCTTTTAAATAGAGTAGGGTGAACGATGCTGCCTTATTGGAAGTACAATGAAAATTTAACCTTGTGTCCTAGATTATAAAGATACCCTATCTTAGCTACTTACCCAGATAATAGCGATATGCCTTGTAGTAGCTCGCTCTGCTAATTATGCCCCAAAATTTGTACGATATACGACCCGTACCCGTATAACCCGTACGAAGCGCTTTGATTCCACATTTATTGTGCGAACTGCTGGTCTGTAGAATGCGCTGCCTGAAATGGTTACAATCTGGGTGTCGAGTGAATCGGTTTATTCTAGGCAAACGTGCTCCAACGTAGACCGCATCATCGGTTAACATCAGGCGTGATGGTAGTCAAACACAAGGCTATAAAAATTTAAAAAAAAATATTTATTCGTAAACCCTCTTAACGCGGGCTCGAAACAGCGCTGAAACAGCACCAAAAAAAACCGGAAGGAAAAGGCTGAAAGCAGTGCGGAAAATCATGCAAACGTGAACGCACCGAGATACGGTTTACGATCTCATAATTTTTCACATCACCTAAACAGAATGCCTAAAAACAAGTAGCCGTAAGGTATATAAAAACACAGTTGTACTGATATCAAAATAATTTATAGACAAAAACTAGCAAGAAAATCTAAACTTTACTAAGCCTATTCATAAACAAAAAAATAAAAACTACTACTTTTTTAAAAACAAAATAGTAAAGTCTCTAACTAGAGACAAATAATATTAAGAATATCATATAATTATGTTATTTGATTATATAGTTTTAGTGTCCAACCACTTTTTTGGCGAATGTTGTATACGCCTGTAAAAGGTGTTCATATCAGATATATGTATGTATAATTTTTTTGTATTTTTTAAGAATGTGTAATATGTTCACTGTTGGCGTATCTCTATAAATAAATAAATAAATAATAAAATAAACGACATAATCTACCTACTAAAACGAATTCATTTATTAATCCCCATAATCGTTCTGTTTTTAAGAATAAAATACCATTTAATAAAAATTAATTGCGTCCCTTAACATCAGTTAATACCCCTCAACCCTACCCTAACATCAGTTAATATCAAAGAGGCAATAAAAGTAAAATTCTCCAAAATTGGCGAACCATCTCGGCAACAAAGGGCTATAATAATAACGTTTTCAAAGAGTGAAAATGAAATCCTTACAAAGATTTTCACACGGAAGGTTTAATTTCCGGTATTGAGGTCGCAGCGCCCTAATCTACCCTAGTTTTATACCGCAGTAAGGGTTCTACAACTGACATAAGGACTTTTACATAGCCCGTTCAGTGTAGATGTTCAGCAGTGGACGTCTTCTGGCTGATGATGATGATATAGCCCGTTGGCCTAGTCGGTAGTGATCCTGCCTTCTGCGCTTGGTGGCGTGGGTTCGATTCCCACCTAAGACAAACATTCATGTGATGCACATTTGTGTTTGGGTTTTAATATCTATTAAAATATGTATTTAAAAATATACAGGGTGTAAGGGGAACACTCTCGAAGCCAAAAGAAGGTAATTGTACTCATCATTATGAACCACTTTTAGTATGGGACCAACCCTGAAATCGCGAAAAAAAAAATCAGCTGTTCCATACATTTTGTCGAGTGTCAATGACCGTTTCTATAGAACAGCTGATATTTTTTTTTACCAACGATGTTTTGTCCAGACATGCTGTACTGTGTATTTCCGTTTCAAATTCTTGTGAAAAGGTCAATTCATTATTAATGGGCATTTTGATTATTAGCTGTTTTATGTGACGCCTCGTCGGGTAGCCTGATTAAAATTTGATCGAGTCAGAGCGGCAGAGATTTACTTTGAGTATTTATGCTTCGGGTGAAGTTCCGAGAATCTTATAAACGTCCTTCCTACAATAACAAATTTCAAACTTATTTTGATGGAACTTTTCGCCTGACAGAACACTTTGAGGAAGCTAGAAATTAACAAAACAACGTACAGACAGCGTTTTTTTTTTTTATTATATGTTTGCAGAACTGGAAAAACACATGTATAACTTAATTAAACAGTACACAATATGAGCGTTAGTGTATGTCCTACTTGGAGTGAACACAGCACACATAGAAAAAAAGTTTTTCTATGTATGCTTGTGTTCTCATCATTATGAACAACTTTTACTATGGGACCAGCCCTGAAATCGCGAAAAAAATATCTGCTGTTTCATACATTTTGTCGAGTGTCAATGATCGTTTTCTATATAACAGCTGATATTTTTTTCGCGATTTCAGGGTTGGTCCCATAGTAAAAGTTGTTCATAATTATGAGTACAATTACCTTCTTTTGGCTTCGAGAGTGTTCCCCTTACACCCCGTATACTGATTGTACCGTGTATTCGACACTGATTGTATCCTTTAGATATAACTTTTTGTAAAAGTGACGATTAAAATTTATTTTCTTTCTTTCTTAGATAGGGCTGAGTAGTGTGATTTAGAATCTATGTCGAGCAGTGGCTTGATGTAGGTAATTTTTCATTATAATCAGCCTTTTAACAGTCCACTGCTGGACTTTTAGCCTACCCCCGAAAGGGTGATTGGGCCATATCCACCACGCTGGCCCAGTGCGGGTGAGTGAATTCACATACGCCATTGAATTCCTTCTCCGTACGTATGCAGGTTTCCTCACGATATTTTCCTTCACCGGAAAGACAGTGGTATGAAAATTCGTACATAAGCTCCAAAGAGCTCATTCGTACGGGCCCGGGGTTTGAAACCGCGACCTCACGCTTTCAAAGTCTAGCGGTCTCCCAAATGGGCTACCACGGCTTAGGCTTGATGTAGGTCGTGATGATGAAACTCCGAAAATCATCACCTGAAGTTCGCCAAAGTTCGGTGGATATCGTATAGACGCGTGCAGAATGTGGAAGCTGGTTAGGTGTGAATCGGCCCTTAGTAACGCCTTGTGAGTTAAGCTGATTACGGTTTGATAGGGTCAAGCTGGGAGGATATTACTTATTTACCTTGATAATAGGACGGGTTGAGGCCGGTCCGGTGGGCATGCTTGTGTTTTCATTAGTTTTAGGTTAGCTTTACGTCGCTCAACGTGATGTCGGTGCTTCGGAAATTAATTGAAAACAATTGTAGGTTTGTAGAACTTTTAAAATCATTCTATTCGTATTAATTTCGATTGCTTCAAGTTTATAAGTTTAATGTGTGTGGTATTTTAGCTCCCAAACGGCTGAACCAGTTTAGATTTTATATTTTTTGAAAGGGCTTGGTCGAGTGTTCTTTTTTTTTTTTTTTTTTTTTTTTTTTTTTTCTTGGGTTAGCGCCTTTATTAACTAAACAAAATACAAGCTAAAACTAAAACTACAGATACAGTTAGACTGCCCATAGACCGTTGAAGGTCTAAAGACAATCCAAATGCTCAAGCCCACTACCAGTTGGCAGCGTACCCAGAGTGTTCTTAACTTATTATTCAAGAAAATCTGTGGAGTCGTTTGAAGAATATAAGCTCTTTTATCGGGTGTTTTATAAATTGAAAATTTATACTTGTTTCTTTCAATGCAAAACTGAGGTATTTTATTCAAAATAGAATAAAATAGCTCAGTGCCTTAAGACAAAAGTCTTCGACCAGTGTGTGTTACCAGTGATGATGATCATATATATCCTCAAAGTCGCACAACGTGCTATGGAGATGGCTGTGCTCTACGTGATCGAATCAGAAATGAGGAGATTCATAGACGAACGAAGGTTACCGACATAGCCCATCGGATTAGCCAGCTGAAGTGGCAGTGGGCAGGGCACATATCACGCAGAACAGATGGCCGATGGAGCCGAAAGCTTCACGGACCACGGACCGGTAATCGCAGCGTAGGACGTCCACCCACAAGATGGACAGACGACCTAAAAGAGACCGCTGGGAAACGCTGGATGCAGGCCGCTTCCAACCGGCCCTTTTGGCGATCGATGGGTGAGGCCTATGTCCAGCAGTGGACGTCCTATGGCTGAAATGATGATGACGACTTGTTTCTTTCAACATATTAGTATTATTCTAGCTAAATCGTTCAAAGTGCGTTGAAAATATATCTGCATCATCACAGACAAGCAGTGATTAGTTAGTTGCCATATATTATTATCATCACGGATGACGGCGTAGAGTTAAGACTGCGCAATTTCCTATTCGCCGAAATTTGCAGTGTCGTAGGTCAACTCCATCCACTTTGGGTCACTGCGCCAGTGGGTATGTAAACTAGTCGCCGGCTCACTATTACAAGGTTCTATGTTATTTTCTTACACGTTCTGTAATTTCAATTTTTTATTTGTGACTTTCATACATATTGACTTAGCAGGGTTTATGCTTGAGAGAGATATTTTCACTCAAGCATTAACCCTGCTATGTAGGACCCGGGTATGTCCTAAAACTGCGACCACAACCACCGGAGGATGGGCAGCAGCGTCCTGTTAGTACACGGTGAACGTACTGCGATCTCCAAGCCGCCTGCCAAGCGTGGAGATTATGGCAACACCCCTCTCTAAGAGGGAAGGCCTTGTTCAGCAGTGGACATTTAATGGCGTATGATGTGATGTGATAAACCCTGCTAAGTCAATATTTATGAGTCAAAATTTGTAAATTGAATTTACAGAACGTGTAAGAAAATAACATAGAACCTTGTAATAGTGAGCCAGCGTAGTAAGTAGAAAAGTCGTCAAACGCAAGTTTAAGCCAATATCACGTTTAATTTGAATATTCGCATAGTTAATGATCACCCGTCTATAGTCTATAGCCGAGGTTTCGTGGTGGGATAAACTTACACCCTCTCATTGTGTCGGGGGCTTCGACCAAAATAAAATGAATTAACGGGTCATAACCATTGAACTTGCTCAGTAAAAACGAGTCAAAACTATCCGACATA
The DNA here is from genome assembly GCA_932305915.1 of Agriopis marginaria. Lineage (NCBI taxonomy): Eukaryota > Metazoa > Arthropoda > Insecta > Lepidoptera > Geometridae > Agriopis > Agriopis marginaria. Next base: position 17,814,100 of record OW029925.1, read on the forward strand.
TATTCAAATCACGAGTGAATCGGTTTCTTCCAGGCAATCGTGCTCCAACGTAGACCGCATCATCGCTTAACATCAGGCGAGATGGCGGTCAAGCGCAGGCCTATTATTTATAAAAAAAAAGAACATAATTATACTTCAACACAAGTCATTATAATCATGAAGGTACAATACATTTGTTGTAAAAATAGGTGGACATTTTATTTAAAATAAATATTAGGCTTGCGTTTGACCACCATCACGCCTGATGTTAAGCGATGATGCGGTCTACGTTGGAGCACACTTGCCTAGAAGAAACCGATTCACTCGTGATTTGAAGGCACCCAGATTGTAACCATCGGGGAACACCCATTCAGGCAGCGAATTCCACGGACTAGCAGTTCGCATAATAAATGTGGAATCAAAGCGCTTCGTACGGGTTTTCAGAATATCAACCATAAAGCGGTGATGAAAGTATGTATGCATAATAACTATGTGAGTAAAAGATAACACGTGCTGTTTGTCTATTGCTCTGGAACCGTTTGTCGCCGTGGATGGACGTGTTCACGTGAATAAAACAAAACGGGGACTACTTTATCGTTGTTTTATGAAATTAATTTACATTTTATGACAAAATAGAATAATGAATCACGAGTGAAAAGTGACACATGAACTTTTACTTTGGTTTTTTGTTGTGTTTTTACACTTCGGGAAAGCACACGAAGGCTTAATTGTTGTCGGATGTTTCGTTATCATGTAACAATCTTGTGTCGCACTTCCTACGGCTAGAGACCGACTGAAGCGAAGTGAGCGCTGGCGTTATTTTGTAATCTTCAAAAAAGTGCTTCTTCTGGGCCCGTCTATTAATTTTAATTTGGTCGAAGATTGGGTTTTAAAAGACAAACCACTATCTCTACAGGGTGTAAGGGGAACACTATTGACGCCAAAAGAAGGTAATTGTACTCATCATTATGGACCACTTTTAGTATGGGACCAAACCTGAAATTGCGAAAAAAAATCTGCTGTTCCATACATTTTGTTGAGTGTCAATGACCGTTTTCTATAGAACAGCTGATATTTTTTTCGCGATTTCAGAGCTGGTCCCATAGTAAAAGTTGTTTGTAATGATGAGTACATATCTTCTTTTGGCTTCAAGTGTCCCACTTACACCCCGTAAACAAAGAGATAAAAAGAGTAAAACGTTTGCTTGTAATATTATAAAAAATACATATTTGTTTCGCTCCACAATAACGTGTTAACCCCTAACACAATAAGGTACAATACGGTCCCAATCAGACGATCCGGAAAACCGGACATAGCGGAAACAGGATTAAATGGCCTGAGTTATTTATTTGTAGGGTGCCGTGGTATGAACCGTTATTTTATTTTTATTTGGCCCTGCTATACGGTTACTTTATCATAGTAAAATATTGGACAGATTTTTGTAATGTGTAATAAAATTATAATTCTTTATAAGGAGTTGTACTTACTATGATGTTTATGAGGTTTTTATCATCATCATCAGCCAGAAGACGTCTACTGCTGGACATAGGCCTCCCCCTTTAACCTCCAACCTGAACGAAATCTGCTTCCAATGATTGCCCGCTACTCTCACTATGTCGTCAGACAACTAGTTGGAGGCCTACCTACGCTGCGTCTTACGGTTCGTGGTCTCTACTTAAGAACTTTTCTTCCCCATCGGTTATCGGTTCTTCGAGCGATGTGGCCTGCCCATTGCCACTTCAACTTGCAAATTTTAACAGCTATGTCGGTGACTCTGGTTCTTTTGCGTATATCTACGTTTCGGATTCTATAGCGCGAAGAAACTCCGAGCATAGCTCTCTCCATTGCCCGCTGTGTGACTCGGGAGTTTTTCCAAAAGGCCGACCACGTCTCAATATTATATGCCATCACTAGTCACATACACTGGTCAAAGACCCTTGTCTTTAAGCACTGTGGTATCTTAGACGAGAAGATGTCACGGAATTCCCGAACGCTGCCCATCCGAGCAAGGTTTTTTATACGACAGCTTTAAAAACAAGCAAGTGTTCATTTTTCGAGAGCAATGGTGGCCGAGTGGTAACAAGTGCGCTTTATAATCTGAAGGCACCTAATTCGATTCTTAGCCAATAATGTTTTAGTATTAATATAAATGATGTGTTTTTTTTTTATAAATAGGCTTGCGCTTGGCCGTCAACTCGCCTGATGTTAAGCGATGATGCGGCCTACGATGGAGCACGCTTGCCTAGAAGAAACCTAGTCACTCTCGACTTGAAGACACCCAGATTGTAACTATCGGGGGGAACACCCACTCAGGCAGCGAATTCCACAGACTAGCAGTTCGCATAATAAATGGATAAATGGTTGAGTGGAGAACAGGAACTGGAAGATGCAGCCTAGGTAGGCCTCCCACTAGATGGACTAACGACATCGTGAGAGTCGCGGGCATCCAATGGCTGCAGATGCTGTCGTTCAGTTGAGCAGTGAACGTTTCTGACAGAAGATGATGATGATGTGGTGTCGATGTCATCGCTCAAACATGGTGAAGAAACCGGTATGACCAAGAACCTTACACGTTCAAAGACGTATGATATTCACAAACATGGCCTGAGCCAACATAGTGGATTACGGCCCATTCTCTCTCTCTCTCTCTCTCTCTGAGAGAATGCCTTCTCAGCAGTGGGAACGTGATAGAAAGATAATGATTCCAAACATTAAAAAAAAGCACTTACTAATATAATTTTTAAGTAAAATCACATCGCCTTTCGCTGTGTCAATCTTATCAACTCTCTTCCTTTCTAAGTTTTCTCTGTAACAAAAAATTCCTGATAAGGTACGGTCAATACCTATCCAACCTAGACGGGCAACCTTATCAAACATGACCCTAAGTGGAGTTTTGGCGCCAACGTGGAAATAAAATATGTCGGCTCGTTGGATTATTTTCCTAAACTTGTGTATTTTCGAGTGTTAATGTGTAGTAAATGGTGAATTATGATTTATTAAGTGCTCGTAAACGTGCTCGAGTGTGGCAAAGTGATATAACGAGGTGAAACATGTCTTTTCGTGTTTCCAAAACTCCATAGGAGCCTCTTGTAAATCTCCACCACGTTACAGGGGCATGAGTTTGACTTGACCGTGACTTACTTATCCGGACCCGGGTATGTCCTAAAACTGCGACCACAACCACCGGAGGATGGGCAGCAGCGTCCTATTAGTACACGGTGAACGTACTGCGATCTCCAAGCCGCCTGCCAAGCGTGGGGATTATGGCAACACCCCTCTCTAAGAGGGAGGCCTTTGTCCAGCAGTGGACGTTTAGTGGCTGCTGATGTGATGTATGTGTGTGACTTACTTTGCTTGACTCTGACTGTGACTATGACTTGTTTGACGCTTTTAATACTATGTAAACATGTCTAATTAATATTACGACCAAAGGACATTGAATCCACGGTCATGAAAATTTTAACAAAAAAAAAATTACCTTAAGTGGTTAGGTACTTAAAAAGCTTATTACTTATATTTTTCCTAAAACAATTGTATAACCTACAGAAGTAATTGGGCACATTGTTTTTCTATTTTATTTATAGGGCCGTATCTTTAGAGAACCTTCCAAGAAAAGTTGTAATATACCTGAAATAATATTTTATTGAATCCTAAGCAAACAGTTCCACTTTATATTAGCATAAAATTGTTACACAGATAAAATCTGCGCAAGTTTCGAGAGCTCGTTTGTTAGAAGTTCCAGTTGAAGGATTTCTAGATAGGATTTGGAATGTTTGACCACGCAAAACTATACTACCTAGGTACCTAATGTTCAGACTTGTTTTAGATACAATATTTGAGTCTGAAAATTCGTTTAAAAACAATTTATATACCAATTAAAAAAAATTGGCTTGCCTTTGACCGTTAGCTCGTCTGATGTGTGTTCTACGATGGAGTAGGTACATCATTATCAGCCAGAAGACGTCCACTGCTGAACATAGGCCTCCCCCTTTAACCTCCACACTGAACGACAGCCTGCCTTTTGCATCCACTGTATGCCCGCGACTCTCACATTGTCTTCGGTCCATCTAGTGGGAGGCCACCTTACGCTGCGTCTTCCGGTTCGTGGTCTCCACTCCAGAACCTTTTTTCCCCATCGGTTATTGGTTCTTCGAGCAATGTGGCCTACCCATTGCCACTTCAACTTGCAAATTTTAACAGCTATGTCAGTGACTCTGGTTCTTTGGAGTATGGTTGTTTTTGGATTTGGTTTCTTCTTACGCTTGCCTAGAAAAAAACGATTCACTTATTTGAAGACGTAATTGTAACTATCAGGGGAACAATCATTCAAGCAGCACAATCCACAGACTAGCGGTTCGCGCAATAAAAGAGGAATCAAATTCATGAACATTGCCAATGTACCTAGTTATTTCAAGTTTGTGACATAGACGAGCGCCCGCTTTGATTGAAGCATGAATAGCGCTTGGTGCTTACAAATTCCAAACCTTTATGTTAATTTGACCACTTCCCTGTCATCGTCAGGGACGGATTAAGATGATAAATGCCGTCCACTATCTCTGGGCGCACTCAACGTTAGATAGAACTAAACTAACTGATTTGTAGTGTCAGTATTAGCTTGTATTTTGTTTAGTTAATAAAGGCACTTGCCCCAGAAAAAATTATTATCTATCTACCTATTGGCATAGATGCGTATGCCAATGCCAACACTACAAATCAGAAATCAGAAATATTTATTGGCCATAAAAACATTAAACGCAAGGCAAGGTAATTTTACAGGGAATAATTATGTTATAAATAAGAGTTAAATAAAATCGGCTAACTTATAAAACACATATACTTAAAACCAAAAAAAAAAACAACGATAATTTACACAGTAGATACAATAACACAGATAAACAAAAAACAGAAATAAATAAATAATATAGTTAATATTTAATACAGTTAGACTGCCCATAGACTGTTGAAGGTCTAAAGACAATCCAAATGCTCAAGCTCACTATCAGTTGGCAGCGTACCCAGCATTACCACGCTGAATGGCAATGCTTATGCGTTGAGCCAGAAACACGCCAGCATTTTGGGCACGCGTCGCATTAACTAGGCACTCTGAAAGATTTTTGAAAATGATAATGATAATTTACTTTAATGTTGACGATTGCAGATATTATATGGCACATAATCTTTACCTAGTCTGTGCACATGATAGAGGCAGCTGACAGTAGGTTACTTTATTTTTTCCAGTTACTTGTAGTTTGTGTGAAACTATTGAGATGTGACAAGGTATACTTTCAAGTTTTGGTGGGTCCAAGGTATATGTGATAATTAAGCACCTAAGCCCTGGGCCTGGCTGTTAAATCATTCATGACGCAGCTCAACCAGTTGGTTGTGACAAGTAGAGTGGGAGAGTGTTAGTGGCATTTACTGAGTTGACCGACTCGGGTTAGCTAAATTGTAGGTCTCAGTCGTTTGTTCTAGAACAATAACCATTAGAGCTTAAAGGAACGGCTTCAATATCTGACAGTATCGTAGGCCACACGTTGTCCTTTACAAACTTACAAACTTTTTAGTGCCGCCTCACACTGAGCCACCACTGGACGAAGGTGCTCATACATTTTCTATGGTATCGGCGCACACCGAGCGTTTAAGTGACCTCTTCCGAGCCACAAGTTCAAGGGGTATTAGGTATTAGACAAGACCCACTTTCTGTTAGCGTTAACGCCTGCGGAAAGATGAAATTGTATAAAATGACATTGACAATGACATTAGCTTGAGAGATGTTATCTCAAGCTTATGTTATTTTCACGCCTGTGGAAAGATGAAATTGTATAAAATGACATTGACAATGACATTAGCTTGAGAGATGTTATCTTAAGCTAATGTAATTTTCATACAATTTCATCTTTCCGCAGGCGTTAACGCTAACAGAAAATGGATCTTGTCTAACCCCCCAGAGCTCTTGGGGGCGCGTTTTGTTACCCGCCACCCGCGCACACACGATGACAGTCGTATAGGCTTCACCCCGTCATAGTATATTTTCTCCGTCTCAGTATAATAATAATCAGAGCAAATAAAAATGCAAAAATACTAAGCGAAAATGTGATTACATCTACAACCTACTAGTGGATACCAGAGGCCGTGACTAGTAGCTACGTCTAGTGGCTTGGCTTGGCCACCGGTAGCTCAGTGTGGGGCAGCTCTTGGAAGCCTTAAGGCGGCTTAAACACTCTTACAGCAGGGTTAGCTCCTCAAAACTCCGCAATGAGTGCAATACTAGATTCAATATCGCCAAAAACGGTAACAAAATGCACTATATAGGCGGGAAGCACGCTATTACTTATAGTCGTGCATTTGAGACCCCGCTGGACCCGGAAATGTCCTAAAACTGCGACTAGAACCGGAGGGTGGGCAGCAGCGTCCCATTAGTACACGGTGAACGTACCGCAATCCCCAAGCCACCTGCCAAGTGTGGGGATTATAACAACACAGCTCTGGCGGAGGCCTTCTTGTACAGCCTTCACCACTTTACTGAGACATGGGTTTGACTCAACCGTGACTTACTTTGCTTAACTCTGACTGTGACTATGACTGGTTTGACGCTATTTAATACTATGTACCTAAACCTGTTCAATATTAACGACTTAAGGACTATGTACTCATGGTCATGAAATAAATTAACAAAAAAAAAAAGAGGGAGACGTTTAATGACGTCACGACGCTGATTACGTGTGTGTGCATTTGAGAAATGAGCAAATACTTTATAATTATATACCCTTTGGAATTGAGTCGTAACCAAAGAGTAGTATAATAAAGGGGGGACGTAACGGTCATTTAAAAATCGGACTGCAATTTTGTTTAAATGTAATATTATATAGTTTCAAATATCGTTATGGCGTCCAATTAAATTTTGCTGACCTAATACTAATCGAGCGAGTTGCGAAGATATCCATAACTATTTCTATGCAAAACTGCGGCATAGTTCCGATGTAAAAGATGGATTGCTTCTCGGAGTAAACTACAGTTAGCTAGTGAACTCGTAGTTAGCTAGTTGGGGCATTGTTTGGTGGCTCACTAAAATGGGTTCCAAATGTCAGAGGCTAAAATACTTGGAAGTTTGGTATGAATTCACCTGAGACGTAGTACCTACCTATTTTGAATAGAATGTTAATTATTGTGACGAAATTTTGAGTGTTCTGGTCTTGAAGTAAAAAAAACACCAAGAATCGCTTAATAAAAGCTTAAATAGTTTCACTTGGTTTGAAATTTTAAGATTTGAAATAAGCTCATGTTAAAATAAAACTTAAGGTTAGTATCCTAACTAAAATTATATAAGAAAAAAAAAAGAAAAAAAAAAAAAAAAAAAGCGCAAGTAATTCTGTGTCTCTGTCTGTATGTTTGTTCGCTTTTCATGACTAAACGGCTAGGCCGGTTTTAATGACATTTTGATGATAGTGTACATTATAAAGACGGACATAGAGTACCACTTTTTCCTACAAATAGCGGATACCTGGAATATTACGAAACCCAGCTAGTTTATAGTATAATTATGTATGTTTGTATTATTGTTTTGTATTGTGTTGTTTGTATTGGACCCGGGTATGTCCTAAAACTGCGACCAGAACCACCGGAGGATGGGCAGCAGCGTCCTGTTAGTACACGGTGAACTTACTGCCAAGCCGCCTGCCAAGCGTGGGGATTATGGCAACACCCCTCTCTAAGAGGGAGGCCTTGTTCAGCAGTGGACATTTAATGGCTGATGATGTGTATTATTGTTTATGTTGTTGTGTATGTTTTAAGGCTTGTTTGTTCTTATTTTCCTTACTATGTTTTATGTTGTTAACGCTGTTTGTTTTCCATAAATATATAAATAAATAAAATTAAAATGGATATCAGTGCAAAAATATCCAAATTAAAAGTAGGCTTAAACCATAATAACTAAAAGGTAATTCGCATATTTAGTCTACATTTGCTGGAAGTTATAAATAAGCAAATTAAGCAAGTTAATTATTTTACCGATAAAGAATTTTAAATAATGATATTTGAGGTTTTGGTTAAATATTACTGCATTGAAATCCACTTTTAACGGATTTCATCGCGTTTATTTTCCACTAGCGGTCCACCCCGGCTCCGCACGGGTATAGTTATATAGCCTATTAAAATAGCCTATATTAATCAGTGATAATGTAGCATTCAAATGGTGAAATAATTTTTAAAATCGGTTCAGTAGTTTTTGAGCCAATTCGTTACAAACATACTTACATACAAATCTTTCCTCTTTATAATATTATTATATAGTAATATTAGGTATCTATACTAATATTATAAAGAGGAAAGATTTGATTGTTTGTTTGTATTGAATAGGCACCGAAACTACTGAACCAATTTGAAAAATACTTTCACTGTTGGGATGCTGCACTATCCCTGGTTGACATAGGCTATATATCCCGGCTTCGCCCGTGCGAAGCAGTGGCGGCCTACTAGTCTATACTAATATTATAAAGAGGAAAGATTTGATTGTTTGTTTGTTTGCATTGAATAGGCTCCGAAACTACTGAACCGATTTGAAAAATTCTTTCACTGACGGGAAGCTACACCATCCCCGGGTAACATAGGCTATAATCTATACCCGTGCGAAGCTGGGGCGGACCGCTAGTATAGTATGGATTATTTTAATTCCTGACGTTTCGAACAATTCACAGTGTCCGTGGCTTTAAACAATTATACATAGATCGCACAACGCGTAGAAACTTATCAAAGTACAATCAAAATGCTTAAAAACTTTGAGAAAACAGCGGGAGCAATATGTACCCCTTATTAATAAACGTGGAGTAGTCTTGGAATAGTTACGTCGTGTTTTGTCTTTTTCTCTCTTTCAAATTTTGAACTCGATCGAAAAAGACAAAAAACTGAGTAACTATTCCAAGAGCACGTTTATTAGTAAGGGGGCTAAACAAGAGCACGTTTATTAGTAAGGGGGCTAAACAAGAGCACGTTTATTAGTAAGGGGGCTAAACAAGAGCACGTTTATTAGTAAGGGGGCTAAACAAGAGCACGTTTATTAGTAAGGGGGCTAAACAAGAGCACGTTTATTAGTAAGGGTGCTAAACAATAATAAGTAAGTAGGTATCGCAGTTTGCATGACGTGTTACATCCCGTATAGTTAAGGCTGGGTATAAGGCCAGAAAAAATTCTGATTTCACCCGCGCGTCTCGCATCACCCGCATTAGTGTGAAACACAACCACGGCAGCGCGGCAGTCGCGCGCAGCTAAAGTGTACACAACTCGCGCACTCGACCTTGTAAAGCGGCAAGGAGCAAAAACACACAGGATAAGCATAGTGTTGGTGTACTTGGTGTTTTGGCGATTAGCTGAGTTCGGTCGCGGCGCGCAGAACCGTAAATTGTTTATTTCACTTTTCAAAATTGTATTTGTAATTTATTTTTAGGTTTTCTACAATATAAAAATAATAAAGTATATAAATTAAATTGAAATAACCTAAATAAAACTAAACTGAACTATGCTATGCTATGCTTTGCTAGGTTGAACTTGCTGGGATAAGACCAAAAAACCCAAAAACCTCGTGGCACGGGGTACCCGATCCCGGGTCATATCTCCTAAACCAGACCTTTAACCCAAAAAAAATTACAAAAAAATATTTAGATTTTTACTTTTGAAATCAGTGAGAAATACATTTAAATAGAAATAAAGAAGGGTGAAAACCACCCCCTACCACGCCCAAATTTTGGCTCGAGGTAGTAAAGCTCATTTTAAATTTTAGTAATTTTTTTTCAGATTTTTTAAGGCTGTGGTTTAGGAAATATAACTAGTTCTAGTTTTTAGTTTATATTATAGTCTAAGTTAGGTCTTAAGATTTTGACGACCTGAAATACCCGGCTCCTCAAACATTTTGTCCCAGGTCAATCCAGGCAAGAATAGTTAGCTTCACTGGCTATCCAACGATAGGTCATTTAGTATTTTAAGACTCGTAGGTACATAGTAACTTGAGTTACTAAGTAGCGAGGCGGACCCTAAATACCCGATTTTTTGAAGGTCCATAACTTTGGACACAAAGGTCCAATCAAAAATCTGACGTCATAGGCATAATTTTTTCTGGCAGACGAAGACGTTAAACTCAAAAACTCGGCTTTAGGACCTAACCCTAAAAACCCAAAATTGGGTTTGAAATTACGTAACCGGAATTTCATGTTAAAAATAACAAAAAAATTCAACACAAAAAATTCAGTGGTGTAATAAATAGACTATATTTATTTTTTTGGCGTTCTACTCTCACAATTTCAGGAAATAAATAATATTAAAAAAAAAAAAATGTGTTTATTTAGTTGGTAGGCATAAATAATAATAAAATAGAAACACAGTAAACACACGTGTGTAGAAAATAAAAAGACGCGTCTGATAAGCCCAAATTCGGCTATTTTTGTGCAAAGAATGCCTTTCAAAATATTAAAGCGCAAAAATCCGGAAAATTTTAGTAATTTTTTTAAAAAACCATCGATTATCTCAGAAACAGTACGTATGAGGTCATTTTTGTAAAAATGCTATGTATCTATATAATATATCTATGCTATGCTATGCTTTGCTATGCTATGCTATGCTAAACTATGCTATGCTATGCTATGCTATGCTATGCTATGCTATGCTATGCTATGCTTTGCTATACTATACTATACTATACTTTACTATACTATACCATACCATACCATACCATACCATACCATACCATACCATACCATACCATACCATACCATACCATACCATACCATACCATACCATACCATACCATACCATACCATACCATACCATACCATACCATACCATACCATACCATACCATACCATACCATACCTAACCATACCATACTATACTATACTATACTATACTATACTTTACTATACTATACTATACTATACTATACTATACTATACTATACTATACTATACTATACTATACTATACTATACTATACTATACTATACTATACTATACTATACTATACTATACTATACTATACTATACTATACTATACTATACTATACTATACTATACTATACTATGCTATGCTATGCTATGCTATGCTATGCTATGCTATGCTATGCTATACTATACTATACTATACTATACTATACTATACTATACTATACTATACTATACTATACTATACTATGCTATGCTATACTATACTATGCTATGCTATACTATACTATACTATACTATACTATACTATACTATACTATACTTTGCTATACTATACTATACTATACTATACTATACTATACTATACTATACTATACTATACTATACTATACTATACTATACTATACTATACTATACTATACTATACTATACTATACTATACTATACTATACTATACTATACTATACTATACTATACTATACTATACTATACTATACTATACTATACTATACTATACTATACTATACTATACTATACTATACTATACTATACTATACTATACTATACTATACTATACTATACTATACTATACTATACTATACTATACTATACTATACTATACTATACTATACTATACTATACTATACTATACTATACTATACTATACTATACTTTGCTATACTTTGCTATACTATACTATACTATACTATACTATACTATACTATACTATACTATACTATACTATACTATACTATACTATACTATACTATACTATACTATACTTTGCTATACTATACTATACTATACTATACTATACTATACTATGCTATGCTATGCTATGCTATGCTATGCTATGCTATGCTATGCTATGCTATGCTATGCTATGCTATGCTATGCTATGCTATGCTATGCTATGCTATGCTATGCTATGCTATGCTATGCTATGCTATGCTATGCTATGCTATGCTATGCTATGCTATGCTATGCTATGCTATGCTATGCTATGCTATGCTATGCTATGCTATGCTATGCTATGCTATGCTATGCTATGCTATGCTATGCTATGCTATGCTATGCTATGCTATGCTATGCTATGCTATGCTATGCTATGCTATACTATGCTATACTATACTATACTATACTATACTATACTATACTATACTATACTATACTATACTATACTATACTATACTATACTATACTATACTATACTATACTATACTATACTATACTATACTATACTATACTATACTATACTATACTATACTATACTATACTATACTATACTTTGCTATACTATACTATACTATACTTTGCTATACTATACTATACTATACTATACTATACTATACTATACTATACTATACTATACTATACTATACTATACTATACTATACTATACTATACTATACTATACTATACTATACTATACTATACTATACTATACTATACTATACTATACTATACTATACTATACTATGCTATGCTATACTATACTATGCTATACTATGCTATACTATACTATACTATACTATACTATACTATACTATACTATACTATACTATACTATACTATACTATACTTTACTATACTATACTATACTATACTATACTATACTATACTATACTATACTATACTATACTATACTATACTATACTATACTATACTATACTATACTATACTATACTATACTATACTATACTATACTATACTATACTATACTATACTATACTATACTATACTATACTATACTATACTATACTATACTATACTATACTATACTATACTATACTATACTATACTATACTATACTATACTATACTATACTATACTATACTATACTATACTATACTATACTATACTATACTATACTATACTATACTATACTATACTATACTATACTATACTATACTATACTATACTATACTATACTATACTATACTATACTATACTATACTATACTATACTATACTATACTATACTATACTATACTATACTATACTATACTATACTATACTATACTATACTATACTATACTATACTATACTATACTATACTATACTATACTATACTATACTATACTATACTATACTATACTATACTATACTATACTATACTATACTATACTATACTATACTATACTATACTATACTATACTATACTATACTATACTATACTATACTATACTATACTATACTATACTATACTATACTATACTATACTATACTATACTATACTATACTATACTATACTATACTATACTATACTATACTATACTATACTATACTATACTATACTATACTATACTATACTATACTATACTATACTATACTATACTATACTATACTATACTATACTATACTATACTATACTATACTATACTATACTATACTATACTATACTATACTATACTATACTATACTATACTATACTATACTATACTATACTATACTATACTATGCTATACTATGCTATGCTATGCTATACTATACTATACTAAAATAAACGAAACACGCGAAAGCCCGTTGGTCCAGTTGGTAGTGAACCTACCTTCTGAGCTTGGAGGCGTGGGTTCGATTCCCACCTAGGACAAACAGTTATGTGATGAACGTTTGTGTTTGTTCTATACCTGGTTGTTAATAACTATAATCTATTTAAGTATATATGAGTTATTTAATTAAATTTCATTTAATTTATGAAATTATTAATTTAAAAAAAAAAATTTGTTAATTAATATTATTATTTTTTATTCAACGAAAATTATATTTTACTTAATAATTTTGATTTTTAATAGTCTTTCTGACTGACTCTCTCTCTCTCTTTCTCTCTCCACACGAAACACTTAGAATTTTGTAACTATATTACCGAGCGTACATAATAATAGATGCCCTAATGATAGATGGCCTAGTCGTATCCATAATTATTAATACCTGTAATTTTTTCATAGTAGCTTTACCTAGTCTGTGCTCTAGGTCATTGGCAACACTTGGTTGCCGCATCAAATGGTCGCGTTCAAGCCATAGATTTTTTATGTTATCCATTGTTTGAAAATACAGTAGGTGTTGATATAATCGCACTCGGAAGATAAATCTAGGCGAATAGCAAGCGCGTGCGTCCTTCCCCGTTGGAGCATAGTGCGGTACTGAGGTTGAACGGAGCATGTTTCGCCATTTAGATGCAAAGCGCAACAGAATAAGGTTGAATATCGGACTTGCCGTTTGACCGAATAGTTGCTTAGAACTAAAGGATGTAAGTCTCAAATCGAATATAATTTATTATGAGAGTACTAATTAATCTAGGTAAATTTTGTCTTAGCACTGGAAAACAAACTATATTTTCCTTCGATGAGTATTTATTTTAGATATGTGACTGAAGTTCTATCCAAGAAAAAATCAAAAAAATCAGCAAAAAGGCACCTTTTTGAAAACAATAAAGTATCGAGTAAATATCTCGCTATTATGTTTCTGTCTTAGTGCCGGAAAGAAAATGAATTGAAAAATCACATATATCAATTGTTACGTTGATAGGATATTTAGTTTAGTTAGAATATCATGGCAAATTAGCATAAAATTTCGGAGGCCCCCTCTTAACATCTGACCCCACGACGTCAGGCGGAAGTTCTTACGGACCCGTATCGTGTCCTCCGCCCTCACGGATAAGATGATCTGGACATTATTGTCCTGCCAGCTCTTGAATGAATAAACCTCTAGACAAGAAACGCCGAAGTTCAATGAGTTTATGTGCGCGTAGAGCGAGGTCTGTTATTCGTCATCATCATCATCATCATCATCATCATCATCAGCCAGAAGACCTCCACTGCTGAACATAGACCTCCATTAACCTCCACACTGAACGACAGCATGCCTTTTGCATCCACTGGATGCCTGCGACTTTCACAATGTCGTCGGTCCATCTAGGGGGAGGCCTCCCTACGCTGCGTCTTCCGATTTGTGGTCTCCACTCCAGAACCTTTCTTCCCCATCGGTTATCGGTTCTTCGAGCAACGTGGTCTGCTCATTGTCACTTCGACTTGCAAATTTTAACAGCTATGTCGGTGACTCTGGTTCTTTGGCGAATATCCACGTTTCGGATTTTATCTCTAAGTTTTTCCAAAAGGCCAACAGTTAAGGACCACGTCTCAGTACCATGTGTCATCACTGGCAACACACACTAGTCAAAGACCGTCGTCTTGAGGCACTGTGGTATCTTGGACGAGAAGATGTCACGCAATTCTCGGTATGTTATTGCTTTCGCATTAATTTTCTTAGCTGTCGATTCAGATGTACCGTTTTCTAAACGTTACTGTATTAGACAGTTTTTTTATCGCGGATATTTATCTACGATGTGACGACAGCTCTAAAAATGTTGCCACTCTTGTCTGTTTGTTGAGAGATGAAGTTTATATGTATGTTTGGGGTAGTCTCTAGAACTACGGATAAAAATCTTAGATTATATATATACAGAACGATAGGCAGTTAAAGAAGAAACAGAGAGTAGGCACATAAGTGGCATCATAAATAGAAAAAGTTTCAATAACTGAAGTACCCACAACCCACAACCACCCACAACGAACCCACAACGAAAATACAGAGGACTTAAAAGTACCTGGTAAACCGTGCCCATAACGTAGAAATGCCAACCGAGCTCAGTGGCGTGCATTAGGGGTGGTCCATGTCCAGCAGTGGACGATAAAAAGCTGATGATGATGATGACCCGTGCCCATGTTTTTTGCTCGACTTGGTGAAAAAATAGAAAAAAAAATTGTGCGTGGAGTCCCTCCGCGCGGAAGAAGCCCTTCAACAAGGAGCCCTTAAATTATAACTAGGGTAAAAATATCAACAATTTAAAAACATGCTTTTCTCGAGATTTGAACCTAGCTCCTTAGGCTTCTCAATCCATTACCGACACCATTACACTACCGGATCTGCTGGTCGCAGCGCGAATAAAGAATACGCATTTCGCAACCATACGAGAGAGAAAAATTACCCCTCCATAGTAGCGTTAAACGTTTAACGCAACCTTGTTGCAAGTTGCATAATTAGTATAACTTCAAAAAGACATTTAAAATTGACTCAGTCGTTCAAAGTTAAAGATATCGGTTTGAATGAAATGTGGTCAAGAACCTAACTTGTCTAACAAAAAAACACTAATACAGACTAGTGAAAAGTAAAGTGACTTGTCCTTGTTTAATTCATCGAAGTTTCTGCTCCTTTCAGTTGAATAAGGTTCTCTGAACATTATTGCCCTACAAAGTAGAGGCTTTATGCAAAAGACGTGGACATTTGTTAGGTATCTTTTATTCGGCAATTTTCTCTTGTTAGGCTCCATTTAATTCGCTTATAGAACGCGATTCTCTCGCTAAGTGCGTAAAGGTAAACCTAATATAATATACCTAGGTACCCTTTGGATGTAATTTTTTACAATAAATTATCTTTAAAAAATCCGACTTAAAAAACTCACATAACAAAATCCACATAACACAAACATTGTGCCACCACAAAGAACAAAATAATATTTATATATAGATATTGAAGTCAGATGGGAACAAGATTAAAAAAAATCCATTTTTTTTTTTGTAGCTGTTTTCGCCCTATGTATAGCCGTTGAAAATTTCACAGAATATGTCATTTTACTGCAGATTAACTAAGAAATAATATGAGAGCCTAAAAGTAAAAAAATATATGGGGAACAAATGTATTTTTTAACGTATTTTTGTATTTTCTATAATGCAAAAACGGTACTATGTACAAGCGTCAAACTTGGCATGACTATAGCACAGACTCTAAAGTATGACAACAAATGGCCAAAATAATGGCCAAGTGCGAATTGGTAGGACGCGATCAGTACTTACGATGGGTGACAGCCTGTGCATGATGTTGTGTTTTTGCACTAGGTAGGCACTTTCTGTATTTTGTGGTGGTACGGAATCTTTAAATAAATAATATTCGGGACATTTTTGCTCACACGGTCATCTGACCCCAAACTAAGCAAAGCTTGTGATATGGCTGCCAGAGACTGATATACATACATAATTATATAGTTTTAAATACATACTTAAATAGATATTAACAACCAGATATAGAACAAACACAAATGTTCATCGCATAAATGTTTGTCCTAGATGGGAATCGAACCCACGCCCCCAAAGCTCAGAAGGCAGGTTCACTACCAACTGGACCAACGGGCTATTTACACGGTTTTACTTTAATGCGGAGCCCGACTAGCAAATGGCTGGTATGGCCCAAATCTGGTTCTCGGTGACAAAGAACCATGGTTAGTTTTACACGGTTATACTTATGCTTGAATTAAAGTTAAATTAGTGTTCTTTAACTTCATCTTCCATAACTTTCTTCGTAAGATGAATATTTTAGCCAAAATTCTAGACTCTTGACCTATTGGACCAACAGAACTGCAGTTGCACTCAATCTATAAGGTTTTTAACTTTTTTCAATCAGTTGACAATTTCCATAAGATCCTTTTTTAGAAGTTAGCCAAAAACTGAAAACAGCCCGAAAATGTCGAGCACCACGCATTTAAACTTATTATTTTCAGTTGGAAAACTGACAGTATGTATGTTGATGTATAGGAAGTTTTTTTTTTCCACTGTATAGTTAAGTTTGTCCTTCAATATTTCAACCTTTTTACGCGACTTATAAGGGTTTATGTTATTCGGGTTTATGCATGACTTATTTTTTAAAATTTACGGACTCATCAGTGCGCGTGCTAAACTTGCACTTAGCCGGTTTTCTTACTAATTATGATTGGCGACTTGACAAGCAACTACACTCATACGAGTAAGTACACCTATTAAACGAAAAATAAAAACCAGTAAATTACGTATAATATTTCAGCAATCAACAACCCTCAAAGGTAAAGGTCAATCACTCGTAAAATGTATCGGCATTACATCCTAATTAGCTCGCTCTCTAATGAGCCGTGCCTACCTCTACCTCGTCCACTCGACTCTGCTTCAAACGCGTATATAAGTAAAACATTTTACTACTAGTTGCGCCCGCGGTTCTTCCTGCAATCCCACAGAAATATTATATCTGAGTCATATTCTACGGGGTGTAAGGGAAACACTCTCGAAGCCAAAAGAAGGTAATTGAACTCATCATTATGAACCACTTTTACTATGGGACCAACGCTGAAATCGCGAAAAAAAATCTGCTGTTCTATAGAAAATGGTCATTGACACTCGACAAAATGTATGGAACAGCAGATTTTTTTTTTCGCGATTTCAGGGTTGGTCCCATACTAAAAGTGGTTCATAATGATGAGTACAATTACCTTCTTTTGGCTTCGAGAGTGTTCCCTTACACCCTGTATATGTCATGTTTACCGAGGATATAAATTAACTCCATACCAAATTTCAACGAAATCCGTTCTGACGTTACGTCAACTCCGTAAAGTTTGAACGGTGCGTTTTTTTTTTAAATTATGAATTGGCTTGCGCTTGGCCGCCAACTCACTTGATGTTAAGCGATGATACTGTCTACGATGGGCATGCTTGCCAAGAAGAAACCGATTCACTCCAACTCCATCGTTCATGCTTCGTTACCATACAACACCGCAGGCCAGACGTAACGGTGGAGTATCCTCGTTCTGAGCTTCAGTGATAGTTTGCGGCTGCACAAAACTTTCTCCATCCTTTTAAATGGTCGTTTGTACTGCTAGCCTGTGGAATTCGCTGCCTGAGTGGGTTACAATCTGGGTGTCTTCAAATCACGAGTGAATAGGTTTCTTCTAGGCAAGCGTGCTCCATCGTAGGCTGCATCATCGTTTAACATCAGGCGAGTTGGCGGTCGGTGTTGCTCGGGCATTTTCTTCGAATATCTTGTTCGCTGTCCCATTCTTCATTCGCTTGGGTGAATGAAGAATGGGACAGCCGCGGTATTTCTCCATCTGCACGCGCTTAAGATGGACGACCAGTTAAAAACCCCTATTGCGTCGTCTCAGTCACCACAGTAACTGCCTTACTTCGGCTTATAGTACCTGTTACACACTTCATAATCAGCTTTTTAACAGTCCACTGCTGTACTTTTAGCCTACCTCCGAAAGGGTGACTAGGCCATATCCACCACGCTGGCCCAGTTACGGGTTGGTAGATTCACATACGCCATTTAATTTCTTCTCCGTACGTATGCAGGTTTCCTCACGATGTTTTCCTTCAACGAAAAGCCAGTAGTATGAAAATCCGTACATAAATTCCAAAGAGCTTATTGGTACGGGCCCGGGGTTTTAACCCGCTTTCAAGTCTAGCGGTCTCCCAAATAGGCTACCACGGCCTTTATCACAGTTATCACACTTAGTGTGCCAAAAATCTTTTACTTCTCTTGTCGCATTCTAGTTGAGTTTTCTCTTGAAGTCAATCAAGTGAGACGTGATCAGCTGCCTACTTTACATACGCACATTATTGAAGTATTCATCCCGCGTCTCATATATATATATACCCAGATCACATACAGACAGACGTACATTCCGAAGAGTATCGTGACTTATTTATATCGCTATAAAAGTAATAAAAACTGATTGAAAGACATAAACTCGTCTTCTTGGCGATGTACATTTGAATCAGACGACATTACCATCTAGATTTGTTGTGTTAGCTATTCCATGATGGTTTATGTTCGATTTCTGTATCTTCTCTAGATTTACATTGTTAAAAATGCAAAAACTGATAGCTGCGAGTATCTAATGCATAATCTGTATCTCAGATCAGACTAATAAGGGAGATATGATTTAGTACAATTGTCATTGGTGTTTAAATGTCTCAATTTTTTCATTTAAAAAAATACATCATAACGCTAAACCGCTTAACGCAAAAACTGTAAGAACTGTTGATTAGTTTTATCCCGGAAAATTCACGGTCCCGGTCATATATAGCGGATAAAACCGTGGCAGTGTTGATTAAAGTATAACACTATATTTAAATAACGCTTATTATCAACATCATCATATTCTGCCTTTATTTTATTTTATTTTTTATTTTATTATATTAGGAAAACTAACAGCTAGGTACTTAAGAACATATTTGATTATACATATAACTTAAGGCTAATTAAAAGTTTTCACATATAGGAACTGTATTTGTCAATGGTAGATGTGTACGAAACTAATTTAAAAAACTTATAAAAAAAAAGAAAAAAAAATATTAAGAAAAGAAAATAACATATTTTATCCCATTAATGTCCCATCGCAGTTATCACAAAGCATTCTTTATAAAAAAAGCATCTGTTAATCCAGGTTATCATCATTACCAGTATTGTTCCCACTGCTGGGACACAAGCCTTCTTTCAGAGAGAGAGAGAGAGAGGATGGGCCCTAAATCCACCATGCTGACCCAGTGGATATTGGTGAATGAGTATAAATTTTTTTTAAGTACTTATGGGCGTATCTGTTTACTCGCGACGTTTTCCTTCACCAATTTTAAGTGATTTTTAAATACTAATTAAGTCATTTGAGCAGGGCTGAGGATCGAACAGGGTGCCGTCAGATTGTAAAGAGCACGTGCCATCATTTTTTTATTATTTTTATTCGGTTCATTAATTGAATGTGACACCGTTAACACTACAAAATATATTATGTAAGGAACATTCAGTGTCCATTCTAAAAGCTGTGAACACAGCATGCAAACATGAATAAGACTGTTAAACTTATAGTTAGGTACATTTACGAAGTGAAACAGTATACATCTCCATACTAATATATAATTATATATATATGTGTGTATAGAACACATGAAACAATTAACAGTGATCGATTTGTCAATTTATGAGTTTTTTAAGTTTGAGCTTTGTTGAGGCTAAAGAACCATCGAAGATGTCCCAGGATCATCGTGGGCGCGCAAAATCAAACTGGACGCGCGTGGCAGACGGCCCACCGGAAATTTTGCGCGAAATCGCCGCGTGTTACTAAAATCGAGATTTTTCTAAATTAAGGCAAATAGAGAACAGATTACGATCGATTACGATCGACCTGCGCCCGACCTCTTGCTGCATGCGGACCTATGCTATAGCGACCGACCGCAGGTCGCTGTACCTCCAAGGGGTTATACCAAATTTTATTGAAATCCGTTCAGGAGTTACGAAGTTTAGTTGAAAACCACGCCACCACTAAAACTGTTATTCCGTTGTAACTCGTTCTATATATTCCAGGACCCAGTAATCACGCAGGAGACTCACATCTCGGGCGCGGATGGGGACGGGCTGCGCGCGTCGTGGCGCACGCTGCACGTGTTCCCGGACGACTACCCCACGCACCGCGGGTACTTGTCGCTGCGGTGTCGCGCGACGTTGCACACGCGGCCGCCGCACGTGCGCTCCATGTCCGTGCGACTGTACGTCGCGAGCCGCCCGCATATATCCTCATACATGTTTAGTAAAAATAGTAAGTAGCTTTTAAACTATCATTCACATAGTTATCATCATCATCAGCCAGAAGACGTCCACTGCTGAAAATAGGCCTCCCCCGTTAACCTCCACACTGAACGACAGCCTGCCTTTTGCATCCACTGGATGCCAGCGACTCTCACTATATATATTGTCATCGGTCCATCTAGTGGGAGGCCTACCTACGCTGCCCGGGGATAGCTTCCCAACAGTGAAAGATTTTTTCAAATCGGTTCAGTAGTTACGGAGCCTATACAATGCAAACAAACAAACAAACAATCAAATCTTTCCTCTTTATAATATTAGTATAGATAGTATAGATTACCTATGATACCTACATATTATATTAATCTGTGAAAAAAATAAACAAGCCAATATCATAACATTCGTTGTAAATAAAAATGATGAATGAAGATAAACAGGCTTCTGTTTGCTTCAAAATTAAAAAATATTATTAAGAAAAAGTGCTGAAACATCTCTGTAATCTGCTAAAGAAAATTCCTACCATTCAGGCGCCTTCTTTGAAATTTTACACGGAAATGTGTTTCGACGATCCCCACCTGCCCCACCGTGCCTGCAACGGGTGGAATATCTCTCTTAAAATGTTGTTTGTACATAATTTGTTATAAAAAGGTGGTGGTGGCTGGTTGCCTTAACAATTTTTTTGTTAAGTGCTAGTAAATTTAAAATAACACTGACAATATAAAGTATTAAAATTCCGAGAATAATGGATCAGAGACAACCTTTTAAACCTCTTCGTGCTAATATTTTAAATTAACTTGGTCTTTGTCTAAAATATAAATATACGAAACAGCAAAGTAGTACGAAATCGCATATTTTTTCCGATCTATCCTCAATTTAAGACTTAATGAGTATTTAGACCACCGAAGGATGGGCAGCAGCGTCCTATTAGTACACGGTGAACGTACTGCGATCCCCAAGCCGCCTGCCAAGCGTGGGGATTATGGCAACCCCCCTCACTAAGAGGGAGGCCTTTGTTCAGCAGTGGACATTTACTGGCTGATGATGTGAGTATTTAGCAGCGTAGGTATAAGCCTCCCACCAGATGGACCGACGACATCATGAGAGTTGCGGGCATCCAGCTGATTCAGATGGCAGGCTGTCGTTCAGTGTGGAGTTCTAAGAGGGATATCCGCTGCTGAATATAGGCCATGTTCAGCAATGGACGTCTTCGGGCTGATGATGAACAAGTTGCCAGAGGATATCAAATCCACTACCAGTAATTAAATTTTTATTAATAAAGTGAAGCAGCTTCTACTAGAGAGAACACTGTACAGCATAAAAGAATACATGTGTAATGACTTTTGTTGATCTGTACCTACCTGTTACATTTGATTATTATTTTAAATGTTAGTTTGTCCTATACAATGCCCTTTTACAGCAAATTATATTTTTTGTGAAATGACGAGACATATTGTAAGAAATATTATGTATTATTTATTCTAGAATAGGTATAACTAATGTTAGTTTCGATATGTCAATAAATTATTCTGATTCTGATTCTGATGATGTATATATAAATACATTTTAAAAAGCTATCCTAGCCTACAAAATGTTACATTAATAAGATAATAGTATCCTAATGCTGAGTTCTACAAAATTTAAAGTTATTGTGACAATAAAACCTTCCGTCGTTTTATTATAGAAACTGACGTGGTTTTCACACATTTTATTTATATTACACGGGAATTACTCACGTAAGATTAAGCCGGCTCCGACTATAGTTTCAACCGCATTAGACGGCCTTTTTCAAAGTGAAGCAAAGCGAGACGCAGCCGCGCTTTTTCACTTTGAAAAAGGCCGTCTAATGCGGTTGAAACTATAGTCGGAGCCGGCTTAATCTTACGTGAGTAATTCCCGTGTAATATAAATAAAACCTTCCGTCGTTGTTTGTCAATTAATATTTTATTTAAGTCACGATTGATAAATATCAAGCAATTAAGTTTTAGTTTAACTTTTCTCGCACGGCCAACTGCTTTCGAAGACTTTTTACAATACGCCATGTGACTTTTTCGTATTCACGTCTGACGTTCTACTGCAAAGAGAGAAAGACGACAGGACAGAAATAAATTATGCGGCGTTTTAATTGGAGCATTGATCTAACTTAAGGCAGGCCACAGACTAGATGAAGTCGCGTTGTCTATTGTTAATGTTCTGTGGGCACAATATATTTCGTTACACCGATGCCGACGTCAGCCAGCACTTAATATTTAACAAAGTCATGTGCGGAGACGAGACGGAACATCAAATAGAATACAATATTCAGGCGAGCTACGCCGCCAATAACGCCTCAGCCAACAGCGCTTCAGCCAATAACACCGCAGACGTTATAGCGAAAGTAATAAACCTACAGTTATGTTCTGTGCTTGTAGCCGCACTCATCTCAATAAGTAAACCCCATGATACGTAAACCCTTATCCAATTAGGTTTTTTTTTTGTTAAAATTTTCATGACCGTGGATTCAATGTCCTTTAGTCGTAATATTAATCATGTTTACATAATATTAAAAGTGTCAAACAAGTCATAGTCACAGTCAGAGTCAAGCAAAGTAAGTCTCGGTCAAGTGAAACTCATGCCCCTGTTAAGTGGTGGAGATTTACAAGAGGCTCCTATGGAGTTTTGGAAACAACACGAACAGACACTGTTCTTCACTTTGTCACTTCGTTATATCACTTGGCCACACTCGAGCACGTTTGCGAGCACTTAATAAATAATAATTCACCATTTACTACACATTAACACTCGAAAATACACAAATCCAACGGGCCGACATGTTTTTTTTCCACGTTGGCGCCAAAACTCCCCTATTAGGTAAGTTGGGCTGAGTTGCTAGAACTTCTCTAGTTTTCCCGAAAGCCTCCGACGGGTAAATATACATAGCAAAATGTCCCCAGGGTTCTTTAATTTCCAACAAAGTCCCACCCGCGGGCATGTGATCCTAGGCAGGGATTGTGGCCTAAATTCGGTTCAAACATTATTTGCTCTGACAATAAAGATAACATTGTAAACAACTGAATTAAAACATTATATTATAATATTTCACTGAAGTATATCGGGTAACCTACCTGCTACAGTCTTACGTTAAAAACGCTATCAAAAGTGATTAGAATTTGTGGTTTTCATGAAATTTTTGAGCTTGAAGTTGACCAAAATTTATAATAAAAAATCAGAGCAAATAAATGTCGGACCAAGCTTAGCAACTATTGTTTTGGGTTTAAGACATACCATACGTTTGAAATACAATTCTTCTTGGTTGTAAGCACTACCAATGGTCACCCATCCCAATATCGCCCATCGCTGTACCGGGTACCCCCTACTGACCTGTAGAGGGAGGTTGGCCTTTTTATAGTTTTCGAGGGGGAAATTTTCCAAAGATACCCGGCTGTGATGGAGTACAGCCAGGTTATGTGCGATCATATCCACTAAAACCCCCCAGTGACCAGCCTTTGTGCTAGACAACAGGGCTCCGGAATCTCCAGAAGAACGTACCGGAGCCCTCAGCACTGCGCTACGGCTCCTCCTGACAAAACTACGTGTCTCAGCCCCTCCGTCTGCGACAGCGTTGTCGTTCTCTCCCGAGAAGCCCCAAGAGCCCCAACTTTGACTATCCCGAGCCCGGAGGTCCCCTTTTTCGTAGCCTCAATACAGTACCGGTGCCGCATGCTATTGCATCGGGGACAGGGCTAAAGAGATACCTACGTACATACTTATATATACGTATGTACTTATACTTTGCCTCAGGCTTTCACTTAGAGCGTTGTTTTATGAAATAAAATTCTTATGTATATACTACGGATGCTACGCGAGGCTATTGAAAAAAAAACATCCAAATTTTAATAGTTTGCAAATACCACTTGTTTGGGATCCAGACATCAAATTAATGAAATTTCAAGTCCGGCACAGAACTGCAAGACTTCTAGAAAATGTGAGCGACAACTGCGTACATACGGAACGTTTTGACTAAAAATCATTGGCGGTACTTGTAAATAATTTCATAACATTTCTATAGACATCTGTAATTTTTTTAATGATGATATGGGCTAGCGTTTACTTCAACTCACCTGATGGTAAGTGACGATAAGGTCTAAGATGGGGCACGCATGCCCATGAGGTGCCTATTTACTCTTGTCTTGAAGACACCCAGGTATGACGATTTATTATTATCTTTGCCATGGACACAGAAAACAAAACGCAAGGAATTAATATATTGTAAAATACACGCGATAAAATCCATTAAAAGTGTTTAATTTCAAGATCTTGCAAAAATGAAAAGAATTTAACAAAAAGCAGACATTTGTAATCAACTTTTTAAACCTCACCTAAGCGGGACATAATGCGCGGAAATTCTAAATTTGCCATGCAAATGAGTCCGCCAGTTCCGCGACTTTTTTCTTTTTAAGAACATTATGCAAAATATTACATTTTATACTTCCTACTTGGAGTAGAGGCCACGAATTTGCTTCAAGCTTCTATAAAACAACTTTATCGTTTTACTAGTTAATAAAGTATTATTTAAATCATTGGTGTCTTCAAGTCGAGAGTGAATTAGTTTCTTCTAGGCAAGCGTGCTCCATCGTAGACCGCATCAGGCGAGTTGGGAGCCAAGCGCAAGCCCACTTATAATAATTTAAAATAAAAAAAAAAACAAGCAATTCGTATCTGTATGTTAGGGCGCGTTAACACGTCCACCCAACGCGTTCGCTATGTAATGTAACTATTTCTACAATATTTTAACATAATGTCGCTTGTTACAGATGCAGTGGCCAGCAGTAATTCTTCAAGACGCTGCGCCGAGACGACCACCTGGACTCTACTGCTCTTACTAACAAGTGCCTTTATTAGTTAAATAGTGAAAAACCTATTTCGGACGAGATTATTATTGTTTATTTTGTTATCTAATTATATCAACTGTGAATGACGTAGGAACTAATTTAACTGGATTCTTAACAATTGAATGTTATTTGACGTTAGTTGCTCGGACTGAGTGTAAAAACTCTAACCCCCTTATGAATAAACGTGGAGTAGCCTTGGAATAGTTACGCTGTCTTTTGTCTTTTTCTCTCTTTCAAATTTTGAATTCGATCGAAAAAGACAAAAGGTGGTGTAACTATTCCGAGGCTACTCTACGTTTATTAATAGGGGGTAAGCGCCCATCCTTACACGTGCAAGCGACATTGAAACTACTGCCGTTTTCTCTGAACGAACTGTACTTTTTGCGTTCTAATAATGCACAATTAAGCTCCTCAGACACAAAACCAAATGAAATAAAATAAAAAGTGTTTATTTACTTACACATAAGACATAAATTACAATAAACAAACTTACAACTTAAAGCTTATGTTTACGGGGTTAATACTAACATTCATTAATAACGATTTCCACACAAGTAATATTCTCTTAGATTTATACCTCTATAGTTAGACTTTATACACATTAAAAATTTGACAAATCGACGGATCAAGCGACCTCCACGCGGTAACAAGCTGTGCTTTATTGTAACGCAATAAAGCACACTTTAGTTTGCACGAACTGACAGTTCAATAGATATCGCGTCAGCCTGTGAAGATACACCCTTAGACTTGTTGGTTCTTATCACACGGAAGTTTCGCGCGTAAGATTATGCCGGATACTCAGACTATAATTTCAACCTAATTCAGTGGTCATAGGTCTCGTTTTAATTGACAAGTTATCGCATCATCGTACGATGGCAGATCGTATGAACGGCGAACATAAACAAGGTATGTTATTTTTAGCGTTTTCGATGCCCGCGCGATCTTTTTGAAGTGATACTTCTTATGCGACTTCCAACAAGGTTGCGTTAAACGTTTAACGCTACCATGGAGGGAGAATAGAAAGAGACAGAGCGAGAGGTCACTTCTTCCGCGCGGAGGGACTCCATGCACTATTTTTTTGAAGTGAAACTTCTTATGCGACTTCTGACATGGTTGCGTTAAGCGTTTAACGCTACCATGGAGGTGTAATAGAAAGAGACAGAGCGAGAGTTTTAGATACCATCTATGAGAAAAATTCGAAACTTTTACATCCTTCTCATAGTTTATTAGTTCAGTAATATTTGCATAGATGGCAGAACATGCGACTTCCAACAAGGTTGCGTTAAACGTTTAACGCTATCATGGAGGGGGTATAAAAGCACTGTTGCGTTAAACGTTCAACGCTCCTGGGGAGGGGGAAAAGAAAGAGACAGAGCGAGAGTTTCACTTCTTCCGCGCGGAGGGACTCCACGCACTATTTTTTTTATACTGATATTTGTTGAGGGCAACAAATAAACACCACGCATCTGTTTGTAAACTTTCTCTGCCGGCATGAACGTGCAAGAAAGAGCAAATGTCGATCACCGTGGTCGTAACGACCGCGGTGGTGTGTCGTTAAGGCCATTCCTCACGAGTGTCAATTAAAACGTAACGGTATCTCGTATCTGTATGATTTATGGATATTTGCCGGTAAGTAATATTTATGATACGTTTTAAGCGACAGGAATAAGGACCTGATGATGTTATAGATACAAAACGCTTTGAGAAAACTTTACCAACTACATATAAACAGGCAAATTTCAAGGTCACAGTGTGTATAGGTATCTTCTAAGTCTGCGTGTTTCATCTTCGACAACATCGTCGCTTACCAACAGGCGAGTTAGTGGACAAAACCGGACTTATTCTCGTTAAAAAAACGCACTATAAGTGCCATTTTTCGGGAACCATGCATCTAATTTTCATGAAACGTAAGTTCTTTTTTATAACCTATACTATCCCACTCCTGGGCAATGATCTTCCTCATTTCTTTCCAGACAGTGCGATCACCCGACAGACTTGACCACTGTATCTGGAACGTGTCGAGGTCATCGCGCCAGCGTTTTCTCGGCCTGCCTTGGCTCCTTCGTACGTTTTCAGGCACCCACTGTGTGATCCTCTGGGCCCATCTATCAGGGTGCATCCTGGCCACGTGTCCCGCCCAACTCCACTTTAATTTGGCAGATTTGACACCAACATCAGCGATTCCCGTAATTGAGCGCAGCGTCGTGTTTCGGACTCGGTCTGTCCTTTTGATTCTTGGGACGCTGCGCTTCATCGCTCTTTGGCAAACCCCAAGTTTGAACTTCTGAGAATCGGTCAATGACCATGTCTGTGCACCGTAAGTTAGGACGGGCAGGATGCACAATATGCACATAATGTCGATGAGTTTACGCTTTAATGACAGGAAGGTGGCCCTTCATAAGTTGCCTTAAAACCTATGTTAGCTTTGTCCAGACAACTGGTTCAAGGTACAGTTTTTTTTAAACGTTGGTTTGTTGTTTAATCTCGCCTGTTTTGTAACTTTAGATAATTATACAGAAACAGAGTCATAAAAAACTTTATAGCGTTTTAAAAGTCATAATATGTCATAATATTACGACTACATCCCAAGGGCTAACAGCACTCGCGACGCCAACGGCGTTAGTAAAAATAATATTTTGTACTAAGAAAATTAATTTAGGACACCGATTTAAACTATAGCAGTTGTTTATTTCAGTTATATGGTTACTACAGTTAGAGCATTCATTTCGGAGAATATGCATCAGAGCTATGACCTTATCCTGCCATCCCCTTTCTACTACAGGAGAAGTAGGAAAACGGCCCACTACCACCCATACATTGTGGATTTTCCTTGGATACGTACCAAACGTGTCGATTCTATGTTTCTGATCCGTACGGCCATGGATTGGAACAGCCTTGTTTCCTGAGAGGTATAGGTCTAAGTCAGCGTGTTTCATCTTCGACCACATCGTCGCTTACCAACACGCGAGTTGGTGGTCAAACGCGGATTTATCCACGATAAAAAAAACACGTTAAATATCCCGTAAATTATCATATAACTGCAGAACATTTATTTGTGCCGTGTTGGTTTTCATTTGCGCTAAGTTTTGTTAAGATCGGTCGAGAAAATTATCTCTACGTTTGTATGAAAACGACAAAATAATAAAAACCGAAATATTAGCTTGACTCTAAATATAATATAGGACATGTTTTTCTTCCAAAATACACATAAATAATAAATCAATTTAAAACTAGCCCTTAACTTACAATACATTTATTTAAATTGGTCTATCTAATACATTTTAACAAAATGATAAACGAAAAATATAGGAGATTTACAACAAGTTTTAAATAAAATTGTTCAAACAACAGAACTATCAAATTACTTGGTAGTTATTACATAGATAGATAACAGAGACGTAGTTTGTAATTAATTGTTGGAACTAGACACTTTGATACCGAAGTCCTTAAAATGATTGCTTTCCAACTTTGAAATTAGTTCCTACGCAATTCTAATCACAAAATTTGATATTGAAAACGTAAAGCTGAAATGAAATTATACCTTTTCGGAAACATAATTAAACCCGAAGTAATAGGTATGAATAAGGTACACCCTTCTCTCTTATACAGTAAGACCTGGCGAACGCAAGCGAACACAAACAAACGACGAATGTAAGCGCTCGTTCGCCATCGCTTTTGTTTCCAACACAGTGTGAATTCAGCCGATCACCTCTCACGCGTAGCAAATTTCGCTTCGGCCGCCTACGTAACCATAGTTTCGTAACCAGTTGCGATCGATGCAATTAGTAGATTAGAAGTTGCAATTAAGATGGCGGCTGGTTTCGTATACAGAAATATTGTCTACGCTCGTAACTAGTTTCTTACTGAAAATAATTTCGCTTCCATCGTAACCGGTTACGAAACTATTGTTACTTAGGCGGCCGAAGCGAAATTTGTTAAGCGCGAGCAGGTGAAGCGTTTTTTTTTTATATTTCTTTCTCGATCACAACGACCAGATAGACCGACTAGATGGACCGACGACATAGTGAGAGTCGCGGGCATCCAGTGGATGCAAAAGGCAGGCTGTCGTTCAGTGTGGAGGTTGAAGGGGGAGGCCTATGTTCAGCAGTGGATGTCTTCTGGCTGATGATGATGACTTCTCGATCCTTCCTCTACTCCTTCGTTGTCATATTTCGCTTATAATAACATGTACTCTTTCGCTTGCGTTTGCTAGATTTCGTTCGTTCGCCGTTAGTTCTGTTCTCGGCATGGAATTACTATACAAGTTCACGGAATTGCGTAATTCAATGTAGACTCAATAACAAAATGCCACTTGAATTTTTAACCGACTTCAGGCGGGAGGCCAATCGATTCAGTCTGGGGTTTTACGTTATGTACACCGATTACAGTGCCGTTTGTAAACCGATTTTCGTGATTCTTTTTTGTAATTAATGTTAAAAAAAAACTTTCGAAATGGTTGTACAAAAATTTCATTAGCTTGCTTAGTAGTTTTTTAACCAGCTCCAATAATACGAAGTCAGTATAAGTTTTGTTCGAGCGCCTGTTGATTTGGAAACATAAATAATTTTAATTATATAAATAATTTTGTTCGAATTTTTCATTAATAATTATTCGGTAATTAGTCGATATTTTTAATTAATAAGCATTCTATTTAGACATTATTGGTACAACAATAGTGTGTAAAACAGTATTGTCTAAAGATACGTGATTTTTGGTTCCTCCTACATTGGATCGCGCTAACTTGAGTTAAAATAAAATGTGAAATCATTTTTGTAAATCATTTTTATTACGGACAATTCCGTGGTTTTACTTTTTGTTATTTACTACTAACATTTGTGAATACGGTTTTCTATAAGACTGAGGCCAGACGAGCGTAAATTCGGTTGTATTAAGTCATTTAAATTAGGGTGTATGTTAGGTCGTACATTATTGCGATTTTACCCAAACAACGATGCAAAATGCGTCCGTTAAATTATTATGAAATCAAATTGCTCTATAAACAAAAAATACGATTATCCTCGTCTGAACTTAGTCTTAGGATTTTATTTATCGTGTATTAAGTTTAATTTTTTTAAATTTAATATTAGAAACTAAAATGTAAATAAATACACTAAATCTACTATTGCACCATTTACTTCTATTATCTGAAAATGTATGAGTGTGTATTTTTTTATAAATTAAATTATTTTTTTCTTCAAAAGTAAATAGCACGGCTAAGGATAGATCACACGAAACAAAAAGTATTTTTGCTCAATGTACTTAAATTATTGTAAAAATATCTCCTTGTGTTAAGAGCTTTACAATAAAAAAAAACCTTGCAATCCATTAGGATAAGTATAAAATTAAATATTTATTATTAAATGTAAATAAAATACACGTGAACTATAAATACTGTAAAAATCGTGACGTTGATACAAAAAAATATAAAACATTAACAAATTGTACAGAATTAAATCAAAAATGGGTTGTTTGACAACAATGCAAAAACATTGATTTGTGAGGATACGCTATAATTTTTTTTAATAGTAATTTTATCTTTTTATCTATACTATATTATAATATTATAAAGATTTGATTGTTTGTTTGTTTGTTTGTTTGCATTGAATAGGCTCCGAAACTACTGAACCGATTTGAAAAATTCTTTCACTGTTGGGAAGCTACACTATCCCCGGGTGACATAGGCTATATATAGAACACAAATGTTCATCATAATTGTTTCTTCTAATTAATATGTTATGGGAAGAAAACTTAAATATATAACTATATTTAAGTTAGTTTAACTATATTATGTTTTCAAAAAAATAGGGATCCTTACTTAAACTCCAATAATGTAACCCAAGG
The DNA here is from genome assembly GCA_932305915.1 of Agriopis marginaria. NCBI lineage: Eukaryota > Metazoa > Arthropoda > Insecta > Lepidoptera > Geometridae > Agriopis > Agriopis marginaria. The sequence goes on from OW029925.1 coordinate 17,846,089, forward strand.
TTAAAAAATAATAATTTTACTTTGCGTTGACGGTTCCAAAACAGGACAACGTCTGTCATGACAGCTAGTTGCTAGATAATTATAGCCGCGCTGTCGATTAGATTCCAAAGATGATTGTAACACAAATTATTCCATTGTCAAAAACGTGCTACGAAAGAGCGTAGCTTGTCATTACTACAAAATAACGTAGCAGATCATTGCTACGAAATGGCGTAGTATATCAAGGCTACAAAATAGCGTAGCAGTATGCAAAGGCCAAATATTTACGCGCGTAAATACAAAACGAATTCAATTCAAATTTTATTTTGAAACTTTATTCAACATTTGGAGTTCGGTACCTACGTGTTTTACGCACGTGGATATATATTTTGCCCGCTGGTCATTCCTATGTAGTCTATTTAAAACAGCATTTAGCTATTTCCTTGTTTTTTACTATTACTATTAAAATTACAGGTCTCAAATTTTCTTACTTAAACTAGCGCTTAAAGCCAATTGTTTGATTAAATCAAATTGTAATTATTTCTTTAGCTAGCTGTATAATCAGAGTACTTAATGAGGAAATGAAAATTCTATTCCCCGTGGTGATACAAAAAAGTGCTTAAGGTGGTTCGTTGCACAAATGGCGGGAAATTCAAATTTCAAACAGTTTTCTTGTCCTTGTAGCCAGGCCGGATAATTATTGTAAACAACCATGATGTTTGCGCAGATTGATTATTATTCTTTACAAAATCATGTAAAGCCATTTATCTCTAATGCCCATTATTACTTACATTTGTGAATAAACAAATTTTTGCTGTTTCAAACTGTTTATTCACAAATGTAAGTAATATGGTGCGTTACTGTTAAATAATTGTACATTATAATGTAAAGAACAGCCAACATTTTGCGCAAACACTGTTCTATCTAAAAATAATTACCCGGCCTGGCTACCAGGACCAAAAAACTGTTTAAAATTTAAATTTCCCGCCATAGGTGAATCGAACCACCTTAATCATTATTATAATTCCCTCGGCGTGTCCTCATAAAAGCGAATGATACGAAACAAGTGTGATAATTGAAATTGTATATCCCTCTGTAAATATAGATAAGTGGATGTGCCAACGTAATATTCATAAGAGAAAAAATATTTATGAATATAGGTAAATATATAATATATTAAAATACAGGGTGTAAGGGGAACACTTTGGAGCCAAAAAAAGGTAATTGTACTCATCATTATGAACAACTTTTACTATGGGACCAACCCTGAAATCGCGAAATAAATCAGCTGTTCCATACATTTTGTCGAGCGTCAATGACCGTTTTCTATATAACAGCTGATATTTTTTTCGCGATTTCATGGCTGGTCCCATAGTAAAAGTTGTTCATAATGATGAGTACAATTAGCTTCTTTTGGCTTCAAGAGTGTTCCCCTTACACCCCGTATATCAAATCGACTCATTGCAAAACAAAATATAAGTATACATACCTAGATTACCTAGCTATGTCGGTGACTGGATATTCGCCGAATAACCTCGTTCCGGATTCTATCGTGCAAAGAAACTCCTAGCATAGCTCTCTCCATTTTCCGCTGTGTAACTCTGAGTTTTTCCAATAGGCCAGCAATTGTGGACCTCACCATGTCTCAGTGCCATAATGTCATCACTGGCAGCACACTGGTTAAAGTCCCTTGTCTCTAGGCACTGTGGTATTTAGTATTATCACATAGAAACAGTGATTTTTGCCTCGGATGACGTCATTTAAATGCTGTATGATTTCTTTGAGACTACTGTAAGCTGAAACACCATTTCTTTTATCCACTGATTTCAAAAATAGTTTTCAATAATATTTGTCTGTATTTTTTGTGTGTTTATTACGTGATATTTACGTCGATTGTAATCCGTTTTTTTTTTAAATAAAATACTTATACCTCGAGCATCGAGATACAATACATAATTATAGAGTCTCAATCGAGCCAAAAAAAGTTCGAACCAAAATTCGGCGACAACAAAATTCACATAGCGGACAACTAACGTTGATCACTGTGCAAGCAATATAGAGTCTAAATTGGAGTAAATGTGGAATTGTGAACTATATAATTGATTCAATGTATGTGCAATGACGCTTGGATGTTTTTTGACTGTTTTTACTGAGAGATTGTGACTCTATAGGAGCTGTATCTCGATGACCTCCAGTCAAGTTTGTATTGAGTCGATGTGGTGTGAAATTACCTTAAGTGTTGTCAATTTAAAATTGCACGGTATTCTCTCAATGAAGATCAAATATTACTATCAAATTGAACATTTTCTTTCACTAATTTGGAATTTTATTTGATGTTCAAATAGCAAGCTGCTCATTTATTATTCTGTACTTATGTTGAAATATTTAATTTATTAGTATAAAGTTTAGTATTTTTGGTATTGAGAGAGTACGAAATTTAATAATAAAATGATATACTGTACAGAATAAATTAAATATCTGAATGTCAAAAGGGTATTTTATTTAAATTATCGAAATTAGAAAAGCTGTTGAAACTCTACACTCGGTCCTAGTTTTATTAGATCTGACAATTGCAATAACATTTCCATCTGAATAAAAAGATCAAATTATTCTTAAATACAGGGTGTAAGGGGAACGGGAAAGTTGGGATTTTCTTAGATTTGAGATAATTCTGTTTTTGGTGCCGCCGTAACAAAATGTTGGGTTACTGGGACCTTGGAAGTAGCCAAGTTTTTTGACATCAAGAATAATTAAATTAAGGTTGGGCGAATATTTTCATTATAATGTAGCCACAGACTAGGTCAATCTACTGTTATAGAAAGTATTTGTATACAGGGTGTAAGGGGAACACTCTCGAAGCCAAAAGAAGGTAATTGTACTCATCATTATGAACCACTTTTACTATGGGACCAACCCTAAAATCGCGAAAAAAAAAAACAGCTGTTCCATACATTTTGTCGAGTGTCAATGACCGGTTTCTATAGAACAGCTGATATTTCTATCGCGGTTTCAGGGTTGGTCCCATAGTAAAAGTTGTTCATAATGATGAGTACAATTACCTTCTTTTGGCTTCGAGAGTGTTCCCCTTACAACCCGTATGGGCCGTATGTATTGTGATATCTCTGTTACCATCTGATTATGGCTTACGTTTAATAGCCTAGCAAGAGCTTTAAGAATTTAAGGTTTCTATTAGGCTTTTTACAAACTCTCTGTTGGACTTGGAAAAACTTGGCCTTGGCTTTTTACCTTAAAGCATTACATAAAATTTTGGAAAAACTTAAACAATATTTTCCATTACATAGTGAACAAGGAAAAAATATGCCTTTTACAAACCCCTTTCAAATAATAGTTCGCATAATATTTCCTTTGTGTCAAAGTTAAATCAAATCCCTACAAAGAAAAGTACTTCAAAAGTGTTTCCTCAGGGAAATGCTTTTATAATATTGTGTAGAGATGAAAGGGACATACTTTTTGTGGTCGTAAGTAATTGTGACACATTTAGACAAGTACGAACGCGTTTCGCGAATTTGCCTCAAGTTTTCCAAGTTCCTTCAATTTGTTTAGAACAAACGACTTATGCCCGTTTTCTGAGGTCATTTATCGATGGTTTATCTATTCAATAGCGCAATAACATTGCAAATTGCGTTTCCAATTCATCATCATTATCATTTCTGCCGTAGGACGTCTACTGCTGGCCATAGGCCTCCCCATTGATCTCCAAAAGGGCCGGTTGGAAGCGGCCTGCATCCAGCGTTTCCCTGCGGTCTCTTTTAGGTCGTCTGTCCATCTAGTGGGTGGACGTCCTACGCTGCGATTACCGGTCCGTGGTCTCCATTCCAGAATACTAATAATATAACTAATATTATAAATGCGAAAGTAACTCTGTCCGTCTGTCTGTCGCGCTTTCACGCCAAAACGAATCAAGTAGCTCATTAAAGTATTTATACGTATGTTTTTTTTAAAATGTAAACTATAGGCTTGCGCTTGACCGCCAATTCGCCTGATGTTAAGCGGTGATGCGGTCTACGGTGGAGCACGCTTGCATAGAAGAAACCGATTCACTCGTGATTCGAAGACATCCAGATTGTATCTATCGGGTATATCTATCTAACACCCAGATGGTATGTGTCTTCTTTGTAAAATAATTAGCCTGAATAATTTAAAATGCTACCCAAAGACACTATTCCACGCGGCCGAAGTCGCGGGCACAGCTAGTTAAATATAAATAAAAGACGTAATATACCTACGTATACTGCAGCCACGAGTCTGCAGTCGTACAAAAATAGGTTAAAAATATGGCTCATCGAGCAGTCTTTTTACAGATTCGACGAATTTTATAGATTTGACATATGAATGTTTACCATATAGGTAAGAATTGTATGACATGAATTATTATTATTTTTTGTTTTATTATTTCTGAAATGCAATTATATAGTCTAATTTAATCAATTAAGTAATTATTATTGTAATTTTTCTCACTTTAAGTGAACATTTGTTATTTGACGTGTAAATTGACATTTTATCAATAAATTACTTATGACTTATGACTTATAAAATTTCATACAAATTTCAATTTCGAAATACAAGATTTGCATGACATTCTATACTTATTTACGTATCGAATGTTTGAATTTATTTAGCAAACAGAATATATACCAGCACTAACACAGACGGCTCAATTTGACTTGACATTTAAATAAACAGAGAGTCACTGCGTTGCAATAAATTACAATTTGTTTTTATTTACAGGAGGTACGTAACATTACGCCGGTTGCTCCGGGTAACCGGCTTAACCTTATGTAAGTAATTCGCGTTTAATAAAAACGAAACGTGGTCTAAACACACGGTAGAGTGTCAGGTCAGGCGACCGAGACGATAGGCTGACGATCTTGACACCCGTGTGTATATTTTCAACAGACGGGGGTCATATAAAGGTTATAGATAGCCCGTTGGTACAGTTGGTAGTGAACCTGTCTTCTGAGCTTAGGGGAGTGGGTTCGATTCCCACCTAGGACAAACATTTGTGTGATAAACATTTGTGTTTGTTCTATATCTGGGTGTTAATATCTATTTAAGTATGTATTTAAACCTATATATGTATGTATATCAGTCTCTGGCAGCCATATCACAAGCTTTGCTTAGTTTGGGGTCAGATGACCGTGTGTGCAAAAATGTCCCGAATATTTATTATTATTTATTTATTTTATTTATTTACCTACAGAAAGTCAGCTCCGATATTAACAGCCAGATATAGAACAAACACAAATGTTCGTCACATAAAATGCCTGCGTACGCCTGATTGCGCTCGATGTATGAAGCATTTGCACATTGCGTTGTTTAGCACTCCATATAAATTCATACTGAGGAGTGGGTCGCGCGACGCGGCCGCTGTCGCCGGTCGCTGTCGCCGGTCAAGGTCGCCAAGATCGGATACATAATTATATTGCAGATGGCAACATACGTCAGAATAAACCTAAGCTCTTACGAGTTGCGTGGTAAGTACCATAAATACTCCACAAGCACTGCTGGTCATCTCGCCGGCATCAGGCGAACGCTGACCAAGTCGGAGAAGCTTACTCATGTCATGGGCCCCGACGTGTACAACCACCTCCCAGAACATGTCACTGCAGCTCCTAGCCTGCAATGTTTTAAATCACGCTTACAACGTTGGCTTGTTGAGCAAGCATTCTACAATTATCATGAATTTTACAAATTTTTATGTAAATTTTTACTTACTAAGTAGTATTTTAAATTATTTATTATTGTATTATTTTACTATTATTTTTTATAATTGGACGTGTAAATTGGCTTTATAAATAAAATGACTATGACTATTACCTTAAAAGTAAAACAAGGACAACGTAATAACATCTAACACTGTTTTAAACTATCACGGTTGTTCACTAAAGTTAAATGATTATTAACGGGATATTTACCGTGGTAAGGTTGTGGAATGAGCTCCCGATATTTCGGCGCAGTTACATGCACCATGTTCACGGGAAGACTGACCATTCATTCCACAACCTTACCACGGTAAATATCCCGTTAGTAATAACATTTTTTTTTTTTTTTTTTTTTTTTACTGTTTTCACTTAGAGATTGTGACTCTTCAGGCACTGTAAATTGAATAAAATCATATATGAATAGCATTACATCATAATGATGGATACGTACCGCCGTAAAAATAAGTAGACCTTTTCTTTTCCTTGTATGTATCTTATTTATGTGTTCAATTTGTCACAACGTTATTTTAATACACAATGCGACATTCATCTAATTTTATATCCCCTTCCAAGTAAACGTATTTGTTAGGAAGATATTACGTTTAGGTGATATTTAGAGTAAACGGTGAAAGTCGTACGAGTTTTCTCGTAAGAGATTTGTTTGACCTAGTAAGTATGATTTATTCTGCTAGTAAAAATCAAAAAAAAATTTTAGTATTGTATTTGAATAAGTAACTCTTTCTGAATATTAAAAGGGACTGAACCAATGTAATTTTTTTTTTGCATATGTCGAATTTCTAGTGTAATTCCGCTAATGTCGCAAAAAAAAAAAAAAAAAAAAAAAAGCGTCGTATAAATGGACTTCCGCAAAGTAACGCCTAATTCAATAATTTTTTTTTTTGTTATTTTTAAGTGTGGAAACATCATAATATAGAAAATATTTTACAAATAAATAGTGCACAATGAAAGTTATCCTATACTTTTTACCATGAGTAAATGTAGAAAAACTTAGGTATCGCACGTAAAATTTCAAGGGTCATGAGTGGTTTATAGTGTGCACAAGGTATGAAAGATATGCGATACCTTTCATTCATGTATTCATTGACCATTTAAGAGCGTAGTTTTTGTCGATTAATTTAATTTAATTTCGATGGAGTAACTTCCAGGTATAACGGTCTTCTGCCAACGTTTTCATCTCCCTATACGACAGGACATCTGTCTTCTCTTTTATTTGGTCTAAGAATACTCTTCTTGGTCTTCCAAGTCCTCTCTTTCCTTCTACTTGGAGCTATGATGGTTTTCATTAATTAGTCAAGTCGTACAAATGTAGAAAAAGCGCTTAAAATTGCACATAAAAATGTGATTTAGTAGATTACTGACGTCTCAGTTTTCATGGCCCTAGGTTGTTTTTGTTACGTCCTTTTAGACATGAAAAATAACTTACCAGATTGCCTTTAATAGAACAGATAGCCGATAGGACCGAAAGGTTCTGGAATGGAGACCACGGACCGGTAAGCGCAGCGTAGGACGTCCACCCCACAAGATGGACAGACGACCCAAAAGCGACCGCAGCGAAACCCTGGATGCAGGGCGGTTCCAACCGGCCTTTTTGGAGATCGATGGAGAGGCCTATGTCTAGCAGTGGACGTCTTATTGCTGAAATGATGATGATTAATAACATACCAGAATCTAAAGTTCAACGTAGTGTTAATACTCTGTACAAGTTTTTTGTTAATGCCACTCGCGTCTCCAAAGACTAACTGAGCCTTAACTTTGTGTCTCCTGAGCCCGTTTAGTTGAGGCAAGCTACTCGCTGCTACAATATTTTCTTTACAAACTGTCTCGTGCGAGTTGTCGCCGTATTATTTGAACCTTAGAAGGGGAGAAAGGAGTTCATACGTAAAGTATTAATAATATGAAACGACAGGTGTTCGGAGGATCAGTAATTGTTTTCAACTTTACCGTTGTTTTAGTTGTTAGAACTCTTTTGAATTCGTTCCGTTCGAATAAATATTGAATTCATAGCCAAAGCTTTTGCAGTATGAAAAATATTTTACACAAAAAAAAGAGTCGCTGGAATCCAGTGGATGCAAAAGGCAGGCTGTCGTTCAGTGTGGAGGTTAAAGGGGGAGGCCTATGTTCAGCAGTGGACGTCTTCTGGCTGATGATGATGAGTTGGCGGTCAACAGCAAGCCAATTATTTAAAAAATAAAAATAAACACGCGTCTAGCCCGACCATTTGAGAGACATTGGTGGGGATGAAGGCTAAACAAAGAGGCCCTGTTCAATGTAAATTACAAATATGGAATGTATGAATGAAAACGAATATGAAATTATTGTTCGGTATAGGATTTAAACCGATTGAAGGTCGCAGTTTTAGGACCCGGGTATGTCCTAAAACTGCGACCAGAACCACCGGAGGATGGGCAGCAGCGTCCTATTAGTACTCGGTGAACATACTGCGATCCCCAAGCCGCCTGCCAAGCGTGTGGATTATGGCAACACCCCTCTCTAAGAGGGAGGCCTTTGTCCAGCAGTGGACGTTTGATGTGCTGCTGATGAGATAGGATTGAAAAATTCTGGGCTATTGATGTTGTTGAGCTAGTCTATAGTCCCCCATCTCTATCTCTATCTCTACATAGTATAAATTAAAGTCGCTTTCCGCGTCTGTCTGTCTGTATGTCTATATGTATGGCCGCTATCTCCTCCTAAACCACGCAACGGATTTTGATGCGGTTTTCACCATCAGTTAGATAAATTTTCACGGAAGGTTTATATATATAACTAGCAACCCGCCCCGGCTTCGCACGTAAATTACACCCGTGGCAAGCCGGGCAGGCGGGTCACTAGTATATATTATACTATAAAATGTTAAATATATATATAGCTTACCGCAACACAAGCCATTGCAGCTAAAACCCCCAAAACGACATTCCTGTAAGTCAGATTCTGTAAGTTCACTGAGAAACTAATAAGCTAGCTCTGAACTTCCAAGAGGGAATTTGGTATTCTCTGTGTGAGGAAATATAGGCATGAATAAATTCTATACCAGTACCTGGCCTCCGTAGGTTCGTACGTAGGTGCCTATAGCAGTGGATACAGTGAGCGCTCTACAGGGAAACTGAGAGGGTTTACTTTACCTGGAAATTGTATCATACTCTCAGATCAAACAAACAAACCTTGCTATTCCTCCATCATCATCATCATCATCAGCCAGAAAACGTCCACTGCTGAACATAGGCCTCCCCCTTTAACCACCACACTGAACGACAGCCTGCCTTTTGCATCCACTGGATGCCCGCGACTCTTACAATGTCGTCGGTCCATCTAGTGGGAGGCCTCCATACGCTGCGTCTTCCGGTTCGTGGTCTCCACTCCAGAACCTTTCTTCCCCATCGGTTATCGGTTCTTCGAGCGATGTGGCCTGCCCATTGCCACTTCAACTTGCAAATTTTAACAGCTATGTCGGTGACTCTGGTATTTTGGCGAATATCTACGTTTCGGATTTTATCGCGCAAAGAAACTCCGAGCATAGCTCTCTCCATTGCCCGCTGAGTCTATGCTATGCCTTACTAAAATTATTATCGTTCATAATGTACTAAATGTTTATCGGGAATTATCACGAATTATTTAATTTAAAATATAAAATGACGCCGGACATTACAACCGCGTGACAAGCGTTGCGGCGTTGTCGGTTGTTATGATATGGTAAAAATATGTACCTTCGCTCGACGTTTCGACCATGTTACAATGGCCGTGGTCACGAGCTGACTGCACACTGCGGGTGAGTCCGGCGAGAAGAGCGGGAGTTTTGTTCTTCTACCCTCACTTGATCTTGAAAAAAACAAACATGTGTACAAATCGCGATAGTTTTAAAATTACTATTATCGTTTGTTTAACTCGTATCGTATAACTTTGTAGTGGACAATAAGGGACTTCCATACATACCAACAACAAAATGTAAGTTTGTAATCGCCTTGTGACATTGTAAAATTGCGAACATTTGCGACATAAACAGTCATACTCGTATCTTTTGATCGCCTTGCTTTTTTTCTCAGCTGCAAAAGACCGTAAACCCGATTCTTTTTTTTACATCGGAATAGGCTAACGTTTGACCGCGATCTCGCCTGTTGGAAAGCGATAATGCGGTCGAAGATGGAGCACGTTTGCCCAGTTATAACCTACTAACCCTAGACTTGAACACTCCAAGATTGTAATGCTGCGGAAACACAGACACGGGCAAGGCATTTCATTGTTTTGCTGTTCTAATTAAGAAAGAGGAGTTGGAACGCTTGGTACGAATAAATGGCATTTCGACCAAATAAGGGTGACGCCTTGCCGTTCATCTGGACGTCGGGTAATGAAAAGATGATGGGGGAACAAGTTCGTGAAGTTCTGTATAGATGCGTTTCTGAGAAAAGGGTCTTGACAGACAGACAGACGGACAACAAAGTGATCCTATAAAGGTTTAGTTTTTACCTTTTGAGGTACGGAAACCTAAAAAGTATAAAACTGGTCTTACTGTATTGTTCCTGTGACTGTTGCTCTCGAGACAGTGTCCGAGTAAGACATCTAAATGCTAGATGCATAATACAAGCAACGGCCGGGGAGTTGGCCCTCTGCTGAATTGCTAACACAGGATGCACTTAGCTTGGTTCAAAGTTGTAAACACTGTAGAGGTAAACTGGGGTCTTACGGCTAGCTGTTCTAAGGTTAGGTAATGAAAAAAGTTTCGCGACCGCAAACCGTATCTGGTCGCGTTAAGGTTCAAGTTAACGTGATTTTCCGAACTGCGCTGCTTTAACGTTAGTTTGAGGCCGTGGAAGGAGTTGGCCGTAAAGCCCCTGATCAAGTTAAAGTTGTTGATTTGCTCAGACTATAATGTGCTGTGGTTTTGCTCATTGGTATCAAATGTTAGTAAAATATTTTTTCGGCAACCTATGGTAAAGATTAGTCTTATTAGGAGTTTTTATTATGAAATCTGCCAAACTTTATTATGCTTTATTAGTAGAATACAACTGACACATTTTTGATGGTTCTATTTCTCTATAAAAATATAGTCATGTTATCTTCTTCTTGACAAGCTTTTAACCATAACTTGCCCAGTTAGTGTCGGACAAATCTTGCAACTGAATTTTAGAGCAGTTATCCTCCACCGATTGAGCTGAAAATTGGCATACTTATGTAAGTTTTGTGACAATACAACGTTATGGTACCATCGAGTTGATCTGATGATGGAGACAGAAGGTAAGGTAGGCCATAGGAAATCCTAAACGAAACGACGTAACCCCGTCGAGTTTGGGTTCGTTGGAATTGTCTTCCCAATCACTTTGGTCCTAGATGATAAATTCAATATGGCGGACGCGCCAAGATGGCGGACGCGCCAAGATGGCGGACAAAATGTTATCTACCATCATGATATGGGTATCATATGAAAGGGTTTGCTGAGGAAAATACGAACAATCTTGTTTTTAAAAAGTATTTTAAATTAATAAAGTTTATTAAATATCCTTCACCTAAGTCATCAATATTGTCTAAGTCAAGACTATCATTTATCAATGTTTTTCAAATTCCGTCTCGCCAGATAAATAAGAATAACTATCACAAAGTGAACAAAATTATTTAATCTATTGAATTCAATGACAGTTTTAAAAAGGAGGAAGACGCGTGAAATCCAAACATTGTACCCAATAAATATGTCTCTGTTTCGACTCGAGTCAGCGGCGACGTTGACGTCTACACTGTAAACGTCAACTTCACCACTCCACTAGACACTACACTAGACCATGACATTTAAAGAAAATTTAGTTAATTGTTTTTAAGTATTTACGAGTGAAAAGTAATGCCGTGAAACTTGTTTTTTGTCTTCGAACTATTGGTGCACCTTGTGAAAACGCAGGAAGTAATTTTTGCTGTTTTACTTCACACAATTTTGACAAGTAATTCACGTGCTATCAAAACGCCAGTTCGATTGTGACTGAAGTGGATTGTGCCCCGGAGCCTATATTGTGCGGTCCACGTCAAGAAGTTCGTCCCGTATCTTCCCCCTATTTAATTACATCAATGATTGAATAAAAAAAAAGTGAAGAAAAAGTTATTTAAATAAAAGCAGCCCTTTTTACTGAACAGTTGTTTAATTTTCAAATCTATTCAAAGAAACACAAAGGAAATCAATTACACAGTTAAAACAGAGTGTCGATAAAAGTACTCCGCTGGAAGAAGGTATTGTAAAGAGCAAATAAAGCTTGACGTACTCGGAAGAATGTCCTGTAATCAAGTTTAGTTCCCAGGAAAAGGCGCGCTAAAACAAAGATGCCACAGTGTATATTATACAGAAAGGTATGTGCAACTACTGAAGGAAATCTATGACTACTTTTGTTTGCAAATTATTTTCTACTTACTGCGCCCCGTTGTTTCACACGCGTTTTATACCTCCTTGTAGCAACTTCCTTGTTAGCGACAGTTCAACATTGAAAAAAATCATTTTTCCATACATTTTGTATGGAACAGCAAGAATTGAAATCTATAATTCACATAGTAATTTTTAAACTTTCGCGATTTGAACACATGTTTTCTCGCCGGACTCACCCGCAGTTTTCAGTCAGCTCGTGACCACGGCCATTGTAACATGGTCGAAACGTCGAGCGAAAGGTACATATTTTTTACCTATATTAAATAATACGTGATAAGTCCCGATAAACATTTAAAACATATAATTCACATATTACATCATAGAAAAAAAAATCATTTAAGTCTTATAGAAAAAAAAAAAACAAAGTCTAAGACCAAAATAATTTTTTTTCTATTATGTAATAAGTATGTGAATTATAGATTACAATTCTTGCTGTTCCGTACAAAATGTATGGGGAAATTATTTTTTCAATATTGTTTCTGCTATTCGTGGCGGAGGGAAATCCAACAAATTTAAAGTCATGAAAATCGATCCAGCCGTTCTTGAGTTATAAATGGTGTAACTAACCCGCGTTTGTTTTGTATAATAGATACGTATAAAATAATATACGCCCAGTGGTTTCACCCGCGTGAATATTCCCTCAATAATATTTCCCCAAGCCGCTTGCCAAGTGTGGGGATTATGGCGACACCCCTCTCTAAGAGGGAGGCCTTTGTCCAACAGTGGACGGTTAATGGCTTCTGATGATGATGAATATTCTCTAAGGAATCTCACAATTATCCGGAATATAAAGTAACCAGAGTAAAAAGTAAGGCCCTCCAATTATATCTATGCAACAAAATTGCGTTGATTTATTGTTTTGACCACGAACCGGAAGACGCAGCGTAGGGAAGCCTCCCACTAGATAGACCGACGACATTGTGAGAGTCGCGGGCATCCAGTGGATGCAAAAGGCAGGCTGTCGTTCAGTGTGGAGGTTAAAGGGGGAGGCCTATGTTCAGCAGTGGACGTCTTCTGGCTGATGATGATGATGATTGTTTTGTTTCTTGAAAGAGGAACAAAAAACTAAGAAACCTACAAACCAACGAACACATTACTTTCTCAGTAATTCTATAAATATGATTCCCTATACCTGATAGCCCGTTGGTCCAGTTGGTAGTGAACCTACCTTCTGAGCTTGGGGGCGTGGGTTCGATTCCCACCTAGGACAAACATTTATGTGATGAACATTTGTGTTACTTCTATATCTGGTTGTTAATATCTATTTAAGTATGTATTTAAAACTATACATGTATGTATATCAGTCTCTGGCAGCCATATCACAAGCTTTGCTTAGTTTGGGGTCAGATGACCGGGTGTGCAAAAATGTCCGGAATATTTATTTATTTATATTTTTATTTTACCTATTCAGAATGAACAAATTCATCAGAAAATCAGAGTAACCGACATAGTTTAACTCAAAAACATACAGTTGCTTCAAGCTGGTCATTAGTTAGCAGTAACTATAGTTCAAAACCCGGGTATGTCCTAAAACTGCGACCAGAACCACCGGAGGATAAGATAAGATAAGATAAGATAATTTATTTGCACGAAACACGAGTATATCATATAGGTACACATTTATAAATGCATGCACAATAGATGGGTTAGTATATTTCTCGAAATTTGGCTTAATAAACTAATGAGCTTCAGATCCCTAAACTGAGCTTAGCTTGTGCTTCAGGGATCCGTGCTCCCCCTGCTACGTTGAAGAAATTTATTAGGTTAATTATGATATATTAAATAATTTAGGATGGGCAGCAGCGTCCTGTTAGTACACGGTGAACGTACTGCGATCTCCAAGCCGCCTGCCAAGCGTGGGGATTATGGCAACACCCCTCTCTAAGAGGGAGGCCTTGTTCAGCAGTGGACATTTAATGGCTGATAATGTATGTATGTATGTATAGTTCAAAAATCAGTTATCGTTGCGGAAGCGTGTTTAAAGCTGACCACATATCACGAATCGGCACGTCACTCATCCCGATCATCAGCTTTTTATTTCCAGCCACTGCCAGTTGCCTTACGTATATCGTCACTCCAACGAGTCGCAGGGCGTTTGAGTAGACGTGTTCCAAAGTGCAACTTGGTGAATGTCATGTCTTTGAACTTTTGTTCAAAAAGTTTAAATCTTAGGATTTATTTGTTGTACATTTAGTGAACCGAACTGAAGAACCGATAACCGATGGGGAAGAAAGGTTCTTGAGTGGAGACCACGAACCGGAAGACGCAGCGTAGGTAGGCCTCCCACTAGATGGACCGACGACATTGTGAGAGTTGCTAGCATCCAGTGGATGCAAAAGGCAAGCTGTCGTTCAGTGTGGAAGTTTAAGGGGGAGGTATAATAATAATAATATCACTTTATTATACACCGAAATAAAAATACAAAAGTCACTTAAAAATAATACAAGACCGGCAGTATAATAGGCGGCCTTATCGCCTTAAGCGATTTCTTCCAGGCAACCTTTGGATGGACATAACAGAGACAGGAGTAGGGTTGGCGGTGTAGACAATACATATAATATACATACATACATACAAATAAATACTGAATATGCAAATAAAACTATTTAACTACTTACCAATACATACTATAAATAAAACATACATACATACATACGTACCAATTATAAAGGAAGATAGTGATTGTAGACAAGATTCTTGAAAATAGGAAGAGACTTGGCCTGCCTGATAGAAGGAGGCAGCTTATTCCACAGCAGGACAGCTTGCACAGTGAAAGATTTACTGTAGGAAAAGTTAGTAGGTATATGTTCAGCAGTGGATGTCTCCTGGGCGATGATGATGATGATGACATTTACTGATGTACAACAAATAAAAACCATTGTCCAAAATATATAAAGCCAACGCTATACTTGAGTCTTAAAACCAAAGACCAGAATACACTAAATAATTCCTCAAAACTCGTAACAATCTTGTTGAATGGTCAGACCGTCTTTATTGCTCTGTCGACAGTAAAAATAACCGATGACCGCCCGTCGACCAACGGACGAAGTAAATAAGTGTACTTCGAATGCTCCACTTCGAATTTTGAATTGTCGTAACTATTTCTGGTGACAAGAGAGCTGGCTCATTCCTCGCGCAGAGAATTTCTTTAGCAATTCAACGCAGAATGCAGCCAGCGTTCTTGGCACTTTACCACACGGGCAACATCTTGTTTTGATTTTTGATTATATTAGTGTTAATTAGTATTTTATTTAATTTTTTTATTTATTCATTGAGGTACACAAAACAGAATACAGTCATAATAAATACTAAATTAAGTGTGTTGACAATTGTGAACTAAACCATATCCCAAAACATGCGTACTCATCATGGTTATTAAAAAAAACAGTATGATATAAAAAAAAAAAAAAAAAATTTGGTTAATAACTATAATTTTACTTTCAGTTACAGCTACATTCACGATGAGCCGTGAATGCAATCTTTTTTACATCTCTCTTAAATCTGGGTAGACTTTGATCGAAAATATCTATAAAGCTATAATGCTTTTTAACGATTTCATTGTATTGGCGACACATCCTAACTAGTGGGTTATAAAAAGAAGTGTTATTTTTATAAACGCGCAGATAGAAAGTTTTTGGTTTTATATAATAGTCGTTGCGAACTTTTGGAGTAACGTTAAAGTTAATACTTGAGAGAAGAGAATAATAGTTAAGGCGTTTTTTTATTTTCTTTGTTTGTTATACCTACCTATGTACATAAATAATAATAAATCCATGCAATTTCTGATTGAAATTGAGTCGCTGATTTTTTTACATCGTCGATGTTTTTAGGGTTTTGTACTTTAACCCCCCTGTTAATAAACGTAGAGTAGCCTGGGAATAGTTACACCGCCTTTTGTCTTTTTCGATCGAGTTCAAAATTTGAAAGAGAGAAAAAGACAAAACACGGCGTAACTATTCCAAGACTACTCCACGTTTATTAATAAGGGGGTAAGGGTCTAAACGGGACCCTATTACTAAGCCTACGCTATCTGCTGTCTGTCCGTCTATCTGTCCGTCCTAAATTTTAACGGTTGTATCTTTTGAACCTTAATAGATAGCCAGTTGATATTTTCGCAGAATATTTTAATGTTACGGCCGAATATCTTAAAATTTACTAAAAGGTACAGTGCCTTACTACAGTATTACGCGCACGTGCCATATTTTAATCACCGCTTCGTTCGAGAATTGTTTTAAGATTGATTGTGAATTTGCGAGCCCAAAAGTTTGGACCGCCCACATCCGCGCTTCGCGGAGTCAAAATAATAAAGTTCAGAATTCCTACCAGAGGACTGCTGTCGATCCCGTCACCTGTGTCTGGGCCCAGACGTCAGCATTCAGCTTTGATCGGCTGTCCTCGGAATCCTCAACACTTCACAAATATAATGTACAAAGTGTCCTTAGCACTGAAGTGCCACACGCGGGCTATTTACAAAACACACCCGATATCGCAGCTACAGGTAGGCACCGAAAACCCTACATCCGATCTGAAGCCGATCAATCGCATCACAAATCGTTGCGTATCGTGAAAGAAAAGCTTTCCAAAACCGCTTTAAAAAATGAGTTCCGCTGACATGTGGTCAGCTACAAAGGATATCTATTCGTCACTGGCGCTGAGCGCGGGTGCCAGCCGCCGGCTGCCCGCCCCGCGCCTCATGCAACTTCCCCGCGGGCCGTCAAAACAGGTTGGAACCGAACAGTAAATATAGTGACAGCCAAAAATAAACTACAACCTTAAATAACCCGAAGTGTTATTTCCACACACCCCGGACCGGACCACCTTTAACGGCCTCTTATAGCAAATCTGACGGTTTTAAATCAATTTTATTCAGTTAAATTACAATATTTGAGCTGGAAAAAAATACATGTCACAGATACATCTGTGTTTGGTTTATGATTTGGTTCAAAACACGACAGAATAAACTTTCCTCGATCAAAAAAAAATCTGTAACAAAGTCAATTCAGTTTATTTTTTCGTTTTATGCTCTAATGAAAGCTCGTAACAACCTGGAAATTGCATGAACTGAAAGGCAATTACATACTCAGTTTTTTTTTATTTGGATAGATTTTTGATAGTGAATAGTTTCGTTTTTAGTGAAATTAATAGCGTAAAAAGGTCGCGAGAATTTGCGCGCACCGCGTTCAGTACCGCGCCAGGCGTCATCGAGGTCGGACTTATGTTCGTTTTTGTCGTTGCACTCCCCCCGCGGGCGTCCTGACTCTAGCATGGCGTCGCTATAACTTGGCGGGGGCTGAGGGAGCGTTTTGTTGCCTACGCGACTCGGATAACCGCCCGTTAACTGATATTCACAAACATAATATTGAAGTATATTTTATTAGTTATTTTTTTTTACCTCACCAGCTATAAGTTTTTATAGTGTTGAACTTGAAAAAAAAATTTTATATAATTTTTTGGTGCCCCTAGGACTTAATTAACACTAGAGATGCCCAATGTATAAAATGTTTATGTGAAATAAAGATATTTTATAAACAAAAAACAAACAATGTAGGACACCCTGCTGAAACTGCATGCAGAGAACTGCTGACTGAGCTCAGTGGCTTGCATTAGAGGCCTGTGTCCAGCAGTGGACAGTGAAGGTGTAATGATGATGATGATGATCATTTGACCACTTTTATGTTTGTTTTTCTTAACTTCGTCCTAACGGTTTACTACAGAGCCGTAACATTAACTACATTTAGCTTCAAAGCCCCAACAATAAGACTCTGGTAATTTTTCCCTATTAGTGAATCTTTTCACTCATTTTCTACCCTAGCTTTGTCTCTAAGGGAGAAATTACCCGATTTTTTACCCCAAATTCGTATTTTTTCATCCTAAATTAAGCGTTCTGGTTCCGGGAAAAGTGTAGCATTTTCTGCGTCAGTATTCTTTTGTTTTGTTTATGTACTTTGAATTTTAGAGGGTTTCCTAAAATATCTCAGGTCTTTGCGAAAGCTTAGGTTTTTTTCCTTTGGAAGTAGAGTTGTTTTCGTAGAATATCGTTCTGGGACGCTTTTACTGTTTTCTCTCTAAATTGCTTTGCTGTACCTCGTTACCTTTAAAATTACCAACATCAAAAAGGTATAAGATTATGAGTTAGGTTGAAAATTGAGTTAATTTAAAATGAAATTACGAAAATAATAAGACTGGAGGTAGATTACAATGAAAATGCATTATGTTTATGAAAATATTAGACTTTTTTTTTTTTTTTTTATGCCATAGGTGGCAAACAAGCAGACGGGCTGCCTGATGGAAAGCAGTAACCGTCGCCTATGGATACTTGTAACACCCGAGGCATCACAAATACGTTGCCGACCCTTAAGTCGTTTACGTATTTTTACTTGTCACATTCGGCGAAGATTTTCGTCATCTGGTCGAAAATTGAGATAAATTGCTTGATAGAAAATGGTAAAAAAGTTTTGCCCAGAAAAGTATCTTCTTATCATGGACATAAGATTTTAATAATTGATACCAAATATAATTAAAACTAACGAAATTATGTAACATTATGTTGTTTGTAGGATTTGAACATGAACATGCTTACGTATTTTGGGACCGTCCATTAATCACGTGATGTTTTTTTTAGCATTTTTTATAAATACATGTGATATCTTACTACACCCCCCTCCCCCCCTTGTGATATTTCGTGATTTTTGCAAACCCCCTCCCCCCCCTTTCAAGCCTCACGTGATTAATGGACGGCCCCTTTCCTTGAAAAGAACCAAACGTGTTTGAAACTGTAATCATACTAATATTATAAACTCGAAAGCGTGTTTGTTTGTTAATTGTTTATTCCTCTTTCACACAGCAACAGAGCAACGGATCGACCCGATTTTTTGCATGGGTATAGTTCAAGGGCCGGAGAGTGACTTGAGAATACTTTTCATCATCGCCATTTTTCATCACTGCGTGGGTGAAACCGCGGGGCGCAGCCAGTAATTAAATATGACTTAAATTAGTTCAATTAAATTTTAACAAATCAAAACCAACTTGGAACTAATTTTTATACAGACAAGAAATTTAAACAAATTAATTTTGAGTAACTAAAATTTATGTAAAGATTACATTATCAGCCATTAAATGTCCACTGCTGAACAAGGCCTCCCTCTTAGAGAGGGGTGTTGCCATAATCCCCACGCTTGGCAGGCGGCTTGGAGATCGCAGTACGTTCACCGTGCACTATCACCCATCCTCCGGTGGTTCTGGTCGCAGTTTTATGACATACCCGGGTCCAAATTAAAAATATATAAAGATATTTTTTTTTTTTTTGGTTACCATAATATGCTACTTATGCCATCTTATCATATAATATTACAATTTTACAATAGTTTATAAAAATTTGAATTCATGCATGATAATTATAGATTATAAGTTTAAGATAAAGTTAATACAATAAAATTACTATACTATAATACAATAATAGTTAATATAATACAATACAATAAAATAACTCATGTGAGGCCCTAACTCCCACAGTAGGATACCCTGAGTTTTAAAACAAACTAATCTAAAAGCTGACAGGACTCCGGCGCGGCACTGATAAAACCCAGACAGATTATAAATAATTCAACCTTGCAACATATTTTCGTGTCAAATATTAATTTTGAGTATAGCTTATTACAATTTCATGATATTTACACAGACTGATATTAAAAAAGCCGTATTGAACATTATTAGTTAAACTTATTCAATGAATATCAGAAGTAAACCATCAAAGTAATATAATAGTCAAAGAAAAGTAATTACATTTTGACTGCCTATTTCAAGGAGCAAGATATTTTGCAAAATAAAAGATAATTTAATTAGAAAGCATTTATTCCTCTTGAAGAATGCCTTAGAAAGCGAACAATGTAAACAAAATAACGATCTCTACCAGGATAACAAGATCCTACACAAAAACAGCGCCAGTTGTAAATTGGCTAGATCTAGATAAGAAATACAGATACATAGCAGTATCGCAACTTTACTCCACGCGTAGCTTTACTAGGTAATCCTAAGAGTAGCACTGGCACTGGGGCAACAAATACGGCACCGGTATTCCCTGCCAGCAGGCCTAGCATGGGCTGTGGATAAATTGTCTTTCCACCGTTTTTATCCACGCCTAGACGCGACAAAGCTAGAATATGGATACGTTTGTCTTTTTCTCGCGGGATAAAAACGGTGGAAAGACAATATGTCCACGGCCCGTGCTAGGCCTGCTGGAGTAAGAGACTACTAAATAAAAGGGACTTCTGGGCTCAAGATGGTCGAAGTTGGGGCTCTGACCATCCACTAAAGCGAGCCCCAGGAGATGACGACTACGTAATGTGACCAACGTTGGCGCAGGCGAAGGAGCCGAGATAAACCGCAGTTGTCTTGGGAAGGAGGCATCCGGTGGCCTAAAACTCTGATATAAGAGCTGGCCGCGTAGCCTACACACAAGGAAGAGAATCCTTATATATAGCAGTTAGCTGATACTTACAGGCTTAGCAACGCACCCCGGCTTCGCACGGGTGTAAGTCTTAATTTTTTACACCTTGGGTTACTTCATTGGAGATTTAGTAAGGATCCCTATCTTTTTTGAAAATTTTATATAGCCCATGTCACCCGGGGATAGTGTAGCTTCCCTTTTGTCCCTTTTCCCTTCTCCCAACAGTGAAATAATTTTTCAAATCGGTTCAGTAGTTTCGGAGCCTATTCACTGCAAACTAATAAACAACCATATCTTTCCTCTTTATAATATTAGTATAGATTACAGAAACTAACCGCCTTAAGTTACAGAGATAGAACTAAAATATAACATTAAAAGAGCCAACAGTTTTTATTAACAAAAATTAAATATATGTTTTACTGAGTTACTGAATCGGAAAGAAAATTTAAAAAAGAATAGGTATTAATAGGTATTATTTATTATTTTTATTATTTTTATTATTATTTATTAATTTATTTATTTAGATAGCCCGTTGGTCCAGTTGGTAGTGAACCTGCCTTCTGAGCTTAGGGGCGTGGGTTCGATTCCCACCTAGGACAAACATTTGTGTGCAAAAATCCCCCGAATATTTATATTTATTTTTATTTATGTCCCGAATATTAATCACACTACGCTTCTAATCCGTACGGCTAAGGATTGGAACAACCTGCCGGCTTCCTTGTTTCCTGAGATATATAATCTGGGCCTCTTCAAGGCCAGAGTGAATAGGTATCTTCTAAGTCTGCGTGCTTCATCTTCGACCACATCGTCGCTTACCAACAAGCGAGTTGGTGGTCAAACGCAGACTTATCCAAGCTAAAAAAAAACAAGATTAAAAATAAATATTAGGATTCTTAATCAAAAAAAAAAATTGTGCGTGGAGTCTCTCCGCGAAGAAGTTATACTTCAACAAGGAACCCTAAAATTATAACTAGGGCAAAAATATCAACAATTTAAAAACATGCTTTTCTCGAGATTCGAACCTAGCTCCTTAGGATTCTCAATCCATTAGCAATACCATTTCACTACCAGATCTGCTAGTCGCAGCGCGAAAAAAGGATACGCATTTTGCAACCATACGAGAGAGAAAAATTCCCCCTCCATGGTAACGTTTAACGCAACCTTGTTTGCAAGTCGCATAATATATAAGAAGTATAACTTCAAAAAGTATCACTTGCCCATAGCTCTGTGCTTTATTGAACCCTTACTGCAACAACAAGGCCAGCTCTGTGATAAAGCCATGTTATGCTAAGCTCGGGCGAGCGATTACCGATGATGGGCAAAAACCCAGCCCAATCTTACCCGACACACTGTGACTGCTTTAAGAGGGTATATGTATAAGGGTATACATACTAAATTGACATGTAAAAACTTGGTTAGAATTTATAAGAAAGATATTATGAGGGATCCACACGATGGTCTGGCATGTTATAGTGCGCGCTCGGATATGCTACCCTTAAGTTAAAAATATCCTGCGAAGCCCTGATGATTCAAGAAAATCCGTTCAGCCATTTGAAGATTATCAGCTCTTTTATCGGGGGTTAAAAAAAGATATTTGCTAAGAACATTTTTTTTTTAAATTTTTAGGGTTCCGTACCTCACAAGAAAAAAACGGAACCCTTATAGAATCAAACCGGATGGTTAGGGATAGGACGGTTTGTTGTCCGTCTGTCCGTTTGTCAAGACCTTTTTTTCTCAACAACGCATAAAGGCATCAAGTTGAAATTCATTTCAAATACTCGGAGCCACGGTTTCTTTCAGCTGTGAAAAAAAAACAAACTTGTAAGTCAACGCGATCCAAAGATATGACCGTTTATGTCGCATATTTTGCTATTTCACAAGGGAATCAAAACCTTTATTGTACTTCCCGTTGACCTAGAATCATGAAATTTTGCAACTGGCAAGGTCTTACAGCATAGGTATACTAGTCATATTCTACTCATCATCAGCCAGAAGACGTCCACTGCTGAACATAGGCCTCCCCCTTTAACCTCCACACTGAACGACAGCCTGCCTTTTGCATCCACTGGATGCCCGCGACTCTCACAATGTCGTCGGTCCATCTAGTGGGAGGCCTACCTACGCTGCGTCTTCCGGTTCGTGGTCTCCACTCCAGAACCTTTCTTCCCCATCGGTTATCGGTTCTTCGAGCGATGTGGCCTGCCCATTGCCACTTCAACTTGCAGATTTCAACAGCTATGTCGGTGACTCTGGTTCTTTGGCGAATATCCACGTTACATATTCTACTATTATATTTCTATTCACATGTTTTACCGTTCATAATTATAATGTACCCTGTTTTTTATAAGTAGAAACTTTTTAATGCCCCTTTGTCTCAAGTTATTATTAACTCTGTTAATTAAGACCGTTAGTTTCTCTAAGACAATAAAAAAAAATTATATGGGGTTACAAATAAACTTTATTATCATTACTCGCACCACACTCGTGGCACGCGACCGCGAGCACAATCCGAATCACGATCTGACATCCATAATAAGCCTGCTCTCCAAATAAAGTATCTTGAATCATCTCTTACTAAATACAGGGTGTAAGGGGAACACTCTCGAAGCCGAAAGAAGGTAATTATACTCATCATTATGAACAACTTTTAGTATGGCACCAACCCTGAAATCGCGAAAAAAAACAGCTGTTCCATACATTTTGTCGAGTGTCAATGACCGTTTTCTATAAAACAGCTGATATTTTTTTCGCGATTTCAGGGTTGGTACCATAGTAAAAGTTGGTCATAATGATGAGTACAATTATCTTCTTTTGGCTTCGAGAGTGTTCCCCTTACACCCCATATATAATGAATTTACTATCTAAATCTCGGTCCGTACCTGTTCTCTCGCAGCACGTACGCTGTTATCAGTGGGAATGATAACCGCCACGTTACAGACCGCGCCGGAGCGGTGCTTCACTCCATATATCATCGCTATCTGAGCCTGCCACAATTATTAACCTACCAACTGTTACAGGTAGCTAGTTATTTCACACACATTTCATAAAGGAAAACGATCAAATTAATAACTTTTGCTGGAGTTTATCCCGTGGTTATTACTAATCCACCAGGCTGGCCCAGTGCATGGTGAAGAATGTCATTTAGGTTCTTAGACAAATCGATTTCCTCACGATGGTTTTCTTAACCGTTATTGAGCGATGGCGAAACTGTAAATAATAATTATTGGTGTACAAACTAAATAAGTGATTCAGAGTCGAGGATCAAACCGGATGCCGTCAAATTTTAAAGCGCACATAATGCTACTGCTCTGTCACTTTTGGTCCAAATTCATATATAGCAGCTCAAATGTTAGAGTTTCTAGGCTTTGTTTTTATTTTGTCTTTTCTACAACAAAATACACCGACACCGCTAAATCGTCACTGCATTTTGGTTGATATTCCGAAAACCCGTACTAAGCGCTTTGATTCCAATTTAATTGTGCGAACTGCTAGTCTTTGAAATGCGCTGCCTGAATGGGTGTTCCCCGATAGTAACAATCTGGTTGTGTTCAAATCACGAGTGAATCGGTTTCTTCCAGGCAAGCGTGCTCCATCATAGACCGCATCATCGCTTAACATCAGGCAAGTTGGCCGTCAAACACAAGCCTATTACAAAAAAAAAACCGTGACCCACAATGCAAAAAGTTTGTTGGTTTGTTTGTTCCTCTTTCACATAGCAACAGAGCAATGGATCGACCTGATTGAGAGAGGCATAGGCTACGATTCATCATCATCATCATCACCATTTTTCATCACTACGCGGGTGAAACCGCGAGGTGCAGCTAGTCAACCAATAATAGCGCTAAGTTGCAAATCCCTCCCTCATCCAAAGAAAATGTTGACAAAAAACATATTACTTAAAACTAGTTAATATGACCTTTGTGAAAGGAGTTAGTAGCTAAGTAGTAGTTAACCTCATTAGAGCATTAACTCCAAGTACAAACTACCCTCGAGCCAGTGGACTCATTCCGCGTGACCCGGACCACAGATTAAATAATAGTAAAAGGCTCTAGACCGGAAGTCATAACCCTTACTGGGAGCTGGGAAGCTACTAAACCGGAAGTAGTGTTAGCTGCACACTCTCGCGTTACGCAGTGAAGTGATTTACGGGTAAATTAACAAGAAACAAACTTTATTTCTCATAATATTGTGGCATAAGATTTTTAATTTAAAATTTGTACTCGGATCTCTACTGTGGGCTCCTCTATTATATACGAAAAACATCAGCTATTAGACTTCAATGTTTTCTTTAATAGGCAGAATATCATCATCATCATCATCATCATCAGCCAGAAGACGTCCACTGCTGAACATAGGCCTTCCCCTTTAACCTCCACACTGAACGACAGCCTGCCTTTTGCATCCACTGGATGCCTGCGACTCTCACAATGTCGTCGGTCCATCTAGTGGGAGGCCTCCCTACGCTGCAATATAATAATTGAATATAATAATTAATTTAACTTTGTATGTGTAGCTTTATATGTATTTATGTATGGATTTTTGTTCGTCATCATCATCATCATTTCAGCCATAGGACGTCCACTGCTGGGCGTAGGCCTCCCCCATCGATCTCCAAAAGGGCCGGTTGGAAGCAGCCTGCATCCAGCGTTTCCCTGCGGTCTCTTTTAGGTCGTCTGTCCATCTTCTGGGTGGACGTACTACGCTGAGCTTACCGGTCCGTGGTCTCCATTTCAGAACCTTTCGGCCCCATCGGCCATCTGTTCTGCGTGATATGTGCCCTGCCCACTTCAACTTGCTAATCCGGTCGGTCGGTGACTTTCGTTCGTCTACGGATCTCCTCATTTCTTATTCGATCTCGTAGAGAAACCCCGAGCATAGCCCTCTCCATAACTCGGATTTTTGTTACAAATAAAATATTGTCTATTAATTGCTGCAAAAAACGTGCCTTGAGAGAGGATAATGATGATTCCCTTAATATTTCGCCGAATATGTTATCCGAAGAATTCTCCGCGAATTTGGGAACCTTAGGCTTGGTTGCACCATAGTAGTAGTAAAAGTTAAGGTTTATGACAAATTTGACAATAACAGTTACGCCGACTTTAGCAGTTACTGCTAAAAGCGTTGCACCAGCGTATTCACTAACACAGTTAAAGTTACCAGGGTTGCAATTCAAAGAGACCTTACTCCGGATGCATAGCTGGAATTATATTTTATGCATCTAACTGAGCAGTTACGGTTAACAGTTAAAGTTATGACGTCATTTAACAATTGTCAGGTGGTACAACAATTTTTTTGCCGAACCGGTACTTAAACTGAAATGACGATGTTTTTAAAGCTAAAGTAAGATGGTGCAACCCACCCTAAGGCTTGGATGCACCATAGTAGTAGTTAAAGTTAAGATTTATGACAAATTTGACAATAACAGTTATGCCGACTTTAGCAGTTACTGCGAAATGCGTTGCACCAGCGTATTCACTAACACAGTTAAAGTTACCAGGGTTGCAAGTCAAATGAGACCTTATTTACGCCAGATGCAAAGCTGGAATTATATTTTATGCATCTGACAGATATTTAAAATAAACAATACCAAAGCGTGGGCAGTAACAAATCAAATCATTCATTGATGACACATAAAATAAAAATATAAATTCACGTTGTTATTTTTCACTAAGAACAAATTTATTGCGATGCTATCAAATAGCTTTAAAAATATAACCGTATAACCCTACAATATTCAAATGCGGCATATCCCACTGCGGCCGGCGTGACCGCGCTTACCATCGCATAAATTATGCTTTATCGGCCGCTCCGCAAAACTAGCCGATTTATAGCGCGGGTAGAGTCGGGTGTCGGGTACTAGTGTATAATATTACACGGTATAAAGTGTATTCGTTACAGTGTGGTCATAAATATGTAGAAATAGTTACTAAACTAGATGGAAAGGCAAGTATATGATTTTGAACCTTTTCGGCGAATATTTATAAATATAATATAATTTTACTATAGTTACACTTACCCTGGAGAGAAGACAATTAATCGTCATTGTTTAAGATGACGGTGCCTATCACAAAAAAATATTTCTTTTTTGTTTAATTTAAAATGGCTGTCAAGGCATTTTTGTAAGAAAATTGTAGCCAGTTGCACCCATGTAAACTAAACGTGGAGCGAGCTATGCTTGGCGTTTCTTTGAGAGATAGAATCAGAAATGAGATTATCCGACAAAGAACTAAAGTAACCGACATAGCTCAAAGAATTAGCAAGCTGAAGTGGCAATGGGCTGGCCATATCTGTAGAAGAACTGACAACCGCTGGGGTAGACGGGTTCTAGAGTGGAGACCGCGTATCGGCAAACGTAGAGTAGGACGCCCTGCAGCCAGGTGGAGTGACGACCTGCGAAAGGCGGCTGGTGGCAAGTGGATGCGAAAAGCAGAAGATCGTGCCTTGTGGCGTTCTTTAGGAGAGGCCTACGTCCAGCAGTGGACGAATATCAAATAGGCTGATGATGATGATGATGAAACGAAACGTCAGTCATTCGAAATCAGCTAGCAACTGTGATGCGGAGTTTGACGCGTTGATCTAAATAAAAATGTTCAATCAAGGTTCACTCATAATGCCTGGTAACAGATGTTCTCTCTCATTTTCGTTCTATTTACTTCTCTTTTCTGTGGTGCCTACTTACTATTAAGTGAATTTTATCAAATAGGTTAAATAGAATAGAATAGAATATAATATTTATTTATTGCCAGAAGTAATATACCATAACCTTTATTTTACTTGGAAAGCAAACACTAGATATTTATTTAAATGTATGTTTAATATTATTAACTGGTTATACTTCTCGGGTCTAGCCCGGACATTTGGTAGGCATTGGTGGGGCCGAAGCCAACACCAAGAGGCCCGTTGAATATAAAAATACAATTATAGAATATGTATAAAATGAAATATAAAACTATTGTACAGTATAGGATATTAAAAGTCTGGGCTATTGAGGTGAACAACTTGTGGATGGGTTAACAGATCTATGGTATGAGGTACGGCACCTGCCAATTATGCCTCATTTCAAAATGCTAAGGCAGGTGATGACTTGCCACCCACTAAATGGGCCCCCCATAATGGCTGCCGCATATTGGCACCGGAGGGGCAACATTGGCGTAGGTGGCTTAGGGTGTAGAGAGGTGTGCTGCACTTTCACTAAGAGCTACTCGCGGCGTTATGCCCTTTAACACTTCCACCCTGGAGCTTAGGTTCTTAGCTCTTGCGGTTTCCACCCCCAGACGGCCGATTAAGGCAAGCCAGGGGTCAGGGTCTCTGGGGTTTTAGACCCATGGAATCGGGGTACGCGGTGTCGCCACTCACCGATTATTAATTTTATTATTAGATAGAAAGATAAAAATATTACATCGTTTTCAATTAATTAATAAAATTAAATATTAAATAATACCGAAATCCGACGAAGAACAAAGGTTCGAGATATCGGAGTCGCGGTATTGAAATTAAAGTGGAGCTGGGCAGGACATGTTGCTAGACGCAGTGATGACAAGTGGAGTAAGGTCTTAACAGAGTGGTGGCCGAGGCAAGGTAAGCGGAGCGTTGGTCGTGCAGCTGCAAGATGGGTCGACGATATCATTACTATCGCGGGTCGAACCTGGACTAGATTAGCACAGGATCGAGGCAGATGGCATAGCAAGAGAGAGTCCCATACCCAGCAGCAGTAAGGAAGACTGTAGATGATGATGATGATGATAGCATTGAAATGGAGGTCGAATATATTGGTGTGCTATAATGAATTTATAGCACTCCATTTATTCGACCAAAATAGTGCTTAAAAGCATGCTTTTTATTCATGTTCAGTGAATAAAATAAGCTTTTTAGAGCCAATGGTATAAACTTGTTTATCTAACATCGGGCTTATTATGAAATCAGTTCGTGATTCAAGGAAGAAATTTGGTAAAAAGAAACTTTTAAAACTAGCAGTAAGCCCATCGAGTTTGCCCTTTTAGGTTGTAAAATTATAATTCACGAATTGAATATTCGCCATTAACGGCCTACTATCCGAGTCGCGTAGGCAACAAAACGCTCCCTCAGGCCCCGCCAAGTTATAGCGACGATCTATTTTGCCACCCAAGAGTCAGAACGCCCGCGGGGGGAGTGCAACAACAAAAGCGAACATAGGTCCGACCTCGATGACGCCTGGCGCGGTACTGAACGCGGTGCACGCATATTCTCGCGACCTTTTTACGGTTAAAAAAAATTAAAATATTCAGTATCAAAATTCAATCCAAATATATTTTTTTTAAAATAAAACTGAATAAAATTGATTTAAATCCGTCAAATTTGCTATAAGAGGCCGTTAAGGTTTCCTGAGCTATTTTGTTGCTCGAGTACCTAATTAACCGTACAGAGACATTCGTAAGAAGGTATTACGTAACGTTCCAAATACATTTGCTAATTGAATTGTCACCATGAATTTTAAACTCTAAGCCTTCGTCTCAGAGTTGAATATAGACGTACACTTCTTTATTCGAGACATGTAAATGTGTGTATTTGTGCCTTTTAATGAATGTTCTGAGCAGGTGATGCGTGTTTGTTTAATTTTGATCTCGATTACCTTTTGAAGCGGCGTTCAGTGAAAACATGGGTAAATAAAACATTTATAAATATGCAAGCACGCACACAGTGTCACCTGCACAGGAAACATTTCAAAAACAAAACAAATAAACACGTAAGATTAAGCCGGTTACTCCGACTATAGTTTCAACCGCATTAGACGGCCTTTTTCAAGGTGAAAAAAAAATATGTGAAAAATGTGTGTGTGTGTGTAATGTGATGTGTGTGTGTGTGTGTGTGTGTCATAAATAAAATGTGTGAAAACCACGTCAGTTTCAATAATAAAACAAATAAATATTCGGGACATTTTTGCACACACGGTCATCTGACCCCAAACTAAGCAAAGCCTGTGATATGGCTGCCAGAGACTGATATACATACATATATAGTTTTAAATACATACTTAAATAGATATTAACAACCAGATATAGAACAATCACAATTGTATATCACATAAAATGTTTGTCCTAGGTGGGAATCGAACCCACGCCCCCAAGCTCAGAAGGCAGGTTCAGTACCAAGTGGACCAACGGGCTATCTAATTTATTTATTTCTTTCAAGGTTTCCGTACTCAAATGTTAAAAATGGGACACCATTACTAAACCTACGCAGTCTGTCTGTCTGTATGTCTGTCTGTCTGTCTGTCTGTCCGTCCGTTAGTCTGTCGGTCGTCTTTTTAAACGGCTATAAATCTTTCGAATCGTAATAGATAACCAATTGAAATTTTTACAGAATATGTAAGATTAACTAAGAAAAAATAAAAAATAATATTTATAAAAACCTACGCTACGACAAATCAACAACATCGACTAGGTATCTACGTTTCTGTAAAGTTAAATATAACCTACGCGAAACAACCATATAAATAACTAAGAAATAAATAAAACGAATACCTAAGCTTGTCAGGATTGTGTACTAGCAGCCCCCCCCCCCCCCCCCCGCACCCCATCAGTCCTAGAGTTCCCAAAGAATTCTCATTTCTCAGATACAATCAGAATATTTGTGCAAATCGTAACGAAGCGGAAGCTCCCGGATTAGGGTAAGAGTGCACTAGGCAGTCTGCGTGACGAGACACTAAATAGTGCGTAATTCCTTGTACTGTTTCAAGACTCAGATAGCCGATGTGAACAAAAGGCTGCTAATTTGATGTTGCTGCAGAAGTGGACTGATGTTTTGCTGGTTGTTGAATCTTAGGGCTAAGACAGAGTCCTTAATGGCTATCGAAAAAACAATGCAATTTTTCACTATTGTCGCACGATACAACCACTTGACAAGCACAATATGTGCAGATGCAAGGAGTCGACAGATACTTCAGACAAATTTCTTGGCCGTGGTATGCCCTCTTAACAAGTCGTAGTAATGAAATCCACAAATCCTTTAAATCCACATAATTAATATATTAGTCATTGGAGTCGCACTTTTTGTACATGGTATATTTTTCCGTGTTATGACGTGTCACACTGCTACGGACGTCCTAGTGCACTCAGACCCTTAACACAAGATGTGGGATTTCTTTAATTTCGAAAGTCGGATATATTGCGAACACTTCAAAAGGGATTCTTTGTAAATTCATGGGGTCTTCGCTGGGGAGATTAATTTGATCTCTCGTAAGCCTGTAATATTGAATGTGCCTAAATTATTTTGAACAATGGCTTCCATGATTATTTTCTGACCTATTTATCAAAATTTGTACTCATTAGTGACATTTCAGTTTTAGTGGAGCGTTGAAGCCTATCAAAACAATTGTAATTTAATTAATTTTGATAACTTTAACGATTAAATCTTTCAAAGAGACTGAAATCAAATTGAAGACTTTGGTACAACCGTAAGTGATGACAAGGTACGGTTTGTAAGTCAAAGGACGAGCAACGCTTGTGTATAATATAAAAACAAGATAATTTCTTATAAATAAAAAATGTAAACAAGGTAATGAAGAATTGATTTTTTATGCAATGAGGATAGAAATTTTAAATTATTTTGTTTATATGACACGGGAACTACTAACGTATGATTAATAAGATAATAAATTTATTTCCAACTAGTAGGCCGCCCCTGCTTCGCACGGGCGAAGCCGGGATATATAGCCTATGTCAACCGGGGATAATGCAGCATCCCAACAGTAAAATAATTTTTCAAATCGGTTCAGTAGTTTCAGAGCCTATTCAATGCAAACAAACAAACAAACAATCAATACAATCTTTCTTCTTTATAATATTAGTATAGAAAAAGAGCACAGAAAATTTTACAATAGATATACATAATATGAGAAACCCAAATAAAACATTTTCGGTGGGCCCCAAACTAGGCTAAGCCTGTATCTTGGGTACCCTGAGAACAGAGCATGCGTATTTTTTTGATCAGCGCTGACAAAATGGAATACAACTAATTAATTACTTAAAATTTTTCTTTATATGTATATTTAATTTAATTTAATATATAAATATAAATAAATATGAAGTAAACTGAGCTCCACCGAGCCTAGCATGTCCGCGCGCCCTTGCTAAACTCTGATTCGTTGTCAACGACACAACTTCGCAACGTAAACAATTTCAGCAGAGTAAATTACTGCAGCGTTACACCAGTGATGGCGCCACCTCCATCACTAGTTAACCAAAACTAAGCTATGTGACGCCTACCTAAATAATCTAAGCCTTAAAAACTATCCGACGGTAGTTGCGCCCGAGTGCTGAAACGTGAACGCGCCGACCTATAATTTTTTTTTACAACATTATTTAATGTTATTATTATTTCTCATAATATTATTATCAGTACTAAAGTGTACTACCATATGCTACGTACACATTTGACAGTTTATTTCTATTCTCTAATTCAAAACAGTCAAAGCTAAGTCAAAGTTAGATTTTAATACCTACCCGAGCTTGTCCTATTCAGAATGATATCAAAAGAAACATTTAGGTACATTATCTTGTTACTTTGATCTAGAACTTCAACAAACAACAATGAGTATTTGAGTATAGAGGCTGAAAAGCTGGACAGTAGGTATTACAATGGTAATTGTAAACGTGATGACATATAAAACACACAGAGTGGCGACTACTTCATTTATTCAGCAATCGAAATGAACAGAGAGATAGTTGTTTTTTTTTTTTATATTGACTTGTAATGTTGGCCTTTTGGCCTCTAAAGATTGACCGGACTAGTTAGCGAACGCAGAGTGCGTTCGGCATAACTTGATGGTAGAGAGATAGTTGGCTCGCAGGCTAGTTATGTAACAAAACGGACGTGACGTTGCCTGCGAAACTACGAATGACAACCAGCCAGCCGCCATGACACACCCCCTCACGCCATGCCACTGTCAAGCTCGCCAAGCCTTTAAGGGGAGGGTATATAAGCTAGCCTGCTCTCTAGCTTATATACCCTCCCCTCAAAGGCTTGGCGAGCTTGACAGTGGCATGGCGTGAAGGGGTGTGTCATGGCGGCTGGCTGGTTGTCATTCGTAGTTTCGCAGGCAACGTCACGTCCGTTTTGTTACATAATAGAAGAACCGTCTCTTTTGTACAAATAATGCATTTATCACACACACACACATCAGCCATAAAACGTCCACTGCTAGACAAAGGCCTCCCTCTTAAAGAGGGGTGTTGCCATAATCCCCACGCTTGGCAGGCGGCTTGGGGATCGCAGTGCGTTCACCGTGTACTAACAGGACGCTGCTCCCCATCCTCCGGTGGTTCTGGTCGCAGTTTTACGACATACCCTGGTACCCGGTTAATGCATTCATAAAGATACTTATTTGTACGACTATATATATTAAAAGTATAAATTGAAAAACAAAACCATAAAAGTACTGATAATCTTAAAACAATTGAATAGTTTTTTTTTAATCATAGCTAACAACTCTCGATTAAGTCATCTTTTAAATAAAATAAAAAAACTAAATCACAATCAGTTCAGCTGTTTTGGAGCTACAATGCCACTGACATATACACATACTAATACAAGTTATACTGATAACACACTCCGTTGAAGGTTAAAAATTTATGAAGGCCTAACAGAAAGACGGAAAGTTTAAAACACATCTGGAGAAAGGCAGTTAAGTCGAGCGATCGATAATAAATAGTACTTTGCCCTGAACATGTGACATCGCGACCCATAAGTCTTCGAAGCCCCTTAGTAATTTTTTCCCATATTCAAATTTAAAAATGGTATTAAAATAAACTACTTGCTTACAAAGTTTCATGAAGATCAAATCAACGATACGCAAGTTATAGCCGAAAAAACCATGCACGCCGAAATGCCAACTTCCCATCCCGACTTATGTCCCATTAGCCATGAGAATCTGAGACCTCTCTTCACTCAGTCAAAAATTGTAGAGTTGGCCAAGCATCAGCATTGTAACGCCGCAGTAAGCCAGACGTATTTAACTAAATATTATCGTAGCCACACACCATCAGCTATTAAATGTCCACTGCTGAACAAGGCCTCCCTCTTAGAGAGGGGTGTTGCCATAATCCCCACGCTTGGCAGGCGGCTTGGAGATCGCAGTACGTTCACCGTGTACTAACAGGACGCTGACTTATCGTAGCCGTTAACTGTCATATTTTTCAAACAACATCATGGTAGGTAGGAAAACTATGGTGTACTTTAGTGTAGAAGTAAAAGCTTGTAATAACGGAACATCGCGAGGTCTCAGTGGCAAGTCGTGTTTTTTGTTAACCACATAATATTTTATTTAACTTTAACGGGCGGTTATCCGAGTCGAAACCACTCCCTCAGCCCCCGCCAAGTTATAGCGACGCTATGCTAGTCAGGACGCCCGCGGGAGGAGTGCAACGACAAAAACGAGCATAGGTCCGACCTCGATGACGCCTGGCGCGGCACTGAACGCGGCGCGCCAAAATTCTCGCGTCCTTTTTATGCTTTTAATTTCACTAAAAAACGACACTATTTTCTATCAAAAATCTATCCAAATAAAAGAATGTTGAATAAAATTGCCTTTCAGTACATGCAATTTTCAGGTTGTTACGAGCTTTCATTAGAGCATAAAATGAAAAAAATAAACTAAGTCGACTTTGTTTCAGATTTTTTTTTGATCGAGGAAAGTTTATTCTATCGTGTTTTGAACCAAATCATAAACACTAACACAGATGTATCTGTGACATGTATTTTTTTCCAGCTCAAATATTGTAATTTTACTGAATAAAATTGATTTAAAACCGTCAAATTTGGTATAAGAGGCTGCATTATTTAAAAAAAACTAGGCTCCACTCTAATTTACCACACATATATAAATATTAATACATACTATTTATTATATATATTAATACACAGTACATAATCTAATATTTAATCGTCAATATCGGATGCAAGGGAAACACGCCATTCGCGCAGCGCCCATTGTTCTAACGTCGAGCGAGCGGCCGCAGTTTAGTAAAGAGTCCGTTGATCCCGGGACAAGACGAAAACTACCCGCGCTTATTATATTTTACTTATTGTAAACATTCATTGTAGTCTACGTCCTGCAGTGCTACTCTTACTACGACGCTAGATTATAAAAAGAAATTTTATTACTACGGCTAGTAGAAATTTATTTAAAGTAAAAATACTCAAAATAATACATACTTCAAATATACCAAAAATCTGAATGAGACAGGTAACATGGTACATAGAGAACAATCATAATGGCGTAGTTGTTTTACAACTACAATTATCAAAAACTGCAGCTTTCTAGACTTCAACTCCATGCACTTGTGACACCCAAATGTTTAAAAAAGTCACCCGGTATAGATATTTATAAAGTACAAAATAATAGACGTGAATAATTACACGGCTGGTCAGTTACAACCTCGATCTAAACCTAAGCCAGTGTCCTCCCTCCATTATAAGAAGAACTCTGCCCGGCACCAGCTTGACTGGGATCCTGGTCTTCTGGGCTGGAGACACCTCGAACTGCAGCAACAGCTGGTATACTATAACTTTCAGCACGCATAAGGCAAATCTTGAAGCTGAAATGTAGACAAGTTTTTAATTACCCTCCTGTCAAAGAGTGGTACTTGCACTGCTGTTACATTGAGTCACAGTACGTACGCAGTAATTACACAAATGTGGATGCATGCTGAGATTAGGAAAAGGCCACCTTGTAATGAGATAGACAATGGTAAAACTCATCGCTGTCACGAAGTACTGCATGTTTTAATGCCATAAATGTAGACCCAGCTATTGAAAGTTCGTAACTTTATCATTGGAACCTGCCATTATCTATTCAGTATACAGGGTGTTTACTATTCTGGAATGGAGACCACGGACTGGTAAGCACAGCGTAGGACGTCCACCCACAAGATGGACAGACGACCTAAAAGAGACCGCAGGGAAACGCTGGATGCAGGCCGCTTCCAACCGGCCCTTTTGGAAATCGATGGGGGAGGCCTATGTCCAGCAGTGGACGTCCTATGGCTGAAATGATGATACATGGTGGGGAACACTCTCGAAGCAAAAAAAAAAACAGCTGTTCCATACATTTTGTCGAGTATCAATGACCGTTTTCTATAGAACAGCTGATATTTATTCGCGATTTCAGGGTTGGTCTCATAGTAAAAGTTGTTCATAATGATGAGTACAATTTCCTTCTTTTGGCTTCGAGAGTGTTCCCCTTACACCCCGTTATACGAAGAAGAAAAACTTACCAATGCAACTCCTGGGTCCAGATCCGAAAGGTATGTAGGTGTATGGTTTGATGTTTGCTTTGTTTTCTTCCGAGAACCGCTCCGGGTCAAATTTCTCCGGATTGGGGAAATATTTAGGGTCGTGATGTATTGACCAAAAGGAGATTGTAATCAATTCACCTTTTTTGATCTGGAAAATATGTTTTAAATTAATAGTCTCAATAAACACAAACGGTGCGTATTGGCCCTTTGAAAGAAAAGAAAGAAAGAAACAAAGTTTATTTGTGACCAAATTACGTTACGTTACGTTTGTGGACATTGGTCGGTCGGTGCCCATTGGACACAAACACTGTCCATGGCGTGAGATGGAGAGAGCTATGCTCGGAGTTTCTTTGCGCGTTAAAATCCGAAACGTGGATATTCGCCAAAGAACCAGAGTCACCGACATAGCTGTTAAAATTTGCAAGTTGAAGTGGCAATGGGCAGGCCACATCGCTCGAAGAACCGATAACCGATGGGGAAGAAAGGTTCTGGAGTGGAGACCACGAACCGGAAGACGCAGCGTAGGGAGGCCTCCCACTAGATGGACCGACGACATTGAGAGAGTCGCGGGCATCCAGTGGATGCAAAAGGCAGGCTGTCGTTCAATGTGGAGGTTAAAGGGTGAGGCCTATGTTCAGCAGTGGACGTCTTCTGGCTGATGATGATGATGATGACACATCACACATCATCAGCCATTAAATGTCCACTGCTGAACAAGGCCTCCCTCTTAGAGAGGAATCTATATGTTAGCGGCAATGTATTCTGTAAAAAACCTGGGTATTCTATACAATGTATAAAATTGGCAAGCAATGTGTAAATAAAACTCTTTTTTATATTTGAGTCTATACGTATTCTTTATTATGCCGAACATGCAGTTGGCAGTGTATAAAATAGACTGGCAAAATTGAATGATTTTATAAGAAAGTCTACGCTTACGAAGTCGCAGGAAGCAGCTATAAATGTAGTCATACTAAAATACCCACACAAAGAATTATCAAAATAATTATATACTTACAATATAATCATTAGTCCCCTTATCATTCGGCTTCCCCAAATTATAATTTTTGGTACACATCCTGTCCATGGCAGCTCCAAACGGCCAATAACGTAAGAGCTCTGAAAACAACGTATGTGTTGTCATTTAAAATTAATTTTTCTTTCTGAATTTGTTCAATACTTAAAGACCGACACAGGCGACCGTCTCCAGAATCGCACGTATTCCCTGATGAAGGAGTTCTAATGGCTTCGAAAGCGGTCAATCGTCTCGAACGATAAACATAATCGTGATTGTAATCCGTTGCGTTTACTCTCTCCATCGCTGTTGCAGCGTCAAACATCGCATCACGTCGATGTATCGCCAAACTTGGCTTAAGGACTCCATAACAGGTAAAATTTCCACAGAGTCAAAGCCTACTCATAGTCCGCAAACGCTAAGCAAAGGGGTCGATTACAATCTTTGATAAAATTAAGTCGCACTATCTGGATGTGATCCAGATGTGTGGATGTGTGTGTATGGTACTGTACCTGATTTGAAAACCCGATCCTTCCACGGAGCTAAAATTTGTCGAGTCTTCGTGTAAGACGGTTCATGATAACCATATAAAATAGCTAAAGCGAGACTCGAGTAATTCAAATATCCAAAAATAAGCAATGTAGCATTAACTCTTACAGAAAAAGTAGTTAAATTAACTGACCTGACACCACCATATCCAAATAAGTCAAGTCCTGTACGGAGTTGTAATCAAACCCTTCATGGGTCGCCTCATTGTCTCTGAACTCTCTAAACAGTCGGTCCTGGATATCAGGGTTCACAGCCAGCTCGTACAATAGGAAGCAAATAGACGTAGCTATTGTCTCAAAACTTGCAAGGAAGAAGAAAATAGCCTGGGCAGCCAGGTCGTTGTCTGTCCACACTGGAACCAAAATAATATTACGAATTCAAAAAGTTATATAGTATGTGACGATATTTTATCTCATATAGGTTCGTAATGGAACGATTATGGCTTTTGATGAAAACATTGGTTTTGTTAGGGTAAAAAAGTATTTTCATCTTGAAGTAAACTTTGGATAACATAATAGTAAGTAATATATGTTAAAATGAGTTACTTTCTTACGGTTTTGATTATTTACCAGGCTAATAAATAAACACTACTGGTTGAATGGCTATTCAGAGAACTCAAATTACCTATAGGGCGTGAATCTTCTTCATAAATAAGGCGATGTGCGTATTTATTTATGTATTTTATATGGACTCCAAAACACCTGGACCGATTCTGACGGGATATTCACAAGCAGATTGCTGATGATATAAGGAGTAAACTGCAGAGCGAAGCTAATATACAATAAACATGGCCAAGCAGATAAACAACGAATAAAACAGAAGAGGTTAAGAGATCAATGTCAATATAAAAATAATATTATACGATATGTGTTGTATACTTTACTTTTTCATTTTACTTACATCTGTTTACGGTGCGTCTGCCAACTTCAGATTCTTCTACAGTTGCGAAGCCTGCGTCTTTGCATTGAAACTTGTCTACGTGATTTAGATTTCCTGAAAATGTTAAAAATATAAATTTAAGAATCAAAAGATTCCCTATAACCCTGACAATATGTCCTTTTTTTTAGTTACTCTTCCTCTGTTATTATACCCTGTCACTAAATGAAATAGCTGATGGGCATGATTAATAACATTAACATTAAGACTAACATTAAGACTAACATTAAAACTAACATTAAGACTAGCATTAAGACTGGCATTAAGACTAACATTAAGACTAACATTAAGAATAATATTAAGACTAGCATTAAGACTAACATTAAGACTATTTATGATACTGCGCTGCGCTACAAGACACAATTTTCAAAATAACTGATATATTAAACGAGTTCTATGGTGTATGTAGACCGCGAAATTTTGACATTAGATGCACCACAAAGATTGACGATATTCGTAAAGCGATGTATAAATGGGATTCAAAAATTGAAGATCACGCTCAATGGGATCCAGCAGTCTGTGTGTAGACAAGCATTTACTGGGCAAGTGCCTTTATTAACTAAACAAAATACAAGCTAATACTAACACTACAAATACAGTTAGACTGCCCATAGACCGTTGAAGGTGTAGAGACAATCCAAATGCTGAAGCCTACTACCAGTATGTAGCATATCCAGCATGCTGGGGGCATTACCACGCTGAATGGCAATGCTTATGCGTTGAGCCAGAAACACGCCAGCATTTTGGTCACGCGTCGCATTAACCAGACGCTCTGAAAGATTTTTGAAAATAAGTTGAGCTCACGGTCCCCAAGGGCCCAATGTCTCGACCCTAAGCATTAACTGATGATGATGGTAAAGCACAAGGCTGAATCGTTCTGAAACAACTTGACATGACATCGTAATTGTATTCAACAACGCAATTATTCAACAACGCAATCAAAAATAATAATCATTTATCTCAGACACAAGTTCCATACATCTTATATTAATGAAAACAAATAAAAAGAAATTATTATATTATTATCCACAACCTACGGCTGAAATGATGATGATGATTATGCACAACAAACAACACAATGGAACAAATAACTAGCCAAGAGCACAATTACCTTGCTTAGCCTTCAAGAGAAGTTGTATTATGTCTGGCCTAAAGGTCTTATTTCTTTCCCGATCTAATATTGTGTTGGAGAATAAATTCCTGAAGTAATCATTAGCTTTCTCGTTGAATAATTTCATGTTTAATTTCTGTAACAATCATAGTTTTGTATCTGAGGCTTGCTCAACAATGCGCAGCGTTGGTCGTCCAGCTGCAAGAAAGTTTGACGAAATCGTCACCGTCGCAGGACTGAGGCAGATAGTATTGTAGTAGAGAGGCTTATACCCAGCAGTGGAATAGATAAATACACCAGTCAAGTGTGAGTAAGATTAGCGCACCAAAGGTTCCGCAACCAATATTTTTATATTTTTGATTTCGAATGCAATGCCATGATCACTAGGGTTCGCGAATTTTATTATATTTAACTACAATAATTTTGTTAACTTAAAAGAATTTACTTTGGTTATTCACATTACAGGGAGAGGAAAGTTAGTCATAATTAATATAAAGTTAAAACAATTTGGTCATTTTTCTACTAGTTTGTATGTTTATGATTAAGTATGACTAATAGATAGAATAATAAAATTGCAAATGACAACTGAAAACTGATAAAACATGGATAATATCAATAACAAATCATGACCGATTGACCAGGCAACTGCTAGAATCTAGGCTCTAAGCAATCCACCTGGCAGCGCAGCTTCAATCTTATAATAACTGGTCACTCACCTTCATAATGTTGGGAAAAGAGTTATAGCCAAGAAATACCATAATCCTTCTAAAACTAAGATGGGCCGTGGCCTTGGCGTGCAAGTAGAACTCATTCTTCGGGTCAGTGTGTGAGTCTACTTTGAGTCCGAATCCGCAAGATGCAATGACGTCATTAGTGTAGCGAGTCATCAGGTCCTTGCTGTCAACGTCGATGTAACCAGCTGCAGAAAAACACACAAGTGCAAAAAAAACACGGTCTTGGCAGATATCTCATCATCATCATCAGCCAGAAGACGTCCACTGCTTTACATAGGCCTCCCCTTTAACCTCCACACTGAACGACAGCCTGCCTTTTGCATCCACTGGATGCCAGCGACTCTCACTATGTCGTCGGTCCATCTAGCGGGAGGCCTACCTACGCTGCGTCTTCCGGTTCGTGGTCTCCACTCAAGAACCTTTCTTCCCCATCGGCAGATATCTGATATTCCTTAATTATGTCGGAAAATTGTCTTTTCATGTTTATATAAGGCATGGCCACACTGTTGCTGTAGTCCAGCTCGGTCACCACGGGTTTTTCTGGATAAGGAGTGCAGAAGGAATTTCCTGCTACGACAGCTTTAACGACATCATCCGGGCTTTTACCACTGCTAACTGCGCAGCTGTACTTGGTCGAGGGGGTCTCGTGTGTGACGATGGTAAAAGACCGGACAGTATGACTTTGATTCTTTGGAGGATGGGGTGGTCTTTAGTATGGGATGCTATTTGCATTGACATCCTTGCACCGGCTCACCTTTATGGTACGCAAAACAAGGCTGGTGCGGCGGCTGAATCCGCAGAAGGCCTCAAAAGGCGCAAATATAGTAGCCTAGACAGTGGGTATATATGTTTGAGCTTTTTGGGGTCGAAACATCAGGCTTGTGGAAGCAAAGCACCAAAAATATTTTTATATAAATATCTAAATGTCTGGTCGAAACATCCCGTGACCAAAATTAAGGAATGAATACCGTTTATAGTACTATCCGTGTAATCAGTTGTAATTTTATGTAAAAATGAGTTACTTATTTAAGCCATGCGTTTATATTACTTACAATCAGATTGTTTGATGTTCTGTTGGAGAATCTTGATCATCTGGTTGCTGGCCTCCACCATGAACGGCACCATGGCGCGCATTTTGGATCCGGTGAACGCTGGGCTCAGAGTTGAGCGCATGTCCTTCCATTCCTGACCTGTGATGTTTTGTTACTTCTTTGAGGATACGTAACCAATAAAGTAACTAGTTATTGTGCAGTCAGTAAATATTTTTACACTACTGCGACCGACATTATCGTGGCTCACATAAATTAAATTTAATTAAATATTAAATTGTATTAACCTTTTTTTTTCGTGCAATATGATTCTGATATAAATTCATAATGGTAATTTTTTTCACTGTTTAGACTTTATGTATTGCACGATTCAAATTTTTTATGTACCATAGTAATGTATAATTTTTTTTACCATCAGAAAGTAGAGATTTCAACGAACATTAAGCCACGGCAAAAAAACCACTGACTTTTTTAAAAAAGCTGATATTGTGACGTGAGAATTTTCGATTGAAAATTAGGGTGCTATTTCGATATTAAATCAAAATAAGGTGAAAAAAAAGCTGTGTTTGTGACATAAAAAGGTAAGTTTTCACCAAATTTCGCCACTTCCCGACCTCAGATTGCCGTAAATTATTTTTCCTTACATTTTTAGGGTTCCTTACCTAAAAGGAAAAAACGGAACCCTTATAGGATCACTTCACTTAGACACACTTGTCCGTCTGTCTGTCCGTCTGTCTGTCTGTCTGTCTGTCAAGACCCTTTTTCTCAAGAACGCGTAAAGGTATCAAGTTGCAATTTATACTAAATACTTGCATCTACGGTTTCTTTCTGCTGTATAAAAATAAAAGTTGTCAACGCAATCAAAAGATATGAACGTTTATGTCGCATATTTAGCAATTTCACAGGGGAATCAAAACCTATAGGGTACTTCGTTGTTTTCAAAAATTATCTACCTTGGTCTATTAATGTTATGGGAGTAATTACCGTATAATGAAGACAAAATGTGTGAAAGCCCTGTATGCTTCCATAACAAAACTCCCAGTCTTCAGTGTAGTATCTGCTAACTTACCTTTCAAAGAGAACAAGCTCCTCCCAAACAATGGATCAACAGTTTCGTCGACCATTAACCGATGATCAAGAAAGTGCTCGAAGTCTTTAATGGTAATATTCTTGATCAGATCAAGATCGCGGATCAATATCACTGGCCTGATCAACTCATATCGACCTACAAATCTGTGACACAAAATATAAGATGATATGGACGGTTGAATAAATGACAGGAGTACAATATGGAGTGTCTTTCGGAAATGTCTCGTGGTACTAGCACGAATAATAAATGAATCACATCAGCAGCCATCAAACGTCCACTACTGGACAAAGGCCTCCCTCTCAAAGAAGGGTATTGCCATAATCCCCACGCTTGGCAGGCGGCTTGGGGATCGCAGTAAGTTCACCGTGTACTAATAGGTTGCTGCTGCCCATCCTTCGGTGGTTCTGGTCGCAGTTTTAGGACATACCCGGGTCCTAAAACTGGTAATAAATGAATATCAACACAATATTTGAGAAAATTAATATACATGTTTGAGCGGCAATCGAGCATTTGTGGACTCACGTATCACCCGTGGGAGGAAGTATATATATTCGGGACATTTTTGCACACACGGTCATCTGACTGCAATTTAAGCAAAGCTTCTGATATGGCTGCCAGAGACTGATATACATACATACATAAATATAGTTTTAAATACATACTTTAATAGATATGAACAACCAGATATAGAACAAACACAAAGTTTATCACATAAATGCTTGTCCTAGGTAGGAATCGAACCCACGGCCCCAAGCTTAGAAGGTTAGTTCACTACTAACTGGACCAACGGGGAAGATATGGGCTAAGATGTGGCTGGGCTCACATTTTTACCTATGCTAAAAAACGCTTTTGTCACCGGTCGCCGCAGTAATAATAGATCTATATTATACGAGTATATAATAATATAAAAGCGAAATATTCATTCATTCACTAACTCATCACGAAATCTAGAGAACTACTTAACCTACGAAGCTGAAATTGGGAAACTGTAGAGTTATTGAGGTCCGCTAATAAAGAATTTTGATAAAAGGCCAAATTAAGGTAGACAAAAAGCTTACAAATCTATATGAATACAGCTAGTGCACCATAGTAATAATATTTAAAACTAACATACCTTTCATCAGGAAAAGCAGTATACAATTTGTGGAGAACTTCTGTGAAGTGTAATTTCTTCAAAGCCATAGAGGCGTCGTTGCCAAGAAATGGCACTGGCTGTATGTACTTCACTCCATATCTGCTGAACCTGGAGTAGATCTTCCGAAGGTACAGTGTCAGCGACAGCGCGATCAATACCAACCAAATGAGAAAAATCATTATTTGTTTTGTACTATTTTTTGTTTTATCTTTTAGACCGTTTTTGAGAATTTTCTCAATTATTTATTTTAAATTGTTATTGAATATAAAATTTGCTTAAAATCAAATAAATGTAAGACTTTTTTAATTAGTATTCATCTATTAAAATGTGCGTATGATTTATTCTTGCCGCTTATGT
Source organism: Agriopis marginaria (assembly GCA_932305915.1). Classification (NCBI taxonomy): domain Eukaryota; kingdom Metazoa; phylum Arthropoda; class Insecta; order Lepidoptera; family Geometridae; genus Agriopis; species Agriopis marginaria. The sequence continues at coordinate 17,889,894 of OW029925.1, forward strand.
TAACTAATGTATTTATTGTTGTTATTTTCATTAAATAGTTTATTGCGTATATTTTTATCTAGATTATTGTAAATATAATATTGAGGGAAAAAGTCTTTATTGACAACAAAATACAAACTAACTAACACTACAATAGTTACACTGCCCATAGACCATTTAAGGTCGTAATTATACATAGAATGCATTATTAATTTCAAAACGGCATTTTTTTTAACATACTCTTCGCAGTTTATCCTTTATTGAAGACTTTAATAAGCGTTAGAACCGCCTCGAGATCTCACCTCGGTTTCCTAAAGGAACCGTATTTATTGGGATAAAAGTACTAGATATAAATTTGTATCAATCCATAGTGCATAAGCTAAATTCATAGTAAATTCCATCTCAACCTTTTCAACCGAAACGCAGTTGAGTGACAAACATTACATGCTTAGATATATTAGAAAAAAAACATGTCGGCTCGTCGGATTATTTTCCTAAACTTGTGTATTTTCGAGTGTTAATGTGTAGTAAATGTTGAATTATTATTTATTAAGTGCTCGTAAACGTGCTCGAGTGTGATATAACGAGGTGAAAAATTCCTTTTCGTGTTGTTTCCAAAACTCCATAGGAGCCACTTGTAAATCTCCACCACTTTACATAGGCATGAGTTTGACTTGACTGTGACTTACTTTGCTTGACTCTGACTGCGATTTGTTTTACGCTTTTAATACTATATGCCAAAGGACATTGAATCCACGGTCATGAACATTTTAACATAAAATTAATGGCATAGTGTTATGATGATAGTTGCTTGACCCAATTTCCTTGTTTTTCTATAGATTATTGCTAACGATATAATTATCTATCTACATATTATTATTATTTAGGTACAGATAGGTATCTCAGGTGTTTACCCGGTAGTGTAAGGTGAGTGTGTTAAGTAGGTATACTTAACACACTCACCTTACTCATCATCATCATCATCATCATCCACAGCCTTCCTTATCCCACTGCTGGGTATAGGCCTCTCTCTTGCTATGCCATCTGCCTCGGTCCTGTGCTAATCTAGTCCAGGTTCGACCCGCGATAGTAATAATAATAATTATATTAACGCAGGGGCGGCTTTATGGCGAGCCGTCGGTGAGTGGCGACACCGCGTACCCCGATTCCATGGGTCTAAAACCCCAGAGACCCTGACCCCTGGCTTGCCTTAACCGGCCGTCTGGGGGTGGAATCCGCAAGAGCTAAGAAACTAAGCTCCAGGGTGGAAGTGTTAAAGGGCATAACGCCGCGAGTAGCTCTTAGTGAAAGTGCAGCACACCTCTCGACACCCTAAGCCACCCACGCCAATGTTGCCCCTCCGGTGCCAATATGCGGCAGCCATTATGGGGGGCCCATTAAGTGGGTGGCAAGTCATCACCTGCCTAAGTATTTTTGAACTGAGGCATAATTGGCAGGTGCCGTACCTCATACCATAGACCTGTTAACCCATCAACAAGTTGTTCACCTCAATAGCCCAGACTTTTTATATCCTATACTGTACAATAGTTTTATATTCCATTTTATACACATTCCATAGTAATTGTATTTTGTATTCAACAGGGCCTCTTGGTGTTGGTTTCGACTCCACCAATGCCTAACAAATGACCGGGTCTAACCCGAGAATTTTATGAAATAAAGAGTCATAATCTTAATATATATAAATCTCTTGTCACAATGTTTGTCCTCAATGGACTCCTAAACCACTTAACCGATTATAATAAAATTCGCACACCATGTGCAGTTCGATCCAACTTGAGAGATAGGATAGTTTAAATAATTATATAACTAGCGACCCGCCCCGGCTTCGCACGTAAATTACACCCGTGCGAAGCCGGGCGGGCGGGTCGCTAGTAATATTATAAAAATGTAAGTTTTTTTACTTATGTTAATATATATAAATCTCGTGTCACAATGTTTGTCCTCAATGGACTCCTAAACCACTTAACCGATTATAATAAAATTCGCACACCATGTGCAGTTCGATCCAACTTGAGAGATAGGATAGTTTAAATAATTATATAACTAGCGACCCGCCCCGGCTTCGCTCGTAAATTACACCCGTGCGAAGCCGGGCGGGCGGGTCGCTAGTAATATTATAAAAATGTAAGTTTTTTTACTTATGTTTGATTGATATATTGGTGTCAAAGAGATTTATTTAAACAAGAAAAGACTTACTCATTAGTCATATTGTTTGTAGTTGTTTATTGTTACTTGGTTATATATATTTTTTCTGGTATACACAACAAAAAGTTTCTATCTATATTTTTTTTTTCATTATAACATATTGGAGCACTTAACACGTCCATCGAACAATTCAGGTGAATATTATTTATGCCGAGAGGCGTCGAAACTTTTGGTCCATGTTTTTTCCAACAAATTTTGTTCCCTCCGGCGTCGCCCGTCCCCCATACAACAAACGTATTTTTAATTTTTTTTGTATTAGCTCTAATGTAAAATCGGTAATATGTACAAGCGTCAAACTTGGTATGATTATAGTACATACTCTAAAGTATAGCAAGAAATAATAAATAATGGCCAAGTGCGAATCGATGATAAATTTATATTCATCACCAAGTTGTAATTGTGTTATACTCGAAAATTACTATATGAATTGCGTGGCAATTACTTTGACTATTTTGGAAGGCGTTAAGCCTAAACTCGGACTGCTCAGAGTTTCTTTGCACGATCGAATCCGGAACGTGGATATTCGCTGAAGAACCACAGTCACCGACATAGCTATTAAAATTTGCAAGTTGAAGCGGCAATGGGCAGGCCACATCGTTTGAAGAACCGATAACGATGGGGCAGGCTTTCGTTTAGTGTTGAGGTTAAAGAGGCCTATGTTCAGCAGTGGACGTCTTCTGGCTGATGATGATGACGATGAAGACAATAATGGTAATAAGAATAATAGTCCTTTTTGAACAAAGAATGCATATAAAAATACTTATATTATGTCCAACAGTAGTACTGTACATTAAAATGTATTAAAGTCTGACAGAAAGATGTGAAAGTTTAGAATATGTCTGGAGAAATACAGCCAAGTCGAGCGAAGCAATCGATAATTGTACAGAGAGCCACGAAACCAAATGCATCTAAGCATAAACAGATATTACGCTGAGTTGGGATCGGCTTGTGACAGAAACTATTACTTTGTTGTTTTAATTTTATTCATAATGTTTATATACTTTGTTACTGTCATAAATAAATATTTTTTCTTTCTTTCTTTCTTTCTTTCTTTCTATATAAGTCGTTCTTTAATTCCTGTTTGTACATCCACCAAAACCATGCATTATTGGGGAATAAGCATACTTCCGGGGCAAGACGATAACATCTCCACGAGATCCTTTATGTTGTCTATTCTACACTCCCTCTAGCATCGCGGGTGATATATCTAATTTATGCGGCTGGCATTTTTCTAGCTAAAGGGGGGACCCTCTCAGTTTTCAACTCAGAACTGTCGCAAGGAAAACACAGTTCCGGTGGCCAGTTTCATCATTACAAAAAAGTATTTAAAAGACATTGGCTGCGGGAAGTTTGCCCCCTGAAAAGTAGGTAGAGGTTGCCTACAAGAGATCCAATTTGGCGTTCAAAAGTCAAAAAATGCATCAGGCGGCGCGGGTCAGCTGTACTGCGCGTCTTGTGACCGGGTGATCAAAATAAAGTTTGCCTTGCCAGCTACACGCGATAGCACACGCAAGGAAAAAGTTAGGTTAGGAAAAACTTGTCTTGACCATTTTATGCTCAATATAAATAAGGAAACACTATCGTCGAGAGTCACTATCGTTGGACACGACGCGGACGACATAACTAACATATTTGGTAATCACCGCTCAGACTAATTTTTTATACTGATATATCACATCGACCGTAGCCGTGGTAGCCCATTTGGGAGACCGCCAGACTTGAAAGCGTGAGGTCGCGGGTTCAAACCCCGGGCCCGTACCAATGAGCTCTTTGGAGCTTATGTACGGATTTTCATACCACTGGCTTTTCGGTGAAGGAAAACATCGTGAGGAAACCTGCATACGTACGGAGAAGGAATTCAATGGCGTATGTGAATCCACCAACCCGCACTGGGCCAGCGTGGTGGATATGGCCCAATCACCCTTTCGGGGGTAGGCTAAAAGTCCAGCAGTGGACTATTAAAAGGCTGATATCATGATGATATCACATCATTTTGAGAGATTTAAGACCATGGAAAGCTACGGTAAGTCCCGTAAGTTATTTAATACCATAGACCAAGTTACTCCTGTCTCTTCTATTTTTCGTTTGAGTTGTTACTGTAAACTACCACAATAAACTTTGGCTTTTAGGTAGTTTATGCATTGGATTAACACAAAGAACTATTTTATTCTGAAAAATTACTCGGTTGATGTAAGATAGCGTGAAAAAACCAGCAAAAAATATATATATATAAATCTTATGCTTGCATTTGACCACCATCTCGCTTGATGTTAAGCGATGATATTGTCATTGTCGTCTACGTTGGAGCACGCTCGCCTAGAAGAAACCGATTCACTCGTGATTTGAAGACACCTAGATTGTAACCATCGGGGAACACTCATTCAGGCAGCGCATTCCACAGACTAGCAGTTCGCACAATAAATGTGGAATCAAAGCGCTTGGTACGAGTTTTTGAAATATCAACCATAAAGCGGTGATGATTTTTCGTGCCCGCTCTGGCAGTCCGATAGAAAAATGGGCAGAAGGGAATTGAACGGGGAGGAACATACTATTATGTTCCTTTCCGTTCCACCAAGATTGTCCCATCAGTGCCACCAGTTATCGTACACAGTTCTTGTTGCAGTCTGTTATGTTGAGCTTGCTACAACGGTACGACCCTCACGAGTTATCAGCCAACATAGATTTCAAAAGGGAAATATAATACTTAGCAGAAATGTATTGTCAATAAAATTACTCGTAATAATACTCCATATAATATATAGATATTTATTTACTATAAAAGAATCGATATAAATTAATACAGCACTGGTTAGTTACACCCTCGACCTAAACCGAACCCAGTGTCCCCCCTCCATTGCATAAAAAACTCCACCCGGCACTAGCTTCGCTGGGATCCTGGTTTTCTGGGCAGGAGACACCTCGAACTGCAGCAGTAGGTGGTATAATGTAACTTTCAGCACGCATAGGCCAAATCTTGAAGCTGAAATGTAGAAAAGTTATTGATTACTCCTGTCCACACTTGTATCATTGTTACGCGTATCTGTTACATCACTAGTGTGTAGGTTACAGGGAGTCAACGAACTACAGTGACTACAGAAATGTGGATGCATTCTGAGACTAGGAACAGGCCGGAATGTCAGTGAAATGAGATAGACAATGGTAATCCTCGTCACTGTCACCAAGGAAGATAGACTAAGAAGAAAGACAATAGCGGATCATTAGAGCATAGCTCAGAAATTTGCCTAAAAACGGTGTAAATTTAGGTAGCACCGTAATTTGAGCGTGCTATATATTGTTATCTCGAACTTCCGTGCGCGCTGCAGTCAGATTGCGTACGAATGGGATCTACAAATTACCCTAGCGCAAGTATCGCATTCAAGTAACGCACCATTTCAAGAGAAGCACAACCCATACCAATAAAATAAAAATAAATATAATAAAATAATCTCACATAACCTGGCTGCATCCCCATGCAACCGGGTATTTTAGGAAGATTTCCTCCGCAAAAAAGGTCTACGTACGCCATCTCAACTCAACTCATCCACCATCATAACATCGCTTTCCATCAGGTGAATTGATAGCCAAACGTAAACCTATTCTTTGAATATATTTTTTCAATGCTGCCATAATCTGTGCTCCATATTATACACAGATATATACTTACCAATACAACTCCTGGGTCCGGCTCCGAAAGGTATGTAGGTGTATGGTTTAATGTTTGCCTTGTTTTCTTCCGAGAACCGCTCCGGGTTAAATTTCTCCGGATCGGGGAAGTATTCAGGATCGTGATGGATGGACCATAAAGGGATTAACATCAATTCACCTTTTTTGATCTAGAAAATTATGTTTTATGTTAATATCATCTTATATTATAAAAGGTGATGTGTGTATGTTCAATGTGGACTCAAAAATGGCTGGGCCGATTTTGACGGGACTTTAATTTACAGATAGCTGATGATGTAAGGATAATCCACGCGGGTAAAACCACGGGCGCAGCTAGTTATAAATAAACACAATGAAAACTGACATTATCCATAAAACAAGGTGTACGTAAAAAAATATTTACGAAATGACGTATGCGCGGTTCAGAATAAATATAATGGCATCGCATAATGGGTCGCATGGCATAATGAGTCGCGGGCATCCAGTGGATGCAAAAGGCAGGCTGTCGTTCAGTGTGGAGGTTAAGGGGGGAGGCCGATGTTCAGCAGTGGACGTCTTCTGGCTGATGATGATGATGATGATGATGGCATCGATTCTGATGCACTCTAAACTAAACTTAACTAATGTGACAGCTCTAAACTAGTTGCCATCCTTCTCTCACGCATTAAAATGAAAAGAGAGGCAGATAATTTTAGTCTTGTCAGATTGGTTTAGTTTAGTGACAGAATAGGCCTCATTGTCTCAATAAAAATTACGTCGTACTAAAATACCCACATACAGTATTACTGATTTCACATCAGTGTGCAGATAATGTCTACTTACAATATAGTCGTTGGTCGCCTTTTCATTCGGCTTCCCCAAATTATAATTCTTGGTACACATTCTGTCCAGGGCAACTCCGTTCGGCCAAAAACGTAAGAGCTCTGAAAATAACGCTTTGTCACTAGCAATTTTTTACCACCGTCATAAACCTACCACAGTCAAACTATTTCATAGCCACTGACAGGTATACAGGGTGTAAGGGGAACACTCTCGAAGCCAAAAGAAGGTAATTGTACTCATCATTATGAACCACTTTTAGTATGGGACCAGCCCTGAAATCGCGAAAAAAATATCAGCTGTTCTATAGAAAACGGTCATTGACACTCGACAAAATGTATGGATCAGCTGATTTTTTTTCCGCGATTTCAGGTTTGGTCCCATACTAAAAGTGGTTCATAATGATGAGTACAATTACCTTCTTTTGGCTTCGAGAGTGTTCCCCTTACACCCTGTATACCCGTCAGTGGCTATGAAATAGTTTGACTCAATACACCACCTGTCTTGCAACGTGTTAATTACACCCTTGACCTACACCTTACCCAGTATCCTACCTCCATTGCAAGAAGAACTCTGCCCTGCATCAGCTTTAATAGGACCATGGTCTTCTGGTCTGGTTTTCGGTTTTATTGTATGACTTCAATCAACATTTTAGAGAACCCAAATCAAGCCACTAAGAATACTATTGATAGCTTAGTTATAACACACTAGCTGACCTGACAGACGTTGTCCTGTCTTAGAACTGTCATGTCATGTCTGTCTGTCGTGTCAAACACGCAAAGTTAAAATTGGAAATCAAATTTTTTTACACCTTGGGTTACAGTATTGGAGTTTTAGTAAGCATCCCAAATTTTTTTTAAATATTGTATATCCTATGTTACCTGGGGACAGTGTACCCAACAATGAAATAATTTTTCAAATCGGTTCAGTAGTTTCGGAGCCTTTTCAATGCAAACAAACAATCAAATCTTTCCTCTTTATAATATTAGTATAGAGTATAGATAACAACTTCATTTTATTGACATAATAAAATACAATAATTATGTTATATAGAAATAAAAAATAAGAAACAGGCACAAAAAGCAGTTATATCGCTTTATAGCAATATCAAACTATAGACAAAGTAACTCATCATCCTCAACATAATCAACCTATTATAGTCCACACACATACATCATCAGCCAATAAACGTCCACTGCTGAACAAGGCCTCCCTCTTAGAGAGGGGTGTTGCCATTGCCATAATCCCCACACTTGGCAGGCGGCCTAGGGATCGCAGTACGTTCACCGTGTACTAACAGGACGCTGCTGGCTATCTTCCGGTGGTTCTGGTCGCAGTTTTAGGACATACCCGGGTCCACTGCTCAACATTAAAGGCCTCTCTTAAGACACGCCACGCCAGTTGAAAAATATGTTTCGTAGTTAATATTCCCCTGTCGCACGCCTCAACCCAGATGAATATATTTTGTTTGTGATTCTGGAATTGAACAGTCATTGTTGCGATGACATACACACATTTTGTTACCTGAATGTATCGCTAACCAACTTGGCATTACATTAAGAGCTTTAGAACAGCCCAATTTTCATTCATTCATTCATTTCATTCAACATTTAAGAGCGTAACTCTAGTCAGTGGAGTAATTGCCAAGCTTGTCGGTCTTCTGCCAGTGTTTTCACCTCCCTGTACGACATGACATCTGCCTTTTCTTTTATTTGGTCTAAGAATACTCTTCTTGGTCTTTCCGGCCCTCTCTTCCCTTCTACTTTTCCCTCTATGATGGTTTTCATTAATTTGTCATGTCGTTCGAGGTGGTCAAACATCTTTCCCCTTCTAACCGACTCAAAAGCGTTCTCATGGTTAACAAACTCTAAGCCAAAGAGCCTATTGTAGTCTTTGGTCTTCTATGCTATTTGCCGTTATGTGTGGTGGTGGTCTGTGGTGCTGTACTCGCTTCGAAAACCAGCATAATACAGAGGCTGAGATCGAGTCTTTGCGCATAAATTTAGTGATAGCCCTCGAAAACAGCTTTTAGATGTAGTTCAGAAGAGAGATCCAACTTACATAATCATTTAGAAATAAAAGACGTAAAAAGAAGAAGTAGTAAAATTAACTGACCTGACACCACCATGTCTAAATATTTCAAATCCTGAACGGATTTGTAATCAAACTCTTCATGGTTCGCCTCATTATCCCTGAATTCTCTTACTAGTCGGTCCTGGATGTCAGGGTTCACAGCCAGTTCGTACAATAGGAAGCACATTGTCGTAGATATTGTCTCAAAAGTGGCCAGGAAGAAGAAAATAGCCTGGGCTAACAAATCGGTGTCTGTCCACGCTGTAATAAAACCAAAATAATAAATTTAAAAACCTATATAAATGTATGTGACGATGTTGGTTCTCATCTAGCTCTAATAATATTGCTGACTGGCTGGTTTCCGTGATGTTTCACGCGTCGATTTTCATACATCCTTGCAACTCTTTTTTCTTTCCTGAATGCAGCCTTTTTGCAAATACATTTCTTTTTAGACCTAAATGCCCCATACATAATTTTCTTACCAAATTACAGCTTCGTAGTTGCATAATTTTCAAAATCCAATTTCAACTCCTCCTTTTTGTAATAATACTATAGCATAACAGTATTTTTTTCACATTTTATCAATGAGATAGGTTTTAATATACATTTCCAGGTTTTATATACATGTCCAAACTTAATTTGCCTCTTAACTAATTTAAGTTAACTATTTAAATTAATAACATCATATCTGAACTTTTGAAATTATTTCGACAGTTAATTTAACTAATCCTTTTTTATATAAATAATTCTTACGGTATTTTTATACCATCTCTCTAGATTTGTACGCCTACAAACTAGGCAAAACATGATATAAAGTGACTAATATTTTAACCCACCTATTGTTCATGCGTTTTTAAATGTGTGTATGATTTACTAGTGTTTTGTGCAAATAAATAATCTTTATCTTTATCCCATAAAATAATAAGTACTTACACTGGTTTACGGTTCGTCTGCCAAGTTTAGATTCTTCTGCAGTTGCAAAGCTTCGATCTTTGCATTGAATTTCTTCTAGTTGGTTTAAATTTCCTGAAAAAGTTAATAATATAAAAGATTTACTATACTAACTGTATCTCATTTTCTTTTCATTAACTCTTCCTCTGTTCCATATCCTGTCACTAAATAAAATATTTAAACTAAATGAAAATTAAATATGGGGTAATTTTAAACTAGCATCAATAATCAATATTATCCAAGATACTCGCAGAATAGAATACGTAAACTGACAACGTTTCCTGAATAATAATGTTTATAGTAAACGAGTTCTAGGGTGTATGTAGACCGCGCTTAGGAAATCTTGGCATTAGGATGCACTTCCACTACGTAGATTTATGATCTCTGTAAAGTGATGAGTAAAACGGTATTCAAGATCAAGCTCAATGGGATCCAGCAATGTTTATGTTGACAAGCACATAATGATGATAGTAAAGAATAAAGTCGCGTTGTTCCGAGATGATTTGGCTTTACATCGTGTCTAATTCTAATAGAACAAATAACCAGCCATCAACACACTTACCTTTTCTAGCCTTCGAGAGTAATTGTATTATATCTGGCCTGAAAGTCTTTCTTCTTTCCCGCTCTAATATAATGTTTGAGAATAAATTCATGAAGTAATCATTAGCTTCCTCGTTGATTAGTTTTATGTTTAATTTCTGTAACAATCATAGTTTTGTTATGCTTCGGAGTCTTTGTCATTGCGCAACTCTGGTCGTCCAGCTGTAAGAAGGATCGACGATCTTGTTACTGTCCGTCACTGGTGTACCCAGAGTTCGATAACACATGCCGTATTGTAATAGAGAGGCGTATATCCAGCAGTGGGATAAATAAAAATACCGACCAAGTGACCGAGCGTACCCGAATTTTTTTTTCTATCATTCAGTTCAGTACCAGGATCTTTAGCGCGCACCCCACTTACATTTGGCCGGTGTTATTTTAGAGTATGTATTATAATAACACCTAGTTTAACTCTTGCTCGTAAATCCCGTTATTACAACTTACTAAATAAAAAACAATACTTCGTTAACAATTACGTTTGTTGTATGGGGACTCCTCTTACTTTTTTATTATTATTTCTTAGTAAGTCCACCGTAGCGTAACATACTGTTAACTCAAAACTGTTTACTTTGACTGTAACTATGTTGTTGTTGTTGTATTTCCGCTTAAACATCGTCTTTTGTACAAGAAGGAATTATAGGTATCTATTATTTTATGTTTTTTTTGTTTATCGAATTGAGATATATTAAAATTTGTTCGGTGGATTGCAGCCGATTCTTGATTCTTGTATATGTATATATACTCAAGAATATATTAAAAGTATATATTAAGTCATGTCAATTCAGGTGATGCAATTCATTTCAAACAATAATTTAATTTCGAATAAGGCAAAATCGATCGAGGATCAACGAAGATAATATTATAGACCTCATGAAGTCTCAGTTCAGAGTGAACATTTAGTTATAAGATCAAGTTATATAGATAACTGCAAAAAATAATATTTTAACCGATAAAATTCACACCTAGAATGAATTGTTTTATTTTTAGTTTAGTAGGTAGTTTCTTATCTAGCTACAGTCTTGTTTACGACTAGGTATAACTAATAGATTGAAAGATAAAATTGATCATGATAATTTATGCGCGCAAAGCCGATAAAACATATCATGACCGATTGACAAGGCAACTGCTAGGATCCAGCCTTTTAGAAACCTACCTGCCAGGGCATTTTCAGTTGTATACCTAGTAACTATTCACTGGCATCCAGGGGATGCAAAAGGCAGGCTGTCGTTCAGTGTGGAGGTTAAAGGGGGAGGCCTATGTTCAGCAGTGGACGTCTTCTGGCTGATAATGATAATGAAATAGTCACTTACCTTCATAACATTAGGGAAAGTCTTATAACCAAGGATCACCAAAAACAATTTACGGTTAAGATTGGTCTTGGCGTGCAAGTAGAACTTATTCTCTGGGTCGGTGTGCGAGTCTACTTTAATTCCGAATCCGCATGATGCGATTGTGTTGTTGCTATAGCGAGTCATCAGGTCCTTGCTGTCCACGTCGATGTAGCCAGCTGCAGAAAAATTAACAAGTCATGCAAATACAATCACGTTCTAGACAAGTTTCTAATATGGCATATTTCCTCATTGTAATCAATTGTAATGATAAAATTTGAATGACATTGATGTAAGTAAATAAGAAGAGGGGAAGATACGGGACGAACTTCTTGACGTGGACCGCACAAATTAGGCTCATGGGCCTAATAAACTTCATTCACAATCGAACTGTCGTTTAGATAGCACGTGAATTAAACAAAATTGTGTTTAAATAAAGCAGCAAAAATTACTTCCTGCTTTTTCACAAGGAGCACCAACAGTTCGAAGACAAAAAACAAGTTTCACGGCATTACTTTTCACTTATAAATACTTAAAAACAATTAACTTAATTTTCTTTAAATGTCACTTCTATGGTCTAGTGTAGTGTCTAATGGAGCGGTGAAGTTGACAGTTCAGTTCAGTTCATTTATTTCTCAAATATGGGTACATTAGTGTACACTTATGAAAGTCAAAATATACAATATTGATAATAAAAGTGTAAAAATATTAAAATTCAATTTGATTAAAATAAAATGTCAACAGTAATAAAAAAATAAAATAATAGGTACTTAGATTATAACAACAATTAACAATGTCCATAGAATTCATTACATAATATCTTTACAGTCCAAACACAATTTGCGCAAAGCGGCTTTGTCACAGATAAAATCATTAATTTTGTAGTAAGCATTTTGTATTAAATATTTTTTTACAATTTCCTTAAACGACTTGTCATTCTTACTTATTAGACTTTCGGGTAGCAGGTTATAAAATAATAAACTATTCATGACAAAGGAGTTGCCAGTTTTGGCTAGTCTAATATTTGGCAGAACAAGTTTAGACTTGTTCCTTGTCTTACAGTTATACATATCACTTTTTTTGTGAAATCTGTGTATGTTTTTACGTACATACATGATATTTAAAAAAATATATAAGCTTGGCAATGTTAAAATTTTAACCTGCTTAAAAACATCTCTAAGGGATTCTCTATATCCTAGTCTATAGATAGCCCTAACAGCGCGTTTTTGTAGGACAAAGATACTTTTTACGTCAGCTGCGTTACCCCAGAGCAATAGCCCGTACGACATTAATGAATGAAAATATCCAAAATAAACAATTCTTGCAGTTTTTATGTCTGACAACTCTCTAATTTTCCGTACTGCATAAGCCGCTGAGCTCAGTTTGCCTGATAGTTCTTTAATATGTGCCCCCCATTGGAGCTTGCTGTCCAATGTGAGGCCAAGAAACTTAGTTGTTTTCGATAGGGCAAGCTGTTCGTTATTAATTACTATGTTCGGCAAGTTAAGATTGTTAGTTAAAGTGAACTTAACACACTTTGTTTTCTTGGCATTAAGCATTAAGTTGTTGACACTAAACCACCTCTCTATAGAGCTGAGTGACCTATTGACATCGGATACGTCATAGTTTCTTCTATTGATTTTAAATAACAAAGATGTATCGTCGGCAAACAAAATAATTTCACAATGCTTACGCGCCAGGAACGGTAGATCATTGACATAGACCAGAAAGAGGAATGGGCCTAGAATTGATCCCTGTGGCACTCCAATAGATACATTAGCTGCCTTTGATCGTACACCATTGATGTCAACATTTTGAGTTCTACTACAAAGATAAGATTTCAGCAACATTAAAGCATCTTCTGTGACCCCATAGTGCGATAGTTTACACAGTAAAATTTCGTGGCTAACGCAATCGAATGCCTTCGACAAATCACAGAAAATGCCAAGAGAATCAAGATGAGACTCCCAAGCCTCATAGATGTTTTCTACGAGACTTGAGGCCGCGTCTACTGTAGAACAACCCTTAGAAAAGCCAAATTGTTTACTGTACAATAATTTATTAATGTTAAAGAAAGAAGACAATTGGTTCAGCATAATTTTTTCAAATAATTTGCTAAGACATGGTAGAATGGAAATTGGTCTGAAGTTACTAGGATCTTTTTTACTGCCGCTTTTAAATAAAGGGATAACTTTACTACATTTCATAAGATCGGGGAACTCATTACTGACGACACAGCAGTTAAATATATGAGCTAAATATGGGGCCAAGTTGTCAATTATTTCAGCGATGAAACGGACTGACATCCCCCAAAGACGTTTACATTGTAGACGTCAATTTCACGACTCGAGCCGAAACAGAGCCATATTTATTGGGTACAATGTTTGGATGTCACGCGTCTTCCCCCTTTTTAAAACAGTCATTAATGACACTACATTTCGGTTATCATTGATTCATTGAATACGTTTTTTTATAGAAAAATATATTATTCAAACCAAATTATGAAATTAGTGATCGAAGTGGCGTGTTGAGCAAAATGAGCCCAAACACTGCCAGTCTACTTATTATCCATCGAGGAGTGCCTTTGTCCACCGTCACCATCATCAGATCAGCTCGCTGTCACCAAAGCAACTTGAACTTTGAAGCAACTTTTAAAATTACGCGTTAACACCACACACACTCACACATTCGCACACACACTCAGTTACACACACACTCGCTCACACACACGCACAGACACACACACCATACACAAACCTAAGTGCTCTAATATTTAATATTTGATAATGAAATTAGTAGTAGTAGTAGTAATTATAGTGTATTACGTTTAACGACAGATATTATTAGTTGATTTTGTAATACCCGCCGTCGCCTAGTGCTCACCTACCATCTTTTTTTCTGAGCAAAGGGGTATGCCGAAAACCAGCCCTGCGTGACCCTTCGGGACCTCGCAGTACAGCGCTGAGCTTACCCCTATTGCCAAACGCTGTTTCTCCTTATGTTTCTTATAGTACATGTTCATTGTTTTTTTGGCAATAAATATATCTTATTCTTATTCTTATTCAAAGTATTGTATTGTCATCGGAACTTGACAAGTATGCCACAGCTCAATCGAACACGTGCAAATGGGTCAAAGTTTACTTGCAAGATTTGATTACAGACAAATAGACACCGGGACTGGCGAAGCTAAATAAAAGCTTGCAAAAATCGTACGAATTGAAAACATTTTTCGTCTTTCCCGCGAGAAAAATAAACTTGTTTCATGATCTCATAGTGCCAGTAACGTCCTTAGTGTTGTAGTTGTGAACTATAGGTAAAATCTAGGTGTCTTCAAATCTTGAGTGAATGAGTTTTTGGGCATGCGTGCTCTATCTTCGATCACAGGCGAGTTGGGGGTCAGCCGCAACCTATATTTATAACCTATATCTATACTTATATATTATTAATTATTAATCTATACTAATATTATAAAGAGGAAAGATTTGATTGTTTGTTTGTTTGTTTGCATTGAATAGGCTCCGAAACTACTGAACCGATTTGAAAAATTCTTTCACTGTTGGGAAGCTACACTATCCTCGGATGACATAGGCTATAATCGATACCCATGCGAAGCTAGGGCGGACCGCTAGTAATATTATAAAGAGGAAAGATTTGATTGTTTGTTTGTTTGTTTGCATTAAATAGGCTCCGAAACTACTAAACCGATTTGAAAAATTCTTTCACTGTTGGGAAGCTACACTATCCCCGGGTAACATAGGCTATATTATATTTTCTTAAAAATTAGAAATCCTTACTAAAACTCCAATAATGTAACCCAAGGTGTAAAAAATTTTGATTTACAATTTTGACTTTGCGTGTTTGACAGTTCTAAGACAGGACAACGTCTGTCAGGTCAGCTAGTTAAAAATAAACTTAAAGCTTGTGCTTCTGCCCATTTTGCTATCGGACTGCCGGAGCGGGCACGAAAAATCATCACCGCTTTATGGTTGATATTCCGAAAACCCGTACGAAGCGTTTTGATTCCACATTTATTGTGCGAACTGCTAGTCTGTGAAATGCGCTGCCTGAATGGGTGTTCCCCGATGGTTACAATCTGGGTGTCTTCAAATCACGAGTGAAACGGTTTCTTCTAGGCAAGCGTGCTCCATCGTCGGCTGCATCATTGCTTAACAACAGGCGAGTAGGCGGCCAAGCGCAAGCCTATTTCTTTGGGATAGATGCTCGAAGACTATCTCTACATAGTATTCGATTGTATTATTTTTATGTTTTGGAAATATTTTTAATTATTATTATTTTTATTGAATAGTCTATCCCTGAGACGAATTTTCAATTGAATTCACAAAAGCTATTCCACATGAATGCAAAAATATGAACTCTATCTATTGAAATTCTCGGGTAGTCAGTAGTTTTTATTGAATTAAAACTACTTTTATATTACTTACAGTCTGATTGTTTGATGTTCTGTTGGAGAATCTTGATCATCTGGTTGCTGGCCTCCACCATGAACGGCACCATGGCGCGCATTTTGGATCCGGTGAACGCTGGGCTCAGAGTTGAGCGCATGTCCTTCCATTCGTGACCTGTAATGTTTTGTTACTTTGAGGATACGTAGTCCATAGATTGCCTGCCTAATTCTACATTCAGTTGATAACGTATCACTGCTGCGATTGAAATTTTAACGGAATACATAGAATTTTTTTTTAACTATTCTTGCATGAGTAATAATCAGAGCAAATATTTTTATTTACTCAGAGCAAATAAAAATACAGAGGGACTACCGCGAACACGAAAAGTGAAGCCACTTTTTGAAACATGACATGTGTGCGTAGTCGAAGTTCGTGTCGTGTAATTCAGCAAAATAAGTGATAATATAAATACTTAAGTGTGGAAATATTCCATCCTTCTTCTTATTTACTTTTGTGTTGTTTTTACAGTTCTTAACACTGCAAGAAATCGTTGTTTCTTTTTAAAACGGATGTTTTCAGTACGACGTACTGACAAGAAATTCACGTAGTTATGTGTGCGCGAGTCGTGTATTTATAGGGAATTCACGTAGTTTTGGAAGCGATTTTGGCGTCACTTTGCCAGTGCGCCGTAGGGACTCTGTATTTTTATTTGCTCCGAGGAGTAATATGAAAATTTTCCAAGATCAATTCCTAGTAAATATTATTACACTGATTAGACTTGTTTGCATTTTACGTTCCGAAACTTTCATGTTGTGTACTTTATCAGGATATTTCACACTCAACAGATACATGGTTAAAATTCCGTGCGTCTACTAATCCAAATTAAAAACGTGTGTGTTTAATTAGATATGGTTAATGATTTCCTTTAGGTACTATAAGCTCAAGCTGATTTAGGTCAAGTTCTGTGTATGAATTGAACGAAAACGCACACTTTTGTTTTTCATTATCGTATTTTCAGCCTATCATGTTCCCCACTCCTGTAACACAAGCAACAAACAAACAAACAAACAAACAAAGTAATTTATTTTGACATTAATTTAGTTTTACATAACGTGATTTTCCATAGGCTCCCGAACTAGTCTGGGACTGTGTGTCGGGTGCCAGTGGCTTCTCTTATTATAACAGTACAATTATGCCAAAGCAAACAGTTATGTCATGCAAAATACAAAATATAATTTAGAATTTAGAATTATTATATAAATTCATCAATATATATATAAAGCCAAAAAGAGAAGAAAAAAAAAAGAACACAACATACAAAACAATAAAAATATTCACGCCTTCTCTCAGAGATTGAAGATGGATCCTAGACCACCATATTGGCCCAGCGTAATGTTGGAGAATGTCATATATTTTTAAACTTTTGAAGTACTAGGACAGATGTATATACTATAATTATATACTAATATTGTAACGAGGAAAATTTGTTTGTTTGTTTGCATTGAATAGGCTCCAAACTACTAAACCAATTTGAAAAATTCTTTCAATGTTGGGAAGCTACACTATCCTCGGGTAGCATAGGCTATATTATATTTTCAAAAAATATAGGAATCCTTACTAAAACTCCAATAATGTAACCGAAGGTGTAAAAAAAGATGTACGCCCGTGCAAAGCCGGGGTGCGTTGCTAGTATTATATAAACTTATTATTGTGTGCACTATAAAGTCTTTTTATCTATCTAAAAACAAAATGTGTAAACATCACATCATTTTCCATAGCAAAACCCCCAGTCAGTGTATTATCTGCTGACTTACCTTTCAAAGAGAACAAGTTCCTTCCAAACAGTGGATCAGCAGCCTCGTGAACCAGGCTCCGATGATCAGTAAAGTGCTCGAAGTCTTTGACGGTGACTTTCTTGATCAGATCATGGGCTCGGATTACTACCACTGGTTTCATCAGCTCAAATCGACCCACAAATCTGTGACATAAATATATAAGTTGGACGGTTTGACGAGTACAATATCATCATCATCAGCCAGAAGACGTCCACTGCTGAACATAGGCCTCCCCCTTTAACCCCCACACTGAACGACAGCCTGCCTTTTGCATACACTGGATGCCCGCGACTCTCACAATGTCGTCGGTCCATCTAGTGGGAGGCCTCCCTACGCTGCGTCTTCCGGTTCGTGGTCTCCACTCCAGAACCTATCTTCCCCATCGGTTATCGGTTTTTCGAGCGATGTGGCCTGCCCATTGCCACTTCAACTTGCAAATTTTAACAGCTATGTCGGTGACTCTGGTTCTTTGGCGAATATCCACGTTTCGGATTTTATCGCGCAAAGAAACTCCGAGCATAGCTCTCTCCATTGCCCGCTGAGTGTCTCTGAGTTTTTCCAATATACAATATTATAAATGTCTCCAAATTCAAATAATCCTTCAACTATTGCAATATTATTCTGCAATGTAAAGTCGGGACAACATTCAAATTCACAGCAACAGTAAGTGGTTCCAACGCAGCGTCAATCTTTGTTCTTCACCTCTCTGTTCAATACTTAGAATACGTATCGAATTCTGTACAAATTTATTACGAAATTTTTATGAAATGCGATACGTATTTTTGTGATTCCTGTGATTGACTCATGGTAAACTGAAATTACCGAAGCCCGTTGACGAACGAAAGTCACCGACATAGCGCACCGGATTAGCAAGTTGAAGTGGCAGTGGGCAGGGCACATATAACGTAGAACAGATGGCTGATGGGGCCGAAAGGTTCTGGCATGGAGACCACGGACTGGTAAGCGCAGCGTAGGACGTCCACCCACAAGATGGACAGACGACCTAAAAGAGACCGCAGGGAAATGCTGGATGCAGGCCGCTTCCAACCGGCTCTTTTGGACATCGATGGGGGAGGCCTATGTCTAGCAGTGGACGTCCTGTGGCTAAAATGATGATGATGATCACTCGAAATACCACTCACTCACTGAATCATCACAAAATTTCGAAAACTAATTAACATACGATGCTGAAATTTGGCAGGTAGTTTTCTCATGGGGCGTCCAAGTACAAGATTTCCAAAAGGGCCGAATTAAGGAGGATAAAAAGGAGGTTGAAAGTTTAAAATCTGCACGTACAAAGTACTAATATATCAAAGCAACATACCTTTCATCGGGAAAAGCAGTATACAAGTTGTGAAGAACTTCTATGAAGTGTAATTTCTGCAAAGCCAGAAAGCTATCATTTCCAATAAATGGCACTGGCTGTATGTACTTCACTCCATATCTGCTGAACCTGGAGTAGATCTTCCGAAGGTACAGTGTTAGTGACAGCGCGATCACTACCAACCAAATGAGAAAAATCATTGTTTGTTTTGATTTACAACAATTTGGACCCGGGTATGTCCTAAAACTCTAAAACTGCGACCAGAACCACCGGAGGATGGGCAGCAGCATCCTGTTAGTACACGGTGAACGTACTGCGATCCCCAAGCCGCCTGCCAAGCGTGGGGATTATGGCAACACCCCTCTTTAAGAGGGAGGCCTTTGTCCAGTAGTGGACGTTTGATGGCTGCTGATGATGACTACAATTTTATGTCCGTGTTTGAGAATTTTCTCTATTATTTATTTTAAGTTTGCTTATAATCAAATAAATGTAAGACTTTATAAATTGGTATTCATTAATTAAAATGTGTGTATGATTACTTGCTTCCGATTATTAAAGTTAATTAATGAATTTATTGTTGTTCTTTTCATTAAATAGTTTATTTTATCTAAAGTTTTATCTAGTTTATCATAAATACTAAGGCAAGTACCTTTATTGACAGAACAAAATACAAGCTAATGAACAGGATAAAACAGGAATGCTGTCCATAGACCGTTGAAGGTCGTTAACATACAATAATGCCTTATTAAATTTAAATACGGCATTTTTTTTTTGTTGTATTTTGTTTTTCTTTATTTAAAACATTAATAAGCACTAGAACCACCCCGCGATTTCACCCGCTGTCCTACTGAAAACGTAACTATTGGGATAAAAAGTGCCTAACCCAATAATATTTTTAACAACCTTTTCAACTTTACGAAGTTAAATTACAAACAAACAAACTTTTGAATTCATAAATAACATAGTACTGTGATTATATATAGTTGCTTGACCCAATCACCTTGTTTTTATAGGACATTATCAAAGATATATCTACTTATCTACATAATTATATTATATAGAATATACTTCCACTTCTACTACAGACATGTACTTCAGGTTGTTAACGTACCTAATTATCCCACAAGATGGACAGACGAGGGAAGAGACGGCTGGATGCAGGCCACTTCCAACCGGCCCTTTTGGAGATCGATGGGGCAGGCCTATGTAACGTCCTATCCTATGACTATGTCTATTTTTCTATCAGACTGCCAAAGCGGGCTCGAAAAATCGTCACCGCTTTATTGTTGATATTCCAAAAACCCGCTTTGATGCCACATTGATTGTGTGAACTGCTAGTCTGTGGAATGCGCTGCCTGAATGGGTGTTACCCGATGGTTACAATCTGGGTGTCTTCAAATCACGAGTGAATCGTTTTCTTCTAGACAAGCGTGCTCCAACGTAGACCGCATCATTGCTTAACATCAGGCGAGATGGTGGTCAAACGCAAGTCTATTATTAATTTAAGAAAAAAAAACTGGACGTGTGGCTGAAATGATGATGATGAAATATGACACTCGCACGGCTCGCACCACACTTATATCACAGTCTATAATCCTTGACTAAACAGTGTTTGACCCGGGTATGTCCTAAAACTGCGACCAGAATCACCGGAGGATGGGCAGCAGCGTCCTGTTAGTACACGGTGAACGTACTGCGATCTCCAAGTCGTCTGCCAAGCGTGGGGATTATGGCAACACCCCTCGCTAAGAGGGAGGCCTTGTTCAGCAGTGGACATTTAATGGCTGATGATGTGTGTGTGTGTGAAACAGTGAGATAGCAACGCACAGCCTATGCTGGTTCTAAGGACATGAAATTTGTAGGTTGTGTTAATAAAAGAGTTTAAGTGTACACACTATGCAAAAAAAAAAACTAATTTTTTACTTGTTTCCATAGAGATAGAGGGAGTACCAGAGTGTGAAATGGGAAACTTTTTATCCCGGAAAAATGAATACCGGAATGTCTAAGCGGGCAGGACGCAGTTAGTACATAAATACTTCCTAACAAGATAAATTACCGCTCAAAGAAATTTTTATAAATTCAAAGGAAATGAAGTTTCTTTGATTGTAATAGGCTAGGTAACAGGATTACGTCGACACCTTTGTTTTAGATGCGGTACTTAATTGGATTTCGTCGTTGTTACGAACTCATGGGATATCAAAGCAGCGTGCTGAGAATCAATCAGGAGTACCTATCGCCTTTCTGTTCCCACTAAATGTATACGTATAATTCTACTAAAATTGAATTCTATCTACATTTTTTTTTATGTTGACTTGTACTGTTGGCCTCTACAGTTTGACCGGACTAGTTAGCGAACGCAGAGTGCGTTCGGCATAACTTGGTGATTTAAGTTTTGGGCGACTAGCACAAGGGCACCTCGAAGGTACGAACCTCGGCTTGGGCCGTCGCCGAGAGTGGGAATCAGACTTGCCCAGGCACCCCAGAAGGGGTGTGCCCTGGAGCCCTAGCGGTTTGTTGAACTGATTGATTATTTGGAGAGAATCTAACCGATCTTCTAACAGATCCTGAGGGTCTACGATCCCGCCGGCGGGACCACTGTGTGTGTGTGTGTGCCTCTGGTAACCGACGCCTGTACCAAAAACTTAATATTTCCTCTCCTTGGTAAGTTACCTCTCCTGGAGTATTTCGTACAGTTGATAAAAATTAACGGGTGTAATTTTTAGGGTTCCATACCCAAAGGATATCACGGATACCCTATTACTAAGCCGACACTGTCTATTTACCAGTCTTACATTCTAGGGACTGTATCTTTTGAACCGTAATAGAAACCCAGTTGAAAATTCCACACAATATGTTAAGTTACGGTGGATTATCTATGAAATTATAATAAACTAGCGGTCCGCCCCGGCTCCGCAGGGGTATAGTTATATAGCCTATTAAAATAGCTTACATTAATTAGTGATAATGTAGCATTCAAATGGTGAAAGAATTTTTAAAATCGTTCCAGTACTTTTTGAGCCAATTCGTTACAAACATACTTACATGCAAATCTTTCCTCATTATAATATTAGTATAGATAAATACAAAAAATTTAAAATACAACAACAACTAACCAAAAAAAAAACCGTTACCAACAACAACATTAATTACTAAACAACTGACAACACCAAACACATTTTTTTTTGTATTTGTAAAAACGCTAGTTCAACAACAACAACAACTAACCAAAAAAAAACCGTTACCAACAACAACATTAATTACTAAACAACTGACAACACCAAACACATTTTTTTTTTTGTATTTGTAAAAACGCTAGTTCTGGTAAAAACTGTCTAGTGTAAAAACGGTAATACGTAAAAGCAATGATATTACATGTTACACAACTCATTGCGTACAAACGTCAAACTTGGCATGATTATACACGCGCATTCTACACACACTCTTAAGTAAAACAACAAATATAATGAATAGTCAGAAAAAGGTCCTCAATACATGATGTACAAAATATTCAACCATCTACCGAAAGAAATAAGAGAAGAGACACATGACGGAAAGTTCCAAAAAAAACTAAAATTATTTTTGATAAGAAAATGTTATTACACGATAGACGAGTTTTTACAAGAAAAATCTTTCAATTTCATGAATATTTTATGAATATTATTCTTAGTGTAATTTTAAAACCAATTACTATTTGCAACACCCTATAAACATAATGTGTATTTAGTACATTTTAAATGTTACAACGCATTATATGGCAATGTAAATAAAATAAATAAATACTGGCCAAATAAAAGAAAACATTTTTTTTTGTCCCGGATCCCTCGGTGTTTTGTGTACGCCTGTTGTTTAGTATTCATAGTTTAACCGACTCCATTTGGGTTTTTTAGTTTCATAACGAACGCTCAAGTTATTAGTGAGAGTTTCCCTGTCTTCTAATCAGACGCTGTAAGTACATAACGAACGCTCAAGTTATTAGTGAGAGTTTCCCTGTCTTCTAATCAGACGCTGTAAGTACATAACGAACGCTCAAGTTATTAGTGAGAGTTTCCCTGTCTTCTAATCAGACGCTGTAAGTACATAACGAACGCTCAAGTTATTAGTGAGAGTTTCCCTGTCTTCTAATCAGACGCTGTAAGTACATAACGAACGCTCAAGTTATTAGTGAGAGTTTCCCTGTCTTCTAATCAGACGCTGTTAGTACATAACGAACGCTCAAGTTATTAGTGAGAGTTTCCCTGTCTTCTAATCAGACGCTGTTAGTACATAACGAACGCTCAAGTTATTAGTGAGAGTTTCCCTGTCTTCTAATCAGACGCTGTAAGTACGTCTCTGCAGCTCTTCACTGGGTAGAGTCGATAATCCTCCGCCAGGCACCAAACGCTCGCTTGGAAATTGTATTACTTCACAGTGTGTTTGTTTGAGTAGGTTTAGTCGAGACACACGTCAGAAAAGGTACTTTACTTGTTTAACTTGAACTTGTTGTAAATTACTTATTCTGCTCTTGCTTACGCACGTGTACTTATATCCATGACATTGATGACGTAGTTGCGTGACACCCACGTGACATATTTTCTTGGAGCGCTGTACCTGGCAGAGTATATTATTAAACCATGAACCCTGTAAACTGTGGTATCTACTCTGATGTATACCAATATACGGGGTGTAAGGGGAACACTCTCGAAGCCAAAAAAAGGTTTTTTTTTTTTTTTTTTCTTTAACTCGATTTTACATATCGGCTTTATAATCTGGAACGAGGTTCGGCGAATATCCAGTCACCGACATAGCTAGGTAATCTAGGTAGGTATACTTATATTTACCCGGGATACCCGGGACCCGGGCATGTCCTAAAACTGCGACCAGAACCACTAGAGGATGGGCAGCAGCATCCTTCTACTTGACTTCCCCAAGCCGCCTGCCAAGCGTGGGGATTATGGCACTCTAGAAGCTAAAAGAAGGTAATTGTACTCATCATTATGAATAACTTTTACTATGGGACCAGCCCTGAAATCGCGAAAAAAATATCAGCTGTTCTATAGAAAACGGTCATTGACACTCGACAAAATGTATGGAACAACTGATTTTTTTTCGCGATTTCAGGGTTGGTCCCATACTAAAAGTGGTTCATAATGATGAGTACACATCATCAGCCATTGAATGTCCACTGCTGAACAAGGCCTCCCTCTTACAGAGGGGTGTTGCCATAATCCCCACGCTTGGCAGGCTGCTTGGGGAACGCAGTATGTTCACCGTGTACTTACAGGACGCTGCTGCCCATCCTCCGGTGGTTCTGGTCGCAGTTTTAGGACATACCCCCGGGTCCTGATGATGAGTACAATTACCTTCTTTTGGCTTCGAGAGTTTTCAGTGTCCTTACACCTTGTATTCATTTTTCATAAAAGATAAAAATATGCATGAAGTCTGTCTCCTTGGTTCCATTACACTGTGGCCAAAAGATCAGTTTTTGCGAGTCGTCAAGTGCTTGGAGTAGATACTCTGAGATCTCGCTTTCTTGTAATATTACGAGTGGAAATTATTCAAATAGGACCTTGATTGAGTCTCTAATAAGTATATTTACCAACCAGCATATAGACGAGCCGGGCTATTTTCAAAGTCACTATTTTAAAGTGAAAGTTTTTATTCAGTTTAAATGGCTCAATGAAACTTACTTATCTTTTATCAGGTTTAATTTGGTCGGCCCTATTTTTTTTAAATTATCATCATCATCTCTAGCTGCCTATCATAAATATTCTCACTGCTGGACACATGCCTTAGAGAAGACTTCCCTTCTCTTAGAGACAGTGCCGGTTTTAGCACTACCAGCGCCTTGAGCGAGATTTCCATGCCCTCCCCCCCTTCCCCCCGCCAATCTGCCATTCAAACCGAAAAAAGGCAAAGAAGTTTTTATTTTTAATGCATGAGATATAATATGGCTATAATGGCTAAAAGGGGCACCTGCGCCCTTTATAGGCGCCTATGGCGCCCCTATATATATATTTTTTTTTTATATTTTTTTTTGTTTATTTATTCTCCACGGACTCCTGGGTCCGTGCCCTTTGTCAACTTTTAACATATATTTTTTAAACTATATTTGATATAACATAAAAATAATGATTATACATTTTTTACCTTTATATCTTTTAACTCTTACGTTTTAGAACATACTGGTTTCCTCACGATGTTTTCCTTTACCGTTGTTGAGCGATGGCATCGAAACTGCACATTTTTTGTACAAAATATTCATTGATGCAGGGCAGCGAACCGAGTGCCGCCAGATTGTAAATCGTACATACTACCACCCGGCCACTATCGCCACACAATATTCCTTCATCATCATCATCGTTTCAGCCATAGGACGTCCACTGCTGGACATAGGCCTCCCCCATCGATCTCCAAAAGGGCCGGTTGGAAGCGGCCTGCATTCAGCGTTTCCCTGCGGTCTCTTTTAAGTCGTCAGTCCATCTTGTGGGTGAACGTCCTACGCTGCGCTTACCGGTCCGTGGTCTCCATTCCAGAACCTTTCGGCCCCATCGGCCATCTGTTCTGCGTGATATGTGCCCTGCCCACTACCATTTCAACTTGCTAATCCGGTGGGCTATGTCGGTGACTTTCGTTCGTCTTACTTAAATTCAAGCAATTTTAAGCATTAAATCAAATTTAGCATCACAGTCTAACGTTACTATTCCAGCACGTTCGTTTGAAGTTAACATAAACCTGAACCTGCCGCCTATTTGAGGTAACTAACAACTCAACTATCAGACGTTCTCTGTATCTTTGCCAACTTACCCACTCAGTCGGAGCACAGAACACCTAACTACAGAAGGATAGCTTGTCACCACAGACAGTCACCAATATACTTTTTTTATTTAATAATAGGCTTGCGTTTGACCGCCTACTCGCCTGATGTACCTTAAATCAACAGAAGCGCGCTTTATATTTATTCTAGCCAAGGCCGTTTCGTAAGCCCTTAGGTTATGAAACGTCCTTTATTCTAACAAGGTCGGTATTTGACATACGGATAGGTAGTTTTGGGCTATATCTTGTCTTTGCCTTATCCTAAGCGAGACTCATTTGAATGCGTTGTACGCAAAAATTTAAGTTTATTTTATTCTCGAGTCTATTTCCACGCACTAAAGTTTTTAAAAAAACAAACAGCGAGTTGTCATATTACTAAAACATCAATGCATGGAATGCATCTTTCTGCAAAATAAGTGCATAATTTTTTTTTACGTCGATTGTACTACCTCCTTATCTCTCATTATATATTTACGACCTTTAATAATTTTACTTATCGTATCGTATGAATAATAGTTTTATTATATAGAATTTGTACTTTAAAAAATTAGTAATTTTCTGATAATAAAAACAATAGATACTAATAGATGTATTGTGTTTATTAACAAAAACAAGATCTTTGGTAAACGTTTGAAACATTGGAAGTCTCATTTTTGCTGTCGTCTATTTAGTTTGCTAAGAAAGTAATAACGCAAGCAATTTTTAGATAATAATATTATGTAAGATTCGATGAAAGTCAAGAACGAAAATCTTTTCACCGCCAGCCTTGAAGTTGGCCTTCTATTATTTTCTAGTTTGTAGTTCAAGTTTAAATTGCGGTGTGTGCGGTCGACAGTGTGTGAGTGTAAATGTGTGAAATGTAGAGATTCATGAGTTCGTAACTCATGTTTACTGGTAATACGAGATTTAGGTTACATTTACAGAGAATGTTCTGGAAATCTTTGTTAGGTATTTTTTGAATACTGGTTACGTTCCAATACAAACCTACTAATATTATGAATGCGTATACCATCGCTCGAAAAACCGATAACCGATGGTGAAAAAAGGTTCTTGAGTGGAGACCACGAATTGGGAGACGCAGCGTAGGTAGGCTTCCCACTAGATGGACCGACAATATAGTGAGAGTCGCTGGCATCCAGTGGATGCAAAAGGCAGGCCGTCGTTCAGTGTGAACGTCTTCTGGCTGATGATGATGTATACCATTTTGGTATGTCCTTCCTCGCCAGTACCTACTTACTATAACAGAGTTAACTAAATTCGTAACTCTATCCCAAACCCCGATCCTGGAGTTTTTTCAAGTTAACTTTTCCGCAAACGTAACATGCGCATATTTTTATATATGACACTAGAAAACCAATATATTATTATGCAAAGTTCTTTAGTTTTAAATTACAAACATTTATGTGATGAACATTTGTGTTTGTTCTACATCTGATTGTTAATATCTATTTAAGTATGTATTTAAAACTATATAATTATTATGTATATATATCAGTCTCTGGCAGCCATATCACACGTTTTGCTTAGTTTGGGGTCAGATGACCGTGTGTGCAAAAATGTCCCGAATATTTATTTTAACTTCTCCAAGAAAAGTGTGTCCGCAATCCGAATAACTCTCTCTGTGGTGTTGCCACGATCTATTGGTAAGAATGTATTATCTTTTTCAAATCATGGTAATGTGCCGAAGAATCTCGCGTAGGTGGCCCGGACAGGATAACGGATGACTTTTGGAAAATACTCCGGAACCCGCTCGAGGAATTTTTCCGAAGTCTACAGTGCGAACATTGCAGAAGATAAAGTGAGGAGGAGCAAAACGAATCAAACGCTACTTGAAACCGCACTGGCAGGCAACTTGCTCCACTCCGAGAGCGTAGCCAATTAACTAGTTACTCACTTATTTTACATTGACATAATGGCCTAAAAACGACAAGTGAGGCGCCATCGAAATGCAGCCAGTCTCGAAGTCTAAAACATTGTCTTGTTTGACCGAGTGGCCAAGCAACTAGCGTCACGATGATAACTGATAAAATATTAAATCACTTGGGCCAGGAGATGGTATTCCCATGAGATAAGTAATTACTAATATGCCATGGTAGCCCATTTGGGAGACTGCTGGACTTGAAAGCATGAGGTCGCGGGTTCAAACCCCTGTCCCGTACCAATGAGCTCTTTGGAGCTTATGTACGGATTTTCATACCACTGGCTTTTCGGTGAAGGAAAACATCGTGAGGAAACCTGCATACGTACGGAAAAGGAATTTAATGGCGTATGTGAATCCACCAACCCGCACTGGGCCAGCGTGGAGGGTATGACCCAATCACCTTTTCGGAGGTAGGCTAAAAGTCCAGCAGTGGACTGGTAAAAGGCTGGTTATGATAATGAAGTAATTACTCCGCTGTCCCAGCTACCTAAAGTGGGTCTTAGTCTTCGACACCAGAGAACGCCATTGCTGTTCGCGTTGTCTCTCGCGGGTCGGTGAATTGGAGCTTGCGCAAGTCCTACTCTACGGAATCAGAAGTCACTCGACCTGTTAGTAGACCAGATTCTAAACACGCGTAGTCGAGAACATCTCGTTCGCAAGACATTTCTAACTAGACAAACGGTGACTGAAATATCCACAAACATCATCAGCCATTAAATGTTCACTGCTGAACAAGGCCTCCCTCTTAGAGAGGGGTGTTGCCATAATCCCCACGCTTGGCAGGCGGCTTGGAGATCGCAGTACGTTCACCGTGTACTAACAGAACGCTGCTGCCCATCCTCCGGTGGTTCTGGTCGCAGTTTTAGGACATACCCGGGTCCGCAAACACAAACCACAAACGCACTTCTGTTTCTCATCTCCTGTATATTTGTAACAGTTGTCCTTCTACTGTATTTTGCCTGCGTCAGGGGTCCAATCTCGCGAATTCGCGCCGCATGTCTCTGATACCATTATTTTTACGTTACCAGCGTTTGATAAAGGTTCCGACGCGCCGCCATTTTGGAAATTCTTGCTCATGTACCGTGTTTACGGAGTTTGGTGACATATTTAAAGTCTTGCATAGATTTTATGGATTTTTTATTGTTGTTTGAGAAACAATTATTGCAAATACTACCTTGCCAACCACCGTGCGCTTTTGGTCATAGTGTTTTCTGGACTGATTATTTTTATGTATACTAATATTATAAAGAGGAAAGATTTGATTGTTTGTTTGTTTGTTTGCATTGAATAGGCTCCGAAACTACTGAACCGATTTGAAAAATTCTTTCACTGTTGGGAAGCTACACTATCCCCGGGGGACATAGGCTATAATGTATATCCGTGCGAAGCTGGGGCGGACCGCTAGTTGTCTGATAAAAAAGGATAGAGTCGATCTGTCAAAACGAAAACAAAATGTTTATTGCCTTGCTGGACAGAGAACACAATATACTAACAGATAACATCACTTGTAAGTAATCCATACAAACTACTAGGGCATTAACTTTGCTGGAAAGGGAGAGAGCACCCCTTCCTCACACGAACAAAAACATTAAACGTTTAGGTATATCTCAATACTTTATATAGATATAAATAATTTTATCTGTAGTTGTATGCTATACGGGGTGTAAAGGGAACACTCTCGAAGCCAAAAGAAGGTAATTGTACTCATCATTATGAACAACTTTTAGTATGGGACCAACCCTGAAATCGCGAAAAAAATATCAGCTGTTATATAAAAAATGGTCATTGACACTCGACAAAATGTATGGAACAGCTTATTTTTTGCGATTTCAGGGTTGGTCTCATAGTAAAAGTTGTTCATAATGGTACAATTACCTTCTTTTGGATTCGAGAGTGTTCATAATTATATTTTTAATAATCTGTTATTTTCAACAAATTGGATACCTGTCCTAGCTTTTTCGTAAGCTACTTGCACCGTATGCATGACAATGTATATGCATAGATAAGTACAGCATTTGTTATGGACGGAGCCTAAGTGTGGTTATCCTCAACACGAACAACTCCCTCGACTACAGAATGGTATGAAAGGAAACCTCAATTACAAGCCCCAATAGCTGCCTCGAACAGCCAAACGTCTCCCAGAAGGTCCCCACAGACAAAACCCCCGATATCTTGATTAAACGCCTGTCACTCCGCCAAGTCTCTTGCAAAAATTGTCGGCGGCATATTTTTTAGCTACGGAGCGGATCGAAAATATTCACAGATAAGATTGATGTCGCCTGTGACAGAGACGGGGCGGGCCTTGAGGGCGGCACAGGGAAACTAAATGTTTATTTTTAACGCGTAAATGAGCCCGTGGTTGTATAACCGCAGGGCCGAGTTTCAGTATCTTAGAAAGAAGAAAGTGACGAGTTTCTAAGAGATCAAATTTGGTTATTCAATTAGTACGGCTTGCGCCAATTACACCAATGTTACACAATATTGCAAAATTAAAATTAGTAAAATACGCGTGACCAAAATGCTGGCGTGTTTCTGGCTCAACGCATAAGCATTGCCATTCAACGTGGTAATGCCGCCAGCATGCTGGGTACGCTGCCAACTGGTAGTGAGCTTGAGCATTTGGATTGTCTTTAGACCTTCAACGGTCTATGGGCAGTCTAACTGTATTTGTAGTTTTAGTTTTAACTTGTATTTTTTTTAGATAATAAAGGCAAAAAAAAAAAAAAATACAAAAAAAAAAAAGTTTAATACTCAATTGATATTAATGTCATTAAATTAATAAGAAATAAATATTATACAT
This sequence comes from Agriopis marginaria, assembly GCA_932305915.1. Classification (NCBI taxonomy): domain Eukaryota; kingdom Metazoa; phylum Arthropoda; class Insecta; order Lepidoptera; family Geometridae; genus Agriopis; species Agriopis marginaria. Next base: position 17,920,611 of record OW029925.1, read on the forward strand.
TATAGGTAAGGTTAGGTAAGTCCAACTTAGGCAAAGAGGTCGCCCAAAGAATCCAACTCGGATGGGCAGCGTTCGGGAAATTGCGTGACATCTTCTCGTCCAAGATACCACAGTGCCTCAAGACGAGGGTTTTTGACCAGTGTGTGTTGCCAGTGATGACATATGGTACTGAGACGTGGTCCTTAACTGTTGGCCTTTTGGAAAAACTCAGAGTCACACAGCGGGCAATGGAGAGAGCTATGCTCGGAGTTTCTTTGCGCGATAAAATCCGAAACGTGGATATTCGCCAAAGAACTAGAGTCACCGACATAGCTGTTAAAATTTGCAAGTTGAAGTGGCAATGGGCAGGCCACATCGCTCGAAGAACCGATAACCGATGGGGAAGAAAGGTTCTTGAGTGGAGACCACGAACCGGAAGACGCAGCGTAGGGAGGCCTCCCACTAGATGGACCGACGACATAGTGAGAGTCGCTGGCATCCAGTGGATGCAAAAGGCAGGCTGTCTTCAGTGTGGAGGTTAAAGGGGGAGGCCTATGTTCAGCAGTGGACGTCTTCTGGCTGATGATGATGAAATTAAATGATTTAATATTATACATTTATATATAAGATAGTTTTATTTTACGTGTAATTTTTATTTATAACCATTGTATAGATATATGCGAATAGCGAGAGACCGGGGAGAGTGGCATAAACAAAGGGAGGCCTATACCCAGCAGCGGGTCACTCAAAGCTGATGATGATGGTGATGATGATGATGATGATGATTGTATTGAAAGTGTAGTGTGTGGCGGTACCTACATTAGTACCTACATCTTATTAACACGTTGAAGTGTAACCGAGGGTAGGCGCCAGCGGGCGGCCATCCTGGTTTCCTTTTGAATAAACTTGCGCTAAGTACGACAGTGGCATCGATTATGATGTACTCTAAACTTAACTGAACTAAATTTAACAGCTCTAAAATTATTGCCATCCTTCTCTCACATATTAAAGTGAAAAAAGAGACAGATATTTTAGTCCTGTCAGATTGGTTTAATTTAGTGAGTAGTAGGTTTAGTAGGTACGACAGAATCGACGCCAGTGTTTCGCTTTGCTCCCAGCCTAATATTTCTCAGAAAGAAATTAGTGTAGGTAATTTAATGTAGTAAAATCTATGAGAAATAATAATAATATGTCTAGAATAATTTCAACCTTCCAATCGTCAGTCAGAGACAGAGAGCGTGCGTGATATAAATGAAACACCGTTGACTACAGACAATATTGTGTATTGTCAAAACTGTTGCGTACCTTAAAACTCAGCAAAATAAATAACATTAGAAACTAATGGTAATTCTCACGAATGAAACGTTTGCGCGATCTAAATCGACGCCAGCGCCATCTAGTTCCATGCTAACGAAACTTTTCGCACACGTTATTAATTGCTTTGATATTACACTAAACAATGTCAATAACTTATCTTATCTTTACTCTACTTATCACTTATCTTTATAATTATATTAATGAAAAGTTTATCTATCCATTGTGATTATTATTGAACGAACAGAACAGCTGGAGTGAGAAATGCATTGATGTAAGTAAATAGGGGGAAGATACGGGACGAACTTCTTGACGTGGACCGCACAATGTAGGCTCCGGGGCACAATCCACTTCAGTCACAATCGAACTGGCGTTTTGATAGCACGTGAATTACTTGTCAAAATTGTGTGAAATAAAGCAGCAAAAATTACTTCCTGCGTTTTCACAAGGTGCACCAACAGTTCGAAGACAAAAAACAAGTTTCACGGCATTACTTTTCACTCGTAAATACTTAAAAACAATTAACAAAATTTTCTTTATATGTCACTTCTATGGTATATATAGTGTAGTGTCTAATGGAGCGGTGAAGTTGACGTTTACAGTGTAAACGTCAACGTCGCCGCTGACTCGAGCCGAAACAGAGCCATATTTATTGGGTACAATGTTTGGATGTCACGCGTCTTCCCCCTTTTTTTAAACAGTCATTGGAGAAATGCATCTAAAAGTGTTCTCTGATTTGAAATGATAGATGCAATTTCAAAATTAGTGAAATACAAATTTTTCTTTTACTTGTATGACAGTTTTATTTACGTCATCCAAGTATACAAATTTTTCGGTTATTTTGATTTAAAAACCAAATTACTCAACCAATTTTGATGAAATTTATATGGGATCAACCTCAAAGTATATCCTATAATCCTATCGGTTTATAAATAACGGAGATCTGAGAGGTAACAAACATTTGAAGAAAGAAAACCGAATAGAGAAACCCCTCCTTTTTGATTTCGGTATAAAAATATGTGACTTACGTTTACTTCCTAAATACTCTCTGCACATACCACCAAACGATGTAAGCCTTCACAGAAACATTTATCGGAGCCCGAAACAAGGTTGTTTAATTAACCGACCGCTATATACATTTAAATACCGGGGAACCGATTTTGGTTACCATCAGTTACCAAGAAACCATATATTTTCGGTAAGAAATAATGAGCATAAAATCAGCAATAATAAAGAACAAGAAATCATCGTTAAGGTGGTGGTACGTTTCACCTACGACGGGAAATTCATATTTCAAACAGTTTTTTTGTCCTCGTAGCTAGGCCGGGTAAAACTTGGTAATGAATAGAAATTTGTCACCGACTCGCACTTGGCCATTTTTATAAATTTTTGTGTACTTTAGAGTGCGTACTATAATCATGCCAAGTTTGACGCTTGTACGTATTATCGTTTTTACATTAGAGCTAATACAAAAATACGTTTGTTGTATGGTGAACCCCCTTTCGTTTTTACGTTTTGACTTTTTTATTATTTCTTAGGTTATCCACCGTAAGATTACATATTCTGTAAAAAAAATAACTGGCCATCTATTACGGTTCGAAAGAAACAGCCTTTAATAGGTAGAACAGACAGACAGTAATAGGGTCCCGTTTTACCCTTTGGATACGGAATCCTAAAAAATTTAGCCTATACTAGAATAATCATTTTAAAAATGACAGAAAAATAAAAAGTTGCAAGCACACTGCTTCAAATAGATATAAAACCACGGACATAGAAATAACGAGCAAAACCGCGCTAGTGAATAACTGTGGTATGAAGCAAGTGGAGCGTTCACAAAACAGATAAAATTAATAAAATTGCTATAGTTTTTGGAAGTTGTAAATTGTAGATACACTGGTGTTACGAGGTTTCCAATTAATTCATACAAAACATTCGCGAAAAGCTGCGTGACCACAAACCGAATTACGGCGAATTAAAGTTCACGTTCGCGTGATTTTCCGCAATCACCTAAACTGCAGTGCAAGTACCGTTCTTTTTCGATTGTCAAATTTGACAGTTGTGATCGTCATATTCGATAAAATGCTGTTTGATCAGAACTCGCTATGATCGATTCTATGGCATTTTATCGAATTTGACGACCGATAAAGAACGATCCTTGCACTGCTGAATCGCTTAAAACAGGCGATGGTGCGGCCCACAGATAAGAGAAGTAAATAGAACGGACATGAGAAGGAAAATCTGTCGCCAGGTATTATGACAGAATCTTGCTTGAACATTCTCATATATGTCAACGCATCTGTTGGCGACCGGCGGGTGCGGAAGAGAGTGAAAAGGCTTGTTAATTAAGCACAAAAAACCGTTTATTCCAAATAAGCTATGTTCCTAATTTTTCCTAGTGTTCGATCGATATCTTTATTTGAATTAATGACGCGCCGTGTCAGTCGTCCTTCGCCAGCCTCCTACTCGCCCATGGAGGCTGCACTCTACCGAGGAGGCTGGTGTAGGACGACTGGCTTTAACGCTGCGTGGCCAACAGCATCGAACTCAGCATCCAAAGAACTTGGACCTTACCTTTTTGGGTTACGTCTCAAAGTTCTTTGTCCGCATCACAGCTGCTAACTGATTTCAAATAACTGACGTTTCGTTAATATGGGTGAACTGGCTACAAAAAAAATCTTACAAAAATGCCTTGACAGCCGTTCTAATTTAAACAATTTTTTTTTTCTTTTCTGTGGTGCGGCCCCTATTTTTAACAAAATTTCATGTCTCATTACTGGTTTGAGTAGAGAAGTGTATTTTCTATTTGATCACTGACTTTTTTACTGGCTTTACGAATGATACTGATCTAGACTAAAATTAAAAATAATGATTTCGCTACACTCGCGCGCCTCTCGACTGCACGCCAAGTACCGGGACGTTATTACGTTACGTTATAATTATTTTCTGCCGTTACGAGTGGAAACAAACTTCTGTCAGTATTGGCGATTGATTTTAAAATGTCGAATTACCAACAGTTCATCATCATCGACAGCCAGAACGTCCACAGCTGAACATAGCCCTCCCAGAACTCCACACTGAACGACAGCCTGCATCCACTGGATGCCTGCGACTCTTACAATGTCATCGGTCCATCTAGTGAATTCTAGTGGGATAATCTAGGTAGATGATCCCACGAGATCGACAGACGATCTATAAGAGACCGCAGGGAAACGCTGGAGCAGGCCGCTGTCAACCGGCCCTTTTGGAGATCGATGGGAGAGGCATAATTTTGTCCAGTAGTGGACGTCCTACGGCTGAAATGATGATGATGATGATGATGAATCTGGGTAGACCACCTACGCTGTGTCTCCGGTTCGTGGTCTCTTCCAAAGAGAATATACCTGCTAACGCTGAAGATGGGGACTTCCATAGAGAAATATATTTAATAAACGGGTGCGACTCCTATAATGAAGTGGGACGCCTATAGAGACAAGCCTTACGTTAGAGTAGGACCGAAAACGTAGATGTTTGATTTCGCACCCGTTTCATACATTCGAAATGTGTATTATAAATTCGCTAGTCTGGCCTCCACTTAAGAACTTTTTTATCTGTTCCGTGGTATCATCATCAGCCAGAAGACGTCCACTGTTGGACGTAGGCCTCCGCCATCGGTCTCCAAAAGGGCCTGTTGGAAGCGGCCTGCTTAAAGCTTTTCCCTGCGGTCTCTTTTAGGTCATCTGTCCATCTTGTGGGTGGACGTCATACGCTGCGCTTACCGGTCCGTGGTCTCCATTGATGGAAACATTTTGATGCGAACTTTTTGGTGGTCAAACGCGAACTTATTCGCGATAAAAAAAAATACTTTTAGTGTTGAGTTAAATATTTTAGTGGTTGTACCACAAACGAAAACAATATATTGCACCACATAACTGCTCAGTTAGTCGAAATCAAAACTAAACATCAACTATTTTCTTTGACCTAGTAAATGACAAATATAAAAAGTAGCTTGTTTCATAAAACAGCTCTTCAAGTTTAGGCAATAGTGATCAAAGTCCTTAGGCACGTTTATAAACCGAAAAAGTTTTTACGTCGAGTAGGTGCTTCCCGGAACTTTTCGATACAAAACTTTTCTTCTGAAAGAAACACCAATACAAAACTACTACTCAAGTTAAATCCTGAAGAAACGTGAAATTAAAAATAGTTTTACGCGGGATTTCTTTCTGAGACAGATATCGGATCGTCTCATCTTCGGGTTCGGTCCAAGAACCTACGCAAGCAGAGCGATGCAAAAATATACCTACAGTGAAAATGCATTGTATCTATGTTCCTTATCGATTCCGAAACGGCTTGACCGATTATAATGAAATTTTCAGGCAATCTTCAGATTAGCCCAGCAAGTGATCCTATTAAGTTTGGTAGCGGTCGAATTAACAGTATTTTTTTTATTTTAATATTTTTCCTATAAAAAACATGAACAAGAATTGAAGTATATACATTGACATAATTACATCCTAGAAACATAAAAAATTGATTGTTCTAGGAGGTTGCATTGTTTACACTTTCACTGGTAGATAGCTGATTTTATAAGGACTAACTTAGGCTACTTTTATCTCACACTAGCGGTCCGCCCCAGCTTCACACGGGTATAGACTATAGCCTATGTCACCCGGGGATAGTGTAGCTTCCCGTCAGTGAAAGAATTTTTTCAAATCGGTTCAGTAGTTTCGGAGCCTATTCAATGCAAACAAACAAACAATATGTCCTAAAACTGCGACCAGAACCACCGGAGGATGGGCAGCAGCGTCCTGTTAGTACACGGTGAACGTACTGCGATCTCCAAGCCGCCTGCCAAGCGTGGAGATTATGGCAACACCCCTCTCTAAGAGGGAGGCCTTGTTCAGCAGTGGACATTTAATGGCTGATGGTGTGTGCTATCCATGGATTGGACAGTTTATGGGAGTCGCAGTATTCTTGCCGCTTCTTCCTTGCGCCTCGCCGTTCGAATCCAAGATGAAGTTGATAAATGACGCGCAGGTAATCCTTGTAATCTGGCCGCAACGCCGCTATATTTCACCTCAGTAATCCCGGATCCCAACTCCCGGCCTCCCGCCACCGCATTCATGAACCTCGGCAGACGACTTCAGCGGGAACTATGGCATCTGATTCAATTGCTGATTTTGATTTGTATTTGTTCTATGTCTGGGTGTTAATATCTATTTAAGTATGTATTTAAAAATATATATGTACGTATATCAGTTTCTGGCAGCCATATTACAAGCTTTGCTTAGTTTGGGGTCAGATGACCGTGTGTGCAAAAATGTCCCAGATATTATTTTAAAACTGGGTAGCTGAACCGCACCCCTTAGATCTCCTAAGCCTAGACAACCTTCAGCATAGAGTTTCTAGATGCTTTAAGTAGGCTTAAATATGAATTTGATCCAAGACTGTGCGTACAGAACCTTAAAAATACAGTCGAATTGATAACCAATTTTTAGGGTTCCGTACCCAAAGGGTAAAAACGGCACCCTATTACTAAGTCTTCGATGTCTGTCTGTCCTACTTATTAACGGTTGTATCTTTCGAATCGTAATAGACAGCCAGTTGAAATTTTCACAACAAATGTATTTTTTTACGTATTTTTGTATTAGCTCTAATGTAAAAACGATAATACGTACAAACGTCAAACTTGGCACGAATATAGTACACACTCTAACGTATAACAACAAATAGTAAATAATAACAAATAATAAATTTCTTTCATTAAAATATATACCGAGCGTCACTTGCAAAATACTAACTATGTGATAGCGTAGCAATAACTTGACTATTTTGGTAGGCGTTGAGTTGGACCAAATAGTTTTTTTTTTTAATTTATAATTATTGATAAACAGATAAACAATTTTATTGATAACAGTGTGAATAATTATAAGTCAGTCAAGAATTTCATTTTAAAAATAATCATAATAATCAATAATTTACAAATAATTAATTAATTCATAAATTAGATATATAAAGATTTAAGAAAGATTTAATTAAATTACATTGCGTCCGTAGTTATTTAAATAACATTGTATTTTGGGATAGTACGGAACCCTCAGTGCACGAGCCTGAATCGCACTTGGCCGGTTTATTTTTTATCGGCTAAAAGAAATAGGTCTGTATTATACTTCACCAAGTGGAAAGCTAAATAAATTTACAACAGACGGTTTACTCTACCAGTAGATATCCGAAGTCTCCATTTCCTCACTGCCACAACACGGTGTCCATGTATCGCGAATATTTTCCGCTCTAAAATATAAAGTCATAAAATGGACACACGATTTCCTTGCTTTCCGTTAGCCACTGATAACTGTACCTGTCTTAATATCTTATAAACACACATCACATCACATCATCAGCAATTAAATGTCCACTGCTGAACAAGGCCTCCCTCTTAGAGAGGGGTGTTGCCATAATCCCCACGCTTGGCAGACTTGGCGCTTGGCTTGTCTTATAGACATTACATCAAATTTATTTCCAATACAAAAAACAGACAGCTAGCAGTTTTGTGGAATACTACTGATCGCTGATTGAACCGTGCCAGCCAGCGTTGCCAGGCGTCCCGATTTTGGCGGGACGTCCCGATTTTTAAATCAAAATTAAATGTCCCGTGTGAGACAGGCTCAGTCCCGCTTTTCGGGGATAACCTGATATTCAAATTCAAATTTTTCAAAATATTTTATTTCGGACAACTAAAAAATCCATTGGGTTAGTACAAACAAAACTTAGAACTATTGTTAGATAAATTACAAAAAAAAATCATACAAAAAGAAAATAATAATATTTTTTCACGCACCCTCGGAACATCTGCACTAATAACGACTGAGCAAGAAATAATATACTTCCTACTCAGCCATCACCCGCACAAAATGCCCGAGTATAGGCGCGTGAAAATCTTCGGCCACTATCTTTAAGATGCTGTTCGGACTTCCCCGCACCCTCCTCATTAGTGATGCCACTTTCTTTCGAATGACGGCATGAAAACCGTCAGTTTGAGTTTGTGCGAACATTTCAGAAGACGTTCAATAATTTTATTAAAATAAACTTTTATCGCTATTTTTGCTGTCTATTGCCGTCTCTTGCCGTCTCTATTAATACACCTCACTGCATAGGCGAAGTGTGTACGTTCCCTATGGACTCCGAAACATCTGGACCGAATTTGACGGGACTTTCACTGGTAGATAGCTGATGTTATAAAGAGTAATCCCGTGGATGAAACCGTGGGCGCAGGAAACTCTATTTTCCAATTTGAAATATAATAAGTGGAACAAAACGTATGAAAATGTATAAATAGCCATTGTATCTCGACAAAAATGCACTTACGCTCGCTGCATTAAGAGTATTTTTGCAGGAGATTAGGGATGGGGTTAAGTAATACTAGAAAATATATCAGTCTTGGACTTGAGTAACTCTTACATAAAGGTTAAAAAGTTTACATGGAGTTGTCATGGAAGTCAAGTAGTAGACCTCTTCGCCGCAGCACGACGCAGCTCTTGACGGAACGTCACAGTTCAGCCGCTTTCAGGGGCAGTTTCCGTTATGCTGCGTCCAAGTGTTGGAACAATATTCCTCCGCCAATAAGGAACCTGCAAACTATACAATGTTTTAGATTTTATCTTAAAAGATTTATTTATAGTCATCAAAAGGGCGAAGAAATGATACAAGCGCTGTTTAACTTTAGTAAATAGGTAAGCTAGCTTATTAGGAACTATGTATTTGTATTTGTACGTGGTTATTTTTGTATTCATTTATATATATTATCTTGTTATACAGCATATTTTGTCTTTTGTTCTATTTTATTAAATTATTATTGTAAATTACTTAGAATTGAATATGATTGAGGTATGTACTTACTTGTACGCGCACCTGTGCGGTGCGTGACGTCACCTGCCGGCCTCATCGGAGGACCAGCGCCGTTTGACAGCAAACGGCATTATGCTGAGCTGGGGCCGGTTTGTGGCAAAAGTCCAACGTATTTAACTTTATATTTGTGTGTACCTTTATGTGTATTATATAATGGATATTTGTTACAAATAAAATATTGTCTATTGTCTATACATAACGGTTTAGACGAAGCTTCTTAGTCTCGAGCATGGCCGTAAAGTTGCTAGTCTATCGGTTTTTTATCGGATACATTTCGGAGAGTGTGCATCAGATCTGCATTATTGAATTCCCTCCTGCCCTTTTTTCTATCATACCGCCAGGGCGGGCACAAAAAATCGACATCGTTTTATGGTTGATATGCCGAGAACCCGTACGAAGCGCTTTGATTCCACATTTATTGTGCGAACTGCTAGTCTGTGGAATTCGCTGCCTGAATGGGTTTTCCCCGTCAGTTACAATCTGGGTGTCTTCAAGTCGAGAGTGAATCGGTTTCTTCTAGGCAAGCGTGCTCCATCGCAGACCGCATCGTCGCTTAACATCAGGCGAGATGGCGGCGAAGCGCAAGCCTATCTACTATAAAAAAAAACATTTACCACGATTATAAGGACTACTTTTCTCGTCCAAGATACCACAGTGCCTCAAGACGAGGGTTTTTGACCAGTGTGTGTTGCCAGTGATGACATATGGTACTGAGACGTGGTCCTTAACTGTTGGCCTTTTGGAAAAACTCAGAGTCACTCAGCGGGCAATGGAAAGAGCGGAGTTTCTTTGCGCGATAAAATCCGAAACGTGGATATTCGCCAAAGAACCAGAGCCGACATAGCTGTTAAAATTTGCAAGTTGAAGTGGCAATGGGCAGGCCACATCGCTCGAAGAACCGATAACCGATGGGGAAGAAAGGTTCTTGAGTGAAGACCACGAACCGGAAGACGCAGCGTAGGTAGGCCTCCCACTAGATGGACCGACGACATAGTGAAAGTCGCTGGCATCCAGTGGATGCAAAAGGCAGGCTGTCGTTCAGTGTGGAGGTTAAAGGGGGAGGCCTATGTTCAGCAGTGGACGTCTTCTGGCTGATGATGATGATGATGATGATAAGGACTACTTTACTCATTATTTGATTTCAGCTTGATAGTGGAGTTATAGTTTTAGATACTGTTGTAATAGATTTTTAACCTCAGAAGCAAACATATTATAGGGTTGTATTTGTGGCATCGTAACTCCCAAACGGAAAACCGATTAAACCGAAAACCGATACAGAACCGATTAGACCGAACCGATTAAACCGAATTAGATTTCCATTTGCGTTTAAAAGGCGACCGTTCGAGTGTTCTTAGCTATGCTTCAAGAAAATTATTATTTTTCATATTTTTTTTTAATTTTCAAGTTTTAGTTTTTTTAGCTTTGTATAGGTATTTATGTATGTATATAATATTACACTACACTTAATACATATACAGCGATCATCCGCATCATAGGGAAAGTTATTGTTTACCGCCAGATTGTTTCTTTATAGTAAAATAAAATATTTTGAACGAGTGTCAGCCTAAATATCGCTGAAAAGATGCCAAGACCAAGACCAAGACCGATGGCGTTCATTTGTGTTAGAAGACAAGACTCAGTACTTTCGGTCCTGCTAGCAGAGTGAGAAATATTATCCCAAATTCCAATAGCAATCGCTAGGTGAAAATCTTTTCATCGCAAATTTTAATGTCACTTTTTGAGTCAAGTTTTAGTTTTGCTTTTCGGTCCATCATCATCATTGCAGCTCATTCGCCCACTGCAGGACATAAGCCTCCTCCCTCTTTCGCCAGTGATTCCCTGTTTAACCCCAGTCTAGTCTTTGCTCTTCAAAACTTGCTTATGTTATACCACCCCCGCTGGACTGGTCTTTCAGGGCTGCGCTTACCCTCGCCTGGTCACTATTTGACTCGTGTTTTTACCATAATATTAATAATATACTAGTTGTTCGCCCCAAACTGTGATCTGATGACCCATATACCTCCGCAATTCCTGGGTTGATTTTGCTACCTGGATAACTTGCCTACCACATTTCGTGAAGTTCGGATCAAGTTAGTCGAACAAATATACAAACATATAGAAAGCCGCCGAAAGGAGCCACGGTAGCCCATTTGGGAGACCGCTAGACTTGAAATTGTGAGGTCGCGGGTTCATACCCCGGGTCCGTACCAATGAGCTCTTTGAGCTTATGTACCGATTTTCATACCAATGGCTTTTCGGTGAAGGAAAACATCGTGAGGAAACCTGCATACGTACGGAGAAGGAATTCAATGGCGTATGTGAATCCACCTGCACTGGGCCAGCGTGGTGGATATGCCCCAATCAACCTTTGGGGGGTAGGCTAAAGGTCCAGCAGTGGACTGTTAAAGAGCTGATTATGATGATGATGACATATAGAAACGCTGACTTGTCCCATTAGAATCTGAGACCTCTCCTTCCTCGGTCAAAAAGCATCAAGACCATTGGAACTGAATGCTAAGTCCCATCACTAGATACAACGTAAGTATAAATTAGATGTAAGTAGAGAGAAAATTCTCTGAGAAAATACAGTACGTAACGAGCTCAGTACTTAGGTAACATACGTCCACTTAATGGCAGGAAAAATAAACTTTCATGTGATAATAGCGGTTCTAAAGTTAAAAGGATATGTAATTAGCTTTAACGTGAAAGTTAACTTAACGGTAGCTTTGAACCACAAGATGGTCTCTCTAAAATAAAAACAATAAAATGTGTAACTTTATTAAGTTTATCAGCCCTTAGATAGTTCATGAAACAGGCATTAAAAAAAATACAAATATTATTTTTATAATTAATATCATTAATACAAATTGGTATAGCGAATATTTTGGTACAAATTTAATTACCTTTTGTTTTAGGTTAGGTTAATTTATCTTTTTTATGTAATTAATATTTTATTTATTTATTTATTTAGTTTATTGGCACACAAAACAAAATATGGTCAAAACAATCTAAACTTAGAGTAGACTACAAAATTTTAAACTAAACCATATTCCTAAATATGTATACACAACATGTTTCTTTTTAATGCAGTAATTGGTAAAGTTTGTTTTTGTTTGTTTTTAAAATATCTTTATTTCACATAAACATTTTATACATTGGGCATCTCTAGTGTTAATTAAGTCCTAGGGGCACCAAGAAATGTTATAATAATTCGTTTTCAAGCTCAACACTTATATAAACTTATGGCTGGTGAGGTAAAAATAATTAATAAAATATAGGTACTTAAATATTATGTTTGTGAATATCAGTTAAGTTAACATTATGTAACCTTTAGTATGAGTGTTACATTTTTAGCGTTATAATAATATTATATCAAAAAACTGACCAAAAAGGGGGTAGGTAAATTGGAATTGATACAGCGCAAAGCGCAGCAGTAGGTAGTGAACAACAAGCACCAAGCGAGCGAAGCATGTTATGAATGACGAACGCGCAAGCGCGCGCTGTCCGGGCCAGAGTCGCGCGCGCCATATCGCACCACATATCCCAGGATAATACAAACTAATTTAGATACAAAAATATTAAATAAACTTAACTACTTTTATTATGGACCTTAAAAACAATATGTCAGGTTAGGTTTAAATTAGCATCACAAATATCTATAGAGGAGAATAGTTTATCCCAAATTCCTTATTGTACTCGAAACGACGTAGAAGCGGAATTACACAAAAAATTCGTCATATACAAAATTTATCAGCCCTTACACAATGGCTCTGAATTTTTTATGAACAATTGAACATAATAATTTAGTTTTTGGTCACCTAACTAACTAAAACTAACTATGCTGGCGCAGTGACTTAAAACGTGTCTTGGCCTCCGATACCAAAAGGTTGTAATTGTGGTTTGATTTTAAGTTTCTATGTTTTTTTAAAAGTATTTTTTTACTTTTCTTTTATTAACATCGTTATAAATTGGTAAAATAAAGATATTTTCCGGAATAAAATTGTAATTTTTGTTCACATATTTACTGTTCTTCTTTTTTACGTCTATGTAAAAAATTAAATATTACAAGGGTGCAGCCGGAAGCGGGGCAGGACTCAAACTGCTAGTGGTCAGGGCTGCAGACTGAGGAACCTCCTGACAATGCGTGCCGTGTCCAGAATGACTGCCTTCTGTAGCAAACCCTTGACCCAGCCATCAAGCGAGAGTTTCTTAAGGTGTTGGTCGAGGCTCTTCGCTATAAGGCCGTGCATCGTGGCGACTATCGGGACAATCTTCGAGTCAACATTTCACATGGCGGTAATCTATTGAGCCAATTTAAGTAACTTGTTGTTTTTTTTTATAGAATAAGTGGCAAGCAAGCCCCGTGCCACCTGATGGTAAGTGGTCACCGCTGCCTATAGACACCTACAATACCCGGGGCAATGTCAGTGCGTTGCCTACCTTTGAGGACTCTATTGACCCTTCGTTTGAAGCAGTCTAAATTATACTTCGGAGGAAAAACTGAAGGTGGCCTTCTCGGCCTTCATGAGCCATTCCACCCACTAAATGCCGTATATCAACGCCGGAAGGGAAAGATTGGCGTGGGTGGCTCAGGGTATTGAGAGGTGCGCTACATTTTCACTAAGCGCTACTTACGGCGTTATGCCCTTTAACACTAACCCTGGAGATTAGTTTCTTAGCTCTTGCAGTTATCATCTATACTATAATATTATAAAGAGGAAAGATTTGATTGTTTGTTTGTTTGTTTGCATTGAATAGGCTCCGAAACTACTGAACCGATTTGAAAAATTCTTTCACTGACGGGAAGCTACACTATCCCCGGGTGACATAGGCTATAATCTATACCCGTGCGAAGCTGGAGCGGACCGCTAGTTATTTATATTATTAATAAGCTACCGTTCAGCTGGTATGGAATAAGTAAACAATCACAAACGTAAACACAAAATTTCGCATTTTTAATATTAGTGTGATAAGGTATACCAGCAGAGAGTGAAAGGTAAGTCAAAGTGAACTTTTAGGTAACAAAAGCTAGACAGTTTTGGCGCCAACGTGGAAAAAGACGGCTCGTTGTATTAATTTCCTAAACTTGTTTATTTTCGAGTGTTAATGTATACTTATGGTGAATTATTATTATATTCAGTACTCGTGAACGTGCTCGAGTGACATAAAGTGACATAACAAGGTGAAACATGTAATTTCGCGTTGTTTCCATAACTCCATAAAAGCCTCTTGTAAAGCCTCTACTTTACTGGGACATGAGTTTGACTTGACCGTGACTTTGCTTGACTCTGACTATGACTTGTGTGACGCTATTAATACTATGTAAACTTGTTTAATATTACGACTAAAGCACTTCGTATCCAGGGTCATGAAAAATTTAACAACAAAAAAAACGAGTTAATTGTTGTCCCTGTCCGACTTGTAAATACCTAATGATCGCAAAGAGAGGTAAAACTTCCAGTCGTCGTAAGTACAAGACCCGCCATCACAAAAATAAGATTACAAAAGTGCCCTAAGTTTCACAATTCCTAATAGTCCCAGCTGAAGTTAGACCACGTGCTGAATAATACATCCTGCAGACAGATAGGTCTCTACTTGGTCTCGCTTCCCGTTAGCTAACATAATAGATCAGTGGAAATCGCACACTGTGCGTTTCACACGATCCTTCTTGCCTCATACCTGCAAAATGTGGAATGAGCTACCTTTTTCGGTGTTTCCGAGAAGCTACAACATGGGGTTCTTCAAAAGGCGAGTTAATCGAGTTCTAAAGGGTCGGCAACGTATTTGTGATGCCTCGGGTGTTACAAGTATCCATAGGCGACGGTGACTGCTTTCCATCAGGCAGCCCGTATGCTTGTTTGCCACCTATGGCAATTAAAAAAAAAAAAAAAAAAAGCTGTGCTGCTGGTCGCAAACTGAACGTTTCCTGTATGGTGTAATAAAATATACTCCAGCAGATATGCTATTTAGAGATACAAAGGTCACGTGGATGACACAAGCCTACGTCATCGATTTTTCATCATCATCATCATTTCAGCCGTAGGACGTCCACTGCTGGACATAGGCCTCCCCAAAAGGGCCGGCTGGGAGCGGCCTGCATCCAGCGTTTCCCTGCGGTCTCTTAGATCGTCTGTCCATCTTGTGGGTGGACGTCCTACGCTGCGCTGAACGTGGTCTCTATTCAAGAACCTTTCGGCCCCATCGGCCACCTGTTCTGCGTGCTATATGCCCTGCTCACTGCTACTTTAACTTGCTAATCCGGTGGGCTATGTTGGTAACTTTCATTCGTCTACGGGTCTCCTCATTTCTGATTCGACCTCGTAATAAATACATAATATTTTACATTTTATACGTAGTGAAGTTACTATAACATCGTTCCTGCTGTAATTAAGCTCTGTAGAAGAATGTTCTACTCAGTGGCTGGGCCAAAGGCGAGGGGAGAGGCTATAAAACAGATAATGTCAATTTGAAATTGGCCCGCGGCCTTCCACTCCCAATGAAGCAATATCTGCTCTGATAAAACTTTGGAAGTTCGAGGATCGCAAATATGTGAGAATTTATTTTAGTCACCTCGGCTTCTCGTTAGATACGGGGTTTTCCTCTTTTTTTTAATCAACTTTGGATAGCTTTTTGATCAGTTTGGGTAAAAAAATCGTGAATCGTTTCCGGAACACTGACGATATTTTGAAATCTCATAACATTGATATTGTAAATTCAAATGTTCAAATATTACATTGGCGGCAATGACTGTTAAAAAAAAGGGGAAGACGCATGACATCCAAACATTGTACCCAATAAATATGGCTCTGTTTCGGCTCCAGTCAGCGGCGACGTTGACGTCTACACTGTAAACGTCAACTTCACCGCTCCATTAGACACTACACTAGACCATAGAAATGACATTTAAAGAAAATTAAGTTAATTGTTTTTAAGTATTACGAGCGAAAGTAATGCCGTGAAACCTGTATTTTGTCTTCGAACTGTTGGTGCACCTTGTGAAAACGCAGGAAGTCATTTTTGCTGCTTTATTTCATACAATTTTGACAAGTAATTCACGTGCTATCAAAACGCCAGTTCGATTGTGACTGAAGTGGATTGTACCCCGGAGCCTAATACTAATTGATTAACTAAAATTCAAAATCAAATGTATTGCAATAAAAGTTGTAAACTATACCTACCTTATTGTCAACATTATTACTTAGTATTTATTTTTAGATTGGTTTATTTATTATATTGTAGTGGTGTACTGTATGTGTGCTTGTACCGAGACATCACCACACGGCTCCAAGGGAAGACCAGCGCTGGTTAACAGCCGGCATTATGATGAGTTGGAGCCGATTTGTGACCTTATAACCTGTCTTTTAGTTATTTTAAAAACGTAATTTGGTCACAAATAAACAATTTTTTTTTCTAAATAAATAAATAAATACGACCCGGGTATGTCCTAAAACTGCGACCAGAACCACCGGAGGATGGGCAGCAGCGTCCTGTTAGTACACGGTGAACGTACTGCGATCTCCAAGCCGCCTGCCAAGCGTGGGGATTATGGCAACACCCCTCTATAAGAGGTAGGCCTTGTTCAGCAGTGGACGTTTAATGGCTGATGATGTGTGTGTGTGAAATAAATACGAGTATCATATACATTGGTATAAGCAGGAATCAGGCACAATATTAGGAGCAAGGCGTATCATCGTGACAGAAACGCTATATCACGTCACGTAATACATTGAGAAATGCGGGTAGGAAATAATTTCCTATCATACATAGGGGAAACTCATCCTTGATCTATAAATACCAATACAGAAGATGAGTCAACTATTTACCTTTTAACTCAACTAGCAGATTTTAAGTGATCAACGGATGATTCTGCCTGTAGTTCGGACTGCGAGTAACTTACGATCATCATCATCATTATTAGTCCTGAATGACCCACTGCTGGGTAAAGGCCCCTCTTTGTTTATGCCACTCTCCTCGGTCTCTCGCTATTCGCATCCATTCGTTCCCGACAGTATTTTAATGCCGTCAGTCCACCTCATCCTCGGTCAGCCTGGTTTCCGCCAACTCAGACTTACGATCATCATCATCATCATTGTCAGCCTTTTAACAGTCCACTGCTGGACTTTTAGCCTACCCCCGAAAGGGTGATTGGGCCATATCCACCACGCTGGCCCAGTGCAGATTGGTGGATTCACATACGATTCTCTGTACGTATGTAGGTTTCCTCACGATGTTTTCCTTCACCGAAAAGCCAGTGGTATGAAAATCCGTACATAAACTCCAAAGAGCTCATTCGTACGGGCCCGGGGTTTGAACCCGCGATCTCACGCTTTCAAGTCTAGCGGTCTCCCAAATGGGCTACCACGGCTAGCCGTGGTAGCCCATTTCGCAGACTTACGATCATCATCATCATCATCATCAGCCAGAAGACGTCCACTGCTGAACATAGGCCTCCCCCTTTAACCTCCACACTGAACGACAGCCTGCCTTTTGCATCCACTGGATGCCCGCGACTCTCACAATGTCGTCGGTCCATCTAGTGGGAGGCCTCCCTACGCTGCGTCTTCCGGTTCGTGGTCTCCACTCCAGAACCTTTCTTCCCCATCGGTTATCGGTTCTTCGAGCGATGTGGCCTGCCCATTGCCACTTCAACTTGCAAATTTTAACAGCTATGTCGGTGACTCTGGTTCTTTGGCGAATATCCACGTTTCGGATTTTATCGCGCAAAGAAACTCCGAGCATAGCTCTCTCCATTGCCCGCTGTGTGACTCTGAGTTTTTCCAAAAGGCCAACAGTTAAGGACCACGTCTCAGTACCATATGTCACAGACTTACGATACTCATGATAAACTATAAGAAGTTTTATTTATATTACACGGGAATTACTCACGGAAGATTAAGCCGGTCACTCTGACTATAGTTTCAACTGGATTTATTCCCGTGTAATATAAATAAAATGTGTGAAAACCACGTCAGTTTCTATAATATAAGAAGTTTTTTAAAGAAGATTTATTTATTAATCCACATAGCTAGAACTCGATGGCGGCCGAGCGGTGCCATGTTCACTTAACAATCTGACGGCACCTGGTTCGATCCTCGATCCGGCACTAATTATTTATTTAGTAACTAGTCAATTTATGTGCAGTTTCGATGTCATCGCTCAAAAACAGCGAAGGAAAATATCGTAAGGAAACTGAATGTCCGAACCTTAAACGTGGTGAACGTTTAAGGTGTTTATAAACGTAGTAACCCCCTTTTAATAAACGTAGAGCAGCCTGGGAATAGTTACACCGCCTTTTGTCTAGTTCGATCGAGTTCAAAATTTGAAAGAGAGAAAAAGACAAAACACGACGTAACTATTCCAAGACTACTCCACGTTTATTAATAAGGGGGTTAAATATAAATATGACAAGTTATATGACATTCAAGAAAATCCACTGGGACCAGCATGGTGGATAATGGCCCATTCCTCTCTTTCTGAAAGATAGATAGATAGAAACTCTTTATTGTATACACAAGAAAATTACAAACTGATAGACAACACCAGAGTCACCGACATAGCTGTTAAAATTTGCAAGTTGAAGTGGCAATGGGCAGGCCAAATCGCTCGAAGAACCGATAACCGATGGGGAAGAAAGGTTCTTGAGTGGAGACCACGAACCGGAAGACGCTGCTTATATAGGCTTCCCACTAGATGGACCGACGACATAGTGAGAGTCGCTGGCATCCAGTGGATGCAAAAGACAGGCTTTCGTTCAGTGTGGAGGTTAAAGGGGGAGGCCTATGTTCAGCAGTGGACGTCTTCTAGCTGATGATTATGATGAGAAAACACCTCCGAGCTAGTGCCACAAGTAGCGGCCTTATCGCTAAAAGCAATAAGGCCTGTTTTCTAGCAGTGGGAACATAATAGGCTGATAATGATGAACGATGAGCTATAGGACTCCGCCACGTCAGCCAGGATTGGAAAATGGCTCTCAATCCTTTCAAATGAAACTGCCGAAGAACTTGACGCCAGATTGTCAACTTGAAGGTGCTAGTCAGGTAATCAGCATAAAGTACAGACAGTGGTTTATCTACAAGAAGCTGCGTTCCAGTAGTTCACACGCAATTTTTCAGTATCCTTAAATATACGGGGTGTAAGAGGAACACTCTCGAAGCCAAAAGAAGGTAATTGTACTCATCATTATGAACAACTTTTACTATGGGACCAGCCCTGAAATCGCGAAAAAAAAATCAGCTGTTCTATAGAAAATATCAAACATATCAGCTGTTCTAAAGGGTCGGCAACGTATTTGTGATGCCTCTGGTGTTACAAGTATCCATAGGCGACGGTGACTGCTTACCATCAGGCAGCCCGTCTGCTTGTTTGCCACCTACGGCATAAAAAAACGGTCATTGACACTCGACAAAATGTATGGAACAGCTGTTTTTATTTCGAGATTTCAGGGTTGGTCCCATACCAAAAGTGGTTCATAATTATGAGTACAATTACCCTATTTTGGCTTCTAGAGTGTTCCTTTTTCACCCTGTATATAGGATAAACTATTTGCAGTTTTTTTTTATAGCTACATAAACTTGAGTTTACATTTGTTGACATAGCATTTACCTATACGCTGTCATTGAGTTATCGTCACTTAAAATCTTCACATTCGTTCTGAAGGATCATAAAATTAAGCCATGTCGGTTTTCATAGCGACCACCGCACCGGTAAACTCCGATCAGGTAGGTAATAAATTTTATTTTGCCTATCTGCCTTAATATAATTCTTTCCGGTTTTTATGGGCACGCATATTTTATTGCCATGGATGACGTTCATAATATCATTATTATTATATGGTTGCTTCACTAACTCTGCCTTTTGAAACTCGAAAATAAAAACATCAGCAAATAGTTATAAACTTAATAAAATAGTGCGTGGAGTTCCTCCGCGCGGAAGAAGTTATACTTCAACAAGGAACCCTTAAATTATAACTAGGGCAAAAATATCAACAATTTAAAAACATGCTTTACTCGAGATTAGAACCTAGCTCCTTAGGCTTCTCAATCCATTAGCGACACCATTACACTACAGGATCTGCTAGTCGCAGCGCGAAAAAAGGATACGCATTTCGCAACCATACGAGAGAGAAAAATTCCCCCTCCACGTTTAACGCAACCTTATTGCAAGTCGCATAAGAAGTATAACTAACAAAAGGCAATATTTTTTTTTGGTGTAACGTTAAGACTGAGTGACTTGCAAGGGCGTTTTAAATCCAAGAACTTTGTCAATAATAAATAAAAAATAAATATAAATATTAGGGACATTTTTGCACACACGGTACACCCCAAACTAAGCAAAGCTTGTGATATGGCTGCCAGAGACTGATATACATATATATATATATATATATATATATATATATAGTTTTAAATACATACTTAAATAGATATTAAACACCCAGATATAGAACAAACACAAATGTTCATCACACAATTGTTTGTCCTAGGTGGGAATCGAACCCACGCCCCCAAGCTCTGAAGGCAGTCTGGCAGGCTGTCTCTGTAATACACAAAGTCCTTGTTTATACCCTGATAAAACGTCCATGGTGACTTGAATGACATGGCTGGAATTTTTTTTGAAGAGACAAGCCTACTAATTTAACATGCCATCCGAAACCTGGTAGTGCTCAACTGTTTGTAAATGAACTCACTTGAGATATCTCCCTCAAAAAATTCTTGTTCATTCACAAACAAAACCCAACTTCATATTTTTATCTGTGCGGACAGACTGTCGTTAAAATTGCTCATTCACTCAGTTTTGGTGCCGAAACCCGGGATTCGGATCAAGCATTCTATTGTAGGGAACCAGCGAACTGCGAATCTGCAAACCGCCTTATTTTTTTGCAGCGTACAATTTCAAAATGATTCTGTATTAGCTTGTAATACATATTTTATCTAGTTTCAGTAGTAGCGGTTTGGGTTCGAAATATTAAATTTGTGTTATAGTTAAAATTAATTTTCACCATTTCACTTATTTTTCTACTTTCGACATTCGTGCCCAAATAGTAAGTATAACCCTTTCCGGGACCACTAACTTTAAATAGCGGTAGGTAATTATTTTTAAACTGATAGTTAGCCCACAACTTTTGACCTCGACCCCAACTACTTCGGAACCACTTGGACTTCATCATCATCATCATCATAATTTCAGCCATAGGACGCCCACTGCTGGACATAGGCCTCTGCCATCGATCTCCAAAAGGGCCGGTTGGAAGCGGCCTGCATCCAGCGTTTCCTTGCGGTCTCTTTTAGGTCGTCTGTCCATCTTGTGGGTGGACTTGGACTTATTTACCCATAATTGAACTTACTCATATTTATACCCATATTTGAACGATACGCAAGTAATCGTCGAACAAATAAACAAACGTACAAACATACATAAAAGCGCCCGTTCTCGTAGACTTTGTTTGATCGACTTTTGTTTCGCTTGGTCAGTTAAATAATTATTGTTAGGACAAAAGTCTAGATCGAGGTAAAAGTTGCAGGAAAACATTGATCATCATCAAAACCAGCCTATCACGTCCCCACTGCTGGGACACATGCCTTCACCAGAGAGAGAGAGAGGAAGAGACTAATCCAACATACTGAACCAGTCCATGTTGGCGAATGTCATAATTATGTTATTATAGAAACTGACACACTTTTCACACACATCACACATCAGCAGCCATCAAACGTCCACTGCTGGACAAAGGCCTCCCTCTCTCTGGGGTGTTGCCATAATCCCCACGCTTGGCAGGCGGCTTGGGGATCGCAGTAAGTTCACCGTGTACTAATAGGACGCTGCTGCCCATCCTCCGGTGGTTCTGGTCGCAGTTTTAGGACATACCCGGGTCCACACACTTTACACACATTTTATTTATATTACACGGGAATTACTCACGTCACTATAGTCGGAGTGACCGGCTTAATCTTACGTGAGTAATTCCCGTGTAATATAAATAAAATGTCATAATTATGTCTTTGAACTTTTGGAGTTCTTGGACATACTGGTTTACTCGCGATGTTTTCCTTCACCGTTTTGAGCGATGGTACTTAAAAACTGGTACAAATATTAAGTACTTCTCGGTAGCTAGATCAAGCCTTGATTTTTGAAGAATGACAAATCAAAGGAACAGGAATTGTTCCGTCCTTGTTCATCACAATGAGATAAAGATAAAGATTATTTATTTGCACAAAACACGAGTAAATCATACACACATTTAAAAACGCATGCACAATAGGTGGGTCAAAATATTAGTCACTTTGTATCATGTTTTGCCTAGTTTGTAGGCGTACAAATCTAGAGAGATGGTATAAAATACCGTAAGAATTATTTATATAAAAAAATATTGATTAAATTAAACTGTTGAAATAATTTCAAAAGTTCAGATATGATTTGATTAATTTAAATAGTTAACAGATAGACATTACTATAATAATTGTATGCTAAACAAATTGACCTACTGCAGTCATTACTAAAATTTATCATTTATAAAATCACTAACTTTGTAATAACATATCTCGACTAAAAGTTTTTTTAGTTTTGTTTTAAATTGACTATATACTATATTGACTAATGAGAGTGACAAGAAACAGAAATATATTCAAGGAAATGCCTGAAAATAGGTCGCTTCCCCTCTTAGGAATTCAAACTTAAAGTCCTGACTTTTGAGAATATTTTTATCTGTTGAAAGATGCTGAATCAAACCCCAGCCATTGTGAGTACCCACTGAGCTGCGAATCTGCAAACGGCCTAATTTCATAGACGGCGCATTTTTCCGTTTGTTCAGGCCCTTTCGCAAATATTGACCGCGAGGAATTGTTCCTGAGAGGTGCTTGAGCGACTAGTACATGATTACATAAATTAAGGTAGCGCTTCAGTTGGCCGAACTTAAGGCCGCGCTCTTGGCCAGTGAATATCTTTAGCTCATTTTCAAAAAAAAAATAAGAAAAAAATAACTGTTTAAATATTGAAAAGCACTTGAGCATTATCTAATAACACATGGCGAACGATTTGAAATTATTTTCATGTTGGTATTTTAAAGGAAAGTGGTGAAAATAAAACAAAAAATGTACTAAATTGTTTTTCTTTTCATGCTGCTCTGCCATAATACCGTTTATTGGCAACAATACTACCAGCCGCACTACCAGTAGTGTCGTCTGCAATTAACGGCATCTACCAAGCACAAACAAGTGTTGCTTTAATTTTTTTTTATTAAATAAACAAATTTCTTTTTTTTCATCGTTTTCTAAAATCTTTCACTACGCCTGGTACGCTTTACCGAAATGCTGGCGTGTTTCTGGCTCAACGCATCCATAGACCTTTCTCGGTCTACGGACGTATAACTGTTTTTGTATTGTTCATTAGGTGTTATTTTGTTTCGATAATAAAGACACTTGTCAGATAAAAGAGAAAGTGAGTGATTGCTTGTTAAATATGATTTGAAACCAATCTTCAAACGAAAGTAACAATTTTATTTTATGTTTTGTTTCATTTAGTTTTTAAGGTGAATGTAGGTGACATTCACTTGCCTAAGTTTCGTCTCTTACTCAAAATGTATCGACACTCGAAACTATCAAATCTTACATCCCTATTTTATTTTGCGGTGGGATTCGATATGGAAAGTGGGTTGCCCCCACATTGAAACATTTTAAATAACGCACAGGTGTCCGGTTTCCATTCACTAGTTTTTAGGGTACTGCAATATTCTGCACATTGTAAAAATTTAAAAGAGGAAAACGTTACATATTAGTTATATTGTATATATATATATATATATTTTTTAAGTGCCTTTATTAACCAAACAAAATACAAGCTAAAACTAAAACTACAAATACAGTTAGACTGCCCATAGACCGTTGAAGGTCTAAAGACAATCCAAATGCTCAAGCCCACCACCAGTTGACAGCGTACCCAGCATGCTGGCGGCATTAAATAATAAAATAATATAATAACATTGTATAAATAAATTACAATGTAAAATATGTAGTAAATTACTTTTCGCGAAGGTAAAAAAACAGATGACGAGAGTAACTATTGGCAAGCAAAAATAACTATTACAGCAATAAACAAATTACAATAAAAGGTATCATCAATTTCGTCTGTAGGTATGTCAGATGTTTTTAAAGTATTTTTTAATCTTGAAAGGTTAAGAACCTTCTTAGATCAAATTGTTTTCATCATTAGCTAGAAAACGTCCACTGCTGAATATTCTATTCAATTCATTTATTTCGGGTCTTAGGTATAACTAATATACACTTGTTACGAATATACAATTTTACAATTGTTGTACCTTTACATTTATTTTATTTCCTTGACTATTTTATTTTTATATAATTTTGACTAGTTTTTACTAACTTAAATGACATTATTCGTACCTGAATGTTTTTTTTTTTTTTTAAATTAATTTAAATTTATTAAGTACATAATGTAATTAGATTTTGTTATGACATTTAATTTGTTAATCTTGTAGGTTATTATTTTTCATAACTTTGTAATATCGTTGTCTCTTTAGTGTAATTGGTATATAACCGTGCTAAATGAATAAACAAATAAACAAATAATAAATAATAAACTTGACGACGTAATTTACAGGATAAAAATCACAATTTAAAATTAAAATTAAAATTATAGGCCTCCTCCTTAGAATTTTACATCTACTAGAAGCCCGCGACTCTCGTGATTTCGTCGGGCAATCTAGGGCTGTCTCTGCCTGGGACTGGGACCATACGCAAAGCTTATCTGACATGGGGGAGGGAGGATTTGCCTTAATCTCCACGCTTGGCATGCGGCTTAGAGATCGCAGACCGACACCATGCAGTAGGAGGATGCTGCTCATCCTCTGCAGGCCTAGCAAGAGCTGTGGATAAATAGTCTTTCCAGCATTTTTATCCACGCCTAGACGCGACAAAGCTAGAATATGGATACGTTTGTCTCTTTCTCGCGGGATAAAAACGGTGGAAAGACAATTTGTCCACGGCCCGTGCTAGGCCTGCTGGCATAGTCGCAGTTTTAGGATATACACATCATATCAGCAGCCACTAAACGTCCACTGCTGGACATAGGCCTCCCTCTTAAAGAGGGGTGTTGCCATAATCCCCACGCTTGGCAGGCGGCTTGGGGATCGCAGTACGTTCACCGTGTAATAATAGGACGCTGCTGCCCATCCTCCGGTGGTTCTGGCCGCAGTTTTAGGACATACCCGGGTCCGCAAACACAAACCACAAACGCACTTCTGTTTCTCAGTTTTAGGATATAACCGAGTCCAAACTAATTTACTTTTATTACACTTGGATATGGCTCGCTAAGTTACTTACAGCATTAAAAAGAGAAGTACAACAGATTATTAATATTTAAAAAAAACGCAGTAACTTTGAAGTAAACTGTAAAGCTTATTTCGTTTTTTAATTCCAACTTTTCCCCTCTATATAACAGGTTGGATAATGAAGAGCATTTTCTTACTTTACAAAGAAAGAATGAACCTATTTTGGTGGTTATATGGTAAAAATAATATTTTACAGTTGCGATAAATTATATTGTAATTGATTTTCCTACGGAACCCAGGCACGCAAGCGTGACTCTCTCC
Organism: Agriopis marginaria; assembly: GCA_932305915.1. Taxonomy (NCBI): domain Eukaryota; kingdom Metazoa; phylum Arthropoda; class Insecta; order Lepidoptera; family Geometridae; genus Agriopis; species Agriopis marginaria. The sequence continues at coordinate 17,946,388 of OW029925.1, forward strand.
AGTTTTTCTACAGCAGGTACTTAATTATTACAAACGGTTATATTGTTTTGTTTCCTGCTCGCCTGTTCCGGTACAGTTAAAATAGAGCGGTAGGTTCTCTTTTGCCTTCTTAAAATTATAATTTTGACATGACATGTACTTACCTAATTCTAATCTGTTTTTTGAAGTAATACTTTGTATGCGACTTGCAAACAAGGTTGCGTTAAACGTTTAACGCTATCATGGAGAGGGAATAGAAAGAGACCGCACCGCACCGCAGAACAAGTTTAACTTCAGGCTGCGCGGAAGAATTTAAACAGAAGGCTCCACGCACTATTTTTTTATTATTATCTGATTTTATTTGTGTCAAAATGAATACGGACCTAGTCTGAAATAAATTATGTGATAAATATTTATATATGAAAGAGAAATGTTTAACTTTTTATTTAACACCTCGCCACAGACAACGAAAGTGACATTTTATGTATATTGCACGGGAATTACTCACGTAAGATTAAGCCGATTTACCTCGTCAATTTCTATAATAAAACAAAAGAGACATTCAAAATCGGACGCCACATCATCCTACGATGAAGGAGAATCCGTAGAAAAGCAAAAAGAAGATATAAAATAGCTCAACACCCTGGCAGCTAGAAGATTTCTCCCGCTGTGGGTAATACAAGTGCTTTATTCTCAAAAATCATCTTACTGTTATTATTTGACTGTAAGCGTTTCCGTGCTCTGGTTAAGTAATCATCATTTTTCCATTAGAGCGAAGTACGTATACTTTACGAGTGTAGAACATACGTGGGCAGAGGACGGTCGGTGGGCTTTTATTGCACTATTTAGATATCAATTATTAGCGGTCCGCCCCGGCTTCGCACGGGTATTATTGGAGTTTGAGTAAGGATCCCAATTTTTTTTGAAAATTTAGTATAGCCTATGTAACCCGGGGATAGTGAACAACTTTTACTATGGGACCAACCCTGAAACCGCTAAGAGAATCAGCTGTTCCATACATTTTGTCGAGTGTCTATGACCATTTCTCAGATTTCTTCCACGATTTAATGGTTGTTCCCATAGTAAAAATAGTTAATAATGATGAGTAGAATGACCTGCTTTCGGCTTAGTAGGTACAAGGTAAATGCGTAACCCTGTATACTCAGTAGATTCATTAAAAACTTTCATCGTAAACTGCGTTGTCTGTGATCAGGACTTTGTATTTGTGACGAAATTTCGCAGAACCGAGTCGAAATTAGGCGAGATTTTAACATCACTATTTGCAAGCTCCAGCCGCCGAGGGTCAATATTTGAACAGTATAAACAAGCAGTATGGATCCAGCTGGGTATGAGAGTCATTGTGGCACAGGGCGAGGGTGACCTGGTGGGCTCAATAACACCCCGGCGATGTCATATACCCGGGTATGTCCTAAAACTGCGACCAGAACCACCGGAGGATGGGCAGCAGCGTCCTATTAGTACACGGTGAACTTACTGCGATCTCCAAGACGCCTGCCAAGCGTGGGGATTATGGCAACACCCCTCTTTAAGAGGGAGGCCTTGTTCAGCAGTGGACGTTTAATGGCTGATAATGTGATGTCATATATATTTATTTTTTTATTTATTTATTTATTATATACACAACACAAATTACAATCTTACAAAACATTACATCTATTATCGGTCCAGATCTGGATTGTAACTTAAAAATATGTGTAAACATAAAAACAAAATGAGCAGACATGAATGAGGTTAGTGCTTAATATATACAATCTGTGCATAAACCTGCAGAGCACACACTACCGCTACAAGTGTCGCAGGTGTGCGCACTCCGCACGAGTATGCTATGCAGCGGATGTGTTTGGAGCAGCCAGACTCAACCCAGTGGTTGTGTCTGATCTGACGGACTTGACGGACTTGGTATAGAGAATATATCGTATATTGGCAGTGGTATTCAATTTATTGATGAAAAGTCACTTGAGAGCCCTCTCAGATTTTTTGTCATCCCATCTATGAAGCTTAGAAACCGGGCATTAGTCAAGCCGATCTTAATCATAGAATTTTCTCAACTCAACAATTTTTTTTCAATATTATGAAAAACATCTGTCATGAAATTCATCGTTATGGATAATATGATGTTTTTGATGATTGAGAACCGCTTATAATGTTTTTAGGGTTCCGTACCCAAAGGGTAAATACGGGACTATTACTAAGCCTACAGTGTCTACCGTATCCAATCTATCAATCTGTCTCTCTGTCCGTCCGTCCGTCTGTCTGTCTGTCCTACCTATTAACGGCTGTATCTTTCGAACCGTAATAGATAGCCAGTTGAAATTTTCACAGAATATGTAATGTTACGGCAGATTGACTAATCTATACTAATATTATAAAGAGGAAAGATTTGTTTGTTTGTTTGCATTGAATAGGCTCCGAAACTACTGAACCGATTTGAAAAATTCTTTCACTGTTGGGATGCTGCACTATCCCCGGTTGACATAGGCTATATATCCCGGTTTCGTCCGTGCCAAGCAGGGGCCGGCCTACTAGTAAATAATAAAAAAGTAAAAACGAAAGGGGGGCGGGTCCCCATACAACAAACGTATTTTTGTATTAGCTCTAATGTAAAAACGGTAATATTTACAAGCGTCAAACTTAACATGATTATAGTACACACTTTAAAGTATAACCATGAGACAACGAGCTGATGAATCTCCTTCATTGAAGTTTCCGTAAAGTCACTTGTTGTATTTAATGCTTTAGTGGTTAAAGTTTTTGGTTTGTTTTTGGTTTTTTTATTTTTTTTCCTATATTAATTTAACTCTTTTTATAAAAGTCTTAATGACAAGGCCTAAAATATTTTTAAATTTCTGATAATTTTTTGTACAAATGTATTATAACGTATGTGATCTTACTGACTCTAGTGTATAGCAATATTTATCCTTCAAAGGTTGTCGCTGAGCGCGGATTAATTCATTAGATGGTTAGTTACAGCCTTCTTGCTTACACTTTGATTTCTCTATCTCTCTCTCTCTCTCTCTCTCTCTCTCTATCTCAATACTGAAACTGTTGAATTTACTTTCAACAAATCTCAAATTGAAAGGGTTATTAAATTTCGAATACAAACGAAAATATTGGCGGGCAACGTTTTGTAGAACGAATTCAAAGTATTTTTTTAATAATAGGTGTGTTTTATCTGTTGTGTTTTACGAAGAAAAATGTATACATATTTTTTAGTATTAATAGTAACTTTTGGCCTCAGATTATTCTGAGCCTTCGGCAACTGGACCAGACTGAAGCTCGGTCCGTTAAGGTGTTTCTAATAAACTAAAGCAGGTCACTAAATTGTTCGATTTTGCCGTAACTCATTTGCCTTATTAGCTTCAAACAAACTAGTTCAGCCTCGGCCAAAGTCATCATCATCATCATCAGCCAGAAGACGTCCACTGCTGAACATAGGCCTCCCCCTTTAACCTCCACACTGAACGACAGCCTGCCTTTTGCATCCACTGGATGCCCGCGACTCTCACAATGTCGTCGGTCCATCTAGTGGGAGGCCTCCCTACGCTGCGTCTTCCGGTTCGTGGTCTCCACTCCAGAACCTTTCTTCCCCATCGCTTATCGGTTCTTCGAGCGATGTGGCCTGCCGGCCAAAGTATAATTAATATATTATGTTAGTTATGTTTTTAGTGCCATCTATATTTTCAGGCCTGTCATTCTTGCGTAATTGCCTACAGCTAGAGACCTAGATCATAACAGACAACCAACCTCACAAACTCGCTTCAAGCCACACCATTAAAAGCTTGACAATCAAGCTTGACAATGCTTGAACTGAAGGTTCAACACGATCCTTTGAAATTCTCAACTATTTGCTCCTTTAGACAACTCTTGAGCGAAACTCGACAAGTTTCTGTAATGTACACTCGGCTTGAAAGATGAGATGGGATGTATGAAACCCTTGAAGGAAATTTGTTGGTACTGATTTATTCCATTGTATTTACTAGAGACTTCAACAAGACGAGGTTATCGGAACAGAAGAGATTTAACATCTAAGTTATTCAACATCTATGTACTCGTATTTAATCTATACTATTAATATTATAAAGAGCTAAGATTTGATTGTTTGTTTGTTTGTTTGCATTGAATAGGCTCCGAAACTACTGAACCGATTTGAAAAATTCTTTCACTCTTGGGAAGCTACACTATCCCCGGGTAACATAGGCTATATTATATATATATTTTTTAATTGGGATCCTTACTAAAACTCCAATAATGTAACCCAAGGTGTAAAAAATAAGATTTTCAATTTTAATTGTGCGTGTTTGACAGTTCTAAGACAGGACAACGTCTGTCAGGTCAGCTAGTCTATACTATCTATACTAATATTATAAAGAGGAAAGATTTGATTGTTTGTTTGTTTGTTTGCATTGAATAGCCTCCGAAACTACTGAACCAATTTGAAAAATTCTTTCAGTGACGGGAAGCTACACTATCCCCGGGTGACAGGCTATAATCTATACCCGTGCGAAGCTGGGGCGGACCGCTAGTTTCTAATAAAACTGCTGTCCGGTAAATTAACATTCATCAAACGCGCGAAGTTAAAATCTTCGTAATTTTTTCTGAAATTTTCCAACTTTCTGCGCAGTTTTCTCAATTTTTCTTTACGTAAGAACGTACTACAAAGTATTAAAAAACTTAAAAAAAAAAGATGATTGAAATCGGTAAAGTCGTTCTCAAGTTATGGCTTGACCAAGGTAAATACGGATTCATTTTTATATATTTATATAGAAGATAGATTAGGTTTAGGTAAGTTATGATTTAAAATAATATTTATAATTTTGTTCTGAAATAAACTGTGGAAAAAGAACAAAAAAGGTTAATGCTACAAAATAATTAAAACCCTCAATAAAAGTTATTAAAATGCAAATAAACTTGCTAATTTATTCTCTTGTTGAATGTTAACTAGAAGTTATTTATTATTACATAACTACTTCGTCATCTGAATATTAATTACGTTCCAGTTCTATTCAAAAAGTGAAAAACATGACAAATATTACTTTTTTGTCAACTGAAGAAATATAATATTTTACAATGTATAATTTATTATTGCATGTCTACAGTATTACGAGTTGTTTTTGTATGGGTTTGACCACTACCACTTGGTATTAAGTGATGGTGTGGCCAAAGATGGTAAACTTATACGCATAGCCTAGAATGAAATGGAATAGCCTAGAATGTTGAACTGTTAAGGTAAAACGCTCACCATATTTTTTTTATTTTTTTATTGGTTTGCAAACCGGATGTTACAGCATTTAGATGTGACAATAGCTAAAGAATACAATACATGATAGGCTGAACATCCTTTTAAGTACAAACACAACATGCATATGAATCTAATGCTCAAATATGCAACTTTACTAGTTGCATATCAATATAACAAAACAAATTTGTAAGGGTATTATAGTAAGTAAAGATAAATATTAAAATGTAAATCTAAATAAAGGTTGTGTTACAAAAAAATGGGGTTGCTTAGGATAAATTTCTTAATTTTGTTGACCGATGTAACGAAAATGTCGAGCTCCTGACAAACACTATTGTAGGTACAACATAGGCGGTTTATGGGTGAATTTTGGGCATAATTAGTGCGACAAATAGGCAGGGCGAGTGTCTTGCAGTTCGTATATAATGTAGGCATTGTCATCAACCTTATAGCAATCGTGTGTGAAATCGCAAGATATCACATAACTGTGTTTAGTTGGTCAATGTCTCCCACCTTTGTCGGAGAAGCACTTTTATACTTTTGCAAATTTTTTCATCATCATCATCATCAGCCATAAGACGTTCACTGCTGAACATAGGCCTCCCCTTTTAATCTCCACAAGTCCACACAGAACGACAGCCTGCCTTTTGCATTCACTGGATACCAGCAACTCACACAATGTCGTCGGTCCATCCGGTGCGAGATCTCCACCAGAAGATATTTTTATTAAAAAAATTGTGTGTAATCCTAACAAGCATTCAAATACTTTAGTGATCGCAGTTTTTTTGTAAAAGCGTAAGATTAATTGTAGAAAATAAAGAAAAATACATATTGAAAATATTTATAATATAAGCATTACCGTCGAACTGTACGTTCTCTACCATTTCGCCATAAACCTGTCCAGAAATGTATTTTTTATGATTGAGACGTTGGTTTCTTCTAGGCAAGCGTGCTCCATCGTAGACCGCATCGTCGCTTAACATCAGGCGAGATGGCGGTTTATCTACTATAAAAAAATAAAATAAAAAAAACATAATGATCTTCCATTGCTGTAACCTACGTATTGCATTATAGGGCAGAGCGTCGTAACCCAGTTAGAGCAACCTTCCAGCACTTATCTCCTGACACCCTCGTCAAATTTGACTCACTTCCGTATGCAAAATAATCTGAAAATAGCACGAGGACAACGTAGCGGAGTAGCGAGTCAAGTGCGGCGCAGTCCTGCGGCCTCCGCCACCACCAGCCCGCTGTCCACTGGAAGACAAACTAACAACTCTTCGAAAGCAGTTGACCATGCCAATAGAGTTAAACTCAGATAATTATGACAAACAAGAGATATTATCTTATTAATCGAGTTCTAAAGGGTCAGCAACGTATTTGTGATGCCTCGGGTGTTACAAGTATCCATAGGCGACGGTGACTGCTTTCCATCAGGCAGCCCGTCTGCTTGTTTGCCACCTATGGCATAAAAAAATATCCTTACCCTTACTAATATTATAAAAGCGAATATAACTCGACCGGGTATGTCCTAAAACTGCGACCAGAACCACCGGAGGATGGGCAGCAGCGTCCTATTAGTACACGGTGAACGTACTGCGATCTCCAAGCCGCCTGCCAAGCGTGGGGATTATGGCAACACCCCTCTCTAAGAGGGAGGCCTTGTTCAGCAGTGGACATTTAATGGCTGATAATGTGTAATGTGAATATAACTCTGTCTCTCTGTCTGTATGTTTGTTCGCTTTTCACGACTAAACTAAGCTAAGTATTAAGCTAAGCCGATCTTAACTAAATTTGGCAGGGAGATAGTGAGCATCCTGAAGACGGACATTATAAATATTAGGAAAAACTGGAAAAACGCGGGTAGCACCGCGGGATTCAACTAGTGTATAATAAAATACTTCGACCAAAATAAATGGACGGGCCCAGAAGGAGCGCATTTTTGAGGATTACATAATGAGCGCCGGCTCTCACTTCGTTTCAGTCGGTCTCTAGCCGTACAAAGTGCGACAGCAGACTATTGTTACATGATAACGAAACATCTGACAAAACTATGCTTTCGAGTGCTTTCCCGAAGTGTAAAAAAAAACCGCAATCAATATTTTTTTACAAATGTAGTGTACATGGTTATAATTAGGTGTTGAAGTATATGTCCGACGGTTTGACTCGTTTTTACTGAGCAAGTTATGGTTATGGCCCGTCTATTCATTTTATTTTGGTCGAAGATAAAATAGGATACGTTAAAAAGATAAGAAAAGTTAATTATAGAAAAAAACGGCCAAGTGCGAGTCGGGCTCGCGCACTGAGGGTTCCGTACCACTACAAAATACAATAATTATAAATTCAACCCTGATATCGAGAAAAAATCAGCTGTTCGTGTAACAATTGATTTTTTAGGGTTATATCAGGGTTGAATTTATAATTATTGTATTTTGCAAAGTAAATGTTTTTTTTATAACGTCCATTACAATGATATCCTTGGATATGTCCGTTATCTAGAGATACACCCGGTATATCTTTCAATACAAACTTAATTCAATTAGTCGGCAGTCCCACAGTGGATACCAAACCCAAGCTTGAATCTTTCGACTCTCGACTCAGTTCTATAGCCCATCGTAGCTCTCTGTAGCCATCTCTGTTTCTTCGTATAGCTCTTCCCTTTGTGGCAAACATTTCAAGTCCAGCCACTTGAATCTCACCAGCCCTCGAGAGGGATGATTTACAAATCTATAGCCACTGGTGAAATTTTTAAGTCAGGAATATCTTTTGATGTTGGATACAAAGAACATTTGATATCTTAATTCTTTTGTTGCTAATTTGTTACGAATATTTTTATAAAACTATTGTTATTTGATTTAACTTAGGCATATTTGAACATTATAATCTTAAAAAAAATGTATTAGCTGAATAAAAGAACTTCATACATAGCGAAACAATAAAGATACCGCTTCATAGTTGATATTATGAAAACCCGTACGAAGCGCTTTGATTTCACTTTTATTGTGCTATTTCAAACATTATTGTGTGAACTGTTAGTCTGTGGAATGCGCTGCCTGAATTGATGTTCCCTGATAGTTACAATCTGACTGAATTGGTTAGTTCTAGGCAAGCGCGTTTCATCGTAAAACGCATCTTTGCAAGAGCCTCTTATACCAAATTTGACGGTTTTAAATCAATTTTATTCAGTAAAATTACAATATTTGAGCTGAAAAAAAATACATATCACAGATACATCTGTGTTAGAGTTTATGATGTGGTTCAAAACACGATAGAATAAACTTTCCTCGATCAAAAAAAAAACTGAAACAAAGTCGACTTAGTTAATTTTTTTCATTTTATGCTCTAATGAAAGCTCGTAACAACCTGAAAATTGCATGTACTGAAAAGCAATTTTATTCAACATTCTTTTATTTGGATAGATTTTTGATAGTGAATAGTGTCGTTTTTTAGTGAAATTAAAAGCGTAAAAAGGACGCGAGAATTTTGGCGTGCCGCGCCAGGCGTCATCGAGGTCGGACCTATGCTCGTTTTTGTCGTTGCACTCCCCCGCGGGCATCCTGACTCTAGCATGGCGTCGCTATAACTTGGCCGGGCTGAGGGAGCGTTTTGTTGCCTACGCGACTCGGATAACCGCCCGTTAACTTCAGGTGGCGTGGTGGTAAAAACCAAGCCTAGTAAATAATATTGTTTAAAGTCTCCTATAACAAAACAAGCATATAACAAAAATGCAATACAAGAGAAAAAATTGCAAATTCTGCAATATTACAAATCCAAATAAAACGAATAGAAGTAGGTAATGTTTTGCCGCGGGAGCATAACGGTTAAACCGTCAAACAATACGGTCTTCGTAGAAAAAATAGTTCGATACGTATTACCCAAATATAAAACCGCTATATTCCCTAAACAGGGAAGAAAATGGACGATCCTGAAAGGGTATTTTATTTTTATTTAGGTTATATTCTCGGAAAACGTAATCTGGGGCAAGCGATGCCTTATCCGATATTATTAGAATGAAAATTTGTTTCAACCCGCAATAGGAATAGGGATTGGGGTTTGGAAGCCACAACAAAGTGTCGTTGTATGCTCCCGATTTAAAATACCACAAACCGTCAGAAGCAGCTATTGGGCTGTTTTTCTCAATAAACAATTGGACCGTGTTTTTTTTCTACGATTTTGTTGTGGTATAATGTTTTGTCTGTATGTTGCCAGTTTATACGGCACTTAACCGTGGTCCCTCACTATGAGTCTCATAAGCAAGCTCTAAGTCGCACAACGAGCTATGGAGAGGGATATGCTCGGGGTTTTTCTACGAGATCAAATCATCATGGATTTAGGCCATAAATAAACACAGATTATTGTCTCATACACGGATATTAGGTTAACAGCATGAATTACTTCAAGGCACATTCCACACAGTATGGCCGGTCGTAAACCAAGGTGACAGTTCAATTTGACAGACATACCATAATTACTAGATATAGCTTAGTTTACATCACAATTCTAACAAATCAGACGAGGATATCCGTAGAAAAACGAAAGTTACCGACATAGCCCACCGGATTAGCAAGTTGAAATGGCAGTGGGTAAGACACATAATATCACGCAGAACAGATGGCCAATGTGGCCAAAAGGTTCTCGAATGGAGACCACGAACCGGTAAGCGTAGCGTAGGACGTCCACTAACGACCTAAAAGGCACCGCAGAAGACTACCGGACATGAACAGACTACAGGACATGAACCGCATCGAGGGGCTTGAGACGCCACCCGGTCACCTTGTACTGGGTCGGGTACTCACCCCCTCCAATTTCCCTGGGGCCAGTGTGCCCCAGAGCCCAGCTCTGGCAAAGAGGAGATATCTCGACGCCGGTATTCCTACCTCCTCAACACAGAGGAGGAAGAAGACCTACGATGATGATGCACCGCAGAAAAACGCAGGATGCAGGCCACTTTCAACCAGCCCTTTTAGAGATGGATCAAATTGGTAGTCAATCCAAACTGGTAGCTAATTCCAACTAGTAGATAATCCCAACTGGCAGCTAATCCAAAGTAATGAAACTCCTCCGGTATACTTGTATCGAAGGAATCCCGCACGCAACAGAGCAATAACAACATTTGCCCGAGTTAGGGAAGCGTTAACGGGGCAAACTCGACTGATTGCCTCGCAGGGCTGAAGTATTAGAGATGTGCTATATTATGTAGTCACTAGTATTTATACTACCAGTGGCGTGCTGTAGACTTCTGCTATCCGGAGCCGTATTCGATATAGCTGACCGTCTACTTTTGCAATTAGAGTAGGTACACAAATTATCCAATTATACTCAAAATAAAACCGGACAAGTACGAGTAGGACTCGTGCTCTGAGGGTTCCGTTGGACGGAACCCTCAGAGCGCGAGTCCAAAAAAAAACGAACTGAAGTTGAAATATTGAAAGACAAACTTAAATTCGTAGTTGACTATAAGGTTCTTCGATACATTTCAACTCCTAAATGTAAGTTTGTAATAGCAAAATAATTATTTTTAAATGATGTAACTTCAAATTTGTGACTTTCGGATTTATTCCTATATATGTGCTATGAGACCTTGCCAAATTTCATGATTCTATGTCAACGGGAAGTACTCTATAGTTTTTGATTTCCCTGTGAAATCGCAAAATATGCGACATAAACGTTCATATCTTTTGATTGCGTTGACTTACAACTTTTATTTTTTACAGCCGGAAGAAATCGTAAACCCAAGTATTTAGTATAAATTTCAACTCGATACCTTTACGCGTTCTTGAGAAAAAGGGTCTTGACAGACGGACAGACAGACGGAAAGACAGACGTATAGACGGACAACGAAGTTATCCTATAAGGGTTCCGTTTATTCCTTTTGAGGCTTTTAAGGGTTCCGCCTTAAAAGCTACATATACCTCGGTTCTACCATATCTAATGAAGGAGGCTGCGAAAGGCGAGATTAAACGACGGTGTGCCATTACCAGATTTGCTGTGGAAAGGTTGGGGAAGATTTGGAAGGATAGGAGAATAACTAAAAACACGAAGGCTCTACTTATGAAATCTCTTGGATTTCCAATTTTCTTATACGGAGCAGAAACCTGATGCCTTATTATGGATGATTCGGATTGTGATCGCGATCATTAGCCATCTCACTTACGCACGTGGTGCGAGTAAATAGATGCGAACGGGACGGCATGCAATCTCGATCACGATCAAACTTCTATAATAAGGCCGCAGGTCCCTGCGACTACTAGACCCATTGGGTAGAACATACCCAAAGGAGTAAAAAAACTAAAATGTTTCAAAGTTAGAGCCCAACGCGAGCCGCGGAACGATTAGGGCGGGAACGGTAATAGAATTAAAAACAAATTCCGCCCTATAGGGCAAGTTTTGACATCATTAGTTAGGCTAATATCTGTCTTCTTTTTACTGTCAGTTTATGATAATGAGGTCTCGAGCCATTTACTGCACGACACCGGTTATAACAAACGTGATCAAAAGTGGAACTAACTACTGTCAACTTACTTTTTTTTGTAAAAAAAAATCGACACTTCACCCTGTCCACATTTATTATAAACTGCATTTCAGTTGCAGCTCATAGTCGCAAACAGACAACCTTTCATACGAAAATACTCGATTGCATATAGATGCTTTAAAAATAGTATATTGTAAAACAAATCATTTTAGCCGAGACGTTTATCAGCCCGAGCCGAAGGCGAGGGCGGATATTTAAGTTGTAGTATAAAATTGTTTTTAAGTATGAGTCATACAAACTGCTTTTTACCTTAATAGCGAGGAAATGTAAGTAAAATCACTTGTTTACTAGGGCAAGTGCCTTTATTAACTAAACAAAATACAAACTAACACCTAAACCATTGAAGGTCTAAAGACAATCCAAATGCTCAATCTCGATACGTAATACCTATCTCTAATTGAAACGCATTTATTTTTGTATGTACATAGGTAGGTATAACAAACAAAGAAAATAAAAAAAAGCCTTATCTATTACTAATTAACACTAATATAATCAAAAAACAAAAACAAGATGTTGCCCGTGTGGTAAAGTGCCAAGAACGCTGGCTGCATTCCCGCGTTCAATTGCTAAAGAAATTCTCTGCGCGAGGAATGAGCCAGCTCTCTTGTCACCAGCGGCGTCAATTAATTGTGGCGAAATTTTTTTTATAAACTTTTTCGTACATGGACCCCATGGACCAAAAGTTTCGACGCCAAGCGGCACAAATATATATTCACTTGAAAGTGATGCATACTTGCGCCGCTTGGCGTCTTCTGCTGCCACCGCCGCGGCTCCAGCTTTTTGAATCTAATCTAATCTATCTAATCTAATCTCTAATTAAAATATGAACTGAAATGTTAACATTGTAATAATTTCGTATAAATGTACTCCTCACTCCTAATGCGCTGTGTCCGACAGGGGATCCTTATGAAACTAAGTACTTAATACTTTTTATGCTTTTACCACTTTGTACTCCATGGAAGGAATGATCTAATTCTGATGTTAATTTCTCGCAGACGAGAAGCACCGCGCGCGAAATTATTTGGCGCAATGTCAGAAATATCTATTCGTCGCACAATAAACTCAACTTTTAAAAGCTGAAAAATCAATGACTGTTTTAAAAAGGGGGAAGACGCGTGACATCCAAACATAAAATAAATATGGCTCTGTTTCGGCTCGAGTCAGCTGCGCGTGAATTACTTTGACAAGTAATTCACGTGCTATCAAAAAGACAGTTCGATTGCGACTGAAGTCGATTGGGCCCGTGAGCCTAATTTGTGCGGTCCACTTCAAAAAGTTCGTCCCGTATCTTCCCCTTATTTACTTACATCAATGTGAAAAATGTGAGAAAACTTCTTTAAAAGCAATGAAAAAAGAAACTGAGTGAAGGTTCATAATGGGAAGAAAATCTCAGCGTGGTAGCGAATCGGTGACGGGCAGGCCAATAAGTTGGTGTGTAAAAGCAATATATTTGGCCGCAGGAAGTACGCCCTAAATATTTTCTTAGCTTAGCCTTCAGTCTAAGTCACGAGAAACCTATCTAGATATCAAATGAATATAAAACTAATTATATCCGAAATCATTATAACCTTAACTGTATACAAACATCAGCTCCGTTATCTGAACCGTCATACTATTATTGAATACACCCATATAGTAACTATCGGGGAACACTTATTCAGGCAGTTTGTACCTACTTACAGTGTCCACTTAAGCCCAGCAAATAAGTTCAGAAGAAAACAATTCAACAGCATCTGTCCGCGTTGACTTTTATTGCGCGAACTGCTAGTCTGAGGAATACGTGACCTGAGGCCTTATTATAGATGTCTTATCGTGATTCGGATTGTGATCGCGATCGCGTGCCATCTCACTTACGCACGTGGTGCGAGTAAGTAGATGCGAACGGGACGGCATGCAATCTCGATCACAATCAAACTTCTATAATAAGGCCGCAGGCGGGTGTCATTCCCGTTAGTTATAAATCTGGGTTCCTTCAAATCACAAAGTTTCTTCTAAGCAATCGTGCTCCATCGTAGCACGCATCTTCGTGGTCAAACGTAAGCCTAATTATAGTAAAAAAAAGCATTTATATTGTAAAGAGGAAGTATTTTCGATAATCAAGGACGGCATTGTGAGCATGAAACGTTAATCTGTTTAGGTAACGGCGGAAAATTACTTTTACCTTAGACCTTAGCACGCCGTGATATGGTTTTCAGTTGCATAACTTTTCGCTGTCACCTAAATTTAATCGCATTGAACAGGTGATGGCAAAGACCCTGATCACCAAGCTAGTTCGAGCTACGGTACGCTCCATAAACCCGCGGCCTCCTGTGCCAACTCCCAGCCATTCCCACATCCGGTCCTCGCCCTTCCGGCCTCTCGGAGAATAAACAAGTGCCTCCATCGGAACTCACTGTATTAGCTGCGGCGTGCTTATCATGAAATACAATTAACTGACTGATGGAAGACGTGGGCCGTTGTTCACAGTTGCTATCGTTATTAGCTAGCCCCAGCCTGCTGTTTTCTTCATACAAAATTACCGCATAATACCTATTTCTTTTTGTTATTTCTTTAAAAAATAAAAGCTTTACAAGGGTTATTTTGTTTGATCATATTTTGCAACGGTACTGTTGAATGGTACACTTGGGTAATATATCAGCAAGCCGAAATGGCAGTGGCTCAGTCATATATGTCGGAGAACCGGTAATCTTTGGAATAGATGTGATATGGAGTACCTACACCATCCAACGAAGAGACATTGGAGAATCCAACTCGGATGGGCAGCGTTCGGGAACTTGCGTGACATCTTCTCGTCCAAGATACCACAGTGCTTCAAGACGAGGGTTTTTGACCAGTGTGTGTTTCCAGTGATGACATATGGTACTGAGACGTGGTCCTTAACTGTTGGCCTTTTGGAAAAACTCAGAGTCACTCAGCGGGCAATGGAGAGAGCTATGCTCGGAGTTTCTTTGCGTGATAAAATCCGAAACGTGGATATTTGCCAAAGAACCAGAGTCACCGACATAGCTGTTAAAATTTGCAAGTTGAAGTGGCAATGGGCAGGCCACATCGCTCGAAGAACCGATAACCGATGGGGAAGAAAGGTTCTTGAGTGGAGACCACGAACCGGAAGACGCAGCGTAGGTAGGCCTCCCACTAGATGGACCGACGACATAGTGAGAGTCGCTGGCATCCAGTGGATGCAAAAGGCAGGCTGTCGTTCAGTGTGGAGGTTAAAGGGGGAGGCCTATGTTCAGCAGTGGACGTCTTCTGGCTGATGATGATGATGATGATGGAGTACCTACACACATCAGCAGCCATTAAACGTCCACTGCTGAACAATAGTCTCCCTCTTCAAGAGGGGTGTTGCCATAATCCCCACGCTTGGCAGGCAGCTTGGGGATCGCAGTACGTTCACCGTATACCAATAGGAAGCTGTTGTTCATCCTCCGGTGGTTCTAGTCGCAGTTTTAGGACATACCCGAGTCCAATGATATAACGAACGGGTGATATGGAGTGCAGACCACGAATCGGCAAACGAAGCATGGGACGCCATGAGAATCGATGAAGTGACGATATAAGTAAGACAGCTGGCAGGGGCTGGAAGACAATAGCCGTAGATCTGGCTGAATGGCGAGCCTTGGGAGAGGCCAAGTCCAGCAGTAGACTAATATAGACTAATTATGATGATTTCCCCCCCCCCCCCCCCTTCCCCTTCAGTCCCGTTTTTGTTCATGTGTCATGAACAAAAACGGGACTGAAGGTAAGTACTTATTAGTCTCCGCCTCTTTTGGAACTTGTAGGTACACTATGAACGTGGACGAAGCTTATTTAAGGGAATAAACAATGTTCTGCTCTCTCCTGTCACTTTCCGAGATGAGCGTGGGAGTTGTCCTAGAATCAGCCTACAGAAAATGTTAGTACTTGTCAATATTCAATTAGGTATGGCCTGAAAATGTCGTTTAATAGCGGCAACATTATTGCTAAGAGCGATTACCGCTGATTGGTTTTTTCCACTCTGCCCCACCAAGATTGCCAGTAGTGCAGTTCCTAGTTATTTTTTATCTTTAGTTCACTGTCCATGCTTTGAAGCTATGGTAGAGCAGAATGGGAAAAAAACAAAACTGCTACTATTTCGTATTATCTTTATATTCTTCTCCTCTCCTTCTCTATCTTCTCTACATAGTATAAATTGAAGTCGCTTTCCGCGTCTGTCTGTCTGTATGGCCGCTAACTCCTCCTAAATCACGCAACAGATTTTGATGCTGTTTTCACCATCAGTTAGATACATTTTTAAGGAAGGTTTATATACAGGGTGTAAGGGGAACACTCTAAGGCAAAAGAAGGTAATTGTACTCATCATTTTCATACATTTTGTCGAGTGTCAATGACCGTTTTCTAATAGAACAGCTGATAATATTTTTTTCGCGATTTCAGGGCTGGTCCCATAGTAAAAGTTGTTCATAATGATGATTACAATTACCTTCTTTTGGCTTCGAGAGTGTTCCCCTTACACCCCGTATATATAACTAGCGACTCGTCCCGGCTTCGCACGTAAATAACACCCGTTCGAAGCCGGGCGTGCAGGTCGCTAGTCTATCTGTATAATATAAAATCCTTATTTACCTTGCTCTCGCCATAACTTAAGAACGACTTTACCGATTTCATTCAGCCTTTTTTTAAACTTTTCTATTACTCTATAGAAGGTTCTTACGGAGAGAAAAATTAAGTAAATTGCCTACAAAATTGGAAAATTTCAGAAACTTAACGACGATTTTAACTTTGCCCGTTTGACAGTTCTAAGACAGGACGTCTGTCGGGTCAGCTAGTTGTAGTACACAAGGTTACGCGGAAAAAGGGCTATCGCTCAGCCACCATCGCTCTAACTGGGGCCTTACGGCCAACGTTCTACGTGGTCTCAAACTAACGTTAATACCGCGCAGTACCTACGGAAAATCACGCGAACGATACGGTTTGCGATCGCGCAACATTTTTTCATCACCTAAACTGGATTGCTTTAAACAGCTATCCGTAAGGCCCCTCGACTGTTTTAATTGTGATGAGCTTGTCTTGTTCCTGATGTTGTACGAACAGTACTGATAATTATTAATGTGTTTTTAGGGTTCCGTACTTCAAAAGGAAAAAAACGGAACCTTTATATGATCACTTCGTTGTCCGTCTGTCCGTCTATCAAAACCCTTTTCTCAGGAACGCGTAAAGGTATCAAGTTGAAATTTATATTAAATTCTTGAGTCTACGGTTTCTTTCGGCTGTAAAAAAATAAAAGTTGTAAGTCAACGCAATCAAAAGATATGAACGTTTATGTCATATATTTTGCGATTTCACAAATTCAAATTCAAAATATTTATTTGTCAGAACATGGTAGGTACACATACATATAAAGTAGCATACATGGTCGTAATAATGGAGACGTATCTCATGTCCTTGCCTGTTACAGCAAACAAATGTTAGTTTTTTATATATATTATTATTAGTTTTTGTTAAAGTTAAAAAAATAACGAAATTATGTCTAAGTTAGAATATTGTTAGAATCATATTTTGGTTTGGTTGTATTTTATACCTTAATTAGATGTATATTACTACCTATATAAGCTATTATTATCATTTTATCTTTTCCTAGTACCTAGTCTCGATTTTATGTCAATTATTTAGTTTACAACTCTACATTACATATTAAAACATTTTTATCATTAAGGAATTCTGTAATTTCATAGTAGCTTTTTTGTGCTAAAAAAATTTTATGTTTATTTTTAAACATTCCAATATTTAATTCTCTGATAATTTTAGGAATTTTAGTATATATTAAAGGAGCCATACAGAATACACTTTTTTGCATGAGTGCAGTTTTGGCCGTACGTGGGCAGAGTTTCATCTCGGCCTGTGTGCGAGTTCGAATACCAGCATCAGTCCAACTACCAAAGAGATGTTGATTTGACACAGGGGAATCAAAACCTATAGGGTACTTCCCGTTGACCTAGAATCATTACTTTTGGCAATAGGCAAGGTCTTACAGCACATATAAAGGAATAAATCTGAAAGTTGTTAATTTGAAGTTAAGTCATATAAAAAATATTGTTTTAAAATTACAAACTTACATTTTGTAGTTGTTATGTATGGAAGAACCTTTTCGTCAACTACAAAGTTAAGTTTGACTTTCAATATTTCAACTTTAGTTAGTTTTTTTTTTGGACTCGTGCTCTGAGGGTTCCGGCCAACAGAACCCTCAGAGCAAGAGTCCTACTCGTACTTGTCCGTTTTTTTTTTCTACCGAGGGCAGCCTGCGCTCGTTCATTCCGCTAACTGAGCTGTACAAAAACAATTCTTAATCAATTTCAATTACCAATCTACATAAAAGGCCGTGTTTTTTCTTTGAAAGCTTGCTCAAATTAAAAATTGTCGGAACATTTTTATCGCGTAATATAAACAAATCATCTGGCACAATAAAACGTGATAAGTCGTGGGGGCTGAGTGGCTAGCCCTAGTGTTGGCCCCAGTGTCTACGTAGGTAACTAGACGCTACTAATTAACTTTTTGTAAAAAAAAACATGCGTAATATGCGTTTTACTTTAATCTCACCTGATGGTAAGCGATGATGTGGTCAAAGATGTAGCACGAATTATCGGTCGATTATTAGTGGTCGAAGATGTAGCACGCTTGCAAATACAAACTATGATCCATACAAAGGATTTGAATGTTGAAACGTTTAGCAAACGTTTGGCAAGCTGGTAACTTGGTATATCAGAAGCAACACCACTAAGTCGCGGTGCCCATCTAAGCCAGTTGCTTAGATGAGCACCGCGGCTGTCCCAAATTCAACTTCATTTATGTACATGTTTTAACCATCCATAGTTATACATAAATAGTTTTTTTTTCCATAGAATATCATCATCATCATCATCATCAGCCAGAAGACATTCACTGCTGAACATAGCCCTTTAACCTCCATACTGAACGACAGCCTGCCTTTTCCAGCGACTCTCACAATGTCGTCGGTCCATGTAGTGGGAGGTCTACCTACGCTGCGTCTTCCGGTTCGTGGTCTCCACTCAAGAACCTTTCTTCCCCATCGGTTATCGGCTCTTCGACCGATGTGGCCTGCCCATTGCCACTTCAACTTGCACATTTTATTTTCATAGAATATACAATTATTCAAAGTCATAAAAAAAACCCCTCAAATTCAATAAAAAAGTTTAAAAAAAAAAAACAAAAAAAAAAAAAACATAATTTATAATATGTGATGTCCTCTCCGACATTCAGAGCCTGTACCACGGTTTTGTTTTTCGCTCTACATCTGCTCAGTCAGCATCCTGCCCTGCAAAGCTTTTCACCTACACTTGTGAAAGGTGCGTCTTAATCTTATTACAATCTAGCCAAATTAGACTAAAAAGTATTTCAATTATATATACGCATAAGCATTGCCATTCAACGTGGTAATGCCGCCAGCATGCTGGGTACGCTGCCAACTGGTAGTGGGCTTGATCATTTGGATTGTCTTTAGACCTTCAACGGTCTATGGGCAGTTTAACTGTATTTGTAGTTTTAGTTTTAGCTTGTATTTTGTTTAGTTAATAAAGGCGCTAGCCCAGGAAAAAAAAAATTATATCTTAAACTTCTAGGTAACTTTTTCTCAACTTCTTTAATCCTGTTCATCCAAAGGTTGTCTGGAAGAAATCTCTTTAGGCGATAAGGCCGCCCATTATGCTACCGTATATTTGTTTTTTATGCTAGTTTAAGATTTATTTGTATTTTCGGTGTGTAATAAAGAAATATTGTATTGTGTTGTAATACATTGGACCCGGGTATGTCCTAAAACTGCGACCAGAACCACCGGAGGATGGGCAGCAGCATCCTATTAGTACACGGTGAACGTACTGCGATCTCCAAGCCGCCTGCCAAGCGTGGGGATTATGGCAACACCCCTCTCTAAGAGGGAGGCCTTGTTCAGCAGTGGATATTTAATGGCTGATGATGTGATGTGATGTGTGTTGTAATACATTAACTACGCATGTGGGCTTATTCCAAACAGGTCCAAAGATCTTCCCACCAGGTCCAAAGTTTACATCAAAATATAATATCAATTTAATTTCGATTAGCATATTTAGTAAAAACACTACTGAAAAAAACTAAATTTTTACGCGACTGCCCACGAAGAAATGTTGTGCTTTGAAAAGTGTGTGTGTATTTTTCAAATTATTACATTGCAATATTTTTTTTACCTAAGCCTAAACCACAGAAAAGAGAAGTAAATAGAACGGAAATGAGAAGGGAAATCCGTTACCAGGCATATTTGTGAACCTTGATTGAACATTCTTATTTAGATCAACGCGTCGAACTCCGCATCACAGTTGCTAACTGATTTCGAATGACTGACGTTTCGTTTATATGGATGCAACAGGCACAAAAATGCCTTGCCTTGACAGCCGTTCTAATTTAAACAAAAAAAACTTTTCTGTGCCTGGAACACGTTCCTTATTACCTCCAATAAAGTGAAAACTAAAACTAATTCCATCAAAATTGAATCATCCTATGATTTTTTTTAATTTTGAATATAGTATAGAATATACACGAACCGGAAGACGCAGCGTAGGTAGGCCTCCCACTAGATGGACCGTGGACATAGTGAGAGTCGCTGACATCCAGTGGATGCAAAAGGCAGGCTGTCGTTTAGTGTGGAGGTTAAAGGGGGAGGCCTATGTTCAGCAGTGGACGTCTTCTGGCTGATGATGATGATGATAGAATATAGAATATTTAGTATTGTGTGTATACCCAGAGCACTCACGCTCACATAAAGGCTCCTTCTTGCGGCGGCGTCGTGTGGCGGGTCGCCCTCTTCCCTCAAACATGGCGAGGAGAGCGATGGCTGGCACACGCGTCAACTCGTGAACGTGCTGCTTGCGGGAGCTGGACTGCTCGGTGTATACACGCAACATACTCATTACATTTTATAATTTGTATATTCCTCTTGTATAGTCATTAGTTTTATGTAATATCAAACATAGTTTAAAATATATATGTTAAAAATTGACAAAGGGCACGGACCTCCTGGGTCCGTGCCCTTTGTCAACTTTTGTGGTGAATGGAGGCGAGAGAGAATAAATAAACAATTAAAAGGCCGTCTAATGCGGTTGAAACTATAGTCGGAGTAACCGGCTTAATCTTACGTGAGTAATTCCCGTGTAACATAAATAAAATTAAAAAAAACTTTGAATATGACCAAAGTCGGTTCAAGGGTTGCGCAAAGTCATGCTCGAGGCAAACTATATACTAGTTTAACTTTGCTGATCTTTCGATATGTACTTTTAGCGCCTGGCAAAAAAGTCAAACCACGTCTCTACAATAGGCACATTTGGTACAGTCGCATGAAGTTAATTCAATGCAAAGGAAAAGCACGCCGTCTCTAGAGCTCTTTGACTACTCCGCCTGCGAAATGCTACACAGAATCATCAGGACCAGATGGAAACTTTCGATGTGGCTACAATAGTGTCTATAGTTTGAATATTCTGAAGAGCTTTTTAATCTTATTCCTGTATTGAAATCCCACTACCGCACATCCCGAAAAAATGGCTCACCCCCACATTTTGCAAAATTAGAAATCCCACACTACAATTTTACTTACTTTACTTACTTACCACACGGGCCGGTTGTTTTACGGGTCTGCAGTGCAAGTACCGTTCTTTATTGATCGTCAAATTCGATAAAAATGCCATAGAATCGATCATAGCGAGTATTGATCAATTGGCATTTTATCGAATTTGACGACAACAACTGTCAAATTTGACCATCGATAAAGAACGGTACTTGGCACTGCGGGACTCTTTACAGCGGCGAGCAACTAGAACTGACGACTATACCAAGCTCACCAAAGAGTTGGACCCATACAGATTAATTAAAAATACATATTTTCAAGTATGAAGGTTTTTTTGTTTGTTTTCGAATTAATTCATTTTCGTTTCAGGTTAGGATATAATTATTATCATTTACAAAATTAAAACACTGTTTTAAACTATCACGGTTGTTCACTACAGTGATATGATTATTTAAAGTCCGTCAGATCAGACACAACCACTGGGTTGAGTCTGGCTGCTCCAAACACATCCGATGCATAGCATACTCGTGCAGAGTGCGCACACCCGCGACACTTGTAGCGGTAGTGTGCGCTCTGCAGGTTTATGCACAGATTGTATATACCTCATTCATGTCTGCTCATTTTGTTTTTATGTTTACACATATTTTTAAGTTACAATCCAGATCTGGACCGATAATAGATGTAATGTTTTGTAAGATTGTAATTTGTGTTGTGTATATAATAAATACATAAATAAATAAAGAATAATTACCATGGTAAGGTTGTAGAATGAGCTCCTGATATTTTGGCGCAGTTACATGCACCATGTTCACGGAAAGACTGAAGAATGCGGGTGGTTAGTCGAACAGTTCAAACTTTTGGGCAGACAAAACGATCTACCTTCTTTCTTAGTCTTTAACTACGATTATCACTGGAATTCGAATTTGGAAATATCGGGAGCTCATTCCACAACCTTACCACGGTAAATATCTCGTAAATAATCATTATAACTGTAATTAACAAAGTTCATCAAATTAAAGGTTTACGTTTTCTGATTAGTTATATACAATTATTGTTTGTTAGGTATCACGTAAAACAAAAATAATTTGTAATTGAAAAAATCCAAAAAATTATTAGTTAGAAATGCTTTCTTGAATTGCCAAAATATATCCAATTATCCAAGCCTACAACCACGCAGTATATCCATCTGCACCTCTCTGGTCTGTGTCTCACGACTGCCGCCTCGATCAAAAGCCTTTGTTCCGTGACGTTTGTAGGTAAAACGTAAAGCGCTTTGTCCGTAGAGATCACGATATGATTTGTTGAGGAAGCACGCGTTCCTTTATTATTTTTGAATGCTGAAAATAATTTGGGGGAGTTTAAATACATCAAAGGAGAGATGAAGTCGTGAATTGCGGAGGCAACGTTTTGATGTCGTGTTTGTATGGCGATATATAAATCGACTGTAACTGGTGCAAGGCATAGCGTATGTTAGCATTATGCAAGGATTAGCAAGTTGAAGTGGCAGTGGGCAGGGCACATATCACGCAGAACAGATAGCCGATAGGGCTGAAAGGTTCTGGAATGGAGACCAAGGACCGCTAAGCGCAGCGTAGGACGTCCACCCACTAGATGGACAGACGACCTAAAAGAGACCGCAGGGAAACGCTGGATGCAGGCCGTTTCCAACCGGCCCTTTTGGAGATCGAGGCCTATGTCCAGTAGTGGACGTCCTATGGCTGAAATGATGCTGATGATGATAATGATCATAGCGTATGTACCAGCTGTTATTATACTTTGCACGCCTAATTTTCATATACACTTTCAACCTCTTTTTCCCTTGCTTAATTCAACCCTTTTACAAAATACACCTAGGACAAGCATTCATGTGATGAACATTTTGTATTTGTTCTATATATGAGTGTTAATATCTATTCAAGAATGAATTTAAAAATATATTGTATGCATGTATATCAGTCTCTGGCAGCCATATCACAAGCTGTGCTTAGTTTGGGGTCAGATGACCGTGTGTGCAAAAATGTCCCGAATATTTATTTTATTTATTTATTTCTACAAGTTGCCCCATAACTTGTTCCTAGAGTGCAATGTATAGGTTGTCACTCGAGCGAGACGGATTATGAAGTCGGTTACTGTGACTATATTTTCAAACGTATATCATCTCTTCTCTATCTCTACATAGTATAAATTGAAGTCGCTTTCCGCGTCTGTCTGTCTGTCTGTATGTCTGTATGGCCGCTTACTCCTCCTAAACCACGCAACGGATTTTGATGCGGTTTTCACCATCAGTTAGATACATTTTCAAGGAATGTTTATATATATAACTAGCGACCCGCCCCGGCTTCGCACGGGTGTTATTTACGTGCGAAGCCGGGGCTGGTCGCTAGTTATATATATAATAAAAAAATGTCATGCTCAACTGTTTTTTTTTTAATTATGGAAACTGACGTGGTTTTCAGATATTTTATTAATTTTTCACGGGAATCACTCACGTAAGATTAAGCTTAATTTAATTAGCTTTAAGATTAATTCCCGTGTAATATAAATAAAAGAAGAAAGAAAGGTAGAAGAAAGAGTTGGGGAAGAAAGGTTCTTGAGTGGAGACCACGAACCGGAAGACGCAGCGTAGGTAGGCCTCCCACTAGATGGACCGATGACATAGTGAGAGTCGCTGGCATCCAGTGGATGCAAAAGGCAGGCTGTCGTTCAGTGTGGAGGTTAAAGGGGGAGGCCTATGTTCAGCAGTGGACGTCTTCTGGCTGATGATGATGATGATGATGAT
Source organism: Agriopis marginaria (assembly GCA_932305915.1). Lineage (NCBI taxonomy): Eukaryota > Metazoa > Arthropoda > Insecta > Lepidoptera > Geometridae > Agriopis > Agriopis marginaria. The sequence goes on from OW029925.1 coordinate 17,970,518, forward strand.
GATAAATAAAATGTTTTTTTTTTTGTTCTGATGCACTAGGAACACCTCTGTTTTAAGCAGGAATTGTACAAATTTTTAGGATAAGAATGCTTATTATGTTCCCTTTGATTTTCACTGAAATCCAAGAGGCACTCAAAATTCAATATCTCACGGAACACGATAAAGGCACAGAGGAAATGTCACGCCAATAATTTGCTTCTAGCTCACCGAGTGAGCAATGGAAATCCAAATTACGGGTGAAGTGACCCGTAGCTAGACTTATAGCTAGTAATTATTTCAATTGAATTCACAACAATAGTATAAAAATGTATGAAAGTTTCGTATGAAAGATTAAGCAAGTTTTAGGCTTGTTTTAATTATGTCATTAAGGCATTGAGATATAAATATAGTCACAATCGTGCCAATAAATGACCGAACTAAAACTCGGTGCACGCTACGAATTGCGCAGACTTTTTGGTTAGTTACAAGGTAACCGCGCTCCGAGTACAACGCCGCGCGATGCCAGAGCTACGATGACATAGCGGACAACTAACGTTGAACACTATGCAAGCGACATAACGTCTAAATTGGAGTAAATGTGGCATTGTGAAGTATATAATTGACACAATGTATGTACAATGACGCTCGGACGTTTTTTGACTGTTTTCAATAAGATTTTGTGACTCTATAGGAATTGTATCTCTAATTGTACATTCTATATCTTGACAAACAAGCATGGTGTGTGCCTATTTAAGTTTTAATCGGTTCATCATCATCATCATAATCAGCCTTTTAACAGTCCACTGCTGGACTTTTAGCCTACCCTCGAAAGGGTGATTGGGCCACATCCACCACGCTGGCCCAGTGCGGATTGAATCGGTTATCTGCTTTTATTCTGCAAACAGATAGACTGTTGAATGGGTTCTCTGATAGCTACAATCTAGAATATCTTTGATAGTGTGTCTAGTGAATCGGTTTATTCTAGGCGAGCGTATTCTTTTCTAAATCTGTACGCCTATTAGGCAAAACTACTACGCAAGCGCTTTAAATGTGTGAATGATGAATAGTTCGTGTTTTGTGCAAATAAATTATCTTTATCTTTAGACCACCATAAGTGCTTAACATAAACTAAGATGGCAGTCAAATGCAAGTATATTTTTGAACTAGTCGGCCGCCCCTGCTTCGCATGGGCGAAGCCGGGATATATAGCCTATGTCAACCGGGGATAGTGCAGCATCCCAACAGTGAAAAAATTTTTCAAATCGGTTCAGTAGTTTCGGAGCCTATTCAATGCAAACAAACAAACAAACAATCAAATCTTTCCTCTTCATAATATTAGTATAGAAAAAAAATTATAATCTAGGTTTGACCATTAAATACTATACAGAGAGAAAGACACCTGTCTATGCTTGCTTCCTCGACCTTTCAAAAGCATTTGACCTCGTCTCATATGACATCTTGTGGGAGAAAATGAGATCATTACATATGCCGAGTGAACTTATTGACATCTTTAAGTATTGGTACGGGAACCAGGTCAACAATGTGAAGTGGGCGGGTGTGTTGTCGGACCCGTACAGGTTGGAGTGCGGGGTGAGGCAGGGGGGGTTAAGTTCCCCTGCAATTTTTAACCTGTACGTTAACGGGCTGATCGAGGCGCTCAGCGGGCAGCATGTCGGTTGTCACATAGACGGCGTATGTTTTAATAACATAAGCTACGCGGATGACATGGTCCTGCTGAGCGCCTCGGTCTGTGGACTCAGAAAGCTGCTGAGTATTTGTGAGGGTTATGCTGTGGACCACGGTCTGCTGTATAATGTAAAAAAAAGTCAGTGTATGGTTTTTCAGGGTGGGCCGAGAAAGGTAACGGAAATGCCACCTATTAAACTAAACGGATCACATTTAGAAAGAGTGGAAGTTTTCAAATACTTGGGCCATTTAGTCACACCTACCCTGAAGGACGACACTGATATTGAACGGGAGAGGAGGGCGTTAGCGGTTAGAGCCAATATGGTGATCCGCAGGTTTGCACGATGTTCTACAGACGTTAAAATAACTCTCTTCAGGGCTTACTGCACTACATTCTACACGTGCAGCCTGTGGACTAGCTATACACAAAAATCGTACGACGCCCTCCGTGTCCAGTTCAACAATGCGTTCAGGATGCTGTTGGGACTCCCCCGCTACTGTAGTGCATCTACAATGTTTGCGGAAGCGCGCGTTGATTGCTTCTACGCAACAATGCGAAAGAGATGCGGCTCGCTGGTGCGGCGGGTGCGGGGGAGTACTAACAGCATGCTGGCCGCGCTCGCGGACAGGCTCGACTGCCCTTACATTGCTCACTGCTGCGGAATGCACGTTACACATAGATCTTATAGGGTGCCATTTTAATTACTAAATTAGTTGTTTCAAATTTTATTTTTATGTAGCTAGAATGATTATTGTTTTTATATTTTAATGGGTAGGAAGTGGTGTTAGTATTTAAGTTGTAACTAATTGTAATATGTGTATTGTAATTTTTGTAATGTGACTGTATTAATTTGAATTGTGAAGCTATGAGTTAATTTACTTGAAATAAATATTATATTATTATTATGCACATATATTTATTTTTATTCTTAAATTTAAGTTTTTTTTACAATAAAATATAAAAACAAAATATTATAAAAAAAACCTAAACCTAGAGTGCCGCCGGCAGCGGGGCAGGGCCCAAGCTACCGGTGGTTAGGGCTGCAGAGTGAGGAACCTCCTGACAATACGTGCCGTGTCGAGGATTACCGCCTTCTGCATCTGACCCTTGACCCAACCATCTAGCGAGAGCCTCTTAAGGTGTTGGTCGAGGCTCTTCGCTATAAGACCGTTCACCGATACGACTATCGGGACAATGATCGTCGAGTCAACATCCCACATGGCGGTAACCTCGTGAGCCAAGTCAAGGTACTTGCTGAGTTTGTCCTTCTCGGCCTTCACGAGGTTCTCGTCATGTGGGATGGTGATGTCGACGAGCACTGCCCGGCGCTGGGACCGGTCGACCAACACGATATCAGGCTTATTGGCGACAATAGTCCTGTCCGTGATGATAGAACGGTCCCAGTAGAGCAAAGCACGACCATTCTCGAGAACTGGCGCTGGTGCGTACTTATAGTACGGCACCTCAGACTCGACAAGGCCGTATCGAAGGGCAAGTTGCTGGTGGATGATCCTGGCCACCTGGTTGTGCCTGTGCAAGTACTCGCCGTTAGCAAGATGCGAACAACCGGAAATGATATGTCGGAGAGACTCTCCAGGACGGTGGCATGCCCGACAGATGTCGACCGTACCGTCCTTCATGATATATTTCCGGTAGTTGTTCGTCTTGATAACTTCGTCCGCAATCGCACAGGCAAAACCCTCGGTTTCCCCAAAGAGGTCACCGAAACGTAACCAGTTCACCGACGGTAGCAGGTCCACATCGGGCCCTGTTAGGGCCCGATAGAACCGCCCGTGCAGCTCCTTGCCCTTCCATACGTCCTTGCGATCCTCGATGCTCAGCACCGATGGTTTGCGCCAATTCTCGTTTGCCAAGGAGAGCGGTGTGAGGCCCCTGTCAACAGCCACAACATCACGATGCATCCCACTCTCGCTGTTACGGAAAAAATCCCTGAGACTGCACACTTCGCGGTTGTGTAAGTTCTTGGCATTTAAAAAGCCTCGACCCCCCCACTTCCGCGGAATGTACAGTCTCATAACAGACGAGCGTGGGTGTAGCATGCGATGTGATGTGAGCAGTTGACGGACCCTCCTGTCCAGGGCGTCCAGCTCAGTTTGAGTCCACCTCAATATGCCAAAGGAGTATATCAGCAAAGGCATCACCCAACCGTTGAAGGCACGCACCTTGTTGCCGCCAGACAAAAAACTGTTAAGTACTTTTGTTAGGCGACAAAAGAAGCGCTCCTTCACCGATTTCTTGATGTCCTCTACCGATATACCCAACGACTCTGACATACCGAGGTATTTATAGGTTTCGACCTCGGAGAGAGATCTGAGAGTCATCGCCTCAGAGAGCTGTAAATTTGGAGAATTTACAACTTTCCCTCGCTGTACATGCATGACCGCACACTTGTCTACACCAAACTCCATCCTGATGGCGCTGCTAAAAACCTGTGTGATTTTTAGCAGCTCCATCAAGTCCTGGCGTTTTGATGTAAACAGCTTGAGATCGTCCATGTACAGCAAGTGGGAGATGACTTGACCATCTCTTCGAAGCCGATAGCCTAGTCCTGAATCCTTCAGCAGAGTGCTGAGAGGGTTCAGAGCCAGGCAAAACCACAATGGACTAAAACTGTCACCCTGGAATATGCCTCGCTCAATCCTTAACAAGTCCTGCGGGCCAGAGGCACCATCCCCACCACCTGGTTGACGAAGGACTGTGGTCCATTGCCTCATACATGCGCCTAAGAATGATTTTAGAGTTGCATCAATTTTATACAACTCTAAAACCCTCTCTAGCCATGAATGAGGCACTGAATCATAGGCCTTCTTATAGTCAATCCAGGCAGCGGAGAGGGCTCCTCTATTTCGCCGGACTTGCTGGCTAATGGCCGTGTCGATGAGGAGGAGCTCCTTAGTACCACGGGACCCAACCCTACATCCATTTTGAGCATGGGCCAAAACATTGTTCGCAACGACGTGCGCGTTAATTTTATTTCTCAAAATGGATGTAAGGAGCTTGTAGATGGTAGGCAAGCACGTGATGGGTCTGTAGTTTTTGGCTTCCGTGGTACTACCGGACTTGTGGAGCAGGAAGGTGACACCGGTGGTCATAAAGCTGGGGAGGGAACCGAGCTCAAGGGCTTCTTGGAATTGTGTCGCCAAGCGATCATGCGAGCATCGAATCCATTTTATCCAGAAGTTGTGCAACCCGTCCGGCCCAGGACTTTTCCAGTTCTGTGCCGTACGGATCGCACAACTAACGTCTACGGAGTCTATTAGAATAGACCCCATGGGTTCGATGGACTCGCATTCCCGCTCGACAACACGCATCCAATCACCCTCCGTGTGCTCGACGGGCACCGACCAGATACCGCGCCAGAAATTAATCATGGCGTTTGCATCCGGCAGCTGCCCGTCATTCACACGTTGCTCAGTTTCTTCCCAGCCTCGGTACACCTTCCTTTGGTCACTTTGGAAGAGGCGATTTTGCCAGTATCTATCCACACGCTCTCTGTAGCGACGAATACGGTTTGCCCATGCATAGACTTTCTGCTTCAGATAGTCGATGCGTTCCGTGACATTGACTAGGTAGTGCTGGGGCCTGATATCGGTCCCAGCGAATGCCTGAGTCACAAAACGCATTACTCGGGGGCGATTATTCCCCCGCCTGAAGCAGATTAGCTTTGCAATGAGAGTCCTGAAAGTGCTGATACGCCGCTCGATCCGCACTTGCCATGCGGGTACCCCCCCGGCGGTTCGCGATGCACGGTTAGTGTCCGGGAACTTAACACGTGCAGCGCGACACGCCGCGATGGCACCGCAGTACAAGATCGAGTGGGTATCAACTAAATCTTTGCTAGCCCTCAAATATGGAGCTAGCAAAGCATTCAGGGCTCCCATTAACGCCAAGTTACGCCTATGGGTGGGCAAACGTGGTAGTCGCGGCCTAGAATCAGGTGTGAACCGATACTGTGAAATCGCGTCCTCCAAAGCCCCCCTCAATTGCTCTTTTACCTGGTCGGAGACACCACTCGCCAAATCTCCCTCGTCGACTACGGGATCAGCCAATGCCGCTAGTGTCACCACCGACGCCGGCACTGACGCCAATGTCGGGGTAGACGACGCGACGGGCGGATTCCGCGTCGAGGCAGGAGTCGGGCGAGTACGTACTTCTTCCAGGCGGAGCCGATCAAGCACAGAGTCATCCAGCAGCTTACACCGGTGGATAGCCCGCACTTGATCCGATAATCGCTGGGCGGATACGGTGACGGTCGGTTCAAGGGCCTGGAACAAAGGAAGCATCCTAACACGGTACGCTGACAGGTTAGTTCCCCCCTCTGTAGCCCTGTAGTATGCGCGCATGCAGTTCTCGTTTATAACGGGAGTCCATCGCATGCGACGCACTACACCACCGGTAGCGGGGGCCGGGCATGAGGCAGAATGCCCCACAGGCCCCAAGCGTGCCGGCAGCGGGGGACGTCCCCGTCGCGCAGGTGGAAGTGGCGGCGGTGTCCCGGGCCCGCTCGTGTCGCTCGACGAGCCGCTTGCCTCGCGGGTGGTGTGGTACTCCTCTTCACCCGACGAGGAGCTCGGAGACGACGACGAGGCGGGCGGTGGTGGAGGGCGTGCGTTTGTAGAAGCCACTGCTGCTGATGTTTTCGACCGTGTGATCATCGTAAAACTATTTCTCCATTGGTATAATATTGCAATTATTGCATATCATATTTTGTAATTTTTGACAGTTGCTGTCAATGTGGTATTCCGAACTGGTTATTGAACTCATTTTTATTTATTCAGGTTTGTTTTCGGTGCGTATGTTATAATTTCACTTATTGGTTTTGATTTTAGTGATAAAAGATGTATTTAAAACGGTATAAACAATTATAAGGAATAAAATATTTGTAGCAGAAAAATAGATGTCAGGTCGTGACAGCGGTTGTTTTTTTTTTTTTTTTTTTTTTTTTTTTTTTTTTTTTTTTTTTTTTTTTTATTATTATTATTATTAAGCACTTTTTTCAAATCAAATCAAAATCAATAAAATTTATTTGTGAGAATAATTGTCTTAGATGATGGTATACGAGTACAATAATGTGTGTTACAAATATTCTACCTTATTAAGGTGTACTTTGTTGTCAGTCATGGTCTTTAAATTAAATAAACTAAATTAAACTCTATTTTTTATGTAGTTAAAACTACCGTCTGATAGATAGCATGAAGCAAAAATGTTTGTAGCTACTGCGATCCATATTTTAGCGTAAATTTTGGTTAATTTTATTTTTCCAGACAGTAGCGTAAAATTTTACTGTTCGGAACTTTTCATAGATTAGATTTGAATTAGTTTCTTTTGGTAAAAATATAGTTAACGATCTTGATTAATTGTAAACCTAATCTTAGATATCCCTTGTTTGTTTGTCTATTAAAGACTGAGACAAACTTTGAGTAAAAACAACGCATTTTCTATCGAATATACCAATGCAAGTACAGTATATAATTTATTATTTTTTATTACATTTGCTATTGTAAAAGTTTTGTCGACGAATATCTAATGTCAAATATCACATTTTGAACCGATAAAACTGATATTTATTATATGGTACAGATACAAATTTTCCAAAGGATGTTTTTAAGCACTGCCAGTAAGTATTAAGAAAAAAATCGCTAATTAAAAAGAAACCCGTACTGTGAATTTAACAAGAACGAGTGGAAATCAAAATTAAGCTTAACGACACCCAGTGCAGTTAATCTTTGTGGCTTTTTGTCTGTCCATGAATTATTCATATATTTTCCCGTTCTAACGAGTTTCTGATGTTGCTTTGTTCCTTCGTTAATAAGATAAAAAGGTTTATTCATTTGTTAGATTTTTATGTTCAGCTTGGCTTTGGTGTTTATAAACTTACTTCGTTCCACTACCAATCTTTTAACCCTCATCAGCCAGAAGACGTCTACACTGAATGACAGCCTGCCATCTGCATCCACTGGATGCCCGCGACTCACAATGTCGTCGGTCCATCTAGGGGGCCTACCTACGCTGTGTCTTCCGGTTCGTAGTCTCCACTCAAGAACCTTTCTTCTCTATCAGTTATGGTGGCTTTGAACGATGTGGCCTGCCCATTGCCACTTCAACTTGCAAATTATAACATTTTAACTCATAATAATTATTTTACTACATAATAAATATAATGGCAAAGCCTACTCACTCATTGTTATGGTACTTAAATGATTTACTTTTTCACATGATTAAAATTTTCTTTTAACCAAATTTTAAAACTCTTATGTAAACACAATTTAATTGGATTTCATGTGCTACTTAGGTACATATTATAATAGGAGTTTATAATAGGGACCCGGGTATGTCCTGGACCCGGGTATGTCCTGGACCCGGGTATGTCCTAAAACTGCGACCAGAACCACCGAAGGATGGGCAGCAGCATCCTATTAGTACACGGTGAACGCACTGCGATCTCCAAGCCGCCTGCCAAGCGTGGGGATTATGGCAACACCCCTCTCCAAGAGGGAGGCCTTTGTCCAGCAGTGGACGTTTACTGGCTGATGATGTGTTATCTGTTTCATCATCATCATCATCAGCCAGAAGACGTCCACTGCTGAACATAGGCCTCCCCCTTTAACCTCCACACTGAACGACAGCCTGCCTTTTGCATCCACTGGATGCCCGCGACTCTCACAATGTCGTCGGTCCATCTGTTTATCAATTAATAATTATAGATATGCTGAAATCAAGTAGGTAGGTATGTTTAAAAAAACATAAAAACTATTATCTTACCCTGTATTTTTTGGGGTTTTCTAAAGTTGTTGTTCCATAGTAAATGGTTAGTTACCATGGTTAGTTATTAGTAATGGTTAGTGGTAATGGGTACTTGGCCTGTTTGCATATTTTTTTTTTGTTATATATTCCTTAGCATGAATAATAATAGCTCAATTTTACTAAAATAATAATAAGTAGAGAAGTTATCTTAATTATTTTGTTTTGCAGTTGATGTTATTTTCTCCCATATCGTCGGATCATGACACTCAGATACACCGGACTTAACCTATTCATTATTACAATTATAAATAAACATTCATATGATTATCATTTAAAATTGCCAACTGAAGATTCTATATTCATTCTAGAAATTGTTTCTTTGAAGCAAAAACGTTAAAATGGCAAAAGATTTGAAACATAAAACTGTTGTGGTAACCGGAGGGGCAGAAGGTATTGGCTATGAAATAGCTGATAACTACCTCAAGAAACAGGCAAAATTGGTAATCCTTCTCGACATCAATGAAAAACAAGGAGCCGAAGCAGTCAAGACTCTTACAGCAAAATATGGAAGTGACAAAGCAGTATTCTACAAATGTGACGTAACAACTGATTTGGAAGTGGTGTCCAAGAAGATTTTCACCACGCATAAGCAAGTAGATGTCCTTATTAATAATGCTGGAATATTGAACGATAAACTGCCCAAGAAAACTATTGACATCAATGTCACTGCTGTAATTGAATGGGGCTTGAAGTTTTGGGACTTCATGAGGAAAGACAGAGAAGGAAACGGGGGTACTATTGTCAATCTAGCTTCTATATACGGCTACAGAATTGACCAGTTCCTGCCCATATATCAAGCATCAAAATTCGCTGTGATGGGGTTCACAAAATCTTTAGGACATGAGTATAACTTTAAAAAGACTGGAGTCAGAGTAGTTGCTATTTGCCCCGGTTTTACAGAGACAAAGTTGACTGTTCAACCGAAAGCTTGGGATGATACTTGTGCTGGAGATTTCAAAGATTTTCTAGATGCTCAGGCTTGGCAGAAGGTGGATGTGGTTGGGAAAGCTGCTGTGGATATTTTCGAGAGGGGTGACAGTGCGTCTGCGTGGCTGATTGAAGGATCTCGCCCTATAGCTGAAGTTTTGCTTACGAGTATGGTTGGCTAACTTTTGAGATAAACGATTTCTGATTTTCTATTTTTGTGGGTTTATAATTGTGGCATATTTTTCATAATAAAATATTCTATTATCATTGCTGTTTTGTGTTCTTCTTTTTTTATAGTACCTAATGTTCAAGTGCACATATTTATTTTTACACTGTCCTTGAAGATAAAATATTATTTGATTTCATGTTTGTCCCATTTGTCATAATTTTTTTTATCGCTATATCGCTAATCATGGCACTATAGTAAGGTTTTCAACGTAATGAATAATTTTGGTTTTTAAGTAAAAAAACAACAACATAGACTTACTACCCGTTTGCACTCTGATTAGTGCAAGTGTAAGTGATTATTGATTAGTAATTTTGCGAGTGATTAAAAAATACTTATAAATATGAGAGTCGCTGGCATCAAGTGGATGCAAAAGGGGAGGCCTATGTTCAGCAGTGGACGTCTTCTGGCTGATGATGATGATGATGAAAAAATACACTCGCATTAATCAGTTTTGGTCCAAATTTGTTTAGTACTAATCACTAAGCACCTACATTAATCACTTGTACTAATCACTAATCAAAGTTCAATTCTTTTGTAATTGCTTAAATTGCCGCCATAAAGTTAATATACAAGATGCAGTTCAAGACCTGAAGAATTTGTACCAGCAAATTAATATTTTATGGTAACCCAAAGAAAATAATTTTCAGACTTAAAAAGTTGTTAACTATTTATATGAAGTTGTTAAGCGACTCTGGTAAAAAAAAACAAGCTAAATTGAGAACCTTCCTTCTTTTTCAAAAGGTAGCTGACAGTTATTTTTTACCGACTTCTAAAAAGGAAGACGCAGCGTAGGGAGGCCTCCCACTAGATGGACCGACGACATAGTGAGAGTCGCGGGCATCCAGTGGATGCAAAAGGCAGGCTGTCGTTCAGTGTGGAGGTTAAAGGGGGAGGCCTATGTTCAGCAGTGGACGTCTTCTGGCTGATGATGAAAAAGAAGGAAGGTTCTCAATTCGGCCCGTATTTCTTTTACCAGAATCGCTTAGTTAACGTTTTTAATGGTTTTATTTTGAAATGATGTGTTTCACCTTTGGATCTAATGTTTTGTATTTATTATATACAACATTAATGGTATATTATAACGTTGTATTTATTTTGTTAAAATATATTTTACTAGTAGGCCGCCCCTGCGTCGGTATGTCAACCGGGGATGGTGCAGCATCCCAACAGTGAAAGAATTTTTCAAATCGGTTCAGTAGTTTCGGAGCCTATTCAATGCAAACAAACATACAAACAATCAAATCTTTCCTCTTTATAATATTAGTATAGATGAATCAGCCATTATATTCATCATAATCAGCCTTTTAACAGTCCACTGCTGGACTTTTAGCCTACCTCCGAAAGGGTGACTGGGCCATATCCACCACGCTGGCCCAGTTGCGGGTAGGTGGATTCACATACGCCATTGAATTTCGTATGCAGGTTTCCTCACGATAAAATAATAAATAAATAAATATTCAGGACATTTTTGCACACACGGTCATCTGACCCCAAACTAAGCAAAGCTTGTGATATGGCTGCCAGAGACTGATACATACATATATAGTTTTAAATACATACTTAAATAGATATTAACACCCAGATATAGAACAAACACAAATGTTCATCACACAAATGTTTGTCCTAGGTGGGAATCGAACCCACGCCCCCAAGCTCAGAAGGCAGGTTCACTATCAACTGGACCAACGGGCTATCAATGTTTTCCTTCACCGAAAAGCCGAAAAGTGGTATGAAAATCCGTAAACATAAACTTCTCATTGGTACGGGCCCGGGGTTTGGACCCGCGACCTCACGCTTTCAAGTCGAGCGGTCTCCCAAATAGGCTACCACGGTCATAATTTACTTACTCTTTATTAAAAAATTCAATAATTATGAAGAAAAAAATGCAGCATTATTCTTGCTCTTATAGGTTTTGGTAGGTTGATATACAGTGTAAACTCTTTATAACGAAACTCAAGGGACTGATAATTTTTTGTCGTTATAAGGAGTTATCGTTATATAGAGTGAACAAAAAAACAACCTAATTAACAAGATTTTTTAATATGTATGTCTTATATAATAAATGCTTATTATAATATTAATCGTCAACATTAATCGCATTCCGTTTACTGGCCATGTTAACAGTTTCAAAGTAGGTTTACGACTGATAATACGATAGGTACCCAGTATGCTTGGTCGAAGACCATCACTTCCGAGAAAACAATGCGTCATACTGCACGTGTTCAAGGCAATTAAGGATAACAAAAGCTAGACCGACCTCGGATGTTTCGGAGCTTCAAATTCTTTTGTTACCTGATAACATAGAATGGCGTATCGCTATAAAGAGTGTTTCAATATGTGGGTTTTAACACAAACCAACCAAGTTGGGCTCACTTCAACGTTACGTCACTTCACCTTCGGTTTTTCCTCCGAAGTATAATTTGGACTGCTTCAAACGAAGGGTGAATAGAGTCCTCATAGGTAGGCAACGCACTGACAATGCCCCGGGTATTGTAGGTGTCTATAGGCAGCGGTGACCACTTACCATCAGGTGGCCCGTAGCTTGTTTGCCACTTATTCTATAAAAAAAAATACAGGGAGTTTATTGTTATAAAGGATAACGTTATAAAGAGTTTACACTGTATTTGCATCCAAATGGGTACTCATTATCATATTAAAATGCAAATAACATTGCAACAACAATGAATGATAAGTAATTCCAGCGACGATTATTTATAATGTTACGTTACGAGTTAAGTAGGTACCTTGTTTTGTATCTGTACGTTTAAATAATAGTTTAAGCCGCAGTTTTGCTTTCAACTTGTCCAAAACAAAAATGAAAGTCAAAAAATACTTTACGTTCTCTTTACAAACACATAAGCTGATAAGAAGTACAAGCTTATCTTTAAATTGTGTCAACTGTAGGTCATCGGTAAACATAATACTACCTTTTTTATTATAGAAACTGACGTGGTTTTCACACATTTTATTTATATTACACGGGAATTACTCACGTAAGATTAAGCCGGTTACTCCGACTATAGTTTCAACCGCATTAGGCAGTCTTTTTCAAGGTGAATGCGTGGCCGCGTCTTGCTTGGCATGTGCCAATGTGCCAAGCGAGACGCAGCCGAGCAATTATAATTTGATTTATATTACACGGGAATTACGTAAGATTAAGCCGGTCACTCCGACTATAGTTTCAACCGTATTAGGCAGTCTTTTTCAAGGTGAATGCGCGCGCGTGGCTGCGTCTCGCTTGGCATGTGCCAATGTGCCAAGCGAGACGCAGCCGAGCAATTATAATTTGATTTATATTACACGGGAATTACGTAAGATTAAGCCGGCTACTCCGACTATAGTTTCAACCGCATTAAGCGGTCTTACGTGAGTAATTCCCGTGTAATATAAATAAAAATACTACTACCTATTTTACAATAATTACACAGACCAACTTACATTAATATTAGGTATTATATGTACTTTTAACTATGATTTGTAGGGTTCAGTACTCAAAGGGTAAAAACGGGACCCTATTACTAAGTTATAACTGGTAATTTCGTTATTGAATTTTGTGGTGCTACGGAACCCTCAGTGCCCGAGCCCAACTCGTTTATTTAAACAAAACATAAAAGTCAAATGATAATGACTTAATTAATGTTCAGTTATCAAACACTCCTCATTTTGAACCAAATTTAATACCGTAAACAAGTGTGTTGAAGATGGAGAGAGATTTAAAAAATAAAACGATCGTCGTTACTGGTGGAGCTGAAGGTATCGGATACCAAATCATAAGGAGTTATTTAAAAGCTGAAGCAAAATTAGCTATTCTATTGGACATACATGAAGAAAAAGGAAAGAAAGCTGTTGAAGAACTAACTACAGAATTTGGTTCAAATAGAATTGTGTACATCAAATGTAACGTTGTCAAAGACTTGGAAGAGACTTACAAAAAAATCTGCGATGAATACGGTACAGTTGATGTACTTATAAATAGTGCAGGCTTGGTGGATGAAATAAACGCCGAGAATTGCGTTGACGTTAATCTGACAGCTACAATTAAATGGTCCTTGAAGTTTATGGAGCTCATGAGAAAAGATCACAACGGAAATGGTGGTACAATTATAAATGTTGCGTCTATCTTCGGATATTATATAGCACATTTTGCTCCCATATATAGTGCTACTAAATTCGGCGTTGTTGGTTTCACAAAATCCTTGGGGCACGAGAGACGCTATAATAAAAAGAAAGTACGCGTTATTGCGATATGTCCAGGATTCACAAGAACAAGTTTAACGCAGTACATTCAAGATGGTGGTTCTGAGTTGTTAGAAGAGATCAAAAATAGTTATCAGTGGCAGTCGGCCGAGGAAGTCGGTGAAAAAGCTGTAGAAGTCTTCAAAAATGCTGGCAGTGGAACTCTCTGGGAGATCGAAGGTGGTGTATTGAGAGAAGTAAAATAAATTAAAATGTTTTGATTGAATAAATAAAAGTCGAATATTTATTTATTAAAATTTCCTTCAACGTTGGAAGGCCTGTTTCCCAGCAATGGGAACGTTGTGTATTAAATAAATTATCGTATCTTTTTGAAACGTTTGCTAAATACCTTCATGTAATCTGGAAGACATGGTTTTGATGCCCATCGAGTTTTTTGTTATTTTTTATTAACATGTTTACACCATGGACAAAATCGTCCATGCCTTTTTTTGGTCAAATACATTTATTTGTAATATTTACAACATTTTTACAAGACTTTAATTAGAGTTTGGTTTGGGATCTTTTGTTTTGTAGGCGTGTTTTTAGAGTTCCGTACCTCAAAAAGAAATAATACGGAACTCTATGAACACTTCGTTGTTCGTCTGTCAATCTGTGTCACGTTGTATTTATAATCATCTTTGTGTATGTCCGTGTGTCAAACAAGACCGTCTTTTTCAGAAACACGTACAGGGGCCTTACGGACAACAGCTAATTGCGGCACCTAATCCGCTCAGTTGGAAAATCACGCGACCGCAAACCGTATCTGGGCGCGATAAGTTTCACGTTCGCGTGATTTTCCAACTGAGCGGATTAGGTGCCGCAATTAGCTGTTGTCCGTAAGGCCCCAGGTCAAGTTGAAATTAAATATCAAATACCTACTAAGGAGTACGGTTCCTTGGAGGTTTAAGAAATTCAACATTCCAAGTCAACGCAACCATAAGATACGACCATTTCTGGCACATATTATAATCGCAAACTCACAAATCAAAACCTCTATGGTATTTACTGTTGACCAAGATAATGAATTTTGCCAAGAAGTAAGGTCTCATGTTGAAATAGAGTGTTTGCCTTTCAATATTTCAACCTTTTTATTCAACAGCTGGAGGGGAAAGTGTTTTTATGCCATTGGTGGCAAATAAGCAGACGGGCTGCCTGATGGTAAGCAGTCATCGTCACCTATGGATACTTATAACACCAGAGGCATCACAAATACGTTGCCGACCGTTTTAAGTGTATGTGCCATATTTATTAAATTTGTATGGAACCCTTACTGCGCGACCCTGACTAGCACAGGGCTGGTTTTATTTAGTTTTCTTAACTAACTTCTTTATTAGTATAAATGTCACAAAACATATTAATAGATTTTATCATAAACCTTACTGTTTTATGCACACGCGTAATATTGTGTTTATTATTTATATGTATGTACGTGTACTTAGGATCATCATCATCATCATCAGCCAGAAGACGTCCACTGCTGAACATAGGCCTCCCCCTTTAACCTCCACACTGAACGACAGCCTGCCTTTTGCATCCACTGGATGCCCGCGACTCTCACAATGTCGTCGGTCCATCTAGTGGGAGGCCTCCCTACGCTGCGTCTTCCGGTTCGTGGTCTCCACTCCAGAACCTTTCTTCCCCATCGGTTATCGGTTCTTCGAGCGATGTGGCCTGCCCATTGCCACTTCAACTTGCAAATTTTAACAGCTATGTCGGTGACTCTGGTTCTTTGGCGAATATTCACGTTTCGGATTTTATCGCGCAAAGAAACTCCGAGCATAGCTCTCTCCATTGCCCGCTGTGTGACTCTGAGTTTTTCCAAAACGCCAACAGTTAAGGACCACGTCTCAGTACCATATGTCATCACTGGCAACACACACTAGTCAAAGACCTTCGTCTTGAGGCACTGTGGTATCTTGGACGAGAAGATGTCACGCACTGTACTTAGGATAATTATATCTATTTAAAATATTGCAAATTCAAACACTTCATTACAGGAAATTTACGTGCCTCAAAATGTTCATTTTATTTTTTCATCGCGAATAACACCGTTTTTGACGACCAACTGTGTGTAAGCGACGATGATTTATTCACTCGCACAAGTCATAAAGGTCATGCGAACGCTCGCATTTAAACTTGAAGTACCAGGAGTACATGAGATAGAAGCAGTTCGTATAATGAGCGACGTTATGACGACAGGTGGCTAGGAGCGAGGAGTGGCTAAAAGCTTTGCTACATTAGTTCACATCAACTCTGTTAGCGAGGATACACGGAACAAAAGTTCAGCAAGCACTAGAACAAGCAAACTGATTAAAAATCTATACTTAGAAAATACACCTATTACTTCTGACTAGATATACAAACATAATAATATCATAATGGTATGTATAAGATATTATGTATATCAAAATAAATTGAGAAACTTTATCCTTTTTGAAGTCGATTAAATTATAATTATTTGCCTGAATAGTGCTTGTTGACGCCATGCTCAAACGTTTATAATTTGTAGATAGAAGTTTCATTTTTTGCCACGACGGCAACGAAACGGAGAACGTATACATAATTATATGCGTTTGGGGGTAACTAGCCTGTGTTTTTTCTTTGAAAACAAATTTACTTGATTACAGTTTTTTTTTTGCTGTTTCATAAAAATCTGTCTCGCTGTTTAAAAGATATGACATCTCTTCCAAAAGTGTAGTGAATTTAAAAATCAATAATTTTACTTATAACAAGAAGCTTGTTCATTAAAAGTGATTTGAGACTGATCCACCAGTCATCATCATCAGCCAGAAGACGTCCACTGCTGAACATAGGCCTCCCCCTTTAACCTCCACACTGAACGACAGCCTGCCTTTTGCATCCACTGGATGCCCGTGACTCTCACAATGTCGTCGGTCCATCTAGTGGGAGGATCCACCACTGCTCATGCTCAATTAAATTATCTAAATGCGGTAAGATTGCTTTTAATTAGTTTTTTGAATTTTGAACGTTAGGACTTAGGCTCCGCACTATCGATAAAAGGCAAGAAGGACAAAACCTATAGAGCAAGCTTGCCTGAACAGAATATAAATTTATTTTTTATTTTTAAATTAGAACGGCTGTCAATGCATTTTTGTAAGAAATTTGTTGTAGCCAGTTGCAGCCATATCACAGAAAACAGAAGAAAATAGAACGGAAATGAGAAGGAAAATCTGTTACCAGGCATTATTATTGAACCTTGATTCAGCATTCTTATTTAGACCAACGCGTCGAACTCCGCATCCAAAGAACTTGGACCTTACCTTTTGGGTTAGGTCTCAAAGTTCTTTGTCCGCATCACAGTTGCTAACTGATTTCGAATGACTGACGTTTCGTTTATATGGGTGCAACTGGCTACAACAATATTCTTACAAAAATTACTCGACAGACGTTCTAATTTAAACAAAAAAAAAATATTTTCTATATAAACTAAACGTCAGTCATTTGAAATCAGTAAGCAACTGTGATGCGGAGTTTGACGCGTTGATCTAAATAAGAATCAGATTTTCCTTCTCATTTCCGTTCTGTTTACTTCTCTTTATGTGCTTGCCTGAAGTTTTTCCCTTATATTGCTTTCACCTCTTACAACAGAATGTTTCTCAACATTTTATTATTCCGTTTATGTGTGTTTGTTGGATTCGGACAAACTTCCAAAGTTATAAGTTTAAAGTTAGAGAATTGTAATGGCGTAGAGTGGTTTCCCGAATTTTCATTTCAGCTAATTTTACTGTCTGGCTTCTCGAAAAGGAAAGTAGAATAATTAAGATCATCAAGAACATCCCCTATTTATTTCTCGTGTTACTTGCTGCAAGTTGCAGCAAGTAAGTTTGTCATTGGGTATGTTTACTCTACACGATAGGTAGGTATAGGTAGATAGTTATGTTATTGGGCCCTTGGGGACCGGGAGCTCACCTCATTTTCAAAAATCTTTCAGAGCGCCTGGTTAACGGGCGGTTATCCGAGTCGCGTAAGCAACAAAACGCTCCCTCAGCCCCCGCCAAGTTATAGCGACGCCGTGCTAGAGTCAGGACGCCCGCGGGGGGAGTGCAACGACAAAAACGAGCATAGGTCCGACCTCGATGACGCCTGGCGCGGCACTGAACGCGGCCCGCCAAAATTCTCGCGTCCTTTTTACGCTTTTAATTTCACTAAAAAACGACACTATTCACTATCAAAAATCTATCCAAATAAAAGAATGTTGAATAAAATTGCCTTTCAGTACATGCAATTTCCAGGTTGTTACGAGCTTTCATTAGAGCATAAAATGAAAAAAATAAACTAAGTCGACTTTGTTTCAGTTTTTTTTTTGATCGAGGAAAGTTTATTCTATCGTGTTTTGAACCAAATCATTAACTCAAACATAGATGTATCTGTGACATGTATTTTTTTCCAGCTCAAATCTGAAGAAAATTGTTTTTAAACCGTCAAATTTGGTATAAGAGGCTCTTAATGCGACGCGTGCCCAGAATGCTGGCGTGTTTCTGGCTCATCGCATAAGCATTGCCATTCAACATGATAATGCCGCCAGCATGCTGGGTACGCTGCCAACTGGTAGTGGGCTTGAGCATTTGGATTGTCTTTAGACCTTCAACGGTCTATGGGCAGTCTAAATGTATTTGTAGTTTTAGTTTTAGCTTGTATTTTGTTATGTAGGTAAAGCTATTGGTAGTATTTGTTAGCAAGAGATAACTTCTGCAATTTTCTTGCTATTCTGAAGTTAGTTTATTTAAAAGACATTTGAGGATTGAGGAAAACAGCCATGGTAACATAAATAACCATAAATAATTAAGTGCGTTTGGATAAAATTTGCATGACGTAAATTGTGTTGTTTTGTAATTTAGGTAGGTTACTAAATTAACAAAATTATAAGTGACTAAGAAAGAGGTTGATCACAAGTACTTAACTAGGTAGATATTATTTTAACTGTAGCAATGTTAGGTACTCTAAAAGGAGTCTTATGAGCTATACACCTGTAGGTAGTGTAGTTAATAGATTTTATATTTTATATATTAGTATATTATCGTAATTTTAAGTAATATATGTATTAGTATGTATTGTTATTAGAATGTACGGTTTATATTATAACTATATCACATTATTTAATATTGCACGCCCCGCCTTCTACCTCCTGTATAAATCCTCTCCATCCTAAGGTTGCCTGGAAGAGATCGCTCTTAGCGATAAGGCCGCCGATTGTTGCACTAGTTTTTAAGCTGTTTTATCATGTGTACGAAATGTGTAGTGTGAACAATAAGGAGTTTATCTATCTAGGTACCTATAGTTCTACAGATTTTGGAGAAATGTATGCATCATCACCATCATCAGCCTGTATCGACCCACTGCTGGGTCCTCTCCTCCTCTCCCTTGTGCCATTGATCCCTGTCTCGGGACAATCTTACCCACGTATGATCTGCGATGGGTCTGATGTCCTCGACTCATCGGGTTAGTTGTCTGCCGACGGAACACCTGCTCCCTCTCGGTAACCATTCAGCCAGTGCTCTACTCCACCTGCCATCACCACGCCTAGCCACGAGTCCTGCTCAGCACCACTTGTGTCGCATAGTGCGGTATGTAACAGCCGTTACATACCGCACTATCAACTTGAGAAACCGAGTCAAAAATACGGAAATCTGACGAAGAATAAAAGTCTTATTCTTCGTCAGATTTCCGTATTTTTGACTCGGTTTCTCAAGTTGATACCTGACCTATTACCCTTTGCGTGACTTGTCATGCCACCATGTTTCGGCACCGTAAGTCATCATAGGCAAGACACATTCATTGTAAAGGTTAGCTTTTAAGAATTGCGGTATTTTTCGGTTGCTGAGTACATCTTCGAGATTTCCAAAAGCAGCCCAACCGAGCTGTATGGGGCGTAAGATCTCCCTTTTTACGAAGTTCTGCGTTAAAAGATAAACAGTGTCCAAGACAAATGTAATGGTCCACCAGCTCCAAAGGATCTCCGCTGACAGTACCTAATCAGTGTTAATGGAACATTTTACTGTTTCAAGATAAAAAATATGCTTCATCATCATCATCATCATTTCAGCCATAGCCACTGCTGGACATAGGCCTCCCCCATCGATCTCCAAAAGGGCCGGTTGGAAGCGGCCTGCATCCAGCGTTTCCCTACGGTCTCTTTTAGGTCGTCTGTCCATCTTGTGGGTGGACGTCCTACGCTGCGCTTACCAGTCCGCGGTCTCCATTCCAGAACCTTTCGGCCCCATCGGCCATCTGTTCTGCGTGATATGTGCCCTGCACACTGCCACTTCAACTTACTAATCCGGTGGGCTATGTCGGTGACTTTCGTTCGTCTACGGATCTCCTCATTTCGGATATGAAAAATATGCTTGCTTATCTATAATTTACTTACATAAATCAATAATTTGTAAAACTGGGGCTAAAGTTAATTTTTTTACTGAAGAATTACGTTCCATGGTGGGAATCAAATCAGTGAATAGTAGACATTCAATGTTCACTTATTTGCGTTACAATGATGTAGAGCTTTGACTTTTGATCTCGACTCTGTCATAATTGACAAGTGTGAGACCGAAGATTGCAAAGTTGCAGATTCAGTGAATTTCGATGCCAACTAATTTACTCCAACAAGAGCCTCTTATACCAAATTTGACTTTTAAATCAATTTTATTCAGTAAAATTACAATATTTGAGCTGGAAAAAAATACTTGTCACAGATACATCTGTGTTAGAGTTTATGATTTGGTTCAAAACACTATAGAATAAACTTTCCTCGACCAAAAAAAAATCTGAAACAAATTTATTCAACATTCTTTTATTTAAATAGATTTTTGATAGTGAATAGTGTCGTTTTTAGTGAAATTAAAAGCGTAAAAAGGACGCGAGAATTTTGGCGCGCCGCGTTCAGTGCCGCGCCAGGCGTCATCGAGGTCGGACCTATGCTCGTTTTTGTCGGTGCACTCCCCCCGCAGGCATCCTGACTCTAGCATGGCGTCGCTATAACTTGGCGGGGGCTGAGGGAGCGTTTTGTTGCCTACGCGACTCGGATAACCGCCCGTTAAACTATAGAAAGTAATCACGCCGATCTCCCTCCAAAGCTGATTTCATCTTATTAACGAAGTCTTATTATTAGAGATTGTATAAATTTGCTCACTCATTTCGGTCCCAATCCACATGGCCGCCAATAAGGCGATAAGCAGCTGATCTCCGATCCACTTGCGTTCACAATAAACATCACTCACAATGGATCTGTGGCTGCTGAGGCGGTGGGTGGGCAGAGGCTTATCCAGGATTTCATTTGGGGGGGGGGGCATTCTGACAAGGTTTGAAGGAATCAAATCGAAAAATTGAGTCGAACGTATGGAATTGCTAGGTATTTTGATCCACCATTGTGGGTGGAGCAGGTAATAGAAAACAAAATTAGCGAAAAGTACCTGAGTAAAATTGAGTGTTGGAGGATTTAAAGTCTGAGGCTCTTTTAGGGTTGACAAAGAACCTAAAACATCCAGCCATCAGTCGGCTTGTACACTGGATAAAGTTTTTAACATTGGCCCATTGAATTCAATATTTGGTCCTATCATGGATATCATGGTCCTATGTTGTTATACGGGAACCGGATATGTCTTAAAACTGCGACCAGAACCACCGGAGGATAGGCAGCAGCGTCCTATTAGTACATGGTGAACGTACTGCGATCTCCAAGCCACCTGCCAAGCGTGGGGATTATGGCAACACCCCTCTCTAACAGCCTTTGCCCAACAGTGGATGTTTTTTTTTTGGGTTCGTATGGAGATTCCGTTGCCCTCCGTCTGGCACAGAGGCAGACCACCAAGGAGGTTCTAGTGGGTGCAATCCTATCCTGGCTATACCCCAATGCTGCTGGGTATCATAAAAAGATTTACACCACGTCAACAAACAAAAGTTATACAGTTACTTATCTCGATAAATTTTGCATGAGATGTGGGAAATACAATTATTATTTCAAGGCTTTTTAAATAGAGCACAACCCGCCATCTGTTAGTTTACCTTGGTATTAGAGCAAAGACTATAGCATATATAACCTTGTTTTCCTTTGTTGCTGATATTCTTGTTACCACTTTGGGTACAATGTTTCATTTAGTTACATCACATTTTCATAGATGGCGTTCTAACTGTCAAACCCAAGTTATGATTTGTTATTGCAAGAATTTTGATCACACTCGCAAACTACATACTAGCATCTAGTAAGTACTTATCGAGCGTTTATGCATAAGAAAGTTAAAATATAATTGAGTTATGCGCTTCATATATTGCTCGTCGTAAACTCAATCCAGCTGTTTAGTTTGTGTTATTTTCCCAATTTGAAACGATGTTTTTTTAGGGTTCCGTACCTCAAAAGGAAAAAACGGAACCCTTATAGGATCACTTCGTTGTCCGTCTGTCTGTCCGTCTGTCCGTCTGTCCGTCTGTCCGTCTGTCCGTCTGTCCGTCTGTCCGTCTGTCCGTCTGTCCGTCTGTCCGTCTGTCCGTCTGTCCGTCTGTCCGTCTGTCCGTCTGTCCGTCTGTCCGTCTGTCCGTCTGTCCGTCTGTCCGTCTGTCCGTCTGTCCGTCTGTCCGTCTGTCCGTCTGTCCGTCTGTCCGTCTGTCCGTCTGTCCGTCTGTCCGTCTGTCCGTCTGTCCGTCTGTCCGTCTGTCAAGACCCTTTTTCTCAAGAACGCGTAAAGCTATCAAGTTGAAATTTATACTAAATACTTGAGTCTACGGTTTCTTTCGGCTGTAAAAAAATAAAAGTTGTAAGTCAACGCAATCAAAGATATGAACGTTTATGTCGCATATTTTGCGATTTCCCAGGAAAACCAAAACCTATAGGGTACTTCCCGTTGATCTAGAATCATGAAATTTGGCAAAAAGCAAAGTCTCATAGCACATATATAGGAATAAATCTGAAAATTACAAATTTGAAGTTATATCATTAAAAAAAAAATATTTTGCTATTACAAACTTATATTTTGTAGTTGGAATGTATAGAAGAACCTTATAATCAACTACAAAGGTAAGTTTGTCTTTCAATAATTCAATGCTCTGAGGGTTCTGTCCAACGGAACCCTCAGAGCACGAGTCCTACTCGTACTTGTCCGGTTTTTTTACTTTGGCCAGAACAACGCGAGCTGCGGTAGAGGGAGAGAGCGATCGTTCTAGGCGCCAGATAGTAAGGGGCGCCAAAATGACAAAACGAAAAGAAAATTGAGGGAAAAAATGTTGGCGCCTATCACCTCGGAGATGGGACGATGGGCATTGTTTGTAACCAGCATAAAACTTTGATGTGAAAATAGTATTAGCCCATGGGCTACTTTTTATTCCGAAAAGAAAAACGATTCCGGTACAATATTTTTCAGAAATTAAACGCGCCGTAAAACATTCTCGGTCTACCCTGATCAAAGGGTAGCCCAGCTTTGTAACTGCCACGCTGGCGCTAGCCAGAATGATCACACCTCACACGACCCGGGGTTATCTAATTATTTTATTCCCGCTAAATACAACCAAACCAAAATATGATTCTAACAATATTCTAACTTAGACATAATTTTGTTATTTTTTTAACTTTAACAAAAACTAATTATAATATATATAAAAAACTAACATTTGTACGCTGTAACAGGCAAGGACATGAGATACGTCTCCATTCTTACGACCATGTATGCTACTTTATATGTATGTGTACCTACCATGTTCTGACAAATAAATATTTTGAATTTGAATTTGAATTTATCGATCTATATGGAAACTAGCTGCTATCTTGTATTTCTGAAGACGTCATCTACCCAGTGACTATCCCTGAACTTGGTACCTAAATGTTTTAAAAGCTAATTAAAATTGGTTGAGCCGTTTAGACCACAGAAAAGAGAAGTAAATAGAACGGAAATAAGAATGAAAATTCTAACCAGGCGTTATGAGTGAACCTTAATTGAACATTCTTATTTAGATCAACGCGTCGAACTCTGCATCACAGTTGCTAACTGATTTCGAATGACTGACGTTTCGTTTATATGGGTGCAACTGGCTGAAACAAATTTCTTACATAAATGCCTACAAAAACAAACTTTTCTGTGGTTACGATTGTAAGTGGGAAATAAACTAAAAGAAGGGCTTCTTTTGGCATTGAGTTGTTGGGTAAAAAAGACAATTTATAACACACAATTATTTTTATTTTGACTTAAATACTTTCACACCAACACCTATGAACCTATAACCACAAAATACATAGATGTAAGTGCACACGGGTGACTTTTCGCTGAAACAAATCGCCGGTGTCTGACGTTGGTTATAATTATAATAATTATTAACTGTAATAAATACAACCAAATAAGTATTGCCATTCAACGTGGTAATGCCACCAGCATGCTGGGTACGCTGCCAACTGGTAGTGGGTTTGAGCATTTGGATTGTCTTTAGACCTGCAACGGTCTATGGGCAGTCTTTTTCTTTCTTTCTTTCTTTCTTAAATGTATTTGTAGTTTTAGTATTAGCTTGTATTTTGTTTAGTTAATAAAGGCAATTACCCAACCAAATAATAATTATAACCAATGTTAAACTTTTTTTTATCGGGCACATTTTATCTTGTATTTTTTTTTTAAATTATTTGTTAAAAATATTTATATCTATTCATCAATACTTAGATACAAATTAATTTTTTGGGCATATTTTTTTTACAAAATAAAATATTAAACCCATTGGCTCCGAACTAGTAGATAATGAATACTGTGTTTCAGGAGCCAATGGCCTCTCCCATTAGATAATACTAACTAAATGCCAAAACACAGAATAAAATAATATAAAAAATTATAACAAAATTTTGACAAAAGTTATAAACTTATACAAAACAAATAAAATAAAAATATACAAATACAGGCAAATTTTATTTTATAATAACACTTCATAAATTATCACTATCTCAAATTATACTCTACCAAAACAATTTTCATCAATCAGTCTTTAGTGTTTTCCTAGCAAGAACTTCCAACAACCACCAACGCTACCAAAACTTGCAGAACTTGCAGAACCAATATTTTACATTATTACAAAACGGTTTATACTCACGGGCGACACTCTCCTGGAGCGCGCGCATTCCCTGACGAAGGAGCACTAATGGCTCCGAAAACGTTTGATTCCGATAAACATAACGTAAGTAGGTACTTCGTGTAAGCCGTTTTGTAATAATTTATAATGAATCGTCACGCGAGTTTTTATGAAGTAACTTGCAGAAGTGCTGGAAATATTTCCACGGTATCTTACAGAAAATTCTGCTCGTTTGTTTGTGCATCTTTTCTTTCTCTGCTTTTATTCCCTAACCTTAAACCTAATCCAGTGACCTCCCTTCATCTTAAGGTTGAAGGTATCAGGATCGAGTTGTGCTGGGATGGTTGTCTTCTCACCAGGAGATATCTCCATATGCTGGAGCAGCTGGTATGCCATCACTTTCACTTCGCAAAGAGCAAACCGGGAGCCTGGAAGAGATATAAATGTTAATGAAATAACTGATGAACTGGAATATAGATAAATCTGGCTTTTATCGCGGCGATCGTGGCCGAGCGGTAGCATGTGCGCTTTCTAAAATTTCTAAAAGTAACTATTATCATAAAATTTCATATTAAAAACCAATAGTTAAAATAAATATTACACAAAATTCAGAATGGAAACCTCAGAAAAAAAGAAATGTGGATTTTTGCTATAAACAATTTTTTTCTTTTTATTATTATCTTTTTAATGCGTACCGATGCAGTTCCTAGGTCCCAATCCGAAAGGCATATAAGCGAAAGGGTTGATCTCATGCTTATTTTCTTCTGAGAATCGTTCAGGATCGAATTTGTAGGGATCAGGGAAGTATTCCGGGTCGTGGTGGAATGACCACGTAGGGATTCCAACTCCAGTGCCTTTACGGAGCTGTGAACAAAGGGCAAATATGTTATTTATTGTATAATGTAGGTATGATAGCTCAGTGGTTCGAGTGTAAGAATTCCAAACCGCAGGTTGTGAGTTCAAATCCCAACAATGAGGTTGAGCTGATGGTTTTGTGTATGCTATTGGAAGTAAACAAGCTTACGGGCGGATATAAGCGATCATCTTCGCCTATAGATACTTGTAACACTAGGGGCATCACAGACTCGTTGCCGACCTTAAAGACAATTAACAGAGCTTTTGAAGAACTCTCGTGTTATAGTTACTCGGAAACGCCACAGGAGGAAGCTTATTCAACATTATGCAGGTGTGAGGAGAAAAAAAAATCGCGTAAAACGCACAGAATGCGATATCCACAGATCTGTGATATGTGGATGAGCTGTCCCATGTAAATGTGATAAATGATGCAAAAGAGACCCAACATCTCTGCACATGCTGAGTCTGCTCTAGGTTGAGTGAGCTTGGAATCGTCGACAATTCTGACAGCTCTACATTGTAATGCATCAAGAGACTCATACCGATACTTGGGTGCTTCCTTCCAAAGATGGGAGCAGTACTAAAAGTGAGGTCGGACTTGCGCTTTGTAAAGCAAAAGTCTTTGTCTCGACGTAAAGTACCGTTTCGCCTTGTCGAGCACACCAAGTTTCTTAGAAGCAAGCTTAACCTTACTTGCAATGTGTCCGCGGAATCGTACTTTCGCAGAATTTTCAACTTCTACGATTTAAATGCTCTCCAAAACCATAGCAACTGCAATCAATATCAAAGGAATCATCGTAAGCAAACCAAAGTAGGGTAGGGCACTCTCTTTTCCCAGGCTGACTAGCTACCTACCACTCTCAAGTAAAAAATCTGTTGCCTAGCACATGGTGTGTTCCGGCACAGCCTCACTCAAGAGCCAGTTTCCATTCCAGGCTAAGTATGTGTACCACCTTTGACATCACCGTCACTTAACATTAGGTGATATGTGGTCAAACACTTAACCTGTCAATCATATAATAACGGTATGTTATATCATCTAGCTTTCTGGTATACATATTGTAATGCCTTATAATATGAACCTGCATGAAAGTTCCACCAAATTAATAATAGTATCAACTTACAATAAAATCTTCAGTAGCCTTGCTGTTAGGCTTGCCACAGTTGTAGTCTTTAAGGCACGCACGGTCCATTGCGATTGCGGGAGGCCATAGTCTCAGCACCTCTGTATAAGCAAAAATTATGGGTATAAGAAGATAGATACGTCATAATATTGTATTTTTGCTGAGCACGACGATGGCCGTTCTTAACCCTAGCCTTTTTTCATGAAACGAGCGGCAAACAGGCGTACGGCCCATCTGATGGTAAGCATTAACCGCTGTATTTGAACGCCGTCTATGCAAGCGGTGTTGTCAATGTTTTGTCATCCAGGAGAGGTGATTGTTAATATTTCCCTTCCCTTTTCTGAAGAAACACAACTTTTTAGGAATAGTATGTTTGGAATGGGTCCATTAGTATATAATAAGATACCACAAAACATAAAAGACCTCAATACGAATCTCTTTAAAAAGAAACTTAAGGAATTATTGACTGCTAAATGCTACTATAGAATAGATGACTTCCTACAGGATAAATTTTAACATATATAATTATAATTTTACACATCCAATTTTAAGTATTGACATAATAATTGACATTATGAAACAATTGTTTGTGGTATCTTATATGTATTATTATAATAAGTTTATCAGAATTGTGTAAAATATAAATAAACTTTAACAAAAACTAATAAAAATTATATACTTATAAAAAAACTAACATTTGTACTGTGTAACAGGCAAGGACATGAGATACGTCTCCATTCTTACGACCATGTGCTACTATTGTATGTGTGCCTACCATGTTCTGACAAATAAATATTTTGAATTTGAAGGTCCGCAAAACAAGATGAAAAACCAAACAGTTTCCTGCATTGTAAGCTATGTGACGGTGTTGGGACGCTCTAGGATGCCGTATCGGCATCAGCGAGCTGCTGACCTTCCTGGCTTGGCTGGTCTGGCCTGAACTAGCTGCAGCTGATTTACGCAAGAACAGCCTATGGATGGTGTTGACGATCGGTGGACTGTATGGATGCTGGTATGGTGGAATGAGGAAATTGAGAAGCACAATGGTGGTAGAAAATTATAATAATTTAAATCATATTTACACAACGTATCAAAAGCTACAATAAAATCAATCTGACAACAAAACGTCAAAATAAAAACAAAAGCAACATTCTATGTATTTTAAAATAAAAAGAAAACTAGCTTATAATCGGCCAGTCGCCAACAGATGGCTTACCATCCAACAAGTGATATGTTAATATATTACTCACCTGAAACGACCATGTCCATGTAAGTCATATTCTGGATGGAGTTGTAATCGAACTTCCCTCCGTTCTTAACTTCATTCTCCCGGATCTCCTGGATGAGCCTCTCTTGCACGTCTGGGTTTACCGCTAGCTCGTAGAGAAGGAACGACATGGCAGAAGATACAGTCTCGAAGCCGGCGATGAAGAATAAGATAGCCTGGGCGATCAGGTCAGTGTCACTCCAAACTGTTGGCAAATTTTTGAATATTTTTTACATAACCCCTGATTATTATCGCTTCAGCTGCATAGAAAAAGGGGGCCAAGTAATCAAAATCGTGAAAAAAATATTTGTACCATGCATTCAGTTTCAAACGGAAACATTTAATTTTTCATACAAAACAATCAAAATGTTCACTACGTAACTAGGAATATTCACATAGAACATATTAATCGGGGAACACCTATTCAGGCTGCGCATTTCACAGACTAGCAGTTCACCCAATAAAGGTGGAATCAAAGAGCTTCGTACAGGTTTTCGGAATATCAACCATGAAGCGGTGTCACCTTTGCATGCCCACTCTGGCAGTTCAATAGAAAAATGTGCAGAAGGGAATTAGATCATGCAGATCCGATGCACACTCTGCAAATGTATCCTTGGTATTTCAAGAAGAAAAATATGGAATCAATGTTGCAATTACCTCTAACTTGTATAACCCTATATTGTTATGTATAATTTTATCTTTTGCCATCGTCACATCGAAAAGGAAAAGTTAATTTATTTGTTTCATACAACTATTTTTAATCTCATGGACAAGGTTTGCCAATGTAATATTACGTATCTTCAGTTGCACTGTGCGCCTTGCAACAGGATCTTTAAAACTAAGTTTGGTTTTTCCAGCCATATACGCGCTCATAACCGGCGCTAGTCAGGTTCGCCGTTGACGGACACGTCAAGGAGGCCGATATATATAAGTACCTTCAAATTAAGAAATAGTTACTAACCACGATCAATATTCTTCTTTCCAACGTGTGATTCTTCTACAGTTGCAAAGCCAGCGTCCACATCTTTAGTTTTGTCATCATGCGTTAAACGTCCTGAAAAATCAAAATTATTCTCTTTTACATTCATTTATTTCCTTTTTTTTTTTTTTTTTTTTTTTCTGGGCAAGTGCCTTTATTAACTAAACAAAATACAAGCTAAAACTAAAACTACAAATACAGTTAGACTGCCCATAGACCGTTGAAGGTCTAAAGACAAGTATAAGTAAGTCAAAGTCTTTTTATTTCCTAATCCTCACCAGAGTATAGATTACCCAATGATTCATTTCGTATCATAAAGTTCAATATTACGAGTGTTACGCCTGACAATCAGCAATATTCATGACCATTTTCATCTATATCTATACTAATATTATAAAGAGGAAAGATTTGTTTGTGTGTTTGTTTGCATTGAATAGGCTCCGAAACTACTGATTCGATTTGAAAAATTCTTTCATTGTTGGGAAGCTTCAGTATCCCCGGGTAATATTGGATAATTTATATTTTCAATAAAATTAAGGAATTTTTACTTGCTGTTTCCGAGCACGAGTCCGGGCAGTGGCTCCATGCTCTTCCTTCTGCCAACCTCGGAACTCTGTTCGACAATGGCAGCTTCCGTATCGCCATCGGTCTTCGATTAGGAGCTGCTATTGTCGAACGACATTTGTGTCCGTGTGGAAGCGGCGTCGATAAAAATGGACTTCATGGACTCTACTGCCAACGTAGTGCCGGTAGATTTTCCCGCCACGGCTCCATAAATGATATCATCAAACGGGCGCTTGCCACCAGCAACATCTCTGCTGTTCTCGAGCCGGTGGGGATAGTTCGGGATGATGGCAAGCGCCCTGATGGCTTAACTTTGATCCCCTGGGAGCGGGGAAGGGCTCTCGTTTGGGACGCTACATGCGTCGATACGTTAGCCCCTTCTCACCTCAGGGGGACAATTCAAAAAGCTGGAGCCGCGGCGGAGGCAGCAGAAGACGCCAAGCGGCGCAAGTATGCATCACTTTCAAGTGAATATATATTTGTGCCGCTTGGCGTCGAAACTTTTGGTCCATGGGGTCCATGTACGAAAAAGTTTATAAAAAAAATTTCGCCATAATTAATTTACGCCGCTGGTGACAAGAGAGCTGGCTCATTCCTCGCGCAGAGAATTTCTTTAGCAATTCAACGCGGGAATGCAGCCAGCGTTCTTGGCACTTTACCACACGGACAACATCTTGTTTTTGATTTTTGATTATATTAGTGTTAATTAGTAATAGTTAAGGCTTTTTTTATTTTCTTTGTTTGTTATACCTACCTATGTACATAAATAAAATAAAATAGATTTCTATTTTTACTAAAACTCCAATAATGTAACCCAAGGTGTAAAAAATAACATTTACAATTTTAACTTTGCGTGTTTGACAGTTCTAAGACAGGTCTGTCAGGTCAGCTAGTATAATTATTATAACTGACATTAAATTTGTCTCTCAAAGTGAGAATTATATCATACATAATGAAACCAACCAAAGTGACTTGATCGCATGATGAGAAACAAGAAAACCAGCACAGAAGGCTATAAAATAAATAAGTATAAATTGTATTTATTTAAACTTTTTTTTTCTAAATAATAGTCATACGTTTGACCACCATCTCGCCTGATGTTAAGCGATGATGCGGCTAAACTTCCGATAAAAGAGCTGATAATCTTCAAACTACTGATCAAGTCACCTTTCAAACAAATACTAAATTAATATCTGTTCAGCCGATTGGGAACTACGATGTTACAGATATACACTTTTAACTTATAACACCCAACGATTTGCGTTGGGGGCTTAAAACCTTTATGTAATTTAGATTCAAAGAACCTAACCAAGCTGTATTTCGTCTCTACCTTTCTTAGCTTCCATCAGTAGATGTATCATGTCGGGTCTGATGATGTTCTTTTCCTCTCGGTTTTTCATCGTGTTCATCACCAGGTCGCGGAAGAAGATGTTAGATTCTTTGGAGAACAAAGTTAATTTCAAAAACTGCAACAAAATGACATTGTTATAAAGTAAGGTTTTTATGCGTAAAAATATATTCAACTGCAGTGTTTACATGGTACCTTCAGAAATTAGGAATTAATTATTATGACTACCAGAAGCATCTTTAATTGCATTTTTGATACTTTTAAAATTGAGATCTATATTTTAATTATGTCGTACAAAGTTTAATTTACTAATTTTAATAACTATAGAAGTTAGAAGGTTCTAAGTTATTAGAACAGACGGACGGATCGAACGAATTTACAAGGATTTGTTGTGAAGTAATCCGGAACCCCATTATGACTAAAAACTTGTACGATTTTTGCTGTAATAGTATTATCTAGTAATAGCTGCGTCCCGCCGGTTGACCCGAGTGGTGATGAAAAATTGTGATGATGATGATGATGAAAAATATATTTTGATCCGCTCGCTGTTAAAACTACAGGATCACTAGCTTGGACCGATTTTGACAGGACTTGCACCGGCAGATAGCTGATTTTATAAGAAGTAACTTAGGCTACTTATCACAATCATCACCATTTTTCATCCCCACACGGGTGAAACTGTGAGCCGCAGCTAGTACTTAATTACAACTAGATTATTAGTACTATTACAGCAAAAACCATGCTGAGAAATTAACCACCATAAGGCGTGATGGTGGTCAAACGCAAGCCTATTATTTATTTTAAAATAAACGTCATACTAGGTAATTTTTGAATAAAATTATCTGCGATATCAGAAGATTGCCTGAAAAAATCATCAAAATTGGTCCAATCATTTTGGAATACATAGGAAACATACATACATACATTGCCTTTTATATATCTACCGGTTTGTACTATATTGTTTACAAATACACACAAATACAAGTTGACCTTGGCATACTGCAATGATCATTAGGTGTTATTATTCATATAGATAATAACTATAATTTTGTTCCGATATGGCAATCTACTTCTTATGTACCAGTAAAACCTGACACGTGCCTCCTAATGGTCTGGTTAAACAAGGTACTGGGCAGGTTACTGGAAGACAGGACCTTGCTGCTATAGAACTCTATTTGTTCAGATGCTCGGAGGCAGGAGAGGGCCCAACAGTCTCAACAAACAGACAACTGCAGGATTCAACTTATCCAATATTGAACAATAAACACCAACAATAAAGTGAACAATAAAACAAACAAACATAATGAAACAATAAAGAGCAATAACCAGTGAAAAGACTTATCTATCTGTCCAATAGAAGTAAATCGCAAACAAACAGCAAACTTAGCAGAATTACAGTTTTGATATAGATCTCAATTGTAACTTATAATTATTGTATCGATTTAAAACTTTGCACGTATATAGAATTCGGATAACAATGCATACATTTTGTACCATCGAACTGATTTCACATATTCATACATCGTCCTGTATGCATATCTCGACACGGTCTTGGCTAGTGTTTTTTAGTTTTTTTGGATTTCAGAATTGATATAATATCAAAAGTTGTCCATTATAACGAGTAATGATGACCTCCTTTCGGGTTTGTACCGCCCTTCCGTTAAACCCTGTAAAAAAGGTAGCTTGTGGTGAAGTCAATATTGACCATTATTACCTTCATAACCTTGGGGAAATTCCCAAACCCAAAAAACTTAAGGAGTTGCTTGAACTTGAATGTGGAAGT
Source organism: Agriopis marginaria (assembly GCA_932305915.1). Taxonomy (NCBI): domain Eukaryota; kingdom Metazoa; phylum Arthropoda; class Insecta; order Lepidoptera; family Geometridae; genus Agriopis; species Agriopis marginaria. Next base: position 18,003,370 of record OW029925.1, read on the forward strand.
GGTCTTTCCCATGGCGTAGAACTGATTGTCAACGTCGCTGTGGGAGTCCACCTTCAGACCAAAGGCACAGGATGCGATCACGTCGTTGGCATACCGCGTGGTCAAGTCCTTTACGTCTACGTCTAGGTAGCTATCTGGAAAAGTAATTAGGAAGATAATGAAAAACAACAGTGCATAGTCAATTTAAAGTTATATTCTGTTGCACCCAATATGTTTATTCTAATTTCTATGAAGGTTTTACGTTTTCTCGCAGAGCTCGAAAGTTACCGACAAACAAGATTAATGATAGAGTAGCAATAGCAATTATCTGGATACATTTTCCACAGAACCATTAACATAGGTAGTGGATATTAGATCAGGTTTACGTATCTCTTTGTAAGCAGTGGACAAACAGTCTCATGACGATGATAGAAGATGACCAGTATTGGCAAGAAGTATCCATTCTAGTACCTTCAGTAAATACATAAACTGGTATTTATACACAGAAGAGAAAAAAAAATCGTTCTAAACTTCTCTTTTCTGTGGTTATTTATACATACAACTTCTAAGCCAGGTACGTAAATCTGATAAAACAATTTATTTGAAACTTACTGTCGCACTCCTTTATTTTAAACTTGAGAGCCTTAATCATTTGATCTCCTACTTCAACCATGAAAGGCACCATCACGCGTATCTTGGAACTGGTGAATGCTGGGCTGAGGGTCGAACGCATGTCTCGCCATTCTTGACCTGTGAGTATATGTATACTGCTTTAACAACATCCTACCACAAAATGTACAATTTCTAAAACGTCTTCCCATGGCAAGGAAGGCCTTCTGAGAGCAAACCCCATGATACTCCCGGAGACTCCTGAATCTCAAATGCAACAATCTAGTGCAAATTCTTTTAAACAAATACCGGCGGCCAAGCGCAAGCCTGTCTATAATATATTTAAAAAAAAAACATTCTAAAACAGACAATCCCCAAGTTTTGTGGAGGCTGAATAAATGACCGCGCAATTACTGCTAGAGTGCAGCAGCGTGGCGGAACAACAAAACGACATCCTCTGGTTACCGAGGACGCTCCAGGAACGCTGACGTCAGCGACTTTCTGTCCTTCCTGGAGGAGACTAGATGGCTGGACAGACATCCATGAAATGATGATCCAGATGATCTTTTATTGTACGAACTGCTAGTCAGTTGAATGCGCTGCCTGAATGGGTATTCCCCGATAGTTACATTCTGGATGTCTTCAAATCACGAGTGAATCGGTTTCATGTTTTTATATTTTTTATTTATTTCATCATCATCACCATCATCATCAGCCAGAAGACGTCCACTGCTGAACATAGGCCTCCCCCTTTAACCTCCACACTGAACGACAGCCTGCCTTTTGCATCCGCTGGATGCCCGCGACTCTCACAATGTCGTCGGTCCATCTAGTGGGAGGCCTCCCTACGCTGCGTCTTCCGGTTCGTTAATTTACTTTACACAAATAATACAGTTTGTTGCATATTGTTGCACCAAAAAACCACAGTTGGTTTGACATGGTGCTCTAAACACCTTAGACACCATCTAGACATGCGTGTTCCATAATAGACCGCATCTTCACTTAACATCAGGCGAGTTGGCGGTCAAACGCAAGCCTATTACAAATATATAAAAAATACAGCCTTATATTCCTGGTACCAATATATTATTGTTATTACACCCCACAAGAATTTTTAATAGTTACAATTTATTACATTCTAATTACCTTTCATAGCGAAGAGATTCCTGCCAAATAATGGATCGGTATTCTCATCAATGATGGAGCGGTGATCAGTGAAGTAGTCAAAGTCCTTGACAGTTATCTTTTTGATCAGTTCAAGGTCCCGGATGATCAGCATCGGCCTGATGAACTCAAATCTTCCCACAAACCTGGAGAATAACATTTGTATAAGAATATTTAGCATGTTATCATCATCATAATTTCAGCCGTAGGACGTCCACTGCTGGACATAAGCCTCCCCCATCGATCCCCAAAAGGGTCGGTTGGAAGCGGCCTGCATCCAGCGTTTCCCTGCGGTCTCTTTTAGGTCGTCTGTCTATCTTGTGGGTGGACGTCTTACACTGCGCTTACCACATACTAAACTGAAGATCACACATTTTAGGTACCTAATAAAATGTATTTAGGTATTTACCTCTCATCCGGATAGGGGAAGTAGCAGCCATTGATTTGATCAGCAAAGTGCTCTTTCTTCAGCAGGATCCGACCCATGTTGCCCAACAGTGGGAGGCACGGCGGAGTCTTCACGCCGTGTCGGGAGAAGAACGAGTAGTGCTGCCGGAAGTACAAGTACAGCGCCACCAGGACCACACACACCCAGATTACTGTCAGCATCATCTGAGGCAAAATTAAATAATGTACCTATGCAACTATGATAGCCCGTTGGTCCAGTTGGTAGTGAACCTGCCTTCTGAGCTTGGGGGCTTGGGTTCGATTCCCACCTAGAACAAACATTTATGTGATGAACATTTGTGTTTGTTCTATATTTGGTTGTTAATATCTATTTAAGTATATGATTATTTACGGGATATTTATCGTCGTAAGGTTGTGGAATGAGCTCCCGATATTTCGGCGCAGTTACATGCACCATGTTCACGGGAAGACTGGAGAATGCGGGTGGTTGGTCGAACAGTTAAAAAGTTAGGTGCAGACATAACGATCTACCCTCTTTCTTAGTCTTTTGGATATTTACCTTTACGGTAAATATCCCGTAAATAATCATATAACTTTAATTTTTTTAAAGTTCTTTATCCATTCATTAATTCGATCATTTTTGTTTCATGTGCTTGAATAAAAATAAAAAAAATATTTTTGCTCTCTAATAATATTAAAATCCAAACGTTTCCTACAGACTTATTAGACAAATCGTGCAATGTGTCATGAAATTAGTATATGCGGCAACTTGAAAACAAATAGGTACGATATAAACAAAATCATTTTTTTTTACTCGACTGCCCAAGAAGGACGGTAATGTTTTTCAAGCCCATCAGATATAGTGATTCTACAGTTTGGGTATAGCCGGCAAGGAGAATGAGACATGACACGTACAATGAGACAGCTTTTATTCCGTAACACTATCAAATGATAAATCATTACAACAGAAAATTACTTGAAATTACTTGGGGATAAGGTGTTCCGCTTAGTAACAAACCCTTTAAACCAAAAGTGAGCTCCCCGGAGCCTGGCGTGTCCGCGCGCCCTCGCAGTTCCTCTGCCAGCGGTATCCGAAACTTGCTAAAGCGTACGTTACTGCAGCGTTACACCAGTTACACCAAGGTTTCTGGCTAAACGGCTAGATCGGTTTTGATATGCGAAGTATCGTTATAAATTCGTCTTCATGCCCGGAGCGTCACAGGCATAGTTAGTTTTTTTTTATAATCTACTGGTTGTATCTACCTAGTATATTTGTATTAAAAGCGAAATACCACATCGCGATATTTCGAAAACTACAAGACTTAGGTACGAAATTGAGATTTGACAGCTACGTAGGTACCTGGATTGTAGTGTTCCGCTAAGAAATTATTTTAAGAAAAGGCCGAATTAAAGGGGTTAAAGGTTTTCCGTCTTACCACAAAAATAATTTAAAACAACGCCTAGTCACCTGTTTAGCTAGACAGTGTCTAAAAATTAAATACCGTTATATCAGATGTTTTATTTATCCTACCATAAAACCATGCCTAGCATCTGTTTGCATAAACACAGTCTAACTTGATGCATGCTTTTTCTGATATGGTAACAATAAGAAACGTTTCATTTCATGCAGAACCGATCAAGAGAAATCAATCCATTTTAGTATCTTTTATTTTTAACATGTGTAGGTTCATATCTGTCCACTAAATTAAAAATGTGAGGGCTTATTTTGGCCGATTTCTATTTCAATTAGCCGAGAGCATCAAGCAAAAATTATGTAAGTGGCGCCGTGGCAATCTGATTAAACTATAGGATGAAACGGAACGTTACTGGCGTAGAAAGTTAAACACCATGACAGTTCAGTTATTTTACTTTGGATGTTGATAAAAATAGCTAACTTGATAATTGGTGTTTTTGTGGTAGAAAAATGTCATCAAAGCTGAATAATTTCGAAATGGACAAGAAGCATCAAGATCGCGGAGTATTATAAGTTTGTAATTTTTTGTTGTAATTTTACATGTATTAGATTCTATAATTTTCCATAAATTCTGTTTATCGATGATAACGACCTGGAGTCGTTATCATCGATAAAATCAATGGAATTAATAACATCCATTGTTTTAGTACATAAATACACAAGCAAAATTATTTAAATTGACAAAACTGAGATAGACACGTCTTAAAACAAGGGATTAGGCCTGTTTAAATTAAAACAATGGTTAAGGCATATTTGACCTTAGACGAGTGCTAGACGTGGATTCGTGGTGCGCCATTTGTGAAACATCTGCAAAACAGATGTCTTAAATCTTTTGTAGTAAGACGGTTTATGTACAAAATCGCGGGCGTCAGCGAGATCGATGTTGTAAATAAAGCGAGTTGAGTTTGTTCTACTTTCGCTTGACCCGGTGCTATCAAAAATTGCCTCAAGATATCGAAATTATGAAGTAGTCTACTGTGGAAACACGGTGAGCTCGTTTCCAGCTTAGACAATGTCGTAAAAGAAACTCTAATATCGGTTTTGAATGACAGGACGTGTGGACGAAGTACGAATTCTTGCTACGTAAAACGCATATCAAATTCCATACTATATATATTATAAGTAGACGATACAGAATGTACATAATAGAACTGACATAGTCGCAAAGCGACTCAAGCTTCCAAATAAATTAAAAAAAAAAAAAAACTTTTTTTTTTTTTTTCGAAATTCAAAATTTGCTAGAAATTCGATACGAATTTTACGCAGCGACTACTTGTTCTTCGCCCACTGGTCACAAGCCTCACTAGTCTCACTACCGATAAAGGCAGGAGACTTAGAGATCCGCCAAATTTCAAATGTATTATGTCTTCTGTGGCTCAACGCATAAGCATTCAACGTGCTAATGCCGCCAGCATGCCGGGTACTCTGACAGCTGGTAGTGCGTTTAAGCATTTGGATTGTCTTTAGACCTTCAACGGTGTATGGGCAGTCTAACTGTTTTGTAGTGTTAGTTAGCTTGTATTTTGTTTAGTTAATAAAGGCACTTGCCAAGAAAGTGTTTTTGTAACACTTTTCCATGTAATTCTGTAGGTATATCTGTAATAACAAGTAGGTACCTACTGGCAATTATTTTTTTAAATACGTCAATTAAGTTTTGTTTACTATAATTAGATACAGACAAAAAGGGAGATAATAATAATAAAAAGGCGTGGCAGCATCTGGCCTAAATCAGGCTTGATACATTTATTTGAACTCACCATGCAGACGACCTTAAGGTGGTTCGATTCACCTATGGCGGGAAATTTAAATTTTTAACAGTTTTTTGGTCCTAGTAGCCAGGCCAGGTAATTATTTTTAAATAACACAGTGTTTGCGCAAAATGTTGGCTGTTCTTTACATTATAATGTACAATTATTTAACAGTAACGCACCATATTACTAACATTTGTGAATAAACCGTTAGAAACAGCAAAAAATTGTTTATTCACAAATATAAGTAATAATGTGCATTAGAGATAAATAGCTTTACATGATTTTGTAAAGAATAATAATCAATCTGCGCAAACATCATGGTTGTTTACAATAATTACCCGGCCTAGCTACAAGGACAAGAATACTGTTTGAAATTTGAATTTCCCGCCATTTGTGCAACGAACCACCTTAAGGCCCTTTTTTAGCATATGGAACTATTATAGTCACTGTCACTGCAAGTCTCTTAATGTGCGTGAAAAATGATTATGTTCATACCGTACTTACAGTTATCGGTATAATGAAACACGGAGACGTTTCAAAATGAACGATAATTTTACTACGGCATATCTCCCTTGTTTGTCAGATCTGAGTATAGACCAACATTATTTTTTGTCAAACCCAAATCCGTCATCTGTGACAAAACAAGGCCAAAACACCTACCTACCTGTGTGTACAAAAATAATACGTACTCGTACCTAACATCGGTTTGGTATGGGTAACCAAACATGTTTTACTTACGTATGTGGAGTTATGTTTAGTTGTGTATTAGATTGTAAGTGTTCCTCGTTAAACAATAGATAATTGTAAAGCGTTAGTTATCTGATAAAATGTAAGAATGCTTTATCGATTTACACGTCAATAAAATTATCATTAGTAAGTACCTAAGCTAATACGCTTCCTTTTCTGTGCATAAAATATAAACAACATTTGCTATAATGTGTGCAATATACCTATCGGCGTCGTTAAATATTGTACCAGTACAACGTTTAAACATAATTATAATTTACTAACTTTATCCCGCGATTTCACACCCGCCCATATCACTCAGATATAGTGTAGCTTTATTTCAGTGAAATACTTTTCAGAATTGTTTAAGACGCGGTACAATCGCAAAACTTACCAAAAGAAGTGTTTTTAAACGCTTAGTGTGACGTGACAAAATTTGCTGATCAGATAAAAAAAATACTACAAGTAGAAAAAAACCCTTGGTAATAATCTTAACCGAATAATTTTTTTTTTAAATTGTCTAGACTCTTAAAAAAACATATTACAAATTGCACAATAAAAATAGCTTCTGAATTGAAGAACTCTGAATTTTCAGCGACAACAACATATTTTTTTGTACGAATTGTATAGCCAGACTAGTCTTTTTAAAACTTTAGCCAGTTAATTGTTGAAATTCATTTATATAGTTTGATAAATTAAATAAAAACCCTCAAAATAATATAAACACAAGCACAAAGTCATCATCATCATCAAATATGATGATAAACGATTTACGACTTTAAACAAAGCCGTTTTAGATAGCAAATAGATTATGGCGTGAGCGGGTGAAAAACGAATTTGAAATCTTGATCAGACCGCGCCTTAACTAGTTCCATTCAATTTAAATTACATAACGGCCGCACTGTTCTGGTGCAAAAGTGTCCGTAACACTGGCAGCATTCCCACGCTGAATGGCAATGGCCAATCTTTCCACCAGGAACGAGCCATAGCGGAGGTCGTCACCGTTGTTTCGAATTCTGCGGCCAACTTCAGAGATCATTCTCTTGGCCTCAGTGCCCCAACTACCCATAGTTTGCACAAGTTCCAGAAAATACCCCTACAAACAAACAAACTTTACCTATAGAATGAAATGAAACTGACTGACATTACGTCAATCACCTTCATTCTGTCAACAATGTTTATGTCATAGTAGTGACCTTTTTTATTCATTAAGTTTGGCTTCTAGCGTATGTGCCATTTGCCATGAAATTGGAAGTAGGTAACGATCATGGAACGTTAAAGAGGTATGTTAGCGTAGTTATAGATCACAGCAAGTATACAGGTGACTGGTAATTAGTTTACATCCCCTTAAGGGTGGCTTCAATACGTCTAAATATTATTGAAATCTGCTGAGTGTGCTCTACATAATAATGATAATATTGACCTATATTATAGTAAAGTTTACTTAACATTTTCCCACAATTTTATTTTTCGCGGACGCCATCTTGATTTCTTATACCCTATTACCACTATTAAAACGATTCACATCACACCTCACATGTCGAAATCCATTAAGGTGGTTCGTTGCACAAATGGCGGGAAATTCAAATTTCAAACAGTTTTCTTGTCCTTGTAGCTAGGTCGGGTAATTATTGTAAACAACCATGATGTTTGCGCAGATTGATTATTATTCTTTACAAAATCATGTAAATCTATTTATCCCTAATGCCCATTATTACTTACATTTGTGAATAAACACATTTTTGCTGTTTCAAACGGTTTATTCACAAATGTAAGTAATATGGTGCGTCACTGTTAAATAATTGCACATTATAATGTAAAAAACAGGCAACATTTTGCGCAAACACTGTGTTATTTAAAAATAATTACCTGGCCTGGCTACTAGGACCAAAAAACTGTTTAAAATTTAAATTTCCCGCCATAGGTGAATCGAACCACCTTAAGCCATTTAGACTGGATGGTGTGCCAAAAAAACCATCATACATACATACATAGTACATACACTCGAAAAACATAACCCTTCTTCTTGCGCAGTCAGGTAAAAACAACACCACATGTAGTTTGTTGTTTTTGTTGATAAAAAATAGAACGTTTTTCGTAATCGTTACATTTGACCTTCACATTCAAAGATAAGTCACTAAATTAACTTTTGAAATGTTTGGAAGGAATATTAGAGTTCAGCGCACCATTATCGCTGAGGTTAGAGAATGAAAAACAAACAAACTGATTATTGTTATCTTCCTTTATCTGTAGAGCAAGTTGCAAGTCATACTTACTCGACGATACTCGAGTATAGATTTATTTAGAGTTCCGTACCAAAAGGGAATTAACGGGACCCTTGGATGGGTGACCGGCTATAGGCGTGATGTTGTAATTTTATACTATAATAGCTAAAAATATATTATTATGTGGTGGTGCTGCACCCTCAGTGCGAGAGCCCGGCTCGCACTTGGCCAGTTTTTATGATCTTTATTATAAAACTGGCAACGCATCCCGGTTTCGCACGGGTGTAAGTCTTATTTATTTTACACCTTGGGTTACATTATTGGAGTTTTAGTAAGGACCCCTATTTTTATTGGAAATATAATATAGCCTATGTCAGCCGGGGATAGTGTAGCTTCCCAACAGTGAGAGAATTTTTCAAATCGGTTCAGTAATTTTGGAGCCTATTCAATGCAAACAAACAAACAATCAAATCTTTCCTCTGTATAATATTATATAATACTAGGGGTCCGCCCCTGCTTCGCACGGGTATAGATTATAGCCTATGTCACCCGAGGATACTGTAGCTGTAACAAACAATCAAATCTTTCCTCTTTATAATATTAGTATAGTGTTTGTTTGTTTGTTTGCATTGAATAGGCTCCGAAACTACTGAACCGATTTGAAAAATTCTTTCACTGTTGGAATGCTGCACTATCCCCAGTTGACATAGGCTATATATCCCGGCTTCGCCCGTGCGAAGCAGGGGCGGCCTACTAGTATTATATGTATATAGTAATAGTATAGTGTATAGAAAATGGGATTTTGTCATAATAATAAGGGTTTTGTATTACTGTGCCCGTAAAAAATTGTCTCTGGAACTAGGTGAGGCCAAGATACTGGTGCAATTGTCTGCATTATTGATAAAGTGCGACATGCCCACCGCTGGACTTCGTACCGCGCACACTACCACTGCACAAATGATGTACTTCCTCCTCCGACACGTAAGAACTGCAGAGTCTGTTTTCATTATTGAAATTATATTACCAGTTTTAACGTTTACGTAACTCGGATTTGAGGATACTTTTAGGATTGGAACAACCTGCCAGCTTCCTTCTTTCCTGAGAGATATAATCTGGGCCCTTTCAAGACCAGAGTGAGTAGGTATCTTCTAAGTCTGCGTGCTTCATCTTCAACCACATCGTCGCTTACCAACAGGTGAGGTGGTGGTCAAACGCGAACTTATCCGCGAAAAAAAAAATTTTTTTTTTTTTTTATAGAATAAGTGGCAAACAAGCTACGGGTCACCTGATGGTAAGTGGTCACCGCTGATGAAGACACATGATGGAGTAGCATCGATTCTGATGCACTCTAAACTAAACTAAACTAAATTTGACAGCTCTAAAATTGTTGCCATCCTTCTCTCACGTATTAAAATGAAAAGAGAGGCAGATAATTTTAGTCCTGTCAAATTGGTTTAGTTTAGTGAGTGTACAGAATATGCCTCAATGTATTTTTTTTTTGTATTTTTGAAGGCCGTGCTCTGTAGTGTAAGCTGTGTAATTAAGTATACTTTGAAAATAAGATAAATTTATCCAATGATTCCGTAAAACCTTACTTATCCCTGAAACATTTTTTCCCTTTTTTTTATTGTTTTCAAACACAAGTTAAAAAAATTAACTGGGCAAGTGCATATTATTTAAAAATATATAATCTAATACTAACTAAACAAATACAGTTAGACTGTCCATAGACCTTTGAAGGTCTAAAGACAATCCAATTGCTCAAGCCCACTACCAGTTGGCAGCGTACCCAGCATGCTGGCGGCGTTACCACGCTGAATGGCAATGCTTATGCGTTGAGCCAGAAACACGCCAGCATTTTGGTCAGGCGCTCTGAAAGATTTTTGAAAATGTGGTGAGCTCCCAAGGGCCCAATGTCTCAAATATGTAACCACTGCCGAGGTTAGCATATTTGCGTCGCTTGTGCTGCTCTGCCGAATTGGCAGCCGCACCAGCCCTACCATGTGTCTCAGGAAGATGTGACGGCGCCAAAGTATCAAGTAAGTTAAATTAACCTCAACCTAGAACTGATCTATCGACATTTCGCTGATGAAAATTTTATCACACGAAAACGTCATACGCATAAATAAAAGTATCTAAACTCACAATATGAATACACATACACATCTATAAGTATCCACTGACACAATTATTAAAGCATAAAATAATATACCTTATCTTGTTTACGCGCCCACTCACTAAAACTATGTTTACTTTTTTACGCGTTATAACCAGACGCCGCCGGTGCCGGTACCGGTTTGTCTTGATTGCGACTGAACTCAGAGGAACCTTATTGAGTTATGCCTTCGGAGTACAGAGTACAGCAGAGTTATATTACGCGTGTGATCTGTAAGGCCGTGTTCACATGACGCGTGAACATAGTTATAGATACGGTTTCATGCAGGTAATAATATGGAATTATCCTGCGGTTGTCCGCGGTCAGAATAGCTCAAGTATTGGATTTCTTTTAATACTTATTAATATATATTACTAGCGACCCGCCCGCCCGGCTTCGCACGGGTGTAATTTACGTGCGAAGCCGGGGCGGGTCGCTAGTTATATAATTATTTAAACTATCCTATCTCTCAAGTTGGATCGAACTGCACATGGTGTGCGAATTTTATTATAATCGGTTAAGTGGTTTAGGAGTCCATTGAGGACAAACATTGTGACACGAGATTTATATATATTAAGAAGATTATGAACATACATACGGTGTTTTTTTTTTTATAAGAGCCAGTGCCTTTATAACAAAAAAAAATACAAGCTAAAACTAACACTACAAATACTGTTAGACTGCCCATAGACCGTTGAAGGTCTAAGGACAATCCAAATGCTCAAGCCCACTACCAGCTGGCAGCGTACCCAGCATGCTGGCGGCATGTACGGTATTAGTCTTTTTTGTGGCAAGACATTTATTAATATAAAAAACCGACTTCGCAAAGATGTAAAATACGCAATTAGGTACATGGATGACATAATACGTAACCGAATTCTCCAGCTATTTTGATTATGCATTATCGCATGCTTGATGTAGACCCACCTTTATCGTTTGCGTGTAGGTATTATAATTATAGTGGTCATTTCGCAAAAAGTTAAATAAACTTATTTACCTATTTGTTTAGATAAAATTCGTTTGTTATTATTTATTTTAAAATTAATCTTTACTAATATTGTAAAGAGGAAAGATTTGATTGTTTGTTTGTTTGTTTGTTTGCATTGAATAGGCTCCGAAACTACTGAACCGATTTGAAAAATTATTTCACTGTTGGGAAGCTACACTATTCCCGGGTGACATAGGCTATATCTATACCCGTGCGAAGCTGGGGCGGACCGCTAGTTGTTTTATAAAATTGATGATAGTTGTTGTTGATGAAGTTGTTGATTAATTGTTTTGCTGTTGTTGTTTTTTTTTGTTTGAAAAAAAAAACATCCATTTTTTTTTAAACATCAATTGTAGTTTTCAAAATATCCAATTGATTGAAATGCTAAATATACGATAAATGCGCAAATTGTCCACATCGTCATATCGTTTGTAATTAAGTACCTAATCTTTCAGTTAAGTACCTACGCAGTTGATTGCAGACAAACATTATAATATGTAATTTAGATACCGCATACATTTAGAAACAGTACAATCGTCGTTATTAGAGCAGATGTTCCGAGGGTGCGTGAAAAAATATTATTATTTTCTTTTATTTATGTTACACGGGAATTACTCACGTAAGATTAAGCCGGTTAAGGCCGTCTAATGCGGTTGAAACTATAGTCGGAGTAACCGGCTTAATCTTACGTGAGTAATTCCCGTGTAACATAAATAAAATGTGTGAAAACCACGTCAGTTTCAATAATAAAATTATTTTCTTTTTGTATGTTTTTTTTTTTTGTATTTTATCTAACAATAGTTCTGAGTTTTGTTTGTACTAACCCAATGGATTTTTTTGTTGTCCGTAATAAAATATTTTAAATTTGAATTTGAATATGAATCTATGTGGAACTTTCTAGTATCAATTTCACAAATTTCTCAAATCTTGAACGGGTTACGTCAGGCAAGCTCGAGCAAATGCATACCCGGGCCAGGCACCGTCCGACCAGATTGACTCAATAATCATGGCATCATTGCTTAGCATTGCACCTTGCATCTTTTACCTTGTATTTCATCAGCTTTTAATTGACATAATAAAATTGTATTCAATACTTTATACCGTACCAATGAGCTCTTTGGAGTTTATGTACGGATTTTCATACCACTGGCTTTCCGGTGAAGGAAAACATCGTGAGGAAACCTGCATACGTACGGTGAAGGAATTCAATGGCATATGTGAATCCACCAACCCGCACTGAGCCAGCGTGGTGGATATGGCCCAATCACTCTTTCGAGGGTAGGCTAAAAGTCCAGCAGTGGACTGATAAAAGGCTGATTATGATGATGATGATGATGAAGATTCAATACTTTGTGTGTAAAATGTGCATATTAGACTGCAAACTCTATATATTATATAGTGCGTGAGCCTGACTTGCACTTGGCCGTTTTTATTATTAATATCATTTAGACGAATACACACCATGTCGTATTTATTTTGATAGCCCCGTTGGTCCAGTTGGTAGTGAACCTGCCTTCTGCGCTGGGGCCGTGGGTTCGATTCCCACATAGGACAAACATTTATGTGATGAACATAATTTATGAGCTTCTTCTATATCTGGGTGTTATTATCTATTAAAATATGTATGATTATTTACGGGATATTTACCGTGGTAAGGTTGTGGAATAAGCTCCCGATATTTCGGCGCAGTTACATGCACCATGTTCACGGGAAGACTGAAGAATGCGGGTGGTTGGTCGAACAGTTAAAAAGTTAGGTGCGGACATAACGATCTACCCTCTTTCTTAGTCTTTTGCTACGGCTATCACTGGAACTCGAACTCGATCCTAAGTCCCGACAAAACACACTCACTGTATCACTGCGTATAGTATTTTGAACACATTTTGAACGCGGACTTTCATTTGAAAGAAAGAAAGAAAGAAAAATATTTATTTATGACAGAAACAAAGATATATGGACATTAACAACACAACATTATTTATTCATTTAACTTTAGTGAACAACCGTGATATGTATTTAAAAATATATATACATATACGAATAATAGTATCTAGCAGCCATATTACAAGCTCTGCTTAGTTTGGTGTTAGATTACTGACTGTGTGCAAAAATTAACCGAATATAAAAAAAATAGACTTTGTAATATTTTCGTTCTTCTAAAGTAAGGCCGCTGAGAGAATAACATTGTAAAATTTTAAATGAAAACATTTGCATTTAATATTTTACTGTAGTACTACCACAGTAGTTCAAAAAAGCTATCTGTCAGAATTTTCTGTTCTCGTTTACCTTTTTGCAATGTTATGGCAACTGTCAGACACATTTTCTTATGTAACAAAACGGACGTGACGTTGCCTGCGAAACTACGAATGACAACCAGCTAGCTGCCATGACACACCCCCTCACGCCATGCCACTGTCAAGCTCGTCAAGCCTTTGAGGGGAGGGTATATAAGCCAGCCTGCGAGCCAACTATCTCTCTGTTCATTTCGATTGCTGAATAAATGAAGTAGTCGCCACTCTGCGTGTTTTATATGTCATCCCGTTTACACTTAGAAGATGCACTTTAGTCTTTGGGGTTAAACAAGACCCATTTAATTTTGCTGTTAGCCTTAACGCCTACGGTAAGATGAAATTGTATGATAATTACATTAGCTTGAGATAAGCTCTCAAGCTAAATGTCATTGTTAATGTCATTTTCATACAATTTCATCTTTCCGCAGGCGTTAACGCTAACAGAAGGTGGGTCTTGTCTAACCCCCCTGATACTTGACACCTGATACCTGTCTTGATACTTCAAATCACATTGAATTTTATTACAAGCAGAATGATGTCAATTAGGTTAACTGGTCTCAGGTCACACTAATCGAATCAAGCAATGTTGGTAAAGTCAAATAGGAGTCAGCGGACGTTACCTGTTTTTTCACTAGGATTATGCCCTGAACTGCACACTCGTGACCCCTCTTCATAACTTTGATTGGTTTAACTCATGATCAAGTTCAAAAATATATTTGTATAAACTACCTTTGAAGATGCTTACCAAATTTCATGGAGACGTGTCGACATTGCGTGTCATTCACCTGGATTTTATGTGAGTTCTTTTATTAATCTATACTGTTCCACTTCTGGGTAAAAGTCTCCCTCATCTACTTCCAGGCCTTGCGATCCCCCGCCAGATTTGGCCAGTCTATTTGAACGCGTCGAGTTCATCGTGCCAGAGTTTTCTCGGCCTGTCTTGGCTCCATCGTCCGTTTATAAGCACCCTCTGCGTGATCCTCTGGGTATGCAAATAAACAAGCAAATTTATTTCATGAGGACAATGGGTTGAAATTATCTAAATCATTTGTGTACGCTTGCGAGTGCTAAAGCGACTCCCATAGTAGTTTGGAGTATCTTTCTGGCTCCACGTTTTAGCGATTTTATCTTCTGATCATTCGTAGGTATAGTATTCCATAGTGTCAATAGACAATAAACCCACACTTCTATAGCTATGTTTCCTTGCACTCCTTTCCTTACTAACTGTGTCATGTTACTCGGACATAAATCGTGCCTTTTCGTCCATTTCACCATCTTTCTGTAATAGCTTGAGAATATTGGTAGCGTTGTATGACACTCAATAGTGACTCTTGACATTTTACAGGTCTTCTGAGTGCATGGTGACAGCACTGTCGGCAATTAACATATAGATTTCTTCACCGTCTCGATCTCCTCAAGTGAAAAACTCATTAAATAGACAGATCAGACTGCTTTTGTTGCCGGTAGTATGGCCGACAGCCTCTGCCTGCAGTGCCGTCGTGGTTTTGTTGTAGAATCGTGAACCCCTATTTCTATTACTATTCTTTCAGTGTTCTTTGTTTTGATCCATCATTGGCATAGATAGGATGACGTGATTTTTACCCGACTTCAAAAAATTAAGGGGTTCTCAATTTGTTTTTTTTAGGGGTCTGTACTTCAAAAGGAAAAACGGAACCCTTATAAGATCACTTTGTTGTCCGTCTGTCTGTCTATTAAGACCTTTCTCTCAGAAATGCGTAGAGTTATGTAATATAAAATGTATACCAAATACTCGGGTCTACAGTCTCTTTCAGCTGTGAAAAAATCGAATTTGTAAGTTAACGCCATCAAAAAATATGACCGTTTATGTCGCATATTTTGCGATTTCACAAGGGAATCAATACCTATGGGGTACTTCATGACCTAGATTCGTGAAATGTCATTCTGATGAGTTGCACGCCTATTCTATCCACCATAAAAAGACTCTGCGAAGTCTATTATTAGAAAAATATGTTTTTACATATTTTATCTAATCATAAATAATAAACTTGTTGTTATTTTTACTGATAAAAATAAGTTTTGATACTACCTCATAATCGTTATTTTTGACCTTTTATATTTTTAGCAACGATATCAATTTATCAGAGCGTCGTGTTGATTTGACGCAGAATCAAAAGGATTATTCTTTAAATATAATTATGAGTATTTGAGTGTATTTCTTGCATCATTTGAGTGTATTCATGCAAAATGTGGAATGAGCTACCTTCCGCGGTGTTTCAGGGAAGCTACAACATGGGGTTCTTCAACACGAGTTAATAGAGTCTTGAAAGGTCGGCAAAGTGATTGTGATGCCTCGGGTGTTACAAGTATCCATAGGCGTTGGTGACTGCTTACCATCATGTAGCACGTCTGCTTGTTTATCACCAATGGCTTAAAAAAATACTTTCCCTAGGACGGGATGTATATTCAAGGGCTAGCGTTTATCTGGCCCAACGTATAAGTATTTGCCATTCAGCGTGGTAATGCCGGCAGCACGCTGGATACGCTGCCAACTAGTAGTGGGCTAGAGCATTGTGATTGCTTTTAGACCTTCAACGATATAAAGTAATAAAACTGTTTTTGTATAACTGGGTAATTTAGTGTTAGAATTTTGTGTTAGTTCGCTTGTATGTTGGTTATTTAACAAAGACACAAGCTTTAAGAAAAAACATTGAAATATTTGGAAAAAATATCATAGTTCGGAGCACCATTATCGCTGAGGTTAGACAATGAAAACAAACACTTCGATTATTGTTATCTTCCTTTGTCTGCAGTGAGAGTTGCAAGTCACACTTACTCGACAACATCATGCACTGCGCTCGTTATCCTAAATATACCCTATAATTTCACGAATTGCGTGAAGAACCCACTCATGAATGTAACTTATTTGTGATGTCAATGAGCACTTGTTGCAATAAATGAGAGATCTGATTTATTCGTTTATTCTTTTATGAATGTCAGATATGGTATTTTTTGCATCAAGTATAAATATTTTTTATCATCATCATATCAGTCATAGGACGTCCACTGCTGGACATAGGCCTCTCCCCCACCGATCTCCAAAAGGGCCGGTTGGAAGCGGACTGCATCCAGCGTTTCCCTGCGGTATTTTTAGGTCGTCTCTCCATCTTGTGTGTGGACGTCCTACACTGCGCTTACCGGTCCGTGGTCTCCATTCCAGAACCTTTCGGCCCTACCAGCTATCTGTTCTGCGTGATATGTGCCATGCCCACTGCCACTTCAACTTGCTAATGTTTTTAAACCCCAATAAAAGAGCTGTTTATTTTCAAACGGCTGGACAGATTTTCTTGAATCATAGCTAAGAACACTTTCAATAAAGTCGCCTTTCAAACGAATAAAAGTAAATCAAAATTTGTTCAGCCTTTTGGGAGCTGCGATGCCACAGATAAACACACAGATACATGACATGCCCTCTCAAGCCAGAAAAATCTGGCCAGATGGCGCGGAGACCGGTCAAAATAGTGTGAAGCGAGATAATAGAGAGCTAGAGGGGTGTTTCATGTTTGAAACCCAAGTGTGATGTCATCAGCCAGAAGACGTCCACTGCTGAACGTAGGCCTCCCCTTTTAACCTCCACACTGAACGAAAGCCTGCCATCTTTATCCACTGGATGCCCGCGACTCTCACAATGTCGTCGGTCCATCTAGTGGGAGGCCTACCTACGCTGCGTCTTCCGGTTCGTGCTCCCCACTCAAGAACCTTTCTTCCCCATCGGCTATCGGTTCTTCGAGCGATGTGGCCTGCCCATTGCCACTTAAACTTGCAAATTTTAACAGCTATGCCGGTGACTCTGGTTCTTTGGCGAATATCCACGTTTCGGATTCTTTTGCGTAAAGAAACTCCGAGCATAGCTTTCTCCATTTCCCGCTGTGTGACTCTGATGTGTATGTAACATAGTAGCTCACAAACGGCAGTGAGCAATACACGACTATTCTCGAGAACTAGTGCTGTTGGGTACACAGTGGAGCATCTCTGACTCGACAAACCAAAATGATGCCAATTAGGTTAACTGGTCTCCGCTCATTCTAATAGAACTGGTAAAGTCAAATAAAGGAGTCAATGATTGTTAGCACTTTTCTTATTACTACAGTTGGCCCCGAACCGTTACCTTCGTGGCTATTTAATCGTGGCTGGTATTATCTGCTAAAAGTTTTTTATTGTTTAAATTAGAACAGCTGTCAAGGCTTTTGTAAGAAATTTGTTGTAGTCAGTTGCACCCATATAAAGAAAACTTCAGTCATTCGAAATCAGTTAGCAACTGCGATGCGGACAAAGAACTTTGAGACCTAACCCAAAAAGTCAGGTCCAAGTTCTTTTGATGCGGAGTTCGACGCGGTGACATAAACAAGAATGCTCAATCAAGGTTCTGCAAGGACTTTTTACCCCTTTAGGGTATAATTTAAAGTCTTTGAGGTTCTGTCATAATGCCTGGCGACAGATTTTTCTTCTCATTTCCGTTACTTCTATGTACTTCTCTTTTCTGTGTTATTATCTTCACTATCTTAAACTACTTTTGCTCATATTTAAAGATATATTTGCATGAACTACTTGACTACAAAATTTGCGTGAAGATGAATGGTACCCAAGTTACGTCAAACATACATACAGACGTCACTGGCTTGTTTCCGTAGACATGCCTGCCCCAGTTGGTAGTGAACCTGACTTCTGCGCTTGGGGCGTGGGTTCGATTCCCACCTAAGACAAACATTCATATGATGAACATTTTGTGTTTTTTTTCTATATCTGAGTGTTAATCTATTCATTGTATTTAAAAATAATGTGTATGTATATCAGTCTCTTGCAGCCTTTGCTTAGTTTGGGGTCAGATGACCGTGTATGCAAAAATGACCCGAATATTAATTTTTTATTTTTATGCTATAGGTGCATAGGTAGCAAACAAGCAGACGGGCTGCCTGATGGTAAGCAATCACCGTCGCCTATGGCTACTTGTAACACCAGAGGCGTCACCCTTTTTTTGAAAATACCCGTGTTGTAGCTTCTTATTATTATTTATTACTTGGATAAGTTTCCTTCGTTCGGTCAAATAAAATAAGTAGGTAGGTATCACACCGCATGCTGCCATAACAAAACAAATTGGCTAATCTTATCATCTGTGTATGTTACCGGTATTATATATAATATAATTTGTACGCGCACGCACGCACAGATATTGAGCGTGACGTCACTTGCTGGGTCCAACAGAATACCAGCGCTGGTTGTGTACAACCAGCAACATGCTGAGTTGGGGCCGGTTTTTGTGATAATGTACCTACTTGTATTTGGATCATTTTGTTTATCTCTAAATTTCATTATCGCAAAATAAACATTTCTGTATTTCTGTATATACAATATGGTTATGTTATAGCATTATAATGCTATAACATAAATATTATAAGCGATTCCAGTCTTATTTAAAAAAAAAAGGAGCAAAAAATACTTTTATAATTTAACATATATCCTAGGAAATGTACGTACAGAATGCCCAGCCCAGTATTGACAATAGACAATAGACAATTTTTTATTTATGGAAGAAAATAATACATTTTAAAGAATTAATAGAAATAAATACACACATTACAAATTGTTTTCCTCCACAAACCGGTTCCAACTCAGCATAATGCTGGTTGCGAACAACCAGCGCTGGTCTTCCGTTGGAGCCGCCGGTGACATCACCCATGGCCAACATTACACCCAACAGTACACAACAAATTGAATAATAATATAAGAACAACAACACATAATACATAACAAACTAACATTTAATATAAACAAACCATAACATAAATACATAATACTAATAAGGTAATTCGCACTATCTCAATAAAAAAAAAATATGATACTAATTAAAAGAAGAAATTTAGACATTTACTTGGACATGAAATAAAAAACACAAAGATAAGACCCTATATAGCACTGGTGTCTGTCAATAAAAGTGCTTCGCTTTTTTGGTTTACAAATTAAGTAAACATGTACAAATGGAGGACTTATGTATACTGCCTGACTTGTAATTCCTATAATTATTATCAATAAAGATATGTATATGTCTATGTCTAAGATATTAAGTTCTATATTGTCACCGAAGAGTTGTCGGCTTGTCATAAAATAATAACCTGAATGTCATCCAATTCTATCATATTATTATAACAACGTAGACGGCTTCTGGCTGATGATGATGATGATAACAATGTGACGTATGAAATCTGCTATTCTCAACACTCGTCTCAAGCTTTTATTTAGTTTACAATATTTGCATACATATATTTGTATGTTTTTTTTTTTTTTTTGTTATCTTTTTTTTTATTTGTTTTGGTTTGTATCCACGGAACCCGGTACTATCGGTTTCAATTAGCCACGGATCCCGGCGATCTTGCAAGTTGAATTAAAACCAATCAAAAATTGCATACATCTTTAGTTCCTGGCACCAATACAATATGCCCAAATATGCTCAGTATTGTAATATTTCCGAAAAGGCCGCCGAAATAAAAATTAACATTAAATAATTAATAGCACGATGGAAATAAAAGCTTGTAAATAAAATGTTATTATGCTTTGGAGGTCACGAGTTTGGCAGTATATATTATTATCTTAGCCATTTTTGTCATTGCACACCATATCTAGGCATTGTGTATAAAACCAAATTTAAAATATTTTCAGTAACATGATGTTTATGAATGCTAGTGCAATTACCAGTGTTGTTGGACGCGTCCTTCTGGATCCACGTTTGTTCGAATATATTTATGGATCCTTTGTATATTTTATAGTGTTAACAGATAAACAATAAACAACGTGAGTAAACCTATTAATTAGTAAAATATTAACAATTGTAGTTTTATCTCCATCCAATCAAATGGCGCATTCTCGGTGTCGAAAATAATTTATTTGTCTCGTTATAGATATATAACTATTTGTAATTATCTGTTTTGCGTTACTTGCAATTAATTTATCTTGATATTATAATAAGGACCTAAATACATATTTTTACAAGGATCAAAGCCTATAACACTATGCTTAGATTTTTCATTAGACGAGGTCGCAAATTTCCTTTCAAATTCAAATTCAAAATATTTATTTGTCAGAACATGGTAAGTACATATACATATAAAGGTCACATAGGTAATAATGGAGACGTATCTCATGTCCTTGCCTGTTACAGCGTACAAATGTTAGTTTTTTATATAAATTATTATTAGTTTTTGTTAAAGTTAAACAAATAACGAAATTATGTCTAAGTTAGAATATTGTTAGAATCATATTTTGGTTTGGTTGTATTTTATACCTTAATTAGATGTTTATTACTACCTATATAAGCTATTATTATCATTTTATCTTTTCCTAGTACCTAGTCTCGATTTTATGTCAATTATTTAGTCTACATTACATATCAAAACATTTTTATCATTAAGGAATACTGAAATTTCATAGTAGCTTTTTTGTGCTAATAAAGTTTTAAGTTTATTTTTAAACATTCCAATATTTAAGTCTCTTCTCTATAATATTGTTATTATGAAGATGAAATACTTGCAAAGCATTACCACACGAAATTAGTTATTATTGTAATGGCTCGATGTGAAAAATATCAGTCCGGCTCAAAAATTGCCAATTGTATCCGTGGCTAATTCAAACCGATACCGGGATCCGTGGATACAAACCCATTTTGTTAACTTTATTCAAATTAAAACATTTAAATGTTAGTCAGTTCTGTGTTTTATATCTGTATTAGAAAATTGCCAAAATCGATTATTTTTCATTACTAAATTAATTAAAAAAAAAAAACGAGACAAATACGAGTAGGACCGTGGGTTCCGTCCAACGGAAGCCATGGAGCGCGAGTCCAAACACAAAAGAAAAACATTAAAAAAAAAATTGAAAGATAAAGTTAACTTTGTAGTGGACAATAAGGTAATAATAGGTGCTTCTATACATACCAACTACAAATTTTTGCAAGGTTGCTGATGATAAAGATAAATTGTGCTGTAAATTTTTCTGTAACGGGAATTATCACGGGCAACAATGAGGCAGAGATATTGATTCTAAATAAGGCCATCATGACTAAAACCAAAACCCGAAATCAAAACCCGAAACCAACCGAACACGACGGACCCGACCCGATGCCCGAGACCTCGAAATAAATATTGCTATCATGGCTGCGTTAATTAACGCATTATGTTCACACATCACACATCACATCATCAGCCATTGAATGTCCACTGCTGAACAAGGCCTCCCTCTTAGAGAGGGGTGTTGCCATAATCCCCACGCTTGGCAGGTGGCTTGGAGATCGCAGTATGTTCACCGTGTACTAACAGGACGCTGCTGCCCATCCTCCGGTGGTTCTGGTCGCAGTTTTAGGACATACATTATGTTCGCTTATGTTAAATTCCCTTTTTTGCCCAAGATGATGCTGACAGTAATCTGGGTGTGTGTGGTCCTGGTGGCGCTGTACCTGTACTACCGACAGCACTACTCGTTCTTCTCCCGACACGGCGTGAAGACTCCGCCATGCGTCCCACTGCTGGGAAACATGGGCCCGATCCTTTTGAGGAGAGAGCACTTTGCAGATAACGTCAACAAGTGCTATTCAATCTATTCCAAGGAAAGGTAATATTTATATTTTAGATATAATTGTAGTATCGTCAGCTATCAACTATATCGTCAACTTCCAAGGCCACCCGCTGGAAGTTTTCCAACTGTGTTCCAAAATTATTTTGAGGCTGGTGGAGGTGGTGTTTTGTTTTAATGGTAAGTGTACAAAATACGAACTAACTAACACTACATAAACAGTTAGACTGATCATAGACTTAAACCGTTGAAGGTCTAAAGACAATCCGAATGCACAAACCCGCTACCGATTGGCCAGCATGTTAGCGGTATTACCAAGCTGAAATGTCAATACTTATGCGTTGAGCCAGAAACACACCATAATTTTGTTCACGCATCGCACTAACCAGGCGCTCTGAAAGGGTGAGCTCCCGGTCCCCAAGGGCCCAATATCTCGATCCCAAACAGCTGAAATATATAGCTACTGCCGACTGCCGAGGATAGCATATTTGCGCCATTGGTTGCTGCGTAGTATGACTTCAACTATCAAACGAGTGTCATAATAGCTCTAACAAATATTTGTAATCTGCCTCCATCATTTAGCTTGACACTATGGCTTGACACGAGTTAACGCTCCGTCAATTGAGTAAAGCAATCATAATTCAAATTTTCTACTGGCAGAGGCAGATGTAATGCGTCTTACGACATCTCGCCATCTCTTTCTAGAGGACAACTCTAAAGATTTTTTCTTTATAATTCGTGATTTTAACTTTCGGATAATATGTCTAGGGATCCATTTTAGCTTCAAAAGAAGTGTAACTGACAAATCAGTGTCACTGGCTGCACCTCGCAGTTTCACTCGCGTGGGTTACTCATCATCTATATGCCAGTTAAGATCCCGTCAAAATAGGTCCAGCCGTTTTGGAGCCTATATGGAACATACATACATACATACATCGATTTTTCTATAATAAATCTACATGAACCTACCATCGATCGATCGCTGATCGCATAGGTATAATATATGTACCTTATATTTAAAGCATAATACAAATTGGAGGTAAATTTTACTTTCACAGGTTCATAGGAAGATTTGAGTTCACAAAGCCGACTATCATGATCCGCGACATCGAGCTCGTAAAGAAGATCACCGTCAAGGACTTCGATCACTTCATTGACCACCGCACTTTCTTCACCGCAACCACTGATCCATTGATTGGCAGGACCCTCATCTCTTTGAAAGGTATCTGGAGACTTGGTTACACTGTTCCTCAAATCATCATCATAATTTCAGCCATAGGACGTCCACTGCTGCACATATGCCCCCCCAACAATCTCCAAAAGGGCCGGTTGGAAGCGGCCTGCATCCAGCGTTTCCCTGCGATCACTTTAAGGTCGTCTGTCCATCTTGTGGACTTGTGGTTGTTCCTCAAATTATGCGATCACGTTAGTGATATAGAAAAGTTTTTAAAGCATCCGTTAGTCAAATAAAATAAAAAGGCAACTTGAGTGTACCCTTTCTCAATCTAACAAGTCTATTCTTTGTGAAATGGGCAACGTACCAGCAATGATTTTGATGTTGCGGTTGTTCAGCAACAATTACTTTTTACTTACACGTAGTCAGCCACTCAACTGACTCTATTTTATCCAAAAACTAAAACTCGCCTCTTTTGCCTCACAATAACTCATTTAATTTAACTATTTAAAACATTCCAAATTAAAGCCATCGGTGGCAAATAAGCAGACGGGCTGCCTGATGGTAAGCAGTCACCGTCGCCTATGGATACTTGTACACCAGAGGCGTGCCAAATACGTTGCCGACCCTTTAGGACTCGATTAACTCGTTTTATGAAGAACCCCATGTTGTAGGTATGAGGCAAGAAGGACAACTACAAAATTACAATTAATTTTTTGGAAGGAAATTACAATAAGTTTATAGCAAACTCATCTCAATGAATAAATGATTACTTTCCTAGGCCCAGAATGGCGGGACATGCGCTCAACCCTCAGCCCTGCGTTCACCAGCTCTAAGATACGCGTGATGGTGCCCTTCATGGTGGAAGTAGGCGACCAGATGATCAAGGCTCTCAAACATAAAATCAAGGAGTCTGATAGTAAGTTGTTTGTGAGTCTGTGTTAAATTTCCTTACCTTCTCATTATCATCATCAGCCAGAAGACATCCACTGCTAAACATAGGCTGCCCTCTTATACCTCTACATTGTACGAAAGCTCGCCACCCGCATCCACTGGATGCTCGCAACACTCACGATGTAGTCGGTCATTAAGTAGGAGGCCTACCTATGCTTTGTCTTCTAGTTCGTGGTATCTACTCAAGAACCTTGCTTCCCCATCCGTTAACGGTTCTTAAAGCGATGTGGCCTGCCCATTGCCACTTCAACTTGCTGTCGGTGACTCTGGTTCTTTGGCGAATATCTACTTTCCGGATTCTATCTCGCGAAGAAACTCCGAGCATAGCTTTACCTTCTCATACCTTCTCATCAGTTGATTTGAAACATATGGAGCCACCGTTGAGTAGCCACAGTCTGTTGTTAAAAGACAAACGACGACATGTATGGGGCATTTCCTCATTTGTCCACACATGAGTGAGCCATACTCGTTTGTATACCTATAACTATATTTAGCCAGTTGTTTAATTTTTCAGAAAATTACATAGACGAAGACGTGAAGGACCTGACCACTCGGTATGCTAATGACGTGATTGCATCCTGCGCCTTCGGGCTGAAAGTGGACTCTCACAGTGACGTTGACAACGAGTTCTACACCATGGGCAAGAATACTTTCAGCTTCAGTCTGAGACAGCTCCTCACGATGTTTTGTTTCTCATCATGCCCGAAACTTATGAAGGTCAGGTATTTGTTAAAAATATTTTGCCACATTGTGAAAATTTGCGAAAGAGGGAGGAGGGTTATAAACCCTCCTGGCCTGTAATCCGCCTGTAATAGGCTAAATAAACTGCAGATTCTAATGATAATGATGTTGCTCTTATCTGTACGAGCGTTTTAGCCAGTTCTTTCAGGAGCTATGTATGAGATTAAGTGTTTGTTTTTGAATGTGGTGTTCTATGGTCTTCCCTGCCATTAACTTTTATTTGCAACTAGTTTATTCATTAGTAACATTTATTATTATTTATTGGTTCGATCATTTTATTGGCAGAAAAATATTGTCAAGTTTAGACTTAGTTGTAATGAGTGCGTTACTGGCAGCGATGATGATGATGGCCGAAAGCTAGAATAAAGGCTGAGACCGAAAGTCGAGACTTATAGCACGGACAGCAAGGGCTGCAATGATGACTAAGCTTGAAGATCGAGAGCATATTTAAGCTTAGCTAGTAGAGGTCATTATAACACTGCCAGTTGTGCAGTCGTTAAGGACCAAGGCTTATTATGATGCTTGACTCAAACAATGCGAGTAATTTTAACTAAAACCAGCACAGTATAGTCAAGTCAGGTTTTTATGTACTAAGCAATGATGCTAAGCTTGTACTGCCTAAAATATATCTTACCTATACAGCCAAATTCTGAATAAAATCATATTTATGTTAATGCTAGTATTATTCATATTCATTTATTGCGTAATTGTAATTTACATGTAAATCTTTTTGCACATGACTATTTTTGAAACAAAATTTGACAATGATGTATTTTCAAAGGAAATTGCTGGTGGTTAAATCTCACCAGCAATGAAATTCCGTACAACTTAGTTGGCGCAGTAAGTAAGTTGTCAAAATAATGACCATATTATAAGCATTTTTTGAGTAAAATATTTAGATGGGGTAATTAACAAAAATTATGCTATAGACTACAATAACGCACAGCATAAACACGCTAGCCACAATGACTGAATTGATATATTTAACCGTCGAAAAATGGAAGAGTTATCAAGTTGGTTGTGTACGCACAGTTTTTTACAAGGTAGTCCAATTTATATAATTATGTGTTTACGTTTCAGTTTTTCAATATTACTCTGTTCTCCAAAGAAGTAAATGACTTCTTCCGTCAGCTAGTGCTGGGCACCATGAGGAACCGAGAGGAAAATAACATCATCAGACCTGACATGATACATCTACTGATGGAAGCAAAGAAAGGTTAAAATAATATTTCTTAAATAAAAAATAAAAAAACAAAAAAAAGAGTAGCAGTATTTGTCATGCTATTTGTTTTTCAGGGAGTCTAAACCATGAATCTGAGGCTAGTAAAGATGCGGGTGCCGGCTTTGCTACTGTAGAAGAATCTCATGTTGGAAAGAAGAAAATTGAGCAAAGTAAGTTATCAAAATAGGAAACCAGAATCATGATGGTTCCATTAAGCGTATTACATGACATCAGACCAGCCAAATCAGACCAGCCCAGTGCCCTTAGTCCCAGATTTGATAGTTTACGAAAACTTTTTTCGTTTTCGTCTTGTTCCATACATTGCTGGGCTAAAAGGTATTCGAAAACTTTTTTCGTATTAGAGTGAAGCAATCTATACCGCCGATAACTGCCAAATTTAGTTCCGCCACGTTTCCGATAGAGGCGCTTTACTAAAATGTATGGAACAATACGTAAACGAAAAAAGTTTTCATAAACTATCAAATCTGGGACAAAGCGTACAGTACCATTGGGTCGATCCTTATAATATACGTCGATTTTAGTGAGATTTTTATTTCCAACAGTATGGACTGACGATGACTTGGTTGCCCAAGCCATTTTATTTTTACTCGCCGGGTTTGAGACCGTCTCGTCAAGCATGTCATTCCTCCTTCACGAGCTTGCTGTGAACCCTGACGTGCAGGAGAAGCTGGTGCAAGAGATAAGGGAGAACGATGTCAAGAACGGCGGAAAGTTTGATTATAAATCCATACAGAGTATGACTTACATGGACATGGTTGTATCAGGTAAGTGAAAGAGCTCTAGTGACAAAAGCAAACCCTTTTAATTATTTTATTTTTTTTCGAGGGTGAATCTTCCAAAGATATCCGGCTGCATTGGGGTGCAGCCAGGTTATGTGGGATTATACCCACTAAAATCCCCTCGGTGACCAGCCTTAGTGCTTATCAAGAGGGCTCCGAGATCTCCAGAAGAACGCACCGGAGCCCTCGGCACTGCGCTACGGCTCCTCCCGAGACAACTGCGTCAGCCCCTCCGCCCACGACAACGTTGATCACACAACGTTGTCGTTCTGTCCCTGGGCACGCTTAAGTGGATGGTCAGAGCCCCAAATTTGACCATCCCGAGCCCGGAGGTCCCCTTTTAGTAGCCTCTTACTACAGGCAGGGGTTACCGGTGCCGTATTCTATTGCGCCGGCGCCAGGGCTAATTGCCCCGGCGCCAGGGCTAAGAGCCTAAAGTTTGAAACGATATGTTTTGCAGAAACAAACGAAATATACTCATGATTGTGATTAATTTTTACAAGGGGGCTAACTCTCAAAACCTAAAAAATATCAGCAGTTCCAAACATTTCGTTGTCTTTTTTCGATATACAAGCTGATCTTGTAGTTAAAGTTATACGTCAAATTATGAGGACCATTCCGGATATCCCGGTATAGCTGCAAAGCCAATTAAAATTCAGACTGGTACGGAGATGTGATGCGTGGAGACAATGACTTGAATTAAAAGACATAAATAAGACAATTTGACTTGAATAAATGCAGCGTCTTTAAAACGAAAGGAAAGATGATGTAAGAGAGCTTTCACCTACTGGTGGACGAATATGACTCATGTCATACATTAGGCTCAATTTTCAAGGACAAATCGTCCTAAAGCAACTTAAAATAAAAGCCTAGGATAGTGAAAGAAGAATTTTAATGATGTTCGAACTGATTTGTTGTAAACAAAGGAGTTAATGCGTCAGCAGAGCAGTTTTTTCTTGAAATTTGGATCTCTATCATCATATCCATTTCAGCCATAGGACGTCCACTGCTCGACTTAGGTCTCCCCCTACTATCTCCAAAAGGGCCAGTTGGAAGAGGCTTTCATCCAGCGTTTTCCTGCGGTCTATTTTAGTTCGTCTGTTTATCTAGTGGGTAGACGTCTTACGCTGCGTTTACCAGTCTGTGGTCTCCATTCAAGAACCTTTCGAGTCTATTGGCCACCTGTTCTGCATGCTATGTGCCCTGCCCACTGCCATTTCAATTTTATTTTATTTTATCCATTTTATGTCGGTAACTTTAATTCGTCTACGCATCTCTTCATTTCTGATACGTCTCTTAGAGAAACCCCGAGCATAGCCCTCTCCATAGGTCGTGCGATGTCTATCAAAAGCTTGTAATTGCAGAGTTGTTGAGAAGATGGCCTCCTGCCGTCGCTTTAGACCGAGTTTGCGTCAAGGACTACAACTGTGGCAAACCTAACAGCGATGCAAAGGAAGACTTTATTGTAAGTTATTCATAAAAGTAAACATGGAGGGTATACTTTTTGTCCTGTTGATATTTTGAACATCGTTGTGGGTTTTTGCATTCGGATCGAAACATATTTTTTTAATATTACTTCGAGTTTGCTTGTTTGGGCCTAATTTAGCTTTTGTATATTAGTAAAGAGTATATTGTCAATAATATATACAGGATTATTGATAATTAACAATCTCTCGCACGCGACTTCCATACACTTCCACTTCCATACTTAACAACTTGTTGACAACTTGTTCCAACAATTCAATATTTTTTTTTGAACAAAATGATTATTAAGGGATAACTTTTTGATACTTTTTTTCAGCTCCTTGAAGGCACAGGAGTGTCCATCCCCGCGTGGGCATTCCACCTCGACCCTGAGTATTTCCCTGATCCCTACAAATTTGACCCTGAACGATTCTCGGAAGAAAACAAGCATAAGATCAACCCCTTCGCGTATATGCCTTTCGGATTGGGACCTAGGAACTGCATCGGTAATAACACTTACCTACCATGTATTAGGAGTTTAGGACAAAGATATTTATTCAAATATATCTTATATGAGAAACCTGATGAAATGTAAATCCCATCAGCAAGAGTGGTTTGCTTCGAGCACAGAAACCATAATAGTACAAACGTCGAGTCTAATGTTCTCATTTTAAAATATATGTTGTATAGGAATAGCTTATTCTATTTCTATAGACTACGATTTAAAAAGTAAGATAAATGAATACTTATCAAAAACAAAAAGTTCTCCGTTGAAATATATAATATTTGGATTCAAAACAGTGTGGTGTGGCCTTTAAATTTATAGTTTGGGGAACTGTGATAAACGATTTAGAGTCTGATCTCTTGTTTAAATCTAATACACGATAATTATATTGTCTGATGTTTAAGAGTTATGTTATTCGAGATCGAAAAAATTCACCTAATCCCTCTTGCAGGCTCCCGGTTTGCACTCTGCGAGATTAAAGTGATGGCATACCAGCTGCTGCAGCATATGGAGATATCTCCTGGAGAGAAGACCTGCATCCCAGCAGAACTGAGCCTGGACTCCGCCAACATGAGACTGAAGGGAGGCCACTGGGTCAGGTTTAGGATTAGGAATTAGATAAGTAAAGCACAATTTGAGTACACAGTGATTATTACAATTGAAATTAAACACTTCTAACGGATTTTATAGGTTGTATTTTATATTATTTTTAATTCCTGACGTTTTGAACAGCAGTGTACACGGTCACAGGTAGAGTAGATGTCGGATGTCTATAGACATGTGAAGAATTTAAGTACAAGCTGTGAGAGGTTTTTTGTGTGTGCTAAAAGCGAATGTGCCTATTTATCTCCAAAAGAACTTCGCCTGAAAGCTCATCCATAATTTATCATAAGAAAGGGAACATATTATACAAAACAATGATTAATTACTAGACCGATATGGATCAGTGTGTTGGGCCATTAGAGTGTAGACTTAGAGGAAATGGGAAGCCACAGGCAAAACTAATCTCAGATGGCGCCACCTTAGCTGGTGCTGTCATTTGTGGTTTATTTGAGGTTATAAACATTGCACTTGAATGAAACAATAAAAATAAACTTTGCTTTTAAACAGTAAAATGTTTTCTCTAATGACAGTGGCGAAATTAAAAAAAGATTTAAGAAAAGAAATGCTTCCTTAGCTGGTATAAAAGTTGATCTTGTGGCAAAGTATTCAATAAAATTATCAATATAATTTTTCTCATCGGAAGGAAAACGGTGTGTACCTTTATTTTTACACTGAAATGCAATACACAGAGGCATGTTTTAATACCAGACGATACTTTACTGTGTAATAACTAAAATTATCTATTGATATTTGACACTTTTGACAGTGAAACAACGCTAGCGATAGTGCGCCACCTGGCGTATAAATAAGCAGTGTGTCACCCCATTGCATGCTATTTTTGATACTGTTGATGTTGTGGAGTGACAAAAATGAATAAAACAGGTTTTAGACAATTCTCTGGTGTATTTCCATTTCAATCTCTTATCAAGTACTCAAGTAGGTACAATAATAAGAAACATAAACTAGAAACTAAAAACTCAACAAAACTATTCTGCATAATATGTAGGTACGTACCTACTTCAGCAAAGTAACTCCAGGTTTCAATCAATTAATAAAAAAAATAGACAAGAAATCAAAATATATCCCCTAAAACACAAATTTTACAAACGAAAATTTTTGTGTTCAATGTTTGAAATCGAAATGAATAAATAATAATTCAGTTATGATTTACGCCCTCTATCGATACTTTAGTAGCACAATAAAAAAATTATGAATAATGCCCTCTCTCAGCATAATTGAGAACTACGATAAGCATGACCATCTATTTATGACCATAAATATATTGGGGTACTTTTTACTAGAGCACCAAATGCTTACACTCAAAAAGTTCTAATATTATTACCTAGATGTCGCTACTCATTTGGCATTGCCATTGATTTACCCTCATAATTTTATTATTCATAGACGACGTTAATTACCTTAGTCTGTGACGTAAATAAAGATACATCGAATCCTCACGTCACCCTCAAGGTGGTGTTTTGGCATAAAAAACATCACTTGAGGATGATGTAAGGTTTCGAGTGACCTTTATTACGTCTATGAGGGTAGAGACATTGCAAGTAATTGCAATCAAATTACATGAACCTAGAAAGAAATTTATTCAACAACAATTACAAGCAAAATAAAAACTATCTTAAATATAAATTTATAACTAAACAAAGTATAAGTTATAGGTTTAAGTTTTTAGTTATTTATGTTATATTGTCGTTCTGAAATAAATTCATTTTTTTTTTTTTTTAAACTAAACTAATTCATTTATAATTATTTATACATGAACTGATTTCCCGCTATCAATTTCTTTTAAAAGTAGGTTCATAAAGTACTTACTCATTTTCAAATATAAGTGTTTTTAAATTAAAAATTTAAGCTTCTTTTACTTCCAACGCAAATAGTGGCGTTATAGGTAAATGTTACATGACAATGTGTATACGTGCGTTTGTGTGTGGCATCGTAGCTCTCAAATGGCTGAACCGATTGTATTTTAGTTTTGTTTGAAAAGTCTTTTGATCGGAGTGTTCTTAAATTCAATTCAATTCTTTATTTTTACCTGTTGACATTGTCTCAATGTTCTTAGGTACGTCAATTAAACAGATTTATGCAGCTATTATGCAGATTAAGGACAAGATATACAGCTGTTAAAAAAATATCATCTCTTTTACCGGAGGTTTGAAAATACAATTTTTACTTGTTAAAGGATACCACCAAGATACCACCCTTGGAAACTAGCGATTTGAGGTGTTTCAGAGAGCTTACCCGCAAAAAAACTAAACGTCAAAGTTTTCTTTCACAGCGAGTAATTTACCTATCACATGTACCAAATAGGCTGCAGTCTTATATTTGAAACAAGTACCTACACTTTTTTTTTCTGGGCTAGCGCCTTTAAATACAAGCTAAAACTAAAACTACAAATACAGTTAGACTGCACATAGACCGTTGAAGGTCTAAAGACAATCCAAATGCTCAAGCCCACTACCAGTTGGCAGCGTACCCAGCATGCTGGCGGCATTACCACGTTGAATGGCAATGCTTATGCGTTGAGCCAGAAACACGCCAGCATTTTGGTCACGCGTCGCTCACAGGCGCTCTGAAAGATTTTTGAAAATGAGCTCCCGGTCCCCAAGGGCCCAATGTCTCCACCCCAAACGCCTCAAATATGTAACCACTGCCGAGGTTACATATTACAAGTACCTACACTGATGACGATTCTTGTACATAATTCAATGACTATAAATAAATAAATAAATATCTGGGACATTTTTGCACACACGGTCATCTGACCCCAAACTAAGCAAAGCTTGTAATATGGCCGCCAGAAACTGATATACGTACATATATATTTTAAATACATACTTAAATAGATATTAACACCTAGACATAGAACAAACACAAATGTTCATCACACAAATGTTTGTCCTAGATGGGAATCGAACCCACGCCCCCAAGCACAGAAGATAGGTTCACTACCAACTGAGCCACCGGGGCAGTCACTGAGCAAGTATGCGAGCAAGTCGAGCACTTGATGTTGAGCGCCATTTACACTTCGCGTCGCCTTCAAGCAACCTTCTCCTTGCTAAGTTCCAGGTAGGTAGAGCTACATATTGCGCTCGTATTACGTATGCATCTCAGCATCATTTGGCAGAGCGCCTTGTCTTGACCCTCGCGGAGGGTCACTGGGACTTCTCGCAGCATTTTAAACACCGCCACAGATACAATAACAGTTACTGTGGTGTTACTTACAGTATTGCCAGCATTTACATACTCAATGTTATAGTTAATGTAGATAAACAGTCGCAAAGAGTAGTAATTTTTTTTTTTTTTTTCAATTACATTATTTTTAACAATCATCATCTTCATCAGCCAGAAGACGTCCACTGCTGAACATAGGCCTCCCCCTTTAACCTCCACAGTGAATGACAGCCTGCCTTTTAGACTCACTAGATGCCAGCGACTCTCACAATGTCGTCGGTCTATCTAGTGGGAGGCCTACCTACGCTGCGTCTTCCGGTTCGAGATTTCCACTCAAGACCTTTCTTCCCCATCGGTTATCGGTTCTTCGAGCGATGTGGCCTGCCCATTGCCACTTCAACTTGCAAATTTTAACAGCTATTTCGGTGACTCTGGTTCTTTGGCGAATATCCACGCTCCGGATTCTACCGCGCAAAGAAACTCCGAGCATAGCTCTCTCCATTGCCCTTTGTGTGACTGAGTTTTTCCAAAAGGCCAACAGTTAAAGACCACGTCTCAGTCTCGTATGTTTAACAATAAAAGGAAAGAATTAAAAGTTCTTTAATTGTATTATACCAAGTCAATATAGGTACAATTATAATGTTATACCTTTTGTGTATGAGTCAATCTGTAATCAAGATTTTGTGCAACTAGGTATAGGTATCGTTTTGCCTGGTCTTGCCTATGTAGGCAATATGCAATCAAGCCATTTTTGAATGAAGTCATTCTGCCTATTTAGGCATTAAAAAAACATAAGTTATTTAGCAATTAAAACGTTTTGCCTACACAGTCATTATTGAAATCCAAATGATATGACCCTGACTGGGGTTGGGGTCATATTGAAACAGTACCTATGACATGGATTCAAAAGTAGAATTACAACTGCCATCTCATTTTCCCATATTTATTATATACTAGATGCACCCCGCGGTTTCACCCTGTTATATACTTCCTTGAAGAAACCTCCTTGGTAGCGATAGATTCCCCGTTTGACTTAGATGATTGCTTTTTTTACCGACTTCAAAAAAGAGGAGGTTATCAATTCGACTGTATGTTTTTTTTAATGTTTGTTACGCGATTACTCCGCCAATATAGAATTGTTTTTGATGATTCCTTTTTAATTATGTAGGCCATCCTAGGTGGTCCCATATATATTTTTTTGTCTATGATGGAATATTATGTCAATGTAGATTTTTTTTTTGGACTCGCATTCTGAACCTTCAGAATGCGAGTCCTACTCGTACTTGTCCGGTTTTTTTTATTGAGGGTATTACAAAGTTGGCCGTCACGGGACGCCCGTCAGATGGTGAAACATGACGGCATAAGAGAGTATATGACGTCACGTCCGTCACGGCATATGAGTCTGTTTTACTGCCAACTACCAAGGCGCATCAATAGATGTTTTATACCAACAAGTAAAACACCAGGGGCTCGATTTTTTTATCGCTTGTATGATATTTTGCACCAAAATATCTACGCGTTATATAAACGCACAGAAAATATTTAACAGTAATTACGACATCTGTCACCGTATTAGGAAGTTGAAGTGGCAGAACAGATGGCCGATGGGGCTGAATGGTTCTGGAATGGAGACCACGGACTGGTAAGAGCAGCATAGGACGTCCACCCACAAGATGGACAGACGACCTAAAAGAGACCGCAGGGAAACGCTGGATGCAGGCCGCTTCCAACCGGCCCTTTTGGAGATCGATGGGGCAGGCCTATGTCCAGCAGTGAATGTTCTTTGGCTGAAATGATGATGATGACGACATCTGTTCACTTTATTGATATCCATACCTTAGAATAGTAAACTGCACCAATACACCTTCCTAAATGTATCTAAAATTTTACATTTTTTTTTTACGAAAAGTGAATAGGGCAACACTATGGCTCCCACTCTGTACACAAGTCAGGTCCAAGGGAACACCTCGTGATGTCACGAGCTCGAGGAGAACTGGCGTTACGTAAGGCCTCGTTAGGGGGGGGGGGACCTCCGTTGAGGAAGTAAGAAGGCTGGTTTCGGTGTTTACAAACCGACGTTAGCATCCTTCCATCATTCGTTTCATTCATTTTGTCCCACCATTCTAATCTATGGGCTAAATAGAGTTCACAACATACAGGGTGTTGATTCGATACCGTGTCACATTTACAGACCATCTAGTAAATACCTTAAGGTGGTACGATTCACCTATAGCGGGAAATTCAAATTTTAAACAGTTTTTTCGTCCTAGTAGCCAGGTCGGGTAATTGTTTTTAAATAACACAGTGTTTGCGCAAAATGTTGCCAGTTTTTTACATTATAATGTACAACTATTTAACAGTAACGCACCATATTACTTACATTTGTCAATAAACCGTTTGAAACAGCAAAAATTAATTTATTCACAAATTTTAATGTAAGTAATAATGTGCATCTCTATTCTCTTCTCTACATAGTATAAATTGAAGTCGCTTTCCGCGTCTGTCTGTCTGTCTGTGTGTCGGTATGGCCGCTAACTCCTCCTAAACCACGCAACGGATTTTCATGCGGTTCTCACCATCAGTTAGATACATTTTCACGAAAGGTTTATATAATTATATAACTAGCGACCTGTCTCGGCTTCGCACGTAAATTACACCCGTGCGAAGCCGGGCGGGCTGGTCGCTAGTTTTTTATATGATATAACTTCAAGTTAACAACTTTCAGATTTATTCCTTTATATGTGCTGTAAGACCTTGCCTCTTGCCAAAATAAGTGATTCTAGGTCAACGGGAAGTACCCTATAGGTTTTGATTCCCCTGTGAAATCGCAAAATATGCGACATAAACGTTCATATCTTTTGATTGCGTTGACTTATAACTTTTTTTTACAGCCAAGAGAAACCGTAGATCTAAGTATTTAATATAAATTTCAACTTAATACCTTTACGCGTTCTTGAGAAAAAGGGTATTGACAGACGGACAGACGGACAACGAAGTGATCCTATAAGGATTCCGTTTTTTCCTTTTGAGGTACGGAACCCTAAAAATAAAAAGATAAGGTTGGGTTAAATAATAATCGAACCCCAGTCCTGAAAGCAACATTGGCAGGCTTGAATCCAGTCGCCAAATATTTAAATTACCAGTATTCTCCAGGTTTTTTTATTTTTTTTATTTAGGGTAACCAGACGTGTAAAAAATACTAAACTTCTGTTTTGATAAATTGTTGTTATAATATAAATGAGCGACCCGCCCCGGCTTCACACGGTTTGTGTATGTTTTATTATAATAATACATAAACCGTCCGTGAAAAATTATCTAACTGATGGTGGAAATAACATCAAAATCCGTTGCGTGGTTTAGGAGTTAGCGGTTATACAGACAGACAGACATACAGACGCGGCAAGCGACATTAATTAATCATCATCATCATCATCATCATCAGCCAGAAGACGTCCGCTGCTGAACATAGGCCTCCCCCTTTAACCTCCACACTGAACGACAGCCTGCCTTTTGCATTCACTGGATGCCAGCGACTCTCACAATGTCGTCGGTCCATCTAGTGGGAGGCCTCCCTACGCTGCGTCTTCCAGTTCGTGGTCTCCACTCCAGAACCTTTCTTCCCCATCGGCGGTTCTTCGAGCGATGTGGCCTGCCCATTGCCACTATGCCATTAATTAATACTATACAGAAATTACCAATATAAATCACAGTTTGGATAGCAACAATTTTCTGACTATTTTTGCACATCATACACACCTACTAAACCCTCCACAGCGTACGTTTTGATGATTCAAAAGCCAATAACCGATTAGAGAGTGACTCAAAGAGTGTGAGTGACTATTGTGTAAATCACTTCACTTCGCCATCTAGTACCAAGTATAGAGCTGTTACTATTTGATAGCCCGTTGGTCGAGTTGGTAGTGAACCTGCCTTCTGAGCTTAGGGGCGTGGGTTCGATTCCCACCTAGGACAAACATTTGTGTGATGAACATTTGTGTTTGTTCTATATCTGGGTGTTAATATCTTTTTAAGTATGTATTTAAACCTATATATGTATGTATATCAGTTTCTGGCAGCCATATCACAAGCTTTGCTTAGTTTGGGGTCAGATGACCGTGTGTGCAAAACTGTCCCGAATATTTATTTATTATTTATTTATTTATTTACTATTGCAATACCTAATATGCTAATAACAACCATTCAGGTACACCGCCGTAAAGTCACGAGTCTGTAAATTTTATACAGGATGCATTTCGGAGAATATGCATCAGAGCTACATGACCTTATCCTACCATCCCCTTTCTTCTACAAGACAAGTAGGAAAACGGCCCTCTACCACCCATACATTGTGGATTTTCCTTGGATACGTACCAAACGTTTCGATGTCTTCGTCTCTAATCCGTACGGCCAATAATTGGAACAACCTGCCAGCTTTCTTGTTTCCTGAGAGATATAATCTGGGCCTCTTCAAGGCCAGAGTGAATAGCCATCTTTTACGTCTGCGTGCTCTTCAACAGGCGAGTTGGTGGTCAAACGTGGACTTATTCGAGATAAAAAAAGTTTACCTGGGGCGTTTCCCGAAATCAGCAGCTTTTTAGGGTTCTGTGCCTAAATGGTGTCAACTATCAACTAAGCTTACGGTCTCTGTCTATCCGTTTTTCCTACCTTTTTTTTGTATCTTATGTATCTTTTACACTGTAATAGGTAGCCTGTAAAAGAAACTCAGGATATTATGTAACTATAAAGGGTTATATAACAAATAAAAATAATAGCAAAGAAATGTGTGTGGGAGGCAAGTTTCAACAAGTTTTGTATTTAATCCATCGAAAAACGGTAATACATACAAGCGTTTATGATTATAATATTATACTTAAAAAGTGGTTGTCTGTACAGTTGGTTTACAGACGTTAATTGTACGTGATAACGCTTAGGCCGATCGTGTCTCTCTATCGTTTTTTCAGCGCTCTCGCTTGCACGCGCGGCTCAGGCGGAACGTGACAACTTTTCAAGCGTGCAGCCGGCGTTCATCGATTTATAAGACGTTATCACGTCAACAAGTGTGAGGTGGTGTGAGTCGGGCTTGCGCTGCGGATGTAAAAGTTTAAATAAACACATAACACAAGTATATAATAATATTATGATAGATAATTGTACAGATCCCTGGTGCAAGAATCTGACTCAAACTTTACCGATTTACGGCATACGCATTATTTAAATTATCATTAGTTATTAATCAAGAAGCTCTAATTACTGCATATTATGGCATGGCAGTATCTATTCTACGATACGGCATTATATTCTGGGGGAACTCTACTGACAAAAGAATTGCTTTCAAAGCCCAAAAGAAGTGCGTCAGGGCAATGTTTCATCTTCATAAGACTGATAGCTGTAAACCATACTTTTTAAAACACAGGATTCTGACATTACCATCTCTATACATATTAGAAATAGCTACTTTTGTAAAATCAAATCAACATCTCTTTGGTAGTTGGACTGATGCTGGTATTCGAACTCGCACACAGGCCGAGATGAAACTCTGCCCACGAACGGCCAAAACTGCACTCATGCAAAAAAGTGTATTCTGTATGGCTCCTTTAATATATACCAAAATTCCTAAAATTATCAGAGAATTAAATATTGGAATGTTTAAAAATATACTTAAAATTTTATTAGCACAAAAAAGCTACTATGAAATTTCAGAATTCCTTAATGATAAAAATGTTTTGATATGTAATGTAGACTAAATAATTGATATAAAATCGAGACTAGGTACTAGGAAAAGATAAAATGATAATAATAGCTTATATAGGTAGTAATAAACATCTAATTAAGGTATAAAATACAACCAAACCAAAATATGATTCTAACAATATTCTAACTTAGACATAATTTCGTTATTTTTTTAACTTTAACAAAACTAATAATAATATATATAAAAACTAACATTTGTACGCTGTAACAGGCAAGGACATGAGATACGTCTCCATTATTACGACCATGTATGCTACTTTATATGTATGTGTACCTACCATGTTCTGACAAATAAATATTTTGAATTTGAATTTACTTTCCCGAACAGCTTTGTCATAATTATTATGCTGTAAATCCCATGTGCCTACCAATAAACGATGAAAATTTCATACTCACCTTAACTCATACTTAGTTACTTACCTACACATACTACCAATCTAAAAGCACGTTTGTATTCGCTATTTTACAACTATCAGTGCCTACAGTGTACCTATCTACGTGTGGCCAAGTGAGGGAAGTGGAAGTGTTCGACGATCTAATGCCATTTTCGTCAAGAAAATACGACAGTGGCTCCCTCACTCAACTCCACTATAAGGTGGTCGCGCTGTGGTTATTTTTCATATTATTATGTTAGTTATATTTCAGACAAAGCGTATTATATCCGTTTATCATTTGTATGGTTCTGGTAATTCCAATATTTTCAATCGTTCATTAATAATGTCCATATTTGTGGAACGTTATCATTTATGGACTAATTAGAGAATTTTAGCATCAGCTTTATGCAAGGCTGCTTTAGTGTTACCAGTTGGAACCCTTATAAGATCACTTTGTTGTCCATCTTTCCGTCTGTCTGTCCGTCTGTCTGTCTGTATGTCTGTCCGTCTGTCTGTCCGTCTGTCAAGACCCTTTTTCTCAAGAGCGCGTACAGGTATAAAGTTGAAATGTATATCAAATAGTTGTGTCTACGGTTTGTTATAGTTGTGAAAAAAAGAAACTTGTAAGTCAAATCGATCAAAAGATGTTTATGTGTTTATGTCGCATATTTTCGCATATTTTGCGATTCCCTGAGGGAATCAATCCTATGGAGTACTTTCCGTTGACCTAGAATCAAGCAAAGTTTCATAGCACAAATGAAGAAAAAAAATCAATATTTCAAATTTGATATTACATCACATAAAAGAATGGTTTATGCTATTACAGATTTACAATTTGTAGTTGGATAACAATAGATGATTGATTGGGTTTGGTCGATTTGTAGTTGTTGTTTGTATTTGTTGTTTTTAGGGTTCCGTACCTCAAAAGGAAAAAACGGAACCCTTATAGGATCACTTCGTTGTCCGTCTGTCTGTCCGTCTGTCTGTCCGTCTGTCAAGACCCTTTTTCTCAAGAACGTGTAAAGGTATCAAGTTGAAATTTATACTAAATACTTGAATCTACGGTTTCTTTCGCCTGTAAAAAAATAAAAGTTGTAAGTCAACGCAATCAAAAGATATGAACGTTTATATCGCATATTTTGCGATTTCACAGGGAAATCAAAACCTATAGGGTACTTTCCGTTGACCTAGAATCATGAAATTTGGCAATAGGCAAGGTCTTATAGCACATATATAGGAATAAATCTGAAAATTACAAATTTGAAGTTATATCATTTAAAAAATATTATTTTGCTATTACAAACTTACATTTTGTAGTTGAAATGTATCGAAGACCCTTATAGTCAACTACAAAGTTAAGTTTGTCTTTCAATATTTTTTTGGACTCGCGCTCTGAGGGTTCTGTCCAACGGAACCCTCAGAGCACGAGTCCTACTCGTACTTGTCTGGTTTTTTTTTGTTATCGG
The DNA here is from genome assembly GCA_932305915.1 of Agriopis marginaria. Taxonomy (NCBI): domain Eukaryota; kingdom Metazoa; phylum Arthropoda; class Insecta; order Lepidoptera; family Geometridae; genus Agriopis; species Agriopis marginaria. Next base: position 18,043,978 of record OW029925.1, read on the forward strand.
AGCACCTGTTTGCCAACTACAAAGTTAAGTTAGTCATTCCACATTTCAATGTTTTTAACCGTTTTTCGTCAAGACTCGATTCCCGGAATGGATCTATATACATATTTACTAAGTTTGTATGGAACCCTCGAGGTGCGAGTCCTACTCCTAATTGTCCGGTTTTTTTTTTCCAGAGCTAAACAGATCTAGCAGCAAATAAAAGTTTTGAACTCGAGAGAAGATCGACTTGCGAACTTTCTTAAATTGAGAACCTTCTCTTCTTTTTGCGAAATCGGTCAAGAACATACATTATAATTATTATTACGAAGTGCTTTGATTCCACTTTTATTGTGCGAAATGCTAGTCTGTGGAATGCGCTGCCTGAATATGGGTGTTCCCCGGTAGTTACCATCTGGGTGTCTTCAAATCACAAATGAATCGGTTTGTTCTAGGAAAGCGTACTCCACCGTAGACCGCATCATCGCTTAACATCAGGCGAGTTGGTGGTCAAGCGCAAGCCATTTTTTTTTGTAATTAAAAAAAAACCTGCAATACACTCGTCGAGTTCTAATACCTGCAGTATGTAAATACCTCGATCACTGACCACATACTGATAGGCACTTATCACTAACAGTATTTATTAGTGATAAGTACGTACAAGTGGTACGTTGTTATCACTGCTGTAGGTACACGTATTATTATGGTGTAAACCCATGGCTGACCACAACAGGACTGTTAATTAGTACCTTCTGTGTTATTTATCTAAATTAAATATGGCGTTATAAAGTTATGACGTTAGTTGTATTAATATTACTTACTTTTCAATAATATGTATGTTCATAGTGATGACATATGGTACTGAGACGTGGTCCTTAACTGTTGGCCTTTTGGAAAAACTCAGAGTCACTCAGCGGGCAATGGAGAGAGCTATGCTCGGAGTTTCTTTGCGCGATAGAATCCGAAACGTGGATATTCGCCAAAGAACCAGAGTCACCGACATAGCTGTTAAAATTTGCAAGTTGAAGTGGCAATGGGCAGGCCACATCGCTCGAAGAACCGATAACCGATGGGGAAGAAAGGTTCTGGAGTGGAGACCACGAAACGGAAGACGCAGCGTAGGGAGGCCTCCCACTAGATGGACCGACGACATTGTGAGAGTCGCGGGCATCCAGTGGATGCAAAAGGCAGGCTATCGTTCAGTGTGGAGGTGAAAGGGGGAGGCCTATGTTCAGCAGTGGACGTCTTCTGGCTGATGATGATGATGATGATGATATTATTGCATTGTAATCTTACTTATGTGCCGCCTGCAGTCTGAGGTTTTCCGGCATTTCCGTATTTTTCCGAGAATACCATATTCGTATTCAAATCCACTCTTAGCTCAGACCTATTTATTCTTAGAATTGTAACAAACAGAAAAGGGACAGACATAGAGACAGATACATCGAGATACAATACATAATTATAGTATAGAGTCAGACTCGTGCCAAAAATCCGAACCAAAACTCGGCGCACGCTATGAATTGCGCAGACTTTTTGGTTAGTTACATTACAATGTAACCGCGATAAGACGCTGGTCCGGCGTAAAGTTCCGCTTGGCTCTATTAAGTACACCGAGTTTTCTGGGCGTCACTTCAAATGACTCCTAGCTGGACCTAGAAATGTCGAGGCCTAAAATGCTGATGGTTGTCGGTGAGGGGATGCTCTAAAAACAGGGTGAACTAGAGAAATGAGTTCCCGATGTACCGTTTGCTCCAATTCAAATTCAAATCCAAATTAATTTATTTCAGGCAACAAAACAACCCATACAATTCATTAAATAGATCATCAATACATATAAAAATCCACCAATCCGCACTGGGCCAGCGTGGTGGATATGGCCCTATCACCCTTTCGGGGGTAGGCTAAAAGTCCAGCAGTGGACTGTTAAAAGGCTGATTATGATGATGATAACTTGCAACAAATGGGGGAGTTTGGTGCTGACCTCTCCATGTGCAACTCTCGATTTGTTCGCAATTCTAATATGACTGTAGTTTCACCAGCAGTTTCACTCTCGTGGACATTCCTTCAATAAATAAATATTTCTTCGGAACATAAATTATCATACGTCACACTCCAGCCCTCTAACTTTTTCCATAAAAAAAATACTGATCCTTTGCTCTGTTGTTGTTTGAAAAAGGAACAAACAAACAAACTTTCGCTTTTATAATGCTAGTATGATAATAAGACCAACAATTTCAAGTTGTTGAAAAACTCCTAGGAATTTGAATGACCACATCAGTCGGCGACTTCACAAACAGTGAGACGTGAAAATATTACTTAACAATAATAGTGGCTGTAGGCTTTTTGAAAAGGCAAATGTATATCCTTATTATTTCCTTGTGTAGAGAATTTCCTCGTCTCTTGTTTTGTATTTTAAATACCTACGAAAGCTAATACGCACATCATTTTGCTGTTAATTTATCATATCATAATATTTTTCGACTGCCCCGGTGGCTCAGTTGGTAGTGAACCTATCTTCTGTGCTTGGGGGCGTGGGTTCGATTCCCATCTTAGACAAACATTTGTGTGATGAACATTTGTGTTTGTTCTATATCTGGTTGTTAATATCTATTTAAAACTATAATATGTATGAATATCAGTCTCTGGCAGCCATATCACAAGCTTTGCTTAGTTTGGGGTCAGGTGACCGTGTGTGCAAAAATGTCCCGAATATTTATTATTTATTTATTATCTGATAATATCATAAACTTTCTTTTAAGTACAAACAGCATATTTGATTATACTCGTTTCAAGTAATTTTTAGCGATCTGTTTTATGTTGCATCAAGGAACACGTAAAGGCAGTAGTATTCTTAAAATCCAAAAAATCCATTCTTAGTGTGCGCACACTAAGAATGGATGTACACTTTTTTATGAACACAGCATCCAAACTGTATATTCCTAGGACCAGCGACTTGGGCTGTGCGTTGATAATTATGTTAGTTATCAGTCAGGACTTTGAATTTTACAGGAACTGCACACCAGGATCTGATATTCTGATGGTTGAGATTCCTCAACTGCCTCAGACGATTTGAAAAAATCAAAAAGTAATTACAATACTTAATGTTTTGTTACTTAAATAGTTTGCGCTTTGGTTTAACTGGAAGCATTCAGTAAGTTGATAAATAAATAAAAAACTACCATTCACAGCTATTATCAAAAGAATGTCAAAACTTTCTCTTAATTTTTGGTTGAAAAACTAACTCTGACCTTTCGGTTTTGAATAATTAAAAAAATCCGAGGGTTTGTTTATTTTAGCCCAGGAGTATACATTCAAAATTTCAACTGCCTAGCGTGAACACACACACACACATCACCAGCCATTAAATGTCCACTGCTGAACAAGGCCTCCCTCTTAGAGAGGGGTGTTGCCATAATCCCCACGCTTGGCAGGCGGCTTGGAGATCGCAGTACGTTCACCGTGTACTAACAAGACGCTGCTGCCCATCCTCCGGTGGTTCTGGTCGCAGTTTTAGGACATACCCGGGCCTAGCGTGAACGGTGTCGGTGAATTCTTCTTTAAAACTGTGAACCCCTTTTTGAATCTTTTGAGTGTGATTTTTTTCAAATTCTTTCTTAGTGTACGCTTACACTCTTTTATGAAACTAGCAAAGCCTCCAAATGTCATGTATCTAGAACCAGTGTTTTGGGCTGTGGCTTGATTTAGATAACGATCACTTTTTAGTAGACAATCCAATATTACATTAATTATTGTTAGCATTCAAAACACAAAATGTCACCGAATTACATATTTTTGGGTTTTAGTCTGGATAAAAAGGATAGTTTCGTAGCATGATTTTTTTTACACAAAAACAGTCGAAACCTGTATCTAATTTTTTTTATCGTTTGAAAGTGTAACAGTTTGCAGTATACCGCGGGTTATTCCCTTGCGAAAGCGCGCGAGCCGCGGCTCACCGGCGCACGAGTTGCATACTAAGCTGCCCGTCAGGTGGCGGTGCTTTAAGGTAAGTAACGGCTGGCGGTGTCTACTAGAACTGGTATCTTATAGGCAGCTTCCATCAGTAGCCATCTCCTCCGTGACAGGCCTTCAACTAGCCTTTTTGAGATAACAACCACGTGCCCTTCACGTGAAGTACTGATCTCTAGTATTTGATAATTTATACAGGGTTATAAAGAAAGGGTATGCTGAGCCAAAAGGTTTTTTTTTACATCATCATCATAATAGTCAGCCTTTTAACAGTCCACTGCTGGACGTCAGCCTACCCCGGAAGGGTGATTGGGCCATATCCACCACGTTAGCCCAGTGCGGGTTGGTGGATTCACATACGTCATTGAATTCTTTCTCCGTACGCTTCACCGAGAAGCCAGTGGTATGAAAATCCGTACATAAACTCCAAAGAGCTCATTGGTACGGGCCCGGGGTTTGAACCCGCGACCTCACGCTTGCAAGTCTAGAGGTCTCCCACATGGGCTACCACGGCTTGGTTCGTTTTTTTTACTCTGCAATAAAAATAAAAATAAAGCCTTACATAGCATGGTTATCATAGTTATTTTCTAGTATTGATTATTAATGAATTGGTTATAATATTTGATTTCAATTGTACGTATTCATTTGTCTAATTACGTTATTTTTTTTGGTATCTGTCACCTCGTTTTTGTAGGCCTCCGTACCCACGTGGTTCTATCTCGTGCGTCATTGACTCCAATCATTATGAACAACTTTTACTATGGGACCAACCCTAAAATTGCGAAAAAAATATAACAGTTTAACTGTTTTTAACCCTACATAATTTTATTATGAACAAGCGGTCCGCTCCGGCTCCGCACGGGTATAGTTATATAGCCTATTAAAATAGCCTATATTAATCAGAGATAATGTAGCATTCAAATGGTGAAAGAATTTTTTAAATCGGTCCAGTAGTTTTTGAGCCAATTCGTTACAAACATACTTACATACAAATCTTTCCTCTTTATAATATTGTATAGATGTATAGATATCATGACAAGCTAAATTTTTATACAAAATTTTAAAAAAGTAAATACCAAATACCTGTGGCCATATCGAATGAAAAATTATTTTAATAAAAGAACAGAGCTTAAATAGAACTTAATATTTTAATGATTGACAGGCTAAGTTTATTATGCACAGCTCATTTGAGTGGCGAATTAGTCGAATACGGTAAGCACATCTAGCCTGGATGTGCCATCACAAACAACATTTACCTAATGGGATCTCAACCTTCCATGTGCGGCCAAACCTGCGCTTTATACAGAAAAAGACGCTAATTCCTCGTGAAGCACCGCTTGGCTCTTGATAACACTGAGTTCAAACAATATTTAAGTACCTATATTTTATTAATTATTTTTATCTCACCAGCTATAAGTTTATATAAGTGTTGAGCTTGAAAACGAATTATTATAACATTTCTTGGTGCCCCTAGGACTTAATTAACACTAGAGATGCCCAATGTATAAAATGTTTATTCAATTCAAATTCAAAATATTTTATTACGGACAACTAAAAAATCCATTGGGTTAGTACAAACAAAACTTAGAACTATTGTTAGATAAAATAAAAAATAAAAAATCATACTATTTATTAAGTTATCATATTAAGTTTATGTGAAATAAAGATATTTTAAAAACAAAACAATCAAACTGAGTTTTCTTGATGTTAACCCAGACTTGCTAAGCAAATGACTTCTAAAACGGACTTAGCTATTTTTTTTTTTTTTTTTTTTTTTTTATGCCATAGGTGGCAAACAAGCAGACGGGCTGCCTGATGGAAAGCAGTCACCGTCGCCTATGGATACTTGTAACACCCGAGGCATCACAAATACGTTGCCGACCCTTAAGAACTCGATTAACTCGCCTTTTGAAGAACCCCATGTTGTAGCCTCTCGGAAACACCGTAGAAGGTAGCTCATTCCACATTTTGCAGGTATGAGGCAAGAAGGATCGTGTGAAACGCACAGTGTGCGATTTCCACTGATCTATTATGTGTGGATGAGCCTTCAGGCGGTGGCGGCTATAACATTTGACGTTCAAAATGGCGATGCTCGTCGACGAGATACGTTGACATCGCCCTGAAAGGTCCCTGGTGAAAGGATGAAAGGGCTTTTTTGCGGTAAACGCAATAGCTTGCGTCATAGCGGGGTTTAACTGCACCAAATTTTGTCAATGCCTTGCTCTTGAAAGCACTCAACAACAGACAAATCTCTGCTCTCCTTTTTCGCTCCTTTGTTTGCATGATGGCCTGAGCATTAGGCATCCCCCGTACTATCATTGCATACATTGGATATTGCTAATTTACAAAAAATCAATATCAATAATATGCTGAATAGCGTAAGTGATAGCACAGACCCTTGTGGAACTCCGGAATTAATTGACATGGTCGCAGAACAGGCACCGTCAACGACCGCTCTGATGCACCGACGACGCAAAAAGTTACCAATCCATTTGCAAAGCCCTTCAGGAAAGCCATAAAATGGTAATTTTCGTAAAAGTGCCTTATGCCATACCGAATCGAATGCCTTCGACAAATGTCTACAGCTATGACCACAAGCTGTTTATTTCGTGCAATTCGATGGCGCGTGCTGTCGATCGGTGCTATGAGTAGGCAAGAAGGCAGTTGTTTCGGGAAATCCTTCCTACGACCGGTTTTTCGGAAGGCAACAGTTCTGAGAAGTGTTCAGAGTTATCCTTGTAAACTGAAGGTGAACTGGTGAGACTTGGACTGTCACCACTTGCTACTCGGGACTAACCGAACGACTTTACTTCAATTTGACAATAAAAACTTTCTTAGTCGAATTTCTAGTATACGATCACCTTAAGCGATTTCTCCCTTGCACGATAAGAAATTTAAGTTTATGTTTTACTTTACAGAACTTTGTTAATGATGCTAATTTAACCTAAACTTTGATTTTATTTGCTCTGAGACCTGAAACAAAAACGAATTGAATCAGAAAAAAAATTTATATACTCGAAACTAATTTGCAATTAATCTGTATGTAAACTATGTAATAATTACTATGAAATTATTTTAATCTGATACAAAGAATATCTGGTATATAGTTGAATATTTATCTTTGGTGTGAATTTTTCGTTGGTGTGTCGAAATAAGGTAAATAAATATACGATACAAAAGTATATAGATGTATGTTTTTTTTTTATTGTTTACATACATCATCCCTACCCATGCAAAAGCCTAGAGCTTTCTCGACCCATGCAAAAGTAATGTTTCCTTGACTCACGTACATTCTACGCTGCCATCGTACCTATGGCTGCAAGTTGCAACATCCTTGCCCCTGTCTGTGTTTCCGCAGCATTACAATCTTGGAGTGTTCAAGTCTAGAGTTAATAGATTATTACTGGGCAAACGTGCTCAATCTTCGACCGCATCATCGCTTTCCATCAGGCGAGATCACAGTCAAACGTTAGCCTAGTCCGAGGAAAAACTATCCTACACCACGTCGCGATCATAAAGGTATGCTAATTCTTAATAATTTACCTTCCTTCCTTGTTTGAATTCATTCATACTTAAGTAATTGTAATTGATAAAAAAAAAATAAGCGGAAAACTTGAATGGAAAACACGTCTTTTATAATTCGGTGTTGTAGTCAATGAATTATGTTTATTGAAATATGTACCTACTTGCCAAAACAAACCTAGGAGCTACTTTAAAACAGGGGATTTTTTTTTTTCATTGCGATCGTGATCTTTAGCATGCGTTTGACTCGCACTTGGACGTAATTTTTTTTTTTTTTTGTCGTTATCTATATAATATACACTATATTAGATACATGTTCAACTATGCCAAGTTTGACACTTGTACATATTACTGTTTTTACACTAGATATAATTAGAATTTTTGAAAAAAACGAACCAACTTCATGACTATTCCTCTACGCTATACCTACATTTACAAACTGACAGTAAAAAGTAGAAAATATTGTTTAATTTTACGACTGAAATACTTTGTATCCATGGTCATGAAAAATTTAACGAAAAACAACAGGGCCCGGTCGCCATGGAGACATTTATTTGTTTTTTTGAAGTTCTGTTGTAGGAACAGTTCCTCTGTTTGCTATTCAGTTGACAGCGTCGCTAGTGGAGAACAAAGTATGAAATTCACCAAGAAATAACTGTAGTTCCAATTTTGCCCAGTTGGTGGCACTGTACAATGTTTACATTGTACATTGAATTCGTTACTTATTGTCATGTTTTTGTAGATTTATCAAAAAGCGCTGAATCAATGTCGATAAAAAAATTATGGGACCACCTATGAGATAAGACCTACCAACCAAAAAAAGAATCATCAAAAACAATTCTAAATTGGCGGAGTAATCGCGTAACAAAAATACATTAAAAAAAACATACAGTCGAATTGATAACCGCCTCTTTTTGGTAGTCGGTTAAAAAGACATGAATATTATGTTAATTATATGGGACTTGTATTGCATATTCTGTGAAAGCACTACGAGCTATTAGTAGTAGCTCCTCGTCTTGAGCATCGGCGCAAAGTTGCTAGTCTATCTGTTTATATCGGATAAATTTCGGAGAGTGTGCATCTAATCTGCACGATCTAATTCCTTCCTGCCAATTTTTCTACGGACTCCCAGAGTAGGCCCCCAAAATCGCCATCGCTTTATAGTTGATATTCAGAAAACCCGTACGAAGCCCTTTGATTCCACTTATATCATGCGAACGGCTAGTCTGTGGAATGCGCTGCCTGAATAAGTGTTCCCCGATAGATACAATCTGGGTGTCTTCAAAACGTGAATCGGTTTCTTCTAGGCAAACGTGCTCTACCGTAGACCGCATCATCGCTTAACATCAGGCAAGTTGGCGGTTGAACGCAAGCCTATGACTAAATTTAATAAAAACTGGCTGTCTATTACGGTTCTAAAGATAAAGCAGACAGATAGCATAGGCTTATTAATAGGATCTCGTTGACACCCTTTGAGTATACGAAACCGAAAAAAAAAATTAAAAAAAAATAAGAACCTTACAAAGTTGCACTTGATATCAGGTAATACGTAGGTGCAGCTGGAGACTCCTTTCCCGTTGGCGCTCCGCCAGACAAGTTGGCTTCGTTCCATTGTCGCTGCAATCTGGCAACCTCGCGCTCTACAGCTTAGGTCTTACGACAGTTTAATAACGGATCCGTGATGGCAACACAGTACGTCTTTACGAGATTTACTTATTTTCAAGTAAGTTTCTTCCTCCTTTTTCGAAGTCGGTTAAAAATAGCCTCTGTTTCAACCTAATGTATAAGTTACCCGGGGATAGTGTAGCATCGCACAGTTTAAGAATTTTTCAAATCGAATTAGTAGTTTCGGAGCCTATACAATGCAAACAAACAAACAATCAAATCTTTCCTCTTTATAATATTAGTATAGATATAGATTGGTGAGATCGATGTGCTGCCTACTATTTGTGAGGACCGTTTAGTCTGCCGCTCTACTGGACAAAAATTACAAGTTTAGTTAGTCACACAAAAAAACCACAACGAAACAATACGTCTTGACCCTACGTGTAACTCACTAAGTGAAACAAATTGTCACAATAATTCCTCTTAGAGCTAGGTCATTGGTAATACTTGTGGACAAGCCTCGTTCATTTACGACTTCCTCAGCAAAGTTAGGTATTACAACTAAATATCTGTAAGTTAAACCAGTCTCAGGTAGTCAGACCTTGGAAATAAAAATTGAAAAGTGTAGGATTGAATTAATCAGTCGAACAATGCGATGCGGAATTGAAAAATTATCGTCTGGTCGAAAATGTCAGTTTTCATAAGTGTTGATTTATAGCATTCGTTTTATGGTTGTTTGGGAAGTTTGACCATGAAACCTGCTGATTTTCTTACAAGATATTTATTCATAGTTTGTCTAATCATAAAAAATATGTAAATCAGTTTGAAGATTATCAACTCTTTTATCAGGATTTTTATTTTATCATAAATTTCGAAATTTTCAATTTATCATCATCATCATAATCAGCCTTTTAACAGTCCACTGCTGGACTTTTAGCCTACCCCGAGAGGGTGATTCGGTCAAATCCGCCACGCTGGTGGATTCACATACGCAATTGAATTCCTTCTCCGTACGTATGCAGGTTTCCTCACGATGTTTTCCTTCACCGAAAAGCCAATGGTATGAAAATCCGTACATAAACTCCAAAGAGCTCATTGGTACGGGCCCGGGGTTTGAACCCGCGACCTCACGCTTTCAAGTCTAGCGATCTCCCAAATGAGCTACCACGGCTTCAATTTATACATACTTGCTAATGAATAGTATAGTAATATTTAATAGTAAAAAAACATTCCACCTTGGAAACATTCCACGTGAAATATTGGGGGGTGGGTTTATTGTATCTTCCGTAAAGTCAGTTACTGGGTTATCTGGGTGTATTCAAATCACGAGTGAATCGGTTCTTTCTCGGCAAGCGTGCTCCAACGTAGGCCGCATCATCGCTTAACATCAGGCGTGATGGTGGTCAAACGCAAGCCTATTACAGTAATACCCCGCTTTACGCGACCCCGTTATGCGGGGTTTCACTATAACGGGAATTTCAAACCTTCAAAATTTCGCGCTCAAATGTCTCGCATTATGCGAAAGAGTGCGTATATAAATGCGTTAATAGTATGAAAATAGTAGTAGTAGTAAATAGTAGTAGTTAATAGTATAAAGTGTTCTTAGAATTAAAGTGATTGATTAAAATGATTCGTATTTTTTTGTATTAAGTTTTGACTATGTTTAATCATAAACCTCGATATACGCAACTTTCAGTTAACGTGATTTTTTCCGGAACGTATCCCTCGCGTAAAGCGGGGTATTACTGTATAAATAAAAAAATAAAATAAAAAAAGTTACTATTTTTTGTGAAAATGTATTAAAATAATTATTTCTAAATATCGTATCATTCTTTAGTGTAGGTACTTTATTATTTAACTAGTACCACAACTTTATTTTTGAATAAATACAATTAATATCCACAAATGTCATCAATGTATCTGTGATGCATATGGTGTTACAGATATCTATAGGCAACGGTGATCGCTTACCATCAGGCATCGGGCGGCCCGTTAGCTTATGTTTATCATAGTTGGCATAACAAAATAAGACAGATTTCAACTTAAAATTAAACACAACAGATTTTTTAAAAAGTTGACCGTCACGAGACTCGCGACAGATGTTACGGCGAAGCGTCCTGTTTGCCGTCACGGCATACGAGTCGGTTTTACTGTCAAGGCGCGCCAATAGATGTTTTTTTACAAGTTTGTCAACGACAACCAAACAATACCGTAAACACACGCGCACCTCAATAATATATATTAATAAACATTTATGTGTCGACATTATATGGTCAATACAATGAGGAAAACTCAATAATTGATCGCTGGATTTTTTAATGAACATGTCATCTACATTCCTAATAGTAACGCCGCTTGTGTTGACGTAACAGGAACCATAACACGTGACAAAAACAAGATAAAGATTAATGCGCCTGGTTAATGCGACGCGTGACCAAAATGCTGGCGTGTTTCTGGCTCAACGCATAAGCATTGCCATTCAACGTGGTAATGCCGCCAGCATGCTGGGTACGCTGCCAACTGGTATTGGGCTTGAGCATTTGGATTGTCTTTAGACCTTCAACGGTCTATGGGTAGGTGTCTAACTGTATTTGTAGTTTTAGCTTGTATTTTGTTTAGTTAATAAAGGCGCTTGACAAAAAATAAAGATTAATGATTTATTAGGTTTTCGCAAATATTACCTACACACCATGAAGATACAATTCCTATAGAGTCACAATTTCTCAGCGAAAACAGTCAAAAAACGTCCGAGCGTCATTGTACATACATTGTATCAATTATAATTATACTTCACAATGCCATCACACAATTTTCAAAATGACACAATGAAGAAACAAACGACAACCACACAAACTAATAAGTAACCCACTTTAGGGTATATATAACGTTCTTGGTAACCCATGATCACGATCTAACCTAGAGTTACATTTTTAAAAAACATAATTAGTTTTTAATTAATTACTAGCAACGCAACCCGGCTTCGCACGGGTGTAAGTCTTATTTTTTTACACCTTGGGTTACATTATTTGAGTTTTAGTAAGGATCCCTAATTTTTTTTAAATATAATATAGCCTATGTCATCCGGGGATAGTGTAACTTCCCAACAGTGAAAGAATTTTTCAAATCGGTTCAGTAGTTTCGGAGCCTATTCAATGCAAACAAACAAACAATCAAATATTTTCTATTTATAATAATATATATATAGTACTAGCGGTCCGCCCCAGCTTCGCACGGGTATAAATTATAGCCTATGTCACCCGGGGATAGCGAGGTTCGTACCTTCGAGGTGCCCTTGTGCTAGTCGCCCAAAAACTTAAACCATCAAGTTATGCCGAACGCACTCTGCGTTCGCTAACTAGTCCGGTCCATCTGTAGAGGCCAAAAGGCCAACATAACAAGTCAATATAAAAAAAAAAAAACCGGGGATAGTGTAGCTTCCCGGCAGTGAAAGAATTTTTCAAATCGGTTCAGTAGTTTCGGAGCCTATTCAATGCAAACAAACAAACAAATAATCAAATCTTTCCTCTGTATAATATTAGTATAGATAGATTACAAATAGCCAGTATCAGACACATTCAGTATGACCCCCACATAATGTACGTACCCAGTCATCCTACAACCAATGGGATAATTCAGCAATATTTTGAATTCTAATTACAATCCATTTGAAGGAACAGAGTCCCTCATCACGACCCTTCAGTCATCAGTCATCATCAGCCATAAGACGTCCACTGCTGAACATAGGCCTCCCCCTTTAACCTCCACACTGAACGACAGCCTGCCTTTTGCATCCACTGGATGCCCGCGACTCTCACTATGTCGTCGGTCCATCTAGTGGGAGGCCAACCTACGCTGCGTCTTCCGGTTCACGACCCTTTACTGTAAAATATTATTTGATGATGAATATTTTCGAATAAATATTATTTATGATTAACTTGTATTTGCCATCGAATGACGTCATAATTGGCATTAATTTAAATCTTTCCCAACCATAACAAGAAAAGCTGCAGAACAAAATCTTAATAAAGACATTGACAGTTGTAAAAACATTTTTACAAGGTATAAGTGGGACAGTAGCCCAGCCAGTGGACTAGTGGGTGCACCTGATGACGTCAACACCATCGAAAAACACGTCTACTTCAAGGTTTATTCCCCTCGCCGGTTAGCATTACACTCACGTCTGGTGATTGCATCTGAAGGTCGAGGCTTCTAGTTCTGCAGGTCTATTGTCGCAGAAAAACTCGGCCTTTGAAGATATATGACATTGTGTGTTGTAATACACGATACCAGGTTACCTCGTTTGTTACATTCGAAAGCATTAGCATCGCCTTCAAACATTATTTAAAGAACACATTGCTTTTAAAAAAGTCAGCTGAGCGTGTGTTCCACGCGTTTTTCAAACGTTTTTTTTTTTTTTGGATATGAGTTACAAAAAGAGCAATAGTTTTTTTTTAATATAAAAGGATTGCGTTTGCGGGAGAACGCTTGCCTAGAAGAAACCGATTCACTCGTGATTTGAAGACACCTATATTGTTACTATCGAGGATTCAGGCAGCGCATTCCACAGACCAGGAGTTCGCATAATAAAAGTGGAATCAAAGCGCTTCATTTTCACAGCTCTGAACTAGGACTCATGTGTCGGGGATGAACGCCAAAATATCTATATGCACCTGAACCAGCTGCCCATGAGGCAGACGCGCTACCACTGAGCCATACTGGTCGTGATTCAAGAAATATTACAATTTACTAATCAGCATTCAGACTCATGTATACGCTTTTAAATAACCAGCTATAAGGCCATGTCAAAAGTCTTTGGATATCTTGACACCAGGGGCCTTACGGACAACAGCTAATTGCGGCACCTAATCCGCTCAGTTGGAAAATCACGCGAACGTGAACCTTATTGCGCCTAGATACGGTTTGCGGTCGCGTGATTTTCCAACTGAGCGGATTAGGTGCCGCAATTAGCTGTTGTCCGTAAGGCTCCAGGGCTGGCTAGTAAGTCAAATGCTCAAGCTAAAAGAAAATATTTTAGTAGTGACTATAACACTGATTGATGCTATTATTTAAGTATAATACAACAGTCAGTCGTCCAAGAAAGGAACCAATAAAACTTTAAGGAAAACTCCTTGACCTATCTTAAAAGATCGGTATCTACCTCGGGGTAACCCCGCCACTGATGCCTCACCGTGTTCTTTGGAAATCACTGATACACGCATCTACACGAAACTTCACTGATTACTTTTTACTTCACAAGTTTACCCTGATGGAGTCTTCTAGCCTGTATAGTCATAGCAAGAACAATAATAATAGTATTTCATAAACTTATGGCAAAGTGCAAGTGGCCGGTAAGCGCAGCGTAGAACGTCCACCCACGAGACGGACAGACGACCTAAAAGAGACCGCAGGGAAACGCTGGATGCAGGCCGCTTCCAACCGGCCCTTTTGGAGATCGATGGGGGAGGCATATTTCCAGCTATGGACGTCCTACGTCAATGTGAAGACATAAATTCTCTTATTTTTTTGTAGGGAAAATATTATAACACCAAAAAATACTGTTTATCCGATCGCTTCCAATCTCCACAGGATCACTTGCTGGGCAAATCTGAAGTTGGCCTGAAAATTTCATCAAAATCGGTCTCGCTGTTTCGGAGTCCATATGAAACATACATACACACATCGTTATTTATTCGAATATTATATAGATTGTGTTTTTTTTTTTTTTGCAAGTGTCTTTATTAACTAAACAAAATACAAGCTAATACTAACACTTCATATACAGATAGACTGCCCATAGACCGTTGAAGGTGTTAAAACAATCCAAATGCTCAAGCCCACTACCAGTTGGCAGCGTGCCCAGCATGCTGGCGGCATTACCACGTTGAATGGCAATGCTTATGCGTTGAACCAGAAACACGCCAGCATTTTGGTCACGCGTCGCATTAACCAGGCGCACTGAAAGATTTTTTAAAATGAGGTGAGCTCCCGGTCCCCAAGGGCCCAATGTCTCGACCCCAAACGAATTGTTTGGCGTGAATTGGGGCAAAAATTTTGTTTTATATAATTTTTGTTTTGTTTTGGGCTACAGGGTGATGTGATCGCTGAGCGACAAATCCCTTAAAAATAGATTTAAAAAAGTCTTGTTTACACACAAGCCCGCACTGATAGAGATCGCCAAGGCCGGCGGCATGTGGACTGTAGGTACTGCTACTCATTCAATGAGCACCGTTTTGTTCGTCGCTTTATCTCTGGCTATAAAGAGTAACGACTGTACGTGTACGGATTGTGCATAGATTTACAAGTTGTATCTATAACTAACTAGCACTAGCTCGATCTCGGAGCAGAAAACAAGGGTACTCGTATGCCTTAGTGCAATATACATGTTACTCACGGGTCTAGCCCGGACCTTTGAGAGGTTCAAATTACTCACGGGTCTAGCCCGGACCTTTGAGAGGTTCAAATTACTCACGGGTCTAGCCCGGACCTTTGAGAGGTTCAAATTACTCACGGGTCTAGCCCGGACCTTTGAGAGGTTCAAATTACTCACGGGTCTAGCCCGGACCTTTGAGAGGTTCAAATTACTCACGGGTCTAGCCCGGACCTTTGAGAGGTTCAAATTACTTACGGGTCTAGCCCGGACCTTTGAGAGGTTCAAATTACTCACGGGTCTAGCCCGGACCTTTGAGAGGTTCAAATTACTCACGGGTCTAGCCCGGACCTTTGAGAGGTTCAAATTACTCACGGGTCTAGCCCGGACCTTTGAGAGGTTCAAATTACTCACGGGTCTAGCCCGGACCTTTGAGAGGTTCAAATTACTCACGGGTCTAGCCCGGACCTTTGAGAGGTTCAAATTACTCACGGGTCTGGCCGCATCTTTGAGAGACATTGGTGGGGCCAATAGGCCCTGAGTATAACATACACTGTGTGTAATTTTGGAAATTATGAAACTATTGTACAGCATAGGATTAAAAAAGTCTATTATGATGAATACAGGGGCCTTACGGACAACTGCTATTGCGGCACTTAACCGCTCAGTTGGAAAATCACGCGACCGCAAACCGTATCTGTGGGCGATAAGGTTCACGTTCGCGTGATTTTCCAACTGAGCGGTTAAGTGCCGCAATAGCAGTTGTCCGTAAGGCCCCTGGTCTATGTTATGAGGTACGGCACTCGCCACTTATGCCTCATTTCAAGATATTGTAGTGGGTGATGACTTGCACTAAATGGTAACACTAAAGGCTGTTTTAGAACAATTATTATTATCGTTCATGTTTAAATGTCTCCTTGTTTTACCCATTTTTTTTCACCGTACCGCTGAACCGTGGCAGTACACACACTTACAAATTTTTAGGGTTCCGTACCCAAGGGGTAAAAACGGGACCCTATTACTAACCTATGATGTCTGTCTTTCCGTCTGTCTTATAACTACCTATAACAGCTCTATCTTTCGGACCGTATTAGATAGCCAGTTGAAATTTTCACAGAATATGTAGTGTTACGGCGGATTAACTACGGTGTTTCCAAGAAGCTACAACTTGGGGTTCTTCAAAAGGCGAGTTAATCGAGTTCTAAAGGGTCGGCAACGTATTTGTGATGCCTCTGGTGTTACAAGTATTCATAGGCGACGGTGACTGCTCACCATCAGGCAGCCCGTCTGCTTGTTTGCCACCTGTGGTATAAAAAAAAACTAACAAATAACAAAAAAGTAAAAACGAAAGAGGCATTACCATGGGCAAGGCCCAATCAACAAACGTATTTTTCTATTAGCTCTAATGGAAAAACGGTAATATGTATAAGCGTTAAATTTGGTATGATTATATACATACTCTAGAATATAACAACAAATAATAAATAACGGCCTAGTGCGAGTCGGTGACAAGTTTCTGTTCATTACCAAGGTATAACTGGTAATTTCGTTATTGAATTTTGTGGTGGTACGGAACCTATTTAAGAAACTTACAACAACACCAATCAGTTAAAGATTAGTCCATATGCAACAAAATAGGGCGGCACGGTCGTCTGTTGGGTGAATTCGACTAAAGGCATTAATCCGGCCATATCTCCCATAAGTGCCTGATAAATATGCAGTGCTCTTGCATTATATTATACTCGATCCGTCCACGTTATTTTAAGGATTGTTTATATTCACATTTCATAATCTTATAAGCGATAGCCCAACGTCTGCGTCAATGTCTTGCGTGTTTTCATGCACAAGTTCGGTCGTGTATGGAGTACTGCTCTCACCTTTGGGATGGATCAGCTAAGTACCAGCTTGAGGTATTGGAATCTATAGAGAAACGGGCCAAGAAGCTCATCAGCAATTAATCCTTAGTTCGGGCTTCTTAGTCTTGAGCATCGACGTAAAGTTGCTAGTCTATCGGTTTTTTATCGGATACATTTCGGAGAGTGTGCATTGGATCTGCACGATCTAATTCCCTCCTGCCCATTTTTCTATCGGACTGCCAGAGCGGGCACGAAAAATCGTCACCGCTTTATGGTTGATATTCCGAAAACCCGTACGAAGCGCTTTGATTCCACATTTATTATACGAACTGCTAGTCTGTGGAATTCGCTGCCTGAATGGGTGTTCCCCGATGGTTACAATCTGGGCGTCTTCAAATCACGAGTGAATCGGTTCCTTCTAGGCAAGCGTGCTCCAACGTAGACCGCATCATCGCTTAACATCAGGCGTGATGGTGGTCAAATGCAAGCCTAATATTTATAAAAAAAATATATAAAAAAAGTCTATGATTCAACGCCACACAGAAGACCCGAGAATCCGTGACATCGCGCACGGTGCCAAACGCACCCGCTACAAAGTTTATTATTGTGTTTCATGAATGCAATACTCGCCTTCATCATTTCAACCATAGATGTCCACTGCTGGACATAGGCCTCCCCCATCGATCTCCAAAAGAGCCGCTTGGAAACGACCTGCATCCAGCGTTTCCCAGCGGTCTCTTTTAGGTCGTCTGTCCATGTTGTGGGTGGACGTCCTACGCTGCGCTTACCGGTACGTGGTCTCCATTCGAGAACTTTTCGCCCCATCGGCCGTCACTTCTGCGTGCTATGTGCCCTGCCCATTGCCACTTGAACTTGTAAATTATAACAGCTATGTCGGTGACTCTGGTTCTTTGGCGAATATCCACGTTTCGGATTCTATCGCGCAAAGAAACTCCGAGCATAGCTCTCTCCATTGCGCGCTGTGTGACTTTGAGTTTTGAAACGATTACGAATCCAAAAATAAAAAAACTTTTACTGATAGAAAGTAACACTATCCCTTAGTGACATAAACGTAGTGACATAATTTATTGAAAACGTATTTTGAAAACAATGGTTCAACCAAAATATTATCAAAATTACCACATTATTGCTGCCTTTTTAATGGGTACATTTTCTTAAAAAATCAGTGAGACCTTTTTTGAGTATGTATATCACCTTAATTATTCGTAGTTGTGCCTCGGTTAAGAACTAGTAATTAAAAAATGCTTTAATAATGTCAACATTCCTACAAAGAGGATATAAGAGCGCGTCTACCAAACACGACGAGTTGCTTGCCCTGACTTTTGACTGTACTTACCCGAAATACAGGTTCCGAATGGGTTGGGTCAAATATGAGCCAACCTCCACTAGACTTCGCAAATTATTCACATGTTGTTGTTGACTGGAATATAATAACTAATTTGTAATTCTAAATACTAAGGTCAAACTGTGCAGACGTTTTTTATCGTATCGCAATGTGGCGAAGCCGGTCCTCTTGTACACAGGGTTTCATGGAACTATGCTATGCAGCCGAAAGGAGGTCCTTGTACTTCTCACAATAAAACATTTTTACTACGGGATCAACCTTGTAATTGTAAAAAAAATACCAGCTGTTCCTAAATTTTACATTGTGTGTGATATTAATCTATGGAACAGCCAACTTTTCGCGAATTAAGTGTTGGTCCTATAGTAAACGTAGTGCATAAGTACAATGACCTTCTTTCAATTTAGCACCACTGTTCTATGTAACCTTGTACAGGCACGTGTAGCTGAAACCGGCTTTTCATCATACAATAAAGAATAAACAAAATGTTTATGATAGCAAATATAAGGTTCATCCATACTTATACTTTGGTATTCTACGTTAAAGGTGGTTTTGTATGTTTGTCTGTCTTTGCATATTTATAATATTTTGAGGTGACTAACAGAAAGCAACGAAATGAAACGAACAACTAACAGAAACAAATAAACAGTTGAAACGTAGCAACTAACAAAAACGTCATAGCGACTAACAAGAAACATCGTAGCGACTAACAAGAAGCGTCATAGCGACTAACAGAAAGCGTCGTAGCTACAAAATAGAGGGTCGTAGCAACTAACAGAAAGCGTCTTAGCTACTAAGAGAAAGCATCGTAGCTACATAAGAGAGGGTCGTTGCAACTAACAGAAAGCTACGTTGCTACTAAGAGTAAGCATCGTAGCTACAAAAGAGAGCGTCGTAGCAACTAACAAAAAGCATCGTAGCTACTAAGAGAAAGCGTCGTAGCAACTAATAGAAAGCGTCGTAGGTACTAAAAGAAAGCATCATAGCTACAAAATAGAGCATCATAGTAACTAACAAAAAGCATCGTAGCTGCTAAGAGAAAGCGTCGTAGCAACTAACAGAAAACGTCGTAGTTACTAAGAGAAAGCGTCGTAGCAACTAACAGAAAACGTCGTAGCTACTAAAAGAGAGCGTCGTAGCGAACAGCAAGTAGCGTCGTAGTGAGTGTGTAGCAAGGTATACAGAGGTGAATATCAAATATTGTAAGAAAAATAATTACAATAACAAGGATTTAAACTATTAAACAAAAATAATGACTCAAAATGTTGGGATTGGAAATGGGATTAATAAAGAGAAGGTTACTCAGTTAAAAATAATAATTACAAGCAAATCCGCGCAACTGTTGACTAGCAACCAGCAAAATATAATACAACAATTTTAATAGACTCAAACCGGTCTTTAATGCTAGTCATAACTTGGCAGTTTTGAAAAAAGTTACCAAAAAATTAAGTTGGTATCATCAATTTGGTTATCATTTGAAATTTGATTTTTTGCAAATCAAAAAAGGCTATGGATTATTATTAATAATCGTTATGTTTTTTTTGTGTGTTGTTGATAATTTTGTTATATCTGTGACATATCAATCCTATAACCTAAGATAACGGTGCAGAATCGGAAACCTGCATAATAAGCCGTGACCGTGACTTAATTTGCTTGACTTTGACTGTGACTATGGCTTGTTTGACGTTATAAGACTATGTAAAAAAAGACTGAATTACTCTGTATCCACGGTCATGAAAACAAATAAAACAAGATAGTATATATGTCGAATTTCTAGTGTAATTCCGCTTCTACGTCGTTTCGAGTACAATAAGGATTTTGGTTAAACTATTTTCTGTATAGATAATTGTGATCCTAATTAAATTCGACATATATACAAATTAAAAATGGACTTCCGCAAAGTAACGCCTGATTCAATCAACTAAAAAAATATAGTTAAAGTTATAAAATGAACAAGAACATATAAATATATTATACAAGCCACATAGCTGCTTACTCTGTACGTACCTACTTTAAATGACCACAACAATTACCATTGTGGTTTAACTTTACTTTGGTTGAGAGCTGAATGATCTCTCAATTCAGAATGACATTCGACGTCACCAGGAAACACCTACTGATGCCAACTCTCAGTTTTCACGGATAAAATGTATACCTACCAAGAGGGATCCGGCAAATTATTACCATCGTCATCATCATCAGCCAGAAGACGTCCACTGCTGAATAGGCCTTTTCCTTTGGCCTCCACCATGGGGATTGCCATAATCCCCACGCCCGACAGGTGGCTTGGGGATCGCAGAGCGTTCCACCGTGCATTAGAATGCTGCTGTCTGTTCTCTGGTGGTTTTGGTTGCAGTTTTAGGACATACCCTCGGGTATGTCCTAAATTGTAATAAAATAATAAATAAATGTCCCACGAATTATTAATAACTTAGCTATAAGCAAAACATTAACTCATATTTTAAATATTGACACAAACATCCTAGTTTTTCGATACTCCTTACCCAAACTATTATGACATGACATGTATATCTACTTAAGAGACAAATAAAAAAATGGCATGTAGTCTGAAGTAAATTAAGTACACCACGTTGGTATTCATTAAATAAACAAAGTTTTTTTTTTTAACCTATACTGTCCCACTGCTGGGCAAAGGTCTCTCCCATCTCCTTCCATAAATCTCGGTCCTCCGCCACCTCTTGCCAACCTCTCCGGAATGAGCCAAGATCGTCACGCCAGCGTTTCTTGGGCCTTCCTTGACTGCGCCGTCCATCTGGCACCCACTGTGTGACGATCCTGGCCCATCGGTCGGGATGCATGCGCGCCACATGTCCCGCCCAATCCCATTTTTAGTCTGGCTACTTTTTGGCCAACGTCGACCACACCTGTTATGGAGCGCAGCGCGCTGTTGCGGACTCTGTCCATTCTTTTGATACCCAGCACGCTGCGTTCCATTGCTCTTTGGCAAACCTCAAGTTTGAACTTTTGAGAATCGGTCAGTGACCAGGTCTGAGCACTTTTAAATAAGGAGTTTTTTCATAATCTCAGCAAATCCTTTCATTTGATACTCATAATTATCATGATGATAGTAGATAAGAAAATTTTGTCCGCCATATTGAATTTATAAACTAGGACCAAAGTGCTTCGGAAGATAATTCCAACGAACCTAAACTCGACGGGATTACGTCGTTTCGTTTACGAATTCCTATGGCCACCTTCTGTCTCCATCATCAGACCAGCTCGATGGGGGCCATAACATTGTATTGTCACCGAACTTACATATGCCAAGTATGCCAAATTTCAGCTCAATCTGTTGAGGATAACTGGTCTTAAATTCAGTTACAAGATGTATCCCACACATACCACGAACATAAATACTAGCAGGGAAAGTTGAATAAAAGCCTGTAAAAAAATTAAAAATACGCCAACATTTACTCTGTTCTGTAAGTAATTGGAAAAACAAAAAAATAGCTATAGTCACCGCTTTACCAACTGAGTCGTCGAGCAATGAACATCATACCATAAGACCTGTAAGTGCGAGCGAGATAGACAGATATGACATGTGGGTGCGAGCGAGATGAGATGAGCAATGATTTATAACCTGACGACTCAGATGGTAATGCGTTTACTTAGTTTTAATGTAATTCACCTGTTGAAACGTAACTGGTGAGATAACGTGAACATTGCGCGTGAAGGCTTATTAATTGTAGGTTTATATTACTAACAAAACCTACTCATTGTAAGTCCGCCGAGGAACGTGACATTTACCTTGTATACAATTGTTATAAATTCCACTATAGTATTATAAATTCGGGACCCGGGTATTTCCTAAAACTGCGACCAGAACCACCGGAGGATGGGCAGCAGCGTCCTATTAGTACACGGTGAACGTACTGCGACCCCCAAGCCACCTGCCAAGCGTGGGGATTATGGCAACACCCCTACGAGGGAGGCCTTTGTTCAGCAGTGGACGTTTACGGGCTGATGATGTGATGATGTGATGTGATTATAAATTCGAACGCTTGTGTCTAGTACTAGTATCAACCTATCATGACCACTGCTGGGACACAGGCCTTCCCTCAGAGAGAGAGAGAGAAAGGGAGAGAGAGAGAGAGAGAAAGGACGGGCCAGATCCACCATGCTGGCCCAGTGCATGTAGATGAATGTCATATGTCTATGAACTTTTGAAGTTTTTTGACATACCGGTTTCCCCACGATATTTACCTACCTTCACCGTTGTTGAGCGACGAAATCAAACCTGCACACAATTTGTTTGAGTACTTAAAATTAGCTATGTTCTTTTTTGATTTTAAACGTTTATTTCATTGTTTAAGACATTTAAAATTTTATTTTTTGTTAGGCCCATCTCTCCTTGCTTACTGGTCCAACTCACCCATACAGTATGGGGGAGATGGACCGAGGGTAGTTTAAAAAAAAATAAAAAAATGTTTGTCTAAAGAAGCTATGATTGTGCCATATAACAATAATAAATGTTTAGTATTAATAGCTAGTTAGTTTAACACCAGAATGTATATTAGTTGTTAAGAAATAAAAAAGTTATCAAACTTAGAAAAAATGTGGTCCATCTCTCCTGGTTTTACCCTAAGTGATTGATGCAGAGCCGAGGATCGAACCGGGTGATGTCAGATTGTATAGCGCACATGCTACCTCTATGCCTCCTCCGTAATAGCTGAACGTATCTGAATACAATTTGGTATGGAGATTTTCGTATTAACTAAACAAAATAACAGCGAATACTAACACTACAAATACAGTTAGACTGCCCAGAGACCATTGACGATCTAAAGATAATCAAAATGCTCAAGCCTACTACCAGTTGGCAGCTTACCCAGCATGCTGGCGGCATTACCACGCTGAAAGGCAATGGTTATGCGTTGAGCCAGAAACACGCCAGCATTTTGGTCACTCGTCGCATTAACCAGGCGCTCTGAAAGATTTTTGAAAAATTAGGTAAGCTCCCGGTCTCCATGTCTCGACCCCAAACGCCTCAAATATGTAGCCACTGCCGAGGTTAGCATATTTGCGTCGCTTGTGCTGCTCTGCCGAATTGGCAGCCGCGCCAGCCCTACCCTGTGTCTCAGGAAGATGTGACGGTGCCAAAGTATCGACACAAGTTGCGTCCCATACAAAGGGCCGCCCCAACCTCTAGGGCACAAGTGTCATACCGTCAGGCCTCTTTCCATCGTCATATGGAGATAGCTTATAACCTGGATTAACACAATGACATGGGCTTATCCAGGAAAAATTTGGATTCTGCAGGATAGCGGATGAAACCGCCGAGCGCAGCTAGTTTATGATAGCTATGTTACGTTTCCCGAGTGCGCCTGCCCGAGGACGAGGAATTTCTTAACAAATTGAAGCAATATAGAGCACGCGCATACCTCTATCGACTGTAGGTTATTGCTGAGTTACACCATCTCTAGTTAACGTACAAGCTACAGTTAACTTGCTCAATAACTACAATAATTAATCGCTATTCACTAGAAGCCTGAAATTATTCTCCGCCCGTATAATGTTGCCATATATATGTCTTAATGTGGATTTTAAAATATAAGTAAAAATTTTATTACACTTGTCGCATGAAGAAAGTCTGTTTTAGGGCGTAGTATGTATGTTTGTATTTTTTTAATGTTTCTATATTACTTCTGGCTAACAATTTGACGGAAAGGCTTCATGTATAGCGCTACAACATTATTTTTAAGTAGTTTTTATGGTGAATTAACGCCACGGAGAGTGGCATTGGGTAAACCAAATATTGGTCCATAAAATTAATTTAAAAAGAGATAAATAAAACACTGTTTTAATTAAACAGTGTTTGTTTTAACTATCACGGTTGTTCACTGCGCCAAAATATCGGTAGCTCATTCCACAACCTTACCACGGTAAATATCCCTTAAATAATCATATAACTTTACAGATAAATAATTTAGGAATATCGACTCGAAAGAAAAAAATAGTGACAACCAATTTTCTATTTCTATAACGTAATCGGCTTGAGACCGGCAGGGAAACGCTGGTTGCAGGCCGCTTCCAACCGGCCGTTTTGGAAATCGATGGGCGAGGCTTATGTCCAGCAGTGGACTTCCTGTGGCTGAAATAATGATGATGATTAATCGGCTTGACCAATTTTGATGTTTGAGGTGTCGTTAGATTTTTCTTTACATCCAGATTGTCATAGCTACATTTTGCAATTGGGTTTTATACTTGCATTAGTCAACTTTTTTCTCTAAGCTACACCTAAGTCACGACATGGAGGACTTAAAAAAAAGACACGTTAACACTGTCACGGGAGGTGGCAAACAAGCTAATAGGCCGCCTGATGGTTAGCGATCACCGTCGCCTATGGACACCTGTAATACCAGGGGCATCACAGATATCAGTAACAAGAGATTGTTACACCCAGTCTCATTGATAAATACGTTCTGAGAACGCGTGTCCCTTGTTTATGTACTTATGTCATCGACATAAATTTTCCTCCTCGAACAGGTTCTTACCACGCGGCGGCCGCCACCCAATAAAGTACATTTATTAACGTATAATTACACCAATGCCATCACAACACGAAACGCACTATAAATATGATTCTGATATTTATCCTTCAAATTTCATCAAACTTGAAAATATTTTAATATGCAAGTATAATTTTTTTTGTCAATAAAAATTACAAGTAAAATAAAAACTATCTTAAATTTAAATTTATAACTAAAACTAATCTAAAACTAAAATTAATCTAAAACTAAAACTAATCTAACAAACCGCTACCGGTGGGCAGCGTGCCCAAAATGCTGGCAGCATTGCCACGTTGTATGGCAATGCTTATTCTTTGGGCAAAATAAAGGCCAGCATTTTGGTCACGAGTAGCTTCGACCAGTCGCCCTGATAGGTCTTTAAATATTCGATGGGCTCCTGGTCCCCACGGTCCAAGCGTCTCAACTCCAAAAGGCTCAAATATATATCCACTATCTAGGGTACTATATTTGCGCCTTTTGAGGCTCTCCGCTGATTCAGCCGCCACACCAGCCCTTTTCTGAGTTCCCGGAAGATGAGACGGTGCAAGGGTGTCCACGCAAGTAGCATCCCACACCAAAGGTCGTCCCATCTTCCAAGGAATGAGGGTCATTCCGTCAGGTCTTTTACCATCGTCACGCATGAGACCACTTGGTTCCAAAATGGCCGCACAGTTAGCGGTGGTAAAAGCCCGACGGATGATATCATTAAGGCTGGAGTGGCGAGGAATTCTTCCCGTACTTCTGCTGCAAGACAAACCGTGGTGACCAAGCTGGTCGACAGCAGTGCCACACTGGCAGCGGTGCGGAGCACTGCACGATGCGCCCAAGCGAAGAGAAGCTGCAATACGGAAAGACGTTGAATCTATTAAAGTGCCAGTGTTGGGCGATGGGAGAGCCTGTAGCCACAAACCCGATTCCCACTCACCAACGGCTAACAAACGGGCACGATCTGCGGAGTTTAAGCACGTATTTAAAAGATTCTTCCGTACTACCTCACAGATCGGCCCATCCCACAGCCGCTGAGAAGACGTGGTTTTTGGGAAATCGGTGTTTGGACAGGCCAAATTCCACGCATTCTTGGCCTCGTTCAAGTAAATTATTTCCACATAGTCTAAAGAAGCCGCAAGAATTTTTTGTGTTAAATTTTGAGTACTATGGACAGATGACAAGAATGCGGGGAGAGCTACACCAGAAATAGACCGTACGCCGAGGCCCCCCAACCGCACTGGAAGTGAAGCCTGCAACCAAACCCGCCGTTCCAAATTAATGTTCAAAATAGATGCCAAAGTATTTTTTACGATGCTGTCTAAGCTTTGAAGAAGCTGAGTATGTTTCCAGAGCTGACAACAACGTAAAATGTAGGTGAATTTGGGAACAAAAAGACAAAATTTTATAATAGTAAAAGCCATGTGTGTATTAATTTTGGATAATCGGTCTGAAGTTTGTAAGAAATTTTGAATTTTTTCCTCGAAAAAAGAAGGAAACGATTCGTCAAGAATAGGAGAGCCCAATAAACGAAGGGAGCATTTGTCAAGAATTTTTATATTTGGGGCCAAATCAATAAATTTTTGTATAACCAAATCTTTTGAAGGACAATCGTCGAAAATATAAAGTTCACATTTTGAAAAGTTTAAATCAAGACCAATAGCACGAAACTCTTCTACTAAAAATAAAAGATCGTCATAAACATCGTTAGAGTCACCACCAAAAGTCCCATCATCAAGATACCAAACATTTAGTTTTGATTGAAGACGTTTGATGATGGGATGAGTTGCTAGGCTGAATATCGCAGGTCCAAGAGGATCCCCTTGCTGGCAGCCAACAGCAGATAAAATTTCGTTGCCGAGATATGTTAATTTTGTTGAAGAACTGTAACATTGCCAAATAAAATTATACAAATCTGGAAGTTTTTCTTTAGCTTGCGTCAATAGGACTCCTCTATCCACCGAATTGAAGGCATTCTTCACATCCACCTTCAGCAGCACATCTCCACAATTTTGCTTTAAAAATGTCCGCACTGAATGGACAGCGGCTTCACAGCCACCTCTCGAGCCAAAACCTAACTGCACTGGTTGAAAAAGGTTTGCCAATTGAGGCGCTGCCTTTTTGCAACAGATTTTAGCTGCAAGGCGACGATAGGTCATACCGACGGCGATTGGTCTTATGCCGCCTTCCTTTTTTTTTAAAGCGCAAAGATTCGCACCATAAAGAATATCCGTGATGTCATCGTTGACTCGCCCTGACAGCATAAGTGTAACCAAAGCCGTCAAATCCCTCAGAAGCACCTCGCCAGTTTCTCCATTGCCACCGCATAATAAATCTTTTAAATGTTGCGGCGTGAGAGCATCTAAACCTCCTGAGGAGCCGCTTCGAAAGGAAGAGACGGCTGCCGATACATCCAGGGCGGTAACTTCAATAACGGCATCTGACTCTTTTGTTGCCTCGGGAAGTTGAAGATCCGCTGCTGGAGATGGATGTTTTCCTTCTAGGGCCAAAAGCGTTTCAGGGGTAGCGGGTGCGATTGAGTCACTGGAAAAAAGTATTTTCGAAGCGCCTTTTATATCCCCGTCACTGAGTTTGCTTTCCACAAGTCTGTAGAAAGCAGACTCCGTGACGGGTTTCACAGTAAAATTTGAATTTTGATTTGAGACCACATTGCTGTCCGAAAGTATTATAAGTTCTTCCAAAGTACTGTACTTTACGCAGTTCTCTTTAACTCGAGTAGTTAAAGATTTTTTATTGTTTTGTTCACGACTGACGTAAAGCACAGCATATGGAAAAGACAATAAATGTTCCCATGCACGTTTTGTATTTTGTGAAACAACAGCCCTGATGGCCTGGGATAAAGCAGAAGCGACAGAAGCACCTCGGGGAATCCGTTTTAAAACTGGTGTTGATATTTTTGATTGCGATAAAGTTTTCCAAAAGGGTTGATCAGGACTGTTATGAGTGGTATGAGTGGTACCTTGATTAGAATTCGGAACTGAAAGGGGGATGTTAACATTTTTGTGGCATTTACCTTGGTGGATTTTTAAACCTCTCTGTCCCTTGAAAAAACGAACCTGAGAACATTCATGGCATTGCACGAGATCTTCCAGTGAGACAATTGGTTGGTTACTGACATCACTTTGATTCGCTTGAACGCATCGTGACATGTCCGGAGCAAAAATGTCAAAAAATAACTTGCATAAATATACTATAAAACAAGCCAAAACACACAAAAAAGTACATGAAAACATAAAAAAAAGACGCGCACACCACACTGTAGGCTTTTTTTTAATAGTACACTTTGACATAAACTTCAGCACCACGAGTACCACGACGCAGCGGCGGCGCGTAGCAGCACACAAAGTAATCTTTGCGGCGGCACACCGCGGCTTGGTGCCATGGTAGATTTATAGCAGAGATTTCCTCACAGAACACTATTTCTCCTAGCCGAGGATTTCCTTTTCGATAGCGACGGACACGGCGCCGGCTGTCAAAAAGCCGTGATATTTTCACAACTTATGAAATTTCTTTCTTAGCCACACATTTGGCTTGGAAATACTCTGCAGGGTAGGGCTAAAACCTGTTGCGCCAATTTTTTTTGGGAATATAGTGCCTATGTATTTAATTTAATTTAAAATTTAAATCGGAAAAATATTTTTCCTTTGACGTCTTTTTGACGTGATCTTGAAATGTACCTAGTCACTAGAGGTTTTACTTATAAACGTTACTTAAGTTAAGCAAAGCTTTAAATTGCTCTGTCTCATTTTATTTATATTACACGAGAATTACTCATAATATAATATTAATAATATTTTTTTATTATTCCCGTGTAATATAATTAAAATGTGTGAAAACCAAGTCAGTTTTAATAATAAAATTGCTCTGTCTCGTTTTCATATGTGACAATTTCCGTCAACGAGAAGTTGATAGCAATTTTAAGCATTGCTTAACTTTAAGTAACGTTTATACATAAAGCCGTATTTTTTTTTTATTAATATGTCTTTCAAAACTTTAAGAATGCTAGAATATGAAATGCAATTCAAAGGGCAATGCTAATAATGACTTTTTTTTATTATAAATAGGCTTGTGCTTGGCCGCCAACTCGCCTGTTGTTAAGCGATGATACGGTCTACGATGGAGCACGCTTGCCTAGAAGAAACCTATTCACTCTCGACTTGAAGAAACCCAGATTGTAACTATCGAGATCGACTAGAAGAGATCTTCCAAACTAAATCTACGAGCCCTTCCATACAATGAATGCACTACTATATGGTGAAAATTTAACGTAAGTCACAACATCAGGGCATCAGGTCACCTCAGACGTCCGACGCTCAAGGTCATGTCCATCACTTAATACCGGTAGCATGCACACTGCAAAGTGTTGTATAAGTTTATTCGCTAGATCGATTCAGCTGCGTCTTAAAGACGCGTCCAACATCACTAGAGTATTTGAATGATTGTTAGGATTTCACACATTTTTTTTTAATAAAAATATTTTGTTATAAAATCGGAATGAAGTCGATTCCATCCATCGAAGGGAACGTAAAGACGGGTATTTTTTTGGAAAGTTTACGATTTTTTTTCTATCGAGACAAATTTCTTTAATCGTGTATCGGTAAACACATCTGAGTAAAATATTTAAAGAACTTTTATTACACATTAAAAAAAACAATTACTACTTCGAGTTGCCAACCAAAATTGGCATCTATATATAAGATGTATATCCTACAAGACCTACGTCGCCTCGGCGCTACAGCTTACACCTAGATATTCTCTTCGTATAAAAGTTGCCTGGTAGAGATTACTTTTAACGATACATTCACCAGTTGTTTCTTTTATTTATAAGCTGTTTTGTTTTATGCATTTAATTTTGTTGTGAACATTATAGAGTTTATTTATCGCGTAGCGTAAGTAGCGCGTTGATGTCTTTTACTTGGGCGTTCAACAAACAGACATAATCACGGCACGCCGCTAGTAACGATCTGTCTTCATTTCCTAATTACGGTTTATCGTAAATTAATCATCATCAAGAACCAGAGTCACCGACATAGCTGTTAAAATTTGCAAGTTTAAGTGGCAATGGGCAGGCCACATCGCTCGAAGAACCGATAACCGATGGGGAAGAAAGGTTCTGGAGTGGAGACCACGAACCGGAAGACGCAGCGTAGGGAGGCCTCCCACTAGATGGACCAACGACATAGTGAGAGTCGCGGGCATCCAGTGGATGCAAAAGGCAGGCTGTCGTTCAGTGTGGAGGTTAAAGGGGGAGGCCTATGTTCAGCAGTGGACGTCTTCTGGCTGATGATGAATCATCATGAAATACCATACTTTTGTTTGACTCCATACGATGCTCCATAAAGTTACAATTCACGAGTAAAACCTGTTACAAATTGACTTTTTGCCAAAAACTTGAATCACAATGATGAATAAATTCAAAAATCCACAAAAAATGTAACACGTGAACAATTTAGCGCCCAGTTTTGTATAATAAACAGATTTCGATTGTATAATTGCACGTTGTTTGTGTATACCTCCGAGTCAGACAACCTGTATCACGCGCAATCCATTTTATAAAAAACCTTCTCGTGACGATACAAGACATCGTACAAGTACTTAAACTGGCCAAGTGCAAGTTAAGCTCGTGCACTGACAGTTTCTTATCACCACAAAATACAAAAAGTAGTGTATAAAGACAATATCAAGCCCAGGCGGTCACCCATCCAAGTACCGTATTTTGATCATTAATTAATATTTAGCTTTTTTATATATTTGGCTAACAAGCAAACGGGCTGCCTGATGGTAAGCAGTCACCGTTGCCTATGGATACTTATAACATCACAGGCATAAAAACTACGTTGCCGGCTACGTACTAAATACATTACGAGTATACTTAGATATAATTAGTTCAAATAGATAGGTTTTTTTTTAAAATAAATAATAGGCTTGCGTTTTACCACCATCTCACCTGATGTTAAGCGATGATGTGGTCTACGATGGAGCACGCTTGCCTAGAAGAAACCGATTCACTGTCGACTTGTAGACACCCGGATTGTAACTAACGGAGAAAACCCATTCAGGCAATGACCCACAGAATAGCAGTTCGCACAATAAATGTGGAATCAAATCGCTTCGTACGGGTTTTCGCAATCGCAACCATAAAACGATGTCAATTTTTTATCCGATAGAAAAATGGGCAGCAGGGAATTAAATCATGCAGATCTGATGCACACGAAATGACATATGTATCCGATAAAAAACCGATAGACTGGCAACTTTTAACATTTTCCTCGTGATTTGAGAATGATACCACAAGAAAAGTATGTTAAACTATACAGATGCCTTTACACGTTGTCGTTTATCAAAACACAACCGGTTTTTTTGTATAATTATTGAAAAAAACCTGTGTAATAAACAACAACTAGTTCGTACGGATGTATCACTATGCAGGACCTGTCGCGGCGTAGTACGCAACCGGTCCTCCTTCGTAGCTTCGTAGCTCCTACGCTATTAAGGCTCTCTTTTCCCACTCTTATCAATATTGGTCACTCTTCGTTGCTTATTTGGTTTTTTATTGGTCCTTGAAAAATACTGCCTAACGCGGTTGAAACTATAGTCGGAGTGACCGGCTTAATCTTACGTGAGTAATTCCCGTGTAATATAAATAAAATTGGTAATTCTTGTTTTAGTCTGTCTACTTCTATCATCATCATCATCAGCCAGAAGACGTCCACTGCTGAACATAGGCCTCTCCCTTTAACCTCCACACTGAACGACAGCCTGCCTTTTGCATCCACTGGATGCCAGCGACTCTCACAATGTCGTCGGTCCATCTAGTGAGAACCGGAAGACGCAGCGTAGGGAGGCCCCCTACGCTGCGTCTTCCGGTTCGTGGTTCTTCCATGGTTAGCTTAAAATTGTAAAAATGTTGTCATGTCAAAATGTTATATTTTATCTAGGAAACCGTAAAGACCGATACACGATTAAAGAAATTTAGCTCGATAGCAAAAAACACCCGTTTTTACGTTCCCTTCGATGGATGGAATCAACTTCATTCTGTTTCTGTACTAGATATTTTTATTTGAAAAAATTGTGTGTAATCCTAACAATCATTCAAATACTTTCGTGATTGAAGTGTTTTGTAAAAGCGTAAGATTTTTTGTAGAAAATAACAATATTGAAAATATTTGAAAGCGCGCACGTCGAGTATGCAAGCATTACCGTCAAACAAGTGTACCGTCTCTACCATTTTGCCATAATCATTTAGAGTGTACAACTGAATGTAGGTTAGTTGTATTTTCACGCATTACGATAAATTGAATTGGGCGAAATAGTGGAGTAAGTCCAATTAGACTAAATAGGTTAAGAACGAGTTATTCCTTTATCCTTCAGCATTTAGCAAATAAGTATAGGAATTGGTGGCAATGGGCAGGCCACATCGCTCGAAGAACCGATAACCGATGGGGAAGAAAGGTTCTTGAGTGGAGACCACGAACCGGAAGACACAGCGTAGGTAGGCCTCCCACTAGATGGACCGACGACATTGTGAGAGTCGCTGGCATCCAGTGGATGCAAAAGGCAAGCTGTCGTTCAGTGTGGAGGTTAAAGGGGGAGGCCTATGTTCAGCAGTGGACGTCTTCTGGCTGATGATGATAGGTATTGGCGCAGTGACCGAAAAGTATCTTAGCTTCCAATGCGAAAAGACGCCATCTTTCTCTGCCTTGTGCGGATCAAAAAGCCGAAGAGGTCACACGTGTCGAGCGTCTACAAAATCTGGTTTTTTGACTAAGCAAAACAAATTATTTGCGATTCACATAATTAAAGTAATAATACCAGTAGATTTCTTAAAACCTGCTTCCTAATACAGTTTTTTAATGTTCAACGATTAACATAAGATGGAGATATCTATCGCAAGTCGCGTGCCAAACATGTGCGGGCACGTAAAATGACGCTTAGTGCAAACAACAGTGCGACAAACTTATCTGTACACTTTCGTGACAAACGATATAGACCGATTACTATCCGATTTAAATAACTAAACTAGATCTAAATAACTGCCCCGTTGGTGCAGCGCGAGCGGCATGTTCGCCGAGGGACGCGCGCCCTGCTGGCAGGCGCTGCTGCGGAGCCGCCGTGCGCACCGCCCTGCACCGCTCCGACAACACTCTGGTGGTTGCGGCGCGAAACTGGCTCTCTAGTCCCCTGCATCGTACATGGAGAGCATACCACACGCCCATTACTTAATTTTAATTTTTTATTTGCCTACTGTTTAGTTTTTAGTTTCTAAATTAGTTTATATGGATGTAAATCTGGAATAAAAACATTTCATTTCATTTCATAACTCTAGAGTAGAAGTATTAAATTTTTCGCTAAGTCAGATATTTAAAAAAAAAATACTTGTCCAATAATAAATAGCCTAAAGTTATATGATTATTAACCTGATATTTACCGTGGTAAGGTTGTGGAATGAGCTCCCGATATTTCGGTGCAGTTACATGTACCACGTTCACGGGAAGACTCCTAAAACAGTGTTTAATAAATAGCCTATTAATTAAACTGATTCGTTTCATACGTAGACGCATTTTAAACTAAAATTTTAAAATTAAACTGACACAAAAAACTCTGTAGTTTCTAAAAACCTTAGGATTAGTTAAATATAATATAGGGCGATAAATAAATACTAATACACTTGTATAAAAAGAATAATTAAGAGGTTAACATTTGCCAAATCGGTATTTTTAACCAATGATATAGGACAAACTACATATCCTAGCGACTTGAAAAAAATATCGCTCATGAGGGAAATTCAACTTGATTAATTATGTTAGCACAGAAGGTTTTTTTACTTGCTACATTTTGTATAAAAAATATTATTCTAAAGTCTATTTCATCACCATAGCCCGAGTTATCGCGATAACCACAAATGCGTTCCAGTTGATTCTTTCACCTGAACATAGGAAATTCGAAAACATGAATATTTAATTTTTAAATTATTTTTTTAGGCCCCTGGTACGTATGTTTAGTAATATTAAAAATAGACGCGCAGGAGATACCTAACCCACGTGACCAAAAAACACCCGCGGCCGCACGAGACGGGGGTTCGCCAGTCTGTTTCTGCGCTTTGCGACGTGCAGACCACGCGCGCCGTTACAAAAAATATTTTTTGAATTTTTTTATTCTTTTTCTAGTGTTTTGAATGAAACTGTTTGTATTTAGTTATTAGCTTATATTTAAGCTGAAATTTGAAAGGAAGCTGGACCTCTTCAGTGAAATAAGTGTAATTTATGTGTTAGTGTTTTTGTGTTTATCATCATAGACTGTCTCTGTGTAGAAAATACTTTTGAAATGGTGAAACAACAAAAACGGCAAACTCAGAAAAAATTGAAACTCAACTGGCGGCGTGGTGAGTACATACCTATCATAATATTATATTAAAACACAATACATAATAATTAAATAACCGTACTTACTTACTCGTTTTTAGGGTTCCGTAACCAAAGTGTGTAAACGGGACCCGGACTTATTCTACGCTGTCTGTCTGTCTGTATGTATGTCTGTCTGTCTGTCCTACCTTTTAGCTTTCGAATCGTGATAGGTAGATAGCCAGTTGAAATTTCCAAAGAATAATATACCTACCTACCTAAATAATGGTACTAAGAAATATAATCTATACTATCTATACTTTTATTTAGTTATTTTAAGTTTTAGTTTATATTTTAAGTTTTAATTAATTTTCTGTTTTTTTAAGTAATAAAAATTTTAATATTAAAAAAAATCTTTACTATCTATATCTATACTAATATTATAAAGAGGAAAGATTTGATTGTTTGTTTGTTTGTTTGCATTGAATAGGCTCCGAAACTACTGAACCGATTTGAAAAATTCTTTCACTGACGGGAAGCTACACTATCCCCGGGTGACATAGGCTATAGTCTATACCCGTGCGAAGCTGGGGCGGACCGATAGTTAGGTATAAAGTCAAACAGTACAGTATTACAGTAGGTACTACGTACGTAGTACCTACTGTAAGTCATATGTAGCTACTGTGTACGGTATGGTACGGTAGGTATTTTGTTACTTTCTTTACCAAATTTTATCCAAATAGCGAATTCGAGTAAACAACAACACACATAATTACATACAAACATTCGTACAACGTTGTACGTACCTAAAGTGTGAATAGACTAAAATTATTATAGAATACCAGAGCTGTCCAATCCACGGCCCGCGTCTTACATTATACGACCCACCAAGTTCTTTTGAATTCTATATGTCAAATTATGCTTTTTAGGGTTCCGTAACCACATGGTAAAACCGGGGCCCTATTACTAAGCCTACGATGTCTGTCTGTCTGTCCTACCTATTAACGGTTGTATCTTTCGAACCGTAATAGATAGCCTGTTGAAATTTTCAAAGAATATGTAATGTTACGGCGGATTTACTTACAAATAATAAAAAAGTCAAAAAGTAAAAATGAAATGGGGGTCCCCACCCCATACAACAAACGTATTTTTGTATTAGCTCTAATGTAAAAACGGTAATACGTACAAGCTTCAAACTTGACATAATTATAGTACTCACTCTAAAGTATACCAAAAATAATGTCCAAGTGCGGGTCGGTGCCAAATTTCTGTTCACCACCAGTTTTCGTACTTTCACCAAAGTGAAGCAATGTTGGGCGCGGCCGGTATTTGGATGGGTGACCGCCTGGGCGTTGATGGGATGTTGTCTTTTTGCACTATTTTTTTTTTGTACTTTAGTAGCTAACAAGTTATGTGGTGGTACGGAACTCTCAGTGCCCAACTCACACTTGGCCGGTTTTATTTCCTAATAGGACGTATTAAAGAGGTGAAGCGATTAAAATCCTGTATTTTTAAGTTACACACATTGGTTTTAAATAATTCATTTGTAATTCAAAATTTTGCGTATATTATATACTAGCGAGCTAGCGACCCGCCCGCCTGGCTTCGCACGGGTGTAATTTACGTGCGCAGTCGGGGCGAGTCGCTAGTTATATATATAAACCTTCCGTGAAAATGTATCTAACTGATGGTGAAAACCGCATCAAAATCCGTTGCGTGGTTTAGGAGGAGTTAGCAGCCATACTGACATACAGACAGACAGACAGACGCGGAAAGCCACTTTAATTTACACTATGTAAAGAAGAAGATAACGCATTGAGAAGGAGAAATGCGAGTTAGAATTGTAATGCATCATAATTTCTTATATGGAAAACTTATTTATTTCTATATTTTTTTCTACAGATACCTAGACTCCCTGGACGAACATCTGGAAACAACAGAAATAGAAACAATGTTGCCTTCGAATGAACAGGTGATCATTAACAATTTTTCAGTACCTTTTTTTGTTTCAGAATATAATTATTATTTCAAATAAGATGTTATGTAACTAAGTGCACAATTATATTTTATTTTTATATGCCTAAATGTATTTATGGGTAATATGTTAGTAAAGTAATTATTTGTTATTTCGTTCTAGGAGCAGCGACGTCTATTAAATATGCCGGATTTTACAGTTGAAGTACAAAAAGAACCAGAAGAACTGGAACGGAAGGTTATTGGCAGAAGCATAGTGGATATTTGTTACTTCTTTGAAAAAAATAAAGAAATATCAAGACACAGCGGATTTGGATGCGATATACATACAATGTTTAAATTTATTCGGAGAAAAACAAATAGGGTTTTCTTCAAAATTTACATACTTATGTGCAATACAAAGTTTTTTGTAAATTGTGATGGTGAGTATTGAGTCTAAACTAAATACTTATTTCGTTTTAGTAATAAGTTTTGTATTTTTACATGATAGACATTAAACTATTTTGTATAATTATATTGTATCATGTTGTTGTTATAACAATGGCTGAAGCTCAGCAGTTTATTTCATAAAGTGTTTAGTCTATTTCTATTTTGTGGTAGAAGTATCGAGTAGCTCCCTAGTTATTTTATTTTGTAATCTGTTTTGTGTTTTTACTTTATAGACATTAAACTGTTTCAATACTTACGAACTGTTTCTTGCTTTTTATCTATACCTTGTATCGTAATCACTGAATTAACTATCCTCTTTTTCTGGCTTGACGATAGACCAAAGCATTCAGATTAAAACCTGTAGCGCTTTTTTGCTTAGTTTTTTTTGTATAACGCCATTCCATGTACTCGCATTTTTATTAATAAATAAATATTAGGGACGTTTTGCACACACGGTCATCTGACCCTAAATTAAGCAAGGCTTGTAATATTATGCCATATGAATATAATATATATATGAATGATATGAATTATCACCGCATTCCGGACAAAAGCTTAAATTCCCGGACAAGCCCGAAAAATTCCGGACGTATGGCAACCCTAGTTTTAATTGGTACCTCAAATACGTTTCTCCGTCTAGCAGGCCGTGGCTTGACCAGCCCTGCTTCTATCACACTATCAACACACTAATATTATAAATGCGAAATTTTGTGTGTATGTTTGTTCCACGTTACTTAACTTCGTAGCAGCTGAATGGATTTGATGAAACTTTGTATGGAAATAGCTGTTACTCTGGAAGTCTGGTTTAAAACAAATTACTTTTTGTCCCGAAAATACAGGTTCCTGGGGCCTTACGGACAACAGCTAATTGCGGCACCTAATCCGCTCACTTTGTAAATCACGCGAACGTGAACCTTATCGCGCCCAGATACGGTTTGCGGTCGCGTGATTTTCCAACTGAGCGGATTAGCTGCCGCTATTAGCAGTTGTACGTAAGGCCCCTGATATCGGATGAAATCATGAGACGCAGCTAGCATATAATATATTGCTTGTTTTCCAAAAAGAACTTGTATCTATGTTTAACAGGGGAAAAAGGGAATATGAATGATTGTTGTACGGCTAATACAGTGGCCGGCAAACAACTTGAGCCAAAGTTGACGTAGTGGGGGTAAGTTCGCGCATGTCGTTCACGCATCGGCCAATCGCGTGGATGCGTGCCGTCGGAATGCCCCCGCGCACCTCTCTTTCCACCAACGATACCTTAAAATCGTCTATTGCGCACTCGAGGTCATGGCTCAAGTTGTGTGCCGGTTACTGTAATAATGCTTTCGATAAGGAATGATTTACACCGATGGCCCCAACGCGCGCCGTTAGGTGTGAATCGTCCCTATATAAGATGGGGATATGGGTGAGTATGAATTCCTACGGAATGTACCTAGACGTCCTGAAGGCGACTTCTTTTAACTATTGATAATTAGCTAAAGCGACCCCGCTTTACTATATTAATTGTACTTAATTCATCCGAGACAAAGCCACGTAAAAATATGTGTTAATCTATCTTTCTACCAAAAATCTTGCACATAGGATCAGTTATCATAAAGTTACGAGGAGCAACCACTTTTACTCAAGGAGGGAGCAACATAGTAGGTAAAGTTATTATCTTCGTCAGAATTCTGTTCTGTATAAATAGTCTATACTTAAGTTAGCTTTGCACGCAAGAAGTACGGACGTTGGACGCTAGATGGCGCTTATAATAAGTGTGCATCGTTTGGTCAAGGTCATTGGCGCATGTTAAATCCTTAACATTTAAATGCTTTAAACGTGAGCAAGTGAAGTTACTTTATCGATTCAAACATTGTGTAATCACTTAAAGTGAAAAATACCTTCTAAGAGGTAGTAATTGAATATGTCTCACTAAATGTCTTACAATTAAACACGTCTTAATAAACGCCTATTTACGTAATTAAATGGTACGTGCCAAACCGCACAAGTCAGTTATTCTAAAAGGGACAATGGCTTGAGGAAGGAAGGCTTAAGTCGGCATCACTCTGAGCACAAAAGTCCTAAATAAAAATTATTAAACATAAAATAAATCTGTCCCGGGTTCGATTGCCGAGTAGATCACAATAATATTATAAAATAATGCTAAAGATAGTAAGTATGATGTGTGTATGTCTGTCCACACTCAAATCCGTAAAAGCTTAGCGGATTTAAATGAAACACTGTTTTTAACAGTTTCAACTATCACGGTTGTTCATTCTACAAACTTATCACGGTAAATATCACGTAAATAATCATATAAATTTTGGATATGGCAGTATATTATAACCTGCTCAGCTTCTTTTAATCCCGAAAAAATAAACAAATGGTGAATCCATGACACACTACACAGGGACACCTAAAAGCTACAAATATGATGCGATAGTACAGGTTTAGACTAGAAGCAGCATCTTAGCCACTCCCCGTCCAACATTTATCGCCATTAGGTAGCGACTATGATTTAATCTGTAGATACTGCTTGCGTTGGTAAATCCCCTGCGCAAGGCTCGCCCCACGTGTTTCCCAGCGATGGAGTTTCCATCATGTCATTATTCTGTGGCTCTGCTAGTGCTGCAACGTTGCGTCACAAGTGGATGAACTGTCACCGACATACTGATAATTATGTGGAGTTAGGTCAGTAACTGCACTCTCTAGATTCAGCCTTATAAATAATCCAGGGAAAATATAGAGGAAACAGACCTCTGATCAGACAAACAAGGAGGATATCATTTTTTTTTTATTATAAATAGGCTTGCGCTTGGCCGCCAACTTGCCTGATGTTAAGCGATGATGCGGCCTACGATGGAGCACACTTGCCTAGAAGAAACATATTCACTCTCGACTTTAAGACACCTAGATTGTAACAATCGGGGAACACCCACTCAGGCAGAGAATTCCACAGACTAGCAGTTCGCATAATAAATGTGGAATCAAAGCGCTTCGTACGGGTTCTCGGAATATCAACCATAAAGCGGTGTCGATTCTTCGTGCCCACTCTGGCAGTCCGATATAAAAATGGGCAGGAGGGAATCATAATCATCATAATCAGCCTTTTAACAGTCCACTGCTGGCCCTTTAGCCGACCCCCGAAAGGGCGATTGGGCCATATCCACCACGCTGGCCCAGTGCGGGTTAGTGGATTCACATACGCCTTTGAATTTCTTCTCCGTACGTATGCAGGTTTCCTCACGATGTTTTCCTTCACCGAAAAGCCAGTGGTATGAAAATCCGTACATAAACTACAAGAGCTCATTGGTATGGGTCCGGGGTTTGAACCCGCGACCTTACGCTTTCAAGTCTAGTGGTCTCCCAAATAGGCTACCACGACTTTTTTAAGGAGGATATGCCTTAGTACAATTATCATTTGTGTCCAAATACTTTGTTCATACTTTTTTATATATTTACTCATTAACTCGAAACGTTAAGATTTCACTTGCCGCCCTTGAAATATTGTGAATCATTATAATTGGTTCAGTATTTGTAGAGTTATCACGTAACATACACAAAATATTCAGTCGAATATAGAACGTTCTTTTTTAAAGTAGGTAACTTTCGCGATTTGAACACGTAATTTTTTTATCGGGACTTACCGTGCGTTATTTTATTTAGGTAAAAATAGGTACCTTTCGATCAGATCAAGGTACCTATTACCTATTATTATATAAAACGATGTGTATAAGACAGGAACGCGGAAATGCTGCAGAAGGAAAATAATTATGTAACGTCCACAACGTGGCATCATAGCGAGGCAGGGGAAGGAAATACATGTACCTACCATATCTATTACATCACTCTTACCCACCACGGGACGGGATATATTTGTTTAGGGTAACATTTTTTTTTAACTACCGTTTCCCTTTTGAATGTGATTTTGTATGTTTTAAATGTTTATCGGGAATTATCACGTATTATTTAATTTAGGTAAAAAATATGTACCTTTCGCTGGACGTTTTGTATTTGATTGATTTTGTATGATTGAGAGGAGGTATCATTGCAGCGGTTGTGTTGTTTAAATTGTCTAACGTTCAATAGATGAGTTAATTCATTATCTATAAAGCTTTTGTGGGTTTCTTTAATTTTATACTAATGGAGGGAAAAATATATTTTTTACTATCACGATTATTTACTACAGTAATGATTAACCTTACCATGGTAAATATCCCAATAATAATAACATGCGTGGTTCACCGGAAACCGCTTCATCGCTTTGCATTAGGCGAGTTGGCAGTCAAACGCAAGATTATTATTCAAAAAAAAAAAAAAAAAAAAAAAAAAAAAACTGAAAGTAGATTTTGATACAGCATTGTATGAATCCCGTAGATGCCATCATCATCAAAAGCCTTCTTATTCCACTGCTGGGTGTAGGCGTTTCTCTCTTGCTATGCCATAAACAGATATTTTTTACGTTAACGGCAGTGGTCGTTTTTCTTTTAAATTCTTTAATAATATGTTTAAAAATTCATAAAAGTTAAATATTTATTATTGAAATTGTGAATCTCTGTATGGTTTATCGTACTGTCGGTATGCTAACAGACCTATTCAATATAAAACCTGATTTAAATAGCTACATTTCAGTTCGAACTTTTCCTCGAAGAGCAGTTAACTAACGTAACAGTTAAAATTAAAATACATACGAGGAAAATGATTTTATACAAATATCTAATTAATGGGGAATAAAATAACCCATGATATTGTTTTTTATTTGAAGCGTGTAACTAACAGTGTATTTTCCTTCCTGTAAACTAAAATAAACTGGATTTGAGCATGCTGTAGGTAACTATATTATTATGATAAAAGTGACACTTGGAAGCTGTCTAAAGGGCACGAGTGACTTTCGTCACAGTGCGCCGTGTATGGAGATGTATGGAGGTGCGACGGACGCTGTCAGTCGTGGCCAAAGATAATATAATCACTTGTTCGCGCATGTAGACAAAATTCCTTTTTGCAAAATGATGCCACATCGGTCGCGGGGGGCAGCTTGTGATTGGAGAGTCGACGCGACTCGACGCTTGTGATTGGATACTCAAATTTCATTCGTTCAATTCGCGCCTACGATTGGCCCGCTTGAAATGGCTTAGGTTGATATGTTAGAACCTTTAGCTTATGCGGGGTAAAGGATGAGCAGTCAAGTGGTTTTATTGTCATTGGTTGTGGCAGTGGGCCGGCCACCCGGCGGGGTCATGCGTACTAGGCCTTACTCATGTCCGATCCGCAAGGGACATAAAAACGTTCTTATAATAAAAAGATAATAGCTGCAAAATCAATTATTAAAATTAAATTTACTCAATAAATTGCCAAATTTATTAAATAGCAAAAAAAACTGTTTGCTGCTGCTTGCTTGTAAGCAAGTGTAAGGTTTCCGAAGACGATGTCGAGAATAGAACGAAGTGGAATTTTAAGGAAGGCTGACCTACACCATGGGACTCTCTGGGACTCATAGTCTCAGACTATAAGTCCCAGAGAGAGAGCTTCCTGCCACTTGATAAAAAAAAATTACATGCTGAAAGGTCGACTATGGTGCTCTTTTACTGTATTTTTTCCACCTGAATCCTTTGAAAGAAAAGAAAGAAAGAAAGAAAAAGTTTATTTGTGACCAATATAGGTTTTTTAAAAATTGCTGCCTTTGTACCCTGTACGCAATAAGCGAAATATGAATATGAACTAATTAAATTTTTTGCTTATAATTATGTACTAGCTTACTAGTTACAGTGCGACAAGGGTTAAACTCGTAAAGAAAGTGCATGAGACCGCTGATCGTGTTATAACGTTTGTCTGTCAGAGTTGAGATGTCAACTGTAGCTCCCAGTTTTGACAACGATTATACTATTTTTTTATTTATTTAATAATAGGCTTGCGTTTGACCGGCAACTCGCCTGGTGTAGCGACGATGTGGTCTACGATGGAGCACGCTTGCCTAGAAGAAACCGATTCACTCGTGATTTGAAGACACCCAGATTGTAACTATCGGGGAACCCATTCAGACAGCGCCTT
The DNA here is from genome assembly GCA_932305915.1 of Agriopis marginaria. Lineage (NCBI taxonomy): Eukaryota > Metazoa > Arthropoda > Insecta > Lepidoptera > Geometridae > Agriopis > Agriopis marginaria. Next base: position 18,086,946 of record OW029925.1, read on the forward strand.
CCATAGACTAGCAGTTTGCATAATAAATGTGGAATCAAAGCGCTTCGTACGGGTTTTCGGAATATCAACCAAAAAGCGATGTCGATATTAAGCTATGTCGTCATACTTTGTGTATGTGGTAGGCAATACCTAATAATTCTTTGCTTACATTAAAAACTTATGATGGCATAATATGATGCATCGAGTCACCAGGATGCCTAAACCAGCCCCTATCGGTTCAACGACCGCAACGTGAACATTACGCCAGATAAAGCTATGATGAAATACTGATAACACCATGTGCATTCTCCACCCGTCATCGGTCGTAATTTCTATGAAAAACAACTTTAAACCCGATTGCTCGAAAAGATGACTTTTTATAAAAAAAAATAGGCTGGCTCTACGGTGGAGCACGCTTGCCTAGAAGAAACTGATTCACTCGCGATTTGAAGACACCCAGATTGTAATCGAGGAAAACGCATTCAGGCAGCGCATTCCACAGACTAGCAGTTCGTACTGGTTGTTTTCGGTTGTATGTAATGTGGGAAGCTGGATGGGTGAGGTTGGGCGGTTCACGTCTGACGAATGCACGCGGATAACTAAGCAACGGTCCTCACGCATCGAGTGGCTGAAGGTAGGGATAGAAGGAAGTCTCTAAAGCGTAGGCGTGACGACGCTTTTTGTCGAAACTACCTGTGAAGTGTGATAAACTAAAGGAAATGGGGGAGACCTATGGAGCTGTGAGATCTATCATACTAGATAATTTCATTTATTTAATAACATACAAAACAGAATAGGATAATTTTAAAATAATATAATATTAAGCCGTGAAAGAGCCGTGGTAGCCCATGTGGGAGACCTCTAGACTTGAAAGCGTGAGGTCGCGGGTTCAAACCCCGTGCCCGTACCAATGAGCTATTTGGAGTTTATGTACGGATTTTCATACCACTGGATTTTCGGTGAAGGAAAACATTGTGAGGAAACCTGTATACGTACGGAGAAGGAATTCAATGTATGTGAATCCACCAACCCGCACTGGGCCAGCATGGTGGATATGGCCCAATCACCCTCTCGGGGGTAGGCTAAAAGTCCAGCAGTGGACTGTTAAAAGGCTGATTATGATGATGATGATAATATTGAAAATAAATTTTAATGATCTGTATCATAGCCTAAAGTTATATGATAAAATTTGTTCCAAATACTATATGCAGTTATACAGTGAGTGTTAACTAGAACATTATAATAAAATCAAACAGTAAAAACTAAACCCCTCTTCAATTTTAATCAAACCCTCCTACAAAAAACTTTTTTAAAAGCATTTTTGTATTTCCTCTAATGTGAAAACTGTAATACTTACAAGTGTCAAACTTGGCATGATTATACACTCTATAATAACACACACAATTAATAAATACTGGCCAAGTGCGAGTCGGTGACAAATTTTTATTCGCCACCAGTTCTCGTACGATCACCGAAGTTAAGCTACGTCAGACGCGGTCGGTACTTGGATGGATGACCGCCTGGGCGTGATATCTTATTGTCCCACTTTTTGTAATTTAGTATATACCTAGTTAACAATTTAAGTAGCTTATGGCCTCAAATGAAGTCGTGTTTATTTCCTTGAAATGAATTTTTTTTTTACTTATTGTGAAAATTTTACCGATCAATGGGATAGGGGCAAAAAAGCCTATGACTATAATGACAATTTGTATGACATACTAATTTTATGTTGACATATTTTTACAGCAATTTGTTGTATTTATTATATTAGTAATTTTATAATATTATTCCTATTTTTACTAGGAAATCTATTTTAGTTTAACAGTATGTGAGATAAATGTTAGTGGAATTTGAAGTCAGCAATACGGTGGTACGGAACCCTCAGTGCGCGAGCCCAACTCGCACTTGGCTGGATATAAATCGTTAGTTTTTTCTTAGGTCATGTGAAGAGTCCGTGCCGTTGTACTAATCCAGCTGCGGTTCGTTTGACGTCAAAGCCGCCAGTAGGTCTCTCAGTGCAGTAGGTATTGGGATTCCTGCTTGATTCACTTACAACTGTCCAGTTGGCTTGGCCTGTATGATTTAATTTGTTTACAGTGAATTCTGTGGGTTAGTATGATGCGGTCAACTGGCACGGTACACTGCCCTGAAGGAGCAAACAATCCAAGAAACTGGCGTAGAGTTAACGCACCTGGGGCCTTACGGACAACAGCTAACTGCGGCACCTAATCCGGTCAGTTGGAAAATCACGCGACCGCAAACCGTATCTGGGCGCGATAAGGTTCACGTTCGCGTGGTTTTCCAACTGAGCTGATTAGGTGCTGCAATTAGCTGTTGGCTGTAAGGCCCCAGGGCCCTGATTCCATAACTTCAAAACGCGAGTAACGCTAACCTCTAAAACCTGAACCTCTAAAAGTTGGCCTTTATTCCTTAGGAAATAGATCCTTACGTGTATTTGATAGCCCGTTCAGTCCAGTTGGTAATGGACCTACCCTCTGAGTTTGGGGAGTTAGGGCGAATAGCCGAATTAACACCATGTCGTATTTGTTTTGATAGCCGTTGGTCCAGTTGGTGTTGGTAGTGCGCTTGGAGGCGTGGGTTCGATTCCCACCTAGGACAAACATTTATGTGAAGAACATTTGTGTTTGTTTTATATCTGGTTGTTAATATCTATTTAAAACTATATATGTATGTATATCAGTCTCTGGCAGCCATATCACAAGCTTTGCTTAGTTTGGGGTCAGATGACCGTGTGTGCAAAAATGTACCGATAATTTTTTATTTATTTTATTTAAAAGTAACATAAAAACTATCTTAAATTTAAATTTATAACTAAAACTAATCTAAAACTAAACTTAATCTAAAACTAAAACTAATCTAACAATCCGCTACCGATGGGCAGCGTTCCCAAAATGCTGGCAGCGTTGCCACGTTGTATGGCAATGCTTATTCTTTGGGCAAAATATAGGCCAGCATTTTGGTCACCGGTTGCTTCGACCAGTCGCCCTGATAGGTCTTTATTTATTTTATTTAAAGTTATACCACAGTTATAGCACCTTACGGACAACAGCTATTGCGGCACCTAATCTGCTCAGTTGGAAAATCACGCAAACGTGAACCTTATCGCGCCCGGATACGGTTTGCGGTCGCGTGATTTTCCAACTGAGCGGATTAGGTGCCGCAATTAGCTGTTGTCCGTAAGGCCCCAGGGCGGCATTGTGCAACATGACGCTCAAACAATTAAGGTCTCGTTCGCAGACATTTATCAGGACAGCGCTACCACGTCATATGAAAATTTAAAATCTAATATCAATAATTGAATAAGTATCTTCTAAGTCTGCGTGCTTCATCTTCGACCACATCACTTACCAACAGGTGAGTTGGTGGCGAAATGCGGACTTACTCGCGATAAAAAATTAAATATAAAAAACAATGCTATCCTTAGCGAAAGTAGCTCTGTCTCTCTGTCTGGATGTTTGTTTGATTACTTTATTATGTACACAGCGAAATAAATAATTATAAAATAAAAACAACCTGAAATAAAATATAAATTAGCACAAAATATTAAATTAAACTAATCTACCATTCATTAGTTTTAAATATGATCAGTTTCAATCTCCTGAAAACATAGCGATGTGCAATAGTTGACGCCAGTTTCACGGACAGGGCAAATAAGGATTCATTCGTTCTTTGTTCCATTCAACAATCCATCTGTTCGCATCTAACTCCATTCAAAATCATAGAGTATGTCATAAGTACTCCACAATTAAGCTCCATTAAAAAAGTACCTACCTACCTTGTTTTGTTTTTAAAATATCTTTATTTTACATAAACATTTTATACATTGGGCATCTCTAGTGTTAATTAAGTCCTAGGGGCACCAAGAAATGTTATAATAATTCGTTTTCAAGATTAACACTATAAACTTATAGCTGGTGAGGTAAAAAAATAACTAATAAAATATACTTCAATATTATGTTTGTGAATATCAGTTAAGTTATTTCATTATTATGTAACCTTTAGTGTGTTACATTTTTTGCGTTATAATCATATTGGATAATATATCTAAAACCTACCGAGCACCTGTCACAATAAGAAAATTATATTCGTATCTTTGATAGGTATAATAAACAACAATAACAAAACAGTAGTGGAGTAGATGTGCAGTATTTTTATCAAAAAGTGTAAATAAATAGAGCGTAGGTAGACAAAGATTCAACACTGTTTTAAACTACAAAAAAAAAAAAAAAAAAAAAATCGGGGAAAAAAAATAAATCCGGAGCTCATTCCACAACCTTACCACGGTAAATATCCCGTAAATAATCATATAACATTAATAAAGATTCAAATCAATGCGTAGGTATCTACACGATCTTGATATTATGAACTCTACTTAATGACTTTATATTCGCTTGGAACCGCCTCGTTCTCCTTGATTACTGCACTGACTTAACACGAGCGACTTTATGTAAATGCAGCCTAATAAATTTCAATGAAAAAATTGCAGCGTGCCTTCAGAAGTAATAGCTAGATCTTGAGATAGCGAGCGCGACCCACGCGTCGGCTTACGAGGCGACGCATCGTGTAAACAAAACATCGCGAATTTTTATACTCGGAGCGCAGCGAGTTCTGCGTCATTCCGCCGCGAGACGCCGACCGCGTCGCACGTCCACGATGATTGACTACGCGCGACCCCCCTACGATACGCAGAGCATGTGCGACATATACTTCAACTCGCCGCCGGCCGCGCCCGCGCGCCTCGACGACTTCCAAGTCTTCAAAAAAGGCACCGCTTCGCATATTTACGCGAATTACTATTCGGATCCCTCTTACGACGCGTACGCAGAGCCCGATATCGAGAGCACCGAGAGCGTGTACCACAACCTCGTCAGCTTCCGCGACTACCACCGAGATGACTGGAAGAAGAAGTTTGTCGAGGAATGGAACGAGGACGACACCGTGTCCTGGATCATCGACACCGTGCAGTACCTTGGGATCAGTGAATATGAAGTACCCTTCCAGAACTTCAGAGTGCTCGGGATCAAGCTCAAAACCATGAATCGTGAGGAGATGCAACACAGGATGCTGCACCCGAGCATAGACCCTTCCTCTTCCAGAAGCTACGCTGACAGTATATTTGATAAACTTCAACGTCGTCTCAACGAAGATGCGCTTGCGACATCATCGTACAACAGAGAGATGGTATTCAGATATGCAGAGAGCCACCCCTACCAACAAGAGGAGCAGGCGCAGACGGTGCTGGATCTGGACTCGCTGGATCACAGGAACAGAGTGTACATGTCGGATTACAGGCCGAACGACAGCAGCCTGCTGCGACATGGCGACTCCAGTGACGAGGCCGAAGACGTGTTCCGTTCATCAGAAACCGCCTCACCCGAGTACTCGTATGGTAGTGACGGAAGCAAATCCGGGGACGAAGACGACAAACGGAAAATGTTCAAAAGACCCCCCGGGAGGCCGAAAGGAAGCGGTCGCAAGATGAGCACAAAACGCCCCAGAAGCGTCTCAGTACCAGAGTTCCTGAGAAATCTTTTGATGGATCAGAGATACTGCCCCAGCATCATCAAATGGGAGGATTACTCGCAGGGAAAGTTCAGGTGAGCTGATTTTTCTTTTATTTTAAGTAGAAGTCGTGACTTGGCCATCGTCTGGTGCATATTGATGCATTATTGTTTATCACGTCTGAGGCACGTGGGAAGGCACTTGACGGTAAACTGTTTTACAGCTCATCTATTGAAGTCGCAACTATTGACCATTACTGGTGTTTATACACAATGTGTGTCAAGTTGACGCAAATCTTAGAAGGTCGAACAGATTCTTCTATTTTACACTTAATTGTTTGTATGTATTTCATAATGTTTAGAGTTAAATGCTTTGGTCGTGGTTAGAATTATTCGCCAGCGTTATTATCTATACTTCTATACTATAATAATATTATAAAGAGGAAAGATTTGTTTGTTTGTTTGCATTGAATAGGCGCCGAAACTACTGAAACGATTTGAAAAATTCTTTCACTGTTGGGAAGTTACACTATCCCTGAGTAACATAGGGATTATTATATTTTCCAAAAAAATAGGTATCCTTACTAAAACTCCAATAATGTAACCCAAGGTGTAAAAAAATAAGATTTACAATTTTAACTTTGCGTGTTTGACAGTTCTAAGACAGGACGTCTGTCAGGTCAGCTAGTATATAATATGTATTGCATTTTATGTGCTATTTGAAACTGCATTTATATGAAGTTGTTTATCAATGCCATCGACTCCAACTTATGATATAGTTGCCGATCACATGTCATGATAGGGCCATCTTCTTTCGTATGCAAATTACTGATATCAACGAGGACTATCATTAGTCTTTTTGTGCCAAAGATAAAGAGAACATTTTTGAAGACCTTCGAGACATCCATGAACTGAGATTCAATGACATTGCAAGTCAATCATTGTTTATTTATCTTCTGCGGGCCTTTGAGAAGGTTTTTTCTTATTAAAATTGTTATAAAATTATATCGGATAGAAAATTGTCTGTAATGGGGAAAAGAAAATGGAAACTATTAGTAAACAAATTATCTGTTTCTTAGTATTTACTTTTTCTTTAAATAGTATTTTCAGCATATCAATTCGAAATTATCAGGTAAACCTATTTTCATTCCATGAACAACTTAATTCATATACTTAATACTACGTCTTGTTTACTAAACAATCTACTTGACATGATGTTATCTTATCACAGTAGATTGCATCATATACTTTGTATGTTAAAATAGCTTTCAATATCATAGATAGTTAAATCAATAAGTATGTATATATTCGTATAGTAACAAATGATCCGACCGACCGACCGGTCCGGTCCGGTCCGTTTCGTGTGATTCGTGTGGTTCACGATCACGTTAGTTTCTATAGTAATATTCTTATATTAGTCTACATATTCCATTAAAATAAGAATAGATGCGTAACACAATTCTCATCTAAATAATACAAATGTACACATTGTTCAGGATTCAAAACTATTAACATTTTCTGGGTCAGTATTTATCTATATTACATTCAAAACTTCTCTTTTCATATAAAGAAGTTTTAGATCTACCATTTAAATGTTTCTCTAATACAAATATATGTATCACTCAAAAGGTATAATTAGCTAGTCTACAAGCGCTAGTGTCGTATCTCTAGCCTTCTTAGATCTATTACTACAAGGTTATTGCAAACTAGAGCCTCTTGACACGCGATGGTCGATCTATTGTCAATTTACGTTGCCACTTGTACATTGTTGCTATGGCATTATTGCACCATAAATAGTTCTTTTTATGCAACTGAGTAAAGTCAAACAAATCATTAGCTTAGTAGTTAGCGCCTACACAAAACTCTTTTAATTTAGATTATAAGCTTTGAACCTTGCATGACACTTCATTGTGCTTGCTATTAAGATCTGAATTCTCAAAGTATTGCTAATTTTGTAATCTTACTTCATGTCTTTTCTTCGATCAGGAACACTAAAATAGTGTCAGTCGAAATTATTTCCATTTAAATGTCGTCATCGTATCTGCTCTACCAGAAAATGACGTGTCACTATGAAAAAATTAAGGTCGCTATGCAAATTGAGCGGTATTGCTTCTTCATGGTGCTTTAATTGTGTATAAGGTCGTCTGGTTATCATAGTTACGACCGGTATTACTACATGTTATCTTGTTTTTATTCATGCATTAAAACCAGATATAAATCTACATTATTTTCTTATGTGGTCTGCAATTTTTGCGCCGAGTCATACTAACAATCGTCCAAAAAACTGAAGGGCCTCATCTTTGTCCCAAGTTTGTTGCCCCCACGAAGATGTCAAGTCAATGTTCTCTGGGACCCTAAAAGCATTCATTTGAGGTTCGCGAAGATTTTAAAGACGGGCTTGGAGCATCATAATAACTTATTCGTGTTTTGTTTGTTTTTTATCACTCGCCTTAACCTTGCTGCACCGGTTTGACTCCGACCTTGCTTGACGCTTTATGAGAAATACGTGTTTAACCATTTTTAACTCTAATTTGTAAGCTGTAACATCCAATTTATAATGAAGATTTGTAGTTTTATCATTTGCACTAACAACTTTAGCAGTTATGACGTGGTCTTTATTATTGTTATCATTAGAACCAATTTTATTTGCAGTAACAATAATTGCATTTTTATTATGGCGTTTGGTCACTACTGGTTTCGAAAATCTTTTGATGTAACGAACGATTGGAAATATTTTAATTTTGTTTAAATTACTTTTACTGATGGAGTTCAGTGGTCATTTTCAAAATCACGTCTACGACAATACTTAGTAATAAATCTAGTTTTCACCGCTTCTAAATTAAGTTGAACATAACATTTATTATACTAAAACTAAAAGCTATTTTAAAAAGAATCCAACTTAAAACGAATTCGTTTCGTCTATAAGCAACAAAGACTTACGGATAACTTAAACGATCTCTAATTTCAGGCAGCGTAGTCAAAATACTGGCCACGTTGCCCCTCTGGATAGCAAGGCTCACTTGGAGCGTTTTGGTCACGTCAGATATTTTAAGTTTCAAATGCTTAAAATTTTCAAAACTAACCGATCCCACGGTTTCTGTGTCTCTACCCTCTACTCCAAACTGCACAAAAAGTATATTTTTATCAAGTTTCTAAATATTTGATCCTTATGAAGCATTCAAGTTCATAAGGTTCTATCTTCTAGAAGGTTTAGCAAAATTGATATCTATGATGTTGTTATCTTTGCAAAGGCAAAGTTCGAACAAATATTATATACCATAACAGTGGACTCAGTTACGTGTATATTATTTATCTATACTTTATTAGTATTATCTTGGTTTTTATATGAACATGTAAGGTACTAAGAAGCCTGGAACCGGTTCTGTCTAAGTACCGTCCATACTTGGAATGAAACCCAACGTACATATTACTTACCTAGACACATAATCATAAATTGCTGATCTTTGATAGAGAAGTATGTAAAGGAGGTTTTTTAATTACAAGTATACAACAACTTGAATCGATTTCTTCTAGGCAAGCGTTCTCCATCGTAGACTGCATCGTCGCTTAACATCAGGCGAGATGGCGGCCAAGCGCAAGCCTATATACTATAAAAAAAAACTAATAATGGGGTGAAAATCTTAACTTTAAATAGGTGTTTTTTTTTTTCATTTGTTTTAGTTAAGAATCATCTTGATTAATATTGTTCCTAATCTAAAAACACATTGAAATCGCTTCATCCACTTAGGAGCTCACAGAACACAACAAGAAAGCCACAGACAGAAAGACACAGGCTTCAAACTTATAACATCCCTCTTTTAACCCTATAACGTCAAGAGTTAAAAAAATTGTCAACATATGGATGGTATTTTTAGTGATGGAATATCAACATATATAAATAGGTATCCATTTTTGTTATATTTACAGTGAAAAAAGTTATTTGGAAAAAAAAATACTTTGACCACACTTTATTAATAGTTTTACGGTTCGATGCTTGCGTGAGATAATGTGTATTTCGAAATAAAAACAATTTGCCGGGAAAAAGGTCTTATATTGTAATAATGTTCAAGTAGAGCAATATATTGGAAAAGTTGTGATAATATTATGACAAGTTATGATAATATTATGACAAGTAGGTCAGTAGTTCTTAACCGCAAGATCCGGGGAAATCCTAAAGCCTAGACCTTATCAGAATTTAAACATTGAAACGTAAACTACGTTGGCTAGAGATACCGTTGCATATGATGTACTTATATATTTTTTACCTAGCCCCCGATTCTAATAAAGAAATTGTTTTTAAATAGTAATTGTTTCAATTTTTTTTTTAAATAATTGTCTCAAAATTGATTTGCATTTTTTTTTATACTAGGAAAATACCACCACTTAATATTATAACTTAGTATATTAAAAAAACTGACAATTGTGAAGCAATTATTTAAAAATAAAATTTATTTATTTATTTATTTAGTTTATTGGCACACAAAACAAAATATGGTCAAAACAATCTAAACTTAGAGTAGACTACAAAATTGAAACAATTACAATTTAAAAACAATTTCTTAAGTAGAATCGGGGCCCTGTTTTCACCGTGAGATTGTGACTCTATAGGAATTGTATCTCGATGGACTCACTCCAAACTTTTTACCGTTTAAGACGGAATATTTTCTTCAATTTTAAAAGCCAATAAAATCTGTAGATCGGCGAAGATCTCGCGGACAAAAAAAAAATAATCGAATGAAGAACTTCTTTTTTTAAGTCGGTTGAATATGTTGTCCTGTAAGCATACAACATAAAAAGAATATGAAGAATAAAAAATTATAATACATACATTATTGTATTCAATAAATGTAACTTACCAATAAACTCATATCTTTTGTGGTTATAATTGACGTAAAGCTCCACGCACCATGAACCATCGATAAAATGTAAACAAACAACATACCTACTGGCCCCGATTCTACTAAACAAATTGTTTAAAAATTGTTTCAATTTAAATTTTTAAATAATTGTCTCAAAATTGACAGTTAAATTTTTTTTATACTAAGTTATTTAGATATATGCAATGTAGACTAAATAATTGACATAAGATCGTGACTAGGTACTAGGAAAAAAAAACATTGAGTAATATAGGTAGTAATTATCATGTTTCTTATGTTAATTAAGGTATAAAATACAACTTAACCATAATATCATTTTGAAAACATTCATAGACATAATTTCGTTTTTTAACTTAACAAAATATAATAAAAATATTTATTAAAAAACTAACATTTTGTTTATTTAACTTTTACTTAATAACAACAACAACAAAAAACTAAACTTATTGAAGATCGTTTATAATATCTATAAGCAACGAAGGCTTGTAGATAGTACAAACGATATATTAAGATTAAATTTAGACAAATATTAAGTTAAGTTAAGTTGGTGATATTTTTCTAGTATATTTTTTTTTTAAAACTGTCAAATTTGAGGCAGTTATTTAAAAAATAAAGTTGAATCAATTACAATTTAAAAACAATTTGTTTAGTAGAATCAGGGGCCTGTTCTTAAATAGAAGGTAAAACTTAAAAATTACTTTGAATCATAAAATTGAGTGAAGGCTTTTGATTACTTTTATTTCACAAACAAACCCAATATTGTTAAATGCTCTCAAAAAACAATCAAAAGAGTGTAAAGCCACGTCCGGGTATTAAAAGGTGTTTTTAAAATTAATTTCTTTATTGTTTCAAACATCAGAGGTTAACTTCTTGAATTATTTGCTCGTTTTTTGCTTATCGCACTGACCTTGTCTGGGAGTTTTTTGTTGTAAAGTTAATGATGAATGATAAAGCGTGCGTGTAAAATATGTGTATGTGTATGTGTATGCGGGAGGTAAAAAATACACATCTTACTGGCACATAATTGTATAATTGTCGAGTTCGAATACATTTATAATTCGAAGGTGACGGAGAGACATTTTGAGTTTTGATATAATCATCATCATCAGCCAGACGTCCACTGCTGAACATAGGCCTCCCCTTTAACCTCCACACTGAACGACAGCCTGCCTTTTGTATCCACTGGATGCCCGCGACAATGTCGGCGGTCCATCTAGTGGGAGGCCTCCCTACGCTGCGTCTTCCGGTTCGTGGTCTCCACTCCAGAACCTTTCTTCCCCATCGGTTATCGGTTCTTCGAGCGATGTGGCCACTTCAACTTGCAAATTTTAACAGCTATGTCGGTGACTCTGGTTCTTTGGTGAATATCCACGTTTCGGATTTTATCGCGCAAAGAAACTCCGAGCATAGCTCTCTCCATTGCCCGCTGTGTGACTCTGAGTTTTTCCAAGAGTATTCCAAATTTATTATTAATAAATTAAATTTTATTTTGTATAGGAATCTTTATTTTCCTAAAAATATTTGATAACAATTTTTGTTGGAAAAAGAGAAAACAAAAAAACACATCTGCAATGATTAAGTTTTGCTTTCCGGATAGGATTTTTTTCCGTAGTATAAGCTTAAGACTAGTAAATATAATAAATATTCTTAGGAATGAAATAGAGAATGCAGTTCAATTGTTAAAGAAGGTATTCCTAGCTCAGTAAACTAGATACCTTAGTAAACGTGACTTAGTAGCTTTACCTAGTCTGTGACGTGAAGTCTAACAAAAGAAAACACAATTCAAGTACCTACCATAGAGTAGCGCACAATTCAGAGCCTTTTCTAATTTCGAAAAAACGCAGAGTAGTCGCATAGACAGATCCTCTCTTTTCAACATTAGTGGCGGGGCGCCCCCCCCCCCCCCCCCCCCACCCTGCATCTACGTACTATTATAGATTTTTTTTTCTTCCGGGGTTGCTACGCGCCCAAGGACGACGCTTCCGGTTCTATAGATGTACACGTGCCGGGGTGGAGCTGGATTATATTTATCGATTAAAAAAATATCCTCTTCTGTATATTTAACGATGGAAAAACATATTTTGACGGTAACTTTGAATTTCGAACGCACTTTTCATTCGTTTCACCGATAAAAATAAATTTTGACGGCGATTAATTTCGGATTGAAGAATGAGTTTTTATTTTAAAACTACCGCCAAGTTAATTTATTGGAAAAGGAAATTGTCACGTTAAGATCTCAAACAGGAAAAAGCAGCGTCTGAAATACTTCGGGCTCTGACAAAGTTTTTCATTGGCGAAGTCACAAAAGTAAACGATTTTACTATTGGCTATTGTTAAATCTTTGATAGGAAATAATTAAGCTTACAAAATTATCTTAATTAGTTTGATATAAATATGACATCAATTGATAACTATCAGTTTAAAAATCTAAGTAATAAAATTCCGCTGTTTTTTTTTCCGCAAAATAATATCTAACAGGAAAATGTTTTAAAAGCTATAATCGCGATATAGTAAAAGCAAAGATACCGCAATTTATATAATTTAAGAAATTATACAAGTAAGTAATCAGATAATACATATTATGTGAGATAAGAAACTGTGGCAACAGTATAAGAAATCTCATTCATAAAAATAATAATATTGAAAATATTTACCTTGAATGGAAATCCTTCTTTTTCGGTGTTTAAAACGACAACTTTTCTTTTTACAAATAATGCCACATTTTAAAATGTATTATAAAATATCACTATAAATTTAGGTATTAAATAGTGAAGTAAGAAGGTGCATTGGTTAGTTTTCTTTGTAATTTTTTACTGCGCCGAAATATAGGTAGCTCATTCCACAACCTTGCCACGGTAAATATCCCGTAAATAATCATATAACTTTAGAGAACAGCCGTGATAGTTTAAACAGTGTTTTAAATGTTTATTTGTTTCATATGAACACAACTTTCCTATACACACATGATCCTCACAGTAAAAACTTTAGAAGAAGACCTGATTGCGTTTATTTTCAATCAAAACAAACACAAAAAACTACAAGAGTCAAGCGAGTTCTTTTTTTCGACTTGCAACACTTGCTGGCGAAGCATTATGTAGATTAGCATCGGGACGTGTTCCCGCAAAAAAATTGCAATACAGCGAGCTGTTATTTTGGGCAGCCCTGCGTTGCCATGGAGACGCGCCCGGGAAGCCAGCAGCTACTGCTAGTATTCTGTGGCCGCAGTCACGTGTCGCGGGAACTTGTTTCCGCGTTTTTCTTTTTCTCTCGTTCCACGCGCGTTTTTTCCCCCTCGGGGGGAACACCCCCCCTAGTGCGGGGGTTGCACCCCCGACAGCTCGTGTACGCGACTTAATTGCGTCTGTGAGTGTGGTCCAGAGAAATTAGAGCAAGGTTAGTTTGGGAACAGAGGCTGCACTTGTTTTGATTGGTGTTTCCTTTTTTGCGGAAAATGTTTAGCTAAAAATAATTAAATGTGACTTTAGAACACTTGTCGGCAGCCGTGAAAATTATTAACACTTTACACGCTTACTGAAACTAATTTTGACAGCACTGAATTAATTAACTCCGAAAAAAACTGCCAGAATTACAAATACAATAGACTTTGCGAGTAAAACTTTGTCCCGCCCAAATCCATAATGACTTTTAAAATTTTGATAAAATTTAGCGTAGAAGTAGTTTGTTCTCCGTAGTAAGTAATAACACATAAAGAACTTTATTAGGGTAGTGTGTGGTAATTGTAAGATAGCGGGTAAAGCCGTCCGGTAAAACCGTATTTCTAACCTTATCAGCTGTTAGAGAAACTTTACCAATTAGCTTTTTTTAATGAAGCAGCAAATACAAAACTGTGTGGAAACCTTCAGTGCCTGTTCGTAATAAATAATAATTCATATTATTCATGTTATTTTTGAGTCAATTTAACCTAACTAATGTAAATGAATATGTATATTAGAGTCCATAAATACACACTGATAAGGTCCACAATAATTGACCTTGTTCCAAAAGCTCGTCTGTTAATAAATATGACTTTATTTTATAACGCTAATTAGTTATTGTTCTGAACTGTTAATTAACGTAAATTGATATAACCATGCAATAGGTAGGTATATATGTACATATTATATGTACAGTACATGCCTTTATTGTTACAATAACATAATGCTGTAAGATTTATTTTCATAACACAATAATAATTGTGTTTTGCTTACCTAGTAGTAGGTGTCTATATTTCAGAGAACAAAAGTCCAGATTAAATATAATCTGAACTAATAATATGTACATATTAAAAATAACATTCATCATCATCATCATCATCAGCCAGAAGACGTCCACTGCTGAACATAGGCCTCCCCCTTTAACCTCCACACTGAACGAAAGCCTGCCTTTTGCATCCACTGGATGCCAGCGACTCTCACTATGTCGTCGGTCCACCTAGTGGGAGTGGGGAAAAATAACATTATCAATATTAAATACCTATGGTATTTGTAACAAATAGGTAAATAAAGAAAAAAAATCTAACGGTATACAGGATTATTTTTTATTCACCTAAAATCTCTCGCAATCAGCTTCCTTACATCATACCTGACAACTTTTCACAAAACGTAATAAATTCCCGTTTTTTTTTAAATTTGTGTTTTGGTATTCTTCAATTTTTTAATGTGCGTAGCTCCTCTAATTTTTTGCTTAGATCCCCCGCATTCAGTCTTATTTGAGACCTCGGAGGGTTAACGCACGTCATGGGTCCGACGGTTAACAACCACTTACCGAATGAAACAACTGCAGCCACGAGTCTGCAGTCGTACAAAAATAGGTTAAAAATATGGCTCATCGAGCAGTCTTTTTACAGATTCGACGAATTTTATAGATTTGACATATGAATGTTTACCATATAGGTAAGAATTGTATGACATGTATTATTATTATTTTTTGTTTTATTATTTCTGTAATGCAATTATATAGTCTAATCAATTAAGTAATTATTATTGTAATTTTTCTCACTTTAAGTGAACATTTGTTATTTGACGTGTAAATTGACATTTTATCAATAAATTACTTATGACTTATGTTATTGTCATTTAGAGACCAATTATATTTTTTTGTTTAAATAACAAACGAATTCATAAAAGGTATGGAACAAAAGTTGTCCGGTATGATACAAATACAAAAACGTTTATTGATATTCATTAAGGGGTTATAGGTACATAAAGATCTTAAGTAGGTAGTAATATTGGAACAAATGTTGTAAGAAGAGAGGTTAGATTAAACAATTATGTACCTTCGTGGAACACTGTCCCCCACACTAGGATAACCTGTGTCGTGAGGTCACATTATAATGTTGGAAAGCTGTCTACGAGAGCTGAATAAAAAAAATTGGTTAGTTAAAAATAAGCCTGTATATAAATTCTATACACCCTCTCACAGAAGGCCTGTGTCCCAGTAGTGGGAACATAGGCTGATGATGATATATTACACGCCCCGCGGTTTCACCTGCTATAAAATGTAAAAAGCCCATCATAATTATTATTAATCCTAGGTATATGTTCCATTCATTCCAAATTTCTTCCAAACTCGTTAAGCTATTACGAAGTTAAATTCGGACAAACATACACACTTACATACAATCTTCTCTAATAGTATATTTTTTGTGCAACGATAATCAAGACTAAAAAAATCAACGCTAAAATATTAAAACTCATTTCAAGCTCAGCCCAAAAACAATTCCTATATTTTTTTTAGTATTTTGTGCCCACCTCAAATGAAAACACATGAAAAATTCACGTCGCGTATTCTCTTCACAATCATTACTCTGTACGGGGCCTTGCACCAAATTCCCTGTAACATTTCTTTTTCGTGAAAATCTATTTATAACTAGGGCAGCCTTGTTTCCTTTTCTTGCGAAGTTTTACTCTATTTCTTTAACCTTAGAGTCGGAATTTCTTCGCCCTGCGTATATACGTATATTTTTTTCTCGTAGTAGCTCTATTATATTGATTAGTAAGGAGGGAGCCTTCCGGGTGCCGGTGCCTGTCTTTGTGAGGATTTTTCTTATTTTTTCTCTTTGTTTTGCGCAGTACTCCGGTTAGTTGGTCGTAATTAGGGAAAGGGCACTTGAAGGCAAGTGGCGAAGTCCCAGAGTCGATGTCCGACCTTTCTGGCTTTCAGGCAGCTTTGTTTAATAAACCGCCTACTTTCTTATCTTGATACAAAAAACTGACGAAGAAAATGTTAGCTCTGCCTCATTCTAACTCTACTCTTAGTATATTGTTTTACACTACCGGGTACAGCCAATAAGCACCGAGACAATGATTAAATAACAATCTGATAAGAAAATAAGTGATACGTACCTACTTACTTTCTTATCAGATACATACTTCGGTAACTTTAGTTCTCTTAAAACGTAATAATACTAAGAAACAGCTGTTTTTGTATCAGAATCTATGAAGGTATAAAGTAAAATTAAAAAGAACAGCGGCCTTACTTATAAATGTCACTTAAGTTACGCAATGCTTAAAATTGTTCTGTCTCGTTTTCACCTGTGACAATTTCCATCAGTGTGAACTGTGAAGTTGACAGAGCAATTTTAAGTAACGTTTCTAAGTAAGACCGCATGTCGTTACGTAAAATGCAATTTTATTGATTGATTGTAGAGTTATTTGTATTCGATAAACATGCTACTTCTGTTTTCTGTGCATTTATTTTAAACACGAAAATAATCAATAAGTAGGTTCATATTCATGTAGCCTTTATTTTGTATTTAGTTCCTATTAAATTGTCTATGTATACTATTATTTACTATATTTATTGTAACTGTTCTTATTTTTGGGAAGACACTGTCTGCTGCATCACAGCTAACGCTAAAGCAGCAGGCAGGGTTACTTATTTTTTCTGTATCTATGTTTTATAACAATAAATTATTTTGTATTTTGTATTTGTATTCAGGAATATCCAAACTCACTGCAACGTAGGTACCTAAGAACAAACAAATCTACAATGAGATATAAACGTACGCTTTTGATCCTTAAATTATCATAGGCCTTCTACTGTTTACAAAACTAATGTACGCGAACCGCAAATGGCTGAATAACTCTCACCTGCACGTCCTTAAAAGTTAATAAAAAGTAAACAACAATTTGCACGGCGGGATTTCCCGCAGCCACACACACACACTCGCAGCTCGCGTGCACACACGCACACTCGCACGCCCGCGCGCGGTGACGTATGTCGCTGGCAAGTATGCTAATCGGTATAATTAGGAATGTCTAGTTTTAATAACGGTGAGTGTGACGTCACACGATGTTTTAAGGAAAATGCTAAGGAAACCCCACTGCAAGAGAAAATACGGCCTTGGCGGTAGTAACATACATTTGCTAATTACGTCACAGGTCGTTGACATGTTGGCTCTATTCCTTTGATAGCATTTTCCTAAGAATCGCAGTCAAAAGTGCGTCATTGATAATAGTTATGTCACTTGGTTGAATCGTTTCTATTAGGTACATTATAATCGATTTCTTACTAAGACGACAGCAATTCATTAAATTTTTGATTAAATTGCCTCTCATTAAAAACCAATAGGTATATAAAGTTGCTGTACCATGAATAAGTAATCATCATCATCAGCCACAAGAATATGTACTTGAACTTATCGGCTGTGACATATTGTAATTCTTTTCTTTTTATTGATGACTCAATTGAGTTATTCATACCCTTAAGGGGCCTGTATACCCTCTGCAGCTTTCTCTCTCGCACATTTTCACATTATTGAAGATATAAAATCAATGAGTGTGAATTTCCAAAAAGTAACAAAATCATGTCATGGTGTCTATCGTAACATTACAAACAAAGAAATTGTCAATTTGATATATTTTAATTTGACACAGTGAAATGATAACAAGTGATTTTTATTTCTCGTGTCATGTTATTCCGTCAAATTACAAGATATCGAAGCAAACATTTCTTTGTTTGTAATGTTACGATAGACACCAAGACATGATTTTGTTACTTTTTGGAAATTCACACTCATTGATTTTATATTTCAATAATATGAAAATGTGCGAGCGAGAGAGCTGCAGAGGGTATACAGGCCCCTTAAGGGTATGAATAACTCAATTGAGTCATCAATAAAAAGAAAAGAATAACAATATGTCACAGCCGATAACTTCAAGTACATATTAATGACATATTTAAGCCTATGTTCAGCAGTGGACGTTTTGCCCCCAAAAACAAATTAAAAAAAAAAAAAAAAAAAAAAATTGTTTTGTTTTCGTTCCCTTAAATAAAGATTTTCTAAAGTATCATTTGTTTTGTGTTGTTAATGTGATAGATAAAAGTGAGATAGAACGTAACGCATGTCTATTTCGTATCGTTTATGTCTAGTGCCAAACGCGTGCGCAAGTGTCGATGAGCTGGGACTGAGTATACTTTACACTGCCATATTTACTTAAACACTTATGTAAACGCAGAATTTACTTAAGCATAGTCTATTAGTTGGTCTCACAAGACAGTTTTAATTTTAGAATATGCTGAAATTATCACGTTTGAGATTATAATTGAGGAGGTGAAGAACAAAACCTCACTTTTCCACTTTTGAAAATTTAGTTTTTTTTTTTTTTTGGCCAAAAAATTATTAATTGATTGAAGCATGTAAGTAAAACCTTGTCAAAAACACCTCTTTTCCTATACACAATTTCATTTGAAATCGAGTTTCGAACAAAACCACACTTTTCCGTTGAAAAAGAGAAATTCCGTCGAGACAATTTTATGTATTCTCTAAATTTGAAAAACTGGAAATGTGAGGTTTTGTTCTTCACCTCCTCAAATAACATTATTACAAACCTCTGTTTTCTCAAAATACCTTCCATTTAGCACTATATACTTTACTAGCGATCCGCCCGCCCGGCTTCGCACGGGTGTAATTTACGTGCGAAGCCGGGGCGGGTCGCTAGTTATATATATAAACCTTCCTTGAAAATGTATCTAACTGATGGTGAAAACCGCATCAAATCCGTTGCGTGGTTTAGGAGGAGTTAGCGGCCATACAGACAGACAGACAGACGCGGAAATCGACTTCAATTTATACTATGTAGAGATAGAGAAGAAGAGATGTAGAGATTAAAAAGGTAGATTGCAAGTTGTAGATGATGAAATATCCATTTCAAGATCGCGTGGAAACGTCTTCAAAACCACTTTATTGTGTTTTCTATGGCCTTTGTAATGAACGTCATAGTTACTAACCTTCATTAATGTTCTAGGTCAATAGCATCCAGTACGGCGGTAATTATAAGGAGATACCTACTTGAATAAGTACTGTTTTATATTTTTGAGTTAGTTCTTATTTATCACGGAACCTCAAATATTACGCCTCACAACAATGCTCGAGATGATTCAAGGCTAATCGACAAAAAACTTGACATAAATATTGACAAATTAGTAGAACAACTTTGCAACACGTGTAATTTTTTTCTGACTCAACAGTCTGTATAAAATTATAGTTTATGTATTTTATTTGCTGTCAGTTTTTGTGAATAATCTCTACTTAGTATAAATTAAAGTCGGTTTCCGCGTCTGTCTGTTTGTATGTCTGTATGGCCGCTAACTCCTCCTAAACCACGCAACGGATTTTGATGAGGTTTTCACTATCAGTTAGATACATTTTCACGGAAGGTTTATATATTTAACTAGCGATCCGCCCCGGCTTCGCACGTAAATAACACCCGTGCGAAGCCGGTGCAGGTGCGAAGCATGTAAATAATGAATGAGTCACGACTGGTTTAGTATGAAAAACAAAAGATCTGAAAGTAATCAAAAGTTTACGATTAAAATAATGTAGGTAGGTACTTGATATAAAATTTACCTCTACCCTATCAGTAAAACGAATTCATTGGATTAAAAATATACGGGATTTTGTTGTCTATACTAATATTATAAAGAGGAAAGATTTGTTTGTTTGTTTGTTTGCATTGAATAGGCTCCGAAACTACTGAACCGATTTGAAAAATTGTTTCATTGTTGGGAAGCTACACTATCCCCGGGTGACATAGGCTATATATCTATACCCGTGCGAAGCCGGGGCGAGCCGCTAGTATTTTCATAAAACGAATCTATCTCTTGATACTTTGCATAAAATCCAGAATATAGAATTGGAAATGCCTGAACGATTTCAACTGTAAACTCCTTGAAAACACGGTCTGTTCGCAACTCTACCGCCACGGAGATACGGGTCGAGATATAAATACCGTTCACTGTCTGTATATCTACAGCATTATACTCGCGCGCCGGCGAGAGCGAGACAGACTGAGGAAAACGTGAAATAAATAGTGATAGTAAACATTGCGATTTTTCAATCATCATTATCAGTGAGTCAAACTGATTCGGCGATACCGAGTAGAAGGGAGAGATAGTAGGTGCGATGACTCGAGGTTATCGGCATACGTATGACTTGTCAAACTGATTACCACTGTTATCATTGCTCATCGCATTCAAAAACGTCTAAAGGATTACTGAAGTTATATAACACTAGCGGTCCGCCCCAGCTTCGCACGGGTATAGATTATAGCCTATGTCACCCGGGGATAGTGTAGCTTCCCGTCGGTGAAAGAATTTTTCAAATCGGTTCAGTAGTTTCGGAGCCTATTCAATGCAAACAAACAAATCTTTCCTCTTTATAATATTAGTATAGAGTAGCTGACCTGACAGACGTTGTCCTGTCTTAGAACTGTCAAACACGCAAAGTAAAAATTGTAAATCTTATTTTTTACACCTTGGGTTACATTATTAAAGTATTAGGAAGGATCACTATTTAAAAAATATATATTACCCGGGGATAGTGTAACTTCCCAACAGTGAAATAATTTTTCTAATCGGTTCAGTAGTTTCGAAGCCTATTCAATGCAAACAAACAATCAAATCTTTCCTCTTTATAATATTAGTATAGAAAAGAAAGGAAAACTTACTGGAAAGCTATTTATTTAAGTCGAAGTTAATATCTTTCGAAATATTTTTACGTAAGTTTGGATCGATAATCAAAATTTCCTTTATTAAAAAACTTATTAGATGACGATGCAGAGTTTTTTGACAAGCTTTCACAAATTTACTTTCACAGTGATGCTATGTAAGAACATTTTTGGTTATCAATATTGTTAACCATCAACTTTATGACTTACAAATTAGAACGGTATCAAAATATTTGAATAGTTTGTGACTTCCATAAATTAAAACAATCAATAGTTTCGAATCAGGGTATTTAACATAACTACTAATAAACTAATTTTAATGCAGCATGTCATTACGAGCTGTGGCCCGCATGCGCACGCTTCTCGGAACTTATCTCAGTGACTGGTTTTTATATAATTTTTTTTCAATTCTTAGAACATACATAGCTAATATAGTTTATTGAATTAAATTCACAAAGTCAAAGTCATTTATTCATAATTATAAATTTACACGTCAATGGTATTAAACAATTCTATACATTTACATTATGTATTATTATTAATTATTTTATTTATTATAATATTATTTTATTTGGCTATGAACTCATTGAAGTCATAGAATGTTTGCTCGATGAGCCAGCGCTTGAGTCTGCTTTTAAAACAGCTCGCACTTGGAGCAGTTGTTACTGTATCCGGCAACATGTTGTATACCTCCGGGCCCATAACGTGGGTCAGTTTACTGGATTTCGTGAGGGATCGTGGGATACCGACCAGCTTGTTGGCGTTCCGGATGCAGCAAGAGTGCTTCTCTCCTCGTTTGCTATACAGGTCCAGGTTATTCCTCACATACACTGCCACCTGGAAAATCAGAATGGCAGGTAATGTGAGTATCCCGAGCTCTTTAAAATAGGGTTCAGGAACAATAGTTTTATTGTAAATCAAATAGTAATCGAGATACGTAGCTTTTTACTTTTTTTTTTTTTTTTTTTTTTTTTTACGTAGTTTTTTTATTTTTTTTATTATTATTTTTTGATTGAGCAGAGAGGCCTCACATTCTAATGGGACAAGTCAACGTTTTTGTGTTTTTAAATTTGTGCAACGATAACTTGCGTAGCGTTGATCCGATCTTCATAGAACTTTGTAAGCAAATATTCTGTTTGTAATGCAATTTTAAACATGGGTAAAATCGGTTAAGATGTTACGATGATAGGGGAATACGAGGTCTCAGTTCGGAGCAAACCACTAGTTATTATTGTATTGTATTCGGTGATGCGAATTTTAACTTTCTTTACATGTACTCACACAATTTACACAATAGATTTAATCGTCCTTAAATAAATAATTTTATATTTTAAATTGCATTCAAAATATGTGACAGGAACCGCATGTTACAAGATGAAGACATCCCGTATGTTATCACACGTGACCTGACCGAGATCCGCGCGCTTGTTTGTTTGTTTGCGAGTTTCGCGCTCTACCTGGAACACATTATATCAGACAAGCGGTGAATTTTAAATTACTCGTCTATAAAACCAAAAACAAAAATGTGCTCTGTGTCGCGGTGACATAGAGTGATAATTCGCATAACATAAACTGACCTCGATAAACACTGGAAGGTGTTCTTTGCCAATTTGTTTCCAAGAAAAGTGTAAACGTCACCAGTCGAATAAAGTATCAGATACAACAATACAAGGCAATATAATAAATAGTTGAGGAATTAAATTAAAAAATAATATTGAATTGGCTGCAGTTTATTCAGCTAAACGATATTTTAACTATATAAAATAAAAAACCGGACACGAGTAGGACTCGTGCTCTGAGGGTTCCGTTGGACAGAGGCCTCAGAGCGCGAGTCCAAAAAAAAAACCTAAAGTTGAAATATTGAAAGACAAACTTAACTTTGTAGTTGACTATAAGGTTCTTCTATACATTCCAACTACAAATGTAAGTTTGTAATAGCAAAATAATTATTTTTAAATAATATAACTTCTAATTTGTAACTTTCAGATTTATTCCTATATATATGCTATAAGACCTTGCCTTTAGCCAAATTTCCTGATTCTACGTCAACGGGAAGTACCCTATAGGTTTTGATTTCCCTGTGAAATCGCAAAATATGCGACATAAACGTTCATATCTTTTAATTGCGTTGACTTATAACTTTTATTTTTTTACAGCCGAAAGAAACCATAGACTTTAGTATTTAGTATAAATTTCAACTTGATACTTTTACGCGTTCTTGAGAAAAAAGGTCTTGACAGACGGACAACGAAGTGATCCTATCAGGGTTCCGTTTTTTTCCTTTTGAGGTACGGAACCCTAAAAAGTTAAAGGTGTTATTAGAATGTCAAAACATTTAAACATCCGGTTTGTACCTACTACTATAAAGTCGATTGTATTTACAAGTACAAGAGATAAGGCAGTCCATGTACGTAGAGTATTAGTCTGGGTACAACGTACTATGAAATTAACACAAATTTATTTAATGATCTAAATCTACTTTGAATGCTAAATTTTAACATCACTATTCCTACCAGTACTGGAGCCTTTAGGGACAACTCCTTACGCGGTCTCGAACTAACGTTAAAACAGCGCAGTTCGGAAAATCACGCGAACATGAACCTTAACGCGTCCAAATACGGTTAGCGGTCGGGCAAATTTTTTCATCACCTAACTGAATTGTTTAACGTAATTCCAATCATTTATGCGACATTTCCTATTTTACCAATGGTTATAAATTAAGACAAAATCCTTCCTCCCAAATTACCACAAGATGTGGTAGTGATACTTCCCAAGTAACCATTAGTAGTGGCAAGATGGTCCAAAACGTAGTTTTATAAAGACAAATAAATTCCAAAGGTATTTTTGGAAATTCATACGTCGACATCGTAACAGCTTTTTTTAATGCCTAAGTGTATTGCGACCTTATTTCTATGTTTTATCTATCACTAGCGACCCGCCCGCCCGGCTTCGCACGGGTGTAATTTACGTGCGAAGCCGGGGCAGGTCGCTAGTTATATATATAAACCCTCCTTGAAAATATACCTAACTGATGGTGAAAACCGCATCAAAATCTGTTGCGTGGTTTAGGAGGAGTTAGCGGCCATACAGACAAACAGACGCGGAAAGCGACTTCAATTTATACTATGTAGATATTATGGCTCTGACTGAATCACCTTATTAGTTTGAACGCACATAAATGATGCGAGTTTACCCAGGGTTGCTAATTTTCAGTCCATACCTACTTTAGTACTTAACATGGAATTTTCAGTTACATCCATAAATAGTTTTATGACAATATTATTATTTATTATGTCATTGGGACTTTCCGCTGCCATTCCTAAATTACTCATATACATACAGGTAAATTTCCATTATCAATTTATTGAATTACATTTAAAGTCAGTTTGGTTGGTTCAATAAATAATAATTATAATTTTTAGAAAAAAAAAGAACCGACTTCATGACTATACATACCTACATTTACAAACTGAATATTACGACTGAAATACTTTGTATCCATGGTCTTGAAAAATTTAACGAAAAACAACAGGGCCCGGTCGCCAGGAAACACTTTGTTTTTTTGAAGTGCTATTGTAGGAACAGTTCCTCTATGTTTGTTGTTCAGTTGACAGCGTCGCTAGTGGAGAACAAAGTATGAAATTCACCAAGAAACAACTGTAGTCCCAATTTTGCCCACCTTAACAGCTAAGTTGGTGGCACTGTGCAATGTACATTGAATTCGTTGTTATCGTAATTTTTTTTTAGTTTTTGTAGATTTTTCAAAAAGCGCTGTATCAATGTTGATAAAAAAATTATGGGACCACCTATGAGATAAGACCTACCAACCAAAAAAAGAATCACCAAAAACAATTCTAAATTGACGGAGTAATCGCGTAACAAACATACCTACATTTAAAAAAACAGTCGAATTGATAACCGCCTCTTTTTGGAAGTCGGTTAAAAATTATAGTTAAAACAAAGGGCATACAAAGGGTTCATTAAAGCTGAAGGCAAATTTGACGAAATGCGCTCTATTAAATTTCCTTATCAATCAATTCCGCGCCAGTTTCTAAAATTGAATAAAGTGACGATAATAAACTCACGTTGTTACCGTCTTTTAATATTATTGTGACGAAATAGTTGATAACCCTAATTATACAAATCGTTACAGGAGAGTACGATAACGTTATCGAGCTTGTACGGTCATTGTGTACACCGATGGTGATAACTATATTTAGAAAACTACATTTATTATTTCGGTCGTAAGACTAACATATAAGCATATATGAGTAAGTACAATGGCTTTTGTCGCAACAGAACGTAATCCTTACCTCTAGTATAGTATATTTCTCTATGTCTTTACTAATATTATACAGTACAATACAATTAAATACAATATTACTTTATTACACACCGAAAATACAAATTAAACTTAAACTAACATAAAAAACAAATATACGGCAGTATAATGGGCGGCCTTATCGCCTAAAGCGATTTCTTCCAGGCAACCTTTGGATGGACAGGACTAAAGAAGTTGAAAAACGGTCGGTGGTGCACATAACATATGAATAATAATTAATAATTATAAAAGCGAAGTACTGTAGTGTATTGAGCCTGTCTGTCTGTTTGTTTGTTTGCTTTTCACAACTAGGTTGATCTTAAATAAATTTAGCACAGTAAGGGTGGACATAGGGTACTTTTCCCTCAGACAATGGGGAAAACTGGAAAATCGCTGGTTACAACATGGGATTCAGCTATTAGTTTATATAACACAATCAATATGAAGAAAATACAAAAAGCTAAAATGAATTTTAAGAATAAAAGAACAATTTTTTTTTTACAAATTATAGGCATGCGCTTGACCGCCAACTCGCCTGATGTTAAGCGATGATGCGGTCTACGATGGAGCACGCCTAGAAGAAACCGATTCACTCGTGATTTGAAGACACCCAGATTGTATCTATCGGGGAACACCCATTCAGGCAGCGCATTCCACAGACTAGCAGTTCGCACAATAAAAGTGGAATCAAAGCGCTTCGTTCGGGTTTTCGGAATACCAACCATAAAGCGGTGTCGATTTATCGCCAAATCTTTTCATTTCAGAATTATCAAAGTACAAGGTATAGTGCTAAATGAAAACCCTAAACCACAACAAAGGGCATACTACACATACAAAATAAACAACAATTACCTGTCTGTCTGAGGACTTATTGTTTATTTGTGCATTTTAGTTTTTGTTGCCTGTCTTAATTACGATCAATTCTCAAACTTAATTCAGTTTTTACTTCTTTGTCTGGCAGTCGTACGGACGTCAATGCGAAATTGACAAATTGTGCCGTAGTAAACTGTAAAACTTCTAAAGCATGAATTATACCACCAATCTCGGGAGGCATAAGAAATGCGATAACAATTAGATGGTCGACGTATAATATCTGTAGATTTATTTACGAATGTTGTTTGTTGACATTAAGTTGTTGAATATCATCTTGTAGGTCACACGGACAGTGGGCTTACTCTTGACACTCGATTTCAATCGTAATTTGGGATCGGGATCGAAAACATGCCATTTGGTACTCTTCAATCGCGTCAAGAGTACCGAAAGCGTCGATTTAAGCCGATTTTATTTAGGTCCATAAAATTCCACCATTATCGGTTCCAATCGTGCGCTAGTTTAGAATTCAAGAGTACCAAAATGGCATGTTTTCGATCCCAATCCCAAATTCGATTGAAATCGAGTGTCAAGAGTAAGCCCACAGGACAAGCTAGTTCCGATAAACAACATACAAGAAAATTTCGTCACATTACTGGTTGTGCGTCCACTGCATACCAATAAGGCATTCCGCGAATGTCCACGTTTTATGCTAACTAGTCATTATAATGATATGTCTGAATTCTGTACCTCCCCGCGACGGGACTGTCCCGCTCTTTTATTTTGAAAACAAATTTAATATGTTTAAGATCAAAATAAATTATTAAACTACTTATATTTTATTTTATTTTATCTGTTTCTTGATTTCTACTACTAGCTTCTTAAAATTAGAGGTTTGTGAGTTTATTTTTACCATTACCATAATATCGATGTTTTCTTGCATATAACCTCTAGTATAGTATATTTCTCTATGATATAACTAACTGACTCCTATTTTAATATTAGGCTTGAAAGTTTAGACCATGTTGGCTTATTTTAATATACAAATAGACATCAGCATCAAAACCCATACAATATTGGCTTTAATAGGTCCATTCTTTTCACCTAACGAAAATCCAACTTTCATGAACCTCTAGATATTTGAACATTTAATCCAAAAAAATCTAGTGCAAACAAACACCACAATGTGAGACATATTCGCCACTTTGTGTCCGTCACGTTAAACCACAGATTGTGTAGCAGTGTGCGTCATTTGTTATATATATGTACCTACCTCATAAACATTTCATTTACATGGCTACCGAGTTACAAAGTTACCTTTAACAGGTTTCCATCCAACAACAATAAAAAAGAAACGTGTTTACGAAAGTTAAAGTCACGTTTTTCAACTTCGGCAAGGAGTTGTCACAAGTTCCATTTTGTTTGTAATATACAGATGTAGACACTATGTCGATACTTATAACGTACACAGTACCTACTCGATGGCAGTGGTAGGTACCATATCAAATGTAAGAGGAGGTAAATATTAATTTTAGAATCGTGTAACAGCGCTGCTATTTTGCCTAAAATTTTGCAGAACTGGCATTTTCCCGGGAAAAATAGTATATTATGCAATTAGTGAAGGACTGAATCACGACCGTAGGGAGAGATTCATGATGATTGAACCACAACCATAGTGAGTGATTCAAGTGTTAGACTCCTGAGCGACGCGAGTGATTCATGGCCCTCGATATAAATCCGTTTTATTCAAGAGTTGCACACTATACTTTATACCATGACTACGAGAAAAAGAAAGATTGTATCCAGTATATTTTGCGCAGATACCACAGTGCCTCAAGACGAGGGTTTTTGACCAGTGTGTGTTGCCAGTGATGACATATGGTACTGAGACGTGGTCCTTAACTTTTGGCCTTTTGGAAAAACTCAGAGTCACTCAGCGGGCAATGGAGAGAGCTATGCTCGGTGTTTCTTTGCGCGATAAAATCCGAAACGTGGATATTCGCCAAAGAACCAGAGTCACCGACATAGCTGTTAAAATTTGCAAGTTGAAGTGGCAATGGGCAGGCCACATCGCTCGAAGAACCGATAACCGATGGGGAAGAAAGGTTCTTGAGTGGAGACCACGAACCGGAAGACGCAGCGTAGGTAGGCCTCCCACTAGATGGACCGACGACATAGTGAGAGTCGCTGGCATCCAGTGGATGCAAAAGGCAGGCTGTCGTTCAGTGTGGAGGTTAAAGGGGGAGGCCTATGTTCAGCAGTGGACGTCTTCTGGCTGATGATGATGATATTTTGCGCCCTTTTGATAGTACGCGCCCCCGTACCACATAATTGGTGCCTTTTCTCGGGACTCGCACACAATTTATTCACAATTTCACAAGCATAGTGTGAGGTGCGAATATTATTAAGTGATGCAGGTACAATACAGAGGTAGGTATGCTTGTGTTGACTCGAAACTGCGTCATATATGAGGGTCAAATAACTTTGGAGAGCCGCTCATGGTGCTTGATTTGTTTTACAGACTTGTTTTTTTAATAAAGCAAAATTGCGTCTTGATTGAGCATTTTGGAAGGCAAACTGATAAGTATTTTTAAATTTAATACTCATATTGTTTGTCCTTTTTTGCTACAGTGCGAGTAATTATATATCTGACGAGTGAAATGAAAATGGAGTTTATTATAAAATTTGCAAATTCAAATTCTTTTTAGTATGAAGCCACGACATACCACCTAGAAAAATGTATTACTACCATTGATTTATATGTACTATTTGAATTCTTTGATTACTACACATAGCTGATTACAAATTACTAACAGCGCCCGCGGCTTTACCCTGTATCCTACGGGGACCATAAACTTTTCCGGAACAAATGTAAATTATGTGTTAATCCAGGATGTTCTTTTTTTTCTGGGCAAGTGCCTTTATTTACTAACCAAAATACAAGCTAAAAATAAAACTACAAATACAGTTAGACTGCCCATAGACCGTTGAAGGTCTAAAGACAATCCAAATGCTCAAGCCCACTACCGGTTGGCAGCGTACCCAGCATGCTGGCGGCATTACCACGGATGTTCTTGGATGGTAGATAATTCTGTTTATGTTTTTTTATATATTGTAAATAGGCTTGCGTTTGACCGCCATCTCGCCTGATGTTAAACGTTTATGCTCTACCTCACCCAGATTTAAATGTAACAAGTAATCCAGAAAGGCTTGACGCCCTTCTGAAGGCACCAGCTCACCATATGACTAAACCTCGATCCCCCAGCAGCCGGATTCCCCTCACGTAGGGTCGCATCCTTGGCCTGCTGCAGAAGGCTCCCTCGGCCTCGCCCGTACGCCTCACGCATCCAAAACTGTGAATCAGATGTAAGTACGGTTCAAGCGAGTGCGAGCGCAAGGTTAATCACTCCAGTACTGGAGCGAGTAGGTACTGGCGAGGTGGCCGTGACGATGACAATGATAATATCGCGGTAGGATCACGTCAGGTCTATGGACACTGTATTTAACTGCAATGAGGCTGAAATGTTTTCTAAAATCAAAAATATTTTTATAACGGACGAGTTATCTGTTAACAGAGCTGTTCTGTTATAACCCCAACGGCTCCACCACAGGAAGCATAGCAGATATTCTTGTTTTGACTTTGTTCCTTAGTTGTGTTTACATTATTACAACTATATAAATAAACTAGTAGGCCGCCCCTGCTTCGCACGGGCGAAGCCGGGATATATAGCCTATGTCAACCGTGGATAGTGCAGCATCCTAACAGTGAAAGAATTTTTCAAATCGGTTCAGTAGTTTCGGAACCTATTCAATGCAAACAAACAAACAAACAAACAATCAAATCTCTCCTCGTTATAATATTAGTATAGATAAAATAGAAGTGTCTGTTTGTAATTTCAAAAGAACAGCTTTTTACTAAATGCATATGAAAATGTGTCTGCCTGTCTGTATGTTTATTCCGGCTATTCTCCGAAGCGGCTGGACCGATTTTGGCGGGATTTTCACTGTCAGAAAGCTGATGTTAGAACGAGTTACTTAGGCTACTTCAATTACCACAAAAGCCCCGGAAACAAATTTGAATTAAGTATAATTTTTTTTAATAACACATAAAATCGAAACATTAGCAAAGAAGAAGAAAAATGAGACTAAACTTACCTTGAGTATTTCTTTATAAGGAATACAGATGAACTTGAAATAACTCGTAATATTTCGTATACTGACTCTTTTCAAAATATAGATATTTTTGCTTGCACTGCAGGTAAATTTAAAGCAGCAGTACTTAAAAATCTCTCCTCATAACTTCAGTACTGTAATACTTTGATACAATACTGTTATTATTATGTTAATTAATAATTGTTTAAATTTAATAAAATCATTAATATTTAATTTTTGTGTTTTAGGGCTTATTAAAAATAAATATATGTATATTTAAATATTGTTTTTGGCAAGTTAGCTACTCTTAGCGGTAAATTTATATAATTCTTTAAGTAATCTGTGAATAGTGCTGTTGGCTGTATTATTATTAAGTTTATTAACCTATCCACATTGTTGTACATTTTATAATATGGCTGTTTTCTGTTCCTTAATGAATAAAATAAAATAAAATAAAACTTTTCGTATTTTTTCGAACTGAACAAAATGTTTATGTCATAAAGCCATGTAACTGTACTGTAATACATAAACACGAAGTCAAACAAATGGCTGTAACTGGCTATATACAATACAATATTTCTTTATTACACACCGAAAATACAAATGTATCTTAAACTAGCTTAAAACAAATATACGGTAGTATAATGGGCGGCCTTATCGCCTAAAGTGATTTCTTCCAGGCAACCTTTGGACGGACTGGACTAAAGAAGTTGAAAAACGGTCGGTGGTGCACATAAAATATAAATAAATATATATACATACATAGGTATACACATTAAATACGCAATGTTGCATACATACCATAAATATTAATATTATATTGTAATTCATCATCATCATCATTATTTCAGCCATAGGACGTCTGCTGCTGGACATAGGCTTCCCCCATCGATCTCCATAAGGGCCGGTTGGAAGCGGCCTGCATCCAGCGCCCGTTAATCATGCAGAGGCATGCATATTTGTCACAACTCAAATTCCAAGTAGAAAAAAACTGTCTTGAAAAGTAATGTTCTTTGTGTGATGTTTTTTGTACTTTACAAGAAAAAATACACTTCCTGTCTCACAGAAAGATTATGTTTACAAGATTCTAAGCTCTTAAAGTGAGGCAAGGTTAATTGCTCCTAAATCTGCCCAAATGTCTGCTTCAACCCTGAGATGAATTAGTATTAAGATGACTTGATAGATGAAAGATTATCCTAGTTAAATAGGAGTCATCATCATCATCATCATCAGCCAGAAGACGTCCACTGCTGAACATAGGCCTCCCCCTTTAACCTCCACACTGAACGACAACCTGCCTACGACCAAAAAAAATACGAAAACCTACACTGAAATATTAAAACGTCCAGTCTTACATTTTGAAGTCAGAGATGACATATATGACGTGATGTGATGACCAAACACACAATTAATATACAATGATGATCACCGTGAATTCTTCACTAATTCGAACAAAGCTAGTGACAAGTCTGCTCTATAAAGTTATATCTATACGTACCAATCTATTTCAGATTATGCGTGTTTACTATCATAGATGTCAAACGCTTAGCATGTCAAATTAAAGTGATTTTAGAATAAATTGTAACAGAAAAAAGTTTAACTTCTTTCAACATAATGAAGGAAAAGGAGATGAAAAATACATAACTTATACTGCAAAAAAAATTACGAATCAAAATATATTTTATTGTTTGTCTATAAAATTATTGTGACAGTCATAAAAACGTCGGAAGTGAAGACAACAATAGTTAACGATAAGCAGTAATTAGTAACTACGGAGGACTTTATCTCTAATGATGATAATAGAGACAGAGTAACTAGAGTCAAATATCAGTCTTGAACAAGTAAAAAAACTGAGTCAGTCCTTACACTTTTATATCATGCAGACGACAAATCGACCTAATTTGATTGTAAATGCATTCTCATAGCAGTATCAAACGGAATTAACAATGCATTAATCGCAGCGATGTACCAACAAATGGTAAGGTAAACATATCATCATTATCATCAGCCTGTAACTGTCCACAGCTGGACATAGACCTCTCCCTATGCACGCCACTGAGCTCCACTGAGCAAAGGTTCGCTTACAACATACATAAAACTTTAATTTACTTCGTCATACCTATTTAATCTAGACTCGACATTGACAATTATTTCTGACCATTTCTCCTAGTTATTGTATTTTGAGTTGACTTGCATAATTTCACAACAGCCATTAAAATAGGAGTTGTAGTTGAATTCGCTGTAGTTGAAATTATTTTGATAATTTACAATGTGATAATATTTTTTCAATGTTTAGTTTCACATCACATCATCAGCCATTAAATGTCCACTGCTGAACAAGGCCTCCCTCTTAGAGAGGGGTGTTGCCATAATCCCCACGCTTGGCAGGCGGCTTGGAGATCGCAGTACGTTCACCGTGTACTAACAGGACGCTGCTGCCCATCCTCCGGTGGTTCTGGTCGCAGTTTTAGGACATACCCGGGTCCATGTTTAGTTTACTTTTGCTTAAATTCTTAAATATGTTTGCATGCCGAAAAGTCAATTATGACGCTCATTTACTGTAAAATTTCCATCTTAATCTGTGTACCTATACGCAATAAACTAAATATTAATATGAATAAATAAAACGATATGAATATCCATTAATTTTAGTGCATTTTCTCTTAACATGCTACCATAAGTTAGTAGTTAGTACTTAATAAAATATAACAAATTTTGACAAAACAAGACTTTACAAAGCCAAGATCGCATTAATGTACTAGCCCATCTCTATTGAAACATCTGACAACTCAAGAAAAACTGTAATTACCTATTTTTCATCACCATGATTCGATCACGGCATCGCCAATGTCACGGCTGCATTTTACAGATCTTTTATGACAGACATAAAATAACTTCTACTGGATGCGTCTCGCGGCTTTACTAGCAATTTCCAGATTGTAGCATTTTTCCGGGATAGATTTCATACATTGTGTTATTTCTATTACTACACGCTTAGCTTCATAATATGCTCATTGGCGATAGCTCTTGGCTGATCGCACGATCAGTTGAAAGCAAGAAAGTGTGATCAGTTGATATCGACATCTTATATCGTGTCCATTTGGAAAACATCACTCGTGTATCTCGGGCATTCCAGAGCTAGAAAACAAACATACAAGCACACAAACTGTCACATCTATAACATTAGTGAAGACTCAGATATTGTTCTATCTCAGTTCATTTGCATTCGACCTAGGAACCAATGCTAACGCTTTTATGGGCAAGAAAAGATGTAATTAGCTATTTTATGTCGATGATTACACAGTGGCAAGTTGTGTGTATAATTATCATTGGTGGAATATTGATTGTTGATTCAGGGTTATTTTGAAATGTTCACTCAGTAAGATTAACACATAATATCTCATGATTATTAATTTACTAAATTTTAAATGTATTATTACTTCATCATCACCAGCTCTGAATAACCCACTGCTGGGTATAGGCCTCACTTTGTTTATGCCACTCTCCCCGGTCTGTCTCTCTCACAGAAAAGAAAAAAATAATTGTTTAAATTAGAACGGCTGTCAAGGCATTTTTGTAAGTTTTTTTTTGTAGCCAGTTGCACCCATATAAACGAAACGTCAGTTATTTGAAATCAGTTAGCAGCTGTGATGCGGACAAAGAACTTTGAGACGTAACCCAAAAAGGTAAGGTCCAAGTTCTTTGGATGCGGAGTTCGATGCGTTGACATATATGAGAATGTTCAAGCAAGATTCTGTCATAATACCTGGCGACAGATTTTCCTTCTCGTTTCCGTTCTATTTACTTCTCTTTTCTGTGGTCTCTCTCCTATATCGTGGTGTGGTCAGCCCTCCTTCCTTCTCTACTCCACTTTTCTCGATTCTTAATTGTGTTTTCTACCTATTTTATTGGATAAGCTGTCCATATTCACGTAGGTTTTTTTGCGGTTAGCAACGTAAGTTTTAAACAATGCACTAACTCAGATATGTGGCTGTTACACATTAACACCACTTTTGAATGAATGTAGTCCTGTTGGTCGAGTTGACTCACTGCGTCCACTCACTCGTACGAATTGCAATGGACTCTGATTGTTGGCGATGTGTCAATAGCGAGGCCATGACTGTATATGTCACAAACTGTTAGCTGTCTCAATTATATTGTCTACCAGATAATGCCTCGCGGTTTTACCAAGGATTGTTCATTCTTCCGAAGTATACTTTTTGTCTATTCTATATACAAAATATATATAACAGCGAAATACTACTCACTTATGTAAGTATTTATATGGTGTAGAGTTCCGCTAAGGTTTTTGCGAAAGAACTGAATTGAGGCAGGGTAAAAGGGGGTCGAAAGTTTATATTAGCATTAGTTGACAAACCATTTTATTAGAGTAAACTGTTAATGTGTTATGTTTATATGTTTGGTCTAACAATTTCTCTATCATCATCATCATCAGCCAGAAGACGTCCACTGCTGGCCTCCCCCTTTAACCTCCACACTGAACGACAGCCTGTCATGGGGGGGTTGCCAATAATGCCAACGCTTGGCAGGCATAATTAATGTCTCTATAACTAGTGTTAATCCAGAGTACTTAGATATAAGCTCGGTAGTCTAACCATCAAATTAATTAATTGAGAACAAATTAAGAAGCTCACGTACATATGTACTAGCATTTCTTATAGAAATTCGCATCTTTAATTGCAACTATGATAACTTCATAATAAATGTGCAAATGTAATAAAATTGTTGCTTTCCGTTTTATCTTTATCTCAAGGATTATAACAACAACTGGTGATAACAGCTGTCAAAGAGAGAGCAGTAGCTAAGCCATTAGGTATTAGGTACAATGAGTTATATCAAAGTTATTGCATTAAAATCAAATAAATATTACCGATATCAAAATAAAACTTCAATCATTAGTAATATTTGAAATTGAAGGTTTACTATTACTTATATTATACCAAAACAATTTATTGCTTTGGTTCATTAGTATATCAAAAAGAAAATATATTAACAATAATAAAACCTTATTTACATACCAAGACATTATTCACAAGTCTATATTATGTATATACTAGTATATAAAGGCATCTCGGCGTGTCCGTCCGGCCATCACGTTTGCTAACTATGCCGCTAATGACACAAGTAGAAATCCTTGACTCTGATCACAATTATCTGGACGCCTTGCTAGTATCTAGTATCTAGGCATATATATCGACAGTCTAGGTCCACCTAGGCCCTCGTAGCTTGAGAATTCATATATACAATGAGTTAATTACATGATCAAGCATGTTATTAACATGGCAGGTTGAAATTGACTCGGTTGTTATTGTTGATGCATCTATAGTTATGTAATCTATAAATATTACATGCAATAATAATGTTTTATATTGAAGAAGATAATATAAGGTTAATAAATACTCACATTTTGATATATTACTTCTATTGTAATGAATAAAATCAATCAGTAATATAAGATTATGTCATATCAATTAACATTACCTTATCTCTTAGTAATAATTATTTAATAGTGAGGTAAAGCTATGTAAGAATATAAACTAATTTGTCCTTAATGACTTACTTTACGACTTTTGCATGATTATCATTTTAATGTTGATCTATGAAAAGGAGCATACTGAATAATATAGTCTGCGATGTATACATATATGTTTCTCTCGAAGTGAAAGGCGTCACATTTTTGTATTAGTATTAAATTGCGTTCTTGTATTTTGATGGCAAATCCATGATCACGTGTTACTGTATATAGAAACTATAACTGACAATACAAAAAGCACTCTCAAGGAAACATATTTGCAGTCAACCTCTACAAGTTTACCAATGGCGCTATCCACACGTGCCATCAACAATGTACCTACCACACCTATGTCACAACCGTTGCAGCTGTCCTTCTAACCTACATAATAAAGTAAAGTCGTAAACTAACAGAAGTTCTCTCGTTTTTCCAGATTCGTGAAGCCAGACGACGTGGCCAAGCTCTGGGGCAAGCTGAAACAGAACGACAACATGACCTTCGAGAAGTTCAGCCGAGCCATGAGGTACCACTACCGGCAAGCGGTCCTGGTCTCCGTCCCCACGGCTCGCCTAGTCTACCAGTTTGGACACAAAGGACCAGACTTCAAGACAGACAACCCCAACTTTGTCAAAGTAAAATCAGAGTTGTAATAGTTCTTATTGAAATAGTTAGGGTAATTATTGTTGATGCTCATTGTATTCTAAGCGATGGTTGGTTCATAGAAGAACGGTTTCAAGTTGGTGTTTTGAATGATGAAAAGTTTTGTTGTTAGAAATACGTAATAATCCAGTCCAAAGTTATAGAATGTGGCGCGGTTAATTCATTGGATCATGACAAATAACGTAATAGGTTAGGAAAACCAAAACGTAATGAGAAAGTCAATTTCTGAAACGTGTTTCTTTGATAAGTATTGAATAGTGTAAGGAACGGTTCAATTTTGAATGCTAGTTGAATAATATTGATGGATTAAAAGTAATTGTAATGATATTGGAGTGATTTAGATGCCGCCGCCACATATTGGTCATAATTTCACCAGTTAATATGTCGAAATTAATTTATGGATAGCCATTTGATAAGTATTGGATCGTCTAAAACATTGAAATTAAACTCTTTTTACGGATTTATTTTATGTAAAATACACGCGATGAATTCGTAAAACAAAAAAATCGTCCAAAACATATTAATACAGATGTTAGTTATTATTTCGCTGACAGATACATATAAATTTATATATGGGTAACATATGATATTGGTGCAAATATGAACAATAAGTGAGCGCGGCGTGAGGGCGGCAGGATTGTAATTCGCTGGAGGGCTGGAGTTAGTTAGGTGTTCGAAAAGTTCTGGATGTGGTTTTGAAGGAAAGCTCAATGTTTGACTATTAGTTTGACCCGAGGTTGTTTGGCCACGGCCGCGTGTTGGGTGATCGGTCAGTCGGTGTTTCCCGTCAATTAACGTGGCCTGTCCATTAAATTCTTTAAATATATTTTTAAAATGTTTATAGCCCACGACTGGAGTCCAGTCGATTTTGATAGTTGTTTAGAACTACGAATTTTTGATAAAGTATTTTTAATTGTTGTTACCATTATTGACGCGTAGTGTTTTAGATAAAATTTGATATACATTCCGATTTTATTTGAGTAAATAATTCATTTTATTTATTATTTTATAAGAGTTTAGTTTTAAGCGTAATGTTTAAGAGCGTTTCGAGTTGCCATACTTATTACTTAAAATCATTGTTAAATGTACTTAAATTTCATAAATTCCACATTGATCGTTCTCAGCAACATGTTAATGTTCTAGATGTAATTGTCTTAATTTTTCCAGTCTCAGTGTTAGTTCATAGTGAGTTAGGATTTAAAGATGGCACAATCGTGTAAAAAAATGACAAGATAAAAGATCTGCAGGCCAAAGATTAGTTTGAACGTTCGACATTTTCTTTTAAATATAAATTAATGATAAATAATAATGAAAATGAGTAACGAAACATAATATTTTGACAATATTAATTATTAGTTGTTTAGTATTTAAGTTTATGACTCTCAGGCGACTGCTGTGATGTAAGATATTGAAACATTATTTTCT
Organism: Agriopis marginaria; assembly: GCA_932305915.1. Lineage (NCBI taxonomy): Eukaryota > Metazoa > Arthropoda > Insecta > Lepidoptera > Geometridae > Agriopis > Agriopis marginaria. Next base: position 18,125,174 of record OW029925.1, read on the forward strand.
GTAAATAGTTCCTTTGAATTCTTCCAGAATGTATAACGTTAGTTATTTAAGAATAATTACGTTAAGTCTGAAGCTACATTTAAATCATTGTGTAATTGTTCATTTTCATTCGGTTTTATTAATATATATAACTAAAACGTGATAATAATGATCGATTAACAGTATTATATAGATCAACTAATACATTTGAACGTTAAAGTTTTACCTTTGTACACAGTTTGACTATGTTATATTTAACACCTATATTTTTCTTTCTATTATTATTTTCTTACTAACAAATTTTTCGGTTTATTTTCTTATACATATAGTATATCATATACTTAATTGCAATATTATGTTAACATTTATTATTTAAAAAAATCTATTAACATGAAGTACAAAACATAGTGTCTTGCGAACAACGATATTTCCAAGTCCTGGTAATTGTTAGTTACCTACAATATAAATAACTAGAATTAGATAAACCAAGTTTTTTTTAAATATTGTAATTATATTAATAATTCTAAGTCTTTTGAATTTCTTTTAAAATTAAGCACCTAAGGAGCGAACAAAATATAATACTAATATATAAGTACATCTTCAATATACACCTTCTATATATAACATGGATATACAATACAGTATATATACACCCTCGATATATACCTTATGCAGAGTTAGTTATTTTATATTGTGCAATATTTTACATCGATTTTATACCTACCCGGACAGGTAATACATTTAATATGTGATTGTTTATTTTTGTTAACGAGCTCATAAAAGAAAAAATATTTATTTGTTTTCCAAATGTTGTTAAGTAGAACCTGATGCTATTGTGAAATATTTGCATTGCCTACATTTATCGATGTAACTGTAAGGAATTTTTTTTCAAGCATATTTTATTTAATATATTATACTTTTATTTGAAATTTACTGTATTTACGTGGTACAAATACAGTCATGGTGCACAATACAAATCACGCTCTGTTATATACATATATAAAATTATATGATTATTCACGGTATATTTACCGTGGTAAGGTTGTGGAATGAGCTCCCGATATTTCGGCGCAGTTACATGCACCACGTTCACGGGAAGACTGAACCCAAGTTCTGAAGTCTTACCACGGTAAATATCCCGTAAATAATCATATGACTTTAGTGAACAACCGTGATAGTTTAAAACATATTATTATATTTTAACAATTTGTTTTTGAGAGCGTTTTGCTGTTTCTTTACAATTTTAACGAATGTCCTTTAAAATAAGTTGCAAATTTGTAGAATTAAGATCGATCTGTTGTTGTGTAATTGTGTAATTTGAGTGCCGAGACAACTTTACGTATTATTTCATAATTGTGAATTATGTGAAAAGAAATTATACGATTTATGAATGTGAAATAAAACTATTGTTTCTATTTCTAAAACCTTACAATTATTATAATAAACTAGCAAACCCGGCGAACTCCGTTTCGCCACCAGATGGCTTCTATAAACCTCACGGAGCCCGAGACCTTTCCAACGAATGCAAAACCGTGGAAATCGGTTCGTGCGTTCTGGAGTTATAGCGTCAGGAAGGAAAACCCGACTTATTTTTATATAATAGATTAGAAAGTTTTAAACCGAAAACCCGAACTGCATCTCAAGGGCCCTGGGACTACTTGGTGTATTAATGTCTGAAAGAGTCTTGCTTTTTTCTTATTGCGAGCAATGCATTAGTATTATTTTCCATGATTATAATAATCTTACTTTGAATTTTGTCTTGCTCTCTCATTAGCCGAGAGAGCAACACAAACCTCAATGTTAGGTTATTAGAAGATTTTTTTTTGACGTTGTGGTAGCCCACCTGGTTTCGCGGCAAAATCTTCAAAGACTTGACACGTTTCATGGTCGATATTCCTAAAACCCGTTTGAAGCGCATTGATTTCACTTTTATTGTGCTAACTGCTAGTCAGTGGAATGGACTGCCTGAATGGGTGTTCCCCGATGGTTATACAATCTGGGTGTCTTCAAATCACGAGTGAATCGGTTTCTTCTGGGCAATCGTGATCCACCGTAGACTGCAAGCAAGCTTATTATACTAAAAAAGTTAACAGCCAAAGTAGTATGTATGATTATAATGAAGCATGAAGCAAGCATTGACCTTTTTTTTCGCAGATAATTCCGCGTTTGACCACCAACTCGCGTGTTGGTAAGCGACGATGTGGTCGAAGATGAAGCACGCAGACTTAGAAGATACCTATTCACTCACACACAGTAATTACATTTGGTTGCATGCGTAGTATTATGGTGAACAAGAGTCATGGGACTATAGTAGATTATGGTGTACGGTGTTTTTATTTTATTTTATATTTATTTATTTCATAGAATAGAATATCATTTATTATCGTAAAGTCACATTCGTAAGGAACTATATACGTCAAAATCTGTTATAACGACATCGAAGGGACTACTCATATTGAGACCTTTGATTTTGGTCAATTTAACCGGTATGTTGTTCTAAACGATGTCGCCATAAACGGTTTTGACTGTATATATATGTATGTATATATATATATATACAGTCAAAACCAATCTAAATTAGTAATAATTAATCATAATTAATCAAATTAGTATCGAAAAACTAAGCTGTTTGTATCGATACTAAGATTTACAATACGCCCTGACATAATAGCGCAAACTTAAATAAATTCAAATAAGTTGGTTTAGGTAAGGTTGGCTGGCTGCGGGAGAGCTCGAGTTGATCACTTGATACTCAGTCTACCTTTCTATGAAACAGCTCATATTATTTTCGTGATTTAATGGCCTCTTATACCAAATTTGACGGTTTTAAATCAATTTTATTTAGTTAAATTACAATATTTGAGCTGGAAAAAAATACATGTCACAGATACATCTGTGTTTGAGTTTATGATTTGATTCAAAATACAATAGAATAAACTTTCCTCGATCAAAAAAAAAAACTGAAACAAAGTCGAGTTAGTTTATTTTTTTCGTTTTATGCTATAATGAAAGCTCGTAACAACCTGGAAATTGCATGTACTGAAAGGCAATTTTATTCAACATTTTTTTATTTAGATAGATTTTTGATAGTTAATTGTTTAGCTTTTTAGTGAAATTAAAAGCGTAAAAAGGTCTCGAGAATTTGCGCGCGCCGCGTTCAGTACCGCGCCAGGCGTCATCGAGGTCGGACCTATGTTCGTTTTTGTCGTTGCACTCCCCCCGCGAGCGTCCTGACTCTTGCGTAGCAAAATACATCGTCGCTATAACTTGGCGGGGGCTGAGGGAGCGTTTTGTTGCCTACGCAACTCTGATAATAGGCCGTTAAGGGTTGGTAACTTAGAAGTTATTCTAACTAAGGGTTGGTAAGTTTTTTTTTAAATTAGTAATAGACTTGCGTTTGACCGCCAACTCGCTTGATGTTAAGCGATGATTCGGTTGCTGAAGTTGTTCATAATGATGAGTATTCTAATCTCTTTGGCTTAGTATAATACCTTTTCCGCGCAACCCTGTATAAGTAGGGATACCTACCTGGAGCCAGTAGGTGTGCTCTGTGGAATACTTCCATAGTAAGTGGAATTATATTATCAAATACATTTGTTTTGCTGTTTGGGAAACCCATAAGGAAACCAATGTAAAGGCTGCGATATTCAAACATAATGACTAATATATAAAAATAATTATTAATTACCTATGCTATTATGTTTATGTACACGTATTATAACTACTTAATATCATACTTTGTGTTTTTGGTGAAATTAATTACACTTAAGCACATAACATGCAAAATAAGAATCATTAGTTACTACAGGTGGTATTTAACTCCCGACGCAAAAAGTGGTGTGTTATAAGTTTAACATGTGTAGGTATATATTATGTGCGTCTGTTTTTTTTTTAAAGTTTGTATGTTGATTTGATCGAGAGTGTTCTTAGCTATGATTCATGAACATTTGTTCAGCCGTTTGAAGATTATCAGCTATTTCATTGGGGGTTTTTTTTTTACCCCAAATATTATTACCTCTAAATTAATCTTTACTATAATAAAAATGAATCCTTAATTACCCTGGTCACGCCATAACTTGAGAACGACTACCGATTACGATTATCTTTTTTTTTAGTTTTCTAATGCCCTTTAGAAGGTTCTCAGAAAAATAAAAAATTTAAAAAGTCAATTTTCAGATAACTGAACGACGATTTTAGCTCGCGGGTGAAACCGCGGGGCGCAGCTAATCTAATTATAATAATTAATTAATACTTATTAATTTCAGAAATATAAAATTATGGTTTCTATAGAATAGCGGGTAAAACCGGAGGGCACTGTTACTAATTTCACGCAGAACACATCTCTAATAAATGGCAGGTACCAATATTATTTATTTACTTAGGTACCAATATCATATAATTATTAGGTACCAATATTATATAATTATTAGGTAGGTACCAATATTATTTAATTATTAGGTACCAATATTATATAATCATTAGGTAGGTACCTATATTATATAATTATTAGGTACCAATATTATTTAATTATTAGGTACCTAAGTATGTAAATTATTGTCATAGATACTCGTATGCTCGTATCTAGGTACCTATAACAATTGTATGCTATAGGTAGGTACCTAATGATCGTTCCAGTTACTAACTAAAGTAGGTATGATAGGTTTTATTTCATGGGTAATGGCAACATTTTCAATTTTCTACGAGTGACGGACCCTTACCCATAGGCGTTTGCTTAAAATTTGCAAGTTGAAGTGGCAATGGGCAGGCCACATCGCTCGAAGAACCGATAACCGATGGGGAAGAAAGGTTCTTGAGTGGAGACCACGAACCGGAAGACGCAGCGTAGGTAGGCCTCCCACTAGATGGACCGACGACATAGTGAGAGTCGCGGGCATCCAGTGGATGCAAAAGGCAGGCTGTCGTTCAGTGTGGAGGTTAAAGGGGGAGGCCTATGTTCAGCAGTGGACGTCTTCTGGCTGATGATGATGATGATGATGATGTTTGCTAAGAGCTACAGAAAACTATAACCTATGGCATTGAATAAATAACAACGTCATTTTCACGATGTAGGTAACTAAAAAAGTAAACCTTGCTACCTAGGTAGGTATAGGTAGGTAGGTATATTATAATTTCAGCAGGCTTCTTGTTACTTCAAGTCGTTTTCAAGGTTTTTCAGTTTCATGATTTTTATTCTTTTGAGAGAGAGAAATTGTTTTTTAAATTAATCAAAGATTCAATTGACTATGGGTTTGATTGTAAATTGCTCATGCTCGAATTTTTGTTTCGGTTTTTTTACAGTATTCATTGATTTTTATGTCGTTCCAGTTCAGATAGATCCTCATGGCGTTGGGGCTGGAACAACCGGAGATGGTGGAAATTCTACTATGGAGGAGAGAAGAAACCAGTCTACGTCTATGTCTAGTAGGCACGCGGGTGACGCGGGCGCATTCTCGCTGTGTTAGCATTCCCCACATGACTCGTCTATTTAATTGCACATACTAGTTTTGTGGGAGGAGCTTATTATTCTCCTACCTACCTATTGGTGATAGCAACTATTTTTTTTATTTTTTTTGTTGGCCGCCAACTATTTTACAAGACAAGGCCAAGTTTAAGGTGCTTTTCCATCAGAGATGTGCAAGGTAGTAAAGCGGTGTGCGAGGACAAAATCAACCAATAGGAGGCGAGGCGAGACGGAATGAAGCGATCCTATTGGTCCACTTAATCCTCGCGCCCCGTTCAACTTCCTCGCACATGTATAGTGGATACACAGCCTTATAGTGGTTTTTGGCAATAAAGCTTATCACGTGTCGCTAATTACTACTTAGTGTTATTTTATTATGTTTTTAGGTAACTAAGTATCCATGGGTATCTAAACCTTTTTAACATATTTATAAAGATATTCCCCATGCACCCCTCGCGTCTGAAAATCAAAGATGAAAAAGGCATCTGACAAAGATGAACAAAAAAACTTTTCAAACCTTGTAACCTAAGGAGTTGGTAATCATAGCATATGGGGATATAGGTAGGTATTGTAAAGTGAAATTACTTATTTAGCCGCAGTATGGAGCAGATAAGTAATTGATCACCGTACATCCTGGTGTCAAGTGATTGTCAAGTCCGAAAGCTACTTACAAGTCGTGATTAAAATTAAATTGGGTTAAGTAGGTATTTATCAGAAATACTTAGTATGACTTTTTTTGTAAATTAGGTATCTAATCTTAGAGTTAGCATCATTTTAGTAGGTAGTAGGTAAGTAGGTACCTACTAGGTGCGACTTCTCCCGCTGGCCTACACCTATGCCTACACAGCAATACTACAGTAACCGTAACTTTTCCGGGGTAGAGGAATTAACTATTTTACCTCCATACCAAGTTGCATACAGTTCGGGGCGAACTATTAGTGTATTATAATTTTAGTATGAAGTGCGATTGAAATTAATACTATTATTTTTATAACTTGTCGAACTTGTAGATTTTCATAGATGTTCTATTTTAAAATAGAGAATAAGTATAAATAAAAGCGTCATCTAGCTATTTATACACGTACTTCTATCATTACAAGTAGAGACTAGAACCACAGATGGAACTAAACCACGAAAAGGCGCATTTTGACGACGAACAGCCCTGTCCGTAAGCAAAATAGTTACGGAGTGAATTCATAGATGGCACTATTTATTGTTGTTTTTAGTAAAAAGAAACATTTTCGACATAGAAGTAGACAGAAAAAAAATCTGGAGATTACAATAAATTTAAAATAAATCATGGCACATGAATAGAATATAATTTTTTTCACGTAAAATTGATTCACATATCTTTGATTCCCTAAGAACTACCACAAGAACTATTCTTTATTTTACTGCGAGATTTTGAAACAACTATACATGGCATAATACCATGGCATCAACGTTATCGGCGGTGGCGTCACAGGTCACAGTTTACGCAATAATGATCAGCATAAAAAATACAATTTGCTGTTCTCCGCGGGGGGCTACCATGCGTCATACATTCGGTGGAATTGTGACAATATTAGATTATTACCTATACTTTAGATTAAGAACTATATATCTACCTATTAGGTATAATGCTTCTCTTAAAGTGGTACCTACTGGGTGGAGCGTGACAACCAATGATGTTATAGGTATTTAGTGACAACATTTCACTGAAGTTAGCGAAGTCGGTAACCATCCTCCGATTCAGGCCGCTTTCATTTCAAGATGGCAATCCTGTAATATTATTAATTTAGGTAGATACCAATTTGGTTTGTGTACATAGAGTAATATAAGTATATTGTAAAAAACTGACTTCAAAATTACTGAACAAAATTATTGGTACTTACCTACCTACTTATTTTAGTTTTTTATTTTATGCCATAAGTGGCAAACAAGCAGACGGGCTGCTGATGGTAAGCAGTCACCGTCGCCTATGAATACTTGTAACACCAGAGGCATCTCAAATACGTTACCGACCCTTTAGGACTCGATTAACTCGCCTTTTGGAGAACCCCATGTTGTAGCTTCTCAGAAACACCGCGGAAGGTAGCTCGTTCCACATTTCCACAATATAATACTGAGCCAACGTCGATGAAATTGTTGTGAACCCACCTCGAGCGTTTCCTCTACATTATAAAAAAGAATCACGTAAATCAGTTCACAAATGGCGAAGTAATCGGTGTACATACATAAAAAATTACTGAACGGACGGAATACTGAAACCACCTAAATTCGGTTTAAAATGTCAAAATTTGACAATAATAGCACCAGCTTCCAAACAGCACGTCATTTATTTATAACTAACTCAGTTCCGTGTTCCGTGTTTCCCACGGAGCGGAGAATCGAGCTAGAGCGGATCCTCAGTCAGCATCACCCAAACACACGGCGGCCATGTTGGCGTCACGGTGACGTTTCACGGGCAATTTAGCGGGAAACGCGGAAACGAGCGAATCAGTGGCTGCTCCTTCCGCTATCACACAAAAACAGCCTTCCCTGGGCGACGAGCCGACGATGCTGCGCTTGGACATTAATATGAATAGATTAGCTTAGATTCACAGAAAATTCGTTGCGTCTAGCCACAGAAGCTATAGCTTCTAGCTTGCGACAGATCCTACTTTGTGGTCTTGCGTAACTTGGTTTGACCACAGAAGACATAATAGGTTTGACAGGTGCCTTACTTGAGAGCCAGTTCACAGCCAGCACAACACACACAACAGCGGCACTTAGCATGAAAGTCGGAGTTGTTGTTAAACGCCTAGTCAGTCAGAAATTGAACGTTAAATTCTTATCTCAACGCTTTGGTGAAGACAGATCTAGTGCTCAACTACAAACCTTTTAGTCTATACCATATTACTATATAATATAATAATTAATAATAATAATATTATAAAGAGGAAAGATTTGTATGTAAGTATGTTTGTAACGAATTGGCTCAAAAAGTACTGGACAGATATTAAAAATTCTTTCATCATTTGAATGCTACATTATCACTGATTAATATAGGCTATTTTAATAGGCTATATAACCATACCCGTGCGGAGTACGGGGCGGACCGCTAGTCACTTATAAGAAAGTAAAGGCTGTTAGGCCGTTTGAAGTTATATCAAGTCATCAGGGGTTCAAAACATATATATTGCCTGCTTATTTAGCTACTATTTAACGGAAACTAATAAGCAAATTTATTTAGATTAGACAAACTATGTTCATCTAAAATAACCTTGCAGTTTCCACAACGGATGTGCCTAAAAACTGTATAAAGCAGTTTAATTAGGTTCCTAAATAGTTGCATTTCCTCTGGTCGACTCTCGACTGCAAGAAAGCGGCCAAGGGAAGTCAGTGCCTGCCTCTGTCGCCAACATTGTCGGTCGTTGGTAGACTCGTGCATAAATTACTAACTAATTACTACCCAAATAACATTTCGCGGTTAACGGATTTTAAGGTGAATACTATTAGTTAATTGAATCAGGCGTTACTTTGCGGAAGTCCATTTTTTATTTGTATATGTCGAATTTCTAGTGTAATTCCAAATATCTATAGAGAAAATAGTTTAACCTAAATCCTTATTGTACTCGAAACGACGTAGAAGCGGAATTACACTAGAAATTCGACATATACAAATTGAATACTATTATCTTTAAATATTTTAAATATCATAATATTTGTTTCCAAGTCAGTACCTATATAATGATTACGTACAGTAGGTAGTGCCAGTTTACTAGTGTGGCAATTAAATATATATATTTTTTGCAAAAAATTTCTATAATGTTTTGTATGTAAATACTTTTTTTTAAATAAATAATAGGCTTGCGTTTAACCAGCATCTCGCCTGATGTCTCGCCTACTTACTCGCGGGTCCCTACACTAAGACTATGAAACCAATGGGCATAGCCCTTGTTATGCCAAGTAAGTTTTTTTAAAATGCTTCGTTAATCCTAGGTTACCAACATAATAGAGCATCATCATTATTATCATGTTCCCATTGCTGGCCTTTCTATACAGAGAGGGTGGGCCCTAATACTCCATGCTGGCCCAGTTCTTGTTGGTTAATGTCATATTTATGTCTAAGAACTTTTGAGCTTCTTGGACAGTTTTCCTCACTTACGATGTTTTCCTTCACCGTTGTTGTGCGATGGTATCGAAACTGCACACAATTTACTAGCCGAGGATTGACCCGGGTGCCGTCAGATTGTAAAGCACAAATGCTACCGCTCGGCCACCAAGGGAGATATGCCTTAGAAAAATTATCGTTGGTGTTCAAATGTCTCTGAGTTTCTCACACTTTTTTCACTATACCTACCGCTAACCGTGTTATCATGTGTATGAAATGTGTGCTGTGAACAATAAAGAGTTTATTTATCTATCTATCTAACCGCAAGCATCACTCACTCAATTTATTCACGCACACTAAGAGATTTGCAGTGACACTAATAAACTACATCAAAACGTAAGGATTGTCTGATTTAAGCCAGATGCGTTCGCAGACGACATACCATCTTTCCATATATCCGTTTTTTGTTTGATCTGAGGTTAGAGCCCACTCTAATGTAAAGTTTTTGTAAACACAATAGTGTTACTGAATCAGGTTTTTCAATACCAGCACCCAGTCCCACAGGTCTTAGCAAAAAGCATCTGAAGGTCATTGCACTGCACCTAGATGTTAATTAAGATCTAGTGCTTAAGGCCAGGCTTATCCGAAAAAACTATGACATAACCAGGTCAGCACCAATGTCGACTGGCGACAATATCTGCAATTATTTAACTAATTGCCATAATGAGATGAAAGGGTTGGGTGAGGAATCTGGTCAAGTAGAGTAGGTTTTGGAGGCGATATTAACCACAGATATAATATGCATAATTATAAATAGTTAATTAAATATATTTTTGAATGCTAACTAATATTTAAACTTTCCGTTAAAACGTTTATTCACATCGGGTTCAACTCACACTATTCTGAACTAGGTACCTACTTGATGATGAAGTTAGAACTATACAGGCTGTAAGGGAACACTCTCGAAGCCAAAAGAAGGTAATTGTACTCATCATTATGAACAACTTTTACTATGGGACCAGCCCTGAAATCGCGAAAAAAATATCAGCTGTTCTATAGAAAACGGTCATTGACACTCGACAAAATTTTTTTTTCAGGGTTGGTCCCATAGTAAAAGTTGTTCATAATGATGAGTACAATTAGGTTCCTTCTTTTGGCTTCGAGAGTGTTCCCCTTACACCCTGTATAATACTACCTAAGTATCTACTTATTACTAGTTCAAAACATGTACCGACTAGCATCTGATTACATACTTAGGTTAGTTTAAAATTTTGTAGTCTACTCTAAGTTTAGATTGTTTTGACCATATTTTGTTTTGTGTGCCAATAAACTAAATAAATAAATAAATAAATACTTCTTAGCGAGTTCTTAGTGGTATTTTTTGTTGATTTTTGCGCTCGTTAGTTTTGGCACTCATGCGTGATCCATAAAAGTATGGAATTCAAGCAATGTTGACTCACGTAGGTAAGTCATTAATTCAATTTAATTTCAGAAAATAAAACTTTGCTGGCATTGCCGGCGCGGCACAGCTTACTTACCTACCCGATAATCCGACAAACTTCTTGCCTCCTAAAGACAATGTGGGCTGATGATTTGATAGGAAAGATTATTCTACAAGATTATTTCAATGATTAGAAATGATTATTTATTTGTTTGTTCAGCAGTGGACATCCTACGGCTGAAATGACGATGATGATGATAATGATTATTCTAGAATCTCACACCTGAGAAGCTCCTAACATTGTAAGATAGCATGTGTAGTTGGCGCGGCGACAGCTTATCGATGTGAATTTTTGCTGTCACTGCATCCACATTTGGGGGTGCGTTACGGATTTCGCTAAATGCGAATATACCCTATAAAATAAGTTCTGCGATTCGAAGGACCTGCGGGATAGATATTCTATGAAATGAGACGCGAGCTTTTGTACGGAAAGGTAAGCGGAAAATGGGGTAAACGGGCGCACCTGATATCCTGGTTGTTGTGCACCTGCGGAGCTGGTGCTGGTGTCCTGCTGCCTGCCTTCTTCTTCTCCACGGCCGTGGAGATCAAGTGTCTTCAGAAGGGATAGTTGTGCGAAAGCGCGGTTAAAAAGCGAACAATCGGTATGCGCGCGACCGATGCGGAGCGGTGTTCGATGACAAGTGCGTGACGTAGATGCGCCCGATTGCAAGGATGGGGGTAGATATTGGCGGGAAAAAAGTCTGGCGGTTGCTCATCAAAAAAGAAGGTATGATAGATAAAACTATTACGCATTGCGGGCGATAGATAACACAAGGCGGCAACATTCCCCCGGCCTTAAAGGGTCACCTTTAAATAAATTACCAATAGAAGCGCGTAATAAGCGTCTGGATTGTGCGGATTGTGCGAAAGGTACATACAGTCTAGTATACTTAAATGCTAAGAATTACAATGATAGAAAATGTTGCGTTAGTAAATAATGTCATTGCGTTGGCAATGGGCTTAGCTTTGCCACCGGACGGACATATGTCCCACGGGCAGTTCGTATTGAAACAACCCTGACCTGACCGTCCTTAGCAGTAAATACTTCGTTCACAACCCCTAGAGGCCATGAAAGAGGCGGAGAATTATCGTTCCTTATTATAACTACTACTCCTTTTTTAATTGGAACCGACGAGGTATTCCATTTTTCCCGGGTCTGTAGTGTATGCAAATACTCGTCTCTCCAACGTTTCCAAAATGATTGGACCAATTTGTCTAGCAGAGTATATCTCTGTACAATCTGATTGACAGTTTGTGATACTTCGGCTGCGGGAAAAGAGAGAAGTGGTGCGGTGTGTAGAAAATGTGCAGGCGTTAAAGCAGCGGGTTCTGATGGATCCGCGCTGAGAACTGTGAGAGGTCGAGAATTTACTATACACTCGATCTGAGCTAATGTCGTTGTGAGCTCTTCATAAGAAAGAGTCTGCTGACCTATGACCCTAAAAAGGTGTGTCTTTACGGCCTTGACCATAGATTCCCAGCAGCCTCCAAAATGGGGGGCTAATGGTGGTATGAATTTCCAGTCTATTCTGCTCTCTGCAAGCACTTCTTCGAAGCGGGGTCGATACTCCTTGTTTAGGAAGTTATACAGGTCACGCAAATATGAATTGGCTCCATGATAGTTAGTGGCATTGTCGCTGTACAAGCACTGCACCGGACCTCTGCGGGAAAGGAAGCGTTTAAGTGCGGCTATGAAGCTAGCTGAGCTAAGGTCAAAGACCGCCTCAATGTGCAGGGCGCGAGTGACCATGCATGTGAAAATCGAAAGATATACCTTCCGAGCCTTAACGCCTCTTGCGCGTATTGGCGTACATTCCAGAGGCCCAGCATAGTCGCAACCCGTATGCCAGAACGCTTTTACAGCCGTGTTGACGCGTAACTCGGGCAAGTCACTCATAATGGGAGTAAATCCCGGTCGCGGTTTCAATTTATGACACGCATTACACAAATGTATGCGATGGCGGATTACGCCTCTTGCCGAAAGGATCCAGTAGTTTTCCCTCAACTTGGACATTAATAGTTCTGGTCCTGCGTGTAGGTATATGCGATGATGGTGATCTATCAGAAGATCAACCACTCGATCGCGGCGTGGTAGCACAATAGGGTGCTTTCTATTAAAATTCTCTGAGGACCGATTCAGGCGCCCTCCGACCAAAATCAAGCCGTCCCTCATGAACGGACTGAGTTTGATCAGTAATGGCGAACAGTCTTTGCCATTCCTGAGAAGATTCAGATCTTTAGCAAAGTGCCTTTCCTGAACGTCTTTCAGTACGATTTGTTCGGAAAAGTCCATGTCACTTGCGGTCACGGTGAGGGATTCCCGACGCGGGAGCTTTCGAGCAAATCTGAGTACGAAAACTACAGCCCTGACTAGTTTTGCCCAGGACGACGTTCGCTCTGACAAAGACTGGAGCCAGGACTCACTAGTTTCACCCGACACGACAGCGTGAGCGCGTACTTTTTCTTCCGGGACGCCATTCAGTTCGAATTCATCAACCCTGTTGATGGGCCAGTTTTCTGGGCTCAGTTTAAGCCATGGCGGTCCATGGAACCAAAGAGGGTGATCAATTATGTCATTGGGGACGATCCCACGTGATAGACAGTCAGCCGGGTTTTCTATTCCTGCGACATGGTAAAAATGTCGAGCGGGTATATTATCGGTTGTCTTAACGACGCGGTTAGCAACAAAGGTTTGCCAGCGGTGCGGAGAGGCGTTGAGCCAACACAGAGTTACTTTAGAATCGGAGAATGCGTAAATTTCGTTAATTCCATGGCGTGCGTTGTATGTGTCGTGTACATGGCGCAAAAGCTTTGAGAGCAACTCGGCAGCGCAAAGCTCGAGCCTCGCAATCGACTGCGGTTTCACGGGAGCGACCTTCGATTTAGCGCAGATTATATTAACCGTTACATCGCTACCGCGAGTGACGTGCGCATAAATGACACCTCCGTAAGCAGCCTCGCTAGCGTCAGCGAATCCAACCAGCCTCACAACGGATTCGTCAAATACACCGAGGTGGCGTGGAATTTTTAGTTCGTTGAGCTTAGGCAAATCAGCGTAAAACGTACGCCAAATATTGAGAATGCTTTCAGGTGGCGAAACGTCCCAACCTAGTTTCAACAACCACAGTTCTTTAATCAGCAACTTCGCGTACAATATTACGGGCGCCACGAAGCCCATAACGTCCCAGAGCTTGGCAACCTCTGACAAAATCGAACGCTTTGTCCAAGTTATGTCGCTCACTTGGTGGGCGATGTAGAACTCGAAGTAATCACTTGTCTGCGACCAACGAAGCCCTAGAATTTTATGTTCTGCAGGGTTATCGAATTCAAGTGACTCGGGCGATCGATGCGATGCGGGAATGGTTTCTAGCACTGCCTTCGAGTTACTAGTCCATTTTATTAAATCAAACTGACCTCGCTTGAAGAGCTGAATCAGCTGTTGCGATGCGGTAATGGCAGTATTTACATCTCTCTCGCTGAAAACTACATCATCCATGTACAGTGAGGCCGATGCGACCTCAGCGGCTTTTGGAAGCGTGTCTCCTTCCTCTTCGATGAGGCTCTTGACCGTCCTCAGTGCGTGATAGGGGCTGGATTTCAGGCCAAAACAGACCCTATTGAACTCGTAAGCAGTCAAAGGTTCTTTAGGTTTGAATCTGTACAATATGCGCTGAAACCGACGATCCGATTTGCGCACGCCGATTTGTAAGAACATCTGCTTACAGTCAGCGGAGAGTGCAACTGGGAATAAGCGATAATTAAGAATGATGGTGAACAAATCACCTTGTAGATTGGGACCACCATGCAGGATATCGTTCAAGGCAACGCCTGTGCTGGTCTTGCAGCTGGCGTCGAGAACGGAACGGAATTTCCCGTTGTCCCGTACTACGGCGTGATGCGGTATTACGTAAGATGGGTAATGATCTTTCCCACTAGAGAGCGGAGCGGGTGATATGTAACCCTTTTCCAGGTACTCCCGGATAGAATTGTCGTAGGCAGCGCGCAGATCGTGTGAAGATTCTAGTTTTCTTTCCAAGGAGAAGAAACGCCTCCGCGCGGTCTCGAACGAATCCCCTAATGAGAATACGTCGGCGCTAAAGGGAAGAGCCACAGAGAAGCGGCCGCTATCCTTATCTCTTTCAGTGGTTGAGCGGTAAAAATGTTCACACTCGATGTCCTCAATAGGTTGAGGTGGCGGGTTAGTTAAAGGGGGTTCTTCAATATGCCAGAACCTCTTCAAGAGATCATCAACGCTGCGCTCATCCACATCGCTCTGTGGTACAACACAACAATTGACGCGCGGTGATTCTAAGTGTGAATGCGGAGTGGGAACTGATCCCATGAGTACGTAACCCAGCACGGTATTGATAGCGGGCGGCAGACCTGCATGTTCGACCGTATGTGGGAGAAGCAGATGCGGGAAGAGAGCAGCACCGATGAGCACATCAATGCGTCCCGGAAAAGCGAAAGAATCGTCAGCGAGCGGTAGGTTCTTAATGTGCGGTAAAGCGGACAGTTTCACTGGACAGCTAGGTAAATATCCCGTTATGCGATCCAGCACTAGTGCGGTTATTTTGAATTTCATGCGAGGATCGTGCCTCGACATGAACGAAAAGGCGGCTGAGCCTTTTATTGGTTGTTCCGTTCCACCAATGCCCTTGACACTCCGTGCGACAACACCATCTGGTTTTATACCCAGTTGTTTGCACCCATTGGAGGTTATAAAATTAGATTCCGAGGCGCTATCTAAGAGGCATCGAAGAGCCTTGGGATTTCCATGGTTGTCGGAAGCCAAAACTACTGCAGTTGCAAGCAGTATCGTGGAAGGCGAGCTGCGACGGTATTCGAGTGCGGGTACCACATCAGGCGAGCCGCCCCGTACAATACTGGTATGCGCGACCGTATTGTACGTGACTAAGCATTTCGCGGTGTGGTCCACGGAACTATCTTTGTCTGCGGTAGTCTTTTCAAAATGTAATAGCGTGTGATGTCTCAAAGCACATTTTTTACAAACTGTGTTTGACTGGCAGTCACCGGCTCTGTGCTTGATGCTAAGACAGTTGACACAAGCGTTTCTGTCTTTAACACGCTTGTAGCGTTCATTAGGCACTAGATTGGCGAATGCGGGACACTTAAACAAATGATCATGTGTTATGTCGGAACACAAGCATTTGTGCGGGTTGGATAGAGTGACGTACGACTGAGGTTGAGGTGCCTTCCAAGCCTTATTAATATTAATAGGCGCGCGGGGTGGATTTTTAGGGAGGACAGCGCCATAATCCCTGTTCTGCAAAATTCGCATTTGATCCTTCATGAAAGTGGCCAAGTTCTCAAAGGTAGGTATCTCAGTCTCTCTATACGCCATTTCAAACGAGCGCACTGTCTCGTTGTCTAATTTCTTGAGTGCGATATTCAAAAACATGACGTCCGCGACGTCTTTTAAGTGCAGATTCTTTATAGCGTTGACTGATGCAACAAACTTGTCAAAGAATGATTCAAAGCTAGTAATAGATGCGGTACTTGAAGACTTGTGATCGAAGATGTTGTTCAAATATGCGGATGTAAGCGCGCGTTTGTCTTCGAATCGTTTTTTAAGAGAATCCAATATTACACGGTAATTCTCCCCACTCGGGGTAAGTCCCGAAAAAACGGACTGAGCCTTTGGAGAAAGCTTCGCCAGTAGGTAGTACATCTTTTCAGAGTCCGTGAGCGAGTGGTTCTCATGTATAACGGTTTTGAAGTTTGAATAAAATAGGGGCCACGACCGAATGTCTCCATCAAAGGATAGTATCTCGAGAGCTGGTAGTCGCGGCCTGGCTTTAGAAACGTCACTATCGGAATGAGCTTTGGTGCCAGCTGATAGTTTGCTATACATATACTTAATACGACAGTACAATTCTTCGAATGAGTTGAATAGATTTATCGCCTGGTTTTCTATGTCAGAATGAGGGTTGGCTGATAAATTTAATTCACTGTAGCGGTTAGAAGCTTCATTAAATTCTTTTCGTAGATTGTCGATACTGACACATGAGCAAAGAAATTGTTCTCGAGCCTGCTCATCAGTTTCGGCCACCTTACTATAGTCGAAGATAGTCTGGAATCGCGAAAACAAGCTGTTTCTTTTAGCTAAGGCTAATTGCAACTTCATTTCCTCAGATGAGGGTGGCGATTTAGCGGTAGTAGTCATGGTTTACGATTTATAAATGCCCAATGACCAGTGTGAATTAATCTTAGTTTACTGTGCAATAATTTAACGCGTGTGTTTGCACGTAAATAACGATCGTTGCACCAGTGTGAAAGCACACCTAAAATGTCCAAAATACTAAATTCCAAACTGAAAACGTCACGCGGGAATAATGTATAAGTGTGAAAGCGCACCCAAAATGGCAAAAATTACAAACCAAAAAGGTTTCGCGGGAATAATGTATAAGTGCGAAATCACACCTAAAATGACAAAATTGGCAAACCAAAAATGTAACGCGGGAATAGTTTATTTAAGTGCGAAAGCTCACCTAAAATGACGAAAATGGCAAACCAAAAATGTTACGCGGGAATAATCTATAAGTGGGATACACCAGTGTGAAAGCACACCTGAATGTACAAAATAAAAAATAAAATCCAAAATCAAAATGTTACGCGATATAATGTATAGGTGTGATAGTTAATACACCAGTGTGAAAGCACAACTAAATATACAAAATAAAAACTAAAGTCCAAACTAAAAACGCTACGCGTGGATTTCGCACAAGTGTGAAAGCGCCTTCGGCTTACGACACTTACGGAATGCGCTCAATATGACAATTGCTTTAAGTAAATAGGTGCAATTCCAGGTGAAATATGCACAAATAACTCTATTAACGTCACGGCACTGCTAAATCACTATTCAACACACTGTTATGCAATCAAACGGAACATTATGGAATTTATTTTTTCGATTTGCTGTAAAAATGTGGGTGGCACGAGAATTATTTCAATACGAACGGCGAATAAAAAATTATATAACGCAATATGCCAACGCAATTACACTATTGCACATTATGTATCTAACGGTAAACGTATGTGACCAATAACGTTATTGGACGCGATATATAGATTACGACTATATGACACCTTTGCACACCCTTCGCACTTTCCGTTAAATATACTAATAATAAGTAAGTACAAGGGATTCAACTCGATAAATGTGGAATTATAATTGTGATTCACAAGGAATGCCGGTATAGATCCGGCTCGAAATGGGCCAGAAAATATGGCGCGGCGACAGCTTATCGATGTGAATTTTTGCTGTCACTGCATCCACATTTGGGGGTGCGTTACGGATTTCGCTAAATGCGAATATACCCTATAAAATAAGTTCTGCGATTCGAAGGACCTGCGGGATAGATATTCTATGAAATGAGACGCGAGCTTTTGTACGGAAAGGTAAGCGGAAAATGGGGTAAACGGGCGCACCTGATATCCTGGTTGTTGTGCACCTGCGGAGCTGGTGCTGGTGTCCTGCTGCCTGCCTTCTTCTTCTCCACGGCCGTGGAGATCAAGTGTCTTCAGAAGGGATAGTTGTGCGAAAGCGCGGTTAAAAAGCGAACAATCGGTATGCGCGCGACCGATGCGGAGCGGTGTTCGATGACAAGTGCGTGACGTAGATGCGCCCGATTGCAAGGATGGGGGTAGATATTGGCGGGAAAAAAGTCTGGCGGTTGCTCATCAAAAAAGAAGGTATGATAGATAAAACTATTACGCATTGCGGGCGATAGATAACACAAGGCGGCAACAGTAGTGATATCCATTTCCTAAGTTGTTCCAGTGTTATCAGTTGTTCCAGTGTTATCAGTTGTTCCAGTGTTATCAGTTGTTCCAGTGTTATCAGTTGTTCCAGTGTTGTCAGTTGTTCCAGTGTTATCAGTTGTTCCAGTGTTATCAGTTGTTCCAGTGTTGTCAGTTGTTCCAGTGTTGTTGTCAACCTTGTTGTTTATCTCAAAGACCGTCCATTATTGGTACATTTTTCTATTTACCTCGCTAGGTCAATTACAAACTACTAGGTCTTTTCTCCTTTACGTAATGGCGCTGTGATAGAAACATAGGGCTTATTGCAAAGAAATCGTCATTGGCTTATAGCTTTCTCAGGCTCGCTTATCGTGTAATCATTTGTTTACTTGTTTTAATTCACTGATGGTACCTATGACATTGACAGTGGCAATGGGCAGGCCACATCGCTCGAAGAACCGATAACCGATGGGGAAGAAAGGTTCTGGAGTGGAGACCACGAACCGGAAGACGCAGCGTAGGGAGGCCTCCCACTAGATGGACCGACGACATTGTAAGAGTCGTGGGCATCCAGTGGATGCAAAAGGCAGGCTGTCGTTCAGTGTGGAGGTTAAAGGGGGAGGCCTATATTCAGCAGTGGACGTCTTCTGGCTGATGATGATGACTTATGGCATTATTTTCACATATAACTACTCATAATGAATTAACACATAAGATCATTGCCTACTCATGTCTCCCTTACGAAGCGTAGGTACGTTATGTTACTTCGACTTCAGTAAGTTCTTCGACATCGTTGTTTTCCTTGTGAATAACATGATAATTATCATTATTAATGTCAACATTGACTTGATTTACACGATTTATGAAGTTGTTCTCTCAACAGAACGGTCGATTTTATTCAGTTCTTCGATGTTGATTTTTAATTCAGATGCTTCAGACATGATTGCTGGTAATCAGTTTGCATCCTCTTAAGGGCGGCCTTAGTACATCAAAACAAACAACTTTATGTTATACGACTTTTTGAAATTTGTGAAAAAAATCTGCCCGACAAAATATATGAAACAGTTGTTTTTTTTCCCTCCGGTCAAGTTTGTCTATTTCCGAACTTGTCCATTTCAAAAGTTGTCAACTTCCTAACTTGTCCATTCTTCCTAACTCGTCCATTTCCAAAACTGCCACTTCCAAATGTGTTCACTTCCTAAATAAAATTCACTTAGATCTACCGGTTGTGATTGGATGAATAAGTTCACTTATCGCTACTACATATAAAAATAAATTATTATAATCAACTTCAACCCTTTATTTTTTTTGTTCCCGTGAAGAATGAGGATGTTTCAACTCCGCCAATGTCCCGTAGATAGACTGTCAAACGCCAGGTTTTTGCACGGTTTTGTACTGTTGGTCGGTAAGATTATTATTATGTTATAGAACAAAAGCAGTTTGTTTTGAGGTTTGTTCTGTCTTGTTCTAAGATCAAACCATGGATATTTATATTCCCTTCGGTCAAGTTTGTCCACTTCCGAACTTGTCCATTTCCAAATTAATGAGCACAATACTGATAGACATATCTTTTGATCTTACTCCATTAACCTGTACCGCAAACACGTCTATTGTTAATTTTGAAATGTCAATTTCATTTTCCAATTTCTTTCTCAAACGTAACGTAACGTTCAAAGCGTGTTTTATGTTCGCGGGCAGAGATACCAGTTTTCGACATTAAGTAAAGTTCATGCGCCTTTATTTTGAGTGAGTGGGGCCAATCCAATACTATACTTACTGGTATATACTCAGCCGACTCCGCCCAGGTCACTCAACATCCGTCCAAACCACCACGTCATTGCTTCTAACAGTCAGCTTGTCTCCTGACACAGGAAATATCTAATTAAAGGCTTCTAATGAACGACCATGGTCGAGAATTAATAGATGACAGCCTATTGTCTTCAAGATGGCAGTTTACGGGGTTCTGGGAAGGTGAGACAATCAAAACCAAGGTAGGATCTGTATCTTGAAGATTCTGCTTATCTATCATTTTACATAGGTAAGCAGCAGCGGTTGGATATGTGCGCTTACAACTACAAGGTTATGGGTTTAATGTTTAGAAGGTGGAAAAAAAGGTCCTTGTCTAAGCAGTGGACTGGTCTGGTATAGAGGATCGATGATGGAGTAGTTCTTTTATTCCTGTTTTGTGAAAAAAGTATGTTTTTAAACATATTATACTCACGAACACATAATTAGGACCATCAAAGTCAGCAATGTTTTTGATCCGTCCTTATCAGTTTGTGAAATATTCATCCATCCGTTGGATCCATTCAATTTTCAGGTTTCACATATTTGAAGAAATTGTCTTAAAGCAACCATAAGTTATGGTTTTTTGAGAGCTTATAATAGAACTGATTTGAACCCATTGACACTTTTCATTTTGTAGTTTTCATTGGGTACCTACCCTAATGTTAGGCGATGTTGTTGAGTCCAGAAGGTGCATTCCCAAGATGGTACTTTCTAGGTAGGATGTAGTAGGTCATAATAAATTATAATGCCCTCAAAGAAATGATCACCTTCAGGGCTTCACCCATAGCAGTACCTACTACGTAGTAGAGGTATTGCTATGAGTGCCAACTGGATGATTCTCGAGTAATAATGCGAAACGCTCAAGCAGCGCGTTGAGGTGGAACAATCGACACGTGACACTGGAGAGCCGGTGTTATCTTACAGCGGACTGGTCACCGCACAAGTAAACAAGGCACAAGGTACACTACTCAGTGAGGTGCCGCCGTCTTACATGATCCGTGTCGAAAGTGCTGCGTGCCTTCATTATGTTCTTTTCTCTCTTCATTATCATCACCATTTCAGCCTAGGCTGTCATCGTCCCATGCTGTCCCAGTGCATGTTAGTGAATGTCTTTAATCTTTTTGAGGTTCTCGGACATACCGGTTTCCTCACGATGTTTCCTTCACTATTTTTGAGTGATGACGTCGAAACTGCAATTTTTTATCTTAGGTATAGGGTATATTTCAATTCAATTCATTTATTTCGGGTCTTAGGTATACTAATATACACTTGACGACGTCAATTACAGGATAAAAATCACAATTTAAAATTAAAATGACACAATTATACAATATATCCCTATAAAGTACAACCTGGGTCTCTTCAAGACAAGAGTGAATAGGCACCTCATGGGCAAGCGTGCTCTATCTTAGACTGCATCGTCACTTGCCATCAGGTGAGTTGTGGTCAAAAATAGCCCATTTCATCATAAAAAAAATAAAAAAATATAGGTACACATTATCGGCTGTAAAATGGCCTTGTCGATAATTTTGCAGCTGTAAAGAGGCTTTGTAAGATTAATAAAAATTGAAAAATTGAAAATAGGTACTATACTTAGGTACCTATAGGCCTCTTCTGTCATAGTAGTCAACTTATACCTTTGGGATATCAGATGTTCATGATGATGAGTACAATGGATGTAACCTTCTGACATATTACGACAGTTCCATGTAACGCTATGACCAATGACAATATAACCACGTGACTGGTCATCCTTTACTCCGCATGAGGCAAAGGTTCTAACATGTCAACCTAAACTATTTCAAGCGGGTCAATCCTAGGCGCGAATTGAATGGATGACTTTTGATTCTCCAATCACAAGCGTCGAGTCAAGTTGAGTCTCCAATAACAAGCTGCCCCCGCGACCAACGTAGCATCATTTAGCAAAAGAGAATTTTAACTATATACGCTATCAAGTGGTTATATTATAGTGGACTGTAGTGATCATACATACACGCAAGATTGTCACTAACCCCACCCGATATCATAAATACTCAGAATCATCTATTTCCATCCCTTCCTATGTAAAATCCTTGAGGTTGCCCCCGCCCTTGCCATCTCATGACCTCAGGGGGTGTTTGCGTAAGTCGTAACTGTGCCCCACCCTGTATTGGTGCTCGAACCAAATTAATTACAGTCTCCATGTCACTGTTTCTACCTACTACCCTACTACCTACAAGCACGATTCGAATGTAACATTACAGTGAATATAACAACAATAAATTCTAATATTGAAACTGACGTGGTTTAACAAATAAACAATAAATAAACAACGTGGACAATAAATTCTACTTCTAATTTGTCTATTTTAGAAAACAAACTACATAAGTAGGTGAGTGGATACTAAGGGTGTTAATTATTTAATTATAGGTAGGCTAGTTAAACATATATTACCTACCTATGTCATGAGGCCTGGGGCCTTACGGACAAAAGCTAATTGCGGCACCTAATCCGCTCAGTTGGAAAATCACGCGACTGCAAACCGTATCTGGGCGCGATAAGGTTCACGTTCACGTGATTTTCCACGGATTAGGTGCCGCAATAAGCTGTTGTCCGTAAGGCCCCTGGTTACTGTCAGTGTCGCTTGCATAATTTGTGCTATTGTTATGGTAAAATACAAAAAAATCTCCTGATTGTTAAAAATGTACCTAAGCTATTCTAACGCCATAAACTAATAAATTTTCTATTACACCTGCCATGCGCCAACCCGATGTGAAATGAACAAGTTACGGGAATATTAAGACAGATGGCGTTAGTAGTGTGGTAAATAACAAAATAAGCATTATTTTTGTACTGTTTTGTATTCTGTGGCATTATGTATAAAGCGGTTGCAATTTAAACGACCGGCTTTTTATAAGTAAATAAGCACCCTGTCGAAACCATTGCGCTTACCATCAGACGAATAAAGTGCTTAAGTACTTTAATTAGTAGACTTGAAATTTAAAAGTAAGTACCTAGGTAGGTATAGGCTAAAGGCTAAGAGGCCCACAAAATAACCTAAAAGAAACGATTCTTGTTAGATTTGTATTCGAAGTTTTTGGTTTTAGAAGACTCACGTATTTTCTCTACCAATCGATTCTTCAC
Source organism: Agriopis marginaria (assembly GCA_932305915.1). Classification (NCBI taxonomy): domain Eukaryota; kingdom Metazoa; phylum Arthropoda; class Insecta; order Lepidoptera; family Geometridae; genus Agriopis; species Agriopis marginaria. The sequence goes on from OW029925.1 coordinate 18,148,865, forward strand.
CGTAGTCACTATTAATAATAATATATTCCATGACCTTGGCTAGCTGTAAACAAATTTGCTAGCGATTACGATGAGTTATTTCTGCAGGTCTTCCAAGGCCCGGATAGCTCAGTCGGTAGAGCATTGGACTTTTAATCCAAGGGTCCAGGGTTCAAGTCCCTGTTCGGGCGATTATTTTTGCCATGCTTAATTCCTTATTTTTGTATTGTGGTTTAGGGTTACGTGCCCAAAGGTCCAACGGGACACTATTTATCATCATCATTGGCAACAAATACGTACATGCAACACGCAATACGTATGGTGATCCGGAATACGGAACACTCGGTGCACGAATCCGACTTGCACTTGGCCGGTAATTTTTTCTTAAACTTAGTCCTATTTTACACTTCATTATTTTATACCGGAAACTATCAAAGGACTGAATATTTTAGTTTCTAAGTACCTACCAACAGATTTTAAGATAAAATCACTTACCTATATTTTTTTTCGTTCCAAGTACGTATTCAATTAAAAAAATAATTAAATTTTAATTAAAGTTCCTTTGCAGTAAAAAATTAAAAATCGTCTGGTCAAGAGTATAGAGGGTTATACAGAACGGAGGGGGTTAACAAGACGTACGACCGACTCAAAACAAAAAAAGAAACTGCTGTTCTATATAATTACTAGCGACCCGCCTGCCCGGCTTCGCACGGGTATAATTTACGTGCGAAGCCCGGGCGGGTTGCTAACTATATATATAAACCTTCCTTGAAAATGTATCTAACTGATGGTGCAAACCGCATCAAAATCCGTTGCGTGGTTTAGGAGGAGTTAGCGGTCATACCGACATACAGACAGACAGACGCGGAAAGCGACTTCAATTAAATTATACAATTTTATTTTATTTTTTAATTTTCCGTTCATAAACGGTTTAATAAACGGGATTTTTAATAATCAATAAACAATTTTAAAGCAGATATCTTCAACCGATTGAGTTAAAATTTGACATACTTACTTTATGTAAGTTCTGTGACAATGTGATGTTATGGTACCATCGAGCTGGTCTGATGATGGAGACAGAAGGTGGCCATAGGAACTCCTAAGCGAAACGACGTAACCCCGTCGAGTTTGGGTTCATTGGATTTGTCCAAGCACTTTGGTCCTAGATGATAAATTCAATATGGCGGGCGCCCCAAGATGGCGGACAAAATGTTCACATCATGATATGGGCATCAAATGACAGGGTTTGCTAAGAAGAACACGAAAAAGCTTGTGTTTAAAAAGTTTTTTTTTAATTAATAAAGCTTAATTTATTCGTGATTTCAAGGCATAGTCCCATAGTTTAAAGTATAATCATAATCCTTTCGGCTTAGTAATACCGTTCCATTGAACCTTGCATGCATAGGTTTTTGCGACGCAGTAGTTTTTCTGAACAAAAAATCTGTTTAGGTATTTAAAATATGTTCTTAATGATTTTCTTACATATCCATACTTCTACTTATACTATGTTTGTTTGTTTGTTTGCATTGAATAGGCTCCAAAACTGAACTGATTTGAAAAAAAATTTCACTGTTGGGAAGCTACACTATCCCCGGGAAACATAGGCTATATTATATTTTCAAAAAAAATAGGGATCCTTACTAAAACTCCAATAATGTAACATCAGCAGCCATCAAACGTCCACTGCTGGACAAAGGCCTCCCTCTTAAAGAGGGGTGTTGCCATAATCCCCACGCTTGGCAGGCGGCTTGGGGATCGCAGTAAGGTTACCGTGTATTAATAGGACGCTGCTGCCCATCCTCCGGTGGTTCTGGTCGCAGTTTTAGGACATACCCGGGTCCAATAATGTAACCCAAGGTGTAAAAAAATAAGATTTGCAATTTTAACTATAAGTGTTTGACAGTTTTGACAGGACAACGTCTGTCAGGTCAGCTAGTCTGATATAATGGAGCCAGTACATAGGTACATAGGTATATAATATGTGACAGAACCAGATATGGGTTTAACGTTATATAGGGATGGGAATATGGGAAGCGACTTCGGCATTATAGGATCTTTTCGTTTACCTACGGGTAAGAAAACACGAGTACCCAATACCCATCTTTTACCTACGTGTAAGAAAACACGAGTACCCAATACCCATCTTTTACCTACGGGTAAGAAAACACGAGTACCCAATACCCATCTTTTACCTACGGGTACACCATAACACTATGACGTGAGACCGGTGACGACTTTCTTAGTAACGTAGCTCGTATATGAATTACAATTTCGTGCGAAGGCTTTTACACGTTTACGAAAACATAGATGTTTAGGTAATCTTCGCAATAATAAAACCACAGAAAAGAGAAGTAAATAGAACGGAAATGAGAAGGAATATCAGTCGCCAGGCATTATTACAGAACCTTGATTGAACATTCTTATTTATGTCAACGCGTCGAACTCCGCATCCAAAGAACTTGGACCTTACCTTTTTGGGTTACGTCTCAAAGTTCTTTGTCGACATCACAGTTTCTAACTGATTTCGAATGATTGACGTTTCGTTTATATGGGTGCAACTGGCTACAACTAATTTCTTACAAAAATGCCTTGGCAGCCGTTCTAATTTAAGGTCCGGTTATCCAAGTCGCGTAGGCAACAAAACGCTCCCTCAGCCCCCGCCAAGTTATAGCGACGATGTATTTTGCCACGCAGGAGTCAGGACGCCCGCGGGGGGAGTGCAACGACAAAAACGAACATAGGTCCGACCAAGATGACGCCTGGCGCGGTACTGAGCGCGCATTCTCGCGACCTTTTTTCGCTTTTAATTTCTCTAAAAAACTAAACTATTCACTATCAAAAAACTATCCAAATAAAAAACTATTGAACAGGATTGCCTTTCAGCACTTGCAATTTTCAGGTTGTTACGAGCTTTCATTAGAGCATAAAACGAAAAATATAAACTAAATCGACTTTGTATCAGTTTTTTTTTTTGATCGAAGAAAGTTTATTCTATCGTGTTTTGAACCAAATCATAAACTCAAACACAAATATATCTGTGACATGTATTTTTTCCAGCGCAAATATTGTAATTTAACTGAATAAAATTGATTTAAAACCGTCAAATTTGGTCTAACCGGCCGTTAAACAAAATTCTGTGTATAAAACCTACCTACTATTGGCTACTGTAGTTTAGAAAGTTCTTACAATATGTATAGAAATAGAAAATTACGTTGTTTATTTAAGACCATTATTTATGCTGTATAATTATAACAATGCATTTAGTATATACCAATAATAGATTCTTCACAGTAATTATTTCAATTCTGAAGATTATGTACGGTACGCATTGAAAGTTGCTACAGAATAAATAACATTTACCTACTGCGTATTATGTTGTTATGACACGGTGATCAGTAACATGTTACCCCTTTCAGGTGAACACGGGCTCAGCTGCTGACCGAGCTCGCGCCGTTCCACCTCACCTCACTTCACTCGCGCCAACCCGCGACTCACGCGAGTCTCAGTCGAGGCAGCTGCGGTAACCGTTACACTCGCGCCATTTGACACAACGCACCGCGCACCACTACTCGCGACCTCACTACGAAAACGTTCCTATTTTAAAATTGTATTTATAAATAAAATAATAATAACTGGCCAGTGACAAAAACATTCCTAAACTATCTGTGATAACGGACAGATTTTAAATTTAGTTTAGTGTTGTGAATATAAAATATTTTTAATGCGGCTAACAATGTCCCGAGCGTCGGCGTTCAAAACTGTTTTTTAAATTAGTATTTAGTAAAACACCAAAATGACGAAATACAAATTGAACAATACTCTCAACTCGGCGTCTGAAGTGACCCTGACTTCCTACATGACGGGGAGTGCGGACAGTACCAATAAGAAAGACGACAAGCACTACCCTATCCCCGAACTAGATTCTAATCAAAACGACAACTTCAATTCAGAGTCCAACAGAAACTTAGAAGCGACTCGAACATGTCACGTTTGTCCTCACTCGTGTGAACTTCTGAAGCAATCCGACAGGATAGTCGCGTCCTTGGGGAAAGACTGTGATAAATTCGGACTGAACGAGTTGAAAGTGGAGGGGCTGGATGTGTGTCTGTGTGAGAAGTACAACGGGGGCTGCAAGCTGTGCCCGCGGCCGAGCCTGGCGCCGACCCTGGCCGCGGCCGACGGCAAGGAGTCCTGCCACGCGTGCCACAGGACCACCTGCTCCACCATCTATCCCAGTGAGTACCCAACATTCACGTTACCACATTTACTTTACTAAGGAATTTCGTAGCTTTAGACTCATCTTCATTTGGACGGTGAGTTTTGCCCCTAACAAAAATCGCTCAACGCAGCAGGAGAAGTTTTCACTTCAAATAGTCACCCAACACGTTTTAGATATATTTGAATTTATATCTAATCCTCCCTTCGACTAAAAAAAAATAATTGCCGTCCATTAATTTTCGCACAAAAGGAGCGCATTTTTGAAGATTACAAAATGAGCGCCGGCGCTCACTTCGTTTCAGTCGGTCTCTGGCTATTGTTATATACTACTAGCGACCCGCCCGCCCGGCTTCGCACGGGTGTAATTTACGTGCGAAGCCGGGGCGGGTCGCTAGTTATATAATTATTTAAACTATCCTATATCTCAAGTTGGATCGAACTGCACATGGTGTGCGAATTTTATTATAATCGGTTAAGTGGTTTAGGAGTCCATTGAGGACAAACATTGTGACACGAGATTTATATATATTAAGATTGTTACATGATAACGAAACATCTGACAAAATTATGCCTTCGCGTGCTTTCCCGAAGTGTAAATACACAACAAAAAAACGCTAACCATTTTTTGTAACAAATGTACTGTACATGGTTATAATTAAGTGTTGAAGTATAATATGTCCAACGGTTTTGTCTCGTTTTTACTGAGCAAGTTCAATGGTTATGGCCCGTCCATTCATTTTATTTTGGTCGAAGAATCCTCCCAACTTTATGAAACTTACGACCTATACTTACTTTACTACTCAAGCGCAATTTAATATATGCGACTGAAACACTGTGTCTGAAGGACAAACTAACAAATAGATAGAAAATTTTCTACACTAATATTATTATGTCCATGCCAATGTCTGTACGGTTTTATCGCGACAGCTAATTTTATTATCCTACAGTCACCTCACCACGTTAATATCCCTGGAATGCGACTTGCGGACTCATAATAATGTTATCAAATCAATAACAACAATTCAGCATTCAGATCAACTGAAGTGGAAACTAACAGCAATAGACTCTTGAAACAAGACTAAATACATTTGAAATTAAACACACGCGATAAAATCCCGGACCCGGGTATGTCCTAAAACTGCGACCAGAACCACCGGAGAATGGGCAGCAGCGTCCTATTAGTACACGGTGAACGTACTGCGATCCCCAAGCCGCCTGCCAAGCGTGGGGGTTATGGCAACACCCCTCTTTAAGAGGGAGGCCTTTGTCCAGCAGTGGACGTTTAATGGCTGCTGATGTGATAAAATCCGTTAAAACTTTTAAGTTTCAATAATTGAAAAATCTTAAAAAAGAAAATACGTTATTTATAAGAATATAATTACTAAATTTAAAATTGGCCTGAATATAGAGGAAAACCAGTTATTTTTTAACCAAAACCAACTAACTCTACATTGTTCTATGTCTGGGTGTTAATATCTATTTAAGTATGTATTTAAAAATATATATGTACATATATCAGTTTCTGGCAGCCATATTACAAGCTTTGCTTAGTTTGGGGTCAGATGACCGTGTGTGCAAAAATGTCCCAGATATTTATTTATTATTTATTATTTCATTCCTGGTGGTGGTTCTCCTTTAGGTTTTATTCAGAAGCATGATATCCCTGCAAGACAAATGATACCTGCAGTGTAGTATTCACTACTTACACGTACAAATAAAATATTTATAGGCAGTATTGGCAGAACTATGTGCGAATCAAAGAATTACGTAGTGTATGAAATCAACACGTGCTGAGTCGCGTGTGGTGGTTACCGTCACACGGCCAGCCTGCTCTACGTGATGATATCACAATGAAACAGCCATAAATATTAAAGCGATACAGAGCGGTGGTGAACGAGCAGTAGCATGTGCGCTTTACAATCTGACGGCACCCGGTTCGAACCTCGACCCTGCACCAATAACTTATTTAGTACCCAAATAAATTATGCAGTTTCGATGCCATCGCCCAAAAACTATGAAGAAAAAAACATCGTGAGAAAACTGGTATGTCTGAGAAAAAGTTAAAAGACATACAACATTCACCAACATGCACTGGGCCAGCATGGTTGATTAGGAGCCATCCTCTCTCTCTGAGAGAAGGCCCAGAAGGTGAGATTGAAAGAAAAAAAAGAAAGAAATAAAAACGTTAAAATGCGGTGCTGCTATTTTGCTACACGAGCAATATACGTAGAACTAAGTAACCGAATGATAAAAAAGGATTGTGAAACGCGATGTCAGATAACTGAAAGTTTTATCTTCCATATAATTTACCCCGCGGTTTCACCCACGTAGTGATGAAAAGTGGTGATGATGATGAAGAAAAGTAGCCTATGTCACTCTCTGGCTCTTGAACTATACCCATGCAAAAAATCAGGTCGATCCGTTGTTCCGTTGCAGCGTGAAAGAGGAACAAACATCCATACATCCATAAATCTATACATCCATAGGTACATACAAACTTTCGCGTTTATAATATTAATAAGTAGAATGTGATGGCTAAACATACCAGAAACAACAACTAGCTACAACAACAACTAACAACAATAACACAACAACTAACAACACATTCTGAAGTAAACTAAAAATGTTTTTGTCAAACTGAGTATACAATTCGATTAAACAAGATGCACCAGTTTTACATAAGAGCCACGAGTCTGTGACGTCACGTCCCCGCCTCGCACGGCTGCGTTTAAGCACTTGTTCATCCACTACTTCCTGGGTGATCAGCGGCGAGCGTCACGTCGGTCCGATGACTCTCTTCACTCCTCATTACACCACTTGGGAGTCTCTGTCTCCTGTCTAGAGGTATATTCATCACATATCAAACTTGCCGTTACTTCCCTTGTGGCGTCAATGTATGCAGTCGATTAATCAAGTATTAACCCTAGACAGGGTGTCCTTATTATCTCCTTATTCTGCATCGTTTATAGCTTATAGTACTGCAGGCCTAGCATGGGCTGTGGATAAATTGTCTTTCCACCGTTTTTATCCACGCCTAGACGCGACAAAGCTAGAATATGGATACGTTTGTCTTTTTCTCGCGGGATAAAAACGGTGGAAAGACAATATGTCCATGGCCCGTGCTAGGCCTGCTGCATAGAGACGTCAGCTTTCCTTTCCTATATTCTTCACTTCACTGTCTACAATACAATCGTCGTAGAGTAGCAATCGGCGCAGTCGGTATATTCTCACGAGAATTTATACTGCTATTGCAGAAAATCTATATTTTATCCTGTTTACTCCTTTATTTATGGAACAAAAACAAGTTGAAATTATTTAGCATAAATTATAATTAAATCACACTCGTTATTCTAATATTTCTAACTTACAATGAACTCGTGACCTGCGTCAGTAAATTTTGTTTTTTAATAATGTAACTTTTCTGTGAAAAATTAATATAAAATTATAGCCAAAAATAAATATTTTAAATTATCACGGTCGTTCACTACTGTTATATGATTATTAACGTGATATTTGCCGTGATAAGGTTGTGGATGGAGCTCCCGATATTTCGGCGCAGTTACATGCACCATATTTACGGGAAGACTCCAGGAAGACTTCATCCAAGGGTTCACTCTTCCCGAGAACATGGTGCATTTTGCGCAGAAATATCGGGAGATCTATTTACAACATTATCCATTAAATAAATAAATATTTGGGACATTTATTGCACACACGGTCATCTACCCCAAACCAAGCAAAGCTTGCGAATATGGGTGCCAGAGACTGATATACATACATACTTAAATATTAACACCCAGATATAGAACAAACACAAATGTTCATTGTATACATGTTTGTCCTAGTTGGGAATCGAACCCACGCGCCCCCAAGCACAGAAAGTAGGTTCACTATCAACTGGACCAACGGTATATCTCGTACATAACTGTAAAAATAAATAATAAACACATTTTTAGTGTTTGCATTATGAGCAGGCAATAATTATTGCTTTAATAAATAATGTAAATCAGTGTTTGTCCATTAAGGATTTAACATGCGCCAATGACCTTGACCAAACGATGCACACTTATTATAAGCGCCATCTAGCGTCCAACGTCCGTACTTCTTGCGTGCAAAGCTAACTTAAGTATAGACTATTTATACAGAACAGAATTCTGACGAAGATAATAACTTTACCTACTATGTTGTTCCCTCCTTGAGTAAAAGTGGTTGCTCCTCGTAACTTTATGATAACTGATCCTATGTGCAAGATTTTTGGTAGAAAGATAGATTAACACATATTTTTACGTGGCTTTGTCTCGGATGAATTAAGTACAATTAATATAGTAAAGCGGGGTCGCTTTAGCTAATTATCAATAGTTAAAAGAAGTCGCCTTCAGGACGTCTAGGTACATTCCGTAGGAATTCATACTCACCCATATCCCCATCTTATATAGGGACGATTCACACCTAACGGCGCGCGTTGGGGCCATCGGTGTAAATCATTCCTTATCGAAAGCATTATTACAGTAACCGGCACACAACTTGAGCCATGACCTCGAGTGCGCAATAGACGATTTTAAGGTATCGTTGGTGGAAAGAGTGGTGCGCGGGGGCATTCCGACGGCACGCGTCCACGCGATTGGCCGATGCGTGAACGACATGCGTGAACTTACCCCCACTACGTCAACTTTGGCTCTAGTTGTTTGCCGGCCACTGTATTAGCCGTACAACAATCATTCATATTCCCTTTTTCCCCTGTTAAACATAGATACAAGTTCTTTTTGGAAAACAAGCAATATATTATATGCTAGCTGCGTCTCATGATTTCATCCGATATCAGGGGCCTTACGTACAACTGCTAATAGCGGCAGCTAATCCGCTCAGTTGGAAAATCACGCGACCGCAAACCGTATCTGGGCGCGATAAGGTTCACGTTCGCGTGATTTACAAAGTGAGCGGATTAGGTGCCGCAATTAGCTGTTGTCCGTAAGGCCCCAGGAACCTGTATTTTCGGGACAAAAAGTAAGTTGTTTTAAACCAGACTTCCAGAGTAACAGCTATTTCCATACAAAGTTTCATCAAATCCATTCAGCTGCTACGAAGTTAAGTAACGTGGAACAAACATACACACAAAATTTCGCATTTATAATATTAGTGTGTTGATAGTGTGATAGAAGCAGGGCTGGTCAAGCCACGGCCTGCTAGACGGAGAAACGTATTTGAGGAACCAATTAAAACTAGGGTTGCCATACGTCCGGAATTTTTCGGGCTTGTCCGGGAATTTAAGCTTTTGTCCGGAATGCGGTGATAATTCATATCATTCATATATATATTATATTCATATGGCATAATATTACAAGCCTTGCTTAATTTAGGGTCAGATGACCGTGTGTGCAAAACGTCCCTAATATTTATTTATTAATAAAAATGCGAGTACATGGAATGGCGTTATACAAAAAAAACTAAGCAAAAAAGCGCTACAGGTTTTAATCTGAATGCTTTGGTCTATCGTCAAGCCAGAAAAAGAGGATAGTTAATTCAGTGATTACGATACAAGGTATAGATAAAAAGCAAGAAACAGGTCCTAAGTATTGAAACAGTTTAATGTCTATAAAGTAAAAACACAAAACAGATTACAAAATAAAATAACTAGGGAGCTACTCGATACTTCTACCAGAAAATAGAAATAGACTAAACACTTTATGAAATAAACTGCTGAGCTTCAGCCATTGTTATAACAACAACATGATACAATATAATTATACAAAATAGTTTAATGTCTATCATGTAAAAATACAAAACTTATTACTAAAACGAAATAAGTATTTAGTTTAGACCGTAAAGTTTGGACATTATTATAGGAAAGACAATATTATAGGAATGTATATTGCATCCTAATGTTAGATGTTGGTGAAAAGTAAATGTATTGTGTTGGTACTTGGTAGAAATAGTTTGGTGAGTTTACTAAAATCAAGGTAGAATAATAATTTGTTTGGCTAAACTGGCTAGTAAAAAACTTGGCAGGCGGTACTTCACACAGAGGCAGTTGCTCACGTGTATCAAGAACAAGTCCGATCTTGTTAGTCTAGTCCGTTAAATACTGCTGCCACCTATTCGACAAAGCTGCTAAGTACCGGCTGGAAGCTTAAGATTTGGTAGACCTTTTTGGTGACGTCAAAATAATGCTCATGCTCACCATCACAATTTACAAAAAACTTTGTATTGCACATAAGTATTAAAATTTTGAAGAAAACCCTATTTGTTTTTCTCCGAATAAATTTAAACATTGTATGTATATCGCATCCAAATCCGCTGTGTCTTGATATTTCTTTATTTTTTTCAAAGAAGTAACAAATATCCACTATGCTTCTGCCAATAACCTTCCGTTCCAGTTCTTCTGGTTCTTTTTGTACTTCAACTGTAAAATCCGGCATATTTAATAGACGTCGCTGCTCCTAGAACGAAATAACAAATAATTACTTTACTAACATATTACCCATAAATACATTTAGGCATATAAAAATAAAATATAATTGTGCACTTAGTTACATAACATCTTATTTGAAATAATAATTATATTCTGAAACAAAAAAAGGTACTGAAAAATTGTTAATGATCACCTGTTCATTCGAAGGCAACATTGTTTCTATTTCTGTTGTTTCCAGATGTTCGTCCAGGGAGTCTAGGTATCTGTAGAAAAAAATATAGAAATAAATAAGTTTTCCATATAAGAAATTATGATGCATTACAATTCTAACTCGCATTTCTCCTTCTCAATGCGTTATCTTCTTCTCTACATAGTGTAAATTAAAGTGGCTTTCCGCGTCTGTCTGTCTGTCTGTATGTCAGTATGGCTGCTAACTCCTCCTAAACCACGCAACGGATTTTGATGCGGTTTTCACCATCAGTTAGATACATTTTCACGGAAGGTTTATATATATAACTAGCGACCCGCCCCGACTGCGCACGTAAATTACACCCGTGCGAAGCCAGGCGGGCGGGTCGCTAGCTCGCTAGTATATAATATACGCAAAATTTTGAATTACAAATGAATTATTTAAAACCAATGTGTGTAACTTAAAAATACAGGATTTTTATCGCTTCACCTCTTTAATACGTCCTATTAGGAAATAAAACCGGCCAAGTGTGAGTTGGGCACTGAGAGTTCCGTACCACCACATAACTTGTTAGCTACTAAAGTACAAAAAAAAAATAGTGCAAAAAGACAACATCCCATCAACGCCCAGGCGGTCACCCATCCAAATACCGGCCGCGCCCAACATTGCTTCACTTTGGTGAAAGTACGAAAACTGGTGGTGAACAGAAATTTGGCACCGACCCGCACTTGGACATTATTTTTGGTATACTTTAGAGTGAGTACTATAATTATGTCAAGTTTGAAGCTTGTACGTATTACCGTTTTTACATTAGAGCTAATACAAAAATACGTTTGTTGTATGGGATGGGGACCCCCATTTCATTTTTACTTTTTGACTTTTTTATTATTTGTAAGTAAATCCGCCGTAACATTACATATTCTTTGAAAATTTCAACAGGCTATCTATTACGGTTCGAAAGATACAACCGTTAATAGGTAGGACAGACAGACAGACATCGTAGGCTTAGTAATAGGGCCCCGGTTTTACCATGTGGTTACGGAACCCTAAAAAGCATAATTTGACATATAGAATTCAAAAGAACTTGGTGGGTCGTATAATGTAAGACGCGGGCCGTGGATTGGACAGCTCTGGTATTCTATAATAATTTTAGTCTATTCACACTTTAGGTACGTACAACGTTGTACGAATGTTTGTATGTAATTATGTGTGTTGTTGTTTACTCGAATTCGCTATTTGGATAAAATTTGGTAAAGAAAGTAACAAAATACCTACCGTACCATACCGTACACAGTAGGTACATATGACTTACAGTAGGTACTACGTACGTAGTACGTAGGTAGGTATATACCTACTTACCTAGTTGATATTAGTATTACGTAGGTAAATTCCCAGTTGTGCCTGCCATACAAGTGCCTAGTGCGAGTCCTACTCAAACATGTCCGATTTTTATTTTTTTACTTTATACCTAACTATCGGTCCGCCCCAGCTTCGCACGGGTATAGACTATAGCCTATGTCACCCGGGGATAGTGTAGCTTCCCGTCAGTGAAAGAATTTTTCAAATCGGTTCAGTAGTTTCGGAGCCTATTCAATGCAAACAAACAAACAAACAATCAAATCTTTCCTCTTTATAATATTAGTATAGATATAGATAGTAAAATTTTTTTTTAATATTAAAATTTTTATTACTTATAAAAACAGAAAATTAATTAAAACTTAAAATATAAACTAAAACTTAAAATAACTAAATAAAAGTATAGATAGTATAGATTATATTTCTTAGTACCATTATTTAGGTAGGTAGGTACATTATTCTTTGGAAATTTCAACTGGCTATCTACCTATCACGATTCGAAAGCTAAAAGGTAGGACAGACAGACAGACATACATACAGACAGACAGACAGCGTAGAATAAGTCCGGGTCCCGTTTACACACTTTGGTTACGGAACCCTAAAAACGAGTAAGTAAGTACGGTTATTTAATTATTATGTATTGTGTTTTAATATAATATTATGATAGGTATGTACTCACCACGCCGCCAGTTGTTTCAATTTTTTCTGAGTTTGCCGTTTTTGTTGTTTCACCATTTCAAAAGTATTTTCTACACAGAGACAGTCTATGATGATAAACACAAAAACACTAACACATAAATTACACTTATTTCACTGAAGAGGTCCAGCTTCCTTTCAAATTTCAGCTTAAATATAAGCTAATAACTAAATACAAACAGTTTCATTCAAAACACTAGAAAAAGAATAAAAAATTTCAAAAAATATTTTTTGTAACGGCGCGCGTGGTCTGCACGTCGCAAAGCGCAGAAACAGACTGGCGAACCCCCGTCTCGTGCGGCCGCGGGTGTTTTTTGGTCACGTGGGTTAGGTATCTCCTGCGCGTCTATTTTTAATATTACTAAACATACGTACCAGGGGCCTAAAAAAATAATTTAAAAATTAAATATTCATGTTTTCGAATTTCCTATGTTCAGGTGAAAGAATCAACTGGAACGCATTTGTGGTTATCGCGATAACTCGGGCTATGGTGATGAAATAGACTTTAGAATAATATTTTTTATACAAAATGTAGCAAGTAAAAAAACCTTCTGTGCTAACATAATTAATCAAGTTGAATTTCCCTCATGAGCGATATTTTTTTCAAGTCGCTAGGATATGTAGTTTGTCCTATATCATTGGTTAAAAATACCGATTTGGCAAATGTTAACCTCTTAAGGCCACTAGGTTAAGGATCATCGCAGGTTAGAAATTTATTTTCTCTTATTTTAATTATAAGTAAGGCCTTTGAGCAATAAAACCTTCAACATTTTTGTAACTCTTAATATTCGTAACGTAATAATAAACTAGATATAGATATAGATCTGTTCTCATCCTATATATCTGTTTTCCTATCCACAATTTGTTCACCTCAATAGCCCAGATTTAAATAGTTTTATATTCCATTTTATACACACCCCCATAATTGTATTTTTTATTCAACAGGGTCCCTTGGTGTTGGCTTCGGCCCCCCCAATGCCTCTCAAAGGTCCGGGCTAGACCCGTGAATGTATCGAAACTAGATATAATAATCACAAATCATGTTCCGAAAACCCGTATGAAGCGCTTTGATTCTATTTTTATTGTGCGAACTGCTAGTCTGTGGAACGCGCTGCCTGAATGTGTTCCCCGATAGGTACAGTCTACCCAGATTGTAACTATCGGGGATTTGAAGACACCCGTCTTCAAATCACGAGTGAATCGGTTTCTTCTAGACAAGCGTGCTCCGCCCTCGACTGCATCATCGCTTTACATCTGGCAAGTTGGCGGTCAAACGCAAGCCTATTATTAAAAAAATATAAAAAAAAACACAAATGTTCGTCACATAAATGTTTGTCATAGGTTTGAATAGAACCCACGCCCCCAAGCGCAGAAGGTAGGTTGACTACCAACGTACAACTGGACCGACGGGTTGCCACCCTGGAATTTACTGTAACTTTTATCATTTCCTGCGGTAACACTGTGAAGAGAATAGTTTGAGACTGCGACATGTGAGGGCTGACCTCCAGAACTACTGACACAATCCAAAATAATACGTAATAGAAAGCTACGTTATCACTGACTATACGCTACATTTTGTTTACGACGTGAGTGAAACCGCAGATAAAAACTAGCACCAAATAAGAGAAATAGGCAATAACCAATACCTACAGGGAACTATATATATACCTATCTTCTCTACATAGTATAAATTAAAGTCGCTTTCCGCGTATGTCTGTCTGTCTATATGTCTGTATGGCCGCTAACTACTCCTAAACCACGCAACGGAAATCTTAATTTTAAAATTACGTAACTTAATGCGTACAACAAAGTAATTACCGTTTTAAGTGTTAAAAACTACTCTACAACAAAATACATAATAAAAATTATCTAACGTGCGAACTTTATTTATAGGATTATTTACGGGATATTTACCGTGGTAAGGTTGTGGAATGAGATGAATGAGTGGTGGGGGGAGCTCATTCCACAACCTATCCAGTAAATAATCATATAACTTTAGTGAACAACCGTGATAGTTTAAAACAGTGTTTTATTTATAGGTATTCAAAATTCTACCACTAGATTTGTTCAAAACACAATTACATAGAATGTTAACATAATTTTTCCCTTACTACCTCACTTGTTACGCATAGCGTCATACTTAAAATGTCATTATTAAACTGTGTATTTTTGTTTAAACGTTCGAATTATTCATTATATATAAAAAACATCACTTATTTATTTTTTCAAGTTTTTGTAGTTGACAACATAATCTGTTAAACGTTAACTGTTACAGTTTATCTGCATATTCAATACTCATTTGTCCATTTTATGTGACAATAGCATGTCAAATGACATGAAAATTTCCTGTTTATACTTATTTCTATTATTTTCTTCCGGTCGTTCTCCTAAACCGTGTAATCTGTGATAGTTGTTGACTTGTTCATATCGAGCTCTCATTTTGTAACGAAATCACTTCACATTTAAAATATACATACCTACCTTATACCTACATGCTACTTCTATATACACGTGTATGTATGTTATACATAATTTATACATGCATATATATACTTACCTGATCTTGGTAAAAATAATAACATTTGATACGTCGTACCTAGCTAGCAAATTTGATTGCTAATAAAAAACACTCGTAGGTTTCTCTATATTCTAATATTCTTCTTATATTATGTTTTATTACTATACAGGGTGTAAGGGGAACACTCTCGAAGCCAAAAGAAGGTAATTGTACTCATCATTATGAACCACTTTTACTATGGGACCAGCCCTGAAATCGCGAAAAAATATCAGCTGTTCTATAAAAAACGGTCATTGACACTCGACAAAATGTATGGAACAGCAGATTTTTTTTCGCGTTTTCATGGCTGGTCCCATAGTAAAAGTGGTTCATAATGATGAGTACAATTACCTTCTTTTGGCTTCGAGAGTGTTCCCCTTACACCCTGTATACACGTGTATGCATGTTTAATTTGCATATAGTTTATACATACATAAATATACATTTACCTGATTTTGGTAAAAATAATAACATTTGATACGTACCTAGCTAATTTTATTGCTCATAAAAACCACTCGTATAGGTTTCTGTATATTCTATTATTCCTCCTATATATTTTTTGTTTACTTTAATTTGTATGTATCATATTTTTATACTAGCTGCGCCCAGCGGTTTCACCCGCGTAGAGATTCAAAAATGGTGATGATGATGATGAAAAGAAGCCTATGTCACTCTCTGGCTCTTGAACTACACCCATGCAAAAAATCAGGTCGATCCGTTGTACCGTTGCAGCGTGAAAGAGGAACAAACAAACCAACAAACAAACACTCTTTCGCATTTATAATATTAAAGTAAGTATGATTTGTTCGACGATATTTTGTGTATCGTTGTTCCAATCTTCATGAAATTGAAGTTTATTTCATACACAGAACTAGATATAGGTCTGTGATTTCATATCTCTTCTCTTCTCTATCTCTATTCTCTATCTCTACATAGTTTAAATTGAAGTCGCTTTCCGCGTCTGTCTGTCTGTCTGTATGTCTGTATGGCCGCTAACTCCTCCTAAACCACGCAACGGAATTTGATGCGGTTTTCACCAACAGTTAGATACATTTTCAAGGAAGGTTTATATATATAACAAGCGACCCGCCCCGGCTTCGCACGTAAATTGCACCCGTGCGAAGCCGGGCGGGCGGGTCGCTAGTATTATTATAAATGAGGTCGTGAACCCTCAACTACTGTCACTTTTTTCACTGATAAAAAAAAGTTACGCGTAGAAGGACTTTTTTATAGAATAGATTATACAATATACATCTAGGGTGATATACATCCATACAGGTTTGTATTGTACAATACTAGCTGAATCCCGCGGTGTTACCCGTGATGTTTTTTTTTTATAGAATAAATTATCTTATCGAGCGTTTATACATGTAGGGGTATTGTACAATACTTGCTAAATCCCGTGGTGTTACCCGTGATTTTCTATTTCCCCATTCGTGGGGAGGAAAGTACACTGTGTCACCTCATGATGCACCCTACCTTCCTACCAAATTTCGTTACGATCAGCCTAGCCGTTTAATCGTGAAGAGTGAAAAAACAGACAGAAATACATAGAGTTACTTTCGCTTTGCGCTTTTTTTGTTAGGATGTTATTAAAAGTGTTTGTGCCACTCAGAAGTTCATCAACAGAAGCGCAAATGAAAGGTATATACCTATAGATAGATATGATGTATTTTTTACGTTAAATTTCAATTTCCTGAGTCTGATTGGTAAGAGTCTGTGTAGTAATTAGCTTTTTCATGTAATTGGTCGGTCAAGGCAGCCAACCGAGTGGAGCTTCCTCTACCACCTTCACACTTTTTACGGATACTTTTTACGGATAACTCGGACTCACTAGGCGCGAGTGTGACGTCACCAGTGTCGGTTTCTTTGGCAAGCGTGCTCCATCGTAGACCGCATCATCGCTTAACATCAGGCGAGATGGTGGCCCAGCGCAAGCAACTAAAAACTATATTAAAATAAACCGGCCAAGTGCGAGTCAGGCTCGCACACTGAGAGTTCCGTACCAAAATTGTACCGTAATTATTGTATTATGTGGTGGTAACCACAAATTACAATAATTATCAATTTAAAAAAAACTATTTGTTCCTACTAACGCCTATACCAAATTAGCCAAGCTTAGCAATTACGCCGTCACTTAGTTAATATTTTGCAAGTGACGCTCGGTATAGGCAAATTTAATGAACAGAAAGAAGACAGTTTTTTCTAGGCCCACCGAATTTACCGTATATTGATGGGTATAACACTATAAAATTCATCGTTTTTTTTTTACCATTCGGACGAAAGATAAGGTAAAAATGAAACTGGAATAATAATATAAAGAATAATATGTGTTGTTTTGATTTTTGCCACAATTCATTCATTTCCCTTATAAAGTCACTTGACCGGAACGTTTTTAATAAGAAAAAGGATGCATACTTAGGAATTTTTATACAAAAATAAATATATCATATTTTACATCAGTGGCCATAGTAATCGGCTTTTGTCAATATTCCGGTTTGATCGGATATAGCTAATATTACCACTAAATCTAGATATTATGAGGAACAAATCGACATGAGTTTCATTACTATACGGTATTAGTTTGTGGTGGGCCTATTTTTCAAACAAAAGAAATTGTCTCCTTTGTCACCAACTAACTAACACTTGGCCGTTATTTATTATTTGTTGTTATACTTTAGAGTGTGTACTATAATCATGCCAATATTGACGTTTGTACGTATTACCGTAATTAAATCAGAGCTAATACAAAAATACGTTTGTTGTACACGTTTGTTTTTTACCTGTGGTATTTTTAGATTTTACTTTTTGTCTATTTTATTATTTGTTAGTTAATCCGCCGTAACATTACATATTTTGTGAAAATTTATTACGGTTTGAAAAATACAACCGTTTAAAGGTAGAACGGACAGACATACAGACAGACGGACGGGGACAATGTAGGCTTAGCTTAGTCCTGTTTTTACCCTTTCGATACGGAATCCTAAAAACGGAGGTAAAAATGAAATGTAGTCAATTATAATCAGCTAACTCAGTAGTAACGCAAGTGACCAACACAATGCACGTTCCCGAGCTCCGTGTGCGAGGTGTGAGATTGTTTACAATCTCAGGATTGTGACTGAACACCAAACAGCCACAGAGACAACCTGCGAGCTACCCCCAGCTCACCAAACCTCCACCTTGGCAATACACACGGCCTTACTTATAAACGTTACTTAAGAGTTAAGCAATGCTAAAAATTGCTGTCAACTTCTCGTTGACGGAAATTGTCACAGATGAAAACGTGACAGAGTAATTTTAAGCTTTGCTTAACTTAAGTAATGTTTATAAGTTATTATTAACACACAAATAAAACGAGTCAAATTCACTAAAGCTATATACAGGATGTAAGGGGAACTCTCGCAGTCAAAAGAAGGTAATTGTACTCATCATTATGAACCACTTTTAATATGGGACCAGCCCTGAAATCGATTCATACTCAACGATTATGATACGTAATGGAACTCGCTGCCGTCCTCCTTGTTTCCTGAGAACTACAATCTAGTCATCTTCAAGACTAGACTGAAAAGATTTCTTTTAGATCAACGTGTTTCATCCTCGGCCACACCGTCGCTTACCATCAGGCGAGTTGGTGACCAAACGTAGACCTATTGCATATTAAAAAAAATGGTACACCTAAGTAGGATAAAATATAAATTAAATTTTTTTAAACTCCTGTAAAGGTAAGATATATTGCAACGGCTAACAGATTTTCTTGAATCCAAAAACACTCGATCATACAAAAAACAATCAAAATCAGTTCAGCCGTGGAGCTACGATGCCACAGCCAGATACACAGATATAGCACCCCTTTTTGCGTCGGTGATTAAAAACGAGACACTTATAAGAATTATAGGAAAGGACGGAACGAAAGACATCAACGAGTTCCTAAATATGTTTAATCATCATCATCATCAGCCAGAAGACGTCCACTGCTGAACATAGGCCTCCCCCTTTAACCTCCACACTGAACGACAGCCTGCCTTTTGCATCCACTGGAAACCCGCGACTCTCACAATGTCGTCGGTCCATCTAGTGGGAGGCCTCCCTACGCTGCGTCTTCCGGTTCGTGGTCTCCACTCCAGAACCTCCAGAATCCAACTCGGATGGGCAGCGTTCGGGAAATTGCGTGACATCTTCTCGTCCAAGATACCACAGTGCCTCAAGACGAAGGTCTTTAACCAGTGTGTGTTGCCAGTGATGACATATGGTACTGAAACGTGGTCATTAACTGTTGGCCTTTTGGAAAAACTCAGAGTCACTCAGCGGGCAATGGAAAGAGCTATGCTCAGAGTTTCTTAGCGCGATAAAATCCGAAACGTGGATATTCGCCAAAGAACCAGAGTCACCGACATAGCTGTTAAAATTTGCAAGTTGAAGTGGCAATGGGCAGGCCACATCGGTCGAAGAACCGATAACCGATGGGGAAATATGTTTAATGTTCGTTTTTAATTTCAAAATAGATGTTTTTAGTTTTCAGTTCAGAAAAACACGCGAACGTGAACGCGCCGATATACGGTTTGAGGTCGCGCAATATTTCTTTAAACAGCTAGGCGTAAGGCCCCGGAACTGTCTGAACTTGGCCGGTTCTCGCTGGATTCTCCCTAGCTTCGAATGAACACACTGGTTCCCACGGTCCCGCCCTTCTGTTTGCTTCTGCACTCATTATGTTTATGGTGATTTTATTAGACGATGTCCGTCTCAAATAGATAGCTAAGGAGATTCATAATAACTACCCACCACTTTACTATAATATTAAGGTGGTACGCTACACCTATGGCGAGAAATTCAAATTTTAAACAGTATTTTTGTTTTTGTAGCTAGGCTGGGTAATTACTTTAAAATTACCTAATGTTTGCGCCAATCGTTGGTTAATTTTTATTTTTTATTCTTGTAACCATCTTGGGCAAGCGCCTTTATTAACTAAACAAAATACAAGCTAAAACTAAAACTACAAATACAGTTAGACTGCCCATAGACCGTTGAAGGTCTAAAGACAATCCAAATGCTCAAGCCCACTACCAGTTGGCAGCGTACCCAGCATGCTGGCGGCATTACCACGTTGAATGGCAATGCTTATGCGTTGAGCCAGAAACACGTACAGTATCATGTACAGTTATTTAACAGTAACGCACCATATTACTTACATTTGTCAATAAACCGTTTGAAACAGCAAAAAATATTCCTAAATGTAAGTAATAACGTGCATTAGAGATAAATAGCTTTACATTATTTTGTAACGAATAATAATAGATTTGCGCAGAAATCATGACCGTTTACTTTAATTACCCGGCCTAGCTACAAGGACAAGAAAACTATTTGAAATTTTTATTTCCCGAATTTTAATTTTTAGTGTTAAAATTGCGTTTGTTTGTTCGTTTACACAGCAACAGATTTGCTGTGAGCTACTTGAAGTGTTACAGAGATATAGAATACTTGTTATTTCGCAATATTGTAGGTTCCTTGTTTTATATTTTTATGACATAAACAAAAGATACATTACGAGTTAAAAATAATATAAATATTCAGATGTAGTGTGAATATATAGGGACCCTGGAGCTCTATTCAGATTTATCGTGCATATATAGGGAACCTGGAGCTCTATTCAGATTTATTGTGCATATATAGGGAACCTGGAGCTCTATTCAGATTTATTGTGCATATATAGGGAACCTGGAGCTCTATTCAGATTTATCGTGCATATATAGGGAACCTGGTGCTCTATTCAGATTTATCGTGCATATATAGGGAACCTGGAGCTCTATTCAGATTTATCGTGCATATATAGGGAACCTGGAGCTCTATTCAGATTTATTGTGCATATATAGGGAACCTGGAGCTCTATTCAGATTTATCGTGCATATATAGGGAACCTGGAGCTCTATTCAGATTTATTGTGCATATATAGGGAACCTGGAGCTCTATTCAGATTTATTGTGCATATATAGGGAACCTGGAGCTCTATTCAGATTTATCGTGCATATATAGGGAACCTGGAGCTCTATTCAGATTTATCGTGCATATATAGGGAACCTGGAGCTCTATTCAGATTTATCGTGCATATATAGGGAACCTGGAGCTCTATTCAGATTTATTGTGCATATATAGGGAACCTGGAGCTCTATTCAGATTTATCGTGCATATATAGGGAACCTGGAGCTCTATTCAGATTTATTGTGCATATATAGGAAACCTGGAGCTCTATTCAGATTTATCGTGCATATATAGGGAACCTGGAGATTTAATGCAGATTTAATGTGAATAAATAGGAACCCTGGAGCAGTAATTAGGGAACCTAGAGCACTATTCAGATATTTTAACTACGTTTTAATTACGAGTTTTGAGAGCTGTACTATAATAAAATAATCAAAATCCGTAATTATAAAAATTGTGTATAAGGCCCATTTTCCATAATAAAATGGTAATATTCGTGGAAACAGTCACATGGTGTTGTACTGGAGGATATTTCAGGCACAACTCACAAACTGCCAGCTGTTCAAGTATTACTTAATTAGGTGACAACTCTGTATCATTACAAATTATACATGGTTATGCAAAAACAGACGTAACGTAATTATACCTACTTACCTAGGTAATTATACTTAACTCATACGTATATGTAGGTATGTAATGGCTATTTGTGTAGGTCTAGTACCTACTCGTACATAAATAGGCATTATTTATAATTATTATTATGTTACTAAAAGAAAGAAACAATATATATATTTTTTTTCGAAAAGTTTGTAGGCGTAGAAACCTAAGTATAGCAAACTAAAAAAGTCAAAGCGATATATTTAGCACAATTTCTATAGTTCTTGGCATACAAAATAAACCAAGAGTGTCCTAATTTGGTAAAATTTTTTTACTGTCTGCATCCAGTATTACCATATATGTTTAATACAAAATAAATAGTAATCTGCACTGGTTTGATTATACCACCTTTAATATCTGTAGGGTACCTATTGTACACAATTTTTTCAGACTATGTGTCGCTGTCCACCCGTGGTGGACAAGCTGGTGGTGGACAACGGGAATGTCCGCTCTATTGACAGGTCGCTTATCAATTTCTTCGATAGACTGACTTCGTAATTTATATTTTCTTTTGAATTAATTAAACAATTTCCACCGTTTTTTTTCATCAGAAAAATTGCCTAAACAGCAATAAATTGATTTGTCTGTGAAAATATAAACAATGGTTATACCGTGAGTCACGGCGGCGAGGTTCAGGTAAATGAGGCCAAGTGCAGGTCTACTGTGATACAGAAATTAACAATCTGCATCATGCAACAAATCAGAAGAATAATTGAATCGATTATAATAATATTTCCATTCACTTATTTGCTCTGAAATATGTAATAACATTGTAAAAGCTGAATAAAAACGTAAAAGTAATCAGAACTCATTGTTTTCATTCATCATCATCAACCATTCTCCACCCACTGCTGGGTATACTCGTAGGTCTCTTCTTCAGCGCGCCATCTTTTCTGGTTTTCATTCAACTTTTTAAAATTATTATTACTGCTGACAGAGCAAAGGTTTATACTGTTACTATAGTCACCGCTTTACCAACTGAGTCGTCGAGCAATAAACGTCATACCATAAGACCTGTAAGTGCGAGCGAGATAGACAGATATGACATGTGGGTGCGAGCGAGATGAGATGAGCATTGATTTATGACCTGACGACTCAGATGGTAATGCGTTTAGTATAACTTTTCACCTTACCTACCTACTACCTCCAGCACCTTGGATTATCATCATCAACCTCAATCTTAGTCTATGGACATAGGCCTCTCGGACTGCACAAAACGAGGACACGAAAGGAGGATTCGTTAGCGCTCGCCTGCTCGCCGAATTTGCACGTTGCGTGGGGAATGTGTACCACCAGTGTGGACAACAGCGACTGCAAACGAGCGTGCAGGGTCTGACGGCGCATGCGTCTATAAGTAGGTAGGTACTATACATGCGTTTGCTCACACCTCCTGTAGGTACATGGCATGGTGAGGTGTACAGTGGTAGCCCTAGGGTAGAGCGAAAGGGGCGGTCGCTCTAGGCAGGTAGCAAGAAACGCCAAAATGACAAATGCGAAAAATATAATTTTAATTGCACGTTTCGTGAGGCGCGGGACAATTTATGATGTGAAAGCATGGACCAAAAACAGGGCGCCGAAAAAATTTCGCTCTACCTTGATTATGGGCTAGGGCCGCCACTGGTCAGGTGTAACCAGGTAGAGTCATAGTCGCTGGTGTTTACCGTCACTACGCGGAACGAGCTCCGTCAGAGCTGACAATAAACACAACGCACGCTTTGTTACTGGAAAGAACAAGAAAAATACGCACGAACTAAAAGAACACTGCAAAGAATGTCCAAGCACCATTGTATCAACAACAACTCGCACAAACAATCGATTTGTAATACTTTATTATTGGTATAATGGTGGTATAACGATTCTGTCTAGAGCTGACAGAACAAAACTAACTAAAGTATCGCATATTGGACCAGAATAGCAACGACTACTTTGTTGGTTTAGTGACGTAGGTCAAGTACATCTGTCATCGAAATAAAACCTTTTTAAATCGACATCTATGTAATGAACTACAGTGACCTCCGCTGCAAACTTTAGCTAACAGCAGAACTTTTAATCTCCTCGCAGTCGAAATAAGCAAAAAAACTTTAACAAGGACATCGATTCTGATTTACCATTATCAATACTAAACTAAATCTTACAACTATAAAATTGTTGCCTTCCTTTTCTGAGGCGTTGAAATGAAAAGAGACGCGTATAATTTTAGTTCTGTCAGATTAGTTTAGTTTTGAGAATGGACTTTACACATTGTAGAACAGAAATATCATTGTGTAACTCAGTATAAGAAAGTAAAATTGTTTTAGATAAATGCCCACGCGCATATGTGCTCAGGCGCTCCCGCGGGACTCGAGGGGAAAGAGAAGAGAAGACGAGTTGGCAAAAAACGCGGCTCCTAGACTAAAAACAACGATCAAACCAAACAAATGACAAATGTCCGATTTCAATTGTCAATCGACAAATCAGCTTGACAGATGGAAACAGAGAAACTAACTACAGCGGTAACTGAGGATTCCTTCCCCGATGCAAGTCTTATACATAGCGAGGACAGAATGAGTACAATAAGCTTATATAATATAAGAAATTAAGATAGGTAGACTAGGAAATATGTAATACAAGTAATTATAATATTTATAATTATAAATGTAATTATAATTGTAATTATATTATGCAGGCCGCTTCCAACCGGCCCTTTTGGAGATCGATGGGGGAGGCCTATGTCCAGCAGTGGACGTCCTATGGCTGAAATGATGATGATGATGATGATGAATTATAAATAAATATAGAATAGTTAGGCCATTTCCCTGATCAAGTAAGAGACGACTTGCGAACCTGGCAAGAAAAATATGAGTCAGGCGTTCTTTTAATGATGAGCTTCTATTCATAGCCATTGCAGTTTTATAATTAAGGTGGTTCGATTTACCTATGGCGGCAAATTCAAATTTGAAACAGTATTTTGGTCCTAGTAGCCAGGTCAGGTAATTATTTTTAAATAACACAGTGTTTGCGCAAAATGTTGGCTGTTCTTTACATTATAATGTACAATTATTTAACAGTAACGCACCATATTACTTACATTTGTGAATAAACCGTTTGAAACAGCAAAAATTTGTTTATTCACAAATGTAAGTAATAATGAGCATTAGAGATAAATAGCTTTACATGATTTTGTAAAGAATAATAATCAATCTGCGCAAACATCATGGTTGTTTACAATAATTACCCGGCCTAGCTACAAGGACAAGAAAACTGTTTGAAATTTGAATTTCCCGCCATTTGTACAACAAACCACCTTAAACTGGCTTTGTCATGCTGGAGTCATATACGGTACTAATTCTACCATTACAGTAAATCCAATGTACTGTTAGATACGTTAAATTAAATAAATCGAACGTCCCCTGCGCGGTTGCATATCGAGTTTAATTTAGCGCGAGTCGAATCACGTCCAACGCCTCGCAAAATAATCGATTTCTTCTGTAATGGTTCTACGCGAGGTTTATTTATGAGTTTACAGATGTATGGAGAATGCGTATTCAATTTCGTTGCCTTTTACGCTTGGCTACGTTTTATGGCTGTTCAAAACTAACACTAATATGAACACGACACGTGATGGGTTCTTTATATTTCTTATTTTACTTTTTGTGTGATAGGAAGCATCGTTGTACATTCGTAACTGTGCGTTGCGGCTTTATCCCAGATTATATTCAGGTACTCCGGAATCTTGTGGGACCTCTTATAGAACACTACTTTCTTGCCCATTAAAATCCATCAACAAAATATCCAAATAACAATCACACTCACTCACACATCATCAGCCAGTAAACGTCTACTGCTGAACAAGGCCTCCCTCTTAGAGAGGAGTGTTGCCATAATCCCCACGCTTGGCAGGCGGCTTAGGGATCGCAGTACGTTCACCGTATACTAATAGGACGCTGCTGCCCATCCTACGGTGGATCTGGTCGCAGTTTTAGGACATACCCGGGTCCAAACAACAATCATCTCGCCAAACTCGGAATACACGGAATACAATCTTGTGCACGAGTCATAATGATTAACTACCAAAACTACGTAATGTATGTTAAAAGAAAGCCGTCCCACAGCACCTGTTTACGCGAATTTCACCGCGACAAGCTGCGCGTGCGCATCACATGATCTATGGCGGCCCCAGACGCCACCAGACTCACAATGAGATGCCGTATACTAGTAAATAGTACTGAGACATACACTCAAATGTTTAAAGCATGACCAAGCTGGCATTAGTGTGTTCACGTGGTATGGTGGAATCACCTGTGCTTTTTAGGGTTCCGTACCTCAAAAGGAATAAACGGAACCCTTATAGGATCACTTCGTTGTCCGTTTGTCTGTCTGTCCGTCTGTCAAGACGCTTTTTCTCAAGAACGCGTAAAGGTATCAAGTTGAAATTTATACTAAATACTTGGGTCTACGGTTTCTTCCGGCTGTAAAAAAGCCAAAGTTGTAAGTTAACGCAATCAAAAGATATGAACGTTTATGTCGCATATTTTGCGATTTCCCAGGAAAACCAAAACTTATAGGGTACTTCCCGTTGATCTAGAATCATGAAATTTGGCAAAAGGCAATGTCTCATAGCACATATATAGGAATAAATCTGAAAGTTACAAATTTGAAGTAAAATCATATAAAAATAATTATTTTGCTATTACAAACTTACATTTTGTAGTTGGAATGTATAGAAGAACCTTATAGTCAACTACAAAGTTAAGTTTGTCTTTCAATATTTCAACTTTAGGTTTTTTTGGACTCGCGCTCTGAGGGTTCTGTCCAACGGAACCCTCATAGCACGAGTTCTACTCGTACTTGTCTGGTTTTTATTTATTCGTAGGCTTGTGGCCGCCAACTCACCTGATGTTAAGCGATGATGCGGTCTACGATGGAGCACGCTTGCCTAGAAGAAATTATTTACTCGCGACTTCATGTTTAACATTAGTTTACATCTCCGTTTTCTTAAGTGGCAAGCTATGGTCAGGTCAAGCTAGGCCTGGCCTGAACTGTGAGCCCTTGTTCATAGTTCTGGTCAGCTTGCAGCAGTTCCGGCTACCTAGAGATCTTTGGCAAACGAAAAACGATATAACAAACCTCTTACAATGTTCTTAGGTGTCCAATAAATAAATCGCTTCGGTCAGAGTAGCCAGAGTTGGTTCAGGGGTCAGGGGGTGGTTTCCACAGAGAGAGACTCCTTACGCGGTCTCAAACTAACGTTAAACCGCGCAGTTCGGAAAATCACGTGAACGTGAATCTTAACGCGACCAGATACGGTTTGCAGTCACGCAACATTTTTTCATCACCTAAACTGGATTGCTTTAAGCAGCTAGGCGTATGCGCAGATTTCTCTCCGTGGTTGTATTTTTTATATGAAAAGGTCGTAGTACTTAGTTATTTAACTTGGTTTGGAACCTAACAAGACTAGGAAGATACAACATGGGGTTCTTCAAAAGGCGAGTTCTACAGGGTCGGCAACGTATTTGTGATGCATCTGGTGTTACAAGTATCCATAGGCGACGGTGACTGCTTACCATCAGGCAGCCCGTCTGCTTGTTTGCCACCTATGGCATAAAAAAAAAACACCATTAAATTTGATACAGAGGACAAAAAATCTATCTCTGTATATCTCTAACTCTATTCTCTCTCTACTCTATGTTAGCTATTCAGCATCGAATAATTAACATCGGTAATCATTACCGGTACGCAAACTTTCGCTATGCTAATCAACACGTAGGTCAGGTTTGTTGATTAATGTCTCCACTTCTTGGAAACTATCTCTTGTCTGACCGGGCGTGGCGGGAGACTCGGCATGCAGTTCACATGGAAATTCATTTTATGAATAGAATATCATTTATTGACCTGCCGACTACAACATCTTAGTATAAAAAAATAGTATGAGTTGGGCATCACACGGATCTCGTCACAAAAATAATAATTAATAATACCTACTTACCGTTTTTGCCTTAAGCAGCTAAGAGGTCTAGTGAAAAGTGGGTAAAACATTGAGACATTAAAATTTTAACATGAACGAACTAAGGCACTGTACTAAGGTATATTATCTTCCTTATGTGTCTGATCAGAGGTATCTACAGAGTTTTAATAAGTAGGTTGGAGGAAAGAGCTATGCCAAAGCCCTTGCCTCATCGACCACCACGTGTATCCCACCGACCACCACGTGTGTCCCACCGATGTGCCATGCTACGCCGAGTGACTAAATACTTTGGAAGTTGGAATGTAGTAATAGTAATAATGACTAAATTATTCATTCGTCATTCAAAGAAGTCATTTACTTTGCAAATTCACACATTTTAATGGAAACTGACGTGAGTTTCACACATTTGAAAACAACTCACACATCGCTTGCCTGATTTCGTAATTAGATACGTATTTTACAACAAATAAATAGCTAGATACTTATTTGTTATTCTAACTTGCACTAAACTCTCCGATGTAACTTTACTTAATTAAAAAGATTGCGACTACGGTTTTGTTGTCATCACCATCAGGCTGCTGTACTTACAAGTAGGGAGGTAAAGTGTTCATATCGTAATGGGTCAGTGGGGCACCTTGTGCAGTTTAACTGTGGCGAGCCTTATCCGACCAGCGGCGGGCTGCCGGCACCGGGGAGTCGCCACAATGGCCGGGGACCGTTGAATACCGTCCACCACCGCGTCCACTCACAGCTGAAAACAATGCTCTAACACCATTATTGACGGTCGTTACGAAATTGGCACGAAAATAGACGTAACAGAAGACAATGGTGTCGTCGTTTCTACTTATAGAAGTAGATTTTCTTAAAGATTTTTTGTCTACTTTGAAAATACTCAGAGGAATTAGGTAGGTAATAGGTATCTGCTAAAAGATCATAACTAATCTTAGTCCGCTAGACATAGGCCTCTCTAGACGCGGTCTAAGGTGGAGACCACGAATCAGCAAACGTATATAGCTTAGGGCACCCTGAGACTTGATGACATGGCAATATACGCAATGGCTACAAGCTAAAAGCTGAAAATACCTTGAAAATTTTGAAATGAATCCTTTATTTGTTAGTTCGTTTAGGTCAAATCTTGCAAGCTGAATTAGAACCAGTTCGTCCCAACCGATTGTGCTGAAATTTTGCATACACCTTTAGTTCTGGTGACAATACAGTATGCATTACCCATTATGTTCGCCTGATTCTGATTCTATGTCAATTGTGTTGCAATTGCACAGGTTAAGAATAAAACGTGTTTATTTATAACTGGATAAAAACAACCGTTAATCTTTTGTGATATTAGTCGTCCCGGGTCAGGGCTTCATCTCACGACCGGTCCGATTGTTCCTTTGATACGCTCCTCACTCGACGGGCCAAGGGTGGCTCGCGTAGAAGGTAACTAATATTATTCCTGATACTCATGATAAAGGTCTCTCTTACTCTACACATAGAATAGCGGAGGACGCTCTACACTTGCTGGTACGACGATGTCGGTGGGCATGGGCGTAACCAGTACCACTGAAACAGACAAGATGAGGATCAGACTGACTATAGTAATTGATTGAATCAGGCGTTACTTTGCGGAAGTCCAACGACGTAGAAGCGGAATTACACTAGAAATTCGTCATATACAAATTGACTATGGTAAATCTAAACCCTGGGAAAGGCCACGCTTAAGTTAGATACTCAGCGCAGGAACTGATATGGGCTTAATTGATTATGAGAATCTGTTTTATTGTTTAATAGGCTTGTTTTCGACCGCCACGTCACCTGGACATAAGTGATGATGTGGTTTATGATGGACCTTGTTACCACATCTTCTTGTTACTTATAGAGCTTCTATCTTGTCGGTGGAGCAGGTAACCCCAGGCTTCCCAATCATCTACCAGCATTATGAAATGACGTTCCCTCTCTTCTTTATTTGGTCTGAGTCAACTCGTTCTGCCTCAAATGTGTTCTGTTTGTTACTAGATACAAACGGCACCTACATGAACGGGTTCCCGAGCAAGAGCGACAGCGAGAGCGGGAGCGGCAGCGGACGCGGGCGCGGGTGGCGGCGCGACGTGGTGCGGCGGGCACGGGCCTGCTGTTCCGCCAAGACCTTGCTGCGGCGGGTGCCCATCCTGGAGTGGCTGCCCAACTACTCGCTCAAGAGTGGCCTGGCGGACGTCATAGCAGGTACGAGCAGCCGCGCATATAATGTAGCAAGCAGGCAGGGGGTTTCTGGGGGAAAGTTCTGGAGTGGAGACGACGTACCGAAAGACGCAGCGTAGGGAGGCCTCCCACTAGATGGACCGACGACATTGTGAGAGTCGCGGGCATCCAGTGGGTGCAAAAGGCTGTCGTTCAGTGTGGAGGTTAATGGGGGAGGCCTATGTTCAGCAGTGGACGTCTTCTGGCTGATGATGATGATGAGGTAGAGGGTTTCAGGAACCTCGGGTTTTTCACGTAAACATATAACGAGGGACGTGACGATGACTTACCGAAATATAATTTCAGGCTGCACACAAAATACGTAGCTAGATAACCCTGAACTGGACAACCAGATTCGAATCTGATGGTACCTACAGTACTCACTCAATCGTAAATAGAAAGATCTTCCAAGCTGAACCTGGGCGCCGATGGAGGAGATACCTAGCTACCTAGTATAGTGCCTAGATACCTAGGAACACTTCTCGTCACTGCATGTCGGCGCGGAGTACAGGATGCGGAAATGCTCGCACTTACATAACTGTTGTAGGTATTGTGTTGTGCTGGAGAATGAATAATTTGACTTTGAAATGTACTTACATAATCCTTATGCTAAACCAGTAAAGTGATGAATGAGTGATGAATCAATTGATGATTATTTTTTGCCAAATTTCGATTCCGGAGAGGTTGCAATGCTTCAACCTGTAGATCTGAGCTTACTTACTCCTATACCGTTCAAGTGCAATCACAATCAACTGCATTTTTATCGTCAGGATCACTTATTGCAAATATTATTGCAAAAACCAAGGGACTATGACCTCTCAGTCCTTGTAATAGAGCGTAAAGCGCAGACAAAGCACCTGCGCGCTACTGAGGCGTGAAATAGACCGCATTGTGCCGTCACAGGTACATTGTGATGATGTTTCACAACGAATACGCGATTTATGTACAAACCATCAAAACTGGACCGATTTCTAGTTTACTAACAAAAATAAATAAATATTTTACATATCTATCTAACAGGTGGTTATAACCAAGGCAAAGCAAGTTGGCAATTTTGTCAAACACATCTCACTGCAATGTGCCCTTATAAATTTTACTTAGCAAAAAAATCATGGTCTGTGTGTGCCATCAGTGGCAAACAAGAAGACGGGATGTCTGATGGTAACTAATCAACGTCGCTTGTAACGCTTTGTGTGTGTTGTTTTGATGTTTATCGTTGCGTTACCATGTAACACAACGATAAACATAAAGTCAATGCTATGTCAACACCGGCATCACTGATAAAGCGCCTACCTTTGACTGCCCCGCTGAAGAAATCCTTTATTGTAGATGTCCATAATTATAAACCACTTGCAATAATTAGAGGATATAAATAAAGTTTTTTTTTTTGAGTCTATTAGATCTGATTCTGAGAAATAAATATGCCATTGATTAGAATCATTGTAACAAAATTTAAAAAACATCTGATTAGCTTGCAAATTGTTAATTAGATAAAAATTATTTCCACAAATCAATCCCTGTTTTCTTAGAATTGTTTTAATTATGAAAATCCTGAATGAAAAACTGATGAAATATTAGCGATGGTGGCAGTTGATTAAATTAACTTGAAATGTTTCTTGCAATTATAATTGTACTTTTTGCTAATAAACGTGACAAGGATTGTTATTTTTTCCCGCAATTATGTTTTTTTTTTCCGTTACAAGTTAATTAATAATTAACGAAACAAAGTAAACGCAAAGGATTTCACACTTTTTTAATGACTATTGTCTCTGCGTAAATTAAATACCTCTAAGTATATAATACTGATAAGATCACAATCAGTAGATGAGCTACGGAAAAATAAATCCTATAGACTACAAGAGTAACATTTTTATTTTCTTTTCTATACATAATTAGGTATTCCCGGAACATCTAGAACCACTCAGCATGTGCAGAGTTTGGGTCTCTGAATCTTTTGTAGAGTAAAGTAAAAGTAAAGTAAAGTAAAATTTTATTGCATAAACTGTGTACAATGGTGGAACACATGTTTTAAATGTTTATCGGGACTTATCACGTATTATTTAATTTAGTTAAAAAATATGTACCTTTCGCTCGACGTTTCGACCATGTTACAATGGCCGTGGTCACGAGCTGAAACACACAATCGCGATTGAACATGTGTTCAAATCGCGAAAGTTTAAAAATTTCTAATGGTGGAACAAATGCTTAGTGTTTCGACAGTCTGTCCTAGCGGACGTGCAATATTGTATTATCTATACTAATATTATAAAGAGGAAAGATTTGATTGTTTGTTTGTTTGTATTGAATAGGCTCCGAAACTACTGAACCGATTTGAAAAATTATTTCACTGTTGGGATGCTGCACTATCCCCGGTTGACATAGGCTATATATCCCGGCTTTGCCCGTGCGAAGCAGGGGCGGCCTACTAGTAGGTACATAAATCAGCAGTAGGTACTACTTACTATTTCCATATTTACACAAAAAATTTGAAAACAAGCAGGAACATAATTAATCAAACATTAAATATCTTAATTTCTAATCTAGTAAAATAATTACATAATAAAGTTATCAAGTTAAATTTACTTGAGATATAGGTATATATTATAACAGGTGCCTTGTATTGTATTGTGCCTTATGTAGAATTGTGTGTAGGTACAACATCATTTTCTATAATACTAGCGACCCGCCCGCCCGGCTTCGCACGGGTGTAATTTACGTGTGAAGCCAGGGCGGGTCGCTAGTTATATATATAAACCTTCCGTGAAAATGTATCTAACTGATGGTGAAAACCGCATCAAAATCCGTTGCGTGGTTTAGGAGGAGTTAGCGGCCATACAGACAGACAGACAGACAGACGCGGAAAGCGACTTTAATTTATACTATGAAGAGATAAGTATGGCCCTGATTGGTGTGTACAGGCATAAGTGTTCGGAAGAACCGTTCGATCTGATGCCGGTGTCGCGATGTTACCACCGCACTGCCGCTACCGCCTGAAGGCTCATCCAAATTATTATACATCTGTAAAAATTGCACACTGTGCATTTGACGCGGTTCTTTTTTTCCTCACACTTTCAGTAAGTGGAATGAGATTCCTCCTGCGGCATTCCCGAGTAACTTCAACATGATGTTCTTTAAAAGGGACATTATTAGAGTAGGTATATAAAGGTCGGCAATGTTTATATGACGTCTATAGATACCCACAAGCGACGGTGTTCGCTTACCATCAAGCGGTCCGTTAGTTTATCTGCCACAAGGTATAAAAAGGAAAAATTTTCAGAGAGTATGCTAAATGTAACTCATTTCCAGGTTATTTGTATAGCCTGCGCCAGGTGATATTTAAACCAAACACGATTGTCTATATTTCCGGTTTGTATGGGTGACAATGCGTAGTTGTCACGCAGAGTGGAAGTCCGCTGGAGCGTGACTCTCTAGACAACACACAATACTATGAATTCCTTTTGAATTAGATATTATTACTTACGTAGAGTAGTCACATTTGTCCACTTCTCTACCTACAAGGTCTGCTCTACGTTCGGCTGTATCTACACTGGTATTGTCATATCGACGGTCTACTGAAGTTAGTAATAAAGAGCTAATGATCCAATTTAAAAAAAAATCTTTTGTTTATAAATGTTTATCATACAATAAAATTATAGTAATGTCTATCTGTTAACTAATTAAATTAATAACATCATATCTTAACTTTTGAAATTGTTTCTACAGTTAATTTAATTAATATTCTTTTATATAAATAATTCTTACGGTATTTTTATACCATCTCTCTAGATTTGTACAAAAAACTAAACTAGGCAAAACATGATACAAAGTGACTAATATTTTAACCCACCTATTGTGCATGCATTTTTAAATGTTTACTCGTGTTTTGTGCAAATAAATAATCTTTATCTTTATAAAAAGCTACGCTTTAACATGGGCTACGTTTTGCTCTCATCGCGGGTGAAGCCGATGCATACCGTGTGTATCGTCTACAGCGCCCTAGTGTAACTCGGCCCCTTCTGTTCCAGGCATCACAGTGGGCCTCACAGTGATCCCGCAAGCGATAGCGTACGCCGGCGTGGCAGGCCTCCCGCCGCAGTACGGCCTCTACTCCTCCTTCATGGCGTGCTTCATGTACACCGTGTTCGGCTCCGTGAAGGACTCCGCGATAGGACCCACGGCCATCGCCGCCATTCTCACCAGGGAGAACCTGCACGGGCTGGGCCCGGAGTTCGCTGTGCTGCTGGCCTTCCTGTCCGGCTGTGTCGAGCTGCTCATGGGGATCCTGCAGCTGGGTGAGCTAACGTTACAACATGTAGGATGCTGTTCTGTTTGGACATTTACAGTTTGACATGTCAGTTGGAACTATCAGCGCTCAGGATTAGCACGGTTCTTTAATTTTAGATACCGCCGTGTCTAAATTGGCGATACAACATTTTTTGTGGGTTATACAGCGTTTCACACCCCATTCTGTTCGCACCACTGATTGAATCGCTCAAGTTCTCTTAATCAATGGAGCTGTTCGCACCGCGTTGTATTTGCGACCATGTATTTTTTTAATACTGAGTGCATTCGCACCACGGTGTCAATCGTCCACGATTTTTATATCAGATCTGTTACTCACCGCAGTAATTGCCTTTGATTCTGGCCCCGTCATCCGTTACATCACACTCGCAGGAATCCATGCAGACTTCGTATCATTGCAAACCACTTACAAAATCATTTACCTTCATCTGTTATCGCGGGATGTTATCTCTTTGATACTTCGGTCGTTTCTTTTGTATTGTTGTGCCACGTGAATAGGTCTTCTGAATTATTTAGCATATGACTCACGGTCTATGAAAAACTTACTGATACTGTATCATATAGTTCACATGCTATACTAGTAAACGTTACTTAACGGATATACAGGGATAACATATCCACGGAAGTAAAATAATACAGTAGATATAAGTAGGTAAAAATATTTGCTGTAGCAGCTATTTTTGAACATGAGCAACTAACAAACACCGGAAATAATCACCCTCGTGCGAAGTAAAGATTTGCATAGTTTGTTTGAACGTTCTGTGTGCTATCAAGTGTATTTATAACTGAATTGATTATTAGATAATGTGTGGCGCTACACTCCTGTCATACTTGCTGTATGGGTCTATTCATAATTGTGTAGTCCACGTCTGATTGTAGTTCTCGATATACAGGGTGTAAGGGGAACACTCTCGAAGCCAAAAGAAGGTAATTGTACTCATCATTATGAACAACTTATAGTATGGGACCAACCCTGAAATCGCGAAAAAAACAGCTGTTCCGTACATTTTGTTGAGTGCCAATGACCGTTTTCTATAGAACAGCTGATATTTTTTTCGCGATTTCAGGGCTGGTCCTTTAGTAAAAGTTGTTCATAATGATGAGTACAATTACCTTCTTATGGCTTCGAGAGTGTTCCCCTTACACCCTATATAAGACTAGGAACAACATAATATAATATGACAATATGACTAGAAAGTTATGGGACTATATTATAAAATCAACACATATTTGAGCGCCGAGCACCTTGCACGAGCTGCACGTGTGAGGCACGCCATGCTTGCAACACTGCGTTATCAGCTGCGTTACTTTATTCTACCTCCTCATTATGTTACTACTGTTGCGTAAACCAGTCTACAGAACTATTTGTTAGTAAACACGCACTCTTTGCTCTTCTTGAAGCGTTTCATCGACATTTCACTTTTCTGTTCATGGACGTCAGGATAACTTATTTCATACCAATGGTCTTTCATCATCATCATCATTTCAGCCATAGGACGTCCACTGCTGGACATAGGCCTCCCCCATCGATCTCTAAAAGGGCCGGTTGGAAGCGGCCTGCATCCAGCATTTCCCTGCGATCTCTTTTAGGTCGTCTGTCCATCTTGTGGGTGGACGTCCTACGCTAATGGTCTTTACGGGTCTCAAAAAGAAAAATGCAACCTTTGAGCATTGTTTTATTCTGTATATATCAGTGGTACATCATAACTTGATCCCTCCGAACCAAGCGAATTCCAGCTGAAGATTCCACCGAGCGGGGAGGCAAACTTTACAACTGAGCCATAACATATCGCCTTTTTAAATCGCACGATATTATATTGTTCGTTGTTTGGTCCACACAAAATAAAACTCAATACAACACAGAGATACATTCTGACAACTTACAACCAACAGTCAGACCACGTGACAGCAATCAAGCGTACGAGCTTCTTCCACGGAACCTTGGATATAAGGGACCTCGTCTTGTATATTTTGTTAGTAAATAGAAATGATAGGTGCAGGTGTTGAAGGAAGAGTTCCAGACATCCGCACGTACATCGTACTCGTAGCTTCAACAAAACTTCAACATTTTTAGGAAACGCAACGATTTATTACGAAACCCAAATAGCTATATTCGCATGTTGTGGATAAACAGATTGTAGATATTAACGGTGTTTGGAAATTAAAACTGTAAGAGGTAAAATTTTGCTGGCATTTAGTTTTAGCATTTAGTAAAGAACAATAACATCGAAGGGGAAAATAAAAATCTTGAGGAAACAAAATAGAACAATCCGAAAGGTCATTGTACCTACTCATCATTATGAGTCAACCCTGAAATCGGTTCCATAGAAAAATATCATTTACAATCATCAATGTACTGAACAAGTCCAGGATATACCTGGTAGTTCTCATCGGAACATTTATTGTTACCAATAAACTGTTAAACACTGTTTTACCCCGTTGAACAACATATTAGTAATTTTATTTCGGAAAATATCAATATTGCACCCACTTGCACCAAATAACATATAAAAAAATTAATAACTACAAAAATTTAATTACATTGCACAGTAAAGTTATATGATTATTTACGGGATATTTACCGTGGTAAGGTTGTGGAATGAGCTCCCGATATTTCGGCGCAGTTACATGCACCATGTTCACGGGAAGACTGAAGAATGCGGGTGATTAATATCCCGTAAATAACCATATGACTTTAGTGAACAGCCGTGATAGTTTAAAACAGTGTTTTATTGCACAGTAAATTAAATATATTTTAGCTTCTCACTCATTAAAATAGACATCAGTTTATTCTCTGGATAGGGCAATCGAAGCGGGCAACAATAATTTGCAGGATGCCGCCACTGCGGCTGTATCGCGCTCGCTGTCGTAGGGACACGACTTCTTGCGAATCATCGCATGGAAGTCATCCGTGCGGTCCTCAGAGGATATCTCAAAATGTCATTGTATTGTATCGACAGATCGCTGACAGCCCGGCTAGTGTGGTCCAGAAGCTGCTCGAGTAGAAAAACTTGCAGCATTTGCACTTATCTCTCGAGCAGCGAGCAAACCTACGTGCAATCTAGTATATATGTT
Organism: Agriopis marginaria; assembly: GCA_932305915.1. NCBI lineage: Eukaryota > Metazoa > Arthropoda > Insecta > Lepidoptera > Geometridae > Agriopis > Agriopis marginaria. Next base: position 18,186,456 of record OW029925.1, read on the forward strand.
TATCTATGGTGCAATTATATAAATCTCCGGACGGCCAGTGTCCTATGTTCCCTTTCAATGACAATGTCTTTGTAATTTTTGAGGTCGTCCTATAGGTATACGTACCTACTTAGTCCCAAATAATGATATCCCTCTCTCCCGGCAGGGTTCCTGATCGACTTCATCTCGGGACCTGTGTCGGTGGGGTTCACGTCTGCGGCCGCCATCATCATCGCTACCACGCAGGTCAAGGACATCCTGGGGCTCAGCTTCCCTGGCGGCAAGTTTCTCCAGGTACCTACTACAGTAAAGCTTCCGACTACAGTCCGACATAATTTCGGCCGCGCCAAAGTAGAGGTCATGTTTGCAGTGCGACCAACTTATGTGGAGAAGAACGAGGGAGCCACCATCGTATTTTTTAAAGAACCTGACAGCACTCCGTACAATATATTTAGTTCCCCCTTTTGGCCAACTCTCGGATCACTCAGGAGAGTCTTATTTTCTGAACTGAATTGGTGTGACGATCTGACCTCGTCAGGCGGCATCCAGTTAATTTTCGGACACGAGTGCCAAAACTCTCCTATACATGCAAATTTCTGATTTGTTCTTGTTACTCCTCCTAACCACATCAAAATTTTCATTTAGTTTATACAACTTTTACTTATGTGATTCAAGCACCACTGTAGATGTTGCCTTATGTTTTATATTTATTCATGCGGGTGTCACAGACAAAACACCAATATCTTTCATAAAAAAGTATGCAATATGATAGTCTGTTATCATCTCAAAATTCACTTTGAAATTCATTATACTCAAACATGACCATCATAGTAATAATCTATAGTGAAGTGGTAATTTGAGCAACTTTTCAAAAGACCCAAAACCAAAACAACGGAGAAGAACGACGTTTTGTAACCAAAACGACCGAATGATTAAACTCTGATCTATTCAAAGAAAACTCATTAGTTTTTGTCGACATAATTGAAACAAGTTTTTATTCGCATAATTTAACTGTTTTTGCTTGAGTTGACTAACTACGGCACTTTCTAGTGACCTTCGTGAGATTTATTGCTATGTTTAATCATTTTGATAAATACCTAAGGGTAGTAGTTAAGTTTTGATAGAACTTATGATGATTTCCAGGTGTGGCGAGGAATATACGAGCACATAGGAGAGACGCGGCTGTGGGACTCCGTGCTCGGAGTGTCATGCATCGTGGTGCTTCTCTTATTGAGGGTAAGCTCTTTTGTTCCACTTCATCACTGATGGTAGACACGGTACGATTTCTTGTACATACGCTGCTCGCGCTTTATTATAACTGTTTTGGTTTATGCATGAACGATTACATAATATTTTGTTCTAAATTAATCAGAATGAGGTAAAATTGTAGCGCTCGTTGCGCTCGTGCTTTGTGTATTGTAAAAGAGATGTTTAGAAATAATGGAGCGAGTGAAATATAGCTCGAGGATGACTAGGAGCGTGTGAAACTCTCACAACAAACTAAGCTTCAGGGTCCTTACGGACAACTGCTATTGCGGCACCTAATACGCTCAGTTGGAAAATCACCTAACACCTGGAAAACCTTAACGCGCCCAAGATAAGGTACACGTTCGCGTGATTTTCCAACTGAGCGGATTAGGTGCCGCAATAGCAGTTGTCCGTAAAGCCCCTGGTCAGGATCTCCAGGGTGGAAAAGCTCGGTTCTAGGGGGGTGTTGGAAATTATATCTAACTATTCCCTCTTTCCGTTTGCAGAAAGTGAAAGACATAAACGTGTCCCCCCACGGGTCCGCGTCCCCCGGCAGCGTGCGTGTGCGCGGCTGCGTGTCGCAGGCGCTCTGGTTCCTGGCCACGACGCGCAACATCCTCGTGGTGCTGGTGTGTGCTGCACTGGCCTACTACTTCGACATGCAGCAGCAGCAGCCCTTCGTGCTTACTGGTGAGGACCTGTTCCGCTGCGACAATACAACGTGAGACTTTACCTCAGAAAGCTACAGAATGCCATGCATGGGTTCCAGTTTCACGATGTCTCTCAGGTGTCCATCGTTATTGTCTGCAGGGAGAACTCCTAGCGGTCAACCCGAATTTGTATCTTTCTAATGTTATTGCGTTCGAGTTCAGATTGTAGAATTTTGATCAAAACTGTCTACAATTTGCCATGTTTTTAAAAAGTCTGGAGTAAATGTTCCCTGATAGTTACAGTCTGGGTGTCTTCAAGTCGAGAGTGATTAGGTTTCTTCTAGGCAAGCGTGCTCCATCGTAGGTGGCATCATCGCTTAACATCAGGCGAGTTGGCGGCCAAGTGCAAGCCTATTTATACCTAATAAAAAAAATGGTGGAAAAAATTCTAGTTTATACTTCGATGTTGGTCCCCAGGTGAAGTGAAGCCAGGTCTACCTGCTATCGCCCCGCCGCCGTTCTCGGCCACGGTGGGCAACCACACCTACACATTCGTGGAGATGACCTCTACGCTCGGGTCGGCCATCTTCGTGGTGCCACTGCTGTCTATATTAGAGAACATCGCGCTGGCTAAGGTTTTCTGTGAGTTATATACTTTTGGTTTACAATGGGTATGTAGGGTTACCTATATAATTACTAAAGCTTTCAGGTCTTCCGGTGACCCTACACACTGACACTTAAGTCAGCCAGGTACTGAAAGAAGTCTGACTTGGAGAGTCAGAATCATTGATCATCGTAAATTTATAACATGGTCTTTGGAGTATTTTTTTAGCCACGATGGAATGGAGAAGGTATGTGCGTTTGGTAAGAAATTGTTTTTTGGTTTGTATGTCTGGAATAAATTTTCCTCATGTGTAATTATCGTTGCTTATCGGGACTTGTTGTGTATTAAAACCTAATTTAATGCACGATAGTCCAGCATATTTTCAAAATACTCGTGGGTTAAAAATAAATTACCTACTTGTTATAAACATACATCGTCGTTAGTCGTAGGTACCTAAGTGGTTAATATAGCTTCCTGTGAGCAACTCTATCTAATATTTTCTTGACATTGCAAGGTTTGCCCAACGGAAACAGTCGGTGGAGCAATTCCGCAATTTTTGAGGCACTTAATAATGAGGAACGTGTTATTCCGTAGCGGAGGGCAAGTACGTGGACGCCACGCAGGAGATGCTGGCGCTGGGAGTGTGCAACATCGCGTCCTCGCTGGTGGACTCCATGCCGGTGTCGGGCGCGCTGTCCCGCGGCGCTGTCAACCACGCGTCCGGAGTGGCCACCACCGCCGGCGGCCTCTACACCGGCGCGCTCGTGCTGCTCTCCCTGCAGGTACCCACTCCACTCCACCAGGGACAATCTACACAATCCTACTTAAACGCGAAAGTTTGTATGTATGGATGTATGAATGTATGGGTGTTTGTTCCTCTTTCACTCTGCAACGGAACTACTGATCGACCAGATTTTTGCATGGGTATAGTTCAAGAGCCAGAGCTACATAAGCTACTTTTCATCATCATCACCATTTTTCATCACTACGCGGGTGAAACCGCGGGGCGCAGTACCTTTATAATTTCTTGAATTTGAATATAGGCTTGTCTTTGAGACTGGTGTGAAGTGAAGCGATGATGCGGTCTAAGATGGAGCACGCTTACCTAGAAGAAAACGATTCACTCGCGATTTGAAGATGCCCAAATTGGAACTATCGGGGAACACTCTTTCAGACAGTGCAATTCCGTAGTGTAGTGGTTCGTACAATGAAAATTTAAACAAAGCAAGTCGTCGTTCCCGTTTTCGGAAGATCAGCCATGAAACGATGTCGCTTGTTAGCTGCCACCAGATAGTGAGCAGGACAGGGGAGATAGATCAACTGATGTAGGTATACGTACTCTCCGATATTTGTATTCTTGATTGATGAACTTCCCCTACTGTAAAGTAATGTTTGTCTCTGGACAGAACCTTGATTGGTTCCTATATCTTCATTACCTACTGGGTAATATTACATTTTCACTGCAGCAGGCCTAGCATGGGCCGTGGACATATTGTCTTTCCACCGTTTTTATCCCGCGAGAAAAAGACAAACGTATCCATATTCTAACTTTGTCGCGTCTAGGCGTGGATAAAAATGGTGGAAAGACAATTTATCCACAGCCCATGCTAGGCCTGCAGGTCTGATATTCCACCTTTCATCAGGTCACGCCGGTGATTAAATTCGGAGGTGAACAAATTCCCAAGTATTTCATATTTGTGCACCTGATATTGACATAAACCAAATAATTATTCAGGCGAGATTAACATGAGAGCCAGATGATCAGTTATACAATATACGTACCTATACATACGGTTGATTTCATATACCTATTCTGTCTATAAAGTTTTATCTTCTAGGTACATTCATAATTCTTATACTCTGTGCAAAACACCATGTAATAAAATACCATATAGAAAAAAATCTGTGGAGAGTTTCAATTTTCTTTTTGAATTGTTCCCGCTTTAAAATTCTGTTTGTTCTGTTCCAGTATTTCACGCCATACTTCTTCTACATTCCGAAAGCGTCGCTGGCGGCTGTGATCATCGCAGCCGTGGTGTTCATGATGGAGCTCCACGTCTTCAAACCCATTTGGCGGACTAAGAGTGAGTACTCTGGTCAACTCTATTTGTATTAAGTTTAATAGGCACCTATGAGAGACTCCAAAGCTGTAACCCGTTATAGAACACGCTGGATAGTGAACAGAATGGTTGTTTGTTTCCCAGAGCTGGATATAATCCCGGCGGTGGTGACGTTCGCGGCGTGCCTGATGCTGCGGCTGGAGCTGGGCATCGTGATCGGCATCGCCGTCAACCTGGTGTTCCTGCTGTACGCCTCCGCGCGACCCGCCGTCAAGGTCACCACGGCCGTCGTGAGTACCTACTCGATATTCATCTTCCTTTCATTGTTTCTAATTACTGGCCGAGTCGAGGTGGCGTTTGCCAGCCGGGCCCCAGCCTGTGCGGGCCCCCCACGATATGTGGAATGGGGGGTCTCCAGTCTCGGGCCCCGAGCTTGTGGGGAGCCACCCGGGCCCTTTCGGCCCAGACCGATGCTGTTTTTTTTTGACTGATCTCTGATGACCTGGTGCAGACTGATCGCTGATTAGAGATAAACTCCTGCGTAAACGAACCCTTTGACATTTATGGGGCCACTTACCACGTGACGTCACACATAAGCAAACTAGTTCTTGTCGCCGTACAATTGTTGCCTCTATTTACTTTTCTGTGACGTCATAAGACACTCTACCAACACTTTTTGCAGTGAAGTCACGTGATCAATGAAAAACATATTTAATTTTTTTATTATACTGAAAATTGGGACTACCTATATTTTTATAGTTTTTAGTAGGTAATTAAATAATTTAAAAAAAACTTCTTGGATTACACCAGCATGAATTATATTTTAATACAGTCAAATTCCGAATTGTCTGATAGTGTGTTACTGTCGCGTGCAACATAGCTCAGGGTGATGATTGTGTCCCTCAGTCGAGCAGCGGCGTGGAGCACATCGTGGCCACGGTGGACCGCTCGCTGGCGTTCCCCTCCGCGGAGTTCGTGCGGCGCGCGCTCCGCAAGGCGGCCGGGGGCTCCGGCGCGCCGCTCGTCATCGACGCCACGCACGTGCAGGCCGCCGACTTCACCGCTGCCAAGGTACCTGCCAGCTGGAACTGTACTCCCCGCGCGGAACCTCACCGCACAACTACGAACCCCGCACCCGTACGAAGCGCTTTGATTCCACATTTATTGTGTGAACTGCTAGTCTGTGGAATTCGCTGCTTATAATTTAAAAAAAACCTTGTCGACCCTATCTCAAATAAAAATATCGAGATATTTTGCGTTCTTCTCATCTTCAGCAATGCTACCGTTCTTTATCGATCATCAAATTTGACAGTTGAGATCGTTAACTTTGATAAATGCCATTTGATCAGGACTCGCTATGATTTATTCTATGGCATTTTATCAAATTTGGCGATCGATAAAGAACGGTACTTGCACTGCAGTATCGTCACAAGTTTCCGACAAACATGTCACCAGACGTGTTTTTCAGAAACTTTTTTCACAATGTAGAGGGCTGTAACCTATGTACACTCGACTCAGTCACAGATACTAGACTCAGTGTATCAGCAGTGGGTATCTGGTTGCAGGGCATCAAGTCTCTGATCGAGGACTTCCACTCGCGCGGGCAGACGATAATCTTCTACAACGTGAAGCCGTCCATCGCAGCCGTGTTCCGCGGCGTGCGGCCGCGCGAGTTCCTGCACTGCGCGTGCCGCAGCGAGCTGGACGCGCTGCTGCGGCGTGCCGCGCGCCCCGGGACCGCCCCGGCCCCGCCTGTCAGTCACTATTCACTCTCATAACTTACTTATTAGTTTTAGAACGCGTCAGTTTGTGTGTTCCTAACTGTCCCGGGTTGAACCCTGTAATGATTATCAATCAATGTTGGTGTTGCGCAGGGTTGTGTGCTATCACCCCTTCATCTAAATCATATCTAGAAATTCTTAACCAGCTATGAGAAAATAACTTACTTAGCTGTTTCATGACCAGGGGGCCAGGGGCCTTACGGACAAATGCTAATAGCGGCACCTAATCCGCTCAGTTGGAAAATCACGCGACCGTATCTAGGCCAAACCATATCTAGACCGTATCAAAACCGTCTCTAAAGAAAAAGAAAGAAAAAATATTTATTTATGACAGAAACAAAGTATATAAACATTATGAATAAAATTAAAACAACAAAGTAATAGTTTCTGTCACAAGCCGATCCCAACACAGCGTGATGCGCGCGTGCGTGATCTAGGCGCGATAAGGTTCACGTTCGCGTGATTTTCCAACTGAGCGGATTAGGTGCCGCAATAGCAGTTGTCCGTAAGGCCCCAATTATTAATCCACCACTGATAAACTAAGTTAGTGCTAAATGAGCGGCCCAAGTCGGTTTTATATCGGATGCATCAGATCTGCATGATCTTACTCCCTACTGCCCGTTTTTCTATCGCACGACCAGAGTGGACACGAATACGTTTCTTGATAGATATTCCAAAAAACCTGTCCTACCTTCCTACCAAGAGCTTTGGCGTTTGGTTCCACTTTTATTGTGCGAACAGCTTAGTCTGTAGAATGCGATGTCAGGATGGGCATTAATGGATAATTACAATCTGTGTGACTTCAAGCAACCAGTGAATCTGTTTCTTCTGGACATCGTAGACCGCATGTTAATGTCAGGCAAGATGGCGGTCAAACGCAAGCCTACTCATTTAAAAAAAGTCAGTGTTTAGGCCGCCGACATGACCGCTTCTATTATTAAGGGCTGTATCTAGGTACACTAACATTTTAAACTCTATTCCAATAGAATAAACGCCAAGTAAACAAACTAAAGAGCATGTGTGTGGTGTTTCAGAGCGTGGCACGTGGAAGTTGAGCGGCGCAGGCGCAGGCGCAGCACAAGAGATCTCCATTACTTCCCGTGACAGACAGACAGTATTAGCTATACTTGTATTTATACCTAGTTAATGTAGTGATAGTGTAGAGCCGGACTAAACAGTGATAATAAAGTGTTGGTTATTTTATTGAGGTATTTAATTTTTCCGACATTACCTATGGGTGAGTAAAAGCAATGATGGATCCTTGGCAAGTCTACTTCCGCTGGTTAAATTACCTACTGTGGTGCTTATACCTACCTACTTCATGACTGGTGTGAAATTGGCGTCAATTTTGTCAGCCATATTATCAGACTAAAATTAAGATGATTTTTTTGTGAAGTTAGAAGCCAACACGATTACGATCTCTTATTATTTAAAGGTCGCTACTAATTCCTAAGACTAATTTGTATTTATTCCTAAGATAAGAGTGTATGACCAGTTTGGTGAACCAATAAAAAAAAAAAAAAAAAAAAAAAAAAAAACATTTCGAATGGCTTGAAAACGTTCAAAAACAAAACAACAAAATGGCAAAGACCCAATCAAAGTATATGGACCTACCTTATAGAACATGTATCGCAACCAAACGCCATAACAATTTACAACCTGCCATCCCCATAAATATGCAATAAATCCTAATGAAATTGCAGAAAAATATCTAAGCTTTAAAATGAACCCTATTTAAGCCCTTAAACGTTTACTTATTGCCAAAAAATCAAACGAAAAAAGGAAATCCAAAATTTTACGATTCTAAAATTACCCTATAGATTTCGTCCTGTAAACCATTCTTTCCTATATCTAAAAGTACTTTTTACTGTAAACCCCTGAAATCGTGTGAAACTGCTATGTATTTTTCACCTTAGTGAAAGGTGTCTCTCAAACGTCATGCCATCACTACATAGTATAAATCAGTCGCTTTCCGCGTCTGTCTGTCTGTATGGCCGCTAACTCCTCCTAAACCACGCAACTGATTTTGATGCGGTTTTCACCATCAGTTAGATATATTTTAGTTTATTTTAGGAAGGTTTATATATATAACTAGCGACCCGTCCCGGCTTCACACGTAATTTACACCCGTGCGAAGCCGGGAGGGCGGGTTGCTAGTATCTAAAAAAAATAAAGCTCTTTTATAGCTTTCTGTATAACTTCTGTGAGGCCTAACTAAACTTTAACTATAATAATAGGTACTGGTAACACAAGATAAATAAAACCCAGTTGGAGATTAATCAAATGTATTTATTCCATCGTCGCACAGCCGCCCCGCATTCCGCAGGACTCCTTACAAAACTTTTTGGTTACTCTACGTTCCAGATACATTACATTATCACTAGAGCTTAGCTTCCTAACATTCACTAGTCGCTAGTACGAGATGCTGCTCGCCGCTACACTTCAACTAAATCCTCTGCAGATCCTGCGTTCTCTCATACGCTTGATGCATGTAGCACCGACACTCCAAACAATTGAGCACTTTCAAACAAAATTACATTGTACGTTTCACTAAAGTTTTGTTCTAGAAAAAGTGAGCAGAAGAATTTTGTAAATTTTCCTAAAATGTATAAGACCGCGCACTCCGCTCGGGGCTTGTTCGGTGCAGTAACAACCGGCTTTTGGTATACCACTACGTTTAAATCAATACATCTAACACAATTTCTAAATTTTCAATATATAATTCATCCGAGCCGTGTTAAGGATCATTCAGACAGATGCAATAAATTGTAGAAAGTTGAATGAAAACCGTATACTTAATATGATTCAATTCAAGTTGACTGTTCTCTAGCTTAGTGCGTAAACATGACAAGGTCACGTCGGTTGGCTGGTTTACTTATACCCGGCAGCGATGCGGTCTTATATTAAGGAAGACGTAAACACGGAGAGATCAACATTTGTGACGTTTGGCTTTAAGGAGTTTCTTGTGAGTGAGTAAGTTCACCCCCAGGCTGCATCTCTGAGTCGCTCGGGGCTTGCTGAGTCAAGTATACGAGCCTTGGGCGCCTGTCGCAGATTAAGGTCTTCGCACACTGTACAGACTCAACACGCCGACAACGCGACTCAAAATAAAGCTTTGTTGCACATATTGTATGTTATAAATGTCACTTTTCAATTCTTACTGTGAAAGGAGTCAGCGTTGAGTGTAACGTTGTGCGAACTCCATTAACCCGGGGTCAGGTGGCTGAGGGTGTGAGAGTGACAGGAATAATGAACTCTCAACTGACAGCACTCACTGTTCAGCATCGCGCGCGACGTACAAAATAACCTAACATATACAATATGACACAATATTTTATTGTTTAAATAAAGATTTGCACTTCGCACTAAAGTCAACAATTTAAAATATAATTCGAAATAATAATGAATAATCACAAAATTAAACTAAGGTAGGATAATATTGTCGGTCAGTGTCACAGGAGACTAGCACTGGCCGACTCTACATTATAAAACTGGTTAAATACTTGGACAAACATTCGCGTTCTCAGAACGCAAACGGAAACGTTGTTTCAAATGTATTTCGGTTCCGTAGCTTAGCTACGGACAATTAAATGCGTTGTAAGTATTTAACTACTTTTATAAAATCAACGTAACAACTGGAAACATCCCTTACGAGTATTTTAGAAAATTATATAGAAAAGGGATAATTTCCATTTGCAGTAATTATTTACTAACTAAATTATACTGTGATATAAAAAACTAATAGAAAATATAGTGAGTTTGGCAGATCGTCCACATCACATCCCATACGGATAGTTATAACTAGTACACGATACAAGTGCACGTTACACATTACATAGTCTAATAATGTTTTTATTATTTTCTAGTTTAAATATAAATGCATTACAATCTCGCTCCGTGATGTGTGTGAACGAGTGGAGTCTTACAACTACGCACTACTCTCGTCTGTTGAAGTTAGCTCATTGTGTTACAGCTTGCTTGAGAACAGCGTATGTCCTACAATTCCACCTTCAATCGACGAGTGTATAATCCATCGCTTTTCTACAACTTTAATAAAAATAACAAGTTGTTTCAAAAGCGAGATTTCAAGTTCACTTACAATTAGAAGGTTTTATAACTATACACTAAAGTAAAAGAATCTCTCAGATTTATAACCTAAACGTCGTTTTGTGCGGTCCAACGCACCGCCTCAACAATATAAGGGTCACGTACACCATATCGACTCCACACCGACTCGACCCAAGCGTTCAAATGTCAACCCTATTCTATATCTTGTGACTGACAGTCAAGTTTTGAACTCACTTGAAATTCTGCTTTACGTGACATGATATAAAGCTCACATTTTAATGCTATGTTTTGAGTCGAGCCGGTGTCGAATCGATTCAATGTGCGATGACCATGAAGTAACTACATATATATAAATGTAAATTATATAAAGTAACTACGAAAATGTATAAATGATTTAAAGCCAAAACACCGATAGGTTGGTTGATATTATAAACATACATATTTGTATATTAATTCTTGAGCCGAAGAACATTAAATAGTATACAAACGATAGACAGTCGAAAATGGCAGTTACTGTGACTGACTTAAAGTACTTTTACTATTTACACGAAGACAGTGTTATTTTTTTTATTTTTTTATTGAAGTTATTCCTGCATCGTAACCGCAGTACATATTAAATTAATGAAATCATGTGATGTAATGTGTTTCAGTGGGCAACTGTGTCAAGTTGAAGGTTTTACTGGACTGAACTGACCTGCCACTTAAGGACAGCAAACAGTTTTGTTGGTAAACCATCCTAAGTAAAACCTTCCACTTCGACTTAAATATGAAATGTAATGATAAACGAATTACGATGCATTCACAAACTCTAATGTCTTTTAACTTCTACACTACGTAAAGATGTGTTTAAATAACATCTAACAGACGCACGAGTGTGGCCGCCACTAAATATCATCAAAAATATCGGAGATTCAGCCACTTTACAACAACTATCTGTATCTACATCATCAGTTGACACTGATACTACTCATCAGACTCGACATTCATGTCACGTGACGGGCCCCGAGTGTTGCCATCTACAGCTAGTATTGTAGCGATGGACCAGGTGTGCAGTATATAATTATGACACCTGTCAGTTTGTAAGTTACGTCAGTTCCAACTGAGGGAACCATGTTACTATTGATCATTTGATACGTTCAAGAGATTGCTGTTACTTCCTGCCACCACCAGAACTATTTAGATATTTGGAAGCAAACTACGTATACGTCTCCTGTGAGTTTTGTAAAGCGGCTAAAAGTTACGATCGTGTGCGTTTTGGACGCAGCTCTGGACACAGTACAAGTTTAGTTTGTACTCAGAGACGGTAATGTGTATGGCTGTTATAAAGAGTACTCTGTAAGTTGCGTTGGTTGGTGTCGCGCCGTGTGGCGTCCTTCAGTACTTCAGCGTGTCTTCGTCTAGTTCGGTGAGCGCCACTTTACTGTCTATCGCTGGAAACAAATCCAGATATCCTTTTAAGATTCATTCATCACATTAAACAATCCAAACCACAAAATAAAGTTCAACAAAACATACGAGACATCTCTTGAAACAATGTACGAGTACCCAATGAAACCCAATCTGTAACCAGAATGGAGGCTGAAGCTGATAGCAGACAAACCCTCACCTAATCTATTAAACAAGAATGCACCCAAAACACAAACACCTAGCACGTTTGTTGTAGAGTACCTATTCGCTTGGATAGATGTTTCCCTGCCGTCTTAGTACTGTTGTTTACTAGTTTTATTGTTTAATATAAATTTATATTGAGTATATTTTTTGCAGTATATTTTTTGCAGTCAAGGAAGGCCCAAGAAACACTGGCGTGACGATCTTGACTCATTCCGGAGAGGTTGGCAAGAGGTGGCGGAGGACCGAGATTTATGGAAGGAGATGGAAGAGACCTTTGCCCAGCAGTGGGACAGTATAGGTTAAAAAAAAATATTTTTTTTCATTTGCGGTTACGGTTATGGGCAGAGATGTTCAGTTTTTCCGAAGGTTTGTCCTCTGCAAAGGCCTAACGGGTACACTACACATGTGAACAAGATATATGTAACGAGTAGGGAGAGTCGATATTAGTTTTAAGATTCCTTGTAGTAGTGAAACAAGTATGTGTGTGTGTGTACTCACTTTGGTCCGGGATAGTAGTACGGGGGAGGTCGCTCGTACTCAGTGGGTCCGTGGTAGCGCGGCGGCCCTTCTTCCCAGTGCCTGCAACACACGCACCGTCACCCGTGCACACTACTACACGCGCACGCGCCCCGCCCCGCCCCCAGCTCACACGATCCGTACAAGTAACGTCACACCTCGTACGTGGCACTGTGTTGCCAGTGTGTGAACAAACAATGACAGCTGCGCTGATCCCTCACCAGGCCGGCTATACTAGGCCATGCGATATTGTATCTGTCCCTCTCACACGTATCTCAATCCGAAACAGAGAGAAATAGACAAAACTAATATTGCAGGTCCCGGAGTAACCCACCTGGGATCTTACTTGAATTTTGGAAGATATACGCAGTAAAAAGTACGCAGTGAAAATATAATGAAGTAACAACAAACGCTAACCATCATGTCATCTTTACTACAATGAGGGTAATATAGTGAGTCCTCTAGACTCAGTAGTGAGGTGGTTTTGTCCGGTCCTGGACTACTGAGCCGTCTTTAGTATCAGTAATTGTAATACAAATGTTAAATGGAGTACCGAGACTTGTTCTGTGGTTCGGTGAGTGAGAGGAGCCCGCACTGAGCAGGCTGAGGGCAGTGGGAGTCTGCATTAGCTGGCGTGTACAACTAACAGGAGGATGTACTGCACCTGCAGTAGAGGCAAGCGTGACCAGACGCGCAGGGAGCGCGTCCGACGTGTACTGTGTGCATATCTTCCAAGGTAGAACAGCGTGTCTCTCTACTAACCATGGAACGGTAGTGTGGTGTAGTGCACATGGTGGGTGTAGCTTGTAAGATGAGTGTGATGTGATAGAGAGTGGGTACTCACTTTGGCGCCATATCATTATATCTGCGCGCGTGGTGTGCGTCGAGAGGCGGCGCCACGTCGAGGCGCGGCTCGGGGCGCGCGCTCCCGGCGCCTCCCCCGCCGGCGCCGCGCGCGCTGCCCGCGCCCGCCGCCTCCCCCTCGCGGGCCCGCGCCCGTCCGGCCCGCTTCTCAGCCTTGTAGGCGCTGCAACCACACGTACCACTGTCACTGTACCACCTACTGGCCAGGATGGAAATGACTCACGTACACCGTAGCACGCACCCTGCTCTAACTAGTTGACTGTAATATTGCATTTGTACGGCTGATAGAGGGCGGCACCAGTTACAGTTGTTGAAATAATTATGTTCTAATATTATTTAATCTGAGATCTGGTATAACGTTTAACAGCAATGCCTGCAGGAGCAATCAGTCCGTCCTCACTAGTGACAATATTGCACCATTTATATGTTTGATAGTAAAAAGAAACGGCAGGGAGTCATTTCCACGGTCCTGTTACATTGTTTGAATACATTAGGCAGGTGTAACAACAGCAACTAACAATAAAACTTTAAATCGGAACACTATTAAATGATAGGAACTGCAACATAATGGTTCATGCAAAATGATAATAAGCGAGTTGTGTGTATCTTGTGTTACCTCCAGCTGGGAAGCGTGTACAATACGTGAGTAACACAAGATATCACTTTACAGCACACAACGTTAAACCACTTCAGTTAGTAAGTTTCAACAGGAAGTTAATTATACAAAAGAAAAAGCCAACAATCACACAACAACCAAAATGAGAGAAAGTAACCAAAGAAACGTTCTAAGCTAGAAGTATAGAGTTACCAAGTAGTAATACTGCAAGCCGGGTCACGCAGCCAACAAACGTAACAAGAGAGTTTTACCAGCTCGTAGTAACACAGCGGCGCGGCGCCATCTAGCGCCGAGCCCGAGTAACTTCACGCACGACACCCCGTACGTACGTACTTGTTTCAATACGTGAAACAGTATTGAGCCACTCAAACGAAGGGCTGCACTTTGTGTGCAACTATCGGTCACCCGAAACTGTCGCCTTTAGCAGATCTCCGCAGTTACAACCATTCCGTTTACAAACTGACGAGGACGCAACAACGAAACATGCGCCGGAGAAAGCGAGACCGAAAAATCGCAGTGAAACGGGCGAAGGGCGTCACTTTTCGATCGTTCATAATCGTTCGGTTGCGTTTTGAATACAGCCTTACCCTAACCTTATATTAGAAATTGTTACCTTACAATGTAGGTATAAATGTAAAACATCAAAATGTCACTTATACATATTACAATAAACTGTTACAACACTCACGGTACAATATTAGAAAACTACCTAACTAAAACATCGACAGTCCTACTTAGAAACGTCAGTAAAATTAATCAGTGCTTACAATTGTCGTCAACTTTTTGCGTCACAATTTCTGTCATTGTGTGAAATTGACAACAGCAATTTTAAGTATTGATTAACATAAATAACGTTTTCTAAGTGAGGCCGAAAGTATGATTATTCTCAGGGAGAAAGAGATTAAAAGTCACGGTTATACAATTCAATAAATTGGAACTATTTTCAATTCACTTCAGTGCCATTCGCATCAGGGATACTTTTAGATAACATATTTCAGTTCAGCGAAACTTCATTCGCTCATTTTGTGTTTGTTCAATACAGGACGGTAACACGCTCACTTAGCGCTTAGAGGTTACCGAATTAGCCAACCAACTCGGCTGTAGAAACTAGTGTTAAACGCTGGCGAGAAGGCTCTCCCTGTAGTTGGTATCGTTAGCCGATAACCCGCTAGGCTGTAGGCGGTAAGCAAACCTCCCGTAATGCCCTTCCGTCCTGAATATTTCAATTCAATTTCTTCAACATGAGAGAGTAACACTCGGTATGAAGATGTTATTCCGCCGACTGATTCTAATTGTGGTGGCATTAAGGAAGAGTATTGATTACACATTCACGAACTTACAAATAGAAAAGAGAAAGATTAACAATGTTTCTTTACTTACACAATTATTCCTAAAGCATCTTTTGAAGAAGCACTTATAATTATCATACATTTGTAGTTGGTAACCTTTTGATATGCTTCAATTTATGTTTCTAATTGTAGGTATAAGGTATCAAAAGAACAATGCGATGGCTTACAACTATTAGAAAATATCTGTTTATTATTTAGTAAGATTTTATAAAGAATCCAAAATGTCTGATTGTATAAATTGGTTTAAAATGCCCTACAAAACGTTATCAACGATGATTAGTTAGCTACGTATAAAAGGTAACTTGTTCTAAACGCGTACGAATTCAATACAAATGTCTATCTAAGCATTACAGTAAGTGAATATCAAAACTATGCCATGTGGCAATGCATCCAATCTACAGCCCTACCTACAGTATGAATATTATTTTAATTGAGATCAAGTACTCGTACAAGCTTTGCCTTTAGTATACGGGGTACAAATATCATTCGGATCAAACGTTGGACACACATCGAACATTTTCATTGACTAAATAATACACCTAAAGATAATGTCATACTCCAGCAGGCGGAGTATGAAGTCATCTCTCTGCTACAATATCGCTTTAATTAGTGTTTTGTAGTTTTGTTTATAAGACAAGCTTTAAAAGTCTAGTCTCTCCAAAACAACAAACAACAAAAACAAATATAATGGATCAATTATTTTATTTATACTTCTAAATAACTCGGTTGTGTTGCTCGTGGAAACATATGCATCCTACGAGTCCACGTCAAACATTTGATCCAAAGTTGGCCTGTCTGGCGAGGTTCAAGCGGTTACTTTGCAAGCAAACTGGACGTTTTTACATCATAATACACATTTAATAAGCGTTTCGTGAACCTCGCGCCCTCACTGAGCACTCAGACGCACGCGCGTGTCGACGGTTGATATGACAGTTAACACAATGGACGTCGCGCCTCCGCAGCTCCGGCGCAGGCGCACTGGAAGACATTGCGAAACAAACTAACAATTCGACTACTATAAATTGGTCGCTCTCAAAATGTAAAGTCATTTTGTTGAAATTCACAATAGATATTTACCGCCTAACCGATAATGGTTGGCCAAAACATTCAAACAAGTCGACAGTGACTATGTTCTATGAAGTAGCTAACAACGTGTCGAACTTGCCGTCTAACCAACGGGAGAGAAAGAGAAAATTTTCTCTTTCTCTCCCGTTTGGGTCAGGCGGCGGTCCGGCGTACCAAATCCACACGTTTGTTGGTACTATTACACTTCACTGATTATACACGTTTGTCAAAAAAAAAGTACGATCATTCGTAACTTTATAATTTAACACTTTTCTTAACATAACGTTATATCCACGGGCCGGTAGTGGCGCCACGTGCGGGCACAGTATAGCGCACCAGCCGCGTACAGGTCGCAGACGCAACTGTGACTCAGCTATGTCTACATCTCGTAGTCATCTCAATTTGCTAATAATTTTGATATAATTATGTTTCAACAACCCTGCTAAGACAAGGCTTAAAATATAAGACTGCACACATGATACAACGCGTTTGCAAATCGAGTTTGGTTTTATTTCGACTCATTGGTTGGTCACTCGTATTATAACCCATGAGATAAGTTTGAAGCGCGCCGCGTCACGTGCGCAGTGCGACCGGGTGCCGGTGCCGGTGCCGGTACTGCCGGTACAGGTGCGTGCGTGAGTTACTCGGACTCGTGGATGCCGGACTCGTTGTCCTCGTCCTTGGCGTCGAAGCGCGTCTTGAGGTCGGTGATGAGCGCGGCGGGCGGCGCCGGCGGCAGCAGCTGGCACACCACGTCGTCCCCCGCCAGCAGCAGCCGCGAGCCCGCGTGCGGGGGGGACGGGGGGGACGCGGGCGGCGCGGGGCCGGGCGGCGCCGACGGTGCGTTCCGCTCGCGCCACTCCGCTATCTTGCCCTCGATGTCGAGCGTGCTGCGCTTGGACCCGCTACGTACGTGGGACGCGGTTACCTCTCCACTCTCCGACCACTCCTCGACACGAGCGCATCCACTCGATACAGTTACTCAGACTAGCGATATTACTGGACTAGGAGCTACATGTATACTCATGCGACGTCAGAGTTATCACTGACATCTGGTACGATTCAAAAATATTATGTACTGGCCCATTCCCCATCTGTAATAAAAGATCTCGCTCGCACATTTCATGAAATACGACGTTTTGTTACATAGGCATACACATAATTAACACACATTTTTTTGCATGTATATTTGTATTTGCATGTATGTTGATTTAATTTTTCTCCAAACTGTTGAACCTATTTGAATGCAATATTGTTTTTCAAAAGAGGTTTCATTCCGGTAGTTTCTGATTATCTATAATCAAAATCAGTCTAGCACCATTGATTTATAAGTTATGGGCTCTTTACCGAGTTGGGTCTGACGTGGGTTTCAATAAATTTTACGCTTGTTTTTAGGCACGAAATCGAGATAGCTGTCGATGGAGAACGGTCAACAGTTGCGATACAGTTGGAAGAGAACGTCGAAGAGATATCGATACCCTGGAACTGTATCGAGTGTCCGTGTCGGCAGAGCAACGCGCCTGTCTGATGGAATGTGCCCTACACATCGTTAACTGAACAAAACAAATAACTAAAAGTAAATGAACAGAACAGAATCAAGAGGTTACACTCTCCGTGCCGTCTCACATGCGTCATGCGTAGCTGCGTACGATTACATTAGTATTTTTATTTTTACAAACATGCCTTTTGTCTCGAGGGCGCGAAGCAAACCGACAACAACAGTCGCAGCGCACACGGAAAAAAAACTATTATAATTTAAACCCTATATAATGTTGCGTAGAGCACAATTTCAAAAGACAAACAAAAACGCATGGGTGAAAATATCATCGTATCTGCGTTTGTCAGTTTAAATTGTGCCGCACATAGCACAATATATGGTTCACATTAGAATGGTTTGAGTCCGTCGCACTCTCGGCTCTTGTGACGGTTGGCGGCGCTCCACTCGCTATCTCCTTCATACAGGGTTACAGTATACACGTGAGTACCTCTACCAGCGGGATACCAGCTAGATACCGAGAAAGCTCGCACGCATGCACGCGACTCGAGCCCGTTACAACGTACCGCACGCATTCGCGTCGATCGTATCCTTTCACATAATATTATTTTTAAATTAATTTGACAGCGAAAGCTTGCTCAGACTTTAGAACATCTGCGCGAGTCCGAGTAAAAGAGAGAAAAGTAAAATGTTCGCAAACTATCTGTCGTCCATAGAAAAGACACAGAGATCACTTTCCTCCTGTCAAAATTCAAAAGTAACTCGACACGATGGAATGCGCTCGTCGGTCGACCGTTGTATCGGGCGATCGTCGCTAGGATAAGAGACATGAAGGAAGCGCGCCATGCCAGAGATGCCAGGGCCGGGCCGGGGGGGTGTGGGGCGGGCGGGGGCACTTACTTGGCAAGGGGTACGTTATCGCGGTCCGCGTACGCGTCATACAAATACTCGCTGCAACAGACAACAGACGTGTCAGTGATCCGCGCCGCGCTCGCTTGTACCTACACTCGCGCACCACGCCACACGCTGCCAGCACTGCCCACACAGTGCGGCGCGACAAGTGTGTCGTCAGCTGCCAGACGAACTCTATCTACTGGTCGATACAGTATCGAGTCTGCTGTACCATTCCCTGACTTACATTTGACAGCATCCGAATTATATTCGACTTTTCGTTTGAGTTTAGGTCAGTGCTATCTTTATTTTAGGGAATTGTACTTTACAATTGACATAATCTAGTTTTAGTGGGAACTCAAGTGAAACGTCAAGTTTCTAGTTGAGAACAGTTCGGTGCGTGCGCATCGTGTGGCGTCGCGTCGAGGACACAGTCAGATGAAGCAGCTGGATCTTTGACCCTTGTGGGGGACGTCAGGAAGACGAGGAGTCGAATTTGAAATACCTTCTTTGTTTGGGGACTAGGTATTTAAACATTGGGCTTAAACAAAAACTCGTCAATATGGAAAACATCAAACCAAATCGACTTGTATGCATGAATAAATCGATAGACCAACTGTAATGACTATCTAGACTCAACGATATACTACTTCAAGAGTACATAAACTAAGAATTTACTTTATCCTATGATTCTGAAACTCAAATGTCATTAGATCTTAAAACAAAGTCCACTACACACCCTGTTCTCGAGTTATGATGGGGGTGATGATCAACTCAAATAAACCAACGAAATAAGGCACAGGGAGCTAGTAGGGTGTACGAGTACATAGCGCGGGGAGGGGAACTAACGACAATCTATAGTGGAGCGATAGACCGCTGGTTGCGTTCGGGAAGGGACGAGCAACGCTCCGGCCGCAAGCAATGTATGCAGTAGCGAGGCATGCCTACGTGCCGGCACTGACGGTGCCGGGCGAACATCGACCGTCGGGACATCGACATACACACTCTTGTTCATTGGAATACATCGGTGCAGCATCATGCCGCACAACTCACCTCATATCAATCACTAAAAAAACTTCCCAAACCACCAATAAAGTTGAAAGACGAAAAAAGATGCGAGTTAATGTTATGGTTGGTTGTACTTTGGATGCCTCAGTTAGTGTGTTCCCGGGGCGGTGACCATCTCTGTTCTATCGTCTATGCTGTACGTATTCAATATTAAAGTTGATTACAGTTTTCGCGGGAAAAGAAGCATGGCCAAAAAAAAGTTATTCGTTATGGTCATTAAAATATGTTCCAAAAGGAAACAGCAAATATGGTCGACTATTGAGTGAACATTAGAGTAGGTAGTCCAATGAACAAGCGGAGGTCGTCTACAGAGTATCGTGCAAGCCGCTATCAGTCGAAGAGCACACGCCGCGAGCTGTCACCCGGCGAACGGACACGCGCGCCGACACACGAGATCAAACCTTCACGTGTTTGTTATAAAGTTGATATTTCGTGAAAATAATGTCGGTGAGAACCAACGTCCCCCGACAGTGAAATGACACCGTAAGCAGGTGGGTATAGAGTGCAGTGTCGCGTGTGTCGGCGGGCGGGTCCGGGCGCATGTCCGCGTGTTACCGGAGCAGGCGGAGGGTCATCGCCACCAGCCGCGCTTCTGGCACATCGGCTCATATTCACTGTCAACACACACGCACCTCGAGTTAACACCCCAAATAAACAAAACTAAACAAACATTCCTCTCGTATCCGGATGGGTCGGACGAGGCAAGTATCGGGAGTTTTACTTTTGAAAACGAACACGACAGTATTGATCGTATCTACGCGTCGATGGCGGTGACATGAATAACCAATAATCAACTGAAAATAACTGAAACCAAATTACAGGATACTAGGTGATGCCAATAGGACCGCGCCGTGTTCCGACGGCCTGCGCAGCCGCGCCCTGCGAGGGTGTGAGTGCGACGCACGCGCAGCGATAGCTCTTCCACTCGGCGGCCGACGACCTGATATACTCGTCCTGCCTTCCTACTCTACTCGATATAAACACCTTTCATAACAAAAGGTGGTATTTTTTTATTTTAGAGAAATTGGATCGTGATTATTTTATTCAAAATTTATGCCAAGGATATTTTTGAATCGCATCTGTGGCCGGCTTTCATATGTTAGTCTCAAGATCCAATATCGTTTGTAATGCAGACAGATGTAGTTGCGAGGTAACGTGGCTGGTGCTGGGGTCGGGGGCCGGTAGAGCGGGTGTGTCGACAGTCGACAGTCGAGCCCACCACTACATACTGGGTACATGAGGGGTGCAGCAAACCCAAACAACGACAAACTCATACAAAACAACCAAACAATGTTAAACAAACACCTACTGAACAATCGAACCAATTCAACATTACTCAAACATATTCAACGAAACAAACGAAACAAATGTTAAAATAAATATAATGAACTGTTTGCAGTTTGGATGAAACAACATTTCACAAGAAATCAGTGAAGTTGTAGCGCAAATAACTCGGCTAGACAAAAACACATAGATTTTTATATGCAATCGACACGGTCACTTTGTAACTCTTGTGTTGTAAGTAAACAGACAACTGCAAACAGTTCTCTGAATGGCGATGACTGTGAAAGATGACGGTTGTCAATGAGCCAACATGGGACGTGGAGGGCGGCACTGCGCCGGCGCGGGTCACGTGTCGATACACACACATCGTTGAAATGAGAGCCTTCTGATCATTGAAGCTGATAGATGCGCAACAAAACGTGACTTCGTATTCAGATTCAATCATTATAGGGCGTGACAAGTGAGCAGTAACACAAGTTTATTTATTTCCACCAACTTATCTATAGAGGTGGATCAGTAAGGGGAACTACAGGAGTCTATCAGTTTTGCTATCAATATATAAGTGGGTCTCACTCAACTCCACAGATAAGTTGTTGGCACCGCACTGTACGTGTCTAGTGCTTCATTTAAATTCATTCAAAATTGTATTGGAAAATAATAAGTTGCTCCTACGAATCAATCGACACAAGAATTTGAAACAAGTGTTGATTCAACAGATTTCGGTGGAGCACCTCAATGGTTATAGAAATGTGGCCACATTGTAAGTTACACATTATAAGATTGTCGTCGTTCTAGAGCTGTGGTGGGCACAGTTCAAACATTGCGCACAACACAGCGGTCATCCCTCACTTGACGAATTTGTTTCCGTTTTATATTCCGATGGACCCACTTTACCTGGTACCAAACCCCTGATTGTGTGGGAATGTGGCGCTCACCAGCATGAGGTATCGCTTCATGCGTGCACTATGACACGGTGCTCAAAGAAAAGCAGGCAGGCGCGAGGGCAGCGCGCGCGGCAACCGTGCCCTTGTCATTACAGTACGCGAGCGACCCTCTCCGGAAACGCGCGTATTCCCTAATGAAGGAGCTCTAATGACTCCCGAACCGGTCGATCGTCTCACGCGAGTTTTGATAATTTTAACTTACTTCTAAATGTAGTGTCAGTTCGAAACTTTACAAGTTTATGTAATCCTGACGATTATACAATAATTTGGTATCATCGAACTGATCTGACGATGGAGCCAGGAGATGGACAGTGGTTCCTGAATGGCTCGTCTAGTTTGTTGGAACGGTTGATTCGTCAAGCGAGCGAGGGCGCGTGCAGTGTGTCTGTGTGGAGTGAGGAGTGAGTGTGAGTGTGAGAGAGATGAGGCAGTACTGACGCTTCCACGAGCGGGCCGGGGTAGGGGTCCGCGTGCAGGTACAGCCGCGCCAGCCGCTGCGACACCAGCATCAGCGGCACGAACAGCACCACGCACCACGCCAGCGCGATCCAGTACCCGTTCTGGAACGCACACGTTACTCATCTCAATAACTGTTGTTCAACATCACCCAACCACTGTAGGGTCATCATCATCATCATTTCAACCATAGGACGTCCACTGCTGGACATAGGCCTCCCCCATAGATCTCCAAAAGAGCCGGTTGGAAGCGGCCTGCATACAGCGTTTCCCTGCGGTCTCTTTTAGATCACATCACACATCATCAGCCATTAAATGTCCACTGCTGAACAAGGCCTCCCTCTTAGAGAGGGGTGTTGCCATAATCCCCACGCTTGGCAGGCGGCTTGGAGATCGCAGTACGTTCACCGTGTACTAACAGGACGCTGCTGCCCATCCTCCGGTGGTTGTGGTCGCAGTTTTAGGACATACCCGGGTCCAACTGGACCGGGGACTAGCACTAGTCCTGTAGGGTCAATCCTGCTAACACTCCGAGCATCTTCCCAACACAGGGTTTCCAACACCCAGTTTGGCAGTTAGAGCCAGTAACAATTTATAATGTACATTTCTTTAATAATTATTTTTTTTATCTTCCCGGGAACGTTACTTCGTGCAATGTACCCTTGAGAGGGCTTTACTGGGTACAATTTCCTACACAACTTTTCACATAGAATCTATAAAATAGTCTAAACGTGCCACCTCGTGCGGCAACGTCACTCGGCACTCGGTATTCTAGTGTAGCATATAGTCATAGTCATAGCCTTTATTGTCGGAGGCAATATGCAGACATAAGGCATACCTTCCCTGGGCCGATGCTCGACACCGTAAAGCGAAGGATTTATATCAGAAGAAAGCGTTTAGCAAGGCTGCCAAGTCCTGCGAAAAACTTCTACAGAGGGATCGCTTTGACCACTTTAGTAAAATATGGAACAAACTGGCTGCGTACCAAGCCAAGCACAAACTCGGTTGAGCATGCAGTACTGCTCGAACCTTTGGATGGATCAGCCAATTACCAGCTCGGAGCGTAGGAGTCAATTGAGAAACGTGCCAAGAAGCTCCTCAACAACGAATCTGGTAGGGAACCAATCCCTGGTACAGACTCTTAGTCTTGAGATCGGCGCAAAGTTACTTACTGGTCTATCGGATACATATCTAAGATTCATCGAATCGATCTAAATCCCTCCTGCCCATTTTTCTGTCTGACTTCCAGAGTGGAAATGAAAAGGCGACATCGTTTTATGGTTGATATTCCGAAAACCCCTGCTAAGCGCATTGATTCCACTTTAATTGTGCAAGCTGCTAGATAATGGAATGCACTGCCTGAATGGGTGTTCCCCGATAGTTACAATCTGGGTGTCTACAAATCGCGAGTGAATCAGTTCTTTTTAGCGAGCGTGCTCCATCGTAGACCGTTAACATCAGACGAGGTGGCGGTCGGTGGCAAGTCTATTATACAATGTTATGTACACGGCACACTCACAGTAGGCATCAGTATCTTGTTACAAGCCGCGTCTCTAGTGGCGTTGAACGCGTTGGAGATCGGCCCGCAGCGGCCCACCTCGTGCTCGGCCGCGTGCGTCACTCGGTCCAGGTACTCGTCTAACTTCTCCATTATCACAGCTGCATACTCTTGCGTTATCTGCGAGACCGAATACATATTAACTAACGGTAAGTGAGTGGAAGGAGAAGCGGATCAAAATGTATTTAATTTTGTTTGTAAGAAATTGAACCGAGACTACAAA
Organism: Agriopis marginaria; assembly: GCA_932305915.1. Lineage (NCBI taxonomy): Eukaryota > Metazoa > Arthropoda > Insecta > Lepidoptera > Geometridae > Agriopis > Agriopis marginaria. The sequence continues at coordinate 18,210,786 of OW029925.1, forward strand.
GCAACCCTTTCAGCTCACGCCTCTCGCAAAGATCTGCCCCAACGGTGTCTAAACGTGTGTGTAGTGGCGCGTATGGGGAGGGGGTGTATGTATGGGGTGTGTGTGTGTGTGTGTTGTGCACGCACGTTCTGCAGTCGCCGGGGCCCCTGCGTGCTGAGGAACACCTCTGCCTCGTGGGTCTCGCGCATCAGGAAGTGGATGGCTTCCTTCAGAGACTTGTGGTTGAAGCGAAGCTCGTCGCGGAGACGTATCGCTGTGCTCTGGAACACACAAAAATTTTTGTCTGAAAATTTGGAATGGTCTTGACGACCACAGATGATAGTGATGTTGTAGAGAGATACACCTCCAAGCACATCAGTTGGCCACAAATCGAGTCTCCGAGAGATGTCATTGTCGTGTACTTGAATTTGTCCCTAAAAGCAGTCCCCTATTGTTAACCTGGTTAAGTTCAATGAAGTGATGCTACTGCCGAGCTCAGCTATATGCATGAGCGTCTGTCAGGGGCCCTTATCCTCTTAACGTTATCTCAACAAAACCAACTTGTAAGGGTTATGTAGTACTACAAGGAGCGAAATACTACTCACTCACTGATTGATTGACTCGCCACAAAATCTCAAAAACGACTTGACCTACGAAGATCAAATATGGCAGATAGATCCCTTATGGATTGTAAAGCTCTGCTAAGAAAGGATTATGCGAACTGGGTGAATTAAGGAGGCAAACGGGTTCAAAGTTTAAATAAAAGTCCTATGTTTTTTATGGGGTCGCAGTTTTAGGACATACCCGGGTATGTCCTAAAACTGCGACCAGAACCACCGGAGGATGGGCAGCAGCGTCCTGTTAGTACACGGTGAACGTACTGCGATCTCCAAGCCGCCTGCCAAGCGTGGGGATTATGGCAACACCCCTCTCTAAGAGGGAGGCCTTGTTCAGCAGTGGACATTTAATGGCTGATGATGTGTGTATGTGTGTTTTTTATATTTCCGAAATGAAATTTGGTCTGACAGATTAATGGTTTAAAATAAATAACTCTTGTAAGATTTTCCCAAAAAGGATGGATTAAGGAAATTAGGGTTTGAATTTTGTATTAAAAGTTATGTAACCCACGGAGCTGAAATTTGGCAAGTATATTCGGTTAGCAAATGGTTTTATGAAAATCTACGTGTACACACATTCGCAACAGTTTTTAAGTATAGTTTAAGTATACATATTACATACACTATGGGAGCCATACAAATTTTACTTTTTTTTTTTCATGATTGCGGTTTCAGGACATGTGGTGGTTGTAAGGTAGCGAGTGCAGGTTGTATGTGTGTAGTTACATTGAGGTCGACGGTGTAGTTGAGCATGGGTGTGAGCACGTTGTGCAGCAGGTCCCGCAGCGTGGCGGCGGCGCGCGCCAGCGACTCCGCCTCCGCCGCGAACTTGGGCTGCGTCAGCGAGCGCGCCGTGCTGTCCAGCTGCTTGGCGAGCGAGTCCAGCGCCAGCGACGTCATGTTGCTCTCCAGCTGCATCAGAACACTACGCTCAACACTGCGGGTCGGCTAGCGGTGCAGCTACCCACTGCCACCGGAACATCACGTAACATGGAAGTCGAGGTTACCAACCAACTACTTAGTGTCGTGCCGGGAACCTACCCGCGAAGCATACGGCATACCCTCTTTATTATATACTAGTAGGCCACCCCTGCTTCGCACGGGCGAAGCCGGGATATATAGCCTATGTCAACCGGGGATAGTGCAGCATCCCAACAGTGAAAGAATTTTTCAAATCGGTTCAGTAGTTTCGGAGCCTATTCAATGCAAACAAACAAGCAAACAATCAAATCTTTCCTCTTTATAATATTAGTATAGACTAGCGACCCGCCCGCCTGGCTGACAGCCGGGGCGGGTCGCTAGTTATATATAAACCTTCCGTGGAAATGTATCTAACTGATGGTGAAAACCGCATCAAAATCCGTTGCCTGGTTTAGGAGTTAGCGGCCATACAGACAGACAGACAGACGCGAAAAGCGACTTTAATTTATAGTATGTAGAGAAGAGAAGCTCATATACTTCTGAGCAGACCTATACTCAGGTTTTAAATTTAATTTAAATGTAAGATCACCATCGCTACAGTGGCCGGCAAACAACTTGAGCCAAAATCGATGTAGTGGGTGTAAGTTCGCGCATCGGCCAACCGCGTGGACGCGTGCCGTCGGAATGCCCCCGCGCACCTCTCTTTCTACCAACAATACCTTAAAATCGTCTATTGCGCACTCAAGGTCATGGCTTAAGTTGTGTGCCGGTTACTGTACTGGCCTGCAGTGAATGTTGAATGTAGAGTATGCAGTAGCAGTGTAGATAGGGTTGCCAGACACTCGGGAAATCTGGGATGGTCCCGGAATGAGGTGTCTTGTCCAGTGTCCATTAATTTCACTTTACTGTCCCAGAATTCGCGAATTTCTTTAGGATAAACACTTGCAATAATTTTGTAAACCGGTAAACCGCGAACTGCGCTGTTTTAACGTTAGTTTGAGACCGCGTAAGGAGTTGGGCGTATGGTGGGGCCTTACGCCCAACTCCTTACCAGGTCTAAGAGTATAGTAATCATACCGATCCATATGGACTTGTATGGCTACCATACTATACTAACTACTAACGCCGTTCCTACCCCCAGAAATTTCCAGGAATTGATAAGCCAGGATCTCGCAACCCTAAGTGTAGATGTACTGACCGCGTGCAGTATCCTGTCGAAGTTGAAGTCGGAGAGGCCAGTGTTAGCCAGCTGAGTGAGCTTCTCCTTGGCGGCGCGCCGCAGGATGGTGGGCGGCGTGTCCGTGGGGAAGGTGGGCTGCAGCGAGCCCACGCGGCTCTCCACCCAGTTGGCCAGCTCCGCGCGGATCATCCTCAGGTCGTACAGCCGGTGCAGCTCCAGCGTCTGCAACACCACGTGCCGGTCCCGTGTTACACGCGCACGCGCTCCGCGCCCGAGGGAAGCAGCCGTGCTGCCGCTCCTCGTGCTGAGGCGGGGCTTGTGTACTTCCGCTTCAACGTCGTATCAAGTACAATACGGAATTAGATATCCACTATTCATTGTTTTACTTTACAGAAGTTTGTTAAACACACTAGAGATTCATCTAAAAACAGCTATGTAGATGATCTTCCGCAAAGTAACGCCTAATTCAATGAGTTATATCTCTATTTATTGGTTTTTGCTTTGACGAAAACAAACAGAGGAAAACAAGTGACGCAGTTTGGAACATCACGATTTAGAAAGCTGGTCAGTTTGGTACTTTTATAATTTTTGGACAGTCGTCATAGAGGACCCCTACTCATTTTGGGACTGAACTATTTGAGAGCTGGTCTGTTTGGTATAAGACGGTTAGATACTCCAGTCATTACGGCTTCCTGACCACATTGATAAGACACAGATGACAAGAGATGGGCCACGCAACAGGGACTCAGTGGCGTCAGTTGCGACTTTCACAAAAGGAATGACTGGTAACCACGGCTCTGTCGAGTATGGCAATTTAAATAATATTACGTTTTACGTAATAATATACGTTACTTGTTTACATTGTTAGTTACAAGTGAAACAAATATAAAGTGTATAAAAAGACGAGGATTATATACTGCGTTTCAACGGAGGACATCTTAGCATCGCGAATGTAACAACTATCGATACCGACAAACATGCACTTGTGACGTCACGGAGGCTTGCTCCGACCAAACATTTGCAAGACTAATGAATGACAGTTCGGTCAGAACAACGCCCAGCTCGGCTTAAATACACATTTATTATCCTACTATCCTACTTATATATATTATAATTATATCCTACTAATATTATAAACGCGAAAGATTGTATACAGATATATGTATGTTTGTTCCTCTTTCACGCTGCTACGGAACAACGGATCGACCTGATTTTTTGCATGGGTATAGTTCAAGAGCCAGAGAGTAACATAGGCTACTTTTCATCATCATCATCACTATTTTTCATACTACGTGGGTGAAACCGCGGGGCGCAGCTAGTTGAAAATAGATACGATCGATGTTGGTATCTGGGTCCCGTGGTTAGCAGCGTTTTCTCCGAGATACAAGCTCGGCGGAGGTGACGGTGACGGCAGACGGTACCTTGTACATGGTGTTGTTGTCGTGACAGCGCAGCATGACGGCGGTCATGTTGAAGTATGGGTCGCGGTTTTTTTTGAACATCACTTTTTCCAAGTCAACGAATTTTTCCATATCGTTGACGAGACGGTTATCGCGCGGCTCTCTGGAAATGTACAACAACTCTTTAAAGAAACGTGTGTTGGTGCAAAAAGAAAAAGAAATGTGTGGTGGTGTTGGTCTATCAATCAATCTAAACTTCTATGAATGGTGTGCGGTTGGCGTGGATGGAAGTATCTACCAGGGTCCTGATTCTGTAACTACAAACACGCACGTAACGCGCCGTGTTAAGTTTACCTCTAAAAGTTGGTCTTTATTCCTAGGGAATAGAGTCCAAATTCTATGAGGTTAACTTAACACGGCGGGTTACGTGCGTGTTAAAGTTACGGAATCAGGGCCCTGTAGCTCACCGGTTCAGTGTCTGTCACGGAGTCTCTCCAGCGTTTAAAACAGAAACAAGCTAAGGCTGGCACATCATACATTGTGTGTGTGTGTGTGGTGTCCGTGTTTGCATGTGTGTGGTGTCCGTGTGTGCATGTGTGCAGAGGTTGCTGTGTGCATACGTGAGAGGATCGCAGACGAATCGTTGCGCGGCGACTCCGACCGTGAAGTAGACGGCTAGCACCAGCGCCATCGCGCCGCCCAGGATGAAGATGAGCCCGACGCCGCTGGAAACGACACCACTCACCATTCAATACACGACTATACAAATACACAATTAATTATACGAGATAACAGTATCAAAGAGGTCAAAGCTCAAAGAGTAGACATTTGCAGATGGTCAAAAACCGTGTGGTGGGACCTCAACTCTATTAGAAATGATTCGAAAGACCTAGTCCAGGGCCCCGATTCTACTAAAGAATTTGTTTTTGAATTGTTATTGTTTCAATATTTTTTTTTTAAATAAGTGCCTTAAAATAGACAGTTTCAATTTTTTTTTATACTAAGGTATAATATTAGGTGGTGGTATTTTTCTAGTATATTTTTTTTAAATTTTCTGTTTTGAGGCAATTATTTAAAAAATAAAAAAAAACAATAACAATTTAAAAACAATTTCTGTAGTAGAATCGGGGCCCAGAATATAGACGAAGTTAAAGAATTGGGGGATAGTATTACCCAGCAACGACATCATCATCATCATCGCAGCTCGTATTTTCCCACTGATGGACATTAGTCTATTTTTTCTTACATCAGTTCTTCACTAAAGTTATATTATGATTCCACTTGGAGTAGAGCCCTGACAGAGTGGTTACCAATAGCGGATAAGCGTTCCGTAGGCAGACAACCAGCCCGATGGGTCGATGACATCAGGCCCATCGCAGGTCATACGTGGATGAGATTAGCCCGAGACAGGGATCAATGGCGCAAGGGAGAGGAGGCCTATACTCAGCAGTGGGTTGATACAGGCTGACGATGATGATGATATGGTTGTATGTCATTCCACAACTTTACCACGGTAAATATCCCGTAAATAATCACTATAGGTAAGTAAATAAAATAGCAACAGTAGTAGAAGTGAGCTCACCACAGCAAACACTTGGATCCGGCGCCTTTGTTGCAGCAGTCGGACGCGCCGTACACGTCGGGCCGCTTGCCGCACACGCCGCACGTCAGGCCCCACGCGAATATGCACGTGATCTGCATCAACACAACGTGCACTGTGTACACCACACCTCTACTGTACCCTGCTACTCGGGAACTGACACTACTTCACTAGTTTAATGTTCCGGAACACAGCAAATACAACGTGAGATAGAGTTTATGAGAACGCCAGCCACTATCCCTTCTTTTTCTGGGCCCCACTTGTTTATTCCTGTAGCTATTATATAGATTGCCTAACTGGATCACATCTCGGCCTCCGCTGGCAGAGGCTGCGGCCGCGGGACATTCACCATGCTGCCATCCGACTTCAATGTTGCCAATGTCTTGTAAAGGGCAAGAAATTAATGGTTTAATGATAGCAATGATACAGTTCGATCTAAAATAGTAGTTAGTATTCAATTATAAAATAGACGTTCGTAAAATATATGTAGTATTTTTTTAATTTACTGTATAATATATTTTATGAATATATAATATATTCTATATATATAATAGAATATAATATATTCCAGAAAGAAGGAGTTCATCAAATAGAGTTCCTCCTTCTCCATGAAGTCGACCAGCCGCTGGCCTCTCGGATTCCGCTGTCCGTACCCACATGACCCCACTCTTAACTCATCGACATTCCGTGTGCCCACCTTTGCGTTTAAGTCACCCATAACAACGGTGAAGTATGTTTCGGAGGAATGTATGGCCTCGGATATCTCCTCATACAACGCCTCTACTTCATCGTCAGGGTATGTCGAGGTCGGCGCATATACCTGTATGACCTTCAGCTAATAACGATCGGTTATTCTGAGTATAAGGTATGCTACCCTGCTCGACACACTATCGACTTTGATCACGTTGTTGATGAGTGACTTGCGGACGAGAAAACCAACACCACCCTGGGACTTTCGTTCTCCTTCCCGGAAGAAGAGCATGTTCCCGGAATCCAGAACTATCGTATCCTGTCCCTCGTCGGATTTCAGATAGTCCTATGATGTCCCATCGTATTTTGCTCAATTCTTCCTCCAGTTCGAAAATTTTCTCGTCGGTCCTCAGAGTTCGAATATTGTGCGTTGCCAGGGCCAGATTTTGTTGGGGGTGGTAGCGGGGCTACTGCCGGAGATTCTTAGCACCCCCTACTCCACCGTTACCTGGCCCGCTATATCCCGCCGCAGGGATAGAGGAGCTGCCGGGGACTGGGGGCCGTCGTAATTGTTTGTCTGTCATGGGGGGGGGGGGTTTGGCAGGCGGCTTGGGGATCGCAGGAGGGTCCACCATTCAAGTAGGAGCCTCCTACTTGAATGAATATATATGAACTTTCCATTCGTTAATTGATTGTAAATGGAGGGACCTCCCGTGTTTATTGACGTTTTGCTCGTCCTAGACCTAGCCAGTCTTTGTATGTTGCCTTAAGTTTACGCTCGCCCTGTCGACTGCGCCCACGGACGGAGGGTACAGGTGCGAACTACCACGTCCTGACGTATTCCGAACTCACTGTTCAACATGACCGTCACATGTAAGGGCTCTGTTCAAGTAGTCTCGTCGAGGAACTGCCGGCAAGGAGTATATTATGTGTTTGTATAGTTACCAGTAGCGGCGCGATGGCAGCGGCCAGTCCGACGTAGCGCCGGTAGGGCCCGTACTCTCGGTGGAACTTCTCGATGGTGTCCGCCAGCGGCAGCTGCCTCAGCTCTTCACTGGCGTTGCCCGTCATGTACGTGATCTCGTTCGCTATCGACTCCAGCCGCGCGCCTGCATCACCATACAACGTTTGCATTTCGATACAAATGATTACATACAAATGAATGGTCAGTGCACCAGGAGAAGCCCTCTCCTCCTGGTGCACCTCCTCCTGGTGTACTAAGCTCACTGAACACACAGCCTCACAGGACACAGTGGATCTCACTGTCTGAACTGTTGTATCTACATCAGGGAGTGTAGCGAGGAACTGTTCGATTCATGTGTAATTTACGTAATCCTTCGTGATTTGTTTCAGGAAAATTACAACATACGTTTATGTTATGTTGTTATGGTTATGTTGTTGTGTTGTTTTGTGTTTATGTTTTACAAGTAGCAGTTGTGTCGTTTGTCACCTTTTGTAGCCTGAACGTGGCGTTTCAGTACATTACAATACAACACCGTGTGCAGTAGAGGCGCATCCTCAGTAATCGGAGAGGGGGCCCGATAGAATGAGTCAGTAGTGAATGTGTCGCTGTGGATGGTGTGTGACCAGCGGAGTGCACTGACCAGTGTCGGAGATGGAGCGCTGCACGGCCGGGATGTGCTCCTGCACGGAGCGCCGGATGCCGGCCTGGATGTCGCGGAACACCTGCTGGCCCGCGCCCACCTCCTCCTTGATGTTGGTGTCCAGCAGCGCGGTCACGTTGTTCAGCAGCTCCGACACGTCCGGCATCTGCGGACCACGCACCGCTGCTACACTCTCGACATGAACCCTCTCTCTCCTTTACATTCATATACATACATGACATCTAATAATTTATTAATTAATCTTGACAAAACTAATACTATGACATTTTATAAATATAAGAAACTGAAATCTAAAATAACTTATAAGGATAATGACATTCAGAATGTTACAGTTGCCAAATTTTTGGGTCTCAATTTGGATTCTAATCTGGACTGGAAAATACACGCTGAATCAGTACGCTTAAAACTAAGTAGCTATTCATATGCCCTTTATATGTTATCTAAGGTAGTAAATCAACAAGCAGTGCTCACATCTTATCATGCTTATGTAACATCTACTTTACGATACGGCATAATATTCTGGGGGAACTGTTCGGAACGAGAAAACCTTTTTAAAGCCCAAAAGAAATGCTTGAGGTCTGTCTGTCACTTAAAGCCGACAGATTCCTGTAAACCACACTTTTGAAACTTAATATTTTGACATTCCCATGTCTTTATATTTACGAGATTTCAGCATTTGTTAGAAATAATTTACACATGTATGAGTTCCTCAGAAGTAAAGGAAATAAAAATAAAATACGCATGCCCAAGCACAGGACTGCATGTTTTGGTAAGGGAGTTTGTGGTATGGGTCCGATAATCTACAATCATTTGCCAAAAACAATATTAGAATCAGAGAGTGTGACTGTATTTAAAAGAAAGTTGTTTAATTTGCTCGTGTTGAAGGCTTACTATAAAATACAAGAATTTTTGGTTGATAAGTTGTGATAGTGATAATTTAAGCTGACATTCTTATTTGACCCGTTTTTTTATTACTTTTTTGACATTTTTAATTGTGACATTGTAAATTGTATTTTTTTTTTTTTTTATATAATTTTGTGTACATTGTAATTGAATGAGGTGTGGGTAATTGTAATTGGAATATAATTTAATAAATGCATGAAATTAGTAAGTAAATTATTATTGTATGTTCGCAATGAACCTGACTGTTGATACTTATAAGCATTAATTAAGACCTGACATGTAACACAGTTGAACAATAAATAAAATCTGAATCTGAATCTGAATCTGTCATACATACTCATCAGGGAAACATCATTATTGACAACTATCCAGACAATGTGAGAGACCACGCGTGACAACATACAATATCGACTGCACTCCATAGTTGGCAAACAAGCTAACGGACCACCTGATGGTAAGCAACATCAGGTGTTTGATCAGTAGATTCCTTCGAACTATGCTTCCGTTAGAAGAAACTTTTAAGAAGTGATAACGCCACTGTACGAAGTTAAGACTTGACTTGCTCTCTACCTGTCTACTATGCTATTAATAGTTTGTCTGGTGTTGATATCAAATGAAACAATGCCATCTGATGGTGTTGATATCAAATGCCATCTGATAATAGAACAGAATCAGTGACCGCTGCACTGTTACTACATAACGACTATCTTACAACAATGGGCTATCGGACATTTTGAGATTTGAACAAATGTTTTAAATGTTAATCGGGACTTACCTATCACGAATTATTTTCTTTATGTAAAAATAGGGAAGTATCTGTCGTTCGACGTTTCGACCATGTTAAAATGGCCGTGGTCACGAGCTGAATGTAAACTGCGAGTAATCTAATTTAACTTACTTAGCAACACTAGACACAACATATCATTACTCAGTCATTCTCTCATCAACATCGTTTTATCACACATCATATCAAATCAACATAAATAGTTCATCAATTAAATAAATAGCGCTCCTTATCAGTTTCCATTAATATACAATTCAATTGAAAATAGATTAAAAGTATTTACAATAAATATTATCGTAATACCAAAGAAAATGTACAAGTTATATGACTCACCGTCGGGAAGTATTTATCGAGCATCTTATCCGAGTTAGCATGAAATCATAATATGCAAAGATTATGAAGTGACAACATGGAATACCTGAAATAACTTATTCAATGACACGATGGTACATTTAGTAGCGTGTAGGAGAGCTGACCTGGCTGTAATGGATCTCTGTGTTCAGTTGTCCGATGTTGTACTTGCTCTGGAGCAAGAGGCACTTGGGCTGGTCGCAGTTGGCGAGGGTTTGGAGCAGCTGGTTCTTCACTTTCCGAAGCCCTGCCAAATGGATAGGGCAATTATGAAAAATAACTGGTCAAGGGTGTGTCAAGAAACGCGTATTGTAGGATTCTGCAGCCAAAGTCATATAATTGTGGTCACATAAATAGTTCACAAATTGGAAGCTATAGAAAAATGTGGCGGTCAACACAACGGTGCAGGATATCCGGTACAACTAATTACCTATGAGAGGCGTCACAATGTTGTTGTGGGGTGACTTTAGGCAATCATTGCCGCGAGTGCACGAGGCACACGACCAGACCAAGCTAACACCTGCCTAAATAGCTCAAGAACCATATTACAAAATGTAATCGTTAAATTTTTGGTAATGTGTAGTTTTTCGGGCATAAAACAAAAAAATATGTATTATCAGGACAAATATAAAACGCGTGTGTGTTTGTGCGTACAGACCTGCGTTGAGCGTGTCCGCGTGCTCGCGCAGCTTGTCGGTGTGCGAGCGCACGCGGCGCAGGTCGGCCTGCACGTCGTCCAGCTTCAGCACCAGGCTGTTCAGCGTCGTCACGGAGACCGCGCGCGAGAACTCGCCCAGCTTCGACGACACCTGCACACATGTCGCACTTCTACAACACATACTCTGCATACTTCACTCTACACTTCTCTCTCTCTTTATTAGGATGTGTCACTTCCTAGCACTCACATGAATACTTCTATTTAGGTACAAGTCATGCACGTCGACGGTATTCGATCTATACATTTATTATATTTCAGAAGTCGGCACATGTCACCCCGATTCATAAAAAAGGAGACCTAGCAGACATCTCTAATTACAGACCAATCTAAATTTTATCATCCAAAGGCAATATTTTTATTGAGTCAATGATCCAAAAAAGGTTGTTTCTCCACCTGAAGTCATTATTTATCGCGCAACAACATGGTTTCTTACCAGGAAGGTCAACTGCGTCGAACCTTCTTGGTTTTGTCAGTGACATAACAGAAGCATTTCAAAATAAACACGAGACTCATGCAATTTACACTGACTTCTCAAGGGCGCTCGATGTTGTTGATGATGGTTTGCTGATTCAAAAGCTCGGCCATGCTGGAATCTGTGGCTCATTATTACGGTGGTGCGAGTCCTATCTGCAAAACCGCTCTCAGCTCGTGATGGTTAGAGGATTTAAATCTCTTCTAAGACTAGTGCCATCAGGAGTGCCACAGGGTTCCCACCTCGGTCCTATATTCTTCCTCATTTTCGTTAATGATTTGTGCACCAAACTAACATCAAGATATCAGATGTTTGCAGATGACCTTAAACTTTATAGAGAAATATGCACTCATGACGATATCACTCATCTGCAGGGTGATATCGACACTATTAACAAAAACTTTTAAACTTAAACTTTTTTTAACTTTTCCCGCAAAAAGAATCCCATGCAAACCGTGACATCAACATCAAAAATATTATTATAATAAAAATTTATGTAGATTCTGATCTAAATTAGGATAAGCAAGCCGGTTTTTTTTTAATGGAGTTATGATCAAGTTATGTATTGTAAAGCTATGGGTTAGCGGCGCACAGTATAGCATACCATGACTCCACTAGTGAGCAGCACGGCGTTGAGCCGGTCGGCCAGCTCGTGCCAGTTGACGACGAGCAGCCAGCGCACGTGCGCCTGCGTCGCGTTCAGGAACTCGCGCGCGTCGCTGACTCCCGCGCGGACAGAGGCGGGCGCCTCCGCCGCGCCGGACTCCACCTGGGCGTCCGTCGCGAACAGGCACACCACGCCGAACCTGGACACCACATACAACATTCGTGAAGCGCGAATGGCGTGATCACTCTCTGCAGCGTTACAAGGGATGGGTGTACTAAGCCGAGAGGGATCCGGTTTACTTAACATTATGAACAACTTTTACATTTTTTATGAAACAGCTGAAGTTTTTGCCATTTTAATGTTGGTTTTACTTTGGCTACTAAAACATGACTCATTTTGTGGCAAACTATTTAAAATCTCACTAATATTATAAATGCTATAAGATAGCGTGTAAGTGTGTATGTTTGTCCACACTCAACTGAATGGATTTAAATGAAATTGTTTAGATAGATAGATATATAACTCTTTATTGTTTACACCAGAACAATAAGGTCTCTGCTGAATGTAAGTGCTATTTGTTGATCCTTCCGATCAAAAACTGTGTTTTAACGCCGGTACCACGTCATGTGAGGCGGGGCCTAGTCCGATCTGCCGTTATCTTCGGGATCTCACACGACGTGGCCGAGCGGCTCTTAAGTACTGATCCTCATGCGTAGTTTCTTCGACGCATTTCAGGCTCCTACCCTCTACGCCAATTCTCCGACCACGTACGAGTCGCCACGCTGTCGTGACGCTACGTCTACTTCCCTTCTACTACGTCGGTCGTACTCCGGCCACGCACAAACTTCTGGAACTACTACGCGCAGACCGCACTCCGGTCACGCCTGAAAAAAGCTCACGAAGCCGTCTCGTCGCTGCGCTGCCCTGCTGGACATCCTACGTGCCACGAGCCGCGTCGAGCCACGCGGCGATCGGCGCCCCAGCTCTTCAAGCTAAGTCTCAAAACAAGGGACCAACACGTTTTTTTATCGCCATCACCTTCCGAGTTCACACGACCCTCAGTCTCCTGTAAATTCATTCTTGCTTGATTAAATCTTAACTTATACTATCTTAATCTCTTTCTTTTGAAACTCCTACCCACTGCTAGGTAGAACTTCACCAAGCTTCACTTGGTGAACGTTTCATATGGAGGTAGCTTTTACCCTGGATACACGTTTATCGGGAAAGAATCATGGTTCCTGTGGGATAGCGAGTGAAACCGCAGGTGCTGCTAGTAATTGGTAAGAAGTGGGCTCATGTTCGACCAGCTCCACCTGCAGTGCAGTGACGTGCGTGTAATGCGATACTCACAGGAAGAGCGTAAGCAGCGCGATGAAGATGATGGCGAGCAGCCCCTTCAGGCAGGAGTCGTACTTGCGGTCGAAGGGCCTCCGCCGCCGCCCCACGCGGCACCAGTAGCAGCAGCACCAGAACAACCTGAACATTACAACACACACGCTTTATTATTTATATTTTATAATAGGCGTCCACTGACTCATCACATCACATCATCAGCCATTAAATGTCCACTGCTGAACAAGGCCTCCCTCTTAGAGAGGGGTGTTGCCATAATCCCCACGCTTGGCAGGCGGCTTGGAGATCGCAGTACGTTCACCGTGTACTAACAGGACGCTGCTGCCCATCCTCCGGTGGTTTTGGTCGCAGTTGTAGGACATACCCGGGTCCACTGACTCGCCTGATAATAATCGATGATGCAGTCTACGATGGAGCACGCTTGCCCAGAAGAAACCGATTCATTCGCGACTTGAAGACACTGTTTGAGCTCCCTCAAACTAGGCAAAACCAATTATGAGAGTGAAGCCTAGAGAAGATTACAGTTGGGCATTCAGGAAACTCTGCCGAGTCTTCTTATCACCCATCGTACATACAATGTCTACTCTGGGAGAGAGGCCAAGAGCCGTCTCATAAGAATAGGCTGATGATTATGAATGACTGTTTTCTCTTTCTTCCGAAATTGCCATACTTAATTCAAATTACTTTGAAATCTACTTCCAAAATATTTTTTGTCTAGAGTCAACCGTGCCTCATTGTCAGGAGAATCAGTAAATGAGCACTCGATGTGAGGAGAATGACAGAATGCGGTTCAGCATGGACAGTTCTCCGTGCCGGTCCACTCGATGTAACGAGGCCTAGTAAAACAAACGTGAGTTTAAAATGCTGGATATTATTAGAACCGATAGCCATTGGGGCAGATGTCGAGAGCGAAGCGAAGATTACGAACCGATAAACATAAGGTAGGAGTAGGACACCCTGACACTAGATGGATGGACGATATAAGGCAAGGGCTGGATACAAAAACTAAAGACCAGGCTGGCCTAAGGCATGCCTTGGGAGAGTGTACGTCCAGCAATGGACTAAGACTCATTATTAGGATGATGTTATTTCCTAGCACTCACATGGATAACTATTATCTTACCCAGGGGAATGCTAAGTGATCCTTAATTTAAAAAATGCAGCTCCTATTGAAGAGTTAGTTCTATATGCCACATGTTCACCACATTAGATGCAGGCTAGCTGGGCTCGAAACGCTTAGTCTGTCCACCGACAACGTAAGCATGTTCCTGAAATATACTACCATAACTAGATGTATGTGATGTGTTATAAGTTGAAGTGGCAATGGGCAGGCCACATCGCTCGAAGAACCTATAACCGATGGGGAAGAAAGGTTTTTGAATGGAAACCACGAACCCGAAGACGCAGCGTAGGTAGGCCTCCCACTAGATGAACCGACGACATTGTCAGAGTCGCTGGCATCCAGTGGATGCAAAAGGCAGGCTGTCGTTCAGTGTGCAGGTTAAAGGGGGAGGCCTATGTTCAGCAGTGGACGTCTTCTGGCTGATGATGATGTACGACGTGAGCCTCACACGGCCGCGTGGTCCAGTAGATGTATAGTTACCCGGCGAGAGGAAGCAGTGCAGCCAGCAGCACCGCCACCGCGAGCACGGACGCGGGGCCCGAGTAGTGCGCCAGCAGAGGGCGCCACTCCTCTCTCGGACTGGCCACCTCTATGTTGCCATCTTGGATCGTCACTATACCTGCGGACAAACAAAATAATGCCTGAGATAGAATCAATGAGATAGAAGACTGCTTCGGTGGCCCAGTTGGGAATGTCTTCTGTGCTTGGGGGCGTGGGTTCGATTCTTGCCTAGGACAAATATTCATGTAATGAACATTTGTGTTTTTTCTATATCTGGGTGTTAATGTCTATTTAAGTATGTATTTAAAAACATATTATGTATGTATGTATCGTGCAGCCATAATACATTTGCTTAGTTTGGGTCAGATGGCGGTGTGTGAAAAAAAGAACCGCACATGCAAAAATTGTATAGTTACCTATGTATAACCGATTTTTGATAATCTGTGGTTATTCATTCTGCGTGGCTCTTCACTAAGTGGGCGGTACCCATCAATGAAGTATGACATTATTTGTACTACATTTTACCGGAAAAAATACGAAACTCCATGGGCGTGACCTGTCAAAATTATCATCCTATATTAGACAGATCCCAGTTTGCCCCAGATTTGCCCTAGTATAGAGTCAGAATGTGCGGCGCAATGTGCTAAAGAAATAGCTCGGGCCGGTACTAACGGTACTAACACAGTAGTCCAGTATATTTATATGATGACAGTTTAATTGAAACGTGCCATTAGCGAGCTCCCGGTCATTGGATTCCACGAACTCTCGTCTGATGCTGATAGTTACATCCTAAACCTATCTGCAACCTGCCGCCTCTTCTCGTCAAGCGTGACAAACAACTTGACGCTCGTAGTTCCTTAGCATAAGGAAAGTAGGCATTTATATATGTTTCGGTAGTTTCTAAATATACATGACATAATGTTAATACATGAAAAAAATAACAAAAATTAGAGAAAGAAAAGCTTTTTTATAGACATCTTGAAAAAGCACGGTCGGTACAATGTATCGTGACTGGCGGGGCAATCGGGATGTGTTGAGGTTGTGTGTGTGTGTGTGTGTGTGTTTTATTTTTTATCGTCTGGACCGATTTGCATGCGTTTTGTTTTTATTCGAAAGCAGATTAAATTGCGATGGGTCTTACGTGTGTTTGATCAAAATCTGTCAAGTTATGTAAAAGTTATGACCTACTTTTCTCTATTGGTCATAAGGTATTTTTTTTTTTCTAATTTACTACTTGTAATGGAGGCATTACTTGGAACTATTCTAAAGATTCGGTTCTCGATATCGAAACAACCGTTTTCTTTATGTGGCGGTTATCGATGATTTCTCATTATCAGCGTATCTAACAGTAAGAACTGGTTAATATGAGATAACATATTATAATTATATCTACGGGTAACAGCGAACGTCTCAGTCTCGGCTCGCGGCGGCGACTACTTCATAATTTCGTCGATACCATCACCGGCTCGTTGGTCTAGGGGTATGATTTTCGCTTAGGGTGCGAGAGGTCCCGGGTTCAAATCCCGGACGAGCCCAAATCTTTTTTGTATTTTTTTTCAGTCATAATTTAAGATAATATTATGTTCTTCAATGTTATTTCATACAACGAGTTATTTTGTTGAATAGTTTGAAACAATAGAGACGTAAGGAAGTGTGCGAAGGTGGCATGGGCTATGGTTTTGATGGTGACGACCTCTCCGCGCCGCTGGTCGCGCACACGATGAGCTTCCTCTGGAGACAAGGTCGACGGACCGCGCACTCGGGTATTTAGTGACAGGTACTTGTTTATCTAATTGATGTAGCGCCAGGTCCACGCAGCCCGCCAGGGGCCTTACGGACAACTGCTATTGCGGCACCAAATCCGCTCAGTTGGAAAATCCCGCGAACGTGAACCTTATCGCGCCCATATACGGTTTGCGGTCGCGTGATTTTCCAACTGAGCGGATTAGGTGCCGCTATAGCAGTTGTCCGTAAGGCCCCTGGTCTGGTGAGATCAAAACTTCTCCCGCGAGACTGGCTGTTATACCATCAGGGGCCTTCACGCGACCGCAAACCGTATCTGGGCATGATAAGGTTCACGTTCGCATGATTTTCCAACTGAGCGGATTAGGTGCCGCAATTAGCTGTTGTCCGTAAGGCCCCAGGGCTGTTATCATGTCAATATTAGCATCAAGTTATCCACTCCTATACGGCTCCCATTCAAACCCAATAAACGGACAATTTCAATAACGGCCATAATAGTATTAATAACTGAATTAGTTACGTTTTTATCGCATACAAAGTACCTGTTTAAAAGCAATCACACTAATATTATAAATGCGAAAGTTTGTGTGCGTGTGTTTGTTACTCCTTTACGCAGAAACGGCTGGACGGATTTGGATTAAATTTAGAATATACATAGCTTATGTCCTGGATTAGCACATAGGCTACTTTTCATCATCATCATCATCACAACGCGGGTGAAACTGCGGGGCGCAGCTAGTAATACATGTATTGTTATTAAATTCTATAATTTATAGAGAAATCTCAATACATCCAAAAATGGGCTCATGAGATGATTGAATTTCATTACCGAAAATTAATATGAAAGTGGTACGAATACCTCTCTCCTCATGCAGAGGAAGCGCGAAACACAACGGTTGGTAACTCGCACAGCCCATAGAAAACCTGTATCTGTCGACTCATAAGGTATGCAGCAACAAGATTTGATTATTTAGTAAGAGGCTGGGCGTTTGACTTGTCCACAATATCCAGTAAAACAAGTGGAACAACTCTACATCACAAATAAGAAAGAGTGTGAAATTATCACAATTCGTATGAACGAGGTAAACGAGTGAGTAAGATTTCTCTGCGTGTTTTACTTGTACAGGTTGAATAGTAACAACTGGTATGGATTGTGTGAACATTCATAAAGTGTAGCAGAGTATAACTGGTAGGTAGATAACTACAATTGGGCAGCCTTGGCCGTGCGCGTGCGCCGCCGCGCTCCACTGGCGACGCTTACAGGCGCATGCTACTCCACCACTGCCAGGCTGGGTGTCACTCGGCTACCAGTTGGTTTCTCTGTCCAGCAGCTGGTTAAAGTTCCATCTGCTAAACACCCACTACACTCCCAATCGGTCGAGACTAGGCTTCATGGAGCCCAGTCTGGGTTTCTTGAAGGTAAACGCCATAGCGGAAAAGAAACGCGTATATAAGGGTAAGCTAAACCCAAACTGTAATATAGTATTAGGTATACATTAAGATATAACTAATTGTCACCACTTAGTTATCTCTTCTCTATCTCTTCTCTACATAGTATAAATTAAAGTCGCTTTCCGCGTCTGTTTGTATGTTTGTCTGGCCGCTAACTCCTCCTAAACCACGCAACGGATTTTGATGCGGTTTTCACCATCAGTTAGATACATTTTCAAGGAAGGTTTATATATATATAACTAGCGACCCGCCCCGGCTTAGCACGTAAATTACACCCGTGCGAAGCCGGGCGGGCGGGTCGCTATGAAGAAATATAGTATATTCGTGATGGACATAACTGTTGATACTTTTACTAACTTACTTTACCATCCATGTACACAGTTTATACAATAAACATTTTCTGATTCTGATCGGAAAGTTTCGATTAGAGATCTGCATCTCGGTCGTCAGAATGTAGATGACGGAGGGAAAATGTAGAATGTACATCTTGAATCGAAACTTTCCGATTGGGTTCAGATTCTTGTAATAAATGTTTGAGTAACCGAGCCGAGCTGCGATTCTAACGATCGACAACATTGCACTGCACTCGTTAATTACCTAAACAATGCGTTAGGTTGCGTGCGCGAGGGATTACAATAAAGTTACACAAAAGTTTGCACGTCGCTGAAACAGACCGGTAATGATCGATAATTACCTAGGTATCTGGCGAGTGAATGATTAACGGCTCGTTGTGGTTCCATTAGCATGGCATATCCTCGAGAATTCAATAATTGAATATTTTGTTTCCACAGAAAAGAAGAAAAATAAGTTTACTTCTCTTTTCCGTGTTTGTTTCGAATAGTTCCAGAACAAAAAAATAGAACAAACAATAAACCAAGTGCGAATCAGGGGCCTTACGGACAACTGCTATTGCGGCACCTAATCCGCTCAGTTGGAAAATCACGCGAACGTGAACCATATCGCGCCCAGAATACGGTTTGCGGTCGCGTGATTTTCTAACTGAGCGGATTAGATGCCGCAATAGCAGTTGTCCGTAAGGCCCCAGGTAACTTTATGTTCGTAACGTAACGCAATAACTTCAACGCTGTGCGTACACTTATTGCCAATAGATGGCGTTAGTGACATATTGACAAAAGCTATAGCAGCGCCACTCGGTAGCCACTAGCCAGCCCACAGCAAGAATCTTTACCTCGATAAGGAAATTTGGATTGACATTAAATATTTACATAAAATACATTTCATAAAATACTTATCGCATTTGTTAACAGCTCTACTCTAGTCAAAGATAACCATATATAGCATTGTATAATTAAATATGGTTTATCTGTGCTCTGGTGCTGATGAAATTGATGCTGATTGTTAAACATTCCTAACAATACAGCTGCAATCATTCATCATCATCATCATCATCATCATCAGCCAGAAGACGTCCACTGCTGAACATAGGCCTCCCCCTTTAACCTCCACACTGAACGACAGCCTGCCTTTTGCATCCACTGGATGCCCGCGACTCTCACAATGTCGTCGGTCCATCTAGTGGGAGGCCTCCCTACGCTGCGTCTTCCGGTTCGTGGTCTCCACTCCAGAACCTTTCTTCCCCATCGGTTATCGGTTCTTCGAGCGATGTGGCCTGCCCATTGCCACTTCAACTTGCAAACAGCTATGTCGGTGACTCTGGTTCTTTGGCGAATATCCACGTTTCGGATTTTATCGCGCAAAGAAACTCCGAGCATAGCTCTCTCCATTGCCCGCTGAGTGACTCTGAGTTTTTCCAAAAGGCCAACAGTCAAGGACCACGTCTCAGTACCATATGTCATCACTGGCAACACACACTGGTCAAAGACCTTCGTCTTGAGGCACTGTGGTATCTTGGACGAGAAGATGTCACGCAATTTCCCGAACGCTGCCCATCCGAGTTGGATTCTTCGGGCGACCTCTTTGCCTAAGTTGGACTTACCTAACTGAACAATCTGTCCAAGATAGGTGTAATGGTCAACAACTTCGAGAGTATCGTTCCCAACGACTACTGGCACGGGTTCAACATGGACATTGGACATAATGCTGCAATCATTACATATCCAAAATTCCAAACCATGACACAGTATATTCATATACAGAAGCCAGAATTATAAAATTGAAACATTTGATATTGACATTCAATTTTTATCATCTCAGCTGATTCAGGTTTTTAATGTTTCCATTCCAGTGGGTGTTCGAGAAGGTGTCAACTTGTGCTCGGTGGGTCGGTCGCGGCGGCTGGAGGGCCACTCGACGTGTCTCCAGGAGCTCATTAGATTGCGACCGTCAGTAGGTCCGCTGAGGATGCTCGAAAGGAGAGGTTTCAACACTGTTTGGTAATATTTGAGACAGAATGTAACATGAGAAGAGCAGGAAGATTCGACACAACACTACAAACAAAACAATATACGTACCACATACGTATTTTAACAATAAATAATATCTAGTAAAAAAAAAAAAACTGAAAACACGCTTTGCATATAAAAACGGATTATCATCGGATACTAGTCGATAGCCCGTTGGTCGAGTTGGTAGTGAACCTGCCTTCTGAGCTTGGGGGCGTGGGTTCGATTCCCATCTAGGACAAACATTTTTTGTGTGATGAACATTTGTGTTTGTTCTATATCTATTTAAGTATGTATTTAAACCTATATATGTATGTATATCAGTCTCTGGCAGCCATATCACAAGCTTTGCTTAGTTTGGGGTCAGATGACCGTGTGTGAAAAAATGTCCCGAATATTTATTTATTTACTAGATGAATTACTTGTAGATTAATATGATAGATGCGACTACTAAAAATGTAGAGCGTGTGAAAAACCTACATTCAGATGAATCTAATATAGAACGTGTAAGAATTTTAATACATTACAAAAAAGTTTCCCGTACCGGGAATCGAACCCGAGCCTCCTGGGTGAAAGCCAGGTATCCTAGCCACTAGACCATACGGGAGATGTAATTCAATGTCGAATTTTTTCATCCAATTAAATTAATACCGCCTTATACTGATAAATATGATTGATTCTATAATAAAATGTAATATTGTTCAGCTGATCTGACAGACCGATAGGAAGTGTTTGCACGGTGTGTGTCACACTCACTGGAACGGGTATTATCGATTTGTTGATATCAGCTATCAAGCCCACGTTCAATTATTTAATGGGTTGCTGTTCACTTTGTTTGTTAACTTACATATTACAGCTAAATTGATTTCTTCAACTCACAAATAGAACGAGGTCTTTTACATACTATAGCAATGTATGATAGAATGAAACAGAATGCAATGACCACCAGTCACTGCACCCGGCCCATGGTCCATCCATGTAGCGTTTGCTGTCAAATTGGAGCGCAGAACAGGGGCCTTACGGACAACAGCTAATTGCGGCACCTAATCCGCTCAGTTGGAAAATCGCGCGAACGTGAACCTTATCGCGCCCAGATACGGTTTGCGGTCGCGTGATTTTCCAACTGAGCGGATTAGGTGCCGCAATTAGCTGTTGTCCGTAAGGCCCCAGACAGCAGTACCTGAGCCTAATAACATAATCTTGTCGTGTTTTTTGTGGTAGCTTGGCACAAAAGTACGGTCAATTACTAATTACTTATCAAGTGCGCTGTACTCGTAGCTATATATCAACTAACAGTACAGGTACCAGTATCTATTAAAGTAAATCTCAATAGATGATTGTAAGAGGGCGTACGGGGGGGAGGGGACGGGCCTTTGTGCGCGGAGTGCCGGTGCATCGGATCGATAGCCGCGAAGGACGCACTCCCGCCGAGTGTGGCAGAATTACACGTCACAATACTGGACGTGTCTTCCTTCCTATTGTCTGTGTCATTGTGTTAGATCAAGTGGTGCAGGCGCTGGGTGGCCATGCCATTCTGCGTCCAGCTTACCTTTACAAATCGACACTACCATTCAAAGGTAGCTCAGAATTCGACATCTATCTATAGGGTAAAAAACCTTGCGTTATTTATAGAAGTTACAATAACATGATAAATATGGCTTTCCCGTAATAAATTATCCTGTTTATAAATAAAGTGCACGTTAGATGCACACGTGACGCGGCTAACTAGTTCGAAACACAACCGTAACCGTTACCAATGATTCGGTCCGAGTTACGTAACATAAACGACAAAAAATTATTTACTCGATTCAGTATTTCCATGCATACTAAAATATTGCTTCAACTACCGAACCGATAATAAATGTACAATTACTAGAATCAAGTAAGCTTCAGGAAAGTCGCCTGCGATGGATGGGCCATGTTCTCCGCAGACCGGCAGAGTACGTCGGCAATCAACTCTTAGACCTTGTGCTTCCTGGAACAAGACCTCGTGGCCGACCAAAGCGACGATGGCTTGACGTCGTAAGAGATGACATGAGAGCCAATAAACTCACCAAGGATGATGCTAACGACCGTGCGAAGTGGAGGAGTCGCAGTAGGAAAGCGGACCCCGGCCCGTGCCGGGATACACGCTAAGCAGAAGAAGAAGACTAGAATCAAGTAAACATTAAACTACCTCGAGCAAGCTCACTAAGCAAGTAGTTACCTACCTACTGAAGTTTACTGAACGTTGAACGTTGAGTCTACAGGTACTATCAGTTCGGTAGTTAGCAATATTTTGTTATCTCTATATAGTATAAATTAAAGTCGCTTTCCGCGTCTGTCTGTCTGTATGTCTGAATGGCCGCTAAGTCCTCCTAAACCACGCAACGGATTTTGATGCGGTTTTCACTATCAGTTAGATACATTTTCACGGAAAGTTTATGTATAGCTAGCGATCCGCCCCGGCTTCGAACGTGAATTACAACCGTGCGAAGCCGGGCGGGTGGGTCGTTAGTTTTATTATAACATGCATTGAAATAGGTACTCACTACAATGAACGAACGATTAACCGACACAGCTTGATCCAACATGTTATATATTTACCTGTACATAACGCTTTGTTTTCTTACTGGTATATTCCCAATAATCAACTTTTGACATTCACATTACAATATAATACCTATATTAGAAGGAAATGATTATTTTAAACTTTTACTGTAATAACTAGGTACCTACATGAGACAATTTCCTGTAGAAGAAATCATCACCTCTATTAATAGCAGCCGTGACACCTAAAATGCCGTTAAATCCAGTTACGGCATAAAGGGCACGTTAACAGCCGCAGCGAGACGACACGCCAATAAACCGTCAAGTTGACTCGACACATGCAGCACTATCACAAGCGTCGTAAACTTCCAAAGCCTGTCCGTGTCTAGTACAACCACAGACTACATAAACGATGCTGGCCCGCGCTCGAGGCGCTCGCACCCAGCCCACTGCCCAGCTCACACTCATAGAACTATTCCGAAAAACCGCTCGAACTAACATTACACTACTTTACCAGAAACTAATATCTGAAAGTAGAAAACATACAAAAGAAACAGAGTTTATTTTGGAAACGGAAACAAAATGATTTGACCGAGGCGGAAGAACCTAAAACTACTAACCTTTTCAACAGTATGTTATAATCGATTGCGAAACTAAACAATAAAACGAAGAATGACACACGACACGACATTTGCACGAGTATGCTAGATTGTGGACTATTCGTGAAACATCACCAGTTTACCTTGACCTGACAATACTCCCCTATGACATTCTAAAACAGCTAAAAGACAGCTTATGAAGGGTCTTGTTAGTATTGTTGGATGTCTCGACACGAGTGACGAATTGACGATCATGACTTTTCTGCAACTGAGTATCGAGTTTCATTAATAATTACATGGCACACTATTCTCCTGCTGTACATCGAACTGTGATGAAAAATACAGAACAAAGATGCAACACGATTATGAAATATTCATGGATAATTTTGTATCCAAAGTCTGGAAAGATAATAAATATGTACTTGTATTTTCACGATCGTAATACTTAAGGAGCTCTCGAAGAACTTTCTGCTGTTGTTGTTTACGCAGATTTAATCGCAATCCAAAAATATTTACCAAAAAGGAAAGGCACGATTTGTTATGACAACGAATACCTCAGCTATTATAGACTGAATCAGCAACTCGTGGAATAGCTTGTTATTTAGAAAACAAAAACAACCAACATTCAGAAAACAAGTCGATGAAAATAAAACGATAAAAATATAGATAACGCACACAGATTAAAGTTTGCGACAAAGGCACAAGTTTAGCCATAAATCAATAATTATAATAAGTTTAGCCATAATTATGTTCCAACAAACAGAGCAGCTATTATTCTATTTCTGTGCCTACAAAGGAGATCTCGAAAAAAGGTCATGAAAGTTGGAATAAAGCACACCGTCGCAGAAAATTTAACGATGTGCGTGAAAATGTAAAAAAGGTCAGGAGGGTCCTCCGTATCCGAGTCAATGGTTCGCGTGGAGGGGCGCCGAGTGAGTGCTTGTTGGTATTTCACCGTGTAATGAGAATACCTAATACCCAAAGCTAATACCTAGGCACGTAGGCACCCTGAGCTGTCATTGGCATGTCATCGGCAGAGGTGAATATAGTATCGTGTAGGAGGCTGACTGTGCTATCTATTGTACGCAAATTAGCATCCGGCGCACTTTCCGCTAATATCAGTGCTGAATCACTGTAGAACTTGCATACAAGCACAAGTGTCTACACAGTGGCAACCAATCGGGCATCGGTAACCAGCAGTTCAATTAAACATTCTAATTGAACCTATAAAGAATAATACATTAAATGAAGGTTACCATGAGAGGCAATAAAAATGTAATTCCAACCTGTTCTTCGTGGAAGCAACGACGAGCTGCATGTTACAAGTTTGATTGGTCGTTAAATTATCAGCTTTATAGGAGCCGAGCGAGTCCGACGGCCTGGTATAGAATGGCTTGAACATTATTTAAAAAGATATGGTAAACTGTTAACTGGTAAAGATCTTACGGAACACAAAATGGAATTTAAATTGACTGTACGTACATCTTGCGAGATTGAAATTCAAAGTTCTCAGAAATATTTGTAGATTTTTATAGTTTCTGTTGTCTTATTTTTAGGAGTGAAATCATTGCGATAGATGCCCTTGTGATGCATGACGATCAGATCTCAAAAACATTATAATATTATAAATAGTTAATAATATTAGTAAATAATATTATAAAAATAATAATAGAGTGAGCCCACGGTATCCTAAAGGAAGACAACGCAGTGTGTCGTATTACATTACACGGGAAGGCAGGAACGTCACGGGCAACTAGTTGCTGTGAGAAAGACGAGCCCAGAGAAGATATTATCAGACCGCTTGTGCAGTCCATGCAGCCACGCCCGGGATTGTAATGATACCATGATACTGATCTAACATGAGATGTTTAATGGGTTTGGAAGCTTGGAGCCACACGTAGCAGGGACTGATTTAGGTCTTTTAGATCTTATATTAAAACAAATAGCAATATCAAGTAAACCTTCTGAAGAAATAATAAAAAATGGCATCACGGGCGAGGGCGCGGCGTATAGAAACGCGAGTAAAATTTAATTGCCACAAGTTCACCCGGTTCAATTCCCAGAGACACGTCTGCCTTGAGAAAGTTGGCCGTTAAAATAAATGGTTATAGAAGATAGATTTGATGGCACAAGTAAAAGTATGGCAGAGGCTTTATATCTGTGAGAGTAGTGGTCGACAGGTTCTAGTTAGTAGCAAACAATGGTTAAGTAAAAATGTATAGGGGAAAGGTGAACAAAGACATAGTGCGTGGTGATGAAGCAACGAGACACCACAAGCTACGAACTGTGACAGTGATTAGAGATCAATGACACCGATGTCAGAGGGCGGAGGTCGACGCACCGCGATAACAACACGTCACTTACGCAGCGGAGGGAAAAATTTACCGGGGCCGCATTACCTATAGCACACCAATGCGAACTATTTGCACAAACATCGACTTGCTGTCAGGTTAAATTAAGTCATAGTTGACGTCATCATCATCATCATCATCATTTCAGCCGTAGGACGTCCACTGCTGAACATAGGCCTCCCCATCGATCTCCAAAAGGGCCTGTTAGAAGCGGCCTGCATTCAGCGCAGCGTTTCCCTGCGGTCACTTTTAGGTCGTCTGTCCATCTCATGGACGTACGCTGCGCTTACCGGTCCGTGATCTCCATTCGAGAACCTTTCGGCCCCATCGGCCATTGTTCTGCGTGCTGTGTCCTGCCCACTGCCACTTCAACTTGCTAATCCGACGATAGTTGACGTCTTGGTAAACATTGTCTAGTGGCACAGCTAGTGGTCTTCTGTGAAGAGGCATGCTACTACAACTATACAACAAACCTCAGAGTCATACATCGACATGTGCTCGACACCATTCTCCGCTAGGCTGTTCTGTTCCGTGGAAACGAGAGAGGTTTGCGTGACCGTGGCCAATAATGTAATAGTGTGCCTAACTGGGTATCGACCGATGTGTAGCTGTGCCGCGGCTCGGATCGGGGACACGTGTTGAGCGCGGTAATCTTGCGGGCGCAGATTGGATCATAGTTGCCGTTTGGGGTTCGGGCTCGGAGCCATCTTATCTGCACACACTGTTACACACTCTTCTTGGTTAACATAGAGTTAAAATGTGTGGATGGTAATGGTCTTATAGATAACTTAGGAAAAAGACGTGTTAGGAATGGACGAATTAGGAAGTTGACATCTTTTGAAATGGACAAGTTAGGAAGTGAACAGATTTGACCATTATGGTAGTCATCTTCATCATCAGCCAGAAGACGTCCGCTGCTGAACATAGGCCTCCCCTAGGACTTAAGGCAGTGATGATGTTAAACTCCTAATCAATCCCTCACTTTGAGGTCAAGTGCCATGCAGAAACTCAATTATTGAATCGTATCGTGGCCATCCATGCAGGAGTGAGTGAATGCATGCAGTGTGCGGACAGAGTCGATAAAATGTAATAGATGGCGCCACTGTCCTTTCTATCAAGAAGCAGGCTCGTACAAACGGTCATCATTTGAGCCAATTTACCAACGTCTCTTCTAAATTAGCCAGCATCTGCTCGCCTGGCCACAGATTAAATACTAGTACCATACGGGTTTAACGCTTCAGTAATAGCGCGTGTTCAATGTGCGTGCGATATTTCCCAATACTGCATAATGGACACAACGAGGGAAAAAGCACACTTTCTACCTGCGCTGCGCATCCATACCATACCTAACTAGGTCACGTAGGGTATACCCAAATATTCACTTTCACAACAAACAGCTGTATATTGAAGCCGCGACCGACCGCCAAATAAAATCACGATAACGGTGATAGATAACAAATATAAACATTAATGTTATCAGGCATATATGTAATTTTATCGCAAGCTCATCAGCTTAATGTTACGTGACGTAACCAACGATCTTTAACTTTTAAAGTCTTTGTTTACCGAGAATATTTATTATTCATTATCAAAGGTAATTTTTGTATCGCAACATTTACGACGTGTCCTTATAATACCTCACCATGATCAGCCCTAAGTGACCCACTGCTGGGTATAGTATTTGAGTATAGGCTTCTCTTTGTTTATGTCACTCTTCGCTCGTCACATCCACTCGTTTCCAACAGATTTGCTTAATTCGTCAGTCTACTTACAAAAAAATACCTTGTATTATTTCTTGTTAAAAGATCGACAAACAAGCTTGCGGTCCGTCTGATGGTAAGCAGAAACCGCCGCCTATCTGCAACACTAGCGGTGTTGACGGTGCTTTGCCAGCCCGGAGAACGCAATACCTTTTATATTATTTATGTATAAAGGTTTATAAATATTTATTTGTAACAAAAAGTAATACCCATCACTCACTCCCTCACTCGGCCACTCGAGTGTGAACGTTTTATTTAGGGCGCTCTCGGCACCGGTGCGGTGCTGGTGGCGGTTTGGGCGTATGAAATCATAACGGGATGGTTGAGACTGGGGACCGACCAGGCGCGAATAGCAACGGGAATTGACGGGAGCCAGTACCTATGTGCACGTATACCGCAACACAAACTACACGTTGGAATGATTGCTTTGTGGCACGCAGGGATCCCAACCGCGTGCCGCAGAGTTCGGGTTTTTACAGAACTTTTGAAATGGAATAAGATAAAACCAGTTGATGATTCCTCTTCCCTTGTCTAGATGGTAGTTATTTCAGAAAAAAATAACAATTTATTTCACTGCTACAAATAATGTAATTTTATTATACTTGTATTGTAAATTGTAATCAAATAAAATAATGGAGTTTTAAAGAGTATTTATTTTACTATTGTAGGAAACCTCGTTTTCTTCGTATATAATGCTGCAGTCACATTATCGGGCAAATGTTCGTGTCGGGATGTCACGATGAAAACTTCGTACTCGGTCATCGGCAACGTCTTGACCACAATACATGTGTGTGGTCACGTGTTACTAATCATAAGGCAAGCTAGATTCCATGTTTTAAATGTTTATCGGGACTTATCACGTATTATTTAATATAGGTTAAAAAAAATATGTACCTTTCGCTCGACATTTCGACCATGTTACAATGGCCGTGGTCACGAGCTGACTGAACACTGCGGGTGAGTCCGGCGAGAAGAGCGGAGTGTTTTGTTCTCCTACCCTCACTTGATCTTGAAAAATCGCAGGGTTGTCACCACGACACACTACACTGACTGTATCGGTAAATGTCCTAGTACCTACACCGCGGTTTGTACACTTGCTCACTACGGGATTCCACGACGCCGCTAACTTAAATCCATCTTCCCGGTTGAAATTGAGATGTTTTCTAATTTCAACCGCTTCACGAACCATTCTTGAAAAATAATGTCGTTCAGTGGAGAGGACCTTCGGATCGTGGAGCTCGATCCAGTGACCAGATCCCGCCTCAAGCAAATGTTCTGCAATAGCAGACTTCTGTGTCTGGCGATTTTTGACGGCCGCGATATGTTCTTTGATTTGAAGCTAGATTCCATTGATTAGATCCAATTTACCGACATCACCACGTCAGCAACATGTCGCGACACAGTGCGAGTATTCCTCGAATCCCGATACTGCAGCCGCAGCAAAGGTGAAAATAAAACGTCATAATTTATAATATGTAATATAATTTTTTTATGCATAAAGTAAGTTTTATAAATTGAAAAGAAAAAAAAATATGAGAGTATTTTCCCAAGAATCCAAATAAAAGGACAGAAAAACGAGCGTCACGAGCTAACGAGGTGATTGACTGTCAACAGTTTACATAATGTCACGTCACAATGTCACAAGAAACGACGTCAGTGACGTCATGTCACGCAGTGTGACGCGTCACACTCGTTACACTAGTCGCTCTGCTGACTTTGATAACGTAAACTTCATTTAAATAAGGACTAATATATGAAGTCGTACAAGATAAACCGCAAAAAGAATGTTCCGAAAGGGGATTAGAATCCGAGTCCCTCCTGCTTGGGTAAGCCAAGTATTCTAGCAAGGCTAGACAGAAGTGTAGTTTTATCTACAATACAATTATGGGTTGCAACCAAACTTACCCTACTAAGCAGTACAGGGCGTGATAATGAGGACGAATTAAATAACGATTAAAAATATTCAGAAGGAATGGAGAGTAGGTACAATATAGTTTTAGTAGAATACTTATGTGGGACTTTTCTTATTCCCTGCATGTAAACGAACACCGTGCCGAACTACAGACCTACTCTCCGAGAGCACAAGTGAGGACCGGCTGCAATCTCGCCGACCTTCCAATACTTTTGGAATGACTGTACCGAACTGGTTAGAAGGCGCTCTACCACTCACTTTTTGCTTATTTAAAACAAATCTCAGGCGACTTTCTGCCCTATTGATTGTAGCTACAAGATCTTATTTGAAAAATACGAAAAATACAACGAACTCGTGGACACTCATTCCTGTGAGTTACGTCATCTTAGCGGAATTAAATATTCAAATATTGAAATTGTCAAAGCCAATTGTTAACTTAGTTTTATTACCAGATTTTTATTATATTTGCAATAAAATATAAAAATATCGCTGTTCATCCAAACGATCAATGATTTACCAATTTACCATTAGAATGATTCATCGTCGTGAAACCACGGTCGGTCGTTTCCACGAAGGCAGTGTGACTTCACGCAGCGACCGTTACAGTACAGCCGCCCCGCCTGCTGCAGCCTGTCTCTGTGTAACTGTAACCCAATGAGCCAGTTTGTGAGGCACCACGCCGAGATTGGCAAAACTCTTTGAAGTTGCCACCTAAATAATAATATGACCAGTGGGTAGACACGTGTAGCATATTACACTCGGAACAATAATGATGGTTTGCTCAAGCGCTTCGTTTGGGGTTTCCCAGGGTTGTCCTCTTGGGCCCATACTTTTTCATATTTTCAATTCAATTGAAGACGCGCCATTTTGCTTTCCAGTTTTTGCGCTAGATTTTCCGAAAATAAAAATATTATTGACCGAGCGAGACGTCTGATATTCTACCAAAAATATGAGATAAGACCTCTCCAGCAGTCTCCACATAAGCCTTGTATTTCGAATATGAGCAAAATTGGGATCGTGGAGACAGAGGTCGCGAGGTCACAGTTCGGAGCTAACTACTAGTTAGTCTTATCTCCTGCCACACGGCCAAATAGTTGCGTAGCTGATGTACGCATGCGCATTATATTACTTACTTACTCTTGGACGTTAATGACCACATTAAGGTGAGAGATTGTAATGTGGTTAATAATTAAAGTGCCTCAAGACGAGGGTTTTTGACCAGTGTGTGTTGCCAGTGATGACATATGGTACTGAGACGTGGTCCTTAACTGTTGGCCTTTTGGAAAAACTCAGAGTCACTCAGCGGGAAATGGAGAGAGCTCGGAGTTTCTTTGCGCGATAAAATCCGAAACGTGGATATTCGCCAAAGAACCAGAGTCACCGACATAGCTGTTAAAATTTGCAAGTTGAAGTGGCAATGGCCAGGCCACATCGCTCGAAGAACCGATAACCGATGGGGAAAAAAGGTTCTTGAGTGGAGACCACGAACCGGAAGACGCAGCGTAGGTAGGCCTCCCACTAGATGGACCGACGACATAGTGAGAGTCGCTGGCATCCAGTGGATGCAAAAGGCAGGCTGTCGTTCAGTGTGGAGGTTAAAGGAGGAGGCCTATGTTCAGCAGTGGACGTCTTCTGGCTGATGATGATGAATAATTTAGCCGCCGCCGCAGTAGTGAAGGTTAACGATAAAGTTTCAAGGGAACACATTTCTTTCCCCTCGAGTGCATATTAAACTAATGAATATGAGCTAACAGTGTACGAGTCCCTCACTGTGCGGACAAACAAACCTATTTAAACTCAAATTAGTTCGATAGAGCACAACCGAGGGTTATCTAAAGGTTGTAAATAATGTTGTTACAAATCGGCAAACGAGGTTCACGATAACAATACTTACTCATGTCTACTTTTGTTTCATTAGCACATCTTTTCCCAAAACAATTTTTCTTGTTTTGGGAAACCCATATCGTATAGTTGTGGGATTTCCGCACACTTTATATGTTATTGAAAACATGGAATATTTTGTAAACACATTTGAAAATGAATCGTTAAAATTAAATACATTTAACGGATTTTATCGCGTGTATTTTACAGTATATTAACTTTTGACCACGGACAACGCAATGTTCGCAGCGTGAACACTGCGTTATCCGTGATCTAGTAGACTAGATGAAGGATGTCTACAGAATATGTTATTAACTTATTTACAAGTACCGCTAGTGATTTTTCAATGACGATTCTCGCCAACGAGAACCGGTATAATTATAACAAAGATGCGACGCGAGGCTATTGAAATTCAAAAACATCCAAATTTAAATTGAGAGGATAGTAGGCAAATACCTCCCGCATACAATCTCAAACCAAGCGCTGAACTGCAAGACCGCGAGCGACTACTGCGAACATGACGTCTTCTAGTCTATCTGTGACGAAGGACACAGCAAACTTAGCAAAGGTTCAAGATATAAATAATGTAAAATACACGCGATAACATCCGTTAAAGATGTTTAATTTCAATGTGTAATAATCGCGAAAGCCTCAGACATCATAATGACTCATTATTTTTATCTTTGAAAGAACCTTTATGATTATGTTAAGCTTCATCAAGAACACTTAATTTATCGCACAAGTGAGTAAACACACTTAATGTACAGACTAATCGAAACATAATGTTAGCTATCTAATCGACCTACTTAATATAGAAATATAGATCATTCGAGAAATGCATAAAGTTATTGTTCCTTGTCAACGACCTACACTGGCCTTCGATGTGTACAAATAACCAACAGTTATGTAATTGCACGACCCAGTTCGTGTACAGATGCGCACACGCACGTCTTGTCTGAAATCGAAAAGGGACGTTCTATCACCACAGCAGGAGCTATACAAAGATCAAAAGTGAATCTCATCGTGTTCACGGATGAAACGACTTCGACCGACGGAGGAAACGGCTCTGAATTAAGATTTAGGTGCGATAACGTCGATCAGGAAGAGAAAACAAAGTCAACAGTGTTTGGCCTCAGTGTTGTAGGTACTTCATAGCTCGAATTGGACATGAACGTGAGATATGAGCTAAACAAAGGGCTTACAATTAATAAGCCACACTGGGTTTAAGGGAATATTAGCACTGTTTTAAACTATAACGGTTGTTCACTACGCTTATATGGTTATGAACGATGAAGGATAGAGGGGGGGGGGAATATTAACGATATAATGTCCCGTAAATAGAAAAAAAGTTCAACGTAGAAACTAGAGTTACTTTTTTATTAAATTCAACAATACTAAATTAAGTAACATGTTTAGGGTATTTGTAACAAATGTTTGTTTTATCAAACATAATTAGTTAAGGAGTCCATGAAAACAAAATATAAACAGAATTACTGTGGCGGTGATTAAATACTTTATACTTAGTTCAAATAATATAGCCAATAAAAATCAGACAGATATCGAATAAGGAGAATCTGAAGAATTTAGTTTCTTTGCGCGATAAAATCCGAAACGTGGATATTCGCCAAAGAACCAGAGTCACCGACATAGCTGTTAAAATTTGCAAGTTGAAGTGGCAATGGGTAGGCCACATCGCTCGAAGAACCGATAACCGATGGGGAAGAAAGGTTCTTGAGTGGAGACCACGAACCGGAAGACGCAGCGTAGGTAGGCCTCCCACTAGATGGACCGACGACATAGTGAGAGTCGCTGGCATCCAGTGGATGCAAAAGGCAGGCTGTCGTTCAGTGTGGACGTCTTCTGGCTGATGATGATGATGATGAAGAATTTAGGTAACCTATGCTTATTGCATACAACACATACTTAACACATTTTTTTAATTGCACTAATATCATGAATGTGTCAGAATTTTCTGCTGCTTTTGATAAATATGTAGAAATGTTTTCAGCTATGTCTAAAACAACAACACCTTGTGACAACAGAACAACGATGAAACGAACAGTGTTGAAATTCCTAACATTGCCTATAGAGACGTTTTAGTGTTTACTGTGCCAATTCCGGAATCTACTCCAGTGATTCGTTGCGCATAGTGCGGATGTTTGCACCGTCGAAGCCAACTAAAGTTGCCGTTAAAAAGAGCTCATTTTCTTGGAAAGCAGTCCGTCCTACTCCTATTTAGTTAAGTAGCTTAGCTGTTCAGTGTTGGCAAACTCGGCAAACTCGAAACAAACGAGTACTACATGTACATATTCCATCACAAAGGAGACTTATCCTTTCTCATATTTAGATGTGGAAATACTGTTTGTGAATATCTGCAATTAGCGGCAATGAGATCACACATGTACTAATATCGTAATTCATAATTACAAGCACTTGAAACGAATCAGATAAGCAGAATAATAACTTGATAGCAGCATAATTAAATTGTTAAGATTCATGCATTATCTATTTGATAAGATAATATCATGCCATGTGAGTGTTTTTCTGTACACGGGAATCCCTGGAACTGGGTCCAAAAATATCGTTCAAAGGACATAGCTAAAGGATATAGGCAGGTCGAGATAACAATAAGATTCGGTAATTCTATGCGCTGGGGAACATGAAGGTTAAATCAATCCCCCCCACCAGTAAATGGCACAGCGATCGCGACCGTTGCCGATCTAACTCTATTTTTTAATGGATCCCATCCCGCAACATGTGGAGGGGCGCAGCCGTTGATATATTGATGACCTTTTGCTTTTACCCGTCTAGCTGGTGAATGATTAATATCGTTTTATGATAAGAGTGTAGTGCGATTGTATGTATTAATATGTCTACCGTCACCAAAATAACTGAAAAACCTAAATACTGAAATATTTCCTCGACATTCCATTTTCATCGATAATCTGCTTTGTGTCTGAAATATTCGCTTGAATTAATGCTCAACTCTTTTTATAAAAAAAAAAGTAGAACAGCGTTACTGTTTTAATCATACGAAATGGGAAACTCGATATGGGTATGTTACGCAAAGCCGAGCAAATTGTTAGCGACATTGCGATAATCCATCAGAATGCCGCTGCTGGTGGCGTTGCGTCGCGTCGGGTCGAGAAGGGTGTATTGCAATGCAGCACTGAAAGGGGCCGAGGGCCGCGGCTGGGTCGCGCGCTCTGCACTGCAGGTGCGACCCAGATCGGCGCCAAATCCAGGACAAGCGAACTTGCTAGCACACAGCACGAAACCTCCCCTAGCTGCCAATATTCAGGTCGCATGTTTGGCCACGATTCATGTTCCATTCTTTCAGATAACAAAAGGTTTTATTGACCTACTAATGTGGATTGTGAACAAAGGCCGGAATTAATGATCGTGTGAATTAAACTTAAGTAATTTAAGTAGAGCCTAATTAACACAAACATACAACTGGCTAGACGGCTGCCGTCGGGTAGCGCCGCTTGTACAAACAAATGGTTACATCTATATTTAGGCTTTGACTGCCACGAATGGCTCTTTTATTAGTTCTGTAGTCTGTAACGCAATTAAACTGGATCGTTTGCAATGAGTTTCACAGCGTGTGGTAAAGAATGAGATTACAGATTACGGCAACTCATCACCAACGCAACGTCGCGTTACTAGCACTCAGTTATTCTTAATTTTATGATAATTCAAACAAACATTTACAATTAAATTTATCTGATTTATCCATTCCAGTCATCCGGTGACTATAGCTGACCTAATCATCCGAAATTCCCATGTGATCAATTACAATTTACTCAAGAATGTGAAATAAAGTGCAGCCATATTGCCAAAACATTTTAGACTGAAAGGAAAATGCCTTTCAAATGATTTCTGGCACGAAGCCTAAAATCACAATATTCAGCAAGAATACTCCATATGCAATGCCTTCGCCATCGTCAAAATTCCCCTTTTATTCAGGTGAAATCACTTTGAACATGAAATTGTGCATAAATATCGTTATTTACAATACACGGGAACTGTAAAAATTGACACTGACGTTACCATGAAAACCGCTTTTCACAGTATGCCTCCTGAAAAAGTACTAGGCGAACATGAACCGATAGCAGTTATTGTTATCAGTGAGGATGTCGGCGGGGTGTGGCAGCGGCTCGGGAGGCGAGGGCGGCCTTCGTGACGTCGCGTCGCATCTGTGTTAACGTCAACTACAGTTACACAACGCTATCTTATCAACGACGCTAGCCGGGCAAAAAGATGATTGTCACAAACTAAACTTCTAATCGGTCATGAGAGCCTGGTGTATAGTGCAAAATTTTATCTTAAATTCACCGAGTTTCAGGGAAATTTCTGAAATTAAACTATAACATTTGTTTAACTTATTAGCACAATAATACAGAAAAGTTTATTTTACGACAGTGATGCCGCTGGCTTCATTTATATACCAACTCATTCAGCAAGTCTGCTGTACTTGAACAGACAACACACACAACAACACTATTCTAACACATTGATAACTACGATACGTAATACAAGTATTACAACGAACGTTACTTATTTTCAGTGCTTTGTTTTATTGTAATTCTTACTTGTTGCTTTACATATGTTTTTGTCAATAAGCGAACCATTTTCAGACTCAAATGTCACGTTCATGAAAAACAATGAGATATGTAACTACTTTAAAGATAGTAATCCTAAGATAGACAAACTTGTAACAGTTTACAAGTCGAAAGACAATGACTCCATCAATGTGAAGGTCCCAGCGAAACAAACAGAGGATGGTAGATACCACGCGGCCGCGACGGCGAATTACCGTTGTCGCCTCGGCCCTCGAAGGGTACTCCTAGAACTACCTCTAGCTACCTAAACCATAAATATAAGGACTAGTGTTATTCCTTTTTAACCGACAGGAGGGAAGAACTCAATTCAGTCAATATTTTTTTCAATTATTGTTGTCTTCGTTGTCCGTCCGTTGATCCTTTTTCACAGGAACGCGTGGATATCAAATTCCCAGGGGCCTTACGGACAACAGCTAATTGCGGCACCTAATCCGTTCTGTTGGAAAATCACGCGACCGCAAACAGTATCTGGGCGCGATAAGGTTCACGTTCGCGTGATTTTCCAACTGAGCGGATTAGGTGCCGCAGTTAGCTGTTGTCCGTAAGGCCCCAGGTCTGCAATCCCTTAGAGCTGTGAAAATACCATACCTACTTCAAAGTCAACGGAATCAATAGATACGGCCGTTTATGCCACATTACGCATATTTTGACACTCGCATGGTAATCAAAACCTATAGGGCACTATATATATTATACATATATGTATTGTAAATAATTTGTAATAGGGTACGTATGTACACCGATTACTCCGACATGTGCATGTTAAGCAATTTACGTGTTTTTTTTTAATATACATATATATACAGGAAAGTTCTCGAGGTTATCTCACAAAAATTCCATTATTTTCTCAGGCTCAGTAGTTTTTAACCGGTTCCAATAAAATTAACAATTTTGTACATGCGCCTGTTGATTAGGCTTACAAACTTTAAAGTCTGTTTTTGTAATATTGATATTATTATAATAATACTAGCGACCCGCCCGCCCGGCTTCGCACAGGTGTAATTTACGTGCAAAGCCGGGGCGGGTCGCTAGTTATATATATAAACCTTCCGTGAAAATTTATCTAACTGATGGTGAAAACCGCATCAAAATCCGTTGCGTGGTTTAGGAGGAGTTAGCGACCATACAGACATACAGACAGACGCGGAAAGAGACTTTAACTTATACTATGTAGGGAAGATGCCTAAACAGCTACCACTGAAACTTGGGAAAGATAATAACCAAAACTCTTCCTAATCCAGTCGTTAGCTGACTGCGGAGCGCTTTGCTAGAAGCTCTCGTTCTTTCCTACTACGGCATAAAAGTGTATTGTGGTTTATACAGATCACGGGAAACCTCTATCACGCACACGTCATTATAATAAACAATATCGTAGGATTGAAGCGAGACGATACGGAGTCGGGTCGTCACCCGCTCGGCGCACGCGCACGTGCACGCGCAAACAATGGTCGCGCGAGTGTTTGTACTCCCGCGCTGCCGGCCAGCTGACAAAGGACGCGCAGCTTACCGGCAACACCAGGGCGACGGGTACTAATAACTCTATAGATATATGCACCAACATAGTCAACAGCTTCAAGAAAACAATCAAGCATCTTCGTTCTGGCTCAAAGGTCCTTGACCTTTGCGTAAAAAGATCATAACAAATAAGGTTTCCCAAGTAGTTTTCTCTATGACTTAATCATAAAAAGTATATATCATGTCGGGGTGCAATTTTAGTTAAAATTTGCAAGTTGAAATGGTAATGGGCGGACCACATCGCTCGAAGAACCGATAACCGATGGGGAAGAAAGTTTCTTGAGTGGAGACCACGAACCGGAAGACGCAGCGTAGGTAGGCCTCGAAAGGCAGGCTGTCGTTCAGTGTGGAGGTTAAAGGGGGAGGCCTATGTTCAGCAGTGGACGTCTTCTGGCTGATGATCATAATGTCGGGGTGATACATCTATATCATCATACTTCGTTCGTTCGATTTTCATTTGAAAGGTGTTTCCAGAGTGTTCTCAACAATGATTCAAGAAAGTCTGTTCATCCGTTTAACGGGATTTGAACATTTTCAATTTATATTTGTATAAAATAGTCCTCGTAGGCGGTACAAGGTTCTACAATGGGCCGATGATAAATACAAGCAACGCGCGAGCCAACGAGCTCTGCGCATCCTTCCACTTTCTACAGAAGTAGCAACACGCGTGGGTTCACTCAGATGGCGGCTCGCGACCATCAAAGGATTGAGCAACTCTTCTTACGAGCGAGAGGTAGGTACCAACTATTATACCATCTGTGTCCCAGTCCTATCATCACGCTTCCAATTGCGATTTCACCGATTGCGGTCGTTATACTAGTTAGAGAGCAGTTAGGAGGACGGATGTGTCCGTAATTCCCTCCTCCCCTCTTGGCGAAGTAGACTTTATGTGCTATCATGTAAGGAACATTTTGATTAGTTGAACCTGGAGGAACAATAATGGTTATCTTCTTTATTTTTGGGGTCGGCTCGTCCGTGCCGTACTCCTTAACGAACTGGGAATCTCTAAGTCTTTACGTGTCTTTTTGAGACAAATGCATAAATTCATAATATTCATCGTTATACCAATACGGTTGTTCATGCATGTGCATGCGAGATATTTACCGTGATAAGGTTTTGGATGGAGCTCCTGATATTTCGGCACCCTCAAACTTATAAATATCCCGTCAATAACCATAATTATTATGTAATGATGATACATGTTTGCCAAACTTTTGTGTAATAAATAATGTTTGTTCAAAATTCTTGTTCTAGAGATATTTCAGTTAATAGTCACAATCACAACACAATGGGTAGGTATGTATAACATTTCCATAAGTGAACCACTTATGGAAATATTACGAACAGTGGGTAGAACCCAGTGTGATGCATGTTGCATATTACATCTATTTGTATAGAAATCAATTCTAGGAATTTAAAAACAAATGTTATAGACAATTTAAAAATGTAACGACCGGCAGGATTTGAACCTGCCTGCAGAGCGACCGTAGCTTAGTGGATAGATTGCTTGGAGCGCATACCCGATGATGGCGCAGGTTCGAAACGTCGCTCGACAAATTGTTGAATTGTTTATAATATTTAAATAGTAAATCTGCAAGTGTGGAACAATATGTCAAATTAAAAAAATACTTTCGTACATTAAAATTAATTTATATAATTATATACATATAATGTATTATGTATAGATGATACAAACTGCTATATATGGAGTATATCGAATGAGGATAGCAGCTATTTTCTGCTGTGTTCAATGTCGGCGCAAGTAGGACAAATAAATAAATACCGTTCCAAGCGTCGATCATCGTCCGTCACTCCCACACTCCCACAGCTCTGAGCTCCCATCCCACTGCGATATCTGACTCGACTACACATCTACTAAGGCCTTGACTATTCTAATACCATATTACATTGATTTCTAATGTGCATCGGATCTGCACGATCTAATTCCCTCCTGTAGGCCTAGCATGGGCCGTGGACAAATTGTCTTTCCACCGTTTTTATCCCGCGAGAAAAAGACAAACGTATCCATATTCTAGCTTTGTCGCGTCTAGGCGTGGATAAAAACGGTGGAAACACAATTTATCCACAGCCCATGCTAGGCCTGCTGCCCATTTTTCTATCGGACTGCCAGAGCCGGCACGAAAAATCGTCACCGCTTTATGGTTGATATTCCGAAAACCCGTACGAAGCGCTTTTATTCCACATTTATTGTGCGAACTGCTAGTATGTGGAATGCGCTGCCTGAATGGGTGTTCCCCGATGGTTACAATCTGGGTGTCTTCAAATCACGAGTGAATCGGTTTCTTCTAGGCAAGCGTGATCCAACGTAGACCGCATCATCGCTTAACATCAGGCGTGATGGTGGTTAAACGCAAGCCTATTAATTATAAATAAAATAAAATAACTAATATTGTATCGTCGCTTAACATCAGGAGAGATGGCGGCCAAGCGCAAGCCTATCTACTATTTAAAAAAAAATACCAAGCCTGGCTATACCCTACACAATTTGAATTTATAATATTTCAGAGTCAGTGGTGAAAATGCAGCTCCAACCACAGCGACGCCGGAATCAGATGCAATAGAAACGTACAGCTGGTGCGTGCTCGTGACCTTGGCACGGATGTGCGTACTGCTGTATATACTGTGGCACGGAACTAGTTGCGAACTCTCAATGACCTTAATAACTAGCCCCTGCCAATAACTATCGACAGAACACGCCACTGGCAGGATATGGGTAGCTTTGTGAGCTCAGAGCAAATAAAAATACAGAGGCACTACGGCGCATTGCCAAAGTGACGCCAAAATAGCACTACGTGAATTCCCAATAAATACACGACTCACGCGCGCATACGCATTCAACACTACGTGAATTTCTGTCAGAAAATTGCACTTAGACTACGCACGTCATGTTTCAAAAAGTGGCTTCACTGTTCGTGTTCGCCGTAGTGACTATGTATTTTTATTTGCTATGAGTTTGTGAGATAGATACAAAGAAACTCTTTATTGTGTACACCAGAACTAAACATTACAAATCATGCTCGTGGAAAAGGAAGATAGTATAGATACTAACTACAGTTTTACGAGAAACATATCAGCTGAACGGCGCATAGCTTGACTATTGGCAAAATAAACTTTGAAGCCGGTATATTTTGCAATTCAAGTTCGAAGTGTCATGACACAACATGCAAGCAGAACATGGCAAATATATCAGAGTGTAAGCCATTGTTAATAAACAATTGTTTCGAGGACATGCATCGCAATAACCTTTGAAGGAGCGGCCACGTCACCGAAGCCGGTGAAAGTTGGTACAGCAACAACTGTGATGAAACGGAACGAAACACGCCGTGGAAACCGTGCTACTGAAATGTAGCCACGTTTTAATTGAGAAAATCACGTGTTAGCAAACTTCACAATATTGCATTGATTACACGCATGCCATATCAAATTCTAATAAATGGTTAGGTATTGGTTATAATAGGTGAGCATTGCTGCAACCTCGCTCCTACGACCTAATTTAACGAACAAATAAGCTTCAAAGAGCGCTTTCAAAGAGGTTTCTCCATCGAGTGTCAATAGGATGGAAGAACACAATCAGCTGCACAAAGCGGCAATCGGCTGCGCGGTGCCGCAAGCTGCCGTGACTGGCGAGTGCCACTTGCGACACAGATCCTGATCTCGACGGCTCCGAGCCTTGTTCGCTCGAGATTATCATTACAAAGACTGCATAATATTATGATCACAAACACAAAACTTTCGATGAGCCAATATCTCTATTGACAAACGAAAATACCTTCCAATATAATCCCCCCAATTGGACTTCTAGACTTATGTATTTCAAATATACTGAACAAGAAGTATCAATGTACCATAGTTATTAATCTCTTCCCTTTTAGCTCTACGCTGACTCTCTAAAGCATACGTCCATCCACCTGGCCATACAATCCAGTGTTCTGTAATCGAAAACCTTATTAGGTCCCCGTAACTGCCGTAACAAACGTGTGGTACGTGACGCCCAAATCAATCCGCTGACAAGCTGCAGGACTGCAGGTGTGGAACGCCTGGCGCACAAGTAGGCAGAGGCACGCATACGTCAAAGACATAAGACTCATCACACATGACATCTGTCACTTTCATGGGAATGGACAAATGTCTTGCTCTGAACCTTGTGGGAACAATCGTGTTGTGAAAATAACTGTGTTACGGTTCGCGATAACTCGTCAGTCGTCACTGTACTCATTTCTAATAACTGGACATGTGAGACGAATTGATCGATTGGTTGATGAATC
This sequence comes from Agriopis marginaria, assembly GCA_932305915.1. Taxonomy (NCBI): domain Eukaryota; kingdom Metazoa; phylum Arthropoda; class Insecta; order Lepidoptera; family Geometridae; genus Agriopis; species Agriopis marginaria. Next base: position 18,252,626 of record OW029925.1, read on the forward strand.
GATCGATGTGGGTCAAAGCATTTACGTTGGAACTGAGTTTTAACGTGGCCTTGGTTTCAATCAATTATGTTTTCATGTCCTCAAGAGTGTTTAACACTCTTTTTACAATCTACTCGATTCACATCACACAAATCTTTTCACACAAAAATTTTCCTCACAAAACATCAGCAGTGCAAGTACCGTTCTTTATCGATCATCAAATTTGACAGTTGAGATCGTCAAATTCGATAAAATGCCATTTAGTAAGTACTCGCTATGATCGATTCTATGGCATTTTATCGAATTTGACTATCGATAAAGAACGATACTTGCACTGCAGATCAGGGGTACCGTTCCTGTAGACAGACAGGTTTTGTTTGGTTGGTTTATATCGAACCAAGGAAATGCTTACATAGACTTGGTAAAGCGATATGCTATTCAATCCACAAATCCAATACATTTCGTGATCCGATGCCAATACCTCGACCAAACTTCGCCCGGGATGGGATTTATATCGTTACCGAGGATAAAGGGATTTATCTGCAATATTGGAATAATTCCTTTAATGAAATGATCACATCGAGTGCTCGTGCTTGTAAAGATAAGATTACTGGATTATAAAGATAATGTTTAACTAGCACTTTAGATATTCCGGCTGCAGAGCCTCGGTCGTGTTGACTGTCATACTTTGTTCCCTGGTGCTGGAACTGTGAAGTGCAGCTATTAACTTTAGAGGGCAAATGACGTTAATGCTAGAGGGGGAGTTTATCCGAGTTTCCGCCGTCACTCACCATTTCCTTTCTGTTTACTTTTGTTTGAGACCACCCAAGAGACACGCTTAGACGGTAAAGCTTTGAGAGCCTTTCCATTAGCTGAAATAGACTCAAGGCTAATTGCAAAAAGCTATCCTCATTTGGGCAACAAAGAAATATTAGGACAGATAAATTTACTGCCTCTGACTAAATTGGTCGGTGTGAAAGGTTCCATTTAATTTTCTATTTAGGTATGAAAGAAAGAAACTTAGGTAGATCTATTCTATATATATATAAAAAAGTTATCATTTAGCACTAGTTAGCGCCTATAAGATACCTATGACTTAGAAGGTTCACGGTGCTAATGACCAGTACAACATGAGCCGCGATCACAGCAAGAGCATATTGTTTGCCCTCGGGAACGATGCGAACTCGTGTGTCACCAGTTTCTGGTTTAGCAAACTTGATTCGGCTGACTCAGCGATATTGGTATTTAGCTACCTCACAATAATCATACACTTTTTTTTATAGTTAATAAATATATTTTTTATAGTAGGAGCCCAAGTAATTTCCTTATCAATATTCGAGTCAGAAATACTTTCGTGATTTGAAATGTTGACTCGTGGTGGATTGCCGTTGGACTGGTTTCCTCGAGGCAACTTGCCGGCCACAGCTGAGAGTGACGTCATCACGTGCAGCCGGTCGACCGTTATCGACGCAGACCTATTCAAATAGGTATAGACAAGAATAGAGGCCTCCCACTAGATGGACCGACGACATTGTGAGAGTCGCGGGCACCCAGTGGATGCAAAAGGCAGGCTGTCGTTCAGTGTGGAGGTTAAAGGGGGAGGCCTATGTTCAGCAGTGGACGTCTTCTGGCTGATGATGATGATGAGACAAGAATAACCGAACAACGAGACAAATTAAACGAGCATATACTTACTGATAATGATATTTGTCATCGCATACCTTATGCGTGTTATTGCTTACCTGGAAACAAACGAAAAAGTTATTAGAATAGGTTTAATGATACGTAGACATAAATAGGTAAGCATAGTTAGTTAGTTATTTAATAAACATTATTGAAGTTTTTGTTCTAAGAGCATTTATCATGAGGATCGTATTTAACCGCAGGGAGCTAGTCTCGTTCTCGGTTTCCAAGACTTCCGAGGTAAGTACTATTTAAGTAGGTATAGTTAGTTTTATTCCGTATCCAGCAGTATGGCGCTAATGAATCAATGCCCCAGTGTAGCGAGGCGCAGTGGGCGCGGCAGGACTCTGTCACAGACGCGAGCCCCGGGAACAATGGCCGCCGACAGCCGGGAGTGTACCAGGAATTATTATTATCTTATATCAAAGGAATTATACGCAACAACATGAAAATCATTTATGATGATTCAGTTCCTGCCGATTGTCACCTGTCTTGCCAATTTTTTTTTTTTTTTTTTTCGAGGGGGAAATCTTCCAAAGATACCCGGCTGCATTGGGGTGCAGCCAGGTTATGTGGGATTATACCCATTAAAACCCCCTCGGTGACCAGCCTTAGTGCTTGTCAAAAGGGTTCCGATATCTCTAGAAGAACGCACCGGAGCCCTCGGCACTGCGCTACGGCTCCTCCCGAGACAACTGCGTTGTCTCAGCGCCTCCGCCCACGACAACGTTGGTCACACAACGTTGTCGTTCTGTCCCTGGGCACGCTTAAGTGGATGGTCAGAGCCCCAACTTTGACCATCCCGAGCCCGGAGGTCCCCTTTTAGTAGCCTCTTACTACAGGCAGGGGTTACCGGTGCCGTATTCTATTGCCCCGGCGCCAGGGCAAAATTTTTTTGACCTAGGAAAGTATGGTCTGCTGCCTATATAGTAGCTTTACCTAGTCTGTGTCTGCACATTTCCCACGCAAAATTAGGTTCGTTTATCTGAACATATTTACTATACATAGTTATATAGCCCGTGTCCTACGCATTTTCGACGTTATAAGGATGTTTATTACCTACTTACAATTCCAAATGTCCGCGAAGGGCCTGGTGACATGGGACGGTACATAGGTACATCTGATGAGGAAAATGACTTGGATACGTACTTATTCCACTCTGAATGCGTAGGGACTACATTTATATTTCTATTGTAATTAATATTGCTTTCCTGTAACTTATTGAGGATAGTAAAGCAGAGGACGTGAACTCGTGTGACAAACCGTGGATATTTAGTTAGAATAATGTATAACGATATATATTTTTTATTTAGTTAGAATGTTGTATAACGATATATATTTAGATATAGGTAGAAATAGGTACCAGTGAGTATATGAGAGAGAGTTACGGCATGGATGGAGTACGCCACGATCGACATCACTTAATAACATCCATAGAGAAGTTAATTAGCTTGAGTGAACTCAGTCCGTCCTGTGTCTGGCTACGACGCAAACGTACGCATATGCATGATTTTGGAGTATGTTTATCTCTTTCTGACAACGAATCCTATAATTATGTCTCTGTCTTCTAATTATGTTTCTGTCTTTAAACCTGTTCAGGGATAGAAATAAAGTTCTAAGGGTCCTATGTAGGTAGCTATATAATTATAGTAAAATATCGCCATATGTTTAATGCTTTTCAAAGAGTATAACGTAAATATTACTAGCGACCCGCCTGCCCGGCTTCGCACGGGTGTAATTTACATGCGAACCCGGGGCGGGTCGTTAGTTATATGTATATATAAACCTTCCTTGAAAATGTATCTAACTGATGGTGAAAACCGCATCAAAATCCGTTGCGTGGTTTAGGAGGAGTTAGTGGCCATACAGACATACAGACAGACGCGGAAAGCGACTTCAATTTATACTATGTAGAGAAGAGATAGAGATGGTGAAACCTCATTGTATTTACTAGAATATTATTATTTAAAACGAGCTGGCCCTAATGATGAAAGTTCTTTCCTCATTTTTAGCGAACCCTGTGGAGGCTACAGACGCAGCGCAAGGTCGACGGCCGCACATGCGCCCGCGCACACGCAAGCTCCCAGTACTCCGCAGTCTTCGTTATAGTTGTTATATATTCTGTGGCACAGTGCACAGGATGAGACAGGTTCAGTGCGGCGCAGCTGTCAGTTGATACCGTTGTCTTCGAGCAACACTTGTCGTTGCCAGTGTTGCCAGTGTGATGGATGCTCGAACGTATTATATCCATTAGAATGTGTTGATGGGACCGTGGAGTGGCGACTTGCCGCATATTTGTAACGTGAGACAGGATAGTACTTATGTTTTTTTTACTATAGGTATAATTATGATTGTGTTAGTCTATCATGCATGTTTTTATATTGAAAGTTAAATTTGTTCACAGTACTAACAATAGGCTTGTGTCCTAATTTTTATTTAATAACTAATAAAAAATACCAGCAAGTAGTAGCTGCAGCGTCAAAACACTAAATTCTATACAAAATACTTAAATCTATTGTCGAACCAAATGATCTTTACCTAAAAACTAAACAAAAACTACCCTCGATTCTAAGAATTTTGTCTACACAAAATAGTTTTTCCCTGAGTTCCCCGGTTACTTCAGGTGTAGAGTAGACAGGCATGTGTCCTATTAGTACCAGTACCACGGTCCGCCAGTCAGGACAGAAGACAAGTCGCGAGCTATTCCCGTACATCCGGCGACAGACGGCGGGAGACGTCGCACGCTCTCCGCTGCACTCGACTGCAGCCCGCAGCCCCGAGACGTACCATAAACATTATTGTACACGTTCATTGGAGGAAGGGACTATTCTGTGACTGAAGGACGTGTGCGTACTGCCCTACATCCAAGTATACAGTATCTATGTTACCAGAAATGTGTTCAATTCGTTATAAAACAATAATTCCTTGCCCTAGGTATTGTATGCAACACACAAAATAACCAGGTTCAAAATGTACAAATTAAAATCTTGTTTCACACATTTCTTTCTAAGCTGGTAAAATGTACACAGATTATTTCTATAAGGAAGAGGTAAATTCACTGTTTGAAGCTAATAAGGAATTTGTCCGACACATTCTCGAGAGGCGATGCAGTTCGGCTAGAGGCGATGCAATTCTTGAACTAAGCAGAGCTTCAAAGGTTTAAGCTGTGGCTGGTCTAAATAACACAGCGTTTCTTCAACAGGTTTGCTTTTTAACCGACTTCAGGAGGTTATAAATTCGACTGTATGTTTATTGTTTTTTTTTTAGATTGTCTTTGAAAACATTACTAGAACTCTTTCAAACAAACTCTAAGATATCTCAATATGTGTCTGTACTTTAGGTATACATATTTCAACTTTTTGCAGTTCAAACAGAACGACTAGTGCAAAGTTAAAGCAGGCAGCACAGTCAGCCAGTGAGCAGAGATATAGGTAGAGTTGGTGCGTCTGTCGACGTCTCTGTATAAGGGGTATCTGCGCTCGCTCACTATACATGATTATGAGATAAGCTAGCCTTTTGACGATGGCGACGCGGCGAGAGATTACGGGTTCGCTGCCTCTAAAATCTACAGGTTCCTTTATTATATTTACTGCAAACAGCGGGTTCGTTGTTACCTATAATTTTAGTCAAAACTAATATGAGTAATAAGGTATACGTAAATTAAAATTTTTAAACCCAAAACCAATTCGGAAAAGACCTCATTACTGCGTAAAAAGTAAGGAAATCATCTTGTGCACCATTGTACCTAGGTGTATGGGTGGTATACAAACGACCTATACCTACCTTATACATGCAGATCTCCAGTATTTGTTCGACTTTTCAGATTTCATTGAAACTAGGTTGGTATTATAATAGGCTATCGGAGCGCCGGACAGGTGTTTGAATTGTTAACAAGTATAAATTGAAATTGCGGGTCGAACCTGGACTCGATTAGCACAGGACCGAGGCAGATGGCATAGCAAAAGGTCTGTACCCAGCAGTGGAATAAGGAAGGCTGTGGATGATGATGATAAATTGAAAATGATTATTGTGACTTGTTCGAGAGTATTCTTAGCTATGATTCAAGAAAATCTGTTAGCCATTTGAAGATTATCAGCTCTTTTATCGGGGGTAATAAATGTTCAATTTCTTGTTGAACATAAAGTGAATACAGCACTGTACAGTGGAACTTTTACTATGGGAAGGTATTTTTATTGTGGTTAGACATTCCCAGCAACGTCTGATAAGGGTTAGTCACATTGTCCGTGGAGAATGTTTATGAGCTTATTCAGTTGGAGGATGGTGCAGCCATTGTTCTGCCGCCTATTGTGTGGCTGTTATGTTCCTGCCAGTGGCAAGCAGCGACGCAGCACAACGTGTGGCTTAGTGATTGCACTGATTACAGCACACTCTGTAGTACCAGCGTCCAGTACGACTCAGTGATAATCCTCACGAGCAGCCTGGTCCCGGATTTGATTCCCGGCCTACCAGATATTTAAATGGTCACCTGCTCTAGGTATAGGTGTTAGTTAACCGTATCCGTGTGTTCCATGACATGCCCACAGCCCAACACTGGGAATACTAGTGGGGCTGGGGAGCTATGGGTGAGAAATATTATTAATTATATTTTCAGTATTTTTTTGTTTTTATGTTTTATAATTATTATTCGTTATGGAGATTAATATTTAAGTAGTTATTGAGCGTGCCTGAATAATTTGAACACTTCTTGTTCATGGGAGGTTGGGAGTATGTAAATGAAAGATCTTCGCATTCAACACATGGTATTGGAACTTATCAACATATCAATGAATCTATTGTGAACAGTGGAGACACACATGTGAAGGGCTTGCTAGATAATATGTTACTGATTTGCTTGAATAAAGCTTTTTATTATATAGCATAGTTTTACTAAGTTTAAGAGCATCAATTTGCCTACATTGAAATGTTGTTGGATGGAAAACATTATTTTTATGCAGACAATTTTTATCTAGCGTTCTGAAGCATATTGCAGTTTTCTCTAAATAACTCAGTTTCAGCAGACCAGGCATGTTCACCATCTGCGCCTCACCCTGACTTAACCTAGTCTGTCAACCACAGAAAAAACATCCACACCTTACATGTATAGCCTTATTGCAAAACAATTTTTTTATTTTAGTTTATCTTTAGGATCTATGTGTACTGCGCCCTGCGGTTTCACCAGCATGGATCACTCTTCATAACATCAGCTATCTGCCAGTGAAAGCCCCGTCAAAATCGGTCCAGCCGTTTTGGAGTTCATAGGGAACATACAAACGTACACACATCACATTCAATATTATCATGTACTTTGCTTCATAAATGTAGAACTTATGATGACGTGACATACTGAGAGACGGACCGACCGGTTCCATTTGTACCACAGATAGAACTGTTAAATTCACAAAGCAGGCGATATACTGAGTGAGTCAAGCCAGCTTTAGTGATACAGGTAGGCACTTAAAATAAGCTTCATGAGTCACTGGTGCCTGAAAAGACTGCATTGACCACAATACCACAAGCTTACACATTCTGTGAAGCTTTTACAGAAGGAATACTTACCTAATGACCTCACTGCATCCTACAAAGGAACAGTGGATGTTGGAACACATTGTAAAGTTGTTTATTAAAAAGAGCGATTCGGACTTGATGAATGGAAGCACCAAGTTATCTATAAGAGGTAAACCATGATTGGTTTTCCATATCAGCGGAAGTTGGGTGTATCAGAATATTGCGGCAGTCTGTCAGGACTTAAGCTCACGCTGCTCTTCTCGGCAAAAAAGAACTAGTGCACACCATCAGTGCTAGGCATCAAAGACTGCAGGGTCATATGGCAGGAGCTCCATGAGCAGTTCTATCCAACCTTTACAGGGCCCACTGTGGATGTGTTGATAATACGGGACCACCAGTGGTAGTGCCTCGGAGTACAGGATGTAGCAGATAAGCTTCAGGAAAGTCACCTGGGGCAGATGGGCCATATATTCTGCAGACCAGCGGAGTATGTTGGCAATCAACTCTTGGACTTTGTGCTCCCTGGAGCCAGACTTCGTTGCTGGCAGAAAATAGTCTTTACGATGGATAGCCTTATAGTGAAGGGCCTGAAACAACACTGCAAGAGGCTCTCGCTTGACATTAAGTCAAGGGTCAGAAAGAAATTGCATAAACTGACAAAAACTTAGGCATCGCCTGCTCAGAACTTGACTGCTCACGTTACAAGGATTCAAGCCCAACTATACAGGAGTGTTATTCCCGGCCATTCATCAATAAGTCATTAAGCAAATACATAAAAGGAGATGTCCTCACTGGAGGGCAAACTTTTCACAATAGTCCTGCTCACGAGACATACTGCTTGCTTATAGTACAGATAACTGATCTCAAATACAAAAATATATAAGAAGATAAATAAATATGTGGATTAATAATATTATTTTATTGGTATTCTCTTCAAATCTTTATCAACCAAACACTCACTACTTTTCAAGTAGTACCTACAAGTACCAAGTTAACGACTTTTCCGCGTGTGCTGCTTATTGAAGGATTAACTAATGATATATAATAGGGAGAAGATTCTCGGGTAGGTAAGTTACCTTCAGGGTACGCCTGCTTGTGCGCGATGAGGTCGATGACCATGTGTGTGGAGTTGTAGAGCGGGCCCATGGCTCGCATGTCGAACTCGATGGAGGCGCGGTAGGTGGTGTTGATGACCGGCTCCGAGTAGTTGACGGCCGCCAGCTCCATCACGTCCGCCATGTCCCGCTGCAGGTGCCGGCTCAAGGTGTTCATGTTGTGCGATATCTCACCGCGCGCGCCCCACACAGCGCAAAGCGCCACCGCCCAGAACCACACCGCCGTCGCCGACATCGTCGCACTACCACTCACTGCTCACCGATCACCACCGACATAATCACACAGATCGAAGGTAAACTGTCTGTTTGCAAAACAAACGCTCAGATACCCGCAACATAAACACTCGTCGTAGAAATAGAACCACTGTGGATTTAACTTGAGCCGCTTGAGCACCGTTATGTGACGTAGGTACGTCCTAAACACAGTTTATTTTACGAAATTTAAGTCAGGATTCGATCATTTTTTATTAATTTCTTTGTTGCGTTGCGATACTCAATACGACCGACCCGACTCACACACACACAACAAAGCCGAAACGAAACCAACCAGTCAGTCAGCGCCCACGGTCGATGATATTATGCTACGCACAGATGATAAATATGATTCAAAGAGAATAGATACATAGAATATAATTAAGAGACTTCATAGAGAAAGAAAAGTTTACTGAACGTCAAAACGGGGCTACCTTTAACAACCAACCTGACGAAGTGAAGTGACGACTTAATACAATCAGTTTTACCAACATAAGGAAAATAATAGAGATGTGCCACTGCCCACACAAAATTATCGATATTGATTTCATACCCACAGATGGTATTCAATGTTATGAACCTTGCGTTGTGCCACTGGTTTTGTTTCACAACAAAAACCTGTGCCACAAAATTCAGTTTTTGCGATACGTGTGCAATAAAAACTCCTTGTAATAAAATATGATATAATATTATTACAAAAAATCTTAACCTTTTTTATTGCTGACAAATTAATGAAATTCTCGAAAAAATATGTTTTATTGTACAACTAGGTATGCCCGCGGTTTCATAATGTGGTCTCTAACACACAATTGAACAACTAGAATAAATGAAAGGAAAGCAGCCACCTACGACACAGTTTAGTGTAGGTTTATTCTTAGTGTAGGAATATGTAAGTATGTTTTCTGTGGTGTAGGTGCTGCACGACATTGTCAAGTTCCACAAGTCACTTCACTTCTTTATTTTGTAATTTGTTTCCTGTTAATATTTTGTGCTTGTAATTTTTGAATATAAATTATAATTAAATTATAATTATCATTATCTCTCATAATTATTTTTGCCTGAAACTTTTCAGCCGCCTGCGATAGATCTGGCATTTCTGTAACTTGTAGGAATATTTTTATATGGCATCCAATAATCCAACAATCATAATAAGGTTATGGCGGGTTAACCAGCGTGTACTGCGATATTGACATTTCTATATAGTTATATCGTAGCGTTGCACTATACTGTTTTTATGAATCAAAAAGGCAATAGTTGCTTGGTACGTTATAATAAATGAAGAATTAGGTTTTTTTTTGCCCAAAAGAAAGTTTATTGGGATGATAATTTAACTAATGTTATTAACTGCCTACAAACTGCTATACAGTTTGGCAGAGTTGTGTTATAATAACATGTATGTTAGTCAATAAGATAAATAATAAATAAATAAAAAAATAAAAATATTCTTACCGATATTCACCCTGAGGATGTTTATCTAGGCATAAAATAAAGTAAAGTTGCATCTTTCCGGTCGGATTTGAGGCAGATTTCAACATTTTTAGAGTACTAACAGGCCCATACTAATAAAATTTTCACAAGTAAGATCAGGCCTTACGCCTAGCTGTTAAAAGCAATCCAGTTTAGGTGATGAATAAATGTTGCGCGACCGCAAACCGTATCACATTCTACGGTGCTCGTAGACAAACATCAAAATAATGTTATTGTATCTCAGGTGGTTATGCTGTGCATGTTAGTCCCAGGGGGTCACCCCATATATATTATTATTACTATACTCTTTGGGGGTCACGCTTCAAAGAGATGGTTATTGATTACCATATTTATTTTGCATGGTAAATTATTTAATTTGTAAGCTGATAGCGCCATCTATTAACATGTACTGATAATATTATGGTCACAAAATTATCAGTTCTCACTAGATGAAACTTATTGAAATGATTCTGTGCACATAATAGATATCGCCCAATATCGCCACTATTCAAAGTGAGATGTCAAAATATTCTGCAAGAGGGCTCTCTTTTCCTTTTGGTATAGGTGTAGGTAAATATACTACCGCAGCCTGCTAATTGCTATTGTTCTGAAGCCACGATGTTATAGAAGGAAGGCAATATCAATAACACTTGGTTTCAACTTGGAAAATGTAAAAATAAAACTATTTTTTTTAATAGTGTAGTATATAATTATCATAATATTCAACAAATTTAATACCCTGAAACCTCTCGGAAACAATGTTATGTAATATCCCGGACATAAGGCATTCGCTCCCGAAAACAAAGTCCAAGTGATTATTGATTACGATACCAAATTTCTAATGTTCCGTAGGACAAAGAACCTTTATTAGTTCGTTCTGTCCGTTCGTCTGTCCGTCCTAATTTTTAGAACCTTCGGACTTCTGTAGTTAGGCAAGAGCATGAAACTGCAGTAATTACAATTAAGTTATAAAAGTATGAAAAAAAAATATACAAACAATAATAAATAACAATAAATTCTCAAATTTTCAACAATTAATTTTGCTTTTTAATGTTTGCTCTCGTACTGGCAATAAAATATTTTTTTCACTGCACCCCCTTTGTGTGGGTTAGGGTTTTAGGTCTTTTATAATATTTTTAAAATTAAAGTTATGTTTGATAAAAAAAAAAAAAAGTATAAATGTTTTGTACGCTTTACATTGCTGGTTTGCAAAATACTAAACAACACTAAAACAATAATTATAATACAAATCGTTATTGGTATTCAATTATGCTTAGATAATAATAGCTCACAGCCCGTGTAGGTGTAGATAGGTACAATACAAGAGGTTTCTTTACAGAAGTGTTGGGAGAGGTCTCACTGGGACATAACTTAAATAATTGACAGTTGTAACTGCATACTTAATCTTAGCTAAAATTAGGACTAGCAACATTTAAAAGTAGGTATTTATCTTATGTAGGTAGGTACACATATTAAATAAGTAGGTATTTTAACAAACATCGGCTGCCTCACAAGACGGACATATTTGAGTAGAACCATGGACTCGAGTGGAGACTTTATACAACAGTACCTACTATTAGGTTATTACTTACTATTGTCCATGGCTTGGAATACATAATTATTCCAAATTTTTATACTATATATTATGTATATTATTATAAAATAACAGCAGAAACGTAAATTGTGTAGGTACTTTTGGTTGTCGCTGCTATACTAAATATAAATAACCTACAATACTGTCAAAAAAATATACAAGATGAAGTAAAAAGATTTTCTTTTCATATATTTATGGGATTGAAATTTTCCATCTAGGTATAATAATTTCAGACAAAAAACCACGACTGAGTGAGGGCCAACACCCTGCGCAGTATGGCACGTGGCGCTACACGCTCGTGTACGTCGCCGCTCTCACAATATTTTATAAAAAGTTCTAGAACATATCCGGCGTCACAGGCGACATCGCACCACATGAAAAGTGATTCACTAATATCTTTGTCCTAATATATAAGGACCAGCAGGCCTAGCACGGGCCGTGGACATATTGTCTTTCCACCGTTTTTATCCCGCGAGAAAAAGACAAACGTATCCATATTCTAGCTTTGTCGCGTCTAGGCGTGGATAAAAACGGTGGAAAGACAATTTATCCATAGCCCATGCTAGGCCTGCTGGAGGGACAACAGAAATGACGGAGGAAGCAGAACTGGAGACGATGTTATAGCCTATAAACTAGAGTTTTATCGTTAAACTCTAGTTTATACCGTCTGCTACACTGAGCCGTCTGAAGTGAATCCCCGTGCTTGTTGTCGACTCCGGTGGCCACAGTGCTCAACTGTATACTTTATTGGTCAAGGTATTCAGTTCATCTTCCAATGCCGTTTTGTTACCTCACCTGACCTTAGCTCAATTTTTACAGGAGACAGTGAGAATGTCACCCGCCTCTCTTACCAGTGACGATAGGACTGGATTTATTATCTTTGCTTGTGTCCCTATGTATGTCCTCGTGTGACAGCTTCCGGGGTCTCATTAAGCAAATTGAGTTATATTAGGTATCAAACTAGACTTGTCCCTCTTGTTTGTGTTCGTTAGGTAGCAGCGCTTCCCCCTCCCCCTCCCCCTTGTACCGCAGGGCATGCAGCGCGGCGGCGGGGGTGCGCGCGCGCAGGGAGCGCTGGTCGAGCCCCGCCACCGTCTCCAGCACCGGCAGGATGCTCGCCGGCGCGTGGAACAACACTAGGGTCTGTTGCTCCTCTTTTGCTTTCTTCACTAGCCTCTCCAGCACCTGGAACCGACGGATGGGAGAATTAATGGTTGGTACAGACAGGTTCTAAAGTTCTAATTGTAAAAAGGAGGTAGGTATAGATAGTAATGAAAACTAACATCATACCAGAGTGCAGCTAAATATGTAAAGGTAAAGATAATTGTTCTTACAAATGAAGTAAGCGTTAACTCTCGGACATGCATGGAAACTCAAAAGAAAGTAGCTCCACCCAGAGAGCGGGTGTGAAGGTGAATGTGAAGTGTGGGTACCAGGGCAGCGGAGTAGTCGACGAGCGCCAGCCCGCTGCAGTCCAGCAGCACGAGGCGGTGCGTCGCCAGCGCGGCGGCCACCCGCCGGGCCACCATCTCCGCGTTGAGGTAGCACAGCGCCAGCTGCGGGCGCAGCAGCGCGCGGCGCGGGCTCAGCGCGCGCGCCTCTAGCGGCGGCCGCAGCACGCGCCGCAGCAGCGCCGCCAGCGAGCCCAGCACGCCGGCCAGCACGCCCAGCTCCACGGAGCGCGCTACCGACGTCACGAACGTCACGGCCACCACGCACAGCTCCACGCGGTCGCGCCGCCACAGCCGCGCCACGATGCTCCCGTCGATCTGCGACGTGCGGGACCCTCACTCACCTCGCCTCCACCTTGCCTACATCCTGACGGTACATGAAGCGCAACCACGATATGACCACACCCTGACTGGGTTCATGTATCATTAGGATGCAGACTCCGCGTGACTGCGAGTGCCATAACTACTTAGGTTATACTGAAAGTTTCTGGATTCCCATTAATAAGACTACATATTATAAGATAATGACATATTTATAGTGTATACAGTTATGGCGTACCGGTTGTAAGCGGCCTGCATTCAACGTTACCCTGCGATCTCTTTTAGGTCGTCTGTCCATCTTGTGGGTGGACGTCCTACGCTGCGCTTACCGGTCCGTGGTCTCCATTCCAGAACCTTTCGGCCCCACCGGCCATCTGTTCTGCGTGCTATGTGCCCTGCCCACTGCAACTTGCTAATCCGATGTACTATTTCGGTAACTTTCGACGGATCTCCTCATTTCAGATTCGATATTCGATGCGCAGTACTCGCGCGAGAACTACGCATAGCTTGCAACGGGCTTATGACAATAATTAGCAAGTATTACCGACACAGATAGATAAAGGGTGGTCATGTAGCTACAATACACCTATTTAGTTTATATCACGCAGGCGGGCCGTCAGCGCAGCGCAGGGCTCGTCCGTCGGCCCTAGCGTCGGAAGATCCCCGCGCTATCGGGGGTCGGGGGTTATCACACATCTCGCTCCTTTCATTCTTGTGATAACTGATCCATAATGTACGACTTGACGTAGACAATAGTTATCTGTTGTGATGCGAATTAAACAATCAACCAGTGGATATGTCGGTTCCGTCCCTGTACTTACTTATCGCGCTATTTATAGTATCTGGATGTATCAATGTATCGAGTAGTGGAGCTGGAATCCTGCTGACAATATTTGTACTAACTTGCCACAACCACACATGCATGGCGGCTTCACAACCACACATGCATGGCGGCTTCACAACCACACATGCATGGCGGCTTCACAACCACACATGCATGGCGGCTTCACAACCACACATGCATGGCGGCTTCACAACCACACATGCATGGCGGCTTCACAACCACACATGCATGGCGGCTTCACAACCACACATGCATGGCGGCTTCACAACCAATGCCAACTATCGTCGATTGCAAGATTGTCGTGTTTATTTACACAATAGTTTTTTTATGTTATTCTTTGTGTCACGAAATAAAGATTTCTGTATTTTCTGTAACTTAAACCCTACTCTGCCCGCGGCACTGGGTGACACCGTGAATGTCGTCCCTGGTCGTGACCGATCAGCTTATAGAGGCGCACAGACTCCTGGCGCTGGTAGCCTGCCATTACCTCAGAGCGTTACTGGTGTGAAACATCTATTGGCAGTAAAACCGACTCGTACGCCGTGACGGCAAACGACATGACACTCTTATGCCGTCACGTTTCACATCTACCGGGCGTCCTGTGACGATTAACTTTTTACTTATTTGAATGTTTGCTGTATTCATACTACGCTGCGCTCCGTCAGTCGGCTGTGACGCCACAGTGTAGTGTCTCCAGCTCAGCTGCCCTGTCACAGTGGCTGCGACAGTACATCAGGAGAGTGTGAACATGTATCCTCACCATGAAGACCACGGCGCAGATGAGCACGGAGGAGAGGCACGCCTTGGGGATGAAGTAGAAGTACTTGGTCAGGAAGATCAGCGCCAGCAGAGTTATTATACCTGAACACAACAGTTTTCATTAGGTATGGCTCAATTCCATTGTTTCAGTTCAAAACTAAAATACATTGTGAAATAACAGAGAAGATGTGATTCGGGTTATTGTTTGCATTCTCTCCGATACTAAACCAATCTCGATCATGGACGTAGCCAGAAGAGGTGTTGGGGCTTCGAACTCCTCCTCGAAATATTACCGATATTAAAATAAGGAAAGGCGAGAACGCATTCCATGTAAATGTTTGTTTGTTTTTTCTTGAACCCCGGGGTGTGTGGGGGCAGGTACCCTGACTTTCCCTTCCATACTGGAACTTCCAATATGAAAGTTTAATTCCCTACAGTTGAATTATTATTTAAATAAACAGAGCAGCTGAAGCTCGTGTTACAATACAATGTTGACTGTAGAGTAGACAGGCGTGATCTAATCACGTTACTCTCTCACACATTTCATTTCAGTTTGTTATTTTTTGCCTGACGTTTTAAAATTGAAACAATATTTAAAGTGATTAAGGTAGGTACTCGGGCTTGTATTTTATCTAAATATTAGAGATGTTTAGATAAAGTGAAGTTTTCTAGTAGATATGTATAGTGTAACATAGTTAGAACTAGGTATCAGTGTCTGGTGTGAAGGCTGTAGCGACTATAGTCGCTCGGCGTTACTTGGTGGCTGATAGTCAGCGCAGCATGCAGGGCCTCGTGCCGGTACACCGAGCCCGCTGGAGGCGCGCCGGGAGCCCGCACGCCGCCCTGCACGTGCAGACACTGACCGGAGTAGAGGCCGGCGGCCGGCGTGCGCACGCCGCTCGAGTGCGACACCGCAGAGCGCGTGAAGGCGCCGCACGTGGGCATGGCGTGCACGAACGAGCCCGCGATGTTGCACAGCCCTAGCGTCAGCATCTCCTGCGTCGCGTCCACGCGCCCGCCCGTCGCTGCAACACAAACCCAATA
The DNA here is from genome assembly GCA_932305915.1 of Agriopis marginaria. Classification (NCBI taxonomy): domain Eukaryota; kingdom Metazoa; phylum Arthropoda; class Insecta; order Lepidoptera; family Geometridae; genus Agriopis; species Agriopis marginaria. The sequence goes on from OW029925.1 coordinate 18,268,640, forward strand.
CAGTTAACTCGGTCGTCCTGACATTCTCGGTCGACGTACAGTCGGCAGTTACAGTGGAGCACTCACAGAAGGCCTTGGCGATGGCGATGTTGGCGACCACCATGACGACGGGCATCATGAGGAGGCCGGGCCCGAGCCGCTCCGCCATGCCGAGGAAACCGACGGTGCTGTTGTCCAGGGTGGCGCTGAACGGCGGCAGCGACAGGCGCGGCACGCCCGCGACCACGCGACCTGCACACAACAGCGACCCTCCTTAGCGGTGCCTACTTACAGCACCGATACATCTCGAGCACAGGGGCTCGGCGCGACGCGACAGAGCGGTACGACGCTGACATACACCGGCTCAGTGACTCACATATGTTGCATCGTTGTCGTACTGACAAAGATGCAACATACGTTCGCATCGAGTGATTGACTAACTCTTTATTGTTCACACCATTAAATTTGATACAGAGGACAAAAAACTCTTAAAAAAACTAATGTAACAACTGGCGGCCTTATCGCTAAAAGCGATCTACAGTTTCATCGTCTTCTCTATTCTTGCATCGTCTACAGTTTTGACAAGTAGTAATGACGAGTTCCCGGTTATTTTTTTGTACCTGATAGCTTAAAAAGCGGCGGCTTGTCAGGGTCGTGCAGGAGGAAGGCGACGGTGGAGGAGCACAGCACCACCAGCGCGTTCCGCCCGATGGAGATCAGCCACAGCGCCTTCTTCAGCTTCACGCGCTTCGGAGAGACTGGCAGGTCTTTTAACTTCTGAAAAGTTAACGAAATTATAGTTTGACTACTAGATATTACTAACACGCGCGGTGTTGTATGTACCACAGAAGAGAAAAAAAATAGTTTATTCTCTTTTCTGTGGTATGTAAGTACCTAGTACTGACTCGATACAGAGAGCGAGGTTTTCATGTTAGTTAGCCCTATTCACATCTAGTGACGTACAGTCGAAGTACAATAGGTAGCCACGACGCGAACAGACGTCTGCCTTGCCGTCTTTTTCTTTTTGCCGAACTGTTGAGTGATCTACCACGCGGCACGGGCATGACTCGACCGTCGAAGGTTTGCAGGAACGCGGAGTTAAAGGTGATCCGAAAGTTCCACCTGAGAGTCGATGAAGTACCTACGTATGCACGAGCCTGTAGGGCGGCGCGCTGTGGAGTACTCATTTTTAAACTTTCGCGATTTGAACACATGTTTTAAATGTTAATAGGGACCTACCCAGGGTCGGGGTCTACCTATTTTTTTTATCTAAATAAAGATAAGTCCCGATAAACATTTAAAACATGCGCTGTGTGTGTCGGTGGGCTAGGTAAATGAGCTGTTGTCTACGTGGCTCCATTCATGTTATTTGTACAACAATTAAAACTATTAACGAGGAATTTAATCAACTGAGATGCGTTATTAAAAACTACTTACTACTACAATGAAAGATAAAAGTATATGAGTTGAGAGATAACAGACCACATTCAAATACATATTGCACTAAAATGTAAATTAAATATCATGTCGGTATCTGCAGTATCTGTCTACTCAGCTGAACATTTACCGTGTGCGAGTTTACGAAATAAGCGTACAAATATAGTTACCTAAAATGATTTTGTCTCCGACCTGTTTCGAAGGACTTGGAAAGGTAAAAAACAAAATAAACATAATTTTTCCTTCAAAACTCCATTAAACTGTGGACGAAGTACGAGTCCATACAAATGTCAAAATGTGTACGAATATTGGTAGTTCTCCCACTGCACTTGTTACCATGTGGCGTGCGTGAGGTGGTGTTCTGCTGCGCACGAGTCCCGCTCGCACGCTGCGCGCCGCTCTGTAGGTAGGGTACCTAAATAGATACGCGTCGTGCGTCGTCTGAGCTCTCGTCTTATCTTGGCTCCTCTTTTCGATATGAATGGGCGTAATTTACATTATTTCACGTTCACTAGCTTCGAGCGACTAATTTAAACTATTTAAAAAAACAAAATAATTTAAAGTACTATAATATAGATAATTATACAACCATACGCATATAAAAGTTATTCACCAAGGTGACAGTATCATACAAATTTAGCACGTATTACATGTAGGTAACCATCGTCTCTATCTCTATCTCTTCTTCTCTATCTCTATCTTTAGATAGTATAAATTAAAGTCGCTTTCCGCGTCTGTCTGTCTGTCTGTATGTCTGTATGGCCGCTAACTCCTCCTAAACCACACAACGGATTTTGATGCGGTTTTCATTATCAGTTAGATACATTTTCACGGAAGGTTTATATATATATATATAACTAGCGACCCGCCCCAGCTTCGCACGTAAATTACACCAGTGCGAAGCCGGGCGGGCGGGTCGCTAGTATGTAATAAAGTAAAGCCAGATTAGACTAGGTCGCAGGCTGGAGGCAGGCTTCAAGTCAGTTTTTTTAAATTATTTTTTTACATCAGAAAAGGTTAACGTTTGACCGCGATCTCATCTGATGTAAAGCGATGAAAATATGGACGAAGATGGAGTATGTTTGCCTATAGTAATAACCCTTCGATCAATTTATCGATGTAATAACCTATTAATCCTAGACTGGAACACTTCAAGATTGTAATGGTGCGGAAACAGAGACAGGGGCAAGGCGTTCCATTGTTTTGCAGTTTTAATTAAGAAAGAGGAGTCAAAACATATCACACACATCAGCAGCCATTAAACGTCCACTGCTGGACAAAGGCATCCCTCTTAGAGAGTGTTGCCATAATCCCCACGCAAAACGCTTGGTGCGAATAAATGGCATTTCGACCAAGCAAGGGTGACGCTTTGCCCGTAGTCTGGACCGTTTATTCCATTCTGTCCGACTATTTGTCCGATGATCGGACTGTTTGGACAAAAATATTCCAATCTGTCCGACTGGCCAGTCGGACAGGGACGAGCGGTAATGAAAAGGTGATAGGGGAACGAGTTCGGTTCGCAGTGTTCCGGTTGCGTACATTTATAAACTGTTTGCGTAGTGGGGAGGCAGACAGAGACAGAGAGTCAGTTACCCGCAGCAGCAGCAGCGTGGCGCAGCAGACGGCGCCGAGCGCGCAGTCCGCGGGCCGCACGCGGCTCCAGCGGCCCGCGATCAGCAGCACGTTGTCCAGCACCGACTCGGCCGTGAAGCTCAGCCCCAGCAGCCCCTTCAGCTGCGAGACCACGATAATGACCGCCGTGCCCGACGTGAAGCCGCTCGTCACTGACGGCGAGATCAGCTCCACCAGGAACCCTGCATCACACCACACAACGCACCTGCTTATTCACGTATACACACATCGCACAATACTAAAACATTTCACATAAAGTTTATGACTATTAACGGGATATTTACCGTGGTAAGGTTGTGAATTATATAACTTTAGTGAACAACCGTGATAGTTTAAAACAGTGTCTTACATTTCATATGTATTTTTTTTACGTTCAGTACATGATTGATTAATGTTGAATCGATATTGTGATGATTTTTGTTCTGGATTTTCACAAATTACAAATGAATAAAAAACATATTGAAAATAGGGCGCATACATCAGCTTAATATAGTCATGTTCACTTTTACCAGTGAACTACATAAGTAATAGTCCTGTAAAGATTACATGCTAACTACTTGCTTCGAGGCTAAACAATAGGTTCCAGGAGGTACATGAAGCAAGTAGGTGTAGTAGTATCATAGAGAGTACCGAGTCTGAGCAGGCCCATGAGCAGCACGATGCACCCCGAGAGGAAGGTCAGCAGCAGCATGAACTCGAGCGGCAGGTCGCGGCACAGCTGCAGCGTCAGCAGCGCCATCAGCGACGTGGGCCCGATCGACACCTCCTTCACCGAGCCCAGTACCACGTACAGCATCGTGCCTGCGGGGGGAGGGGGGACTAGTCACTCCGGCACCACGTACAGCATCGTGCCTGCGGGGGGAGGGGGGGACTAGCCACTCCGGCACCACGTACAGCATCGTGCTTGCGGGGGGATGGGGGACTAGTCACTCCGGCACCACGTACAGCATCGTGCCTGCGGGGGGAGGGGGGGACTAGTCACTCCGGCACCACGTACAGCATCGCACCTGCGGGGGGAGGGGGGACTAGTCACTCCGGCACCACGTACAGCATCGTGCCTGCGGGGGGAGGGGGGGACTAGTCACTCCGGCACCACGTACAGCATCGTGGCTGCGGGGGGAGGGGGGGACTAGTCACTCCGGCACCACGTACAGCATCGCACCTGCGGGGGGAGGGGGGACTAGTCACTCCGGCACCACGTACAGCATCGCACCTGCGGGGGGAGGGGGGACTAGTCACTCCGGCACCACGTACAGCATCGTGGCTGCGGGGGGAGGGGGGACTAGTCACTCCGGCACCACGTACAGCATCGCACCTGCGGGGGGAGGGGGGACTAGTCACTCCGGCACCACGTACAGCATCGTGCCTGCGGGGGGAGGGGGGGACTAGTCACTCCGGCACCACGTACAGCATCGTGGCTGCGGGGGGAGGGGGGACTAGTCACTCCGGCACCACGTACAGCATCGCACCTGCGGGGGGAGGGGGGACTAGTCACTCCGGCACCACGTACAGCATCGTGCCTGCGGGGGGAGGAGGACGTTACTCACTCCAGCACCAATGGTGCTAAGTGGCGCTGGTGGTTGGTACCTACTAAGCGGCGATGTTCTGTTAGTGCTCAAATGAACTGGGTAATCACGAATGTAATACTCAACGTCTTTAGATCTTCAACGGCCTATGGGCAGTAATGGGGCAGTCATACATTTGTAGTGTTAGTATTAGCTTGTATTTCTTGCCGCAGTAAAAAAAACTCAACACTTGCGATGTACGCGATCATACTCACTCCAACTTATTAATGTCACTGTCACCTCAATAAACTAGACCTGAATGTTGCGACATGTTATGCTATCACTTTTACTCGTAAAGCTAAAGCCATCGAATTTAAATACATACTTAAAAGTCATCCACTTAAAATCGTAAATGAGATTCGCGATCTAGGTGTAATTCACGACTCTGAGCTCACATACGATAAACACATTGATGATATCGCTAATAGGGCCAACAAGTCTATGGGATTTATCAAAAGATCCTGTTCCCAATTCTCTAGTATCAAAGTTATCAAAACGCTATATTGTACGTATGTGCGTAGCATACTCGAGTATTGTTCACACATCTGGAACCCTCAGTATGACATATATATCAACAGACTAGAATCAATCCAGCGTAGATTTGTTAGGTATCTTCAGTACAAGTGCAAAAAATACGATAGTGATTATGAGACGAGATGCAGGAGACATCACATGCTACCACTTCGTGAGAGACGCAAAATAGCTGATATCCTATTTTTAACTAAAATAGCGCAAAGTCATGTTGACTCTCCACATCTCCTCTCTAAGTTCTATCTTTTCTTTCTCTTTCAAATTTTTAGTTTTAGTAATTTACAGGCACAGTTACACAACTATTTGCATAATTTAATTTAGTAAGTTAGGTTTGTGCATCCTAAATTTATCATTATATTGTTAAAAATTATGTAAGTGTGTTGCACAAGGCTGTTTACGAACTAATAAAAAAAAAAAAAAAAAAAAAAATTTAAACGTCCCCAGAATATCTGCAAGACATCCTAAATGTTTAAATATCCCCTTTAGTGCGACTAATTACAGGCAAAACTCCTAACTCCGTAAACAGACTGGAACACTTTCCCGACTGACTTGTTCAATACATCCTTGAATTAAATTAGACAACATATTAGTAAAAGCAGGTTTGGTGTGTCTCCCTGACTGTCTTGTGTTTCATAGCATAAAAAAGTAAAATACACCTATTATATATAAAATAGAGGGAGGCCTTGTTTAGCAGTGGACGTTGATGTGATGTGATGTGATATATAAAATATTGTTTTTGATGTATCATAATATTAATTAATATCTTTCTTTTCAACTCCATGCACAAAAATTGTTTTCCAAATAAAATAAAATAAAATAGCTGCAATAACATTGTGAAAGTTGAATGAAACCGTACAATCTGATCACTTTTGCTTCGGCTTTAAACGATTGAAGCCAGTAGCCGATAATACTACTACAGTGATACATACATTAAAAGATAATCTTTCATGTATATTTTTTTACAATGTTATTGCAGCTGTCAGAGCAAAAAAATAACTTGGACTTAGTATAAGAGGGAGGTTCGGCCACATCTCCGTGGAGTGATCACATTCCAAAGCCAAGCCGCACCCGCCGCGAGCACGGCGCGGGCGGCGCGCGTTACGTTATGGAGGTATATGGTCACATCAAATCATTTATTTGTATGCATGGGCGGTCCTATCTCCTAAACTTTACGAGATATTTCTTTAAATGATTTCTTTCAGACACTCTCCTTAAAACGAAAACTTATGGATGTGTATTCTCCTCGGACGCCTACTTGAAGGACCAAATTTCCCAAAACAGAGAATAGCATAAGGGAAAGGTCTTTGTCCAGCAGTGGGACGATGCAGGCTAATATAAAAAAAAAAACCTTTATATAGACAGGACTGAACAGGCATTGTACTGTGTTAAGAAATTTTTATCTGTTACCATCTGTATGTATAATGAGCCTGTTACAAAACAAGGAGGCAATAAATAAATGTAATTGGTTTGGTTGCCTTTGACGATATTTAGTTTTAGAATATAGCATCAGCTACATGTTCAAACTATCTGCCTATACATAGGTATATTACGTGTTTCTCTAGTGTGCTGGCGAATCCCATAAGCGTTAAACACATGATCTTACTAACAAATGCTCTGGTATCGAGGTGTACGTAGAGTATCAGTTGTGTTGGTGTGGAACTGTGACCGTGTGACGAGTGTGGTGTGGTGAGGGGTGGTACTGACCGATGTACGCGGAGTAGAGTCCGTACTGCACGGGCAGGTTGGCGAGCGAGGCGTACGCGATGCTCTGCGGCACCAGCGTGAGGCCCAGCGTGACGCCGGCCACCAGGTCCGCCACCGCCGCCGTGCGGTCGTACTGCGCGCCCCACACCACGACCGGCACTCGCTTGCGGACCAGCTTCCTCCACCCGCCCGGCCCTTTCGGTTTCTCCAGGGGCACTCCCTCGTCTTCCTCCATGGTGTCGGCACAGGGCGGCAGTCTGAGCGAGTGTCACGAGCGGCGCGTCCCCGGCTTGCCTCCGCACTGAGACGGCGCCTCGCTTATAATTCTACTCATTATCTTTACGTCGGAAAACCTTTCCGATATGCGAGTAAACAACGCAGAGGAGCAAACAGCGCGGCGTGTCGCGAGCGCCAGCGCCAGGCCGCGCGAGAACTCCTCGCTGTAGCTACGGAGTCAAGCTCGAAGACCCCAGGGTGGGCTCCAACACGGCAATAACAAACTCATTGAAAACACTGTAGTTAGCCGTTGTTTTGTCGCCTCGGTGGTAGGTGAGCTAATGGTTGCACTACACATGCCTGTAACTTGCGCCCGCCCGCAGGTACACACTCACATACAAGGTTTTACGATGTCACACGATCACAAACAAAGATAATAATCGTCATTCATTACAGAAGTATGCTTTAAGCACAATATCATTATCTAGACTGCGGCCGCCAGGAGCCCACCGCCGCTGCCGCCGCCAGGAGCCCGCCGCCGCCGCCGGGAGCCCACCACAGCCGCCGCGCAGATATTTATCTCGGTTTGTCGATACTCGCTACATTTATTGAGGCTCTCTATGAGTAATGACTACCCTACAACAGACACCTTTTTAAAATAATAGGCTTGCGTTTTACCTTCATCTCGCTTGATGTTAAGCGATGGTGCGGTCTACGATGGAGTACGCTTGCCTAGAAGAACATCCGGCAGATTGCAACTATCGGGCAACATCCATTCAGGCAGCGTAGTCCACAGTCTAGCGGTTCGCACAATAAAAGTGGAATCAAAGCGCTTCGTAAGGGTTTTCGGGATATCAACCATGGAACTACAAAAAGACGCTAGTTAAAAATCATCACATCGCAGTTTTTAACACATTACGAGCTGAAAACGGCCGAGTGTAAATATTTTAGCTTCAATGAAGAGAACATTTATATTTTCCAACATATTATTTATATTTATATTTTTTTTTTTTTTTTGCCAACATCTCATTATCTTGAAGGGATCCAAAACTTGGAGAAACGTTGGATGAAGTGAAAGTTGAGTATTGACCTAGGGGGAGAAATTACAATATAACTTTAACAAAATTGATAATCCTAGTTTAATTTTTACCAGACATCACTCTGCCCAGTCAACGAAGAAGCCAGACACGTTGACGGGCACCTGATGGTAAACGCCTGCTAACAGACATCATTGCCTATGGCAATACACAGGGTGGATGCACTGGTAACTCTGACAAGTTTAATCATCATCATCATTTCAGCCGTAGGACGTCTACTGCTAGACATAGGCCTCACCCATCGATCTCCAAAAGGGCCGGTTGGAAGCGGCCTGCGTCCAGCGCTTCCCTGCGGAAACCGGGGCTTCCGGTAAGCGCAGTGTCGGACGTCCACCCACGAGATGGACAGACGTACTAAAAGAGACCGCAGGGATACGCTGACAAATTTAATACTTACTAATAATTGGGCATTGCCGAGTTAAGGCAGCGGGATAGCAGTGGTGGTGGTTCCGATGAAGATACACCTAGACCCACCCCAGCACGCCCCACCAACCCAACTACTCATGATCATACAGTGACACCTGGGAATCGTGAATGTTGGTTTCTTTGTTCAGTACGTATCTGTATCAGTTTTGCCTTCGAACGATTGAAATAAGGAAGATATCTATTGTGTTCGTTGAGTATACCTAGAATAATAAATTCGTACTTCCTGTAGCCCAGGGTCGGAGGCGTCAGACCGGCCGATAACAAACAAACCTGTACAGTGTTCTACCGCACTCTATTAAACAGGTCTTCACTAGTGCATGCATGGCTTGCCTCAGTTGATAGCTTTATGAACGGTCGGCTGCAAGTTCATTTATATTCCAGTTCATTCCTCACACATACCTACAGATACGTTACACAATTGAATAAAAACAAACCAAACTAGGTATGTCCCCGGGTATGTCCTAAAACTGCGACCAGAACCACCGGAGGATGGGCAGCAGCGTCCTGTTAGTACACGGTGAACGTACTGCTATCTCCAAGCCACCTGCCAAGCGTGGGGATTATGGCAACACCCCTCTCTAAGAGGGAGGCCTTGTTCAGCAGTGGACATTTAATGGCTGATGATGTGAAACCAAACTAGGCGAAAGGTGCAGTAGTTTTAAGTAGCTTAGAGGCCTTTACTAAGACTAGCCGCTCACTATCACGTGCCCTGTCTGCTCGTTCACTACCTGCAAGGTACTATTTATAGTGCGTGTTGTATTTCAATATTCATCATCATCATCATCATTTCAGGCATAGGACGTCCTAAAAGAGACCGCAGGGAAATGCTGGATGCAGGCCGCTTCCAACCGGCCCTTTTGGAGATCGATGGGGGAGGCTTATGTCCAGCAGTGGACGTCCTATGGTTTCAACATTTGTGTCAAAAAAAAATACAATCCCGAATAACACAATTAATTTATTGCTATAAATACATTTGTACATATTCGTGTACATACGCCGTACGCGCAGATCCCCGGCGCGCGCGCACAGTTACTGCTGGCGACACATGAATATGACCATCCAATAAATACTATATAAATAGAAAACTTAAGCTCAGATACTTACACTAACACTGACCACTTACATTAGTTACCATAATGACTATATTATTTACAACCATCGACAAACCCCTGAACAACCTGCGCCGACAGACTCCAGCGTGCAGAGGAGGGTATACCTCTCTGTTTACATGTTTTTGTAAATACAGTAGAATTCATATATAACGACTAACCTATTTTAGCGACGATGTTGTTTACTCAAATTAGGTTTCATAATAAATGTACTCAAGAAATAATCCTGCCGTTTTGTGCGTCATCCGGTTAGTACGACATAGTATCGCCGGTCCCTTGAAGGTCGTTATATCCAGATTCTACTGTAGTTTAAGGTAGCGTCAACTAACGGCAGGTACGAGCCACACTGGACTATATACGTATTAGTATTATTTAGCCGACACTATTCAGTAGTAAAGGCACTAGTTGCTTTTATCTAATATCATGTGAAATAAAGTTTAAAGCGTTATTTAGTCGGGCGAGTGTTGCCACTCTACCCCACACGACTGTGTTGCCACTCTACCCCACACGACTGTGTCGCCCTCCTGTTATATAGATGTACAGTATGTGGTGGAAATTAATCAACTAATTAACAAACATCATGATCAACATAGATAATAACAATTAAAGTTCTTCTTCTGGGTTCACAAATAACAAATTATACAATAAAACCAAACCCTGTGAGCGGTGGAGTGAACACATGCCTCGTAGATGCGCCCTACAGTACAGTACCACGCGCAGGTTACTTTACTTTCTTCATGATGGCGTCGATTTGCTCGTCGACGCGCGGACTCGTGCCCCTGGGGGAGAGAGACAGTTGTGATACATCCTGGTGTTCATTGTTATTATTCGTTTTTGGATTCTATTCACAACCTACTTGTTGTATGGGAATTTACTTTTATTATTGAAGAGGAAGCATATTTCAGGTTTGTTTGAAAGTCAATATATTGGTCAGGTTTTCTACAATATAGGCGCTGCATTGTTTTTTTGTGTGATCTGTAGTTAATTAGAGACGCGTACCTGTGCGCAGCTGTGGGTAGTTATCTGTACACACACACATCAGCAGCGATTAAACGTCCACTGCTGGACAATGGCCTCCCTCTTAAAGAGGGGTGTAGCCATAATCCCCACGCTTGGCAGGCGGCTTGGGGATCGCAGTACGTTCACCAAGTACTAAAAGGACGCTGCTGCCCATCCTGTACACGAGTAGATATGCAGCAGAGCAGCAGCAGCAGTGCCGGGAGGACAAGAGAGGCAAGTACCTGTAGGCGGCCGGGTCGGGCCCCACCATGGCGATGAGCTGCGGCACGTCGTGCGAGTGCGCTGCGAGGCGCGCCAGCGCGGCCAGCGCGCGGTGCAGGTGCTCCTCGCTGGGCGCCAGCTGCAGCAGCTGCAGCAGCGCCATGGCCAGCTCCACGCACACCTCGTCGAACACCTGCACACCGTCAGCGTCAGCGCAGCCCGACACGCAGACCACGCGCAGGCGGCGGACACTCGCCACCAGGGTCACACAAATTGGGCGTATAAATCCCTCAGTTGTCAGTAACAGAAAAGTTTGCATGACTCGTGAACGAGAAAGAGAGAAAAGTCCACGATTTAATGTCTGTCGTCTGCGCGGGCCGAAAGTTTAGTTTACACCGAGGCAACATCGCAGAATGTCCCATGTGCCAGTGGCATGCGTCAACTTGTAGCACACCGCAACTGGCGACATCATAGCCGATGCCGTATGTAAGATTCATGTCAACAACTAACATGACAGTGTTGCACAGTTCTTGCAACACATGTCACAATGCCGCGACATGTTGCCTCGGTGTTTTAGGTAAAAAGTAACCTTCAGCAAAAATTGTCTTGAGCTTGTATATTCCATCAGGGTTGTACCAAAAGTAAATAGAACATTGCCGGAGACCTTCGAGACATGTTACACTGAGATTGCATGACGTTGCAAGACAAACATTATTTATTATAACATTTTAACGAACATTTAATGAGAACATGTTTGTTTCTCATTCACGCTGCAATATAGCAAAGGATCGACGTGATATTTGACATAAAGAGTTGGAGGGCCGAAGAGTGACTCACTTTATGTTCCAAATCATTTTGAGATTTCATAAATCATATTATGCGAAACCTTGCGCCGCAGTTACTGTTTTCAAATTGATATTATTAGAAAATCTAGTACGATACTGATTAATATTATTACTTCTAATTGGAATCTAATTTTGAGAAATAAAATTTCTGTATCTATAAAAAAACTATGTTTGTTTTCAAACGGCGAGATTAAGGCAGGAGGGTCACCAAAATGTAACTACGCAGTTTTGCGCAGTAACAACCTTCCGATTCAACAAAATAAATAGTAAACTGCTTCAAAACGCGATAAGAGTAAGCCGCGCTCGTAAACCGCTCGTCCCTCAACAGCCAACCAACATAATATAACGGTAAAGCGAACAAACAGCGCGTACTCTAGTAGCGCCATAAAGCAATCCATCTAGATAGCGGCGCGGGCGCCGGGCGGGACTCGCTCCTCTACAGATTCATGCTCGCTACCTACTGACACGAAGAGGAAAACCCAATCACAATATTGTGAGACCGAGGAAGGTCGCCGGCGATAAGCATTACACTGTACAATCATACAATGTTGCAAACTACTCTTATTTTACTGTGCGCCTCATAAACAAGCTCAAAGTCGCACAACGAGCTATGGAGATGGCTATGCTCGGGGTTTCTCTACGAGATCGAATCAGAAATGAGGAGATCCGTAGACGAACGTAAGTTACCGACATAGCCCACCGGATTAGTTGAAGTGGCAGTGGGCAGGGCACATAGCACGCAGAACAGATGGCCGATGGGGTAGAAAGGTTTTCGAATGGAGACCACGGACAGGTAAGCGCAGCGTATATAGAACTTTCACCCACAAGATGGACAGACGAGCTAAAAGAGACCGCAGGGAAACGCTGGATGCAGGCCGCTTCCAACCGGCCCTTTTGGTGATCGATGGGGGAGGCCTATGTCCAGCAGTGGACGTCCTATGGCTGAAATGATATTGATAATGATTTCAATAGGTATTAACGACTCTAGTATTAGTGACCATTTAGAGTTAAGAGGGCTCCGTCCGCCCGGGCCTGAGCCACGTCACTTGTGATACCAAACTGAAGGGAGATGACGGTTATACTTCTGTTGAGGTAGTATTGACTGATATTCAAATGTTTGCGAATTCTTAGACCATGAAACTGTGTACTTGTCCAAAAATTGTCATAAATTAAAGATGACTCAAGAACGTAAGAACGTCGGTACGCTAAAGGCCTTTAACCAAATTTAGAGATTTGTTCAAAATGAGATCAGTACAATATAAAAAACGATCCCAACAGACCGGAGGGATCGTTGCCTCAAAACGACGCTTTTTTTACACAAACGCAAAGCACGCAATTGTATGAAATACCCACGCAAACACTAGGGCCGCGAGTGGCGTGTTGCTGCGAGCAAATATCATTATGCCATATATTATATTGGGTTGATTAGCAACTTGTGTACGCACACTACTGAGTAAACGGTGGAGTATCCGGCGGCGGCGAGCGGCGTCACATCGCACGTCCGCCTCTAGGGAAGCCTTACTGCGATAACATTCTTGGATTACTTGTAACATGTGAAACAATACATTGTTGTTTCTGCTCTATTTTATTGCGGAAACAGCGCAGTGACATGACGAGAGGAGTAACTCGCAAAGAAGAACCATCACCTTCAAATTTATGAGACATTCTACATTTTACAACGCATTTTCATACACTTGGATATAGATAAATAGATAGCAACTCTTTATTGTACACATCAGAAATAATAATCACATACACATAGATAAATTTAAAAGTTAGTGCCACGAGCTGCTGCCTATCGCCAACGGCGATCTCTACCAGGCAGACATTGGATGAAAATAATTTACGGTGCAGTATAGAAGGATGTTAGATTACATAAATAGTTAGTAAGATTACATAAATGCTAAGTACCGCCTGTCTAATGTTTGATGAGTTTACGTTTCTCAGTTATTATGATTCTAGTCACATATAATAATATGGCATTGGTACCGGTACATGTGTCGAAACAATGCCGGAGGAAACCACAGTCCAACCTGACCGCTATCATTCTCAGGACGGTGTTAGAGCTGGCCCCAATGACGCGGCCCGCAACCGCATGACCGAGTGAAAACACGCTGCAGAACTGGGGCAGCCCCAACAACCTCCTAAATGCGTTGTTATAAAGGACGCGGAGGTTACTGTATCGACTTTGAGTGTAGTCAGCCCACAGGCTGCACGTGTAGATGTATGTACAGAACGCTCTAAAGAGCTTTACTTTGACATATGGGGATCAGTATCAAACTAGTAAACGAGCTGTTTGTGAAGTACGGAAGAGTCGGCGGTAAGTGGAGAAGAACACCGAGGGGCGGAATGATATAGCCATGTCCAGCAGTGGACAAGCAAATGAGCTATTTGAGTAGCTCGTCTTATCATGGAAGCAGCGCACTGGACAGCGTACTGTGCAGCACTGCATGCCACTCTCACAGCAGTGCAGAGTTACCTAGTGGCTGCATATCGGATCAACTGTACACAGTGCACAGACTGGGTCGACACGTACAGAGCAAACAGCACCCGCAGCGTGCTAGAGACGGTCTAGTTTGTTCGCTGCTCTAGGAAATGTCAATGTCACTCGCTGAACCTGACATCGTCAACAATGATAACGACCGCAAGCTCACCTCAAACATTTGTTTAAAGATTTCATGTGAACTGTAACGTTATTGTATTATTTATAACAAAATAAATATTGTTGTCGACTTATAAATGAGAAAGTAAACAGGTGTCTCGTGGATCAAAACAGTTTCCACCGAGTACTGAACTTGGTGGAAACTGTTTTGATCCGGCAGGCGGTCGAGTGCCGACATCTCTGCTGGTTCCGATCGCGACGATCCAAAGGGTGCCTGAAGATTCGGTCAAACCAATAAAATATGTAATTGACAACCTCATTTTCACTCAACTTTGATCGGTCGAAACTTTAACAGTTTTTGTATATATTTTTTACTTTGACTATAATTATACATTATGGGACAACAGCAACTTCAATAAAAAAACTAAACATCCTGGTAAAAGGTATACTTTCAAGTTTTCACTCGTCACATTCCTATACTTCGAGGATGTTACTGGCGTCATAACTACAAGATGGTGACAAGCAGGGGTGAAACAATAGACTTGGCTGCACCCCCTCATGTGGATATCTATACTTATAATAAAACTGTAACAGGTCCAATTCTGTACATTGAAGATATTTTGAAAAAAAAAATGGACGGCACTCTATAATCGATACTGAAGTCAAAACTGTATTTTTTTTAATTTTTGTCTGTCTGTCTGTCTGTCTGTCTGTCTGTCTGTCTGTCTGTATCTGGGCTGCGCATCACGCCGAAACTACTCAATGGATTCATATGAAACTTAGCATAATTTGAGTTCATACTACGAAGTAGGTTATAGGATACTTTTTATCCCGAAATTTTGCATGGTTCCCTTGGGAGAGGGGATGAAAGTCAAAATGTGTACTTAGTTGTAATTCATTACCGCGTAGTCCGATTTCAATATTTCTTTTTTTGTTAGAAAGGGGGTATATTAAATAACGTCCCGTAAAAATTTCAAGGTCGTCGATTTCGTAGTTCAGAAATTACAGACATCACAACCCTCAGTATAAGGTCCAAATAACTTGACCTCCGGAATGTACGGGAACCTTTGAACGTACGGCTCATCTTAAGCTGGCGACTGATTTGCAGCGCACTTTGTAGTGTACGTTGAGTAGGTACTTAGATAGCCTATCTGAAGACATCCTTGAGAAAGGAAATACCTACTCTATCTATAATGTTCGAGAAAGTTCTAGAAATTTTGGAATGATCGATATTATTCTAAAATGAGTACAAACTATTGTAATCGATTTGGAATGTTCGAGAAAGATCTAGATCAACCTGTTTTTTTTTTCGCGATTTCAGGGTTGGTCCCATACTAAAAGTGGTTCATAATGATGAGTACAATTACCTTCTTTTGGCTTCGAGAGTGTTCCCCTTACATCGCCTGTATAATCGATACTGAAGTCAAAACTGTATTTTTGTTTCATTTTTGTCTGTCTGTATCTGGGCCGTGCATCACGCCGAAACTACTCAATGGATTCAAATTAAACTTATCATAATTTTAGTTCCGACGACATTGTGAGAGTCGCGGGCATCCAGTGGATGCAAAAGGCAGGCTGTCGTTCAGTGTGGAGGTTAAAGGGGGAGGCCTATGTTCAGCAGTGGACGTCTTCTGGCTGATGATGATGATGATGATGATGATGAATTTTAGTTCATACTACGAGGTAGGTTATAGGATAGGTACTTTTTATCTCGAAATTTTGCATGGTTCCCTTGGTCGAGCAGATGACAGTCAAAATATGTACTTAGTTGTAATTCATTACCGCGTAGTCCGATTTCTTTTATATTATTTTTGTTATTAGAAAGGAGGTACATTAAAAAACATCCCGTAAAAATTTCAGTCTTCGATTTCGTAGTTTAGAAATTACAGACATCACAACCGTCAGTATTATGTCCAAATAACTTGACCTCCAGAATGTACAGGAAACTTTGAACGTATGGCTCATCTTAAGCTGGCGGTAGATTTGCAGCGCACTTTGTAGTGTATGTTGAGTAGGTACTTAGGTAGCCTATTGTCAAAGTCAGTAACACCACCCTGAAGACATCCCTTAGAAAGAAAATACCTACTCTATGGACTATCACGTAAAAGAAACAAGTTTTCAATGCCATCATTTTTAGGGTTCTGTACCCAAAGGGTAAAAGCGGGACCCTGTTACTAAGCCTAGGATGTCTGTCTGTCCGTCCGTTCGCCCATCCGTCCGTCCGTCTATCTGTCTGTCTGTCAGTATTTATGTCTGTCTGTCTGTCTGTCTGTCTGTATGTATGTCTGTCTGTCTGTCTGTCTGTCTGTATGTATGTCTGTCTGTCTGTCTGTCCTACCTATTAACTGCTGTATCCTTCGAACCGTAACAGATAGCCAGTTGAAATTTTCACAGAATATGTAATGTTGCGGCGGATTGACTAACAAATAATAAAAAAGTCAAAGAGGTAAAAATAAAAGGGTACCCCATACAACAAACGTATTTTTGTATTAGCTCTAATATAAAAACGCTAATACTTACAAGCATCAAATTTAACATGATTATAGTACACACTCTAAAGTATAACAACAAATATAAATAATGGACAAGTGCGAGTCGATGAAAATTTCTGTTCATTATCAAGTTATTATACTCGAGCGCCTGTAGCAAACTGCGTAGAAATTACTTAGCAAATAACTTTTACGAAGGCGTTTTAATAACGTAATTCGGTTACTTGAGTCATTGTATTGTATAGTATTGTACTTGGACAACTATTTATTGTATTTTGTGGTGGTACGGAACCCTCAGTGCGCGAGCCCGACACGCACTTGGCCGGTTTATTTAAATTAAATTCGGATATAAGTTCTTTTCAGAACTATTTACTCAATTATTATTGGTCTTCTAGAATATTACTTGGTTTCTTATGTATTTTTAGGATTTTGTTTAGGTTATAGGTATAAGCAAGCGTTTTTTGGTGTAAATAATTAGCTAACTTAGAACATCGCCGCATTGAGTCTATATTTGTCTAAACTATCTGTCTTTTACCGGATACATTTCGGAGACTGTGCAATGCAACTGTACAATTTAATATCCTTCAGATATCATCTTTCTTTCACCAACAAACAAGGAGAACCTCGGTGACAAGACTCCATTTTACTGTCGAAATTCCAAAGACTCGCACAAAGCACTTCACTTCAACATTTAGTGGTCGAACAGCGAAGGAACTGCCTACCTGAGTTATTGTCTTCTGAGAAATACAACCTGAACGTTTTTAAATCTAAAGTAAAAAGCTCCTTTCTTGATAAGAGTGCTTCACCGCAGACCACAGTGTTGCTTAATATGAGACAAACGGAACTGTGCCCAAGTGCGAATAATTAGTCTGCAGGCAATCGCGGACGAAGTCGCGGGTACAGCTAGTCATTGAATAGGTCTGTTCATATTATGGAATTGAAGTTTGGTACATAATTTTTTGAATACTGACGAGTGGTTTGTAATTTATTGAAAGAAAGAAAACCGCTCCCTGCGCCCGGGAGGCGCGGGGTCAGCGCGGGATCGGCGCGGGGTCAGCGCGGGGTCAGCGCGGGGCTGGTAAGCGCAGAGCTTGTCTTACTCACATCAACACACCGACCATACACTTTATTTGTACCACCAACCTGAACAGTGCTGCTGATGAATGGGGTTAGCTTGTTGTGTGAGTAAAGAGAAAAATGCAAATGTAATAAACTATTGAATATCGATGATCATTTAGTCTGTAGAGAGCATGAATGAGCTGCCAGTCGAGCTAAGGTTATGAAGCCGGGCTTGTACGGGCCCGTACTCTATCTGTCTATAGACGGCTAGTACGGAGATGAAGGAGAGAGAGAGAGTGAGAGCGAGCGTGCATGGTGAGGTGTAGTGCGACAGAGAGGGGTGTACCTTAGCTTTGGCCTTTTTGGGCAGCAGGTCCCGCAGCGCCTTGCCCACCTGGAACCGCTGCAACACACACACAGCGCTGCACGCGACACGCACACTACCACACCTGCATCTCACAACACTCCCCCCTCCCTCCCTCCCCCTCGTCTCGTCACGTGTTCTCATGCAACCATGCGCTACATCACGACTCACGGACTAAATTCAATCCAATTTTCAAGATAGCTTTATTGGGTTAGCTAGCGGGACTACCGCCCCCAAACTTATGGATTTTATCTTGCTGTCTTCAAACAAAAAAGTTATAAAATATAATTTTGAAATAAATACGTAAAATAAGAATCCGAATGTTGTGAAATACAAATATGTTAGGTAATTTGGAATAAATAAAATATACAAATAACAACATCATGTTGCAGTCTATTTAACATTCAGCGAGGTGACTGGCGAGCTTGAACAACTTGATTCATTGAGAAGCATGCGTGCATTGAGAAAATATCCCGCAAACAGATGAGATAGTAAAGTGTAGATGACGTAGATGTGCATGCAAGGCGCGCACGCGCAGCGAGCCGCGACACGTGCTGACAGAGCCTGCTGCAGTGTGCCGCTGAGAGAGCTAACAATAGCCAAGTCTCTGTGCTGCTATCTAATCTACATATACTGTACTGTATGCTACACAGTAACTGCACATGTGTCGTGCGCTAAAATACTGTTAGTAGAGCAGTAACAAACAACATGAATGCGGCGGTAGTGGAGGATGGTTTACAAGATTAAATTAAATTTGATATGAAGGTAGTTTACACCCTGGAGGCTGCTTTTGATCCCGAACAAAAACCATGGTTCCCGAAGGATACCGAGTGAAACCACGGGGCATTGCTAGTAATGGCAATAAAGGTTTCTTCAGAGTACGATATACATTGCGTAGGTTTTCCTGCGTGCAATGTCATCCGCCATGTCTGTTATAGCGCAGTGTGAGAAGAAAAATCAATGTCAGATGACGACATTTTCACTTTGTAAGATTGAAACCAAGTATGATAAGTATGTGTGTGTGAGTAATACAATCCATCAGTTTTATTGCAGTAACTGTCAGATAACGTAGCAGAGAGTTGACTGCCCCGGTTGCCCCAGTCGGTAGTGAATTTGCCTGTTGCCCTTGGGGACGTGGGTTCGATTCCCACCTAGGAACAACATTCATGTGATGAACATTTGTGTTTGTTCTATATCTGAGTGTTCATATTTTTTTAAGTGTGTATTTAAAAATATATATGTATGTATATCAGTCTTTAGCAGCCATATCACAAGCTTTGCTTAGTTTCGAGTCAGATGTCCGCGTGTGTAAAAATGTCCCGAATGAAATGTGAAGGGTCACCTGTCTGTGTTTCCGCAGCATTACAATCTTGGAGTGTTCAAGTCTAGGGTTAATAGGTTACTACTGGGCAAACGTGCTTCATCTTCGACCACATCATCACTTTCCATCAGGCGAAATCGCGGTCAAACGTTAGCCTAGTCCGATGTAAAAAAAAAAGAAAAAAAAAGGGTCGCCGACACAGGCCGCCCGCTGGTTGAGGAATGATCACGTTACAGTAACGCGCGTACACGTCTCTCGGAAGTAGCTCGTCTCCTACCAGCTGTCTGTGGTGGCAGAGCTAACACAAATACGGACGGACTTCTAGTCGGCGAGTCCACCTCTCACGGTACGAGTGCAGCGGCGACACAGTGTTCTCAGCCGAGTTCGAGGTTCCTATGAACCCTATGACGAGTGCTCGGTCGACCACTTAGCCGAGTGGCCACCTCCCACGTGGTTGTCCCGCCCCCGCACGGCGTGCATGCGCGGGATAGCACGCCCGTGTGGGGGCGGGACAACCGGCCCGCACGTTAAAGTCCGTCTCGTGCGAGTGAACCCTTACTGTGACAGGCGCGGTGTTTGCTATATTCAACGTTGTGTGCTTACTTCTTACTCCGTTATCTCGCCCTAACACCCACATAACACTTTATTAATTCATATTGACTTGTTGTGTCGGTTGGTATCTGTAGATAGTATTATCGCGGAGTAGTTGACACTGCGCGGCGTGGAGCGATGCGCAGAGAATCTCCCACAACGTGCCGGCCGCGGCGTCTGTTCCTGTTCATTACGAACTGACTACATAATGAGCTTCTCATGTTCAGTGCGTATTGATCGTAACAGTATATACCGGCGTTAGGGAAGGGCGCGATTGGACGACCGCCCAGGGCGCCAGATATACAGGGGCGCCATATTATACCTCATGCATAAAAAAAATACTATTATATTTGCCCGGTTTGTATGGCAGATTGGAGAGGGGGGGTGCGCGTTTGAAATCTCGCCTAGAGCACTGGTAATGCTAAAACCGGCACTGGATCGTATGTAGGGTACTACACGCCTCAACCTCCCAAATCTATCAACTATTTTAAGAATAATTACTAAGATAACGCAAACTGTTTTCATAAAAAGCGCCCCGATCGGACGTACGCGGAAGTAAACGAACACTTTTTTTTTCTGTGATATCACAGTTTACTCCAAAGTTACTGCGTTTTTTCATTATAGTAACGTAAGGTATAATTATATACATAGTTTAATTTATTTTTTCTTTCCATAACATGTGTTGGATAAATAATAGCTTTGTTCTAAGTTAAAAAAAAAAACCTGATTTAAACTGTCAACGTTGTTCACTAAAGAGAGACATCACCAAACGGCTCCAACGGAAGACCAGCGCTGGTTAACAGCCGGCATTATGCTGAGTTGGGGCCGATTTGTGACCTTATATTATAACTTGTCAATAAGCTATTTTTTTAAAAACCTAATTTGGTCACAAATAAACTTTTTCTTTCTTTCTTTCTTTTCTTTCTTTCTAAAGTTATTAAATTAACGTGATATTTACCGTGGTAAGGTTGTGGAATGAGCTCCCGATATTTCGGCGCAGTTACATGCACCATGTTCACGAGAAGACTGAAGAATGCGGGTGGTGGGTCAAAAGTTCAAAGTCAGGTGCAGACAAAACGATCTACCCTCTTTTTTACTCTTATGGAACCGTTCCTGGTTACAAGGCTCAGGTTGGTGAAACCAAGTCAAGGAAGAAACTGATAAAACCGAAGGTGGAAAGACAGCCAACATTTTGCCATATTTAATTCCCAATTCTGGACAAATATTCTATCAACACCATATTTAGCCATAAAAAGATTGCGCAACGTCTACGTTCCCTTAGAGACAAGATTCCTTTTCGGAATCCCGGGGTGTACAAAATTAACTGCAGCTGCGGAAGTTTGTGAAGGACGGACAGAACGAACTTGCAAGGGTTCCTTGTAGTGCTACGGAACCCTGATAATGATGTCCAACTACGTCACATCACTAGCTCACTACATACGGCGACTGTTCATGTCATAACGTCAAGTATCACCTGAGAATGGAGACATGTGCACATAGATGAGAGGGGCGGGGCAGGGGGTGCGGGGGCAGGTCCGCGACACCACGTGACGTGGACCCGGAACCACCAACTAAACGTACTCGCTACGTATTTACATTACTGTCAACAAGGAATTAACGTTACACCTTGTTAACAATATCAGTGCTAATAACTTGTGGAAACCCATAGTACAAGTGTTCAGGCGAACAACTCTGTAACTGTCAACTCGACCTTGCAATACTGTCTCTTAAGGCCTGTGGGCTTACTCTTGACACTCGATTTCAATTGTAATTTGGGATTGGGATCGAAAAACATGCCATTTGGTACTCTTCAATCGCGTCAAGAGTACCGAAAGCGTCGAGTTGAATCAATTTTATTTAGTTCCATATAATTTCACCATTATCGGTTTCAATCGTGCGGTAGTTTAGAATTCAAGAGTAACCAAAATAACATGTTTTCGATCCCAATCCCAAATTACGATTGAAATCGAGTGTCAAGAGTAAGCCCACTGATTGCACTTTGATTAATGATTAGTGTGAGTGATGAATACAGGTGCTTAGTGATTAGTACTATACACATTTGGAGCGTAACTGATTAGTGCGAGTGTATACTTTAATCACTCGCAAAATTACTAATCAATAATCACTCGCACTCGCACTAATCAAAGTGCAATCGGGCCTTTATGAAACATGTATTTGAAATGCATGATATTTGCATGTCTTTAATTTTTTTTTATGTATTTTCTTAAATAACATTTAATTATGTATTATTTTAGATTAATTAATATGCTTCTTGCGTTTGGCTGCCAACTCGCCTGTCTCGAACTTCCGTAATCGCTGCAGTCAGATAGCGTACGAAAAAATTCTACAAATTACCGTAGCGCTAGTATCGCAGTCAAGTTTGGCAACATTTCAAGGGAATAAAGAAAAGTGCCATCTACTGGTATGGGCTGCACTTCTCTTAAAATGTTGCGAAACTTGACTGCGATACTAGCGCTCCGGTAATTTATAGAACCCTTTCGTACATTATCTGACTGCAGCGCTTACGGAAGTTCGAGACAACCTATAGCACGCTCAAATTACGGCGCCATCTAAGTTTACACCGTTATTAGGCAAATTTCCGAGCTACGCTCTAATGTTCCGCTATTGTCTTTCCTCCTAGTCTATCTTCCTTGATGCAAACCAACTCAAGTGTCAGAACACTAGCTTCCGATACGAATTTACATACTTATCTATAAAAGCAACCTTCGAAGCGTCCAAACATTATTGCCAAACGAACAAGCGGTCGAACAAACATATTCATATTATTGGAGCTGGTTCCTACTGAACCAAAATTCATGAGATTTTTGTGGCACTTCGAGTTTCCTCTAAATAACGAAACAAGAAACGTAAATCAGTCCACAAATGTCGGAGTAATCGGTGTACATACATTAAATAAGGTTGTCTGTAAAGACGGTTTACGGACGTTAATCGTCGCTTAACATCAGGCGAGTTGGCGGCCAAGCGCAAGCCTATTTATATATATTTTTTAAACACGTGATAACGCTTAGGCCTATCGTGCCTCTCTATCGCTTGTTCCGCGCTCTCGCTTGCACGCGCGGCTCAGGCGGAACGTGACAATTTTTCGTGCGTGCAGCCGGCGCTCATCGATTTATAAGACGTTATCACGTCAAAATGGATCGTATATGTTAACCTTCCTCTGAAGTCGGTTTTACTTCGGCCACTTTCAAGTACGCAGAGGAAGCAAGTGTAGAGCAGAGCAGAGCGGAGCGTGGTTAGAGTTAGTAGTGTGGTAAGTGGTAGTGATGCGATACAGACCACGGTCTTTACCTCCTTGGTGGCCACGTTGTACATGAGCGCGGTGCCCGTCTCTCGCAGCGTCGGGTCCTCCGACAGCAGCGCGTGCACCACCACCTGCGGGGGTGGGGAGGGGGGGTTAATTAATGCAGGACAGATGTCACACTTTCTTCAAAATGCAAAACAATACTTTGTCGCATAAATATGGCCGGGGTGTGACGTCACCTCAGACAAACAGAAGAGGAGGAGGGCACGCATCAGGTCAAAATGTGCAAAGTGTCGCTGCAAGTTTTTTAGTTTGCAAGACATAAGCATGATGACAATTTTTTTTTCATTACCTGATATTAAAGCTGATCTTAAATAGTAATATCATATAATCAACGAAATCAAAATTAAAATTTATTAAAAAATAAACAAGTTATAAGTATTTTAATTTCATGCTGGACAGAGAGCGCACTATACTGAGTTAAGACGTCACGCCTCAGGCGCGCCATATATATGCTATACCTATCAATTCCATCCATGGCTATACAAACACCGTGTGGAGGGACACGCGGTGGCGACTTGCGGCGCCCGCTCCACTACTCTGCAGTGCAAGTACCCTTCTTAAACGATCCTCAAATTTGACAGTTGAGGTAATCAAATTCGATAAAATTCCATTTGATCAGTACTCGCTATGATCGATTCTATGGCATTTTATCGAATTTGACGATCGAAAAAGATCGGTACTTGTACTGCTGGTACGTAGCACATACACAGTACTGGGGATACGATGGGCCCACTGATACTACGGACTTCTGGTGAACATATAAGGATAATTTATGGTAGGCCGTGGCGGGCGCGAGCCGTGACCCGTACGAGGCGCAGAGAGACTAACATAAATCATACTTTATTCGTTCTTAGCAAATATTGTAAGTAATATTCTGAAGTTATATGATTATTAACGTGATATTTACCGTGATAAGGTTGTGGAATGAGCTCTCGATATTTCGGCACAGTTACATGCACCATGTTCACGGGAAGACTGAAGAATGCGGGTGGTTGGTCGAACAGTTAAAAAGTTAGGTGCAGACATAACGATCTACCTTCTTTCTTAGTCTTTTGCTACGGTTATCACTGGAACTCGAACTTGAACCTAAGTCCCGACAAAACACACTCACTGTATCACTACGTATAGTATTTTGAACATATTTTGAACGCGAGCTTTACCAACGGTAAATATCCCGTAAATAATCATATAACTTTAGTGAACAGCCGTGATAGTTTAAAACAGTGTTAATATTCTGATATTTAAAATTCAACATATCGCACAAGCGTCTACCTTCGCGGAGCGAATGAACCACCGTGACCGTCAGCAGCCCAGCACCCCACTGCAGGGCACTAGCCTCCGTCACTCATCGGTCTTGTTTCGCGCTAAGCTCGAGGTAGCGAAGGAACCCTCTGTGAGAACAGTCGGGCGCGGGTGTCCAGTGGGGGGAGGGGGAGTGGGGGGGGATGGTACCTTGGTGGTGGCGCGGATGTTGGAGAGCGGCTGTCCCTCGAACTCCCACTCGCTGATGTAGAGCAGCCACTCGCTCGACGATATGTTCTCGAACAGGTTGCACATCTGGAACGTCACGTGACACGGTTACACGCACACACGGGCAGACAGTCGTGACTCGGTACGTCCATCAACTCTAACCCCCGACGCAAATAGAGGGGCGTTGTACGTTTAACGTGTATATGACATACGTGTCTGTGACATCGTAACCCCCGATTACGAGCAATTAACAGCGAATTTTTTTGTTTTAAAAGTAACTATATACCTATGATTCAAAAAAATCTGTTCAGCTGTTTGAAGATTGTTAGCTTTTTATCGGAGGGTTTCAATTTACATTTGTTATTAAACTATTTTCTTCGAGGGCAATTCAGTTCGGTGACTGGACGAATAACCGTACAGTCATGTTTCAAATTCCCGCACGGAGTGGCGAAAGCACCAAGAGACAAGAAGAAAGGGAAGAGAGAAAGGGCAAGAGCGTGGGCGGTTCTGCGTCTTACCATCCGGAGGCAGAACGGGACAGCGTAGGACACACTAACGGCTCGTCTTAAATGTGCGACTTGAAAAGATATCGTCACAAGCAACCGACAGTAACTCGAAACAAAAATTCGACTTTTGAGAGAAGTGATCTGCCTTGGAACAAGTACCGGCATGAGGAGCAATGAAATGAAGTGAGCTGACGATTACTTGTAGATAAAAAAAATACATGTCATATAAGGCAAACAAGCTAACGGGCCGCCTGATGGTATGCGATCACCGTTGCCTGTGGACACCTGTAACACCAGGGGCATCACAGATACATTGTCGACCTTAACATACTCTATTGACAGCTCTAGAGAGAATAATTAGATATTGGGAAATGTCGCACACGTGGAATGAGCTCCTACTATAGATGTATACTCACGAAGAGCGCGAGCGCTTGTTGTTCTTCGAGCGGGTGCTTGTCGATCTTCTGCGCGTAGTTGAGCAGGGCGTGGTGCCGCCGGTCCTGGTGCAGCACCAGCGAGATGTCCTCGCGCAGCGCGCCGCCCGCCAGGCAGCGCAGCGTGCCCACGCGCACCGCACTCTTCAGGCCCGGGTCGCTCAGCAGCCGCCCTGGAACGGACACCGCGCCATCGTCACACTAGGACCACACTAATACCACTAGTTCACCATCAACTGCGACCTCGCTACCTCTTACATTTATTACACAATAAATAGGCAAATTTTACACCGTAAATGTGAATATTTCCAGCAGTATAAAGTCGCCCTGCAGGTACTGCTGCAGCTCCTCCACGCTCTGCCGCTCCTCTGCCGTCAGCTCGAGCCCCTCCAGTGAGAGTTGTACATACCGATGAACGCCAGGAAGTCGTCCCCGAGCACCCAGCTGCCCTCGCCCTGCAGGTACTGTTGCAGCTCCTCCACGCTCTGCCGCTCCTCTGCCGTCAGCTCGAGCCCCTCCAGTGAGAGTTGTACATACCGATGAACGCCAGGAAGTCGTCCCCGAGCACCCAGCTGCCCTCGCCCTGCAGGTACTGCTGCAGCTCCTCCACGCTCTGCCGTCAGCTCGAGCCCCTCCAGTGAGAGTTGTACATACCGATGAACGCCAGGAAGTCGTCCCCGAGCACCCAGCTGCCCTCGCCCTGCAGGTACTGCTGCAGCTCCTCCACGCTCTGCCGTCAGCTCGAGCCCCTCCAGTGAGAGTTGTACATACCGATGAACGCCAGGAAGTCGTCCCCGAGCACCCAGCTGCCCTCGCCCTGCAGGTACTGCTGCAGCTCCTCCACGCTCTGCCGCTCCTCTGCCGTCAGCTCGAGCCCCTCCAGCGCCGCGGACAGCTGCTCGAACTCACGCAGGCTCTGACCATCAACACATTTACTTTTAACTTTTTATTTTAGTGTCGTTTTCGGAAACTGCAAAATGCATTCGTAGCTCTATTGGATAACAGCAGTGGATGCCAGATGACAGCACTGGAGGCTAAATGACAGCAGTGGAGGGTAAATGACAGCACTGGAGGCTAAATGACAGCAATGAAGGCCAGCTTATGCGACACTAATAGTGCGTGGTTTAACACTAAACAAGTGCTGTATATTCAGAAATCAACTACAATATAATGAGTGACATCTGCATGTACATTTTCTCATACAACATCAAACGTTAAACATACATATGTACGTAATATGTTTAGGTATCTAAGCGTTACTATGACGGATAACATATACACCGTTTATTTTAATACGAGATTCGTACAAGTTCCATTAAATATTGACTGCGCCACTCGGATTCCTCGCGTGACTCAACCAGAAGCACCTAAAAATAATTTGGGCATCAAAATAATGTGCCGAAAGCTTCACCCGTTCACGTACTCGTTAATGAGGTTTATGAGGTTATACATATATACATAATATGTTATACATATAAGTATGAACACATGATGTCCCATCTCGAATGTTCTGGCTGAAGCTCGGCTCTAACGGTCATCGAGTATTTATGGTGTTTACACACGAACCGCGCGCTGACTCACGGCTCGGCCGACCTCCACTCTGCGCCGGTGGACGTGCAAGCGCATCACATACCGTCATTTCCGTTATAATGCACTTGTACCCCCTTATTAATAAACGTGGAGTAGTCTTGGAATAATTACGCCGTGTTTTGTCTTCTTCTCTCTTTCAAATTTTGAACTCGATCGAAAAAGACAAAAGGCGGTGTAACTATTCCACGTTTATTAATAGAGGGGGGGGGGGGGGGGTAGAGTTTAGGAAACGACTGCACGAAATCGATTGTAGTGTCAGAACCCGCAAATAGACTGGCTTTAGTCATTTATGCTCGAGTTTAGGAAAAAAAAGTTTTCTTTTTTCTTTTCAGCCATTGGTTCAAATGGTTGAAAGTTAACACGTAGATATAGCAGTAAAACGATTGCTAATAAAAAGAGACAAATTCTCAGAATACAATAGGTACCTATCCATAGTTTCTTTATTTTAATATGTTATGTTGGAATCTAATATGTAGTCGTGCATGTACCGGGGGCTCACAGTGACCGTGCGGCGATGTCTCCCACACATACACACATTTATTGGAAACTAAACACAAGTACACACACACACACACACTGCACGCACGTTCTATTCAGGTTAAAATTGTTGTATGGTGCAGTTTTTTTTCTATGATTTTGAATGATTTCTTTAATCATAACGACAGATAACGTTAAATATCCCGTCGATTATAATATAATCAGGGAACAACCGCGATAGTTTCAAATAATGGTTGTTTGGTTGAATTTTACATAGATAATTTGTTTGTTTTGAATAACGTAGGGTATGTGCTATGTTTTGATATATGACCATCAGGTGAGAAGTGGCCAAACAATTCTATTCTAATATGTAAAACATTATGAGACGTGGCTGGGAAGCGGCAACAAACAAACGGTCGGCGTCGAGTGGAAGTGTGGAGAGATAACGCGTGGAAGATCTCGTGTGTCGTGCGAGTCGAGTGGCAGACGAGCGTCGCCTGGTGCAACAGTAGCTAGTGCAGGTAGTTACGTCAATGTCCTTGTAGACGATGGGCGGGTCGCGCGCGCGCCGCAGCTGCTCGGCGCGCCTGCGCTCGTCCGCCTCCTCGCTGAGCACCGAGCTGGGCCCCGCCAGCGGCAGCTCCGCGCCCAGCGCCGCCGGGGCGGTCGGACACTCTACTGCTTCTGACATCTCTGCACAACACAAACAGACAGTTCATCTCCCGCTTCACACATTCTTTTTTTAAATTATAAATAGGCTTGCACTTGGCCGCCAACTCGCCTGATGTTAAGCGATGATGCGGCCTACGATGGAGCACGCTTGCCTAGAAGAAACCAATTCACTCTCGACTTGAAGACACCCAGATTGTAACTATCGGGGAACACCCACTCAGGCAGCGCATTCCACAGACTAGCAGTTCGCATTCTCAACAGTGTACGCTTCCTGCGTCATATATCTCGCACGCGCATGCAAAGTGTTAAAAAGTTTATGTTACATATTACATCCTTTTGTGGAAATAATATGAACGAGTAAGACGGATTTACTGATCTTACTTTCAACATTCCCGGAACTGGACTGTATCTCTGTTTTGTTTGTAGTTATTTTTCTTGCTATGTTTTATGTTGTTAAAGATGCTTGTTTTCCGTAAATACATTTTTATTTAAAAAAAAATTAAAGTTAAAATAAAAAAAAATGTGTTTTATGTATGCTTTATCTCAATATATATATATTATATTTATACATATAAGCGAGAGACGGACACGTCTGTAATGTTAGTAAACAACGGTGAAATAAACATTCCCTGTCCCCCGCTGGCGGACGCGGCTTATCCGGCCCAGTCAGACAATATATTAGCTTGTTTGTTTATGAAAACAGTTAGGACACGCATCCATTTTGTCATACAAACGCGTTAGGGCCAAATTCTAACAAAAATAAGATAGCAGGAGACCGCCCCGCTTTACACAGACAAATGCTCAAACATATTACATCGCAGGAAATTAGGGCGAAGGAAGGACGCAAGAACAACGCAGAACGCCGGATGGTATTAAATAACTTTGTGAATAATTTAATTTGATAATTTTTGAAAAGTTTTTTTTTATTTTTATTTTATTTTATATGTGACAAATTGACTATAGAGATATTGGCTTGTGTTTGTTTCCGGCAATGGGTAAATGCGATGCGATGGTGGCAGAGAGGTAGCATGTGCGCTATACAATCTGACGGCACCCGGTTCTATCCTCGGCTCTGCACCAATCACTTATTTAGTACGTATGTGCAGTTTCGACATCATCGTTCAACAACGGTGAAGGAAAACATCGAAAGGAAACCGGCAAACCTTAAAAAAAATTATAGACATGTGACATTGCTCTCTCTCTCTGAAAGAAGGCCTGTGTCCCAGCGGTCGGAACATGAAAGGCAGATAATGATGATGAATAGGTAAATGCCGTTGCTGATGATGACCCTAATCTTAATGCTAGTAACCTTCTGTCCCGGAGACTCCGCGCACTACCATCGACAATGTACTATCTCGGTCTGGCTGGCTGCTCTGAGTTTATTGAAGTTTTCATCAGAGATGATCTCGCTTCTCAGTTTGAGAAACGGTTTCTTGATCAGGTCATTTATTCACCAACAGATATGGGTGACTTATGAACGTCAGATGCAATACATTTTCAAGATTCATACTTTGATAATATTTTCTTGATTTCAGTATAGCAATATTTTATGAGGGCGGTGGTCGGTAACGACGTTTACATGGCACAGCGAGGAATCCAGCTCACGCAACAAGCCACGGATCTCCCTTATTTTATTTCTATTTATTGGGAACATCCCAGTCTGTCGCGGCCGGTGGCAGGCTCTTCTGAGCGATATTTCTGCCTGGGTCTCCCTTTAGAAGTATCTCGATTCAAATGCGATTTCACAATCGAGTTCTAAATAAAGTGAAATAACACGATAATGTCACAGCCGCATTGCGCGGGAGTCACTCGAGTGTCACTGTAAATAGCACTCTCGAAACACTAACCTCACAACTGTATAACCTCACTAATGTATCACACTATTCAATCCACTCGGTAACTTTTTGTCGACTTTTTTTTACAGTTTCACTAAACATTTACTAGAATTTAGAAAATCTATATAAATCGCTGGAATGATAAGTGATCGCGTGCAGCGGACGGCGCGGGGGTCTACCAACGCGTCACTAATAGAGACGTATACACAAGCGCACCATGCGCGGGGGACACCGGGACCAGAGTGGCATGGCGCGCGCCGAGGGGATGCTGTGCTGGCTGCATACGCACCTGGTGCACGTGAGAGGTGAGACGTGGGAGGTGTAGGTGTCGGCGGGAGGCGTGCGGTGCGCGCGCCGGTGCCCGGGGAATGGAGCGAGCCGCTGGCGGCGCGCCAGCGCACGCGCACGCGCACTACCCGACACACTTATTTATAATCGAGAGGATCGAGTAAACACGCGCCGATGGCGATGTATCGTTCACTAACTGACATACACAACCGGGTTAACGATTCCATCAAATTAATATAGGTCGAGAGCTCCCTTCCCTTCCTTGCCAAGCTGCAGCCTCGCTTATGTATTTACGAAAAAATGTCCTGCAACTACAACAGGCTATCGGACAAGCGTTTGAATCGTTAAAAATAACAATAAAAAAAGTACCTACACAAAAGAAATTATTCAAACTGACCAATAAAGTTCTGTGTATAAGCGTTTTTGGTCAAATTAGGGATGGATGCTCTGTCCCTTTCCCGTAAAGCTAGTATCTGTATAGAGTTTGTATAGCGTACTTACAAATGACGGCATAGGTATAATTATATATAAGAAAAGAAAGAAAAAGCGCTCTACTTTTTGTTTTCAGTGATCGACTCCATATCTATTATTGTTATTTGATTTTATTTTGTTTTGTTTCATGTTTTGTAGCTAGTGACAGCAGTAATTAATAAATTTTCAATTTATTAATTTCATACCTAGATGTAACATGAGTGCTAGGTCCACATCTAGAAGGAAATATATTTAGTTAGATATTAAGTACTGTTTGTTAATTTAATGGTAGTTCATAATGTATTTCCAGTTTTGTGGTCTTTCAATAAAAAAAAAAAAAAAAAAAAAAAAAAAAAAAATATCATCATCAGCCAGAAGACGTCCACTGCTGAACATAGGCCTCCCCCTTCAACCTCTACACTGAACGCTTGCCTGCCATCTGCATTTACTGGATGCCCGCGACCTTTGAGTATGGATCTACCTACAGATCCATACTCAAAGCCCGCGACTCTCGCGATGTCCAGTGGATGCAGATGGCAGGCTGTCGTTCAGTGTGGAGGTTAAAGGGGGAGGCCTATGTTCAGCAGTGGACGTCTTCTGGCTGATGATGATGATTAAACGCTATAAAACATATCTCTTCTCTACATAGTATAAATTGAAGTCGCTTTCCGCGTCTATCTGTCTGTCTGTATGTCTGTATGGCCGCTAACTCCTCCTAAACCACGCAACGGATTTTGATGCGGTTTTCACCATCAGTTAGATAAATTTTCAAGGAGGGTTTATATATATAACTAGCGACCCGCCCCGGCTTCGCACGTAAATTGCACCCGTGCGAAGCCGGGCGGGCGGGTCGCTAGTACATTATAAAAAAAAAACTATTATGTAATCGAAGATGGTCTATCAATATGTGTTTATAGATTCGTACGCGGGATATGTATGTACAGTCCTACCGTGCTGGAGGTGGCACGGTTCTAGAGAGGAGCCGACCTATTTGCGGCTCATTCAACTAAAAACTAACACAACAAATAGATGCGGTCAATCACACGGCGACCGACTGCTTCTGTATCTGCGGGACAATGGCTACGAGTGGCGCCATCTCTGTACCATCTCCAGAACTAGTGTGGGATCGAGTATCACTCGATACTGCCATCTTATGTCTTAAAACATACAAACCCGCAGGCTTTACTCACTCTCAGATGTTGAAGAGTCTTACGGCTAACTCGGTATCAAACTAACGTTAAATCCGCTCAGTTGGAACATCACGCGACTGTAAACCGTATCTGGACGCGTTAAGTTTCACGTTCGTGTGATTTTCCAAAGGGATTAAATCTTTCTCTGTGACGTTTGTCGTCGATTCTGATGTACTCTAAACTAAATTAAACTAAATTTTACGGCTTTAAAATTGTTGCCAGCCTTCTGTCGCGCATTAAAATGATACATAGATCATGATCCAGAAACGACGCCATTATGTGTCCGCTACTCCGCTACACAGCACACACCTGAATAAACGTGAATAGTATTCTCTCTGATTGACATATGACAAGAAACTATATATTATTATCATCTATTTTGAAGATGGTTATAAAGTTGATCCTCATACAAACCAAATGTCGCGAGCATTGCTTAACGTAAGTAACGTTTATAAGTAAGGCCGTAAGTACCAAAAACATGGCAAATAATTCAAGTTTAGTTTTTGATAATCCGAAGTTAGGTTAATGGCGTAACTAAACTTCCTACAGGACAGGCGAATATCATTTGAGACAATAAGATGGTGGCTCACTCACTCAACTCGACTCAGAAATCAGTCGACCAACTTTTCCGTACAGTTGACCAAGTAAAGGAACTAAAAATGTTGTACGGCTGTCAGGTTTGTTAAAAAAATACGCTGGTGACGCCCTCGTTCTACTGAACAGAAGTTTGTCGCACTGCAAACATGGCCTTTATTCTGGCTCGGTCGAGATTATATCGGACTCCGTCTCTCTTTCTAATATGAGAGATAGATAATCAACTGATAATAAAGATCTCTCGGCGGCGGCAGAATGAGGTCCCTCGAAAATATTTACGGATTGAAGACTACGAATATGTCAATAAACAAAAAACTAAAAATAAGAAAACGAAGAATACGCCATTTTATAAGAAACGTTACGCCCGTCCCGCCATCTATCTCCCGTGGATATATCCACCAGCGTGCCCGTGCTCTGTAGGTAGACAAAAAAACAACGGAGAAAGGATGTTATCCTCTCCCCGTGGAAAAATTGTGTACTGCCCATGCTAGACCAGTAGCAATATAGTAGCAAATAAAGATAATTATTTTAAAAAAATATATATATATAAATTAATAAATAAATAAAAATGTTTCGTTATATAAATGTTAGTTGTTTAAATGCAACTTGATAAATTTGTCGAGCACTGTACCGAAAATGTGTAGATATTGTAGGTAGATTGTGGTCGAGTCTCACCGGGGTCGAGGTCGAGGTCGGGGTCGAGGTCAGTCCCGCCTCGCTCGCGCTGCAGTTTCTTGCGCTTCTTCTCCTTGCGTCGTTCCTTGCGCGCCAGCTTGTCTGCCAGCGTGGAGCGCTGCGCCTCCAGCGACCGCGACTGGATCCTGCAACAACGCGCACTCTACAGCGCACTGGCTCTGTGCCACCTCCGCTGCTTGTTACCTGCTGTCAGTAACAAGACACTCACCATCCCCCGCGAGACTGCTCCGCGACCGAGGTGCCGCGAACCCCCCACCTCCCCACGACACCTTACTTGCTTCATCTGTGGTTTCAGGCTAAATATTTCCTACACTTGCTAGTCCTCAACAATAATTAATGTTACGAAATATTGATTCCTGAAGGATCTCTTGAAGGGAACCGCAGGGAAACGCTGGATGCAGGCCACTTCCAACCGGACCTTTTGGAGATCGATGGGGGAGGCGTATGTCCAGCAGTGGACGTCCTATGGCTGAAATGATGATGATGATGACGATGTTTCGAACGGTAAAATTTGATACTTTTATTTAGCTTACGTGTACGTAACGTAAAATACTTGAAAGAGGAACCACGTGACATAACTGTAACGTCTGGGAACGTAACCGGAATGAGATACATTTAATTCTTATAGCACTCAACACAAACACTATATGTATGGTTTTTATATTTATTCAGTCGAAGAAATATAAACAATACCATCGAAACGCATCTACTCATTACATGGTTGTTATAGATTAAGTACTATTTTATTTTTAATCTGTGAAGAGATAAATAGGAAAACGTCATCCATGACATTTCGTGGGGAATGGCGTACAATGTACATGTAAGGCATCGAACAGGCTCTCGACATCGGCGCATTACATGGAATGGATCGAGCTTCGAATGGATATTTGAGGAGAGTACGAGGTGAGCCCGCTCGTGGATCAACAGCGCAGGATATGTGGATCAGAAAGGTCTGTGGTGCGGCTGCGTGTACGAGTCCGGCAGCGGCGGCGTGCGCCTGCGCAGCGCGCGCAGCACGTGCACCGCCGCGGCCACCGCGCGCGCCACCGCCGCCAGCCGCACCGCCGGGCCCGTCCCGCCGCCCGCCCGCGCCGGGCTGCCGGCCGGCCGCCCGCCCCCCGGCCGTGGGCCTCCCGCGGCAGAGGATGCGGCCGGCGAGGGACGTCGCCCGCCGGGCCTGCGGGGAGGGGAAGGAACTAGGATTAGGACTGGGGACATGATTGGATACTGGTTGGATTGGAGACCGAGGATATATAAGATTGGGATGAAATCAACAAGCCACGCCAGGCGGATGGCAGGTTACAGCCATCGTACAGCTGGTGGGTTGAACATTAGTGTATTGTTGATATATGATTACAGCTCTAAAATTTTAACAATCTTTCTCTACATATTGAAATGGAAAGAGATTAAAATAATGTTACTCGTGTAGATGAGTTGTGTGTAGAGCCGTGCAGCCGGCTGGAGCACGTACCTCGCCTCCTCTATCTGGTTGTTGAGCGCGTCGTAGTCGGGGCTGTCCTGCCGGCCTGGCCGCGCGCCGCCCGCGCAGTACACCGTCTGCGGACACACGGGACCACTCATTCTACTGTGACCGACTCGACGGAACAACTACTGGTGCAGAATGGAACTTGATGTACTCGCACACACTCGGTGCTCCCGTACGCCTCTACAATGTGCACAACCGTACACAAATACATTCTATATTGTTAACTCCACTTTGAGCGTACATTAAACTAAATCAAAGAAATTCAACAACGAACAAAAAATATATTAGAAAATCAATAGGAAGTACATGTTATATTATCACACATCTGCCGGTGTACGAGTGTGGGTCGGGCGGGGGGGCCGCGCCGCGGGGCGCCGGGGGCGGAGACTCTGCGAGCAGCGCGCGCGCGGGGGCCGGGGCGTGCGGCAGGGGGGGCGCCGCGGCTGCACTGCGGCTGTCGCTACTCTGCAATCAATATTCGTACACTGTCATTTAGAACACGTTGCATTAAAAATAATAAAGAAAACAAAGCAAAAACAAACAGAAGCCAATAAAAACCAAGCAAACCCAAATATTCAGCGAGAACGACGAAAACTGCACAAAGCTTATAGAAATATAGAATGAATGTTCCGAAATATACGAGTGAATGAACCAACTCACTGGTGCAGCCGGCACCTGGTCCGCAGCGACCACCTCACTGGTGCAGCCGGCACCTGGTCCGCAGCGACCACCTCACTGGTGCAGCCGGCACCTGGTCCGCAGCGACCACCTCACTGGTGCAGCCGGCACCTGGTCCGCAGCGACCACCTCACTGTTGTCTTCTCTCACAGTGTCGGAGGAACGTTCAAATATTTAAAACTTCTACAATGATACGCGACAGGCGCGTACGAAACAGCCACGACAATTTCAGCCGATTAAATTTAATTATTTATTTGTAGTTGGATAGCCAACAGCCTTCTTACACATAAATATATAAATAATAAAAACACCTCGCTCGGCCAACAAAAGTTATCAAAAGAAAGAAGCTTAATTAAAAGAAATTAAGTGTAAGGAGTACCATCTCACGCTTTACAACATTTGTCTGTATTGTGTATCCGTGTAAGTGGTGTCGACGGTACGTGCCACTGTCACACGTCTCCCGGGACCAGGGGCGGATCCAGGATTTCATTTTGGGGGGGCCATTCTGACAAGGTAGAATGGAACAAGGTGGGATTCGAAGGAATCAAATCGAAAAATTGAGTCGAATGTATAGAATTGCTAGGTGTTAGGGTGGGGGCATAGCCCCCATTCCCCCCTGGATCCGCCAATGCCCAGGACACCTCTCGGAGTCCGTGTAAGTGGTGTCAACGGTACGTGCCACTGTCACACGTCTCCGGGGACACCTCTCAGAGTCTCCGAGCCAAATGTGGCCAGTGGGAGCCCAGGTATACCATGTCCGTGCGTGGGCGCCAGCTGCGTCAGCAGCGTGGTTAGCGCGGCGCGCTGCGGAGCGGACAGCAGCTCCTCGGGCTGCCGCAGGATGTGTTTGGGCACTCGCGCGCCGCACAGGAAGCCGGCTGCTTCGTCGCTGAAGTGGTTACAGTTGTGCTCCAACAGGTTGTACCCCGCCGGCCTGCAACACGACCAACTAAACTTGTAGGGACGGACGACGGGGGAATACTCCGCTCAGTATGAGGAAATGGAAATATGGAAAACGGTCGCGCGACCGGGGCGTGTCGGCTAGCAGTGCACTGGCGACATCTGCAGCGCGCCGGGGCTCGGCGGACAGTGCGCTCCTGCCCCGCGCAGCACTCGCGCCGTACTTAGATAGGTATTAATAAACGTACTTATACCTCTACTATATCGGTGGTGATAGTTCATGTCCGTGTAACGAGGCGCACGTGCCAGAGACGGCGCGGCACTGTGCCGGTAGCTTCGGCTCTTTCAATCTATTTGATGTTTACCAGCAAGCTTTAACGAACTAACTATGTACACAAATATCAGTAATAGTGAGTCGTGAAACAATAGCGAGCTCTAAGAAGTACATCTGATCGAACATACAGTCCCTGTGTTGTTCATCATCATCACAGCGCACACGCGGCCACTCGGCCCGAGCCCGGGTCGCGCGGCGAGGACGTGGACGTGCATACTGACGTGTAGGTGGTGGTGGAGAGGCCATGGATGTAGTCCACGAACACCTGGTACGGCACGAAGGTCTCGCCGAGCCGCTCCACGCGCTGCGGCTGTCCCAGCTGCGTCGTGCCCTGCACACACCATATATAATGCGTTACACTCATAGCCAGCGTGCAGCGACGGTGACGTCATGGAACTCACACAAACTCAGAACAGATATTTGAATTCAACATTCAAACGTCTGCCCGACCGGGAATCAAACCCGCGACCTTCTGCTCATAAGGAAGACGTGCTACCGCTGAGTTGAACCGGTCATCTGATACCGTTCTTGGATGATAGACTACAGCGAGGATGTGTGATCGGTTATTACCAGCCGAGTAGAATGTCAAACGCAAGCTGACATACAAGGAAAACAAATGCGGACCTCCTGTCAGATAATATACGGTGGGAGGTCTCCGTAAACTACACTTATCTCATCAGAGACTTCGAAGGAGTCTATTTATAAATAGTACTGGTAGGTACAACACGTTTTTGGATCTTGCTTTTTTCTCGAAAATCTGATATAATAAGGAAAGGTTATAAATACTTAGATTTGTACGTGTTAGTGCTTTATGTCTAACTTTATTGAGTAGTGAAAAAATAATTTGAATTTGTGAGTATTTATAATAGGGCTGTTAGGGCTTTTCTTAGGGACTTAGGACTTAGGGATAGAGTCGCTAGTTGCGCGTAACGCAGAGGACAGTGCGGTGCCGAGTATCTAGTTAGTATCGTGTGGCCAGCGAGCGCCGGTGCTGTCCGCGAGACACTCGGCGCTCGGCTCGTACAGTCTCGGAGCCGCATGTTCGCGGCTCGTCTATTTTCGTGTGTTTGTGTCCAGGTGCGGAGGAGATGCGCCGGCGCCTGTTTCTGTTTACATTACCATGTGTTACCGGACATTTAATGAACAACGGTTTTTTTATACAATGCCTAATGGCGAGGTTTGGTTTGCAATTCAAGACTGATTCAGGCACTGAGTTAGATACTCATTTGATTTGAAACATCTCATAAAATTACTATATTGTATGGAATGTCAAACTGCTGCTATATAGGATATACATAAACTAGACAAATTATGTTACATGGCTAATAGAATGGTGTCAGGAAATATTTGAAATATAGGTACATATATACACAGGTGACGTAATGCCATCGATTCTGTCTGATGCACTTTAAACTTAACTAAATTTGACAGCTCTAAAATTGTTGCCAACCTTCTCACACATATTAAAATGAAAAGAGAGGCAGATAATTTTAGTCCTGTCAGATTGGTTTAGTGTAGTGAGTGGTATGACAGAATCGACGCCGATAGCTTTTATTTACCGCCGGGTTGTCTGCACCGCTGACCATCACTACTCTACTAGATATCACACTGTTGTTAACGGGAGGTTATCCGAGGCGCGTAGGCAACAAAACGCTCCCTCAGCCCCCGCCAAGTTATAGCGACGATGTATTTTACAATGCTAGAGTCAGGACGCCCGCGGGGGGAGTGCAACGACAAAAACGAACATAGATCCGACCTCGATGACGCCTGGCGCGGCACTGAACGCGGCACGCCAAAATTCTCGCGTCCTTTTTACGCTTTTAATTTCACTAAAAAACGACACTATTCACTATCAAAAATCTATCCAAATAAAAAAATGCTGAATAATATTGCCTTTCAGTACATGCAATTTTCAAGTTGTTACGAGTTTTCATAAGAGCATAAAATGAAAAAAATAAACTAAGTCGACATTGTTTCAGATTTTTTTTTGTACGAGGAAAGTTTATTCTATCGTGTTTTGAACCAAATCATAAACTCTAACACAGATGTATCTGTGACATGTATTTTTTTCCAGCTCAAATATTGTAATTTAAGTGAATAAAATTGATTTAAAACCGTCAAATTTGGTATAAGAGGCTCTTAAATGGCTCACTATACACCACTAGTAATGTTCCGACACTATAGCCGATGTTGTCGATGTTGGCAAATGTCTCTGTTTGATACAAATAACTCAACTAGGAGATGTTGATGTCACGTGGTCGTGTCTCCGCCGGAGTTACCAGTGTCCGAGCCGCTCCAAGCGCCGGCTACAGTCGCTGTGTCTCGTCCCTGCCGGAGTTACCAGTGTCCGAGCCGCTCCTAGCGCCGGCTACAGTCGCTGTGTCTCGTCCCTGCCGGAGTTACCAGTGTCCGAGCCGCTCCAAGCGCCGGCTACAGTCGCTGTGTCTCGTCCCTGCCGGAGTTACCAGTGTCCGAGCCGCTCCAAGCGCCGGCTACAGTCGCTGTGTCTCGTCCCTGCCGGAGTTACCAGTGTCCGAGCCGCTCCAAGCGCCGGCTACAGTCGCTGTGTCTCGTCCCTGCCGGAGTTACCAGTGTCCGAGCCGCTCCAAGCGCCGGCTACAGTCGCTGTGTCTCGTCGCTGCCGGAGTTACCAGTGTCCGAGCCGCTCCAAGCGCCGGCTACAGTCGCTGTGTCTCGTCCCTGCCGGAGTTACCAGTGTCCGAGCCGCTCCAAGCGCCGGCTACAGTCGCTGTGTCTCGTCCCTGCCGGAGTTACCAGTGTCCGAGCCGCTCCAAGCGCCGGCTACAGTCGCTGTGTCTCGCTGTTCACACGTCATCTAATCGCTGGTACGAGATATTATTACTTCAGAGTGCATTCTTCCGTACGTATGAGATACGGCGAGGTGCTCCAGAACATCGTTAGCGGCATCATATTATTAGACAGCGATGCACCCTCCCCCCACCCCTCCCCCGTCAGCACTGCGTTTGAGCATTCGCACTAGGCGTCAACCATCCGCTGTTCTACATAGCCACGGCTCGAAATAGTGCCCATTTAAATCCGTCTCGCTCGTACCCATACAACAAAATAGAGACGCGTACATCTACCGGTGGAAGAATGCGATTTTCACCGATCATTAAGGTGACTTTGTTTTTCACGAACGCCGAGGAAACGGATCGGTCGTGACGGCGGCGGTGTTTTACCGCGAGAAGAGCTCCGATAAACCGCGCACAAAACGAGCGCACTCACGTTTCGATGCAATTTATACGGCGGCGGCCAGGTGATAAACCGCGACTGCCGGCACTTTACACGGGAATGGAGGCCGGAGACGTCACGCGCAATTATCGTAAATGCAACGCAAATAGAGCTTTTGTCTTGGAAATTCAAATGTTCAGTTCAGTCGAATCCGCGGCGAAAGCTCCACATTTCACATTCCACACGTTCGACAGTGGCATAACGCGCAACGCACGCGGAAGCGTGCTCACGCGCTCGTGACAAATATTGCGGTAATTGCAGTTCGCTTATTGTCATATTGGCGCCTCTCCGTGGACGGGAATAGACAATGTTTACATGTATGCTACACATGAATGCGCTCGATCTATCCTGGACCGAGGCACCTGGGCCTGCCGCTCCCCCCGGAACCTCGGAGCACGCGTACGATGCCGCGGGAGATGGCTAAGTATCGGGGGTTCTGAGTACGGTGGTGGTGATTGCTCGGAATTCGCGGGTAACCCGATGGAAAGCGTCGAGCGCGCGACTCGTGCGTCCGCCGGGAAACTGTTTATATGCGGCTAATGTTACCCTGACGATGACATTAAACTGGCATCACAGGTTTATGACTTCTTTATGATGATTGCCTTCCGATAGGTTAGCGTATGTGTTAGTGTATGGACCAACAGATTTTATAAAGCCAGCGTCGAACGACTATTCTGCTTGCCACAAGATACAAAGAAGGTCGCTGAGCTGATGGCCAACCACCACAACTGGAGAGGCACCTGAAGCATGATAAGTGTAGGTGGAGCGTAGTTACTGCATCGGTATTCTTTTGACAAATGCTTTGTCTTGCGCCTGCAGCCTGCCAATTATTCGGCAGACATCAGTTTAAACTAAACCATGGATTGTTAATAATTCCTTTCCATGCACGGTTGCCTGGAAGAGATCGCTTTCAGCCGCCTAAAGTCGCCTGTAAAAGGCCCGTTTTCTTAGGACTTTTAGTACAGAGTTATGTTATTTTTCATTACCCGACTATGACATAAAATGTAGGAGAGTTGTTAGTATCCAAATAGCTTGCACATTTGAGTGTATCACGCACCTACACTCGCGCACGTCTGGAAGATAATTGCAACAAGACAATTGTAATGTTGGGAATACCGTAATAATAATAATTTGTAATTTGTGCACAAGGTTTGTGGTGCAAAAGGCAGGCTGTCGTTCAGTGTGGAGGTTAAAGGGGGAGGCCTATGTTCAGCAGTGGACGTCTTCTGGCTGATGATGATGATGATGATGAATTTGTAAATAGTAATAATTAGATTTTGTTTATTATTGTGTACGGCGAGTGAGTACTGCGTCATTGTCTAAATGAGATATCGGAAGCTATTTTAATCTGATGACAAAAAATATTATGAATGTATAAGAATAGAAGCCGCGTGGGCGCCAGCTGGTGAACTGATTCACGGTTCAATCACGTATCTCATCTCCCTACATCTTGATTGGAACAAGTTTACTTTTATAAGAAAATCCCAAATCATGTTCAATAAAAATCGTACAAAGGAAACAAGGTCGCGAACTAACCAGAGACCGAGCCAAATATTTATTAAAGTTTTTAAATTAAAGAAAAGAAAAAGAAAACTTTCAAGCTAATTGACGAAAATGGTGACTCTTCTATTCGTTAGAAAAGCCGTGGAGTTTATGTTTATCAAAACCTATGGTTGAATTTATATTTGCCTTCCATAGCAAAATTGTTACTATTTGTTTTGCCGATGGTACTCACAGTTCGGTTATTTATAAAGTGGTCAATCTATTTTTCCTATTGACGCGCAAGAGTACCTGCTTTCTCTAAGTGTGTCAATGTCGACTTATTTTGTGCGACTCGCTATTAAATAGTTGTTTATAGAAAAAACCGGACAAGTACGAGTAGTACTCGTGCTCTGAGGGTTCCGTTGGACAGAACCCTCAGAGCGCGAGTGCAAAAAAAACCTAAAGTTGAAATATTGAAAGACAAACTTTACTTTGTAGTTGATTATAAGGTTCTTCTATACATTCCAACTACAAAATGTAAGTTTGTAATAGCAAAATAATAATTTTTAAATGATATAACTTAAAATTTGTATTTTTCAGATTTATTCCTATATACGTGCTATGAGACCTTGCTTTTTACC
Organism: Agriopis marginaria; assembly: GCA_932305915.1. NCBI lineage: Eukaryota > Metazoa > Arthropoda > Insecta > Lepidoptera > Geometridae > Agriopis > Agriopis marginaria. Next base: position 18,311,149 of record OW029925.1, read on the forward strand.
AAATTTTATGATTCTAGGTCAACGGGAAGTACCCTATAGGTTTTGATTCCCCTGTGAAATCGCAAAATATGCGACATAAACGTTTGATTGCGTTGACTTACAACTTTTATTTTTTTACAGCCGAAAGAAACCGTAGACCCAAGTATTTAGTATAAATTTCAACTTGATACCTCTACGCGTTCTTGAGAAAAAGGGTCTTGACAGACGGACAGACAGACGGACAGACAGACGGACAGACAGACGGACAACGAAGTGATCCTATAAGGGTTCCGTTTTTTCCTTTTGAGGTACGGAACCCTAAAAAGAATCGGGGAAATAAGTAAGATGAACAGCAGCGTTCTTCTTTATGGATTGTAAAAAAGTGAGGGTTTTAGAAAGGTTTCGAAGCTAGGCTGTCACCGCGCACCGCCGCCGCCGCCGGCTGTACCTGCAGTATCCGAGTCTACCCATGACTGGGTGATGACTCTTTTAATGCACTCCACTAAGAAGTTTGATAAAGTTTGGAAATGCGTCAGGTGGTATCATAGTACGCAAGCTTGTGTTGAAGGGATGCTATTCACGTAGTTGGCGAGGCAGCTCCCACGGCGGCACGCTGGAACAGACACGCAACCCTGCTGGTCACGCGCAGCTTGGCGCGCGCCGCCGGCCTCTCTGCCAGCGATGTCACATATGGAAATATGGATATCATACTCGTCTCCTTTGTTCAGTCTGCGTGCTGATATATCGGGTGATTAGTAGCCCTGTGTCTGCCGCGCGTGGGCGACAGATACAGCGCGTGTCGCAGATGAGAACGTGCGCAGGAACGTGCCCTGTTCACTATCCTGACCATGTGTTATTCGCAATCTATTTAACATTATAAATAACGAAGTCGCGTACAGTCGTCTGCAATCATACGTATTCATTTCATAATACTTCATATAATGTCATAATCTTATCTATAATGTGTATATATACTAAACTACTTACTCATATGAGATCAACGCAAAACCTAAACTACTGCGCTCGCGCATTGAGGGTTCCGTACCACCACAACATACAACCAGTTATTGTTTAGGCATAACGCCATCCTAAAATAGTATTTTGCTACAGTGACGCTCGAGTATAACACGATTATAACTTTGTAATGAACAGAAATTTGTCACCGACTCGCACTTGGCCATTATTTGTTATTTGTTGTTATATTTCAGAGTGTGTACTATAATCATACCAAGTTTGACACTTGTACGTAATACCGTTTTTACATTAGAGTCAATACAAAAATATGTAAGAAAACGGGTATATAATTATACTGACCGGCGCGCAGCTGGTGATGCCGTGACCGCCGTAGAAGAACTCGCGGCCGTACGCCACCAGCGCCGTGTGCCACACGCCCTCCACCGGCCGGCCTGCGGACCAACAACACTGCACTCACAACACGAGACCAACCCACTCTTTGCACCACTATCTGCTGCACAATGGACACAAACTCTCCATTGCCTTCTTCATCCACGTCACCACAACACCTAGACTGCTTTTCATCATCATTATTTATACTACCATCTACGCCACTGGAGCGTGTGTGCAATACACCCCAAGCGGGACGTCAGTGCAGGACTTATCGCCCCCATCTCGAATAAGAATGGACACAAACTACGCTTCACAACTTTGTCGCAATAATAAGTGCCTATTTTATGTCCTACATATAGAATAGTTACGAGTTCTTCCACACCAAATGTCTAAGCCAATTCAAACAAACCTTTTACAAGGCTAAGGAACAGTTACAGAGTTAAGTAGAAACAAACATTATCAGGATTTACTCATGAATTGATGATCGTGACCGGCTTTCTAGTGAAACTGTCAAATCATATCTCACAAGCTGCTATACAGCTGCTATACACATCACATGATATTGCAATCGCGTCTGATCAACATTCAGACATAAACCATTAAATAAACCGGCCAAGTGCGAGTCGGGCTCGCACACTGAGGGTTCCACACCACAACAAAATACGGTACACAATAAGGTTGTTCCAAATAACCCAATTACCAGTTAATATAACGCTTTCCATAATTGCCCAAGCAATTGCTATGCAGCCACAGTTAATTACTATGCTACAGGCACTTGAGTATAACAAAATTATTTTATTTTATTTTGATTTCGGAAAAAGCTAGAAAAAGAAAACAATATCATGAGCATTACATAATATATTACTGCAACAGTAATATATGTAATGCTCATGATATTTTTTTTCTTCTTCATGTCAGGCACTGGGTGGGTCTGGAACTTTGAGTTTTTTAGATGGATCGTATTCCAGACAACTTTGGGAACCACTGCTCTAGAGATACACTCATGCATTAACGGAACTATTAATTAGTTGTAACACAAGGAACATGGAATGTTCATTGCATTCATGCAACAATCTCCAGTGTAAATAAATGCATAGTGTCTCACCAATGATGGCCGGCGCGAGCAGGGAGGCGAACCCCAGGGTGAGGTCGTAGATGTAGAGGTCCACGGGCAGCCCTGCCTCCGACATGTCTGCAGCGCGGTGCTCTCTGCAACCAGGGTTACACATCACTACAGGGTGACCACATGCACCCGCCTGCCCTCCACATCATTCTGAACATAACCTACACTACACATTCTCATTCACTTTATATAACTTGTCAATATAATCTATGTATATAAAATGAATCACTATATACGTTGGTCATACCATAACTTGAGAACGACTTTACCGATTTCATTCATCTTTTTTTAAAAGTTTTCTAATACTTTGTAGAAGGTTCTTACGGAAAGAAAAATTTGGAAAATTGCACGACGAACTTAAAGACAATTTTAATTCGCGAGTGAAACCACGGGGCGCAGCTAGTTACAAATAATAATGAATATTCTACAAAGAAGCAGGTTCATAATTTACATAAAATAATATTTACCAACGGCACAGATACGAAAATAGATTACATTAATGTGAAAAATACGTAATAAAAATAAAAAATATTTAATGTATAAATATTTGCTCATAATATTTTCAATTGAATAGTTATTATTTAATTTGACTTATGTACACATACCTAATAATATTATTAAAATGCACTGTTTATATAAGTTTATTTACATCGTTGTAGAAAGTGTACTGGAGAAGTTTGACTTGTAACTATGGAGTTATTAATAATGAATTGTATTGTATTGTAAAGGAATTCATATCATGGAATGATAGATCATGATTACAGTAGAGCTGTCAAGCCCCAGCACTGGCAGTTACAGTCATCTTGGTTCAATCAGTTCCCAGTCTGATATATAATATTAATATACCAACTCTTAGGTATAACTTATTATCAATCACTATAAAAGATAAGTTTGGCTTACCAGAGGTAGGTAACACTGTTACGTCAGTCACCCTTAATTTATAAATGGACGGTTTTGTAAGGCTGTTTGTTGCACTGTAGGCATGCACTGGAGAGCTGCCGTAGTGAACGGTGTCGCGAGAAGCTGCGCCGATGCACCGGGGGCGGGAGGCGTCACTCCGCTCGGGCGCACGCCACAATCACTACTACTAACTACCTGCACTATTAATAAACCGGCAGATACGCGACACGAGCGCGCACCTTTGCCGACTTCGCTCAGACTCCGTCACATTCGCAGGAGACTCACGGCACGCCCGAATAGCTATGTATTTATTTATTTGCTATAATTTGTAGGTCACATGAAGTTCTTAATAACTACAAAGACAAAAAGATAAAAGACAGTCGGTACTACTCGGTACAAAGACGCAGCGCAGCAATTCCGGATTAATATTCCGGAAGTACTTGGTCTAATTGATTACATGTTTACAAGTGATCATTTCTAAAAGTGCATTTATATTTAGGTAATAATATCCTTTACGCTAAAACCTGGCTAAAACTCACCAGTCACTTGCCAGTCACCAATAACTTACTTACCACAATAGAGAAAACATTTATAAACGATCGAAAACCGAAAACTTGATGTAATACAGCTGTGGTAGAGATGAGTTTTGTTTATAATTCTTCGACTTCGTCAGATAGTTTTATATTTTATTTTGACACATAGTTATATAATAAATAACTATGTCCGGAAACGGTAGAAACATAATTTTATTTACATTTTGCTGAATTTGCGCGATTTATTTATCTTTGCGATTGAACTTGACTTAAATGATTTTGACATGACATATTGACTGACATAGACTTTGACATCCTACCCACCAATTTTTTTGTCTTTTTTCCTGGACACGCTAATTATCTTTAGCGCTGAGTTTGGTTCATTTTCAACCGTATTAAAAAAAGTTACGTTTTTAGTTGAGAATGCAGATTTATAGAGCTAAAAAATCTTTAACATCCAGTGCAAAAAATATTGTTCTACGACAAAAAATAACGAAGTTATGACCAATTTACTAGCGAAGTTCACTGGCCGGCCGGCGCGATAGTTTGTGACGTCACTGTGATGGTTGGCTTTTTAAAAGAGGTGTTTGTGCATTTTGGCTCATTACAATATTTTTACATAGTTAAAAAGATGAATTAGACACAAATTGAAATAAATCCAAAGAATTTTCCTAAAAAGTATCCAACTCAATTGATTTTGTGATAAGTCCATAGTTATAAGAATTATGTGTGCACAATATTTAATAGTTGCCTAAGAACTACGTTTTTAATTTTAATCAAAAATTTTATACCTCAATTAATCAAATTTGCTACTATAACGGCCTAAAAATAACAAAATGGACTAAGTGACTTTTAGAACTAGGCCATCCATAGAAGCTTTTTTGGTTACGCGCATGATACGTCGCGAGATCTCCACCGATTGTAATGATTTGGTTTTTTTTTTGTTTCTTATCAGCCAGCAATCACTTCTTTGTTTTTGCGAACGTTTCCCTTACATTACACCCCCGGTATAACTTGAGGGTGGTCCCATATTATAATTATAAATATAAAAACTAGCTGCGCCCCGCAGTTTCACTCGCGTAGTAAAGAAAAATGATGATCATTATGATGAAAAGTTGTCTATGTCACTCTCTGGCTCTTGAACTATGCCCATGCAAAAAATCAGGTCGATCCGTTGTTCCGTTGCAGCGTGAAAGAGGAACAAACATCCATACATCCAAACTTTCGCGTTTATAATATTAGTAGGATATTCCACTACACCATGATCCAATAAAACAAGTTCTAGCGCTCCGGGGATTATCCCGCAATGACGTCACTGTCCAGTTGCCACTTTATTGTAACAAACACTGATAAAGGTACAGAAAAGAGAATTTTTTTTTTTCTTTTCTTTGAATAAAGGGAAACAAAGTTGTTAATAATCTATTAAATAAAATACAAAAAGCATTTCAATTGTCATTTGATTTGTTCGCTCAAGCAAAGCAATTCAAGAATTGAATATATTAAACACAATATTTGTCAAAACCACATTGATTTATTGGATTCCCACAGGTAATATACGGAAATTGGGGAGTTATAATTTCACGCTACTGTTAACACAGAGAGTCCGCCATTGTTTCGTGTATCGTGATCTCTTCGAGAGAGATGACGACTTGTTGTAAGTTACTTATTCTGCTCTTACTTATGCACGTGTGCGTGTATCCATGACATATTTGACGACATCATTGCGGGACGCCCACGTGACATTTTTTCTCGGAGCGCTATACCTGGCGGAGTATAATATTATTATACCATGCACTACACATACTAAACTTAAGTTTTTATATGGAAACTGACGTAGTTCTAAACATGTTGTTTAGATTTTATAAATTCTCTCACGATTCCAGTAACCGGTTACTCTGAATCAGAATGTACAATGTAATCAAGTGAACGACCAAATACACAGAAAATATATTTTATCCGTTTAAATTCTATTTTCTGTGACCAAATGTAAGTGTTAAAGGTGAAACTTCATTTCATTTATTTAGTTTTTTTGTGCTAGTATTATAATACTAGGCTTTGATTTTCTATATATAATCAAAGAATACTAGGACACCAAACAGGCAAAATTGCCAAGTAAAAAAAACAACTCCTTAAATGAATGTATCCGAATCCGAAGATAAAATTCATGTCATGCATGTCATTGTACATGTTTCATAGTCACTAAAATAAATCATAATATTTTTAGCATTGAGCCGAAATGGGAATAACTCTACTTTTTAGTCAGAAAGAAACAAAGATAGAAAGTAATGCTTAATATCAACCAATTACAAAAGTGACTTTTTCGAAGCTGACAGTTGACTCTGACTGATTGTGATTCGTTGTGTCAGTCAATGCATTGTTGGTGTTTTGCAGTTTTTAGTTTTTAATTAATTTTTATGTCGGGATCAAAGAAAATGGTAATAATGAGGACATTATTCTGGTCACCGTATCCTGAATAGTAAATAAAAATTTGCTAATTAAATCGTTTAGGCTCAGCTTGCTCGTCATAATAGAAGTTTGACTTCCGCGATCACCGAAAATTTAAATGTTTCTTCTGTATCGAACGGGGGTACTGTCTGTCTTGGGAAATATCCTACAGGAAGTCCACGAAACGTGCGGCACCGATCCTCCGTTGAGCTCGGTGAAGACTACGTGTAGTGGGAGTGACGGTGCGATGCAATGTGTTGTATGTGCAGATACTGCGGGTGCAGTGCGCGGACGGCACGGCGCGTGTGGAGGCAGCGCCCGAGGAGGCCACGGTGGCGCTGTACGAGCGAGTGCATGCTGCGCTGGCGCTCAGCTCGTTCGCATTCGCGCTTCACAAGGACCGGCAGAAGCGTGAGGAAATCGTGTCGAGCAAGTCCCGCCGCCTGCGCGACTACCGTCTGCAGCACGGGGACATGCTCTATCTCAGCCCCGTGAACGGAGCTGTACTCTTCGACCAGCCCTCCACCAGCGCAGGGGTAAGACTCGCAAGAGCCTCTTCTCTTCCACTGAACGCCTGGCACACTGAATGGATTCATTGTTGCCGCTTGCAGATAAACGCGCCCTCTCCCACCGAGCCGGCGGTGCCGAGCACGTCGCGGGCCAGTATGCCGTCTGCGGCGCACACACCGACACGCGCCACCGCAGCGCCACCACTGGAGGAGGACGACGTGGACCTCCAGCTGTACAAAGAGTCCGGAAGCATACACAGGCAACGAGATGAAAAACTGTGAGATTTGTCAGAAATCTTTGAATTTATTGATTGATTGCTTATTTTTTCCCAATTTTGAAGTTTTAATTTGCACAAATATTACAATTAATGCTTCAGTTTCTTCAAAATATTTGTATTTAATTGCTCTTTCATGGGAAGGTTCCTATGAATGATGCAATTAATTTCACAAATGATGTTTTGTTTATGTACATTGAATGCACAAATGAATAACAGCTATGTGTGGTGTAGATGCCGACACAACTCCAATGGGCGCTGCGTGCACTGCTCCCCGCTGGAGCCGTGGGACGAGGCGTACCTGAAGGAACACAACATCAAGCACATGTCCTTCCACTCGTACCTGCGCAAGATACAGTCCAAGAACTTTGTATCACTCAACGAGCTTTCCTTCAAGATCAAACCTGGTCAGTTCACTACTTAGGTTTACTTCAACCCGTCTCTCAGAGTGTTGTTGGAGGTTTTTGGGCATCATCTGGCCTGACACTGAGGTTATACTATTGGGCACTATTACTACTTTTCTTCTTATACATATATAAAAGGCGATATGGAAATGATATACTACTAGAAAGAAAATATTTACTATACTCGTAAAATTTAATAATTTTTTAAGGCCTCGATTCTACTAAAAAAATGTTTTTAAATTGTAATTATATCAATTTAATTTTTTAAATAATAGCCTCAAAACTGACAGTTACAAAATTTTTTATACTAGAAAAATACCACCACCTAAATTAGTATAAAAAAAAATTACTGTCAATTATGAGACAGTTATTTAAAAATTAAAATTAAAACAATTGGTTAAGTAGAATCGGGGGCCAGGTGTGGAAAGCCAAATAAACTATTAATTATCAATAAAAAAAAACACTGACTTAAAAATTACCTGACGCAGCGTTGGTAGGCCTCCCACTCTAGAAGGACCGGCGACATGGTGAGATTGGCAGGCATCCAGTGGATGCAGGCTGTCGTTCAGTGTGGAGGTTAAAGGGGGAGGCTTATGTTCAGCAGATGTGTGTGTGATGATGATGACTTCAAAATTAGTAAAACATGCAATATCGGTTTCTTAGATTTGGGACATTTTTGCACACACGGTTATCTGACCCCAAACTAAGCAAAGCTTGTGATATGGCTGCCAGACTCATATACATACGTATATAGTTTTAAATATATACTTAAATATATATTAACAACCAGATATAGAACAAACACAAATGTTCATCACATAAATGATTGTCCTAGGTGGGAATCGAACCCAAGCTCTCAGGCTCAAAAGGTAGGTTCACTACCAACTGGACCAACGGGCTATTAAATACATACATAATAATGTCATCCAAGTAACAGAATTTTCCAGTTATTTTGATTTAAATATATCGGCCTCCTTGACGTGTCCGTCAACGGCGAACCTGACTAACGCCGGTTATGAGCGCGTATATGGCTGGCAAAACCAAACTTAGTTTTAAAGATCCTGTTCCAAGGCGCACAGTGCAACTGACCATCAGCATTGTATGTGTAGGTAGGCTTCAGACGGGTCTTAATAATAAGACGTTTTGCAAAGCAAACTACTAAACTGATTTTAATGAAATCTGAAAGTATATCATTTCAAATAAAAAAAGAATTATTCAAATTGGTTTATAAATGACTAGTAGGCCGCCCCTGCTTCGCACGGGCGAAGCCGGGATATATAGCCTATGTCAACCGGGGATAGTGCAGCATCCCAACAGTGAAAGAATTTTTCAAATCGGTTCAGTAGTTTCGGAGCCTATTCAATGCAAACAAACAAACAATCAAATCTTTCCTCTTTATAATATTAGTATAGACAGAGATCTAAGGTACAAACATTAAAAAAAAAAATTATAACCCCCTCCTTTTTTGAATAGATCAACATTTTTGATTCAGTAGATTTTTGCAGAAGTGGTTGTAGGCTTTCATGTCTGTCTTCTTTGACTTTTCTGGAAGCAGTTTGCTAACAATGCCTACGGCTTCGGATTTAATGGAATCCGGAGTCAATCACTTTCGCCATTTGACATTTTATACAAAATATGTATTTTATAATCAATGAATGAATGTTTGTTGTTTAACACTACATCAATTTGCAGAATTCGTATCTTTTTCCTTTATTGTGTACTAGCGGTCCGCCCCAGCTTCGCACGGGTATAGATTATAGCCTATGTCACCCGGGGATAGTGTAGCTTCCCGTCAGTGAAAGAATTTTTCAAATCGGTTCAGTAGTTTCGGAGCCTATTCAATGCAAACAAACAAACAATCAAATCTTTCCTTTTTATAATATTAGTATAGACTAATGGTGATGGCCAGTTTCACTTATGAATAAGTTCTGTTTAAGTTCAGTGCAGATCTCTATAATTATGGTAAAACTTAATACAAATGTATAGTTGAGGTGCCACATTCTAAATTCAAATACTATAGACCAGCAGGCCTAGCACGGGTGTGGTGTGTCTTTCCACCTTTTTTATCCCGCGAGAAAAAGACAAACGTATCCATATTCTAGCTTTGTCGCGTCTAGGCGTGGATAAAAATGGTGGAAAGATTATTTATCCATAGCCCATGCTAGGCCTGCCGAGGGTTATAATGATAATCAGTATAATATTATTGGCCGAGTAGACCGTAGGACACTAGTTACTTACTTTAGGTTTGGTTTGTATGACGTAATAATTGGACATTGTCGAGCAGATAGTGCGAAAATTAATACATATTTTAATTTTGAAAACCTAAGAAATGGTAAGTGCATTTTAATCTATCGCTATAACAAGTAAGCTCATTTCTTTTGTCCAGAGAACAGATCAAGAAGCTTAAGAATTGCTTCTGAACTCATTCAATATCTTCAATTCTTGATCAATGTTAGTTTTGTTGTCAGAGAGAAAAGAAGCCTTTGCTCAACGGTTCTCTCCAGGTGATTGTAATGGACATTGTGTAAATAATGAATATGTATAACTCGTGATTGAACAGCACAGAGTTGAGAGTCCCTCAGCAGAAGTGCGCTGTACGTTGGTGGACCGTGATGATGACTCCAGGCGGGGCGTGCGGGTTGCAGGTTGCACGGAGCATCCGCCGTGGCCGCGCGGCATCTGCTCGGCGTGCCAGCCGGGCGCTGTGACGCTGGCGCGGCAGCCCTACCGGCACGTGGACAACGTGCTGGTGGAGCACCCCGCGCTCGTGGAGCGCTTCCTGTCGTACTGGCGCGCCACGGGCCACCAGCGCCTCGGGCTGCTGTTCGGGCGCGTGGAGCGGCACCCGGGCGTGCCGCTGGGCGTGCGCGCGCGCGTCGCTGCGATCTACGAGCCGCCGCAGCGATCCTCGCGCGACGAGCTGGCGCTGCTGCCGGACCCGCGCGCCGCGCTCGTGCACGCGCTGGCGGACCGGCTCGGCCTGCGCCCCGTCGGCTGGATCTTCACCGACCTGCTGCCGCTCGACCAGGAGAAGGGCACCGTCAAGTGCATCCGGTGGGTGACTCTCTCATCTGTGACGCGCCGTCTATTGTGCACTTGGACGCCGCCCGAGCCGACTGAACCCTTCGATGATAATGAGAAACATTTATAGTAAAACATGTAGTAGAGCAACAATGGCGAGTTGTACGATCCAGTTAGAAAGTTGTCTGTGCTGACAGTAGTGTTACATGTTGCAGCGGCGCGGACACGCACTTCCTGTCTGCGCAGGAGTGCATCACGGCGGGACACTACCAGAACGCGCACCCCAGCCCGTGCCGCCACTCCTCCTCCGGACACTACGGCTCCAAGTTCGTCACTGTGTGCGTCACGGGAGACGACCACAACGCGGTGCATCTCGAGGGATACCAGGTTGACGAATCATTTCTCGTGTGCTCTGTGTGACTTCACCCGACGTGTGAGTGACGTGGTATCGTTGTTCCGGCGGCAGGTGTCGGAGCAGGCGGCTGCGCTGGTGCGGGACGGCGTGCTGGTGCCGTCGCGGGACGCGCCCGACCTCGCCTGCGTGCGGGACTCCTCCGACAAGCAGTACGTGCCCGACGTGTACTACAAGGTGAGCGCCGCCCACTCTACACGTCCATACACTCCCCGAGGTAGAACCTTTACCTGTAGGTGCTAAACTCTCACCGACCCTATCGACACTCGCATGTTTATCGGTGTTCCCCGATGGTTACAATCTGAGTGTTTTCAAATCACGAGTGAATCGGTTCCTTCTGGGCAAGCGTGCTCCAACGTGGACCGCATCATCGCTTAACATCGGGCGTGATGGTGGTCAAACGCAAGCCTAATAATTATAAAAAAAAAAAAAAAATGCTAATTTTACGTGCAAAATATTTTTATTTGTTAAAGTAAAAAGTAACCGGCCAAGTGTGAGTCGGGCTTGCACACTGAGGATTCCTTACCACCACAAAATAAAATAATTATCAATTTCAAAAACCAACTTTAAAATTAGTAAAATATGGCATTTTGATTCGGTGAAATGATAAGGTTGAGGTTCCAATGATAAGGTCGTCCAAGTGATAATATTACCAGTTATAACTTGGTAACGGACAGAAATTTGTCACCGACTCGCACTTGTCCATTATTTATTGTTATACTTTAGAGTGTGTACTATAATCATGCCAAGTTTGTAGCTTGATTAATAATTTAATTCCTTGTCGCTTGCAAGTGTTGGTGTTGCTATTAGTGTAGTAATTTTTTTGTCAATAAATAACAGAAATATGTTTATGAGTCCACCTCACACGTCTCAACTCCATTAATGTGCGTATATTTTTTTGTTTCATTTGTCAGTAGTGATGCTTCTTTACTTAATATATTCAATCAAAAATGTTGTGTATTTTTTTTTGCGTAGTTATGTATCGACGATATTATTACTATCGCGGGTCGAACCTGGACTAGATTAGCACAGGACCGAGGCAGATGGCAGCAAGAGAGAGGCCTATACCCAGCAGTGGGATAAGGAAGGCTGTGGATGATGATGAATGTACCTACGTTGATGACCGTGTGTGAAAAAAGTCCCGATTTTTATTTTTATTTTTATTTTATTCCTGAATATAATCAAAGTAAACATAATGGTTACAGGTCAGGCAATTGTAACGTAATCGTAGAGACCTTGATATAGAAGAGTTGGGATCAGGTATGAATCAGGTCAAATGAGGTAGGTCTAACTACTGGTAGCAACAGATTATAAATCGTTGACCGGTAGGGAGATAGATAGATAGGTAATGTACGTGACGTGGTGCAGGAGCGCGACTCGTACGGCAACGAGGTGCCGGTGCAGTGCGCGCGCGTGCCCGTGGCGTACGTGCTGGTGGACGTGCCGTGCGGCGTGGCCTCCCCCGCCGCGCCCTCGCTGTGGGCGGGCGCCTCCTTCCCGCCCGCGCACCGCCCGCTGCACCACCACCTGCAGACCCTGGCGGCGCTGGCCGAGCACGTGGCCGCCGCGCCCTGCTTCCTGGACGCCATGTCGGACCTGCACGCGCTGCTCTACCTGTGCACCAACGAGGCGCTGCCGCTGTCGCTGGAGCAGGTGGAGCCGCTGGCGCGCGCGGTGGCGGCACGTGACGCGGCCGCGGCGGACGCGTGGCGGCTGAGCGCGCCCGCCGCCACGCTGGACCAGCTGCTGCGCGCCGCGGCGGAGGCGCCGGCGGCCGCGCCCGCGTCCGGCGGCTCCCTCTGGACCTGCCAGCTGTGCACCTTCCACAACGCCGCGCACCACGACTCCTGCGAGATGTGCGCCATGCCCAGGTGACACACCGACTTGTCTTCCCTTCGTCTACTGGACACTGGCAGCCTTTCATATTCAAGTTATAGGCTCGATTCCGCATTCTTAAGTATACTTGTAAGGCCCGCGACCCATCCACGTGACGTGACCTATCCCACCTGTATACAACGCGTGGCAAGTAGCAGGTGACGTGCAAGGAGAACATGTCAGACCACTATTCGAACCGAACATGCATTACGGTGAGCAGTGAGCTACTTGCAAGCAGTGGCAACGACCTCGTGGCTCATCGGACGGCATGATGGAACTGGACCAAGCGCTGATCCAGCAATCTAGATCGACGGCAGACATCTTATAATCCATTGCTTATTTTATTTTACAAGGAAAACATACAGCTGCTAATTAATACAGTAGATATAAGATAAATAGTAACACAAAAGACAAAAACATGTTGTATCCATATCCTGCCAGTGTAAGCGCCGTACTGGTACCATACTCACCATCATGTAATGATGTCTCGTTTCAGAAACGCGAGTGCGATGTAGACGAGCCGGGCGCGGGACGGCGAGCGACGCGGACGGCGGACGGCGGGAACTGCCTTATTTAACATATTATATTTATTTATCTCAATGATTCTCAGCCTCCGACGCCCTGAGTGAGGTCTGCAAGGATGTAGAGTGAGGGTAGTGCGGCGCCGCATTCTGCCCCCGCGGGGAGCTGCCAGCGAGGCGCCGGCGCCGCGGGGCGCAGCCTGCAGGGGACTCGGCGCCGGCGCCACTAGATAGGAACTGTAAATACTATATTGTAACATTTGTAACTGTCGAAAAGTCGGTCATTACTGAATTAGACGAATATTTTGTTCCTCGGCGAGTTTCATTTCAATGCTATAATAATATATAGTAGTTAGGATAGTTGACCAAATGTTCACACATGTACAGTCCACAAACTCCTGGAATTGTGGACTCTGTACTTCAAGTGTCGATTTTAGGTCGCAGTTTGGGGGACTCATAGTTATCAGTCACTGCTGGGGCTCAAGCTTCTCAGAGAGAGGATGGCGCTGATCCACCATGCTGGCCCAGTGCTGGCCCAGTGCCAGTAGGTGAAGGTCATGTTGGTGTTGTCTGCAGCGGCGTCTTGTGATCCATTTGTTACATTCGAGTCGACGGCACGAGCCACATTGTAGACTGCGAGCCCTCCCTGCCCGCGGGACTCACTCCCGACCGAGTGCACATTCCTTCACAAGGTCTCTATAGGTATTATTATTCAGGTGTTTACTTATAAAAGACTAGCGGTCCGCCCCAGCTTCGCACGGGTATAGATTATAGCCTATGTCACCCGGGGATAGTGTAGCTTCCCGTTAGATATTTTTTGCACTGGTAACTCCTTTGTTTACATAAAATATCCAAGATTTAAAAACGGAGTATAAGTATATAAATAGGTAATGTTTGAGGACAAGGTGTCTTGGCTATTGGGACAGCGTACAGGCCGGAAACGGTTAAATTGAGTACGGCTCTGGACGCGCTTAATGAGTCGCTTTGTGTATGTGCTAACTGTGAGTACGTATGCATTCTGACGGATTTTAATATTGACTTACTTACCCCACACAATTCAAGAGCTAGGGAATTGTTGACTTTTTGTTCACAACTTAGCCTTGAACAGGTTGTAAAAGAGCCAACCCGAAGGACAGATGACTCGATAAGTCTCATAGACCTGGTTATGACTAATGTTCCTGAGAAATGTAAAAAGGTAACAGTAGTCCACAACACATGTTTGAGTGATCACGCTCTAGTACTTAGTGAATTTAATATCAGAAAGCCTAAACCGGTAGTACGATTCATGGAAAAACGGGACATGTCAAACATTAATGACGAGTCCTTCACTCGTGATCTTAAATCTATTCCATGGAGTGAAGTCTCTATGTTGTCAGAGCCTCAAGATATGATCTTAAATTTTAATGAAAAACTGGTTACACTGTTTAATAGGCACGCCCCTCTTAATCGAAAACGGGTAAAAGAATCACCTAAGCCTTGGATAACTGACATGATCCGGTTCATGATGACATTAAGAGACAAAGCGTTAGTAAAATCTCAACTTAAAAAAACAAGTTCATCTAAAGCGTATTATAAAAGCCTTAAAAACCTAGTTACTGGTGCTATAGAAAGAGAGAAGAAAGCTTACTTTACACACTATGTAAACAAAAATTTACATGAGCCAAAAAAAATGTGGAGATATTTCAAGAATATTAATGGATTGAACAATAAAGATTCCACATTGATCCCTGATAATTTAAATGACCCAAATTTAATAAATGAACATTTTTTGAATATTCCTGGGGATGGTTGTATAGATAATGATACGCTGAATTTTTATAAAACTAGTAAAGCTACAACCGGCGTTTTCACTTTAAGACCTGTATCTGCGGCTACTGTCAGTAAAATAATATTAAACATTAAAACCAATGCGACAGGCCACGATCTCATAAATAATGATATGATAAAACTTACTCTTTCTGAGACTTTACCGGTTATTACAGACATCGTAAACCGCTCCATTGAGTTGAATGTATTCCCTGACGCATGGAAACGGGCTCTTGTTCGACCTATTCCGAAGTCACAATCAATACTGCAGCTTAAAGATTTGCGACCAATCAGTATTCTTCCTGTCTTATCAAAGGTGCTTGAGAGGGTCGTGCTCACACAGTTGGAAAAATATGCCGGCTTAACAAAGATAATACCACCATACCAATCTGGTTTTAGGAAAGGCCACGGAACAGAAACAGCGCTCCTGGCCGTGACCGACGACCTACTAACGGCTTCGGACTCGGGGCAATGTAGTGCGCTGGTTCTCTTAGATTTCTCGCGTGCATTTGACTCTTTGAATCCTGATATGCTCACTGCAAAGCTCTCATACTATGGCTTCACCGATGATACCTGCAAATGGTTTCATACTTTCTTGAACGATAGAGAGCAGTACGTAGAAACTGAATCATCTAACGGAAGCAAGCTCATATCTAGTGTAGGTAATTTATCTAGTGGCGTCCCCCAGGGATCAATTGTGAGCCCAATACTGTTTTCTTTTTTCACTGCAGATATGCCGAGTAATATTAAAACCTGTAAGTACCATCTGTATGCTGACGACACTCAAATATACTATTCTTTTAATCCTGAAGCTACATCAGAAGCAATGTCTCTAATTAATATTGACCTGAATGAGATTTACCAATGGTCTCAACGTAACTCACTTATTCTAAATCCTTTAAAAACAAAACTGCTTATATTGGGTACTAAATCTCAAACTCATAAAGCCTTATGTCATAACCCTAAATTGTCAATAAATGGAGTAGATATTTCAGTTGAGTCAGAAGCTAGAAACTTAGGTCTCATCCTTGATAGTGAAATGAGATTTGATAAACATATTAATGAGAAAATTAGAACAGCTTTTTATAAATTAAAGAATCTCTATTGCCTTAGAAAACATCTCTCGAAAGAGGTGAGAATTTTATTGTGTGATCTACTAGTATTGTCACCTTTTAATTACTGCAGCGCAGTCTATGGATCGTTGATATATGCCAAAACGGAAAAAGCTATACAGAGGGTACAGAATGCGTGCGTGAGATTCTGTTTCAACGTTCCAAGAAGAGACCATGTTACTCCTTTTCTTGTCAAAAATAAAATGCTAAATATGAAAGCCAGGTGGGAGCTTCATCTTGCTTGCTTAGTTCAGAAAGTTCTTTGGAACAAGCAACCTGAATATTTATTTGAAAAATTAACTTGGTTAAAAGACATTCATTTGTGTAATACTCGCTCTAAGTCCCTGAATGCTTTATCATTCCATAAGCACAAGACCACCCGATTTAAAGGCTGCTTCAAACACAGTGCGACTAAAATTTGGAATAACCTGCCCCCTCCGATGAGAAAAAAAATGAATTCTGATAATTTTAAGCAAAAATACAAAAGTCTATTATATGAAATACAAAAGAAGAATTTTGAAGCAACTTTTAAAATTACGCGTTAACACCACACACACTCACACATACGCACACACACTCAGTTACACACACACACACACCGCTCACACACACACACACGCACAGACACACACACACACCATACACAAACCTAAGTGCTCTAATATTTAATATTTGATAATGAAAATAGTAGTAGTAGTAGTAATTATAGTGTATTACGTTTAACGACAGATATTTTTAGTTGATTTTGTAATACCCGCCGTCCGTCGCCTAGTGCTCACCTACCATCTTTTTTTCTGAGCAAAGGGGTATGCTGAAAACCAGCCCTGCGTGACCCTTCGGGACCTCGCAGTACAGCGCTGAGCTTACCCCTATTGCCAAACGCTGTTTCTCCTTATGTTTCTTATAGTACATGTTCATTGTTTTTGTTTTTTGGCAATAAATATATCTTATTCTTATTCTTAAATGTTATCTATTCTAATATTATAAAGAGGAAAGATTTGTTTGTTTGCATTGAATAGGCTCCGAAACTACTGAACCGATTTGAAAAATTCTTTCACTGACGGGAAGCCTATGTCACCCGGGTGACATAGGCTATAATCTATACCCGTGCGAAGCTGGGGCGGACCACTAGTGAAATTATAAATAGAAATATATAGGTTCTGCTATCGGAGGTAGGACAGGGGTAATTATAAGGTGGTGGGCTAGACAAACCACTCGTGCAGGTGTTCAGCCAGGAGTACAGTACAGCACAGAGATCTCATTACTACGTAAGTCCCGCATCACGGGGCACTACTTCCTAGCGACTTCCCTTGGATGATGAGGTGGTATATTTGTAATTGACATTGCGCCTGATGGTTCCATATTTTTGTTAAGCCTGTCTATACCATCGTTGAGGTACCTCGGCCACGTTATCAATTTTCAAGATATGGCGACCATTTCGATGCTAACTTTTGTTTATTGGGAATGGTCTCCGTTTTAGTTAATCCAACACCCCATGTAGGTACTGTGTACTCTTATTTCAATTCTCTCAGCAGGTACGACGCGCTTACAGTGACGTTGCATCTTCTTAGACATCAACAAGTATCTAGTTATTTGCGAAATAAAACGTATCTAGTAAACGGTACTAGGGCTGCCCGTCTGACGTGCGAGTGCGAGGGAGTACGATATACAACCTGTTAAACAACCACGCTCTTACGGCTTCTGGCGTGCCGGGCTTTATCAATAAGCGAAATACCACTCTCTTAATGAATACCCACGAGAACTACTTGACCTACACAGCTTAAACGTTCTACTAGGTATAACAACATAACAAAGGAGACTACAAATTGAAACACATCATAGTCGTTTTGTAAAAATATTTATTTAATATGTACAATATGTATAGTCGCGGCGCGCGGCTCCGCCGGCACACAGAGACGAGAGCACGCCGCGAGCGCCGAGCTCCGCACGCGTCACAGCGCGAATCTCTACCTACCCTCGCGTCCGGCCGCGACCAGAGTTCTTGCGTCGATCTACCAGCCGCAGCGACAGAAGGGTAGGGGTGGACATTCGCGAGCATTTTTACGCCTGTGACTCCTTAAAGATTCAAAGTCGCGAAGCTAATTCAAAAAAGATGCGCGGGCGCAGTGGATCGCTTTGCATTGAGACTTGAACCCTAACAAAAGCCTCGCGCCGTGCAAGGTCATTCAGATTCAAATTCAGCTATAAGTAAACGACAAAAGGTTCAAATTTCAATGTATTTCCGCATCCGGCGCGAGTTTGTTTGAAGTAGCGTGGCGCCAGCGGGGCTCGGCGCCGGCGCTCGCTCCGTGCGGACGCAACATTCACAACGGAATCATTCCTGCGGCCGCGCTCAGGTACTAAGACGGCAGTCGGCGTGATGTCGATCCGTGAATAAAGCTACTGAAGTGAACAGTGTAATGCAGACCGGCTGCCGGCTTCCTAACAGAACGCGGCTTGTTGCTAGCTACCTAACTAGAGTTACAATTATACCGGAACGGTAATGGCGAGCGCGCTGACGTCACCGGTCACTCGCGGGAGGGACGCGGCGCTCTATTGTATCGCAACATGCTCGGACCGGAGGCGCGCGGCGCGTCCCTCGCCGACAACACTTTTATTTACATTATTTACTTTTCAATGTTTGTGTACACATTGAACGTGGTCGGAGTCGGGACGGCCGCGCGGGGGGACTCCCGGGGGACTCGCGGGGGACTCCCGGGAGTGCCTCCGTCCGCAGTATCACTTCAGTAGGTGCAGCGGCCGCGCCACCGCTGCAACTAGTACCTATCTAAAAATATACAATTTGGAATACTATAATACAACAATATTTAGATCTGAAAGTAACAATACGAATTCATCGAAAAAAATTTATCGATACGAATATAGCGTACCGAAGGAGCCGTCGACACGGCGGCGACTCCCGTGTGGGGGGGGGGGGGTCTACATCTCGCGTTCTACACCGGCCGATGTCCGTGCTTCCCAGTAGACCACCGATGCGTGTTCGACTACATTTGAAGAGTCTGATATTTCATAACATCGTTGAAACAATTCTATGAAGGGTCAGGACTCGGGCCGCGCGGGACTCGGGCCGCGCGGGACTCGGGCCGCGCGGGACTCGGGCCGCACGGGACTCTGGCCGCACGGATATCGTCCGAGAACGTTCGATCCTACATAACAAAAGTGAAGCCGGAGTTCTCTTAACTAATTATTATATTACATACAATCGATTTAAAAATATGTTTTTGTCGATCGATGAACCGGACGTCCTCGTGCTGCCAGTCCCACGCTGCCAGTCCCGCGCGCCGCAGGTGGTCACGGACGCTGCGCGCGTCCAGTTCAGGATCCGTTTTGTAGCATTAATGTGTAGTGTAGCTGTGTCCGTGGGTCTCGCGGCGGCGCTACTGCGCGGGCGGCGCGGGCGCGGGTGCGGGTGCGGGCCGCATGGGCGGGAAGTGGCGCGGGTCGCGCAGGTCGAAGGCCCCGCGCGGCGGCGAGCCCTCCAGCGCCGCGCCCAGCTCGCTGTCACGTTCCGAATCTGCACCCGCGGCCGGGGGTTAGCACGGGGGCCGGGGGGCGGGGGAGCGCCCCCCGGCCGCGCCCGCTGCCATGGCGCTGGGCGGCACTCGTTCCACGGACAATGTTCCAATCTCGTTCGATGAGGATGATTTGTTTCAGACATGGAACGCGTGATTGTGACATTATTCGTGGAACGGCGGTTCCTTGCGAGTGACCCTGTTCACGGGCCTCGATTCAGCCTGAATGGATGCGCGACTGCCATCTCTTTATTGTTCCGTGAACGCCCCGACTGTCGGCATGACTGTCTGATCCCTTCAAACTGAACACGAGGCTTCCGAGACAGTCAAGTTATCGCGGTGAGTGGAAGCCGCCCGAGCCGTGGAGGCGGGCACCGACATTATTATGAAACAAAACATTTAATTATGTACAAAGCAAAGTATTAAACAAGTCTACCGATGAATGAAGAGTTGAACCCAAATGAAAGCGTAAGCTGCCGAGTTTGTCTGATTGTCGGGAACCTAACCCCGGGGCCGGTCCGGGCCGGGCCGGGGCGGGTCCGGGCCGGGCCGGACCGCGCGCCCGCGAACTACACGATACTACTGCAATGTTAACAGCGCTTCAATAGACTTGCACCACCATATTCGTAGACACTTCGCAAGCTATTATTTTAAATTGTACATTAATATGGCTGTAGAGTTAGTGTAGAGGCACGATCTGGTGCTGGCGAAAGGAACAACTCTGCACCAACGCACAAACCAATAAAAAAGCGCGGCAAGGAATCTTGCGGTCCGCCTGATGGTAAGCAGAAACCGCCGCCTATCTGCAACACTAGCGGTATTGACGGTGCTATGCCAGCCAGGAGAGGTAGTTGTAGACACCCTTTTTAAAACGCAAACAGGGAACCCACATCTCTTTGGAGGCTAAGTGGGTCCAGCTTGTTAGTGACTCGCTGCTGTGGGGAGTCAAGAGGCCCTGGCAGCTGGTGTTCCGTTGCGCCATTCTAGAGGTGGGAGCAATACTCCATGTGGGGCCGCATGGGCATAGCGTCGTCGGAATAAAATGCTTCAACTGCGACCTTAATACTCCACCCTTAGAGGAAGCTGGAAATCCAGGTGCAAAGCCTTGACGGTATGCCATATGATGGAAGTTTGGATAGAAGCGCCTTGTGGCAAACTCTGTCAAATGCCTTTGCAATGTCAAAACTTACTGCCAATGCCTTCTCTCTACTCTCGATAGCTGTGGCCCACTGATGTGTGAGACACTAGAAGGTCACCAGCTGACCGGCTGTCATCCGGCATACGAAGTGCCGGTATTGTTGAGGGGCAAAAGTTTCCCTCGGCAGCTTTAGCAAGTGACCACAACGCCCTGCTACCAGAAGGGAACCCTGCCAGCTGATCACCGATCTTGCTCACGTATTATTTTTTGGCCTCATCTACTTTCTTTCAAGACCTTAGAGCAGCGTTAAGCTTCTATTTTAAAGCAGCACACGACCACCGAGGCGAACCAAAGAATTTGGAATGAAACATTCCATACCCTGCAGGACGACGTCAGTGACGGAGTCAGCGCAAGCATCGAGATCTCGGTGTGAAAAGCAAAGCCGCCCCCAGGGATAGGATCAATAAATTCCCGTAACCTGTCCTAGTCTGCTGATCCACAGCGCCAGACAGTGCGCCTCCCAGCTGGACGGACACACGTGAATTAAGGTACGCGTCCATTGGGTCAGAATCAGATTTGTTGCTTTGTATTGATTTTTATCACTGCGTGCATAATTGATTACTCTCCGATTTCGACGCAGTGGACGCGTACCTTTAACGTAGGCACCTCATAACAGACTAGGCAATGGTTGGACTTGCCCAATGGGGCCTCAACGGATAACCGATATCGTTTCGGGTTATAAGTCAGCAGGACTAAAAGAGAATGAGTGTAGCTGGCGGAGTCAGGAACTCTGGTTACACCAGTCATCAGTTGAGTGAGTCCGTAAGCCGTGGCAAAGTAATATTTATGATCGATTCATCAAATAAATCATCGATGAATCATGTACACGGATTTTGAAGTAGGGCGGGAACAACCACAAAATACATTTCGATAAATTTAAATCTAAATATGACATAGTTCCGGTCCGACCTCAAAATCCGTGTTTAAATATTGTTTTGTTCTTTGTAGTGGCACAATATTTGTATTTTATGGTTTTGAAGTCGTTTTTTTTAAGATATTTTTTTTTATACAATTCATGTCTATATTTTGATCGAACTTAAAAAACATAACGTAACTAAAGATCGAAACCTTTATAATATTTCAAACAAAAAACAAACGCCTCACATAACCACCAGTAATTTAACACTCCTCGCTGCGCTCGTCCTCGTACCTATAATATATAACTTTGTTCACAACTAGCTATTGAAATATTGACTCGAACAGTAGTATATAAAAACCGGCCAAGTGCGAGGCGGGTTCGCGAACTGAGGGTTCAGTTCCACCACATAGCTTGTCTTTATAATTTAGTGCACACTTAGACGAAAATTTGACTTTATTTTGTTTTTAACAGACTTCAACAATAGGGTTCTCAATTCGGTCGTTGTTGGGTCAGTAGTGTGCACACAACACATGAGAATCGACAACACGCCGGCCGACCAGCGGACGCACAGAACCGACACATCGCTACATTTGTTACAAATCCTACAATACATCACTTTCATTCAACATAATCATTTAAATGTAAAGAAAACATTTGATTGATGGCAATCTGGCTTCAAATTGTAATGGGCTTTCATCTTCTACACACAATTCAATACAAATGCATTGTGAAATTTGTACTTCTATTAGCTTATTATTGATTTAATATTTAAACTTCTATGTTATGTTCCGCGTGATAACTGTTGTGAGTTTATATTGTTTGTTCCTGTTCCCAGTCTTGGGACCGTGACTGCTGCAACACAGCTCATGCCACGCAGCAGCCAGGGATTCCAAATTGTATTGTGTGCTACATTTATGTAACAATGAATAAATGTATTTGTTTAGGTTGATTTGTATTTCAACATGTTTGAATATGAAGGGCAGCTATCGCCACGGTAGTGTAACGTCTCTGAATCTACGCAATAAAATGTGCTAAGCAATGCGATATGGTGTAGTGTAAACGCTTTTGTAAACTGCTTCACGTGCACGACGAGCTTACTGTTGGCGAGTTGCGTACCGTATATTCTTACTTCGAATACTGTTTGTCACATTGAGAGAATGGTGCAGCTTGTACTGTATGTACATCCGTCAGTTCCATGAATAAGACCCGATAACAGTAACGGAAAGTAAACTCGAGGCATTTATAACGGTTCAATTCAGTCAAATGCAATTTACAATAAACAAACGAATATCACAAGAGTTATAATTATATTCTATATAATTATGCACAGTTTCTCGGGGTCACCTACGTGAATGCGAGCGGAGTAAGCCCGCTCAGTACAGCCTACACATTTAGAGAGGCACAGCACGCGGCATGCGTCTGCTTCCGCCGCGTCGCCCGGCCTCGAGCTGCTCATTCATACCCGCGCCGTATCTGCGGTCGCTGGGCACTAGGCTCGCGAGCGACGTTGCCTACGAGCGATCAGGACGAACACAAAGGAAGTATGACTGCACGCCCACATGTAAATAAGTATAGGAGTCGTCCTTCGGCGCGGTCCCGTCCCGGCGTGTCTCGTGCTCGGCGTCCGGTCCCGGAGCCGGGCCGCGCGCGGGGACTCACCTGCTCACTGCGGCCAGTCGTCGGCGGGCGGCGCCCCCGCGCTCCCCGCGCCCGCCCCGCCTGCCACAACAACAACACGCTAGCGCTCAGCGGCCGTCGCTCTGTCTCCCTCTCAGTACACAGTGTAAAGAGCCGAGCCGCCGCGGCCGGTATGGACCGGCGCGGGGGCCGACCTCGCCGGCGTCAAGCGGAAGCGGGGGGAGGGGTGAAGCGGGAGGGTCGCGCGGGTGCGAGTGGGAGGGAGGTCAGTACCTGTCATCCGCGCGGGGTCCCGGCCGCGCAGCGCGCCCGCGTAACTGTTGCCGGCGCCCGCTGCACAACACACATGTACAGCGCACCGCAGCCGCACGCACACGCGCGCACACTGCGTGTGTGTGTGTGTGTGTGCGCGTGCGGCTGGAGTACGACACTACAACATCGGTAGTTGAACCTGGTCGCAGTGGGGCGGAGCGCGAGCGTGCAGCGCTGTTCTGTCGGAGGAGGAGTCTCGCTGCCGCCAGACTGGTTTAGAGGACACGAGTTGAGGCGTACTTGTCTATAGCAGGGCTGCCCAGAGCGTGGCGGAACGCAACTGACTTAATTGTCGACGCCACCGACTACATTTAATTTTTTGACTTTTTTTACATAATATGCATTTGAATATATCCGCGCTCGCTTCGCTCGCCTCTCAGCGGGTTTTTTGTTCTTTAAGAAAAATTTCAATAGCTCTGATAATAATACCTCAGAAATGGCGCGTATAAATTTATTTTATTTTAAGTACAATTTGTATAATTCTGGTCCAGTTCATGAGCCGCTTTCATGCTTCGATCTGGAGAGCCCTGGTATATTTAGGAGGCGGGTGTTTCACCGAAGTGATCTCCCCGGACGGGAACCGAACGAGAAAGGTTAATAATATTGTTTGTCAGTACGCATGTACGACAAGAATGTAGTGTATGCCACGCTCGCGCTCGCGCCGTCGCGGACTCGAACCGCGCTCTGCTCGATCAACGCAATGTTCAAATACATAACAATAATACAATATAAATTACATACTAATAAATATATACAAAAGAGATAATAGTATAAGGTATACAAATGATTTTTTTAGTATATTAATGTCAGAAAATTCGAGATGATGGAAGTCGGCGGCCGCGGCCGGTCGGCGAGCGCAGACCCGCGGCGAGTGAACGATGGACCCGGCGCGTGCGGCTGATGGCGGTGTGATCGGACCTCGTTAGACAATTAGTGGCGAATCTGTCGCGGCAGTGGACAGGCGAGGGGCGGAAGGGCGCGGGGGGGGAGAAAGGATGGAGTATGTCGCGCACGCGGTGCGCCTCTCTGTGCGGCGAGCACTCAGCTAGGGACGACGCCGCGCCGCCCGCGCGGGGGCGGGGGGCGCGGGGCCGCCCTACACATCACATTACTATTGTCTAGTTCCAGCCACGTGGAGGTGGCGCCGTGCGGCGATGCGACTTCACCGACCTCGACCGAGCATCAACTGACTCGACATGGAAATCCGTGCCATCGGTTGATCGGACCATTTTTACATCAATGTGTTGTGTCCCTGTTTGTTCTGTGCAAGTTTTTTGTATGGTTGACAGGTTAGGCGTTCGACTACAGCTCACTTGGTGTTAAGTGACGGTGTGGGCGAAGATGGCAAACAAGTGTGGTGTTAACATGGAGCAAGAACTGGTTCTGAGCCGAGAGATGTGTATGGAGTAGAAAGACGTCATAATATATTCCCACCGTCTCCATTAAGCTCCCATCAGTGGGAAGAAGGGTTGTAATTTGAAACATAAGACGTAGGTCGGTGCGTGACAGCGCAAGTGGAATCACCGCACGGCGTGACACAGTGCAGGTGTGACGTGCGAGTGTGGAGTGAAGTGGCGCGAGTGCGTACCTTCAGCGTGGTGCGGCGCGGAGTCCAGCAGCCGGTGCGTGCGCAGTAGTGTGCACTCGCCGCCCTCGGCCGCGTCCAGCGCGTACACGTACAGCACGCCCGCGCCCGTCGCCACCAGCAGCCGCGGCGACCGGGACACGCTGCGGGGGGAGATATCTCACACTTCACTACACACTTATTTAGAGACTAGTAGGCCGCCCCTGGTTCGCACGGGCGAAGCCGGGATATAGCCTAAGTCAACCGGGGATAGTGCAGCATCCCAACAGTGAAAGAATTTTTCAAATCGGTTCAGTAGTTTCGGAGCGTATTCAATGCAAACAAACAATCAAATCTTTCCTCTTTATAATATTAGTATAGACAACATTCATTTTGGGAACACTTCACTGTATAAAGTCAGTGGTCACAGATGAACTCTATTATATCATCTACACTATACAGGGTTACGCATACAGACTGTACTAAGACGAAAGGAGGTCACATAGTACTCATCATTATTTTATTTTATTTATATTTGGATAGCCAACAGCCTTCTTACACAAAAATATAGAAATAATAAAAACACGTAGGCCAACATAGGTTATCACAACGTACTGCGGGGCTAACCCCAAAATCGCTGGGTATTTTTTAGAGTCCAGAGAACGGGTCAGGAAGTGTATTGTGTAGCACAAAACCATCGTTTTTACATTCAATAACAACATCAGTGACCCAGCGTCACCGCAGTCCACCACTATGAAGGTAGACTACAAGAGGTCGCTCTTAGTGATAAGACTGTTTTAGTGCCCATATTTTAATATGTATATTCTTCTTGTACTGTCTTTATTATGGTGTTAATTAAAAGTTATTATATTGTGTGCCGTAGAGGTAGCGGCCTAACTATATACCCCCTTCTATTCCTCCCTCCGTATCAGAAGGTCTATCACGGAAAATGGCGTAGTTTGCAGAACGTTGGCATATTAAAACGTCTACAGCCGTTAAAAGGTAGGATGGACAGACAGACAGACAGACAGACAGTGTCGGCTTAGTATAATAGGGTCCTGATCCTAAACATGGTGAATGTATACAATCGTGAGGAAACCGGTATGTCTGAGAACCTCAGGGTCCCGGCAGGCCCTGATTCTGTAACTTTAACGAGCTAAAGAGACGCGTTCAGTTAACTTCATAAAATTTGAGCTCTATTTCGTAAGGAATAAAGAGCAACTTTAAGTTAACGTGCGTGTTTCGAGTGATGGAGTGAGGGCCCAGTGTGCGGGTGCGCTGTGTGGTGTGCACTCACTTGGTGATGGCTGCGACGGCGCGGTGGCCGGTGACCGGCAGGTGCGCCACGGAGAAGGCGCGGCCCTGCGCCAGTACGTCCGCCACCTGCGCCGGCAGATAGGTGGCGCCGGCCGTGGCCACCTGCGACAGCCAGCCCATCCAGCCGGGCGCGGCGTCCTCTGCGGCGGCGGGCGGCGGTGCGCCTCCCTCGTCCCCCGCCGCCGCCGGTGCGGGCTCGCTGGCGCGGAACACGTGCACCGTCTCCGTGTTGGAGGTGGCCGCCAGGAAGGCGCCGCACGCGCTGAACGCGAGGCACGCGATGGCCACGCAGCGCTTCACGCCGCGCCGGAACTCGTAGAGGCGGGCGCGCTGCGGCACGCTGAACACGCGGATCACGGTGCCGCGCTCCGACGCCGTGGCGAGCCGCCGCCCGCACATGGACCACGCCAGCGCGGCCAGCGGCGACTCGTGCGCGCTGATCACGCACTTGGCGTTCTGTAACGGGAGTGAGCGGGGGGTGAGCGCGGTGCGCGGTGCGCCGGCCGGCGGCAGGGACACGCTAGCTCACCAGGTGCACGGCGTCGAAGATCTGCACCTCGCCGACGGCGCTGGAGCCCGGGTACGCCACGTAGCAGTGGTCGACGCAGGGCGAGAGCGCGCACAGGCCGCGCGGGTTGGGCGGCGTGTCGCGGATGGTGTGCAGGATCTTCATGTCGCGGATGTTGTGGATGTGCAGCGACTCCTCCAGGCACACGATCAGCCTCTGCCGGGGGGAAGGGGGGGGACGTTACTCACTGCTTATATACTACTCGACACTCAACACTTCAACCGACCCGCCCGCCCGGCTTCGCACGGATGTAATTTACGTGTGAAGCCGGGGCGGGTCGCTAGTTATATATATAAACCTTCCTTGAAAATGCTCACGGAGCGGTTGAGTTTGACGGCGAGCATGGTATTGCAGTTGCTGTAGCTGTAGTTGTTATATAATCTGTATGTGCGTGTAGGGGGGAGGGTGGTGGGGTGGGCACGGTGGTGGTACTCACGGAGCGGTTGAGTTTGACGGCGAGGATGGTGTTGCTGTAGCTGTAGTTGTTATGTAATGTGTGTGCGCGTGTAGAGGGGAGGGTGGTGGGGTGGGCACGGTGGTGGTACTCACGGAGCGGTTGAGTTTGACGGCGAGGATGGTGTTGCTGTAGCTGTAGTTGTTATGTAATGTGTGTGCGCGTGTAGAGGGGAGGGTGGTGGGGTGGGCACGGTGGTGGTACTCACGGAGCGGTTGAGTTTGACGGCGAGGATGGTGTTGCTGTAGCTGTAGTTGCAGATCTCGGTGCCCTTCTTGTAGTGGCATACGATCAGCTTCCTGCAACAGGTAAGAGAACACATTATCCCCCGCTCTGCGCCTGCGCCCGGGGCGCCTGCTATGGCTCGCGCCTGCGCCCTACTCTACGATACTACGTAAACAACGCCTGTCGACCGTATAAATATATCTGTTCACAATAATAGGGCCATATAACTACATGTTTATAATGAGTCACTTCTAATAGACGGTATCTTTGCTATGATCTCCGAGAATGTGTCCCGCGGAGTTATTGACAGCACGCTGTTATTACTTACAAACATGTGAGAGTTCTAAAGGGTCGGCAACGTATTTGTGATGCCTCTGATGTTACAAGTATCCATAGGCGACGGTGACTGCTTACCATCAGTCAGCCCGTCTGCTTGTTTGCCACCTATGCCATAAAAAGAAGAGACAGCGAGCTGCATGAGTGGACAGGACACCGGACTCAACACTCATCGAACCTTCAAATGTAAGAGTACCTACACTATACATAGGTAGGTACCTACTCAGTATATTATTCCTTATCTTGTGATGAGCACCTGTTACTCGTACATGTAAACATAAATAAATAAATAAAATTCAATGGAAAAATTCAGTTTTATATTGATTAATAGGTTTGCGAGTTACTGCATTCTCGCCTGACGATGAAGATGATGATGATGCGATGATGCGCTCTTCGATGGAGCATCATCATCATCATCAGCCAGAAGACGTCCACTGCTGAACATAGGCCTCCCCCTTTAACCACCACACTGAACGACAGCCTGCCTTTTGCATCCACTGGATGCCAGCGACTCTCACTATGTCGTCGGTCCATCTAGTGGGAGGCCTACCTACGCTGCGTCTTCCGGTTCGTGGAGCACGCGATGGAGCACGCGTGCCTAAAAAAACCATTTACACGCGACTTGAAGACACTCAGATTGTAACTAACGAGAAACACCCGTACAAGCAGTGCATTCCAGTCTAGCGGTTCGCACAATAAAAGTGGAATCAAAGCGTTTCGTAGGTCTAGGTACCTACTATTGGTTACTAAGGTGTCGTCTTGCCATTCTCGTGTTGACGGCGCAGATGGCTCGACTCGAGTTGGTTTTATCGGCTGTATCTTTCGAACCGTAATAGACGTTAACCTTAAATAGGTTACTCTTATGAATGTGACCACAATTGCATGGCTTCTGCTACGGAACCCTGCCATATGCGTGTCTCGACATGCTCTTGGCCAGCATTTTTTTGTTGGATTGCCGACAGGATGATTGGATGTTGCTTCATCCTCATTGCACATTACATGTACCAGAGTCACCCTAACATGCTAAATTAGATTTATACTTTTATAATTGAGATATTGTTGTTACTAGAACTGTTATTGTGCAGTATCATGCATTCATCTCTATAACTTTATATACAAGGTAGAAGGTTCTAAAGAATTGCGAGACTGAACAAACTTAGGGTTCCTTGTAATACTACAGAACCCTATAAAGTCCAACTATGTTCAATGAACCGAATGTAAATGTAATAAAAATTAGCTCAGAATAAGTTATCGCGTGAGGTCGGCGCTTCACCCCGCGCGGGGCTCGTGTCGTGGTCTGCGACACTGGTGGGTCCAGCTTCGGTGCAAGGAACACTCTGTGTGGTGCGCACCTCTGCATCAGTGTGACGTCGCGTCGCTATCAGCGGAGATAGCGATCGCACCGGGCGTGACGTCGCATGACGAGCGACCGCGCGAGGCCAAGTTCACGTCCACGGCGACGGCGCGCAAATAGCTCGCCCTTCGGCGCGCCCACCCGCCGCCGCATTCCTATATTTAGTACGTTCGGTCGCCGAGCGACGCCCGAACTGAACCACCGCGCGACCTCTAACCGAGCTGCGGGCCTGCATTCTTTGTTTTAGTTGCCCTCGGAGTCGCGAACGATGTGCGGTACGGAGCCGACGTACCGCTGAGCGGCCATCCCGAGCATTGGTTTCTAAACCTTATCAAAGTAGGCACATAGGTATATACAGCGGGCACGCAGCGACGGACGGCAGCACGCTCCGCTCGCTCGCCCTGCACGACCTCGGTCGCG
The DNA here is from genome assembly GCA_932305915.1 of Agriopis marginaria. Lineage (NCBI taxonomy): Eukaryota > Metazoa > Arthropoda > Insecta > Lepidoptera > Geometridae > Agriopis > Agriopis marginaria. The sequence continues at coordinate 18,341,189 of OW029925.1, forward strand.
GCGCACGTCCGCGCAGTTTGTTGTCGTACATGACGCAACACGAGCTCAGCTGTTGTGAAAAACATTGGCGTAAGCGGTGACGTCACACACGTGCGTCCGCCCGTCCCACCGATCTAACAACGCTAACGGCATATCCATTGCAACCGAGTACTCGATATGAAATAAACAAGTTGGCATATGTATATAGGATGTTGGTCAACACTGCGAGGCTCTTGTGTGTGTTCAATGTGTAGGAGAGAAGAGACGCCGCCGCTGGGATCGTACTGCCAACTATTTGCTCTGTGGGCGACGCTGTAATAACCTTCAGATATGCGAGCATTAGGTAAACCTATTATTTTGCACAGAATGCATACAATAACTGACGCGTCGTGAGTTTTGAATGTTCCTCGTTAGGTTTACATCTGAGTAAATACAACGCAATACAAGTTCAAATGCTGATTACAAGTGTGTATCGCTGGTACACTAACTATTATCAGTTGTTTATTTTGAATCTGTTCATTAAATCGATTGACATTGGTATTTTATTTTGGCAAGATTACCAACAAGATAACACTACAATGTCCTTCCTGAAACTACTATTTGGATTCATCATCATTATTTGCTTTGATACGAATTAAACATTAACAACAAGTCGCGTGATGTGACTTTTTTTGTTCCCAAAATGAGGTGTCATCAGTATACTGAGCTCAGTTGAGGCCGTTATATGACTATTCATATTTATTTATTGAACACTAGCGGTCCGCCCCTGCTTCGCACGGTAATAGATTATAGCCTATGTCACCCGGGGATAGTGTAGCTTCCCGTCAGTGAAAGAATTTTTCAAATCGGTTCAGTATTTTCGGAGCCTATTCAATGCAAACAAACAAACAAACAATCAAATCTTTCCTCTTTATAATATTATTATTAGTATAGATATGTGCAGGTGTAATTATTCATTTAATAATTGATATACAAGACATTTGTTTTATGATTGTACAATAATTGTACATTTCTCAATATTATAGTCCAGGAGCTGACCAGCAGTGTGATCGACAGCGCTTCAAGAAACAAACAAGTGACACTTGGAGCGCTGGTGATACTGCTCTGTAATCTGATGTACACAGTCAGTCCCATGATACCTATGAGTTTGTCGGATTTCGCCAATTCCCTAGGAATATGCTTCAGCTGCTCTGCTCGGTGAGTTGAGAGCACGGGCAGGTCGCTGAGCTTCCTATAGCTGTGTAAGATGTTCCTCACACAGAGCGCTAATTGCTCTATGAAAATGCACCAATTTGCTCTTTTTTTTATGTATGCAAATGAAGGACTGGTCTGCCCACGTACATGTATGTAAACAGGACGGGTTGCAGCAGCCTCATGTCACCAGTACCATTATTAACTCAGGTAATTGGACTGATGAGACTTTTGTTTACTAGTCTGATGTTACAGAACATCGGATTACTGGATTATGGTCACAGATCATGATCACCATGATCCACAATTTGTGACAATGATTCAATTGTTTCACAATATTCATTTGTTTTCACAATAGTTTTCATATTTATGTTTGTAATCAAACAAAATGTGTGAAGGTATAAAAAAATTGTGATATAACATGTGATGTGTTTCTGCGATACAAACAAACAAACAGGCGAGCGGAAATACTGAGCTCAGATACATGAGGGATATGAAAAATTTTTAAGATAAGATAAAAGTTGAAATGGTCATTATAGAATACTTAAATAGTTAATTTGAAAGGTGCGGGGCATGCATCGCAGGCCACAGGAGCTGTCAGAGACCTCGGGACAGCACATCAATAGGGTTGGACACTAAGCCTACTTGAAAATACTAAGGTGGAAATGGGAAGAGGAGGCCGGTGTTACAGTACCGTGGTGCGGAGACAGTGACGACGGCCACGAGGGAGCTGCTGAAGAGGCGGTCCACGAGGCACGTGTCCTGCCCCGAGCGGCTCGCGTAGATCTCCTCCACGCCATCGTCCGCTGTCAGCGCGAACAGGTGGTACCCGCTGCCGCTGCCGGCCACCAGCGACCTGCCGACCACGAGGGTGTCACACACGACTTGCATGTCTCCGTTACATTCTAATTACATACCAACACACCACAACAGACTTGTTCACTTCTGGAACGTTTGCTCAAATGTAAATCAATAAGTGCAATAAGTAATTATGACAGATGGATAATAAGGAAACAATAATATTAACAACACATACATTTGGCCCGTGTAATGTACCACTGATCAACAACAGGTTATAAGACTGACACATTGCACCAAGCTGCATGGTTTGTTCCACAACAACTAGCCTAGGAACTGCATACTTGCCTCACATGCACATCTGCTCCCTGTCATCACTTCTGTGTGGAGTCCATAGTACCCGTCATTATGAACAACTCTTGCTGTGCTGCTGAACACCAGATAATAATATCAGCTGTTCCATATAAAATGGTCATTCATACTTCACAACATGTATGACAGCTGTTAGTGTTTTGCTATTTCAGGTTTGTCTAATAGTAAAAGTTGTTCATAATGATGGGTGCTATGGACCCATTTCGGCTGAGTACACATCATCATCATCATCATCAGCCAGAAGACGTCCAATACATAGGCCTCCCCCTTTAACCTTCACACTGAACGACAACCTGCCTTTTGGATACTTGTAACACCAAAGGCATCACAAATACGTTGCCGACCGTGTAGTTGTTGAAAGTGGACAACTACTATTAGAAACTACACCAAGTACTCAGCCCAAAGGAGTTCATTGTACTCATTATTATGAACATCTTTTACCGACGGACCAACACTGAAATTGCAAAAAAGAACAGCTGTTCCATATAAAACAGTCATTGACACTCAATAAACTCTCAAATATTTTTTTTGCAAATTCAGTGTTGTTCCCATAATGTAGTAAAAGTTGTTCATAATGATGAATACAATGACCTCCTTTGCTTAGTACAATCTATATGCATAATCCTGTATATCCTTCATCCAAGATGTTTTAGATCTGACAGCTGAAGTATATTTTAAAAAGAATAAAAACTATAAATTGAGTAAACTCTAGTGATGTTCGCTTGGTTTTATAATGTACCTGGCGAGCTGGTGGTGACCCGGTGGTGCACTGCACTCAATCAACATAACTCGGGCTTCACATTACCACTATAATGGATCTTACTTATTGTAATAAAATATTTAACTTGCCCGTTACAACCATCAAATGTTATTAATGAGCACAATCAAGTACAGGTACAAAGAAAGATCTTACGTCCGTCTATTGTGACGTAAATTAATATACCTAATTATTAGACACCTGAAATGCTAGTTCAAATAATACATTGATCATTATCTTCTATAAAACAAAGAAATTAACAGTTGGATCAAAATATACAGAGCAGAGTAGGCAGCCTGCCTCTCATAGAATGCTGCACATGAGATCAGCTGTTCCAAACAAAGCAACTATCTTGTTTGACAACAAAAACATTCGCTCTCGCTCCTACCACAGCTGGCGCGCGCCATTTTTGTTTACAGCTCTCCATCCGGGAACGGCAGTTACGAAACACCTGGCTCGGTTATTGCATCATCATTCCTCGAGCTCGACGCATTCGCCACCAGAATCGATGTTAATTTGTGACACAGAGCACTTTCGCAACCGTCACCTAGCGGGGAAACCTTGACAGTGCCTCCGGAAGCCTTCGCTAGCTCCGCTGCGCCCCCTCGAACCCTTTGTGCTACGTGATATGGTACTTACGTGCAGTCTTGGTTAAATTGAACAAATATTCCTCCTGCACTTGTGCCGTCAGTGTTTTGACCTCCTCCCAGACTCATTGGAACGTATTAAGTGTACGGATTTAACTAAAAACTAATGACTACAAGCAACATAAAATATGCGCACGACACTTGTTATTTTCTATAATACAAAATAGTCACTGAGCTCACTGACTAGTCGAATAGTGAAGAAATAAGATTATTTTGTATAAAAATTCGTCACAAGAAATAGAAATATTTTTTTGACACAAAGAACGACCTTGCGCTTCTAAACAAGCCCCCCGCGCGCGCAGCGCAAAAACCAAACCAAAGCAATCAACAATGTTGCCTGTTGCAGTCAACCAAATTTGAATTAGCACACGCGCGATCTCAACCTACGACTCTTCTCTTTTTGCACAGACTGTCTATTGATAATTAAAACAAATAGCAAGCATACATTATACTTTTAGCCCCCGACGCAAAAAGAGGGGTGTTTTATTCAGTAAATTGGCACGCGTGCCCTTTACCCTATGACAGTTCTCTGAACTGCTTACTTACTTGTGTGATCAATTATTTTTCTGTGATCTAAATCTATAATCATTATAGTCCTTTTCCGTATTGAAATATTTGAACCTGCCAATACACAAAAACTCATAAATTGGTAATGCGAGAGGGTAACAAATGCGTAGATTTTGTGGTGTTTGTAGTCAAAATACAAGTTTACATGGAACTAGTAGCCATAAAAATCTCATGATACTCATCAGTAAATTTTATTATTTATCTGAATAACCTCTCCATCTGATGGTAAAAACAGTCATGCATTTGACTTTTTGCGAATTCTTTGTTGGTCCCATTTTAAAAGTTGTCCATAGTGTCACAGGAATAATAATTTTATTATAAGTACTGCAGTACTTAATCCGATATGACATTTAGATTAAATTAATAGAGACTCGCTACTGTGTGTTTGTAACTATTAACTATGTAACTATTATGGATCTTGGATCTGAAATAAAGATATATTATTATTATTATAATTTATTGATGAATATGAAAATGTGATGAACAATTTCAGGTAGCCATGGTTTGAAAGTATTTTGAGTCAACCACAGCGGCCATAGCCATGGTAATGTCAATTATTTTTGTGTCCCTAAATTATAGGTTCCATATTACACTTTGTGCATTTGACCTTTTTCTGAGAAAACGTAATAAAACTAGTCTGCGCATTGGTATGGCAAAAACTGAACGACAACTTGCCATCTGCATCCACTGGATACCCGTGACTCTCACAATGTCGTCGGTCCAACTAGTGGGAGGCCTATCTACGCTGCGTCTTCTGGTTCGTGCTCATAATAGATATGTATAATAGTGTGATGTGATTACCGGAAATTGAGTAGATGAAAAAAGCTGGCAATACTGCAATAATGTCCGTCCGTGAGTGACAGTGACAGTTGTGTCCGCCGTCAAAACAAGACAATGACAATTTTATTATCAGCTGTTTGGTTTTCTTTTTCGCCTTCTCTTATAAACGATAAAATCGCCCTATCCGTAGAAGAGGGCCACAGTAGCCGTTAGGGCTTTTTTCTTTTATTGCATTTTTGGGGTCTTATAATGCATATGCATCTAGCCACATTGACAAAAACATTATCGACCGTATTTTAATATAAAAAAATAAAATGTTTTTATTTTACACAAACAGCCACGTTACAATACACTCCGACGAATACCGCCACTAACGCCAGTGCGTATGTATTTATTGCTCTAGTGGCTTTTTGCTACGGATAGGGCGAAAGATAATATTACGACTGAAGGACTCTGTATCCATAGTCATGAAAATAATTAACAAAAACAAAATTGACAGCTTTTGCGTTTCTTTCATTTCTTTGTATTTATTATTATTTTACTATTTTACTATATCTTCACGTGCGTTGTAATGTAATGATTTGGAATTTGGATTGGTTTTGTTTAAAAAGTTAATTTTGCTCTTGTTTATATTAACCTAATCCTTAAGACTTTATTCCTGCTAACTCAGACAGTAATGGGTCGTAAAATACCGGCTAAAAAACACCGAGGTGTTAAAGATCCACTCGAACAACAAGCGAGACGTTTACAAAGGTACAGTCTTTACAGTCCAACCCAATGATCTTATATGTTACACGTTACACTGAACTCATTGGTCTAACCTAACATACCTATCACGGAATCACGGATAGTCTGTCTGGTGTGGGTCTTGAAGAGATCGGCGCGATAAGACCGTGTTGGATCCTTGATTATAAGCAATAATTTAGGGTGTATTATTGTGTGCGCATGCCGTAGTATGAATTTCCTTGCAGCCTTCATATTCCTTATACTCTAGATACAAAGTCTCTTCACTTGACAATGATGTCGCTTTCCATAATCAAGTCACACTGAATGGGACTAATTAAGAACCTCCAAGGAATAGCGAGGAGTAACAATACTTCATGGGAACTGAATATTGACAGCAGGTTTATAATATTGTATGCGTAACTCTGTATACAGGCAATGTGCTATTATTGCCAAAAACATAAAATTTTAATCATAGTATTTTTCTTTGTAACATAGTTATGTAAGGTTTTTTGCATTTCATTTTGCTTGTACTCTGGCATAATTCTTTCGTAATAAGCAACACCGTTTATATTGTTTGCCGAAGATATAAAGCATGACTGACAATTCACTTTCTATAACTGAGAAGTTACGGGTTCCTATCTGCTAATACAATCATGTTACTAAGCGTGCAAATGGAGCAATCAACACATCAGTGTTAAGTGGAGCATTTTATTGATGAACCTCTAGCCTGTGGAATACACTGCTGTATGAATGGGTGTTCTCCGATAGTTACAATCTGAGTGTCTTCAAATTAAGAATGAATCGGTTTCTTCTAGGCGAGCGTGCTCCGCCGTAGACCGCATCATTGCTTAACATCAGGCATTTTAGCAAGCAAACGCTAGCTCATTATTAATTATATAAAATACCAAATATTATTGAACCTTATAATGTTATTTAAAAGGTATAAACTATCTCTCCAAGTTTCATCTACTTCTGTTGTCCATTATATAGCTAAGTGATTAAATTTTCCTTAGGAATCGTTATTTAACAGGATATAATTGATACAGATCTATGTATGCATACATTTTTTGTATTTTTTAAGAATGTGTAGTATGTTCACTGTTGGCGTATCTCTATAAATAAATAAATAAAATAAATAATTAAATTTGCATAATATGTGTTAATTCAAGGTCTAAAGCTAAACTATCTCCGGTATGGAGTTAGTATAAACCTTGAATTAATAATTTCACTCATATTTATTAAGTCATTACAAAGCTAAGTCATTACACTTATCCTTAAATTTTAGGACCTGAAAGAATCATTAACTATCACATTAAAATAATAATATGATATACTAACTAAAGCTACAAACTATCTCCACACCAAATTTCATTCAAATATATTAAGTAACTAGCTGTATCCCGCAGTTTCACCCACGTGGATCACTCTTTATAAAATCAGTTATCTGCCATTGAAAGCTCTGTCAAAATCGGTCCAGCCATTTTGGAGTCTATATGGGACATACATTCACACACACACATCGCCTTTTATATATAAGAAGAAGAAGAATTTTACGAAAGTAAGTGATTACAGTTATCCTCCAGGAACTGCATATTAAGATCAGATGATTGAGTTCTCTGAATCGCCTCGCAGGCGACTTGAAAAACACGAAACACTACTGTTTATAGTTATTTTCAGAAAAAATATCACAATTTTGCCTTTACTTTTGTTGAAAAACTTACTAAACATGGGTTTGTTTATTTTACCCCAGGAGTATACATTCATTTCGCCTGTGTTCTGCCTGGCACACACCGTGTTGGCTAAATAGAGGTTCTTTTTCAAAACAAACAGCGGGAATTGAAGCAGAGTCCTGCATTTGCACGATTGTATTCCTCAATAGTGTGTGTTTTGTATTGCAGCGTGAAGGGAAAGATCAATGCTCCGCCGACCGACCCCGACGAGCAGCCCGTGCCGCGCTCCCTGGAGCGCCTGTTCGCGCCGCGCCCCGCGCCTGCGCCCCGCGGCCCTCGCGTTCACAGCCACACACGCGGGAACCATAGCAAAGGTTGGTTACATATAACCAGGAATATGGTCTGCCTGGAAGGGATGATATATTTTTGATAGTTATAGTGGCTTAGCGATGACAAACAGCTGCTTCCGCAAACTATAAATATTTTAGTAAATAATTATGTATGCAAAGTTTGATATGTACTCGTACCTTCCTATTTACATTTTTTATTTTGTGAGTGCGCGGTAAATGTGCGCAAAATGTCAAACCAACTGTGGTTTTTTGGTGCAACAATATGCAATAAACTGTATTGTTTGTGTAAAGTAAATAAATAAAAAAAAAATTAAAAAAAAGATCAGCAATGAGGCGGCTAGGTACACTAGTTTTAAACCGAGTGTCTTTGATTGTATGTATGTGTGTATGTTTGTCTGTCTCTGGATTGTTTCCCGTTGGGTGCGGATGGTGCACAGAGTGTGGAGCACAGTGTCGTTAGATTCGTGTTCATGTGTGTAATGTATGTGAACAGGTGGCGGGGAGAGGAACCCGGTGTCGCGGCTGCGCGCGCTGCCGGGCGAGTCGGCGCGCGAGTTCTCGCTGCGCATCAACAGCGCCGTGCGCGCGCTGCACCAGCCCGGCCCGCTGCACTACCCCGTCAGTACCGCGTGCCGTCACGTACCTACCTTCCTACTAGCGCACGATACAACCATTCTACAACTACTAAATACTCACTTATTTTTTTTTTATCGACAGGGTAGGCGTTTGGCCACATCTCACCTGCATTGATGCCGACATTTTGTCTCGTGTAGTATCCGTGCATCGCTGGCTACATGAATTAATCTGTCAGAACATGAAAGAACTGCTTGTGCATCCCTGTGAGATTGTGAGATCCTGCAACCGCTACCTAATTATACAGTTTTTGCATTACTAGGGACGATGCAAAACTAGTAACAACTGTATGCAGAAGTGGGCAGATTGTAAAAGCAACCGTCCCGCCCGTGCTCACCGTACCAGCTAACAATATTATATCCAACTTGTCATCCACATGTTCCAGGTAGAAGCGGAGGAGGACGAGGCGGACAGCAGAGGCGCGCGCATGGCGGACCTGCGCGAGCGGCGCGCGCGCAAGCAGCGGCGCGCCGCGGCCGGCCGGCCCCGCGCCCCCGCGCCCGCCCGCGCGCCCCCGCTCTCCAGGACACAGAAGCTGGCACTCAAGAAAATAAATAAAAAGGAAAAAGCTAACGAGGTACCACTCTTTTTACGAGGTTGAACCTCTTATGGTTGAACTGTTCTGTCTGTCTGTCTGTCTGTCTGTCCGTCCGTCCGTCCGTCCGTCCGTCCGTCCGTCCTGATTCTTTATAACTTGAACTTCTTTAGAGCATGAAACTTTGCAGAATAACAGTTTTTGTATAGATCCCAGTTTTAAAATGACTTAATAAATAAAAATAGTTGGGATGGCTCTGGTACATGTGAAATGGAAATAAAACAATTTTTTCGCTGCATCCCACATGTGGGCATATTTTCATATATCACTTTATTATGAAGTGTATCCTCTACGAAACATCGAAATACGGCCGAAATATCCGTTCAACCGTTACGGATGTTAGTTGTGAAAAGCGCTTACGTACATACACACAAATATCCCTGTAGAATCATCAGCGACATGTGATGAAGTCCAGCGTCTCGGCTCCGTTACATTCTGTTCATGTGCAGAGCCGACGCCGGGCTCTGTCGGACTGATGTCCGTTACTGACATTCAATTTTCTTAGGAATTAGTAAAATGTCACGTGAAGCTAGATGATTTCCAATGTCTGGTCGGCGCAGTGGACGCCAGTGACCGTGTGTGTGTGTGTGTTGTGCGCAGTGGACGCCAGTGACCGTGTGTGTGTGTGTGTGTGTGTGTGTTGTGCGCAGTGGACGCCAGTGACCGTGTGTGTGTGTGTGTGTGTTGTGCGCAGTGGACGCCAGTGACCGTGTGTGTGTGTGTGTGTGTGTGTTGTGCGCAGTGGACGCCAGTGACCGTGTGTGTGTGTGTTGTGCGCAGAAGGCGGCGGAACGCGGCGAGGTGCGGTTCGAGCGCGTCGCGTTCGGGGACGTGGCGCACGCGCCGCCCGCGCTCGCTCCGCTCCGGGGCCGCGCCGGCGCGTCCGTGTCGGGGGCGCCCAGGGTGAGTCCTTTATTTTGTTCAGTTGGTTCGAGACAACACGTTGAAATAGCTGATGATGAAGCATATCTGACGGGTGGGAGTGGAGACCACGACAAATGTAGCATATGACGCCCTGACACTCCATGGAGTGACAATATAAGCGAGGCAGCTGGCAGCCTCTGGAACTGAAATGCCGAAGATCGTTGAGTTGCGCGTACGTCCTCGTACGTCCAGCTCTGCTCTATAATACGTCAGTTTTCGTAACACAACAGCCATGTTTGCGAGGGATGGAGCGACAGAGAGGTCTGTCGTCCCGGGCAGTCCTGATCCTTTCACCACCATCTCCGGCGTGGTGAGAGTAGATCTCTGGGGATGTGTGTCGCGGCGAGTGGCGCCTCCTGTGCCGGCCGCGGTGGCAGTACCGACGTGTCCAGTCACGTCCTGCGTTTACATTCGTCAGAGAGGTCAGGTCCCTCGGCGTGATGGTGGCCGTACCTACCTACTCGTGACGCGTCTCGGATCGTCATCTACAAGTATGTGGGTAGTGAGCGGCGAGGAGGAGGGGACGGCTGTCCGAGTGTACTGCACAGGGTATGGTTCTCTCACCACCGCCGCCGAGCTCGTTCCTCCAACACGTAGACTAATGTGTGTGTGGTGTTGGTTCCCAGCCGGGCCGTCGCGGGCTGCTGCTGAGCTCGCTGCTGGTGCGCGGGGCGGCGCCCCCCGCGGCGGAGGCGCTCCGGCGCGAGCGCGCGCGGCAGGACGCCGTGGCAGCGTACCGCGCGCTCAAGGCTGAGCGCGCCACTGAGCGCCAGCGCACGTGATACATCTCCGGCCGGATTGTTCATCGATCCCGCACCTGATAACCTCTCGTCCGCCAAAATACTTACCAAGAAAAGGGCCACGTGGTTTACACTTGTAACTTTTACAACTTAGATCTAGTGAGACGTCTTGAACAGAGAAGAACGTACTTGTGTAGTAGTTTATGCAAACACCGCAGACAATCCACCGGCCACGCCGTCACTACACAACGACACCCGACGTTTCAGTGGTGCGATGAGCAACCTCACCAACAGCTCATAGAACTCTCGTGCCTCTCAAGATAATTTCAACCACCTGGAAAAGATTGGAAAAAATTAATGCCTGAAAAACCGTGTCGTGTGTACGAAACAAAAAAAAACGCAGAGAGCTATATTTGTCCAGTTTGGCCAGATCCAGAACATCCGGCACTTTGTGTTCTTGAACGTTTCAAACTTAGAGACATGCGCAGTGTGAGTGAAGTAGTGTTAGATCGTTGGTTAATATTTCCTAATTTTTATACGCTCATTTATGTTTGATTTTTTTTCGTCGTTTTTGTTGAACTTTTTAAAATATTTCACACTGATCCAAGCTTTTATGAGTTTATTTATTTTAAGCCAAATAATTATGTTATTTTACTTAAAATTATGTAAATACATATGTGTTATGTTGTTAAGAAAGCAAATGTAAAAAATTCATTTTAAAATTTGTATTTTTCTACTAAAGCCTAAGGCTCAATAAAGTTAATTGAGTCCTAAACTTGAAACGAAACTAAGATTTGCCAAGTAGATTCCTTGGGGTGTAAGAGGCCCACTTGGAAAATTATTTAGGCTAAAGGGCCGAATTAAGGTTGGCAAAGGGGATTGAACATTTTGTTTTTGATATTTGATTTTGATGGACATGCCACTTGATATTCAGGTTTATGGTTTAAAATGTACAAATACTGTAACGTGCATTAAAGTATGTTATTTAAGCAAAACCCAAAAACAGTGCAATCGCGAGCAAAATGAAATGAATTTACTGAGACAGTTTTAGTAGACGCCTGCTATGATCGAGTTCCACACGTGTCGGTATGTTGCAGTCACGCTGCGGCAGGCGCTGGCCGCAGGACATCCGCTACTCTAGCTAGCTAGCGGGATATTATTGAGACAGTTTTAGTAGACGCCTGCTATGATCGAGTTCGACGCATGTCTGTATGTTGCAGTCACGCTGTGGCAGGCGCTGGCCGCAGGACATCCGCTACTCTAGCTAGCTAGCGGGATATTATTGAGACAGTTTTAGTAGACGCCTGCTATGATCGAGTTCGACGCGTGTCTGTATGTTGCAGTCACGCTGTGGCAGGCGCTGGCCGCAGGACATCCGCTACTCTAGCTAGCTAGCGGGATATTATTGGTAATTAATTGTGGTCTTTTCTCATTCTCTATGACTCGAATCTAGAAAGCAGTGTTGACTTCTGGACCAGTTTATTGTGATGTCATTATGATACATGCACTAGCGTGCCCGCGCGGCTTCGCTCGTGTACTGAAAATACAACAATTCTCTCATCCCGCACTTGGCGCTCCAGTCCAGTAATCTAGTCGACTCTCACCTCTAGCCTGCCTAGCTTCCGTCCCGGCTACGTGATGCCTGCCCGGTCCTGTCTTCCTTCAGTCCGCCCGCCCCCGTCGCATCGCGTTCCCTTCCGACGATATCCGATAGGATTTACGGTAACAGATAGGCAGATAGATACGAGAATCACTTGAAGAGTTCATTTTACTCTGTATCATTCGCATCAGACTCCCGTCCGAGTCCCTCGGTAGGTATATACCTAGTAGCAAAAACCCGTCAAGCCAAATTCAAACTTCATCATGTGGCTATTTACCACAGCTGTAAACAGATCCCCCGCACGCCTGCCCGCTGCCGCTGCTGCGCCGGCCCTCGCTGGTTGCTTCTTGTGTCGAACTGATTTCACGTTGGATTTGTCGATAATAATTATTGACGTTCTATCCGATGTTTGTGATTTAGTAGGTAGTAGGTACCCACTACGCGTATCTATTGAGAATGAAGTATATTTTTCGTATAAATCGTCGGTGTTTGTATTGTTAGAGATCACGTCGTGCGCATCGTAACTTTATTATTCAGCCATTACTTGACTTGTTGAGTTGATAGCTTGTGCGACTATACCTACCTACCTAGCATAGATACCTAGACTATAGAGTCACTATTCTACCAATGTGCGTTTCATGGCAGCTTCATTAAATGGTGGGTATTATAAAACGCTAAATAACAATACTAACAATGGTTGCCTGGAAGAGATCGCTTTTAGCGATAAGGCCGCCACTTGTGGCACTAGCTCGTAAGTGTTTTCTATCGTGTTGTAATTTTTACATTGGTGTACACAATAAAGAGTTTCTATCTAATACCTATGCCTCAGCTCAATCGGTTGAAGATATCACAAACATACCTACATACATAGGTACTTACCTATATACAATACATACAAAGCTTGTAAAAAGACAAATTGGTCCAGCGTGAAGCGTCCATCCCACAGACTAGCTAAACCTAGTACAGCCGTTTTCGAGTAATGCACTTATCATCATCATCATTTCAGCCATAGGACGTCCTCTGCTGGCCATAGGCCTCCCCCATCGATCTCCAAGAGGGCCGGTTGGAAGCGGCCTGCATCCAGCGGTCTCTTTTAGGTCGGCTGTCCATCTTGAGTGATGCGCGTACCAACGAACAATTTGATTTCTATTTATGTAAAAGATAGATTAGGTAGGGAGAGGATATGGAATATGACTCGGACGACCTGCCGCCTAACCCGAGTATATAAACACCACGTACCTGTGGAACGTTCTAGGTAGATATCGGAAGATACGTACGCAATCACTCGAGGTACTTACACGGTGCCACAGTAGGTACCGTACCATGAAGCATCACTTACACGGTGCCACAGTAGGTACCGTACCATGAAGCATCACTTACACGGTGCCACAGTAGGTACCGTACCATGAAGCATCACTTACACGGTGCCACAGTAGGTACCGTACCATGAAGCATCACTTACACGGTGCCACAGTAGGTACCGTACCATGAAGCATCACTTACACGGTGCCACAGTAGGTACCGTACCATGAAGCATCACTTACACGGTGCCACAGTAGGTACCGTACCATGAAGCATCACTTACACGGTGCCACAGTAGGTACCGTACCATGAAGCATCACTTACACGGTGCCACAGTAGGTACCGTACCATGAAGCATCACTTACACGGTGCCACAGTAGGTACCGTACCATGAAGCATCACTTACACGGTGCCACAGTAGGTACCGTACCATGAAGCATCACTTACACGGTGCCACAGTAGGTACCGTACCATGAAGCATCACTTACACGGTGCCACAGTAGGTACCGTACCATGAAGCATCACTTACACGGTGCCACAGTAGGTACCGTACCATGAAGCATCACTTACACGGTGCCACAGTAGGTACCGTACCATGAAGCATCACTTACACGGTGCCACAGTAGGTACCGTACCATGAAGCATCACTTACACGGTGCCACAGTAGGTACCGTACCATGAAGCATCACTTACACGGTGCCACAGTAGGTACCGTACCATGAAGCATCACTTACACGGTGCCACAGTAGGTACCGTACCATGAAGCATCACTTACACGGTGCCACAATAGGTACCGTACCATGAAGCATCACTTACACGGTGCCACAGTAGGTACCGTACCATGAAGCATCACTTACACGGTGCCACAGTAGGTACCGTACCATGAAGCATCACTTACACGGTGCCACAGTAGGTACCGTACCATGAAGCATCACTTACACGGTGCCACAGTAGGTACCGTACCATGAAGCATCACTTACACGGTGCCACAGTAGGTACCGTACCATGAAGCATCACTTACACGGTGCCACAGTAGGTACCGTACCATGAAGCATCACTTACACGGTGCCACAGTAGGTACCGTACCATGAAGCATCACTTACACGGTGCCACAGTAGGTACCGTACCATGAAGCATCACTTACACGGTGCCACAGTAGGTACCGTACCATGAAGCATCACTTACACGGTGCCACAGTAGGTACCGTACCATGAAGCATCACTTACACGGTGCCACAGTAGGTACCGTACCATGAAGCATCACTTACACGGTGCCACAGTAGGTACCGTACCATGAAGCATCACTTACACGGTGCCACAGTAGGTACCGTACCATGAAGCATCACTTACACGGTGCCACAATAGGTACCGTACCATGAAGCATCACTTACACGGTGCCACAGTAGGTACCGTACCATGAAGCATCACTTACACGGTGCCACAGTAGGTACCGTACCATGAAGCATCACTCCTCGTTGCAGTTACTGTTTAGACAAGTAGCGACGTAACAGTTTGGCTCATTTCTTGTGGGTTTCCCGACAGGTGTTGGTTGCGGTGAGGCTGCGGGGGAGCCCCGCGTGACAGTGACAGCCCCTGCGGTCACTGACCACGTCACTGTGAGCCCGAACTCTTAGCTACTACCTGTTTACGTAGGAGATATTAGTCACGGAAACCGCACAGAAACAACTTCCCCTATTTAGTTTAGTATGCTTCGACGAAATGTCGAACTTAGTAGGTAGGTATGTAGCTTTTCAGGCCTGACGGCCAAGGATTGGAACAACCTGCCGGCTTACTTGTTTCCTGAGAGATATAATCTGGGCCTTTTCAAGGCCAGAGTGAATAGGTATCTTCTAAGTCTGCGTGCTTCATCTTCGACCACATCGTCGCTTACCAACAGGCGAGTTGAGGGCCAAACGCGGACAAATCCGCGCAAAAAAAATTGCATTGCTATTAGGTAGTAACGTAGTAACTTAAATGTATAAGTAGGTATTTATACATACATAATTAATATATCTCGTCATTAGTATCAGGAATGCAGTGTGACTCGATCACAGATCACGTGAACTGACGCATATTCGAGGAAAAGTAAAAGCAATAATCTCGGTGGCAACGTTTATTGAGGGCGACCAGCAAACTGCCGAGGCAGAGTTGAGGAAAACGCGCCGAGTCGCCGCCGCCGCGCCCGGACCGGGGGCCCGGACCGGGCGCCCGGTCCGGGCGCTGAGGGCGACCAGCAAACTGCCGAGGCAGAGTTGAGGAAAACGCGCGGAGTCGCCGCCGCCGCGCCCGGTCCCCCCGGACCGGGAGCCCGGTCCGGGGGCCGGCAATACACCTGGCTGCATGCTCTGATCCTCGGCTCATCTCGTGGCGGCTCCAGCTAGTTGCCCTGTTCATGTTCAATTAGGTATAAACAGAACTTCAATCCTGCCTTCACATAGGCACGGCATTGTATTATCTTTCCTGACAGTTACGCTGACAAGTGGCTTATCGATCGCATCGTGTAGTGATACATCCAGCTGACTGACACATTTATCAGTCCTCCTGAGTGAGTAGGTACCTGTGCTATGTAGGTACATCTGCAGGACAGGTGAATAACTAAATGTTAGATACGGCGCGCGCGCAGCAAGATGCCTAGAAAAGAAATGTGTGGAGAATAGACCGAGAGGCGACGTATAGATAGATCCCTAATTCGGCTACTTCAGGTCTGTTGTAGCATATTCCAGGAGTACTGCTTCGCTTCGCATTGTCGTTACCTACTTGCTGCAGGTTGTCGGACTGATATTAGGTAGGTATAGGTATGTTGTTTAAGTATATAAATAAGTACTTAATTATCTCGTAAGCAAACAAGTAGGTCCAGGTACGTGCCTCGATTGAACTCAGGTCGGTAAACATTATCGGTGGAGGCATGCGGGTGTGTGGCGACAACAGTGTCACGTCGTGCCCGCACCACGCCCGCACCACGCCCGCACCGCGCCCGCACCGCGCCGCGCCGGGCGGGCGGGGCTCCACCGGCCGCACCGGATGCCATCCATGCACACGTTCTCTATAATATACTTACCTACATTTTCTCACGGAAAATGAAATAAATAGATGGTTATACCTACCTATAGGATATGTTTATCTATGCTATAGGTAAGTAGGTAGGCTTAGATTAATATACCTACCTACTTAGATAATATACAATACAATACAATATTTCTTTATCACACACCGAAAATACAAATGAAACTTAAACTAACATAAAAAACAAATATACGGCAGTATAATGAGCGGCCTTATCGCCTTAAGCGATTTCTTCCAGGCAACCTTTGGATGGACAGGACTAAAGAAATTGAAAAACGGTCGGTGATGTACATAAAATAAACCTAAATAAATGTATATATCCCTACATTTATGTATACAATAAATACACAATACTACATACATACTTTAAATATTATAAATAGAATACATACATAACTGTACCATATATCATAAACTATAATAATGTGTATAAACTTGATTCTTAAAACTAGAAATAGATTTGGCTTGCCTGATAGAAGCAGGCAGCGCATTCCACAGTAGGACAGCTTGAAAAGTAAAGGACTTACAGTAGGAAAGATTGACGTGGGAAGAAGGAGGAACCTTTAGTTGGAGGGCACGACAGGATCGCAAGGTACTGGAACTGGAGTGAGCTTGAATAAATTCAAAGCGCTCCTTTAAGTATAGAGGGGTAATGGGATTGAACAGGATATAAGTAGTAGGGATTTAATATAAGTAGTTATTCTAAGTAGGTAGGTATACCTATTAGGTATCTAAAATCTAAAATTGGTTACCTATAGGTAATAGGTAAATCACCTCTACTATAGAATCAGTTACATCTATTACGGAAGTGCCATCATTATACCTAATTAGGTATAATTTATAATGTAGTAGGTATATAATATAGGTATTTCTTACGCGATATTTTGGTCACAAGATCAATGATCATAGCCATTCCGTTAGCTAAATACCTACGTAGGTAGGTACCTACAGGTAGTTTACAATGTTTATGTGTGTATTCAAGGTTTGCCGTGTTATTGTAAACAATATGTTTTTTAAAATGATAATCACATCCCCATTGTTTATTATTGTTTTGTTTCAGTCGTTCAAGAGATGTGGGTAGGAGGTGGTATAGTAGGTAGGTATCTAGCGCTGGGTAAGTTGTTGGGTAGGAGGCGCCGGCGAGCGCTTACCATCACGTGACTTACCATACATTGTTCTAGACAAGGGGAGAGAGGTCGGTAGAGCTGAGACCGCAGCCAGTGCGTGATCGGTGACATTACCTCGCCCAGGCAGGTGGTACTAGGTAGGTATACAGATGGGAGACTGATGACACCACTTGCGGATAATGCTCGATACTTACTTTGAAGAAGTAAAATTACGGCAATCGTTAACCGCAGCGGAGGACATCGAGTTACATTACAAGGAACTAACTACTTACTTACTTATTGTCGGATCATGTTTTCCTGGTTCTGAAACAATGCAGTAGAAACAGGAGGAAGGGCACCGCATCGTGCAAGCGGAGCGCATCCTCACTGTGGGTTTATGTAACCCCACCAACTGTCCCCTACCTACCTACACGATGTGCAGGACTCACCGCCGACACGTGGACCCGGCCCTCCACACACCATCACACGACGGTCAGCTCCCCGGCCGGCCTCGACATCATTACAAAACCTGAACCTCTTCTGTGCATACATACTGTTTGCAGCACCTGTGGCGGCTCCTGATTGTACCTATGTGTAGGATTAGAAGACACCGGAAATAACATAGGTAAGTAGAGTGAGGCAGTTTTGAAGAAGAATATATGACATATGACATAGAGGATATGGGTAGGTATAAAAAGTTTGTTGGAAATGTGAGTAAACCGGACCGAAACATCGCGGAGATGAGTAGGTAGGTATATCTATATTATGTATAATGATATTATATATTAGCTATCACGTATAAATAGTAGAGGAGCTGGGCTCAGTCTGTCGAGTGGCCGGTGTAGTGTAGGGGACAGTCCGGCAGCACCCCGCGCTCCACATGTCACCAGCGCTGGCCGGCGCGGCTGCAGCTACCTGACCAGTAGATACTGCATGACGGCGGCAGCGGCCGGCAGCTGGTCTCCACTCTCTGCGGGAGGAATTGTTTCTACATTCGCACCGTGTGTGAGAACTCCACCACATTATGCGCACCAACACGCATCCTCAACACATCATAGTGTCAGTTTGAGCAAATAACAATCTTGAGGAAAGTCAAAGTTGTTTGTTGATGATATGAGTTATCCTGCTGGAAACCAGTTACACACGAGTGCGGCGGAGTGCGGCCTGCTTCACTAGGCAGGTATCACGTGTTTGATGCGAGTACATGTATAGTTGGGAGTCGGTCACCGAGGCAGGGGGCGAGTGCTGTCGGAGTTAGCGCGTCTGGTGGCTGGCCGGACAGACAGACCCGTCATGAAGCTGGTCGTGGTCGCCGACCAGGAACAAGTTGACCAGACACACACATTCAGCTTCAGCTCAGTAACTCGGCGTCTGACGAGGATCCAGTACAGTGGCAGTCTGGTGGCACCACTCTCCAACCATACACGTCACCAGACGCGGCCGACGTGCCGTCCGTAACACTTCCTCACTGGAGCCGGGTCAGCCTTCTATCCTGCTTGCTGTGACCGCACGACCAGGTAACTTGACATTACCATATCTAGGTAGATAGGTATATACATAACACAAAACCGAGTGTAACAACTGGCTGCAAACTAACTCATGAGGATAATTTATAAATTAAACTTCAGACTGTTTGTGATATATTACCCAATTGAATGTTATTGATCTGACGCGCAGCCTGTGGACTATGGAGAGAGCACTGTGTGTGTATCCAAGCTAGCTACGTAGAGCTTTACGTTACAACATGGTACAAGTGCAGGGTCTGTCGCCTGGTGGAGTTGAGCTCAGTGTCGGCACCGCGCCGGTACCACGCCGTCACCGCGCTGGCACCTGCGTGACGTGACGGAGGCCCGGCCGGCGCCGTCACGGTCCCGCTACATTGTTTATCATGGAACACCTTCAACTGCGCACGAGCACCGACTCGGTAATTAAACGAGTCAACAAACCTGTCCCAAACGATAATCTGCCGACAGAAGTGTCGTTCGAGACCAGTTTATTTGAATATTGTTACTTATTGCCTCACATAATGCGGTCGCGATTCATTCATTACAAAAATATGCGCATCTATTTTACTATTTATAGGTACATTAGGATAATATAACGCAAAAAATGCCGAGCAAATCGTCCGATAACATCACAGATCAGTGGGTAGGTAGGTAGGTATATGTAGCTAGGATAACACAGCCTCAGTGGAGAACTGTGCAATATTAAATAACCAGGTCTATTATTTACATTACAAATCAATAATCTGAACCACTTTAGCTACGGTTGCTGTTTCTACAGCTCTTATTGTTCCGGAACAATTGAACGATTTCATTTTCAGTACTTACAATACTTGAATCAACTTGCGTCTGTGTAGTGTAATGTAGGTAGGTATAGTCTGAAACATACCTGCTCACATAGGAAAGTAGTTATTTCAGTTTACATGGAAAACTAACAGCTGATAACTACAAGATAAGTAGGTAGGTATATCATGAGACACTGGTGGCGCAGAGCAGAACACGTGGGTGGCAGGTCGGCGGAGCAGAGCCCGGCAGGAGGCCTGGGGACTACTAAATGCATCCAGACTGATTCAGACTGGATGCGCTCGCACCTTACCATATCTCCCTTGCTTGACCGATCCGAGCTGTTCACCGTCCGATATCCACGCGGGGGACACCGCGGGCCGCGGGACGCAGCTAGTATGTAAACATTTTGTTGTGTCGGTATAATTACCAAATTTACCTTCACTGGTGACAGCGGTGACCAATGCAACCACGTGAGTAAACATTCATAATTATAGTGTGTGTGGGAGTGCGTGTGCGCTTGTGTGTGTGCCTTCACGTGGAGACGTAAGAGTGCATGATACAACCAGTCGATAGAGGTGCGGCTCCATCGTCCGCCGACACGATGACTGCTGCACCCTGCCACGGTCTGCGGCCTATCTCTTCCAGCCCCTGCCGGCTGCCTCGGTACGTACATCGTCACTCCAACGAGCCTCAGGACGTCTTACGTAACGTTTGCCGGTTCTCCACTGTAGAACATGTATTGTCTACACCAACGGTTATCGGTTCTGCGACTGATATGACTGGGCCCCTTGTTCACTTCAGCTCGCTAATATGAGGAGATGTCGGTGACTTTGGTTTTCTGGCGGATAACTTTTTCCCGGATACGGTCCCTCAGAGGAACATCGAGCATAGTTCTCTCCAAAGCTCGCTGAGCGAGCTTGGACTTGTGGACCGCTCCAACTGTAAGTTTCAGCACCGCGAGTCATGATGGGTAGAACGCAATGTAAGGAAAAATATGTATAATTGTATATGTGCTTTTTTTTCCTGGGCAAGCGCCTTTATTATTAAAACAAAATACAAGCTAAAACTAAAACTACAAATACAGTTAGACTGCCCATAGACCGTTGAAGGTCTAAAGACAATCCAAATGCTCAAGCCCACTACCAGGTGCTAGGTAGTAGAAATATTATGTAAGTCTAGGTCTCTAGCAGGTAGGTAGGTAGGTACTACTCAGCATAGGTCCCTGTCTGTCTGTGTGCTCGTGCCGTGCCGCGGTGCAGTGGAGACGCGCCCTACACTCGCAGTATGCAAAATAAAGCAAAAAGCTGCTAAAGACCCGTTTCGGAGTGTCGAGGAGCCCATGCAGTGAGCCTTGGCCCACACCGGGCGCTTTCTCCGCGGCGCCTGCGCCCTTCTCCGCGGCGCCTGCGCCCTTCCCCCCGGCGCCTGCGACCTTCCCCGCGGCGCCTGCACCCTTCCCCGCGGCGCCTGTGCCCCTCTCCGCTCGGAGCTTTCATCTATTGTCCACATTATTGAAACAACCAATACTTACCTATATCTGATTTGCTTAGAACCTAAGTAAAGCCTTCGTGCGTTATTTCCTTCTTTCATAAAATAGTAGATGGACAGCTATTCCACCTTATGGGCACTATGTGTGTGGGGAAGAGTGCAGGAGGGGCGGGGTGGCCCGGGACAGGGACAGGACAGGACAGGACAGGACAGGACAGGACAGGACAGGACAGGACAGGGCGGGCCAGGTCGCTCCGGTTCATAGGACACTGGAGTGCTGGCGCCCGACTGATGTGAAACATTCGCGTACATCGCGACGATGCCGACACCTCTACCACAGAAGACATAATAGTCTCTACACTGGATTTATATAAATATAAGTAGACGCACGGGAACACCTGGTGTTGTGTGCATCATCAGTTCATTATATATACCACGAGTGTCCCCCCCGCACCCCGCGTCCCCCGCGCCCCGGCTCCTCGTGGCCGGTAGGTGGTAGATAGGTACGTTCCGCCGGTAGGTGAGTGAGTGAGTAGATACACTGAGCTAAGATTTATTTGCCCTCATAATGTTCAGCATTGAAGCATAATTATGGAAGGAAAGGTCACGACGAGACGAGTCGAGACGAGACGAGACGAGACGAGTGCTAGATATGTTCACTATCTCTGTTGTAGATGTACGAGAGATAAGGGCGCCATCGATCTAACAAACAATATGTTATTTACTGGGTATATAGGTAACTAGGTAGGTATATAATTCTACCCTACTTATACTTTCACCGTGGAGAGCTCAGGGAGAGGTGGGAGGTTGACAATGTAGCGCGCGCATCTTGGTAGGTATTTATTAGTAACGTCTGAGTCGGTGGCCCTGGTGTGAGGTGAGCGCGCCGTCACGTGGCTTATCTCGTCCGTGCCGGTGGAACCCGCAGTCCCGCACCCCGCACTGCACGCTGATGGAACGCTGCGAGTAATGGGGCTGCCTCTTCCGTCGCCATTACTGTTAATTGTCTCCTTATCGTATCTGCTGTTTACCTGCTTACATGTATTCCGTTACGCTGCGCTTGCCGCGTGCGTGCCGCGTGCGTGCCGCGTGCGTGCCGCCACCTTACTAAATCGCCTTATTTTTCTGATCTGAGTAGTCAGTATATACCTACCTACTCCCTGTACATGTCAGTTTGTTGTCCGGTCCAGTGTATAATACCCACCCGCGCGATAACTCACCCGCGGACAGCTCGCGGCCGCGGCTCGGCTCCTACTCACTGTACATGTCAGTCTGTGGTCCGGTCCAGTGTATAATACCCACCCGCGCGATAACTCACCCGCGGACAGCTCGCGGCCGCGGCTCGGCTCCTACTCACTGTACATGTCAGTCTGTGGTCCGGTCCAGTGTATAATACCCACCCGCGCGATAACTCACCCGCGGACAGCTCGCGGCCGCGGCTCGGCTCCTACTCACTGTACATGTCAGTCTGTGGTCCGGTCCAGTGTATAATACCCACCCGCGCGATAACTCACCCGCGGACAGCTCGCGGCCGCGGCTCGGCTCCTACTCACTGTACATGTCAGTCTGTGGTCCGGTCCAGTGTATAATACCCACCCGCGCGATAACTCACCCGCGGACAGCTCGCGGCCGCGGCTCGGCTCCTACTCACTGTACATGTCAGTCTGTGGTCCGGTCCAGTGTATAATACCCACCCGCGCGATAACTCACCCGCGGACAGCTCGCGGCCGCGGCTCGGCTCCTACTCACTGTACATGTCAGTCTGTGGTCCGGTCCAGTGTATAATACCCACCCGCGCGATAACTCACCCGCGGACAGCTCGCGGCCGCGGCTCGGCTCCTACTCACTGTACATGTCAGTCTGTGGTCCGGTCCAGTGTATAATACCCACCCGCGCGATAACTCACCCGCGGACAGCTCGCGGCCGCGGCTCGGCTCCTACTCACTGTACATGTCAGTCTGTGGTCCGGTCCAGTGTATAATACCCACCCGCGCGATAACTCACCCGCGGACAGCTCGCGGCCGCGGCTCGGCTCCTACTCACTGTACATGTCAGTCTGTGGTCCGGTCCAGTGTATAATACCCACCCGCGCGATAACTCACCCGCGGACAGCTCGCGGCCGCGGCTCGGCTCCTACTCACTGTACATGTCAGTCTGTGGTCCGGTCCAGTGTATAATACCCACCCGCGCGATAACTCACCCGCGGACAGCTCGCGGCCGCGGCTCGGCTCCTACTCACTGTACATGTCAGTCTGTGGTCCGGTCCAGTGTATAATACCCACCCGCGCGATAACTCACCCGCGGACAGCTCGCGGCCGCGGCTCGGCTCCTACTCACTGTACATGTCAGTCTGTGGTCCGGTCCAGTGTATAATACCCACCCGCGCGATAACTCACCCGCGGACAGCTCGCGGCCGCGGCTCGGCTCCTACTCACTGTACATGTCAGTCTGTGGTCCGGTCCAGTGTATAATACCCACCCGCGCGATAACTCACCCGCGGACAGCTCGCGGCCGCGGCTCGGCTCCTACTCACTGTACATGTCAGTCTGTGGTCCGGTCCAGTGTATAATACCCACCCGCGCGATAACTCACCCGCGGACAGCTCGCGGCCGCGGCTCGGCTCCTACTCACTGTACATGTCAGTCTGTGGTCCGGTCCAGTGTATAATACCCACCCGCGCGATAACTCACCCGCGGACAGCTCGCGGCCGCGGCTCGGCTCCTACTCACTGTACATGTCAGTCTGTGGTCCGGTCCAGTGTATAATACCCACCCGCGCGATAACTCACCCGCGGACAGCTCGCGGCCGCGGCTCGGCTCCTACTCACTGTACATGTCAGTCTGTGGTCCGGTCCAGTGTATAATACCCACCCGCGCGATAACTCACCCGCGGACAGCTCGCGGCCGCGGCTCGGCTCCTACTCACTGTACATGTCAGTCTGTGGTCCGGTCCAGTGTATAATACCCACCCGCGCGATAACTCACCCGCGGACAGCTCGCGGCCGCGGCTCGGCTCCTACTCACTGACTAATACAGAAGGAGCTACGAGGAAACAGCAGCCTTTACTTACTTCCTACACTCACACATGGTTATTATTGTGTAAATCCTCAAGTGGGTTACTTAGTTCCTTAATTATCATCTCTACATTATACCTACAATGACCTACATAGTGCCATAACGAGCTATGGAGAGGGCTATGCTCGAGGTTTCTCTGCGAGATCGAATCCGAAATGAGGAGATCCGTAGACGAACGACAGTCACCGACATAGCCCAACGGATTAGCAAGTTGAAGTGGCAGTGGCCAGGGCACATAGCACGCAGAACAGATGGCCGATGGGGCCGAAAGGTTCTGGAATGGAGACCACGGACCGGTAAGCGCAGCGTAGGACGTCCACGCACAAGATGGACAGACGACCTAAAAGAGACCGCAGGGAAACGCTGGATGCAGGCCGCTTCCAACCGGCCCTTTTGGAGATCGATGGGGGAGGCCTATGTCCAGCAGCGGACGTCCTATGGCTGAAACGATGATGATGATGATGACCTACATAGTATAAAATTATTTTTTGTTTGTAAATATATTTATTTAGTCTTTTTTAATTGGACTTTTAAAAATTCGTCTTTTCCCCCATCAAATAACAAACACATGGAACTTCACACTGTCTCAAATGAGAAGAAACGCGGCGCGAACATTCATAACATTTGCTTACATAACAGAAATTTTGCTACATTAGTGCACATACATACATACATACAAACATACACTTCCTGCCGCGAGACCTTCCTCCGCGCCAAATCTGAGATGTTGTAGGTCGACCAGATACTTACTGAAGGCAATACAAGTAAACATCGTATCGGTCGAATCCTCGCACGAGACAGTATTTAGTATAGACGGTGCTTTTTCCTCGGCTGGGTTCTTTCATAACGAGTGAGCGTGGGATGTGTGTGTTTGTGTGTGTGTGTGTGTGCGTGAGTGTTAGTGGGGAGTGCACGTCGACTGAACATAATACTAGCTTGCGTGCGTGACTTCGCTCGCGTACTACACGGATCCATTCTACTCCAGTCCCGCATTCGCGATTGGCTCTGGTTTGCTAAGACCGTTTTTAGTGGCCATTATCTTACTGTAATGTACTCTTTATGGTCACTTCATCAACACTCGCGTCAGGATTCATTATAGGTACATTATTATAACACCGGCTTGCACTGGCGATGATATCGGTGGAAGCCGGTCGATGGTTTCGACCGATCGATACATCATCGTGAGTGCAAGCCGGTGTTATAACAATTTACTATTTATGGTGTTATTTGTGTTGTATTTCCTAGTTATTCTGTGCAGTATGAAAAAAATTAAATAAAAATGTATGTATGTAATGGAAGGAGATGGGGGAGACCTTTGCCTAGCAGTGGGACAGTATAGGTTAAAAAAAAAAAAAAAAAAAAAATATGAGCGTAAAAATATATGAACGGATGTATGAACTGATTGTATGGTCGCGCTTCTATTTTGTTGGTATGCTGAGCCCGTATTTCTTGTTGCTTTTTACAGTCCGTGCCTTGTTCCTTTCTCTCCAGAATGGAACAATGTTTCATCTCCTGTCACAACGCTGTAGGTACATAGCATTTGAATGTCCGTGATTCGTTACAGAGGAACCCGCCGGCAACAGTGCTTTATAATGTTTAAATGTTGATAATTTTTTTTATTTATTTGGTTCATATCAATGGCCAAATGTCCTCGAGTACAATAAGTACCTACCTAGTACTCGAGATAACTAACTCATTTATTTCTGTGAGGTTGTAGATAACAAAAATGCATCTAAACATGACCTTCTCATTTTTCTTATAATTTTAAACACAATAATGTTTTATACTTATCTGTTGTGTGTGTTGCCAGTGATGACATATGGTACTGAGACGTGGTCCTAAACTGTTGGCCTCTGTTGGTCTTCCGGTTCGTGATCCCACTAGATGGACCGATGCCATAGTGAGAGTCGCCGGCATCCAGTGGATGCAGGTGGCAGGCTGTCGTTCAGTGTGGAGGTTAAAGGGGAAGGCCTATGTTCAGCAGCGGACGTCTTCTGGCTGATGATGATGATGATGACTTATCTGTTATTGTGGAATTACACTGTTCGGTTGTTCACTAAAGTTAAGTATATGAGACCCGGCTCCCGGGTCGGGAGCTCATTCCACAACCTTACCACGGTAAATATCACGTAAATAATCATATAACTTCTTTAAATTGTTTTTTTTGTGGAGTATTTTTTTGCCTAACATTGTATTAGGTACTTATTATCTCAAACCGGTCAGTGCACGGTGTTGTGGCATAGTTCTGGTTGTAGGAGCCACATTTTGCCGACAACATGTTTTATTACACGCATTCGTTTATTATAGAAAACTATCCGTTATCATTATAAAACATACCCTGTGGCTCTCAGGAATACTGTAACATTCTGTTAGTGAAATAGGTACTAAAGTCGGTCCAGTAGTTTCGTCAATGACCTCCTACAAACATACATACAAAGTTTACGTAGTTAGATATAGTGTTGGTTGGTATGTAGATATAAGTAGGTAAGTATCGAGTTTAGTTGATGATCAATAACGGAGCGTGTTCATTGAATGTTTGTTGTGAAGATATATACCTACCTACCTACTACCTACCTACCTACCTACTCGGTACTGACGAGTGCGCTCCATCCACTGATTGATCGGAATGTTCTATATTGGCGCCACGTGAGCGCCGGGCCGGGCCGCGCCGGGCCGGGCTGAGCCGCGCCGGGCCGCTCCGCCGGTCTGACGAGGCGGCGCTCATGTGACCCTGTCTATCTACCGGCGGCATCAGCTCGGCCCCACTCAACTACTCAGTACTTCCTGAGACTGACATGACACATTGTACTATCCAGTACGTTCTGATCTGCCGCAGGAGGCGCGCGGCCGCGGGCTGGCGGGACCAGCTCGGGCTCCGGCACAGGACAACAAACAAACTACAGTGTTCAACTAACGTAACGTAATTATGACTAGGTACGTCCTGCACACTACCTTCCTCTCGATGAAACAGCGATGGAAAACTAATGACATCCAATTATGTACCTACGCTGAGCTGACGAGGGTAAGTAAAGTAACGGACAACAAGAGCCGAGTGGAGTGCAGCCAGCCGGCGTCCTCGTGCGAGGAACAGCGGCTCCTCCGCCGGGGCAGCCCAGCGGCGCGCTATCTGCCCGTGTCGTATCCACGTATCACTCGTCACTACAAGTACCCACATGTCTGTATTGACAGAGAGCCTGCTCTCGAGATACACGGCTACCTTGTACACCGAGATAAGCAGGTGTGGTGCAGTGTACGGGCTCACATGGTGGCGCTACTCGAGAGCCGACGTCTCCACTTCAACATGACGAGTGACGTGCCGGAGACCTAATCCATCTGGGAGAATGTCCCCGAGTCGGGGGATGCAGAGCTGCCTCAGTGGCGCGGGGGGGGGACTCACCTGCGCGTGCGTGGAGGTCATCGTCCTTGACCCGACGTCCAGCGAGACGGTCGACACTCTTCGCTATTTGTCATTTCAACGTATCGGATGCAGTCTGCATGCTCCGGGGCGGTGAGCTCGTGAGGCAAGTCGAGGTGCTCGCTGAGTTTGTCCTTCTCGGCCTTCACGAGGTTCTCGTCGTGTGGGATGGTGATGTCCGACGACCGCCATCTGTTGTAGATAACAGTCCTGTCCGTGATGACAGAGCGGTCGAGAACTGGTGCTGGTGCGTACCTATAGTACGGCACTTCAGAGTCGGCAAGGCCGTATCGAAGGGCAAGTTGCTGGTGGATGATGCTGACCACTTGCTTGTGCGGACTTGTGCCTGTGCAAGTACTCGCCGCTAGCAAGATGCGAACAACCGGAAATTATATTTCAGAGAGTCTCCAGGACGGTGACATGCTCGCTGCCCGTCAGATGTCGACCGCGCCGTTCTTCTTATATTTCCGATAGTTATGCATCTTGATATCTTCGTCCGCACTTGCAACCGGTGCGGTGCGGTGTGGTGCGGCACGGTGCGGCGCGGTGCGGCGCGGTGCGGCACGGTGCGGCACGGTGCGGTCGTATGTGATGACACAATCAGTACGACGACGCGTGTTTGTCGCTGCGTGCCGCATCGCAATAAACACGAATACGTGTCGATTAGTATAAGATAATTCAGGCTGTTTATTTGTTTTCCAACAACAAAGTAACGTAGCGAGCGGAGCTAGGGCTGCGCTGCTGGCTCACGTGACGTCAGCGCCTGGGAGCGGCAGCACAGCGCCAGCGTGCAGGGGCGGCTGTCGCTGGCGCTGCCGAGTAGGCCGGGGCCCGGGGCGGCAACATGCGGTGACGTTTCAACACTCTTCTTCTCAGGAACGCGTAGAACGCACCTCATCATCATTTCAGCCATAGGACGTCCACTGCTGGACATAGGCCTCCCCCATCGATCTCCAAAAGGGCCGGTTGGAAGCAGCCTGCATCCAGCGTTTCCCTGCGGTCTCTTTTAGGTCGTCTGTTCATTTTGTGGGAGTTCATTCGAGAACCTTTCTGCCCTTCCGTATATAGTAGTCGCAGGGAGGAGTGCTGTGCCGGGTCGTGTCCGGCGCCGTGTAGAGGCGGTGGTCACGTGGTCGCGACACTCGCAGGCGCAGCTCACCGCTCCCTTGTCTGTCCCGGCCCAGCCCGTGGAGGTGCTGGGATTCAAAGCTTTTATAAAGGTGACGATGTCAGTTGCATTGAGAACTGGTTATCCCTCAACTGCTCGTGTTCTATAGAACAATTATTATTGATCATGACTCATGTACAAGGAGGTAGGTAGGTAGGTGCCTACAGTCAGCTGGTCGCCGGATCACGTGCCGGGGAAATCCTTTGATAAGAACTTACTGGTTCGTTACGGAGTAACCACATCGCGACGCGACTGCGCACGCGCACTTTCTAAACTAGCTCTACCAGTCTGTCTCAGCCTGGCCAGTGTTGTGTTGTGGGTATAACTACCCTTACACACAGGTAGATAAACAAACACAACCCTGGGTACGTACAGTCGTGGTGCCCCGGGTGGCCCGCAAGCTCGTGACGTCACGCGCGGCATCAATGAGCCCCCCGCCCCCCGGCAGTCACATGACTGGAACCGGTCCGTGCCGGCAGCTGGTGCAGTCGCGTGCGTGTGCAGCGCGCGGTCGCCGACCCGCCGCCGTCACGTGACGCGCCCTCCCGCCCCCCTGCCCCCTGCCCTGCCCCCGCCGCCTGCACTCATCTCACTGCTCGCTGCAGTTCCGCCCCTCTCCCCGCTCATTGACACTAGCGCTACCAGTTCCTCGTCCTGCGCATGCCCTCTCCTCTCCTCTCCTCTCCTGATGAACAAGCCGCCGCCACTCCGATGGCTGCGTGCTGACGTGGCTACAATGAAACTACCCTAGCTCGTGTATACTAGAGTAGATAATATAGATAACTATTTGTTATTCACACTACACACTGTTAGAAACTAACGAAAGATAAAACTAGTGTATTTGCCTTATCGCTAAAGGTGATCTCTTATCTTCCGCAGGAAACCTGTATACACATAAAAGTAGTAAACAAATTATTTAGATATTAGCTCTGAATAGTTGTAAGCCGTGGTGTAATGCAGCTCGATCCTATCGATTCTCTCATCCCAACTTCCAAGGGCACGCGGCGCCGGGATCGACCCGGTCCCGGGCCCGGCAACAGGTGGGCGCTGCGCCCTCCGCCGCCGCCACTTGAACTTGACAATGAAACCGTCGGTAGCTGCGGTCCGGCGACACACGCCCGCGCCGGGAGCGAGAGACGCTGCAGACAGGGTCTCAGTAGAACCTTTATCTATGGTAGAACCTGTTTATCTATGGTAGAACGTTCAGGTCGCAGAGGAACAGGAGTAGGTACTGCGCCGGCGAGTGTCGCATCTACAAGCTGTTCCACACGGTGACGCTCTCTGTACCGGAACCTGACCGACACGATGGTACTGTCCGCTGCCTGCTGCGGCTCGCTGCAGACCTGCAGCTCTGAGGGTCTCAGTAGAACGTTCAGGTCGCAGAGGAACAGGAGTAGGTACTGCGCCGGCGAGTGTCGCATCTACAAGCTGTTCCACACGGTGACGCTCTCTGTACCGGAACCTGACCGACACGATGGTACTGTCCGCTGCCTGCTGCGGCTCGCTGCAGACCTGCAGCTCTGAGGGTCTCAGTAGAACGTTCAGGTCGCAGAGGAACAGGAGTAGGTACTGCGCCGGCGAGTGTCGCATCTACAAGCTGTTCCACACGGTGACGCTCTCTGTACCGGAACCTGACCGACACGATGGTACTGTCCGCTGCCTGCTGCGGCTCGCTGCAGACCTGCAGCTCTGAGGGTCTCAGTAGAACGTTCAGGTCGCAGAGGAACAGGAGTACTGCGCCGGCGAGTGTCGCATCTACAAGCTGTTCCACACGGTGACGCTCTCTGTACCGGAACCTGACCGACACGATGGTACTGTCCGCTGCCTGCTGCGGCTCGCTGCAGACCTGCAGCTCTGAGGGTCTCAGTAGAACGTTCAGGTCGCAGAGGAACAGGAGTAGGTACTGCGCCGGCGAGTGTCGCATCTACAAGCTGTTCCACACGGTGACGCTCTCTGTACCGGAACCTGACCGACACGATGGTACTGTCCGCTGCCTGCTGCGGCTCGCTGCAGACCTGCAGCTCTGAGGGTCTCAGTAGAACGTTCAGGTCGCAGAGGAACAGGAGTACTGCGCCGGCGAGTGTCGCATCTACAAGCTGTTCCACACGGTGACGCTCTCTGTACCGGAACCTGACCGACACGATGGTACTGTCCGCTGCCTGCTGCGGCTCGCTGCAGACCTGCAGCTCTGAGGGTCTCAGTAGAACGTTCAGGTCGCAGAGGAACAGGAGTACTGCGCCGCCGAGTGTCGCATCTACAAGCTGTTCCACACGGTGACGCTCTCTGTACCGGAACCTGACCGACACGATGGTACTGTCCGCTGCCTGCTGCGGCTCGCTGCAGACCTGCAGCTCTGAGGGTCTCAGTAGAACGTTCAGGTCGCAGAGGAACAGGAGTACTGCGCCGGCGAGTGTCGCATCTACAAGCTGTTCCACACGGTGACGCTCTCTGTACCGGAACCTGACCGACACGATGGTACTGTCCGCTGCCTGCTGCGGCTCGCTGCAGACCTGCAGCTCTGAGGGTCTCAGTAGAACGTTCAGGTCGCAGAGGAACAGGAGTACTGCGCCGGCGAGTGTCGCATCTACAAGCTGTTCCACACGGTGACGCTCTCTGTACCGGAACCTGACCGACACGATGGTACTGTCCGCTGCCTGCTGCGGCTCGCTGCAGACCTGCAGCTCTGAGGGTCTCAGTAGAACGTTCAGGTCGCAGAGGAACAGGAGTAGGTACTGCGCCGGCGAGTGTCGCATCTACAAGCTGTTCCACACGGTGACGCTCTCTGTACCGGAACCTGACCGACACGATGGTACTGTCCGCTGCCTGCTGCGGCTCGCTGCAGACCTGCAGCTCTGAGGGTCTCAGTAGAACGTTCAGGTCGCAGAGGAACAGGAGTACTGCGCCGGCGAGTGTCGCATCTACAAGCTGTTCCACACGGTGACGCTCTCTGTACCGGAACCTGACCGACACGATGGTACTGTCCGCTGCCTGCTGCGGCTCGCTGCAGACCTGCAGCTCTGAGGGTCTCAGTAGAACGTTCAGGTCGCAGAGGAACAGGAGTACTGCGCCGGCGAGTGTCGCATCTACAAGCTGTTCCACACGGTGACGCTCTCTGTACCGGAACCTGACCGACACGATGGTACTGTCCGCTGCCTGCTGCGGCTCGCTGCAGACCTGCAGCTCTGAGGGTCTCAGTAGAACGTTCAGGTCGCAGAGGAACAGGAGTAGGTACTGCGCCGGCGAGTGTCGCATCTACAAGCTGTTCCACACGGTGACGCTCTCTGTACCGGAACCTGACCGACACGATGGTACTGTCCGCTGCCTGCTGCGGCTCGCTGCAGACCTGCAGCTCTGAGGGTCTCAGTAGAACGTTCAGGTCGCAGAGGAACAGGAGTACTGCGCCGGCGAGTGTCGCATCTACAAGCTGTTCCACACGGTGACGCTCTCTGTACCGGAACCTGACCGACACGATGGTACTGTCCGCTGCCTGCTGCGGCTCGCTGCAGACCTGCAGCTCTGAGGGTCTCAGTAGAACGTTCAGGTCGCAGAGGAACAGGAGTACTGCGCCGCCGAGTGTCGCATCTACAAGCTGTTCCACACGGTGACGCTCTCTGTACCGTAACCTGACCGACACGATGGTACTGTCCACTGCCTGCTGCGGCTCGCTGCAGACCTGCAGCTCTGAGGGTCTCAGTAGAACGTTCAGGTCGCAGAGGAACAGGAGTAGGTACTGCGCCGGCGAGTGTCGCATCTACAAGCTGTTCCACACGGTGACGCTCTCTGTACCGGAACCTGACCGACACGATGGTACTGTCCGCTGCCTGCTGCGGCTCGCTGCAGACCTGCAGCTCTGAGGGTCTCAGTAGAACGTTCAGGTCGCAGAGGAACAGGAGTACTGCGCCGGCGAGTGTCGCATCTACAAGCTGTTCCACACGGTGACGCTCTCTGTACCGGAACCTGACCGACACGATGGTACTGTCCGCTGCCTGCTGCGGCTCGCTGCAGACCTGCAGCTCTGAGGGTCTCAGTAGAACGTTCAGGTCGCAGAGGAACAGGAGTACTGCGCCGCCGAGTGTCGCATCTACAAGCTGTTCCACACGGTGACGCTCTCTGTACCGGAACCTGACCGACACGATGGTACTGTCCGCTGCCTGCTGCGGCTCGCTGCAGACCTGCAGCTCTGAGGGTCTCAGTAGAACGTTCAGGTCGCAGAGGAACAGGAGTACTGCGCCGCCGAGTGTCGCATCTACAAGCTGTTCCACACGGTGACGCTCTCTGTACCGGAACCTGACCGACACGATGGTACTGTCCGCTGCCTGCTGCGGCTCGCTGCAGACCTGCAGCTCTGAGGGTCTCAGTAGAACGTTCAGGTCGCAGAGGAACAGGAGTAGGTACTGCGCCGGCGAGTGTCGCATCTACAAGCTGTTCCACACGGTGACGCTCTCTGTACCGGAACCTGACCGACACGATGGTACTGTCCGCTGCCTGCTGCGGCTCGCTGCAGACCTGCAGCTCTGAGGGTCTCAGTAGAACGTTCAGGTCGCAGAGGAACAGGAGTACTGCGCCGGCGAGTGTCGCATCTACAAGCTGTTCCACACGGTGACGCTCTCTGTACCGGAACCTGACCGACACGATGGTACTGTCCGCTGCCTGCTGCGGCTCGCTGCAGACCTGCAGCTCTGAGGGTCTCAGTAGAACGTTCAGGTCGCAGAGGAACAGGAGTACTGCGCCGGCGAGTGTCGCATCTACAAGCTGTTCCACACGGTGACGCTCTCTGTACCGGAACCTGACCGACACGATGGTACTGTCCGCTGCCTGCTGCGGCTCGCTGCAGACCTGCAGCTCTGAGGGTCTCAGTAGAACGTTCAGGTCGCAGAGGAACAGGAGTACTGCGCCGGCGAGTGTCGCATCTACAAGCTGTTCCACACGGTGACGCTCTCTGTACCGGAACCTGACCGACACGATGGTACTGTCCGCTGCCTGCTGCGGCTCGCTGCAGACCTGCAGCTCTGAGGGTCTCAGTAGAACGTTCAGGTCGCAGAGGAACAGGAGTAGGTACTGCGCCGGCGAGTGTCGCATCTACAAGCTGTTCCACACGGTGACGCTCTCTGTACCGGAACCTGACCGACACGATGGTACTGTCCGCTGCCTGCTGCAGACCTGCAGCTCTAAGGGTCGAGTCGTAGAGTGTGGTTGTGTTCATCATCATCAGCCAGAAGACGTCCACTGCTGAACATAGGCCTCCCCCTTTAACCTCCACACTGAACGACAGCCTGCCTTTTGCATCCACTGGATACCCGCGACTCTCACAATGTCGTCGGTCCATATAGTGGGAGGCCTACCTACGCTGCGTCTTCCGGTTCGTGGTCTCCACTCCAGAACCTTTCTTCCCCATCGGTTATCGGTTCTTCGAGCGCTGTGGCCTGCCCATTGCCACTTCAACTTGCAAATTTTAACAGCTATGTCGGTGACTCTGGTTTTTTGGCGAATATCCAAGTTTCGGATTTTATCGCGCAAAGAAACTCCGAGCATAGCTCTCTCCATTGCCCGCTGTGTGACTCTGAGTTTTTCCAAAAGGCCAACAGTTAAGGACCACGTCTCAGTACCATATGTCATCACTGACAATACACACTGGTCAAAGACCTTCGTCTTGAGGCACTGTGGTATCTTGGACGAGTTGGATTCTTCGGGCGACCTCTTTGCCTAAGTTGGACTTACCTAATAAATAAATAAATAAATATTCGGGACATTTTTGCACACACGGTCACCTGACCCCAAACTAAGCAAAGCTTGTGATATGGCTGCCAGAGACTGATATACATACATATATAGTTTTAAATACATACTTAAATAGATATTAACACTCAGATATAGAACAAACACAAATGTTCATCACACAAATGTTTGTCCTAGATGGGAATCGAACCCCTAACTGAACAATCTGTCCAAGATAGGTGTAATGGTCAACAACTTCGAGAGTATCGTTCCCAACGACTACTGGCACGGGTTCAATATGGACATTGGACATAATTTTTGTCTTGTCCATGTTCATTTTAAGACCCACCTGTTGGGAAAGGCTACTGAGGTCGCTGAGCATCGTATTGAGATCCTCCAGCGACTCTGCCATGATGACTGTATCATCGGCAAAACGAAGGTGAGTGATGTATTCGCCGTTGACGTTGATGCCGAATCCGTTCCAGTCCAAGAGCTTGAAAACGTCCTCCAATGCGTTCGTGAACAGTTTCGGAGAGATAACATCTCCCTGTCTCACGCCTTTCTGCAGTTGGATTGGTTCCGTGCTCTCGTCCTGTAATCGGATCGACATGGTGGCGTTTCTATACAAACACTTCAACACTTCGATATTATGACAACGCTGGAGTCGTGTGGTTGTGTTGTGTTGTGACCTAGGTACTCTACTTACGTATAATTATAAATGTAACATTATATCTCTGTCTTGAGATCTGGATTGTAAACATCTTTCCATTTTAGGTTCCCAAAGGGTAAAAACGGAACCCTATATTAATAAGTCTACGATGTCTGTCTGTCATGTATCTTTCGAACCCTAATAGATAACCAGTTGAAATTTTCACAGAACGTGTATTGGTTACGGCGGACTAAGAAAAAAAAAGTAAAAACGAATGGGGTGACCTCATACAACGAATGTATTTAATTACTAGCAAACCCGGCGAACTCCGTTTCGCCACCAGATGACTTCTATAAACCTCACGGAGCCCGAGACCTTTCCAACGAATGCAAAACCGTGGAAATCGGTTCGTGCGTTCTGGAGTTATAGCGTCAGGAAGGAAAACCCGACTTATTTTTATATAGTAGACGCCGGATTATTATGGTCACGTTATTTTAATTTTACATTATCTCATAAACTGTGCGACTAAATCACAAACTGTAAACGGCAAACTTTATCTACATTAAGTACTCCTAATAATGAATTCATTTATTTTTGTAAAGATTCAAAAATTTGATTACAAAACTGCATCTAAACATGATCTGAGCACAATAACCGGTTATTATCGTTATTGAGGTCTTCTTATAATAGTTAGATATATGCTATCGCGGACTTTTTTGTAAAACTATTTAAGTACTACATTTTTGTCAAACATTGTATTTACTTATCTCAAACCGTTAGGTCAGCGTACGCCGATAAAGAAGCCAATCAGCTTATTTTTCTCCAGCATGTTTTACTAATACGGTTATTTAGTGTAGAATATTAACTTTTATCATTATAAAAAATAGCCTATAGCACTCAGGAATATTGTAGCTTTCTATTAGTGCAAGAATTTTAAAAATCGGATCTGTAGTTTTGGAGTTAAAACAGAACAAACAAACTTACAACCTTACAAACTTACAAACTTTACCTCTTTATAATATTAGTGTAGATAATTTCGTTATTGAATTTTGTGGTGGTACGGAACCCTCAGTGCACGAGCCCGACTCGCACTTGGCCGGTTTATTATAAGTGAGAACTTTTTACGGCTTGCACGTGCTATAAAAATAATGTAAATTTTCATAATTTTACTTGATCTCAAATAAAATAGAACAAGCTTAGGATTGTTTAGTAAAGGCTCCGGTCGGGTATATTTTGCAATAGGTATAAATGATTTCGCCGGGTGTATAATACGAGATCCGACACGTGCCCGGGTGTGTTAATGTGACGCCCAACATGGAGTATCATTATGATATCCGTGGTATGATTTGTAGTTGGAATATCACGTGAGCGTCCCACAGTATGGAATCTTTTACATTAGGTTTTTTTTAAACTCGCATATATACGAGCCACACACACACATACACAAGTGCACATAATATAATAGCTATTTATGTGAAACGAGCAATCGTTATTGTGGTTTCTCGCAAAATATTACCAATAAAATATCGTCATTATGAATCCACAACACAATATCTAGTGGTGGAGTGGAGTGGAGCGGAGCGGAGTGGAGTGGAGCGGAGTGACGTGGTGTGGTGGACGCGTGCAGCTGGCGTGTCGTGTGCTGCGGCCTTACGGACAACAGCTAATTGCGGCACCTAATCCGCTCAGTTGGAAAATCACGCGACCGCAAACCGTATTTGAGCGCGATAAGGTTCACGTTCGCGTGATTTTCCAACTGAGCGGATTAGGTGCCGCAATTAGCTGTTGTCCGTAAGGCCCCTGTACTGTAGTGCACGTGACCACGTGACGTGCGCTCGGTCGGCGGCGTCACATCTGTGGAGTGTGGTGTACAGTACAGTCACAGGTGTACAGTCACCAGGCGCTGGTGGAACAGTTCCCGCGTGACACACACGTGACCGACAGGTCGCAGCACGCCGCCGGCCGGGAGGGTGCGCACGCGGCGCCTGTAAAAGACTTCAACGCGTGCGGCCGCGCCCGGCTCCCGCGCCCGGCTGTGCTCGTGCGCTCGCCGCTTCTTCTTTTTCTTCTTCTTCTTACTTCTTTTTGCACGTGTTATAGAGAGCGCCAAATGTTAGTATTTTTTTTGCGAAGCTACATTTTCAAAATCAAATGTTGCACACATTTGATTTTACAAACCTCGTAATACAAAGTAGTTGAGGCGCCACTTTCATAATATGTATAATAAATCATACTTATGATATATAGTCAACTTTATATATCCTAAAAATAACGGTTCGTGTGGGATAGCGGGTTACACCGCGGGGCACAGCTAGTAATATTGTAATATATCTCACTTTAGTTTGAGTACGAGGTGCGTGTTGGTTTGTTTGTTCTTCTTTCACGCAGCAACCAAGTATCGGGGCGGCGTTGCGTCTGTGTTTTGGTGCACTGGGTACTACAGGATGCCACAGGACGACCCCGAGGGCCCCTGGGAGAGTGCACGCGGGAGAGGCCGCGGGGCACGGCTATACAGCTCGAAGGTAAACAAACTGCGTTAAGATAACCTTGGATTATCTACATCGCAGCAGATTAGATAACAAGTGTGAAGTTGACATCTGATTCTGTCAATAATGTAATACTTACGTATGTTCGTTCCATGTATGTATGTATGTATGTATGTATGTATGTACCTACAGTGTATACCCGACCGGAGCCTTTACTAAACAATCCTAAGCTTGATCTATTTTATTTGAGATCAAGTAAAATTAAAATAATTATCTATGTATTTTTACACTGTTCGGAGAACAAACAGCTGAAACTAACTAATTACAGTTGTAGGCAGATCCTTGAGCCGCAGACCTAGACTGTCGCAGAGCTAGGATAAACAGAAGTATTCAGTAACCTAGCTCACTCAGGACCTCCTTTGAGCTCTTGGTGTGCTATTGTCTTCTGTGACGTAGCTATAATATAATGTTTGTAAGTATTCCAACTGCAAGTTTTACTTGCTCTAACCTGCAACAGTAGTTAGATCCTTCTAGTGTACATTCTCTAGGCAATGTACACTAGACGGATACACCACACGATCACCACACGATCACCACACGACACCAGACACAGCTGTGAACAGTTCGTCGTAGAAACACCAACTCGACTGATATTTTATAATTAGTTCGAGGAGTAACTCCTGGCTTCCATCCTTGTCTTGCTCCTATTCACTGTATTTACACTTTTTAGGGTTCCGTACCTCAAAAGGATAAAAAACGGAACCATCTTAGCCTACTGTCCTACTGTCCGTCTGTCTGTCTGTCAAGACCCTTTTCTCGGAAACGCGTAGAGGTAGGTATCAATGTTTTTGATTATTTGAGATGGAGTATTTTGATATACATTAATTTAAATTATATCTTATACTCAGACTACGGTCTCTTATAGTTGTGAAAAAAAAACTTGTTAGTCAACGCGATCAGAAGATATTTTCGCATATTTTGCGTTTTCACATGGAATCAAAACCTATAGGATACTTC
Source organism: Agriopis marginaria (assembly GCA_932305915.1). Classification (NCBI taxonomy): domain Eukaryota; kingdom Metazoa; phylum Arthropoda; class Insecta; order Lepidoptera; family Geometridae; genus Agriopis; species Agriopis marginaria. The sequence continues at coordinate 18,380,288 of OW029925.1, forward strand.
CTGTTTACCTAGAATCATGAAATGGCAAGAGACAAGGTCTCATAGCACATCATTTTATAAAGGAACAATTCCTAAAGTTGTTAATTTGAAGTTATATCATATAAAAGAAGCGGTTTCAAACGTGTTTACATCTTGTAGTGTGTATGTATGGAAGAGCCTTATTTCCACTACAAAGTTGAGTTTGTCTTTCAATAATTCAACTTTTTTATCGTTGTTTTTTTGTTTGGACTCACGTTCCGTCCTACGGAACCCTCGGAGTACGAGTCGTACTCGTACTTGCCGGTTTTTTATTTTTACTTTAGCTGTTTTTTCGTGCAGCGAAAATGTCGCACAAGTAATAAGTAGATATAATTACGTTAATAACAATTTTACACTGACGCAACATCACCGTCACACTTTATCGGACCATCTGAACCTTACTTGACCCTGGTACCTGGTACTTACTAGGTACATTTAGTCTCCCAGTGTCAGATGAGGCTTGATCTACCTCGGCCAGTACCCTCGTGTCTGCCGCAGTAAGTTGCCATAATCCAACGGAACTGCCGCGAAATAACAAGCGTGTTGGTGCTTCACTCCCAACACCCTCCATCAACACTCCGTCGTCCTCCGCTCTCCTCTGGAGCAGGCGGCGGACATTCACCACGAGGTGGCGAATATTCAACGGAATGTGTCCGGGACGAAGTCGCAGCAATACAACTACATCCTGCTTCACAGCACAGCACAGCACAGCACAGCACAGCACAGCACAGCCGGCTTCATCTGTGCACGGACTGCTCTGCGTTGCGGCTCAACTCTTTTAAATCATGTCTTTTCCCTGGATCTTGTGGAAACTAAAAACTGCTTGGAGTCATTTATTCTTAGTTTTTGTATCATTTATCGGTTTCTAATTTTATGAAAAGTGTTCGTTGACCTGAGGGACGGCGCACCAGGTACTCAAACGTGTCAGTATACTGGGTACCTAGTATACCTACACGCCCGTGTCAACTAGCTGTTGGGAATACACTATGTTTCCAAAACAAGAACGGATGAACGGTTCGATACAGTTAGAAGGTCGCCTACTTACTTCAGCTGCAGAACTGTTCTAGTTTTGATGAGCATAGTTATATAACGTTGGTGCAGAGTGAGTATACATCTCGGTATGTTGGTACGTTGAGTGTGACAAGTGAGTTCATGTGATTATAATTACGCGGTACGTCAGCAGCTGGTGTTATGTACGCACTCGGACAGGTAGTGTGGCGAGAGGCATGACGTCACGGGCCCGGGATGTGGAGCGCGGTGTCGATGTACCTGAGACGTGGAGCAACCCCTGCCCGGCGCGGCGCATGCGCGCAGCCTCCGCGGCGCGCGGCGCCTCCGTCAGCCAGCCAGCCGGTCAGTCGCGGCTGCACCGTGCCGACCGCCGCACGTGTCTCTCTCTCGCCGCCGCCGCGCGCCGCGCACGCTCGCACCACGTCCTCCGCGCGCTCACCGCCGCCCGCCGCCCGCCGCCGCATGCCCAGCTGACACCGGCACCACCGCCGCGCCTTCCACGCGAGCCCCCTCAAGTGAGTGTGCCGCCGGGGCCGGGCCGGGGGTCCGTCCGGTCCGGTCCGTCCGCCGCCGTCTCGTGCTCCCGCTCAACCTGTTCAACCACAACTCTCCGCTAAACGATCATATTTTTAGTGTTCATTTTTTTCAAGTAAAAAGACAAAAAGTGGGTATAATGCATAATAGTTGGGTCCAGGCGGGAGTTCCCACAGTGGGTAAGTGAGCATCGCTACCGTCCACCTGAATGTGAAGTTTTAATGGTACCAAGTAGGTATCGAAACGGTTCCACCTCATTCACACTTTCTATTTATTTTGTCCCACTGTCCTACTCGGTAGGTGGGTAATTCATTAAAATGTGGACCGTGTGCTGCCTCCGCTCCGCTGTGTGTAGCGCTCAGTTCAGCACAGCGGTAGGTAGTCTGTTATCCAGGAACGACAATACCTCACCAGTCCTGTGTTACCGAGCACGGTCTGTATTTATACACGTACCAATATTATTAATTATTTAAAGAAACATTGAATGGAGCCGCTCACTCATTCTATCGACACTCGTCGGTGCTCAGCTCATGTCACTGCACTACAATGTCTTTGCAAAACATTTTTCTTATAATACTTGGAAATTCGATCATTAAGTATTTTGATAATGTTTTCGAAGTAATATCAAATTGGTTTATTGGTACCTACTATTGTCTTCTGTGGTCAAATACGAGCAAGCGGTGACCGGAAAACTTTATGTAATCTTGTCCTGTTTAGCGAGCCGGATAAACGAGGCACATGGAAAAAAAAACTTATCTAAACTCATAATTTTATTATAACTTTACTGTCGTGTTATTTAAAATTGGAACAGTTCGTTCACTCTTATACCTACCTACCTACCTACATGCCAACCCTCCTTGGTTTTACTTATCGAGTACAACTGACTTGCTGTAAATATAAAGCTGTTTAGAAAAAAAACCGTACCTACCTATTGACTCGTGTAAAGTAGGTAATTGTTGTTCATAATCCCGGTAAGTCCTGCACGTTTCAAGCATTGTCGTTTCATTTCGGTAGGCAGGTAGGTAGGTACCTACCTACTTCGTCTATAGATACAAATTAAAATTATAACGCCAGTACAGACAGAAGAAGATTTTCGAAATTCCAAAATACCTATTCTCAAACGTGATTTATAATTTTATTATGTGCACTTTTGTAAGTACAGAGGATAGGTAGGTACCTAGGTACGTAATGGACAACATTTACTACTTATTTTTATTGGTTTAATTGATAGATTATGAAAAAATATTGGACACTTATTTTTCAGTTTAATTTTTTACCTAAAAGTTATTTTTAAAATAATTTAAAAAAGTTTATGTCAAGGGCAATGTCTAATTTGTCAACATCAAAAGCAAAACAACATGTACTGGGATGCCAGGACGCAAATTAGATTTTCCATTTATTTAAGTGTTCATCATCATCATAATCAGCCTTTTAACAGTTCACTGCTGGACTTTTAGCCTACCCCCGAAAGGGTGATTGGGCCATATCTACCACGCTGGCCCAGTGCGGATTGGTGGATTCACAAAGTGAATTCCTTCTCCGCACGTATGCAGGTTTCCTCACGATGTTTTCCTTCACCGAAAAGCCAGTGGTATGAAAATCCGTACATAAGAGAGAGCTCATTGGTACGGGCCCGGGGTTTGAACCCGCGACCTCACGCTTTCAAGTCTAGCGGTCTCCCAAATGGGCTACCACGGCTTTTATCTATACTAATATTATAAAGAGGAAAGATTTGATTGTTTGATTGCATTGAATAGGCTCCGAAAATGCTCAACCGATTTGAAAAATTCTTTCACTGTTGGGAAGCTACACTATCCCCGGGTGGCATAGGCTATAATCTATACCCGTGCGAAGCTGGGGCGGACCGCTAGTTTATTTATAAAAATAAGGTAATAATATCGTAAGTATTTTATGCGATTTGATCATATGATCCTTTCACAAGTTAATGTTTTTTAAACACCTACGCATATTATTTATTCATATTATGTAGATAGAACACGTGACTACCTGTTAATTTTAAATTTTGAACATATATACCTAGGTAGGTAGGTACGGGGTAAAAGATAGATAATTATGGAAATAGATGGCAAGATAGATTCATATTTTTTAATTCGAGTTTTTGGCAAATTAACTATTGATAATAATATAATTTTTCCATTATTTATTAATTTTTCAAATACCTTGAAAAATAGTGGATAGATTTTTTTAAAATATTTTTTATGGGGTTTTCATTGGATAATCTTCAAATGCTTTTCGAATTTTTAACTCTTTGCAAAAATGAAATGTTGTCCATTGAAGGATCGAATACAATAACATGCTAAAATGGTACCTAATGTAAGACTAAAATGTGGTATTGGTAATGTAAGACAAAATAAAACGCAAACTGTGTCACATCTAGAGTTGCCAGAGTCCCGGGAAGTCCGGGATAGTGTCAGAATGAGGTGTCTGGTCCTGTGTCCAGTAACTTCACTGTACTGTCCCGGAATTCTAGATTACCGACTCGGGTTTTTCTCTACTACGCACGCGCTGCCGAACCTCACAGAAGACTAAACAACATCACATGAGCAGAGCAATCAACTATTGGCAATATAATCAACGTGTGTCTGGCTCAACGCATAAGCATTGCCATTCAACGTGGTAATGCCACCAGCATGCTGGGTACGCTGCCAACTGGTAGTGGGCTTGAGCATTTGGATTGTCTTTAGACCTTCAACGGTCTATGGACAGTCTAACTGTATTTGTAGTTTTAGTTTTAGCTTTTATTTTGTTTAGTTAATAAAGGCGCTTGCCCATTGGTTATCAACTATTTGGCAGAGAGATATTAGTAATTTTTAAACTTTCGCGATTTGAACACTTCGCTCGACGTTTCGACCATGTTACAATGGCCGTGGTCACGAGCTGACTGATAACTGCGGGTGAGTCCGGCGAGAAGAGCGGGTGTTGGGGAGAGATATTGTTTTGGCCCTGATGCCTGATGGAATTTATAAAAAGGTTTTAACTTTAGTCCCCTTAAATCAGATGAATTAAAATTGACATGGGATATGCTCTTTGAAGTTCCTGAGATAGCAGTTAATATTGGTTCTCTTTATGCAGAATGTTCATGTCTGAAAACAAAGAAGTTAACGTAGTACATTTACATCGATGTCTGAGAAGTGTTTTAGAGGTATTTTCACGACTTGTCAAACGCCAAATCTGGGGCCTATTTCTTTAGGTTTAGGTTCTTTTTTGTTTCAGATGAAGTTAAATTAGCATGTAAAGTAAAACAAAAATAATTGACCACAAATTCCTTAAATATTGTAATTCATGCGACGTTGAAGCAGAAATAAATAAATAAATATTCGAGACATTTTTGCACACACGGTCATCTGACCCCAAACTAAGCAAAGCTTGTGATATGGCTGCCAGAAACTGATATACATACATATATAATTATATATATTTTTAGATACATACTTAAATATATATTAACACCCAGATAGGTATAGAACAAACACAAATGTTCATCACATGAATATTTGTCATAAGTGGGAATCGAACCCACGCCCCCAAGTTCAGAAGGCAGGGTCACTACCAACTAGACCAACGGGCTATCTAAATAAATCTAAATACACTAGAGATTCGTCAAAGAAACATCTTTCGTTAGTCCAACGAACGGTAGAAGTAGGTAGGTAGGTACTTTGAGTTAAACTTGGAGTCGAGGCACTGACGCCGTTCCTAACACCGGCAATGTCCAGGAACTGATAAGCCAGGATCTGGCAACCCTAGTCACATCACATGTCACGTAAAGATATTTATAATTTTCTTGCGATCAAATAGGTACCTAAACAGGTACCTGTAGTATTATATGTAGTACCTACCTACCTACTTGGTAGGTATTTACAAATTGGAGAAAAGTATTAAAACAAGCGTCGGCCGCAACTGAGCATTTATGGACTTTATGCTGGCCTCGGCTACGCGTCGGCCCACATTTGCTTCTGTCGACGGGCGCTGCAGTGATGGCATGTACTGACTAATATAGGTAGGTAGGTAGTACCAGTAGGTTGGCACCCCGTGACGTCATTCAGGACGCGAGACAGATTTGAGCGTTTTCGAGGATAATTTAAATTGGTTATTGAAAACGCTAATACAATATACATACATAGTGGTCACTCCTCGTCCCTGGTGTCGTGCAGTGAGTACACTCGGTAGTACAGTATAGAAGCGTCACTCCTCGTCCCTGGTGTCGTGCAGTGAGTACACTCGGTAGTACAGTATAGAAGCGTCACTCCTCGTCCCTGGTGTCGTGCAGTGAGTACACTCGGTAGTACAGTATAGAAGCGTCACTCCTCGTCCCTGGTGTCGTGCAGTGAGTACACTCGGTAGTACAGTATAGAAGCGTCACTCCTCGTCCCTGGTGTCGTGCAGTGAGTACACTCGGTAGTACAGTATAGAAGCGTCACTCCTCGTCCCTGGTGTCGTGCAGTGAGTACACTCGGTAGTACAGTATAGAAGCGTCACTCCTCGTCCCTGGTGTCGTGCAGTGAGTACACTCGGTAGTACAGTATAGAAGCGTCACTCCTCGTCCCTGGTGTCGTGCAGTGAGTACACTCGGTAGTACAGTATAGAAGCGTCACTCCTCGTCCCTGGTGTCGTGCAGTGAGTACACTCGGTAGTACAGTATAGAAGCGTCACTCCTCGTCCCTGGTGTCGTGCAGTGAGTACACTCGGTAGTACAGTATAGAAGCGTCACTCCTCGTCCCTGGTGTCGTGCAGTGAGTACACTCGGTAGTACAGTATAGAAGCGTCACTCCTCGTCCCTGGTGTCGTGCAGTGAGTACACTCGGTAGTACAGTATAGAAGCGTCACTCCTCGTCCCTGGTGTCGTGCAGTGAGTACACTCGGTAGTACAGTATAGAAGCGTCACTCCTCGTCCCTGGTGTCGTGCAGTGAGTACACTCGGTAGTACAGTATAGAAGCGTCACTCCTCGTCCCTGGTGTCGTGCAGTGGGTACACTCGGTAGTACAGTATAGAAGCGTCACTCCTCGTCCCTGGTGTCGTGCAGTGAGTACACTCGGTAGTACAGTATAGAAGCGTCACTCCTCGTCCCTGGTGTCGTGCAGTGGGTACACTCGGTAGTACAGTATAGAAGCGTCACTCCTCGTCCCTGGTGTCGTGCAGTGAGTACACTCGGTAGTACAGTATAGAAGCGTCACTCCTCGTCCCTGGTGTCGTGCAGTGAGTACACTCGGTAGTACAGTATAGAAGCGTCACTCCTCGTCCCTGGTGTCGTGCAGTGGGTACACTCGGTAGTACAGTATAGAAGCGTCACTCCTCGTCCCTGGTGTCGTGCAGTGAGTACACTCGGTAGTACAGTATAGAAGCGTCACTCCTCGTCCCTGGTGTCGTGCAGTGAGTACACTCGGTAGTACAGTATAGAAGCGTCACTCCTCGTCCCTGGTGTCGTGCAGTGGGTACACTCGGTAGTACAGTATAGAAGCGTCACTCCTCGTCCCTGGTGTCGTGCAGTGAGTACACTCGGTAGTACAGTATAGAAGCGTCACTCCTCGTCCCTGGTGTCGTGCAGTGGGTACACTCGGTAGTACAGTATAGAAGCGTCACTCCTCGTCCCTGGTGTCGTGCAGTGAGTACACTCGGTAGTACAGTATAGAAGCGTCACTCCTCGTCCCTGGTGTCGTGCAGTGAGTACACTCGGTAGTACAGTATAGAAGCGTCACTCCTCGTCCCTGGTGTCGTGCAGTGGGTACACTCGGTAGTACAGTATAGAAGCGTCACTCCTCGTCCCTGGTGTCGTGCAGTGAGTACACTCGGTAGTACAGTATAGAAGCGTCACTCCTCGTCCCTGGTGTCGTGCAGTGAGTACACTCGGTAGTACAGTATAGAAGCGTCACTCCTCGTCCCTGGTGTCGTGCAGTGAGTACACTCGGTAGTACAGTATAGAAGCGTCACTCCTCGTCCCTGGTGTCGTGCAGTGAGTACACTCGGTAGTACAGTATAGAAGCGTCACTCCTCGTCCCTGGTGTCGTGCAGTGAGTACACTCGGTAGTATAGTATAGAAGCGTTACTTCGCCTGTGGTTGCACAGAAATGCTGGTAGGTACGTCAGAGCACGGCCGGGCCCGCTCGAACGCGCTGGATCACCGACGCGAGCGCATGCGCCGTGGTACTGCGCCGGCGCAGCCACACCGCGCCACTCTGTGACTCATTTTCATAACATTTAAATGTGGCATTTACCCTAACGAGGAGTTATATTAAGCAAGTATAGGTAGGTCGTCATAGCTGGTAGGTACCTACTCGTATAATGACAAGCCGCAGTGACGTGTTATCTGGAACATGGAGTACCGAGTATGTAGGTAGTACAGTCGCCTGGTCCCCGGCCCCGGTCCCAGTCCCGGTCCCGGTCCCCGGTCCCGGCCCCGGCCCTGGTCCCGGTCCCCCGCGTCTCGTCTCACGTCACACGCTCCATCATGTGATAGGAGTCGCGCCGCCTCCACATTCAAATTCAAATTCAAATTATTTATTGAGAATAAAAACGGACAAATTCCACTAACATTTATCTCACATACTGTTAAACTAAAATAGATTTCCTAGTAAAAATAGGAATAATAATATAATAATATAACACATGTCCGCGGGAACCGTACTAACAAGCACGGTAAGCGGCTCTGTAGCCCTCCCTAGTTGTTCGAGTCCCTACTATCCGCTGCTCTGTTGCTGCCTGGAACAGGAACAAGCAACTCTTATCATAACTATGTAACATTCACTACTCACACAACAAACTAACCTGAAATTATCATTTAAATTGTCCGCGCCAAGTGTTTTTATCTATCTGAGGTTTCTGTATGTTGGTAGGACTGTCCTTCATTACCTACTGTGCCTGTGTATGTGTGTATGTGTGTATGTGTGTATGTGCCTTGCTCTGCTGGTTGAACTAGTCCATCTCAGTAGTGCTCTGCGAATTTTGTAATGGAAAAAAATAGTTTGTTCAAATTTTGTGTTTTGAATGAAAATAATATACATATTAGTGTATTATATTGATTTGAAAGTACCTACGCGTTCGTATATCCCTCCATATTATAATAAACTGGTTCAATTAATTTGTTGGATTATGGTCTTGAGTTCATACAACATTCCATTTCACTATTGTTCACACTCAACATTTTAATTTTCTAGGCAACTTTTAAATGTTTACTTTCCTAAGCCTAATGTTTCCTTATCTTCAGCCTATTATGCAAATTAAAAAAATAGTCAAACCGGTCCAACTGTTCTCAGACCGGGAGGCGCTCACTAATCAACGGCATGTTTATTATATATCGATGTGTAGGTATATAGGTACATTCACCTAGGTACCTGTGTGAACATTCTTTTTTTTTTTTTTTTTTTTTTTTTTTTAGTTTATTTGGTTCACAATTTGGAATATACACATATCTTATACTAAAATCTTACACAACAAAAAATCACGGTGTAATTCCTAATACTAGTGAACACAGCATGCAGTTTACGGACAATGTTAAATAATTAGATTAATCATAATTCAAATTCTATTACGTGTATAATATATATACACAAAATAGTTATATAGAAACAAAATATTAAGAGGAAAATTACTAAAATTCTGTCCTATGATATAGGTATGTGTTGTCTGACATTACAATCAATATTAATTGATTGTAATGTCAGACAGAACTTATATGAACGATTCCTAATGGAATCGTTCTAACTTACACCAGTGTCGTCTGCGGGATTCAGGAATGTATATTGTGATACTTGTGTAGGTATATATAGGTAGCTATTAGTAGGCGCGAGCGAGAGTCTGCACTCGACTCGAGGCTTGTTGCCCGCGTTCCTTCTCCGACGAGTAAGGTTATTGCCTTTCAGAGCACTCATTTAAATGATTTGCTTTGAATGTACATCTATATACATATAAGGAAAATATAGAGGAATTATTAAAAGTGACGCGACTACAATACTCGCTGGACATCATGCAGGAACCTGTCCGCTGCTGGAGCACACTGTACACACGTGACTCGAGGCAGCCGGCCCCGGCACCCGGCACCCGGCCCCGGCACCCGGCCCCGGCGGCCGGCAGGTACGAGCCGCAGGTACGGGATGCGAGCCAGGTACCTCGACCCGCGCGGTCTGCACTCCCTCGCACAGGTACCTCTACCTGCACAGTACCTACCTACATAGACAGCGTGTCCAATCGCACGCGGACGAAAATACATTTGATCAGTAATAGTTTACTTAAACATTGGAAGTAGGTACTAATTTGGTAGTTTAATCCGATAAGTGATCGCCAAACGTAAGTAGCGTGTCGCGATGTAAGCAGAGCCGTGATTGAACAGGAACGGGCGTGACCGACCGTGTAATTACAGTAAAGCGCTTTGTTACTATATACCTAGTATACAGCGCGTGATGGCGGCGCGACACGCACCTCGCCTGTACTGTACCGTGCACTGTACTGAACCCGCTGTACTCTCTGTCGCAGGATGATCCCGCGGAGAAAACACAACGCATCGTCCGGCTCGCTGCCGCCGCCAGACGACAAGCACGCTAGCAACGATTACATCCGTGAGTACACACTGCTGCGAGCTCGCGGCTCTGTCGCATGTCGCATGTCGCCCGCTCTGCCGCGTCCAGCACGGCGACTTATGACGGCCTCCAAATACCTACTAGTTTTCGCCTTTGATTTTCGCTTCCTTATAGAACTAACCTAATCAGTGTTGAACATGAACATTCGGTTCCGCCAAATTTATCGCCTTTTTAATAATAACGGAGGTCGTCTGCAGTCGGTCGGCGGTGCACGCTCGGCCGGCGGTGCACGCTCGGCCGGCGGTGCACGCTCGGTGCCCGCCTGCAGTGTACTGCTGCTGTTCGCACGGCGAGTTCCAGACGCATGGACAGTGAGGGTGTCCGTATCGTTCCAGTGTCAGACTCCAAGTCGCGCGAGGGATGGCGAGCCGCGCTCCGGCGCCGCTTCAACCGCAAGACCCTGCACAAGCGCCTGCCCGTCACCTCCTGGCTGCCGCAGTGAGTATACCAGTGCTCTGTTGTGTCGCGTGTCACGTGCGGCGTGGCGCGGACAGTGCAGGACGTGTGATGGTGTGCGCAGGTACAGCGCGGAGCAGGCGGTGGGAGACCTGATCGCCGGCGTGACCGTGGGCCTGACGGTGATCCCGCAGTCGCTGGCGTACTCCAACATCGCGGGGCTGCCGCCGCAGCACGGGCTGTACGGCTCCTTCCTGGGCTGCTTCGTGTACATCGTGCTGGGCGGCTGCCGCGCCGTGCCCGCCGGCCCCACCGCCATCGCGTCGCTGCTGACGTGGCAGGTGGCCGGCGGCGTGCTGGAGAAGGCCGTGCTGCTCACGCTGCTGGCGGGGCTGGTGGAGCTGCTGATGGGCGTGCTGGGGCTCGGCTTCCTGATCAACTTCGTGTCGGGGCCGGTGTCCTCCGGGTTCACGTCCGCCGTGGCGCTGATGATCGCCACGTCGCAGGTGAAGGACCTGTTCGCAATCACCGTCGCCGGCGACACCTTCCTGCAGCAGTGGATCTCCATCTTCCGCAACCTGCACGGGGCCGCGCTCTGGGACCCCGTGCTCGGCTTCTCCTGCATCGCGCTGCTGCTGCTCATGAGGGTGAGTCCACGCCACGTCAGCTGCTCGGTGCTGTGCGCGAGCGCCGACCGACTCCCGCCGCCCAAGTAACATTTTTTCAGGACCGAGGTTTCGATACAAGCTAATTAGTCCTAGAATGGTAATTTTCTGGTTTCCGATTTTACCTTAGTTTATACTTTAGTTTTTTTAAATGCAAACAGCTCTTAGGGCCAAAAAGTTACGTGTAGAACTATCCGGCGTCATGCCTTGAACGCAACCCTGTACACTCTGTAGTATATTGACGTCACAACGTCGATTTGGTGCGTTTTGATGCGTCATTTAAAATTTGAAATACAAAGGGCTAATAATTATTCAATAAATGAACTAATGGAGGTAAAAGTATATTTTAGTGAATATGCACCATATTCTCAAAATTTAAGGTCATTGCAATATTTTGCCATAATCCTTATTACAGGTTCTCATGATTTTTTTAATTGCTTTATCAACAGGATGATACAATAATTTATATTTATTAAATAATATAATTATGTGCTATGGAGACCTACGAGTCTCCATAGCACATAACACATGTAACACCCCAAATAATAGATAAACTCAGCATGTTATGGAAAATTGACTGGACTTATATACAACTCTGTTCATACAGAGACTAAAAACAACACTAAAACTAACGGACAAGTGTGAGTAGGACTCGGACCCTGAGGGTTCCGTACAAACTTAATAAATATATACTATACATAATTACTAGCTGTGCCCCGCGGTTTCACCCGCGTAGTGATGAAAAATGGTGATGATGATGCAAAGTAGCCTATATACTCATACAAAAAATCAGGTCGATCCGTTGCTCCGTTGCAGCGTGAAAGAGGAACAAACAAACAAACAAACACACGTTCGCATTTATAATATTAGTATGATGTAGATCCATCCCGAAAATCGAGTTTTGACTAAAAAGGTTGAAAGTTTGAAATATTTGTCATTCAATATTTCAATCTTTCAACTTTAACGTTGTAGTTGGCAATCAGGTTAACTTTCGGATTTTTTCCTTCATATTATGATCTGTGAGTTCTTGTCTCTTTTGAGGTACGAAACCCTAAAAAGCAAAAACTTTGTTCAAATAAGAACATAAAATGGGGAAAGCTGATACTTTTAGATATAACATTGCAATCAGAACAATGTTGAATGTATTGTAATCACATCACACGTCGTTCTTACAGAACAGAACAATACAAGCATGTTGAATGTATTGTAATCACATCACACGTCGTTCTTACAGAACAGAACAATACAAGCATGTTGAATGTATTGTAATCACATCACACGTCGTTCTTACAGAACAGAACAATACAAGCATGTTGAATGTATTGTAATCACATCACACGTCGTTCTTACAGAACAGAACAATACAAGCATGTTGAATGTATTGTAATCACATCACACGTCGTTCTTACAGAACAGAACAATACAAGCATGTTGAATGTATTGTAATCACATCACACGTTGTTCTTACAGAACAGAACAATACAAGCATGTTGAACGTATTGTAATCACATCACACGTCGTTCTTACAGAACAGAACAATACAAGCATGTTGAACGTATTGTAATCACATCACACGTCGTTCTTACAGAAAATCGGGATGATTAAACTAGGAGAGAAATCAGAGAACGGTCCGAGCACGAGACAGAAAGTGATCACCAAGTGCATGTGGATGCTGGGCACCTGCCGCAACGCCATCGTGGTGGTGTGCACCGGCGTGCTGGGCTACTGGCTCGCGGCCAGGTACGGCACCTCGCCCGTGCGACTCATGGGCGGCATCCCCTCGGGCGTGCCGCGCCCGCAGCTGCCGCCCTTCAGCTACGTGCGCGCCGACAACACCACGGCCGATTTCCTGGACATGGTTTCCGAGCTCGGCTCCGGCCTGCTCGTCATCCCGTTGATCGTGCTGCTCGAGGACATCGCCATCTGCAAGGCGTTCTCTGACGGACGCACCATCGACGCCACGCAGGAGATGATCGCGCTCGGCGTGGCCAGCATCGCCAACTCGTTCGTGCAGGCGTACCCGGGCGGCGGCTCCCTGGCGCGCTCCGTCGTCTCCAACGGCTCCGGCGTCAGGACTCCCTTCAACGGCCTCTACACGGGTGAGGGTCGCCTCCCCCCTCCCCTCCCTCCCTCCCTCCCTGCCTGCCTCGCCCCGCGCGCGCGTGCTGACCGTGCGCTTCCGTCCGCAGGTGTGATGGTGATTCTGGCGCTGCAGTTCTTCACGCAGTACTTCGAGTTCATCCCGAAGAGCGCACTCGCCGCCGTCATCATCTCCGCCATTCTGTTCATGGTGGAATATAACGTCGTCAAACCGATGTGGCGAGCGAAGAGTGAGTTTACCCCTCGAACTGGCATCATCATCATCAGACTAACAAGTTCAAACTGCTAGGACACGGGCCTTCTCTCAGAGAGAGGATCCCTGAACCTGGTTCTCTGAGAGAAGGCCTGCGAACTCGCACGCGGACACGTATCCATGCCCGTCCTCGCCCGCAGAGCTGGACCTGGTGCCGGGGCTGTGCACGTTCGTGCTGTGTCTGACGCTTCCCATCGAGATGGGCATCCTCATCGGCGTCATCGTGAACATCATCTTCATCCTGTACCACGCGGCGCGGCCCAAGTTCTCCGTGGAGATGCTCAAGGTAAGGTCGGCGAGGTGGGTCGGCGGTGCCTCGCCGCAGACTAGAGACTGACCGGTCGCGGTGCGTTGCAGACGGAGGCCGGCGTGGAGTACCTGATGATCACGCCGGACCGCTGCCTGATGTTCCCCTCGGTGGACTACGTGCGGCGGCTGGTGACCAAGTGCGCGACCGGCGCCGTGGTGCCCGTCGTGCTCGAGTGCACGCACATCTACTCCGCGGACTACACGGCGGCGACCAGCATCGACCAGCTGACGGCTGACTTCCACGCGCGCCGCCAGCCGCTCTACTTCTACAACGTGAAGCCCTCCGTGTGCTCCATCTTCGAGGCGGTCGCCAAGCCGGAGCACTTCATCGTGTTCTACGAGGACGAGGAGCTGGACCGGCTGCTGGCGACCGACGACCGCCTGCGGCCGGACAAGCCGCCGCCCGCCAGCGCCTGAGTCGCGCCGCTGCGTTACACTTCCACTGTGACGTCCGCGCGCAGTCCTATTGTATCTCCTGCGCTATTCCACGTCATGTTGGAATCTCGAGCGGTCGGTTGACTGAATACCATACTCCAGTTAGAATTGTCTCCTATATCTTAAATACTATTTTTGAAGTAGTTTACTGCAACAATATAATATTTATTAAAGTGTCGTCGCGAGGCCTCCGAGGGAGGTGAAGGAGTCTCGTAGCGAGGCCTCCGAGGGAGGTGAAGGAGTCTCGTCGCGCGAGGGACGAACCGTGATACTTCTGTTATCTTAGAACTTTAAGTATGGATCTATTTATTTTTAGGTAATCGAAGTACAAGTTAGTGTAATCGTGGACGTGACGTCGTAACGTTGACACGCGAAGCTTTAAGCGGCCTAGGGCTAGGAGTTAGGACGGATCGGACGGAGCTACGAACCCGCTGCGTTTGTGAAACTGCGGCGGGTCGCGGTTCTATTTTTGAGATAAATTACTTTTATTATGCTATGTGGTGAGTAGTACGCCATGCGGGTAGCTGGTGGTAATACGAAGCGGACGCGCCGCGAGTCTGCCGGTGCGGCGGCCGGCCGCATGACTGCCGCGAGTCTACCGGTGCAGCGGCCGGCCGCGTGACCGGTGCGAGTCTACCGACGCGGCGACCGGCTGCGTGACCGCCGCGAGTCTACCGACGCGGCGGCCGGCCGCGTGACCGGTGCGAGTCTACCGACGCGGCGACCGGCTGCGTGACCGCCGCGAGTCTACCGACGCGGCGGCCGGCCGCGTGACCGGTGCGAGTCTACCGACGCGGCGACCGGCTGCGTGACCGCCGCGAGTCTACCGACGCGGCGGCCGGCCGCGTGACCGGTGCGAGTCTACCGACGCGGCGACCGGCTGCGTGACCGCCGCGAGTCTACCGACGCGGCGGCCGGCCGCGTGACCGGTGCGAGTCTACCGACGCGGCGACCGGCTGCGTGACCGCCGCGAGTCTACCGACGCGGCGGCCGGCCGCGTGACCGGTGCGAGTCTACCGACGCGGCGACCGGCTGCGTGACCGCCGCGAGTCTACCGACGCGGCGGCCGGCCGCGTGACCGGTGCGTGTCTACCGATGCGGCGGCCGGCCGCGCGGTCCTCGCACGAGCGTTACGTTGTGATCCTTTGTTGAATCCTACTT